>CM077639.1:1412500-2825000 GCA_039660915.1 Euphorbia tirucalli | reverse complement strand
TGACAATCCCGGCGCGATTCTCGTCGGGACCTTGCTCACAAATAACAACTTCTTCACATGGAAGCATGCAATGACTCGCGCTCTCATTGTGAAGAAGAAACTGAAATTCGTTGAATCCGATGCTCCGCCGCCGGCAAAAGGTTCTGATGAATACGAAGTCTGGAAGGAGGGAGATTGTCTTGTTACTGCTTGGATCCTTAATACGATTCACAAAGATTTTGCTGATTCCTTCGTTTTCGCATCATCTGCTAGATCATTATGGAAGGAACTAGAACAGCGCTTCGGAGATAACAATTCTCCAATGTTATTCAAAATTAAGCAGCAAATCAGTCGTTCGGTGCAAGGTAATCAGTCTGTATGTGCATATTTCAGTGTGTTGAAGCGATTGTGGGATGAATTGTTTCTTCTACGTCCTATGCCTGAGTGTCAATGTGGCTCTATTAATGAGTGTGTATGTAATGTTTACAAACGCATTCTGGACATGACAGAGGAAGACAAGCTTATGCAGTTTCTTAGTGGTTTAAATGATCAGTATGAACATGTGATTAATCAGATTTTATTGACTGATCCTTTACCAAACGTAAACAAAGCCTTTTCTATGGTAATGAAGATAGAGAAGCAGAAAGAGGTTGTTACTGAGAATCATCATGAATTTGCACATTATTCTGCAACCAAAGGCAATACAAATGGTGGATTCAATGTTCCAGTAGCTCGTGGTGCTCCAGAGAGTGATGAAGATGACAAAAGCAACAAATATTGTGATCTGTGTGGCAAGTGGAGGCATACAAGGGCTGAATGCTTCAAGGTTATTGGATATCCTTCTTGGTGGGGGGATAAAAAGAAGAAAAATGCTCAAAGCCGGATCAAGAAGGGTGGAAAACTACCTGTTGTTAATGCAAAGGCTAATGCAGCAAAAGGCCAAGGTCATGCTAAGTATTCTCCATTTTCTGACACTGAGTCTGAAGAAGAATTAACTGTAGCAGTACCACCAACAGAACACATGATTCATGAGATGTACAAAGCTTTCAAAGGCAAGGAGAAAATGTACAACAGCAAAGGTGCTTCAGCCTCATCATGCACTCCAGATTTCTCTGCTTTTGCTGGTTTTTCAGGCTTTTCTGGTAATGTACTCTCACCTTCTCTCAATACTTGCAATGAATGGTGCTGGATTATTGATAGTGGAGCCACCAATCATATGTGTTCTTCTTTATCCATGATGCATAAATATTCTCCTGTGAAGAGTTATCAAACTGTTTTATTGCCTGATGGAAAGTATCAAATTGTTCAGCATATAGGAGAAGTAGTGTTGTCAGCTGATATTGTGTTACATGATGTGCTGTATCTGCCTGCATTCAAATTCAATCTCTTGTCTGTTGGCACTTTGTTACGTCAATCCCAAATTGTGGTGCTCTTCTATTCAAGATATTGTTGTTTGCAGGATCAGAGAACTAAGCGATTGATAGCTGTAGGCTGGTTTTCAGATGGATTGTACAAGCTGAATAGAAACTCTTTTTCTCCAGTTTTGATACAGCAGTTTGAAAAACAGAGTTGTCTCACCAGTATAACTATAAATAATGTTAGTAAAGAGCCTGATATATGGCACTTGCGTCTAGGACATGTATCTGATGAAGTGCTAAAACATGTCCCTGGTGTCTATATAGATAGTGATAGCTTTTATTGTACTGTTTGTCCACAAGCTAAACAACACAGATTTTCTTTTCCAAACAGTGTTATTTCCTCTCAGTATAGGTTACAGTTGTTACATTGTGATGTTTGGGGACCTTATAAAGTTCCTTCGAAAACTGGAGCTAGTTATTTCTTAACCATTGTGGATGACTACAGCAGGATGACTTGGACTGTTTTATTACAAAACAAAGCTCAGGTTGCTGGTGCTCTTGATGCTTTCTTGACCATGGTGCAGGTTCAATTTGATGCTAAAGTACAGGTGATTCGCACAGATAATGGAACTGAGTTCCTTAGTACAAAATGCAGGGATATGTTTCAACAAAGGGGCATTTTGCACCAAAGAACATGTGCTTATACTCCCCAACAGAATGGTGTGGTGGAGCGCAAGCACCAACAGTTGTTGAATTTGGCTCGAGCTATGTTATTTCAAGCTCACATGCCAGTTGATTTTTGGGGAGAAGTGATATTGCTTGCCACTTCTGTGATTAATGTTCTCCCTTCTAAAGTACTCAAGTGGCAGACCCCATTCCAATTGTTTTATGGAAAATCTGTTGAATATACACATTTCCATCCTTTTGGTTGTTTGTGTTATTACACAAATGTGCAACCCCACAAGGACAAGTTTGATGCCCGGGCCCATCCAGCAGTGTTCATTGGGTTTTCTGACGGGCAAAAAGGTTTCAAATTACTGGATTTACATTCTCACCAGATTGTTGTTTCTCGTGATGTTAATTTTAAAGAGCGGGTATTTCCTTACTCTTCCATTCATGAGGTGACAGCTGCTCAGTCTTCTGATACAGTTGTCTCCAACAAAGAAGTTGATCCACATCTTTCTAGTACTGTTTCTCCTCGATTGTCCACAGGCAGAATCAGTAAACAACCAGCATGGATGACTGATTATGTTTGCCAAGCAGCTGTTCCTGATGCATCATTGTCAGTAGTAGCTAATGTATCCATGTCACATCATCAATTTGTGACCAATATAGCTACAGAAAGAGAGCCTACATGCTATGATGAAGCAAGTAAAGATCCAAGATGGATGAATGCAATGCAAGCTGAGTTACAGGCTTTGGAAGACAACCAAACTTGGAAGCAAACTGAGTTACCCAAAGGGAAACGTGCTATTGACTCTAAATGGGTGTATAGAATCAAGTACAAACCAAATGGAGAAGTGGATAGATTTAAAGCCCGGCTTGTTGCCAAAGGCTACAATCAGTTGCAAGGAGTGGATTATCATGAATCCTTCAGTCCTGTTGCCAAAACTGTTACAGTGAGATTGCTACTGGCTGTAGCAGCTGCACATGGGTGGCCCTTACATCAAATTGATGTAAACAATGCATATCTGCACGGTTTTTTAGATGAGGAGCTGTTTCTTACACCTCCGCAAGGTTATGACAAGTGTCCTCCAAACCAGGTATGTCAACTTGTCAAATCTCTTTATGGATTGAAACAAGCAGGAAGGCAATGGCACAGGGAAATCTCAATTAAATTGCTTGAGTTTGGTTTTACACGATCACAACAGGATCATTGTTTGTTTATTAAGGCTGATGGTAGTGGGAGTCCTGTTTACATGGTTATATATGTAGATGATATCTTGATTTCCAGTGCTGATGAGTCTAAGATTGTTGCTGTTAAGGAGTATTTGCATCAATTGTTTACAATTAAGGATTTAGGTCCTGTCAAGTACTTTCTTGGCATACAGATTGCTAGGTCTGTTGATGGATTAGTTTTAACACAAGAAAAATATATCACAGACATGCTAAAGGATGCAGGAATGGAGAATTGTAAACCTGCATCCAGTCCTTTTCCTTCAGGAATCAATTTGGCAAAATCTGAGATAGATTATGCTTACCCTGAAAGGTACAGAAGGATTGTGGGCAGATTGCTTTACTTAACCTTCACAAGACCAGATATTACTTATGCAACACAACAACTTAGTCAATATATGCAGACACCACAGCAGCATCACTTTCAAGCTGCTATGCATGTGCTGCGTTATCTCAAGGGTACGGTGAATTATGGATTAATGTATCCTAAACAGTCTCAAGCAGATTTGAAGTTAACTGCTTTTTGTGATGCGGATTGGGGAGCTTGTTTAGAGACTAGAAGATCTTTGACAGGTTTTTGCATTTTTCTAGGATCAGCTTTAATATCCTGGAAAACGAAAAAACAAAATGTTACTAGCCCTTCTTCTGCCGAGGCTGAGTATCGAAGTATGATGCAGACTGGTTGTGAATTGAAATGGATAAGCTATTTACTTTCCGAATTTGGCATACAACTCAAAGAGGCTATTCCACTTTATTGCGATAATTCAGCTGCAATAGCCATTGCTCGAAATCCTGTTTTTCATGAACGGATAAAACATGTGGAGATTGATGTTCATATAATCAGAGAATTCATCAGTTCCGGTTTCATTACAACAGCTCATGTTTACTCTCATCAGCAAATGGCTGATATTTTCACTAAAAATCTCAGTCATTCACATATGGTGCCATATTTGTCTCATATGGGATTGGTGATTTTTCAGCATGCTTCAACTTGAGGGGGGCGTATTAGAAGTCAATATGAAGCATATTAGTACTAATGTGTATTAGCATGTAGAGAATAAATTGATAGTATAGCTGAGTAGAATATTATAAATAGGGATCATTTCTGTAATTGTACTCATGATTTGAATCAATTAATAAAATTGCTTTTTTCCTCTTCTTCCTTCGAAATCCCTAGTTCTTCTTCAACTCTTCTTCAATTCTAAGATACCACTATGAAAGTGGAAATTTGTTTGGAATGCAGAACTGTTGACGCATTCATTCTCGGATATGGCAAGGGAAAACTGAAATTCACTGCTTGTGATCCTGCAGCAACTATTGATGTGGTAATTAAGCATTCTGATTTCCTTTTTAATTTTCTAACTTGATTGCAAAAATTGACACATTGAAATCTAACACATTAAACTCTTTCGATTAACTATACACATTGTTAACTATAGAATTATAATAATTAGTTTATTAATTTGTTATACAATTGTTAGTTAGTTTTAGTTTGTTACAAAGTTGTTAGATTCTTAAAGAAAGATGTAGGTTATTTAATCACTCATATGTGTATAAATATAGATTAGTAGTTCCTGTATTTTTTATCAAAAAACAATAATACAATTCTTATTTTCTTTTTCTCTTTTATTAAGATGGTATCAGAGCAAATGATGCTCTTCTCGCTTCCGCACTAATTCTTTCTCTTCTTCTTCTTCTTTTTCTTTTCTATTTTCACTCATCCTTCTTCTTCTTTTTCTCTTGGCCTAGCTCCTCTGTTCACTGGCCGCCGTTCCTCTCTTTTCTTCTCTCTCGCTCGGACTCTGACCACTGATCTCGTCTTACTCGGCTTCTTTTCCTCTTTTCTTCCTCACCGATTACTTTTCTCGGTTTACTTCGGGGCCTCTCCTCTCTCGCGATTTCTTCTCCTCTTCTTTTCAGATTCTAATCCTTCTTCCTATCTGACTTTCTTTTCTTGGATTCTTTCTTTTACAATGGCAGTTCCTAGGGTTGATGAAAACAGCCCTTTTTATCTTCACCCAAGTGAAAATCCTTCCTTGGTTTTGGTCATGCCGGTGCTTTCTGGATCGGGGAAGAATTATCATTCTTGGAGTAGGAGTATGAAGATGGCTTTACTCTCTAAGAACAAGCTAGATTTTATCGATGGAACTATACCAATGCCGGCCGCTAGGGATCCTCTGTTTTCGATTTGGCGAAGGTGCAATAATATGGTACTTTCTTGGATTGTTAAATCCCTTGATTCTTCTGTTGCTTCTTCTATTTTGTGGATAGATAATGCCTATTTTTTATGGGAAAATCTTCGAGAAAGGTTTTTACAGTCTGATGCTTATCGATTGGCAGATTTGCAATCTGAAATTTATTCAATTACTCAAGGGGATAAGTCTGTTACTGAATTCTTTGCTTCTTTGCAATCTTTATGGGATGAATTTTTGGAACTTAAGCCTCTTCCTGCTTGTGTTTGTCAAGGCTGTGTGTGTAATGTTTCTGCCGCTATTCGAATTGGTCAAGAGTCTAGTAAAGTGATTTCTTTTCTTAAGGGATTGAATAATTGTTTTTCTACTGTCAAGTCTCAGATTATGGTAATGGACCCTTTGCCAACTATGAATAAGGTGTTTTCTTTAGTTTTACAACATGAGCGAGAATTTACATTGTTAGATCAATCTGTTGCTAGGCAAGAATTGGTTGCTTATGCACAGAATAATATGCAACATCAGCCATATGTACCAAATACTGTTCAAACTCAGAAGTTTGTTCAGCAATTTCCAAAGAAACCTGGTTTTTATAGTGGTGTTTCAGGTAAACGCAAATGTTCTCATTGTGGTTCAGGGAATCATACTATTGATTCTTGTTGGAAGAAACATGGTTATCCAGTTGGTTTTAAACCAAGATTCACAAAAGCTAATGCAGTGCAAGAAGTGGAGGAAGGAGAGTTAGTATTTTCTGATAATGACACTCACATTACTAGTGATTCTGGTATCTTGGGTGCCGCTCCTGCTGCTGTTACTGCACCATCATCTGAATTGTTTACCTCTACGCAAGTTCAGCAACTACTGCAGATGCAGGCTATGCAATTGCAGAATCAGTCAGCTTCTATGGCATCTGTTCCGGAGAAGTTTACATCTGCTTGTATGGCCTCTGTTCAACAATTTCCTACCGTTGTTCCTGCTTCCTTATCTGATGTCACAGGTTTGTCTCATGGTAATAAGTTTGGTGTTGTTTGTTCTTTACTTTCTGCCAAGAGATCTCCAATTTGGATTTTGGATACTGGGGCTAGTAATCATATTACTGGTTCATTGGCATCTTTTCAAAATTTCAAACCTGTGGTTAATTGGTTTATTATTTTACCAAATAATTTACAATTGCAGGCTACTCATATTGGTACAGTTTCTTTGTCTGTTGACTTTCAATTGCATAATGTTCTTTATGTTCCTGAATTTCATTATAATCTTATTTCAGTTAGTCAACTAACTTTGTTTAATCAATGTCATCTTGTTTTTTCTTCTAATGAGTGTGTCATACAGGATATGCGGACCAAGAAGAAGATTGGTTTAGCTAGAGTACATGATGGTCTTTATCATTTTACTCCTATCAGTTCTTGTCATTCTTCTAGTACTTCCATTAGTTCTTGTAATTCTTCTAGTTCTTTTCCTGTTTCTGTTGCTTGTAATTTTTCCCAACCTGTAATTCCTGCACAATGTAATTCTGCTGATATCTGGCATTATAGACTAGGTCATCCTTCTTTTTCTAGGCTTTCTACTATTTCTAAAACCTTTCCGGATGTACAAGGTTCTACAGATTTTGTTTGTACCATTTGTTACAAAGCCAAACAAAAGAAATTGAGTTTTTCACATTCTTTATCTCATACTACTGCACCATTTCATTTAGTTCATATGGATATTTGGGGTCCTACATATCACTCATTGCAAGGTCATAGATATTTTCTTACTGTGGTGGATGATTATACTCGTTTTACCTGGGTTTATTTTCTTAAAGCTAAGTCTGAGGTGCCTGAATTAGTTCAGCAATTTTCTGCCTTCGTTTCTACGCAATTTTCTGCCAAAATTAAGTGTATTAGGACTGATAATGGTCCTGAGTTTACTCTTACTCGTTTTTATGCTATTAATGGTATTGAACATCAAGTTAGTTGTGTTGAAACTCCTCAACAAAATGGGTTAGTTGAGCGGAAACATCAACATATCATGAATGTTGCTAGAGCTTTGAAATTTCAGAGTCACTTGCCCAATCATTTTTGGACTTATTTTGTTAAGCATGCTGTTCATTTGATTAACAGATTGCCTACTCCTTTGTTGCAAAATCACACACCATTTCGGCTATTGTTTCATAAAGATCCTGATTATTCTGCCTTGAGATCTTTTGGTTGTTTATGTTATGCTACCACTTTACAACGTTCTCGCACTAAACTGGATTCTAGATCCAGACGCTGTGTTTTTCTTGGTTTTGCTGCAGGTGCTAAAGGTTATCAGCTTTTAGATTTAGAGTCCAAGCAAATATTTGTTTCTCGTAATGTAGTTTTTCATGAAACTCATTTTCCTTATGGTGCTGCTCCTGATTTGAATGTTTTTGTTCCTGCTGCATCTGATAATGTTGTTAGTGTCCCTCTTAGAAAGTCTACCAGAATCCATAACCAACCATCCTATTTACGAGATTACCATTGTGCCTTAGCTAAGCATCAAAATTTTTCTGCTTTAGAGGCTGGTATTTACCATCCTTTATCCAATGTGCTTGATTATACTCATCTTTCTTCTGCCCAGCAAAATTTCTCTTTTTCTTTACAGGTACAGCAAGAACCAAGGACTTATAAACAAGCCGCAGGGGATTCTCAATGGTTACAAGCAATGCAGAATGAGTTAGACGCATTGGCCAAGAATAACACATGGGAAATTTGTTCTCTGCCACCGGGAAAGCAAGCCATAGGATGTAAATGGGTTTATCGCATCAAACATAACAGTGATGGGAGTATAGAACGGTACAAGGCTAGACTTGTTGCTAAAGGTTATACACAGCAATATGGTTTAGACTACCTGGAGACATTCTCCCCAGTTGCGAAGATTTCTACCATATGGGTTTTGTTAGCATTGGCTGCTATTAAAGGATGGGATCTTCAACAACTTGACATTAACAATGCATTTCTTCATGGTGATTTAGACGAAGAAATCTACATGGAATTACCACAAGGAGTACATACAACTATTCCAAATCCTGTTTGTCGATTAACAAAATCATTGTATGGCTTGAAACAAGCTAGCCGTCAATGGAATTCGAAGCTGAAGACCTCTTTACAGTTCCTGGGATTCACGCAATCCACTGCAGATCCATCTTTATTTGTACGGTCCACAGGTTCTGATTTTATTGCTTTGGTTGTCTATGTGGATGATATTATTCTTGCTAGTAGTAATCTGCAGGCCATCAAAGAGGTTAAGGATTATCTGCACAACTGTTTTACAATCAAAGATTTGGGAAAGCTGAAATTTATCCTAGGCATTGAAGTAGCCCGCACAAAAGCAGGTATTCACATTAATCAGCGGAAATACGTTCTTGATCTTCTGGCTGACACTGGATTTCTTGAATCAAAGCCTTGTGTCACACCCATGACAGCAGCAACTCTGGATTTTACGAATGGTATTCCACTTCAAGATATTTCCGAATATCGGAAGCTTGTTGGAAAACTTTTATATCTTACGAATACAAGGCCCGATATTGCTTTTGCTGTACAACAATTATCTCAATTTTTGGACAGGCCTACTGATAAGCATTTTCAGCTTGTTCATCGAGTACTGCGGTATTTAAAGCAACATCCGGCACAAGGGTTGTTTTATTCCGCATCATCCGAAGTTCAATTAAAAGCATACACAGATTCTGATTGGGCGAATTGCAAAGAAACAAGGAAATCCATTACTGGTTTTTGTGTATTTCTTGGGGAATCTTTGATAAGTTGGAAGTCCAAGAAACAGCAAACAGTAAGCAGAAGTTCATCTGAGGCTGAGTACAGGGCAATGTCCACTACAACATGTGAGGTCCAGTGGTTACTTTATTTACTCTCTGATTTGCAGATTTCACATCCACAAGCGGCTCTTCTTTTTTGTGACAATCAATCGGCGGTCCACATTGCAAAGAATCCGGTTTTTCATGAGCGCACTAAACATCTGGAAATTGATTGTCATTTTGTACGGGAAAAGGTTCAAGCTGGAGTGGTCCATTTATTATCCGTTAAGTCTGAAGACCAGTTAGCGGATTATTTTACTAAAGCTTTGCCTGCTCCAACTTTTACAGCTTTGTTACAACGCATTGGCATTTTGGATATTCATCAAGTTAACCACTCTCAGCTTGCGGGGGGATGTTAACTATAGAATTATAATAATTAGTTTATTAATTTGTTATACAATTGTTAGTTAGTTTTAGTTTGTTACAAAGTTGTTAGATTCTTAAAGAAAGATGTAGGTTATTTAATCACTCATATGTGTATAAATATAGATTAGTAGTTCCTGTATTTTTTATCAAAAAACAATAATACAATTCTTATTTTCTTTTTCTCTTTTATTAAGACACATTATTATAAATTTCTCCTTGCCGCCTCCCTACTTGAGAATCTGGGGTTTAACTCCAGCCGAAAGGGTAAAAGGGTCCTCGAAAGGAAGAGAGAGAGGATTGCCAATAAGGGCTAAGCAATCACTCTATTCGCTAAAGGTTGGATACTTAACATACACTTTTTAAGTGCATAATAGTAATTTTTTCATGCTTGCAGATACCAGTTGACATGGTGGTAAATGCCATAGTTGTAGCAATGGTAGCTCATGCAAATAAACCTTATGGTAATGGTATTTATCATGTGGGATCATCATCAAGAAATGCTCTTAAATATTCTGATCTTATTGATTACTTCTGTCAATATTTCACCAATAAACCATGCATGGGTGAAGATGGAAAGCCAATCAAGTATACCACACTTACCATATTAACAAGCATTGCTAGCTTCCACAGATATTTGGCAATTCACTACATGCTATTTCTTACGGTAATTTAACGCTCCTTTATAAAGTCTCTTGTATCTTGCACTTTTGCATGATATACGATTTTGCATGTAGGACTGTTGAGTGGACATATATGTCGGGTTAAATCTATGTAACAAAAAATCAATTAGGTTATGTTAAGGCCCAACTGACACTACCAATATATTAATCTTTAAGATCGTTTATTTCCAATATAGGGTTATCATTCATTCTCAAACACTCCCCCTGAAGTATAACTAGGCGTAGACTGGTTGTCAATTATCAAACATTCATTGGCCTATCTATTTTGAGGTACAAGATTTGAAGAGACTCCATAGGCCTTGAGAGTGCTGGGATTGACTAGATGAATGAGTACATAAGTGGGGTTGAAGCCATGTAACACAAAACCAATTGGCTTGTGTAAAGGTCCAATCTACATCACTCAGAACCGGCTCTTGGGGGGAGCACCCTGAGCAACCGCTCAGGGCCCCAAAATTCAGGGCCCCCCCAATTTTTTTGTCGGCGGGCTTAACCCACTTCTTTTGCTTAATTACTTTCCTACTTTCTGCCCATTTGTGGCTTTTTATGCACAGAATTTTAATTAATACTATTTGCAATCACATTCACCAAAGACCAAATGTGAAATCACTGACAATGCTCATTTTCTCTGTGTAAAGTATATTTTTAATAAATTTTAAAAATAAATTCTTTTAACAAAACAAATCAAATAATGTAACGAAAATCAAACTGTGTAAAAATATTGTTATTTACATATGACAAAGAAGTAAAGAAACAAATATTTATGGTGAGCTATAATTTAATTAATTAGTGATATTATTTAGATAGCCTTTTCTAAATTAAAATTTTTTTCTTACATTAAAAATTTAATTTCAAATCCAACTTAAAAGATTAGAAACTTTTGTCATATAAACTTATCTTATTGGTAAGATACGTTTACTCATTTGAACTATAGAGAAAATAGTTTTTCTAATGCTATTCAATTTGCTAAAGAATTTACAATTAATATGGAAATTGATCCAATTTTTCCTCAAAGGCGCCGAATTAAAAGAAAAATGCAATTTGATGAGACTTTAGATGATGAAAGTCCACAATCTGCAGAAATGCCTTTTAGAATTAATTATTTTAATTGCATCATTGATCAAGCAATTGTCTCACTTGATAAGAGGTTTGAACAATACGAACAATATGAAAATGTATTTGGTTTTTTATTTGCTTCTGACAAATTGCATTCACTAGATGATTCGAATTTAAAGTCTTATTGTAGCCGTTTGGAAGATGCACTTAAGAATTGTGATAAATGTGATATTCATGGTTATAACTTGTATGTGGAGTTGAAATTACTCCAAGAATTTTTGCCTAAAGAAAAATTGGGAGCTTTTGATATTTTAAAATTTTTGAAACGTGTTGATTGTTTTCCTAATGTAATTATTGCATATAGGATATTGCTAACCATTCCAGTAACAGTTGCAACTACAGAAATAAGTTTTTCAAAGTTAAAATTGCTTAAGTCTTACTTGCATAGTTCTATGTCACAGGAAATGCTTAATTGACTAGCTTTGGTGGCAATCGAGAATGAGGTTTTGGATAAAGTTGCTTATAAGAATTTGATTGATGAATTTGCTTCAAAAAATGCTCGGAAGACGTGAATTTTCAAGTGATAATGAAGTAAGTTTAATGAAATATACATTTGTCAAAGTGTAATAATGTTTTTTATAGTTTATAAATGAAACGTTCAATTTGTTGTTCAAAGAAATGGAATACATTTTCGTTTTATAAGGGTCCATTTTTCAGTTTTCGCACAGGGTCTCGAAAATTTCTGAGACGGCCCTGACATCACTTATATACTACTCTTTCATCTTATATATTTCCGATGTGGGATTCATTCTTCAACATCTCCAACACTCTCTACCTCAAGTGTAACTGGGTCTGGACCAGTTGTCACTTGTCAAACATTCCTTGGCCTATCTCCTTTGAGGCCCAAGGTCATCAACGGGTCTAGTTTTCACTACTAGCTCAAAATCCACAGGAGTTTAAACACGGGCCTAAGATCTTTTCGGCTGTCAAACCTTCTTATGCTCTGATACCATGAAGAGACTCCGTGGGTCTTGAGAGTGTTGGGCTTGATTAGATGAGTGAGCACATAAATGGGGTTGAGCTCATATAACACAAAACTAATTGGCTTGTGTTAAGTTCCAATCAACATCTCCAACAAGATTATCAACAAATATAGTCTTATCTATTAGACAAAACTCCTCTACGTCTTTAAGTGTGAGCTTATTAGGAACCTTCGGTTGTTTTATCTTTTTTTGTTATGATATAATGAAGAGACTTCACCGATTTTGAAAGTGTCAGGTCATATTATGTAAGTGAATAGAGTTCCAATTTATTTTCATAGTATAAATCTTAGTTCATTTTTACTTTTTTTAAGAAATTAATCGTTTCTTTTTATCTTTATGTATTTTAAAAAGAGTGAATTTGAACTAAAATTCTATCATGGTGTAAAATTAGTTTCCAAATAAAGATTCAATTCATTTGCAGTTTTTTATTTTTATTTGAAAAAAATAAAATAAAACAAATAATTCAATTAATTTTTTATCAATTGAATTCCTCTTGTTTTTTTTTTTTTTTTGGGTACAAACCGGTCCTTAAATTGGCCAACACAATATCATGTAATTATTTTCAGAGCATTTACGGCACTATGGATAGAAGGATGAAATTCGTGAAACGACTAGTTGAACTGTACCGTCCCTATCTATTTTTCCATGGGATGTATGTTAATTCTTTCATCATTAATATCTTCAAAATTAGTTATTCTAATCTCTCTCAATATATATTTGTAATTTTTAATTTTCTGACATGAAATTAATATTGGATTGCAGATTTGATGACTCCAACGTAGAAAAATTACTAAAAGCAGCTAAAGAAAATAATGAAGAGATTGATACCTTTTTCTTTGATGTGAAATCTATTGATTGGAATGATTATTTCATGAATACACATATTCCTGGTGTTCTAGAATATGCTTGTAAGAGATAATTAATTAATTAATTCCCAAAAAAAAATTAATCAAATTCGAATAAATTGTATCAAATAAGTTAGTAATAATTAACCAACACATATATAAGTTGGTGTTGCTTATGTTTTTATGCTTTTTTATTGTTAAACTTTTTTCTCTTTAAAACCAATAAAATAAAATAAAAAGCTATTCAATAATGGCCTTGTATTTTCATTTGGACTCTTATAGCCCTTGTTGTAGTTCTATTATTCACCCAATTTAATTATTCACTTATGTTTTCATTAGTCCCAACTTGACAAGTATATAAACAACAGTGATAATTATTGTATAATCTGCTACATTTCAAAAATGCTTGGAGATTTTATTTTTGGGGTTTAAATAGTACTTTTATGAAGCTACTTTTAATGCAATTATCCTATTCAATAAAACTTATAAACTCTATCTGATCTCAAGCCTTTGCGTTCAAATCCGAGTTTTTTTATTGATTAATTGCATTTTTAATCTTGTTTAATTCGTTGAAAATTACATATTGAATGAAGCAATAATTAGCTTCTTGCATCTACGTAAGATCTTACAATATACTTAATCATAAATAAAATTCTACGTTAAACCTTTATGTTTCAAGTAAGTTGCCACTACTTTTTGTTGGACTATAACTCAATTTTATTCATTATTCTTGAAAATCTTAGCCTGTAATTGTTTTAAACTAACAATTTTATAATTACAGTAAAACCAATAGTTTTATAGTTGTTATTCACTACTCGTACGTTGTATAATTTTTGCAAGACCAGTTGTTTTATAACTGTTACACACTAATTGTTTTGCGGTTGTTTTAAACTTATCCTTTTATAATTATTGTAAAACCATTTGTTTTATAGTTGTTACACACTAGTCGTATGCTTTATAATAATTGTAAGGCCAGTTATTTTATAGTTGTTACATACTAGCTGTTTTGTAGTTGTTTTAAACTGGTCATTTTATATCTATTGTAAAACCAGCTATTTTATAGCTTACACGCTATATTCGTACGTTTTATAATAATTGTAAGGCCATTTGTTTTATAGCTACAACATATTAGTTGTTTTGTAGTTATTTTAAACTAGTTGTTTTATAATTATTGTAAAACCAGCTATTTTATAACTGTCACAAAATAATCTATGTTTTATAATCACTTGTTTTATAGTTGTTACATATTAGCTGTTTTGTAGTTGTTTAACTGATCGTTTTATAATTATTGTAAAACCAGCTGTTAACAGACTGTTTTATAACTGTCATACACTAATCATACGTTTTATAATTATTGTAAGACCAGCTTTTTTATAGCTGTTCTACACTAGTTTTTTAGTTGTTTTAGATTAGTAGTTACAAAATTTTCACTATAAAATGATTCGTTGAGTTCAATTTTCTATATCAAAAAATATATCTTTTTTCCAATCTTTTACTTAGATAATTTTTTGGGTAATTGTAGTGTTTTGTTCAAAGTTCTAGTTTTTAAAGGCACGATAGTAGGGTTTAATGTGATAACCCTATGAAGCAATCAATATTTTGATTGCACCTCGATTTTGCTTTCAATCAATGGCTCATCCACATCACAACATTAATTCGATAAGTTTATTTCTTTTTACTTAATGATTATTTCCAACAATTATATATTACTTAGGCGCTAATACACTTGCTAATGCGATAAACACAAACGACATATCACTATAATTTGCATTAATACCAAAAAATTCGCCCCAATTATCACTACAATTTGCATTAATATTGCAATGATTTTTTTTCAAAGACAATAATTTGGAATAATAATTTATGCAATAAAATATTTCCTTTAGTGACATGAGCAAAATTTATAAACCAGTTGTTTTAAAGTTGTTACACCCTAGCTATTTTGTGTTGTTTTTAATTATCCATTTTATAATTATGGTAAAACCAGCTGTTTTATAGTTGTTACACATTAATCGTACGTTTTATAGTAGTTATAGGACCAATGGTTTTATAATTGATACATACTAACTGTTTTGTAGTTGTTTAAACTGGTCGTGTTATAATTATTGTAAAACCAACTGTTTTATAGTTGTTACACACTGATCGTACGTTTTATAATTATTATAAGAACAGCTGTTTTACAACTATTATACACTAGTTTTTTAGTTGTTGTTATAAAATTTTCACTATAAAACTATTTGCTAAGTTCAATTTTCTATATCAAAAAATATATCTTCTCTCCAATTTTTTGCTTTGATATTTTCTAGGTAATTGTAGTGTTTTGTTTAAATTCTAGTTTTAAGTGTATGATACTAGAGTTTAATGCGGTAACCCTAAGTAGCAATCGATATTTTCATTGCATCTCGATTTTGCTGAAATTTTGTTATCAATCAATGGCTCATCCATATTACAGGCCAGTTTGGGATTGCTGTTAGTGAAAGTGCTGTCAGGGAAAGTTAGATTTCATTACTTTTTTTAAAAGTAGTTTTAAGTGTTTTTCCAGTGCTTTCCTGAATACAATCTGACTTTTACCAATTGTGCATTTGAGATTGTTTTCTGCCACCCCAAAAGCAGTTTTTAGCCAAAGTAAAGTTTTCCATACATTGGCTAAAAGCTGCTTTCGGCCGTCCCAAACTTGCCCTACAACATTCATTCGAGAAGTTTATTTCTTTTTTTCATGATTATTTACAAGAATTATTTATAATTTGAGGCGCTAAATTTTCAGGAAAGAAGTGCCATAAACCAAAACATTCGGCCCAATTTGCATTAATTTTGCAATGATATTTTCAAAGACTGAGCGACAAAAAAATAGTTGCTCAAGAAGAGATAGTTTTTTTAGAAAATAATTATATTTTAATTAAATGTCAATAATTAGGAATAATAATTTATGCGGTAAAATATTTCCTTTATGCGGTAATTTAGTCAATAAAATACTTCTCTTTCAATTTATCAATGTCAAAATTCTCCTCTTATAGGTCGAAAGGCTTAAGCAATTTTTTCAAAGTAAATTACTTAAAATGACCTTTTTTTTAAAATTTTTTTATTTCAAAATATTTTCTTTTTTTTTTTTTTTTTTTTGCGGTTTTTTATTTAGTGTTTAATAGCTCTCTATTTATTAGTCCTGTAACAGTTTATTTTTCGAAAGGTTTTTATTTTTTTTTTTAAATGACAAATTTAGTTCTTGCTTTTAACATATTATTATTATTTTTTTTCTATTACTCTACCATTTTTTCCTATTTTACATATCCTTGTAACTTTTCATTCCTTATTTTCCTTTTTTTTTTTTTTCCCTTTCTTTTTTTTTCTCTGTGTTGTGTTTTCTTTCTTCTATTATTTTTTTCTTCTTTTTTCTTTCTCGATTAATCATTTTAGACGAAAGTTTAACCAAAGTTTTATAATAGAAAAGAGAATTAGATTTTTACAGTACTTGTTGTTATTTCACTTTGAGGGATTGGTTTCATTGTATCTAGAATTTGTCTTCACTATCTTATTTGTCTGTGATGTTTCCAGCTGCGGTAATAGTAATATGGATTATTTATCTTCTCTATTTTTGTTCCTGGTGATGGCGTACTATTTATCTTTTCCTTTTCTGGTTATAGTCATGGGATAGAATTATTTTCCTCTTCAATTTCATGTTTGATTGGTGAGGGTGGTGAATTGGTACTGTCTTCCATTTTTGGTGTTTGATTGTTTAGGTCTGCAATTTTAGATTTTGGTGAGAGTGGCGAATTTTTCAGCTTCTCCATTTTTGCAAATGGTACATATGATTTCTGATGTTTCAATTTTTACCATTGTATTAGAAATTCTTGTGTAGCTTTTGAATGTAGAATAAGATATAGAAAGATAAATTCCTTGTGAGAGGTTAGCAAATGCATCAATGGCTAGGCAACGTAATTGGCCAAGACAAAAATTATAAATTGTCCATGGAAGTGAAAATTGTTCTGTAAGAGTACAAGACAAAAATTAATTAATTGTCTAGATTTTTTAGAGTAGTAAAATATTCTAATAACTAAAATCACTACAATAAATGCTAGATTTAGCAGTAAAAATCTAATAGTTGTTGTCCAAAAACAGATTTAGTAGTAAAAAATTTGTTGTTACATATTGTTGCTACAAAGTTGTACCGTAGATATTTACAACAAAAAAATTGATATAATTTTACAGGTAAATGTGTTTTTTAGCAGCAACTATTGAAATCTAGCATTTGTTATAGTGAGTGAGGTCTATACTTCGATTATAAATTTATTCATAAAATATTAAGATAGAGAGGCAACATATAAGCTCACTGAATTTTTTTTTTTTTTTTTTAAGTAAAATTTATTGTATAAATTTAGCACAAAAAAATCTTAAAAAAAAAAAAAAAAAAATTTTATGGACTTCTATCCTATCTTCGAATTGGAGGATTCTTCCTTTTATGATAATGGCAGACAGAAATTGTTCTGTATAGAGTCTATGGACTACTTTTTGTTTTAAATTTGTTTCACTTGCAATTTCATTAAATGGGTACTGAAATTTTTATTTCCAACTCAAATTTCCCCAAACATCCTTTTACCAATTCCAATTTGCCAAAACATCCTTTTACCAAACCAATTTTTCCGTTTGAAATAAAAATAAATGCATAGACTTCATGTGCTCAATTATTAACACAAAACCATATATTTATAAAATGCTGATTTGTAAGACAATATATACAATAATCCCCTACATATTTCAAAAAGTTTTAAACTAAATAATAGATTTTGTTAGGTTTAAATTGAATGACATGGTGTCCGTTAGAGTATGAACTAGACTTGCAACGAATAAGGAATAATTAACAAAATAATACATAATTATAGCACAGTATTCTCT
Source organism: Euphorbia tirucalli (assembly GCA_039660915.1). Taxonomy (NCBI): domain Eukaryota; kingdom Viridiplantae; phylum Streptophyta; class Magnoliopsida; order Malpighiales; family Euphorbiaceae; genus Euphorbia; species Euphorbia tirucalli. Next base: position 2,806,890 of record CM077639.1, on the reverse strand, counting down.
TTGACATGGTTGGAAATAATCATAATTAAAATTAGAATCACTAGAAATTAAAATTCAGGAGCAGGAACAACAGAAGAAAGATACAAACTCAGCAAAATATTTTAGATCACAAAATAATGGCAATAGAAATTGTTAGGAGATTTGGACCCACTCATGTGAATAAATCGAACAATTGAGAAAAATTATATAAAATTAGCAACCCAAAAATTATAAAATATTTTATCCCTAAAATCATGCCATGTTTCCTGCCCAAATTCCTGCTACAATCCAAAATATCATGGCCCCATATTAATAGTTAAATCAACATCATGGCCCCATATTAATAGTTAAATCAACAGAAATTTTATGAATATATATAATGGAGACATTATAGAGTATGCATATGTTTTGTACGCTACGTTATCCGTATGTCAAACCAATAAAATTATGATAATCCACGGTTCAATCAATAGAAAAAAGACAATAGCAATTAATCATTATTTATTTAATAGTTGATTATGTAAATAAAACTTTAGATCCTAAAATAAAAACTCTATACCATAAAATATAAATCCTAGATCTTAATTTATACACCCTAGACTCTAAAGTATATTAGGTGTCAAATTTTATTAGCATGATGCATGAATAATGTGGTGTGCTAGACATATTTTATAATTTCTCATCTTTGTGACCAAAATATGGCACTCCTGTAAATCTATTTTAAAAGAAAAATAACGACAATTAGAGCCCGTTTGGATACCTGCTTTTCATGTATTTTTTACTGTTTAATGTCAAACAACAGTTTTAGAGGTGTTTGGTTAGAATTTGCTAGCAACTGTTGATAATTTTTTATTAAGGAAAATCTGTTATTTCTCATCAAAAGATAAAACATATTTTTCACAAAAAATATTTCATTCTATTTTATCTTATTTTTTTCCAAATAAGTTATTTTATATTCTAATAACAAAAACTTTATCATCTTTTTACCAAATACTAATTATAAATTAGCAAACAACAACCAGCAATCATCAAAAGCAAACAACAAACAACAACAATAAACAGTATCAACAAGCAGCAAACAACAACAGCAAAACCAAAGAAAATGTTAATATTAGTGGATTAATTTGATAGAGAAATTTTCAAAGTGAAAGTGAGTAAGTGGGCCGGTGGGAGATTTTAGCAAATCTTAATGAAATTTGAAATTTGATTTCATACGTCAGCTATTCTAAAATTAATATACTGAAAATCTAGTTGCCAAAACTACCCTTTTACCATGTCCAATTTTTCCGATGCAAATACTGATATATACCCCCAAACACAGCAACCCACTTTTGATAATGGCTTCCATTTCCACTTCATCTTCAACCACTGCTCCTTCTAACACTAGGCATGATGTTTTTCTAAGTTTTAGGGGTTTCGACACCCGCCGTGGTTTCACCAGCCATCTCAACACTGCTCTGCTTTGAAAACACATCCGCACGTTCATAGATGAAAACGATCTCAAGAGAGGAGAAGAGATCTCTACTCTCTTGAGAATGATCGAAGAATGTAAATCTTCGGTCATTGTTATCTCGGAAAACTATGCATCGTCTCCATGGTGCCTGGATGAATTGGTGAAGATAATGGAATGTAGGAAAAAATTAGGCAGAAAGGCCGTACCAATTTTCTATAATGTTAAACCTTTTCATGTCAGACATCAAACTGGAAAATTTGGAGAAGCATTTGAGAAAAACAAGGAGCGATTCAGCAACGACGAGAAGTAGCTAATTTACATGGATGGAATTCCACAAAGTACGGGTATGTATTCTACATATAAAGAATACTTCTTTACTGTATATTGTGTGACTGTATTTATTTGCAACAAAAATATAATATAGTTTTACTACTAAAATTGAGCTTTTTTTGCAGGAACGCTAAATAAGCTTTTTGAGAGTAAAATTATTTTATTGCCAAATCTAACATTAACTAAGAAGCAACAACCTAATGTGAAATCAACATCAACATCAACATCAGGTATTGTTCCACTTAAGTAATTTATATGTTTATATAGAAGGAATCTACCAAATGGTTAGATCTTTGTCATATATATGTTGTGTGTTCATTATATATATCTTCTGCAGGAATGAAGCAGAATTAATTGAGAAAGTTGCAGAAGATATTGTGCAGAAACTGAATCCTACTGCTTCAAATGAGTTGATTCGGATGGATTTACCGTACGTTAAGCAGATTCTATCATGTTTAAGCAAGGGAACAACAAATGATGTTCGTTTTGTACGATTATTCGGGATGGGAATGATCAGGTGCAGACTTTAATTCTGTTTCTCTTTAAATCGAGAACTTCTACGGTGGTATTGGACCACATTGCTCACAAGATCACTAAGATTACGACATGTCAGCGGGGGTAGTGTTGATGAGTTGCTATCGCAACACTCCTGCACTAGTGTAGTACAGGACCAAAATTGAATTTTTGGCGTTTCAATCTTAATGTTTTAATTATTATATGTTCCTATATGTTATTTTGACAGATATTTATTTGATTGTGAGTTTTCAGTTGATGCAGTGTAGTGTCTTCATCAAAACTTAAAAATCCTTGATCTTCAAAGTTGTGTTCTTCTGCAAAGATCTTTCTTCTGCAACAACACTGGATAATCTTAATTCTTGATTACTGCAAAATTTGGCTGAGACTGCAATTAAAGAATTAGCATCATCAATAATTTGTGCCAGGCTGCAAGCTCAATCAATTGCATCTCCAGCACTCCAATTAAAGGTAAGGTTATTTATTTATCTAATCTTCAGTTCTTCATTTTTACAGTAGATATTTTTACCTAATTAATTTGAAGCAAAATTGGCCTGGTATATAGTATTTACACCTTAATTAAGAGTAGTACAAAACAATGACATTGACTATAATTAATCGAGTTAATTGATAATTAGCCTTCGTTAATTAATGTTAGCACAGATGAAGACAAAACTTAATAATAAACAGGATCCAATGGTAGTGTAACGTACACTGCAAGAAACAGGGTCCGTACGGGCGTTTTGTTTTGCCTCTAGAGGCGGTTTAATAGAGACACTTTCTGCGACAGCCTTAATGTCGTGGGCTTTGGACGCATCAAAACAATATTGCAGCCGTTATTGTTAACATCCTCAAAAATTAGGCATAAATTATGTCCATAAAATAATTAATTACGGTGTAAAATAAAAAAATAAAGATTTAAGAGTCAAGCAAATATTTTATTTTCATATAATTCGTTATGATCAATTAGTATCTGAATACTTTCAATTACAATTTTATAATTTTTAAAAGAAAACTAATTTAATTTTTATGAATGTATGAATGAATACATAGACAAATGCATGTGACATGTCGGGCATCAGAATGTGTTTTCTTGGAAGATAACTTTTATGTGGCTACAAATAAAATCTTGTGTCGGCAGACATATAAAAGGATAATAATAATAATAATAATAATAATAATAATAATAATAATAATAATAATAATAATACATAAATAAATAAATAAAAATTATGCATATATAGATACAAAGATTTAATTATTTAATTATAGTTAATTTGTGTTATTAATTGTATTCGCAATTTTTAAATGGAGTTTTCTTTCAATTCCTTAGCTTAAAGTATTGTTTTACTTATTTATTTTATATTTTTTGATAATTCTCATTTTTATTAAGAATTTCATATCTAATCTCAAGATACTGGATCTCACGTTTAAGGAAAGATATACTTACCGTCAGGACGATGTAAGCTAACTTTAATTTATTTTATTAGAAAATGCAGATAGTGTAACTAATGTAATACATCACATCCGTCCCAAAAATGATCATATTTTTAATTTCAATTTGTTAAGAAAAATAATAAATTACTATCTAGAAATTAAATGAAACTTTTACAAAAAAAAAAAAAAAAAAAATTTCTAATGCATATTCTACATATTATTTGTTAATTTCAGCTACAATCTGCAAGTCTTTTAGGGATTTTGGAACAAAGCCCAATAAGTTGAAGCCCAAGCCATAATATCAAAGAGGACTGGGCCACATAATTTCAAAGAGGAGTTGAGAATTTATCTACAATGATAATTTTTAATTTTTAATAAAAACAATATATATATATATATATATATATAGAGAGAGAGAGAGAGAGAGAGAGAGAGAGAGAGAGAGAGAGTTGGATACTCAATTGGTTTACAATGCTCTGTCTTAGATAAATCATTGTTTTCAATTTTCTATATTTTAATTTCAGTTGGGTTAGCGAATTTTCGCTCATGTTTGATTTTATATCTGATTTTAATCCACCCTTTTTGTCCAAGCTTCCATGCTTATGGAATCTAATGAAAGTTCTCTCTTTTTCTTAAAAATAACATTACTTTAATTTAAACAATATTAGGATTGAGGAGTCCTAAATATTAAAGTAATGTAGAGTATATACTTTTGTATAATATTTTTTTATTTAATAAGGTAATATGTAAATGACATAGTTATGCGCTTTAACAGATATTATTATTATTATTATTATTATTATTATTATTATTGAAATAGATATCAATTAAATGCAGCATAATTGAAATATCTCTACAAAGTTAAGTGTTAGGCCATTTCTTATTACTTAAACATTTTCCATTTTTCATGTGTAAAAAAAATTATACCTAAATAGATATCCAAAATTTATTATGTATAATCAATTATATATTAAAATTATTTTCATTTTTAAGGAAACTTATTTTTATTTTTATAGGAATATTAGTAATATATAATGGTGATAGAGGCATTTTCTCCGCAAGCCCATAGTAAATCTATTTGAGATTAAATACTCTACTCTTAAATGAATAGAATTATATATAAAGAAAATAGGATATATACCAGAAAATAGGATTTTTTTTATTTGTATATAAAAAAATATATACAGTGCATGTAAAACTATACCAGAAATTATCAATTTATATTCGAAAAAATTATGACGCCTCTAATTTTTTTCTATATGATAGAAAAAATATCATGACACCTATTCTTTTCAATTTTATTACTATTTAAGTGATCCATGTTTATTAGAAAACTTAACGTTTGACCAATTCTATCAAAGTTATATGTTAACGCACTTACGAAATAGATTATACACTAATTTATAATAATTAACGTTGGGATTTATTTTTGAGCTTTAACTTGTAGATGATTAATTAATTTATTGATATGATATTAGAGTTTTCTAAACTAAGAGAGCAACTGTTGAAATTTCAATATATATCATTGCATATCAATATACAATAGAGTGAGTATGTATCGCACACGCATCAAGCTAATCGCGTGAGAGAATATGTCAGAAATAATTATCAATTAGTTTAAACTTTTAGGTTAGTTGGTTCGATAAAACGTTCTACCAGCTAGAGATATGGGTGGAGGGAAGGAAGATGTAAGGGGGTCCTTAAAATAAGTCTATCAAGGCAAAACGACGCCGTTTTGCCTTGATGAGTTTGAAAAAGACAAAATAAATTAGAAGATTCATTTCCTCTCTCTTTCCATGTGTATTTTTTCAACAAACCTTTTATTTAGCCCAAATCAGCCGCTGTCTCTACTTTCCACCGCTACCACTGATCCGCTGTCGTGACACCCTACCGATCGCCATCCATTTATACCCTTCAGTATTGGGGTCTCGCCTCTACCACTAACTAGAGGCTTGATTAATATATGCAATTATACTTTATTGATGGATTAAGGTATCAAATTGAAAAGTTAGAAACTTAATAAAAAATAATTGGAAAATCTGAGGACTTAGGACTTCTTTTTCCCAGTATATATGAAATCATTGTGTAGTTTGATAATCAAACCGGACTAGCTTGCTGTGGGAGATCGAGTAGAACATAGGTTAGTCCGGTCGATTTTCATTTGGTTCATTCTAGAAGAAAAAACGACTAGTGATGCTTGAACCAGTTGGTTGAATTAAAAACCCGTAAATTTAACTGATTTTTTGGTTCAAGCATATCAAATTTTTCAAAAAATATATTATTTTAATTAAAAAAATTTAGAATGTAGTTTTTAATTTTCTTAATAAATCTATGATTATAAAAACAAAAATTTAGATTATTTATTTAATTTCCTCAAATTAAATTGATATTAATTGTAACTATAAAAGATATATAAAATATATTTAGTTTTTTAATGAGTATATTGTGTTTAAAAATTTTAGTTTTATTAAACTTTTGTTGAAATGTAAAATTTTAACAAGTTATAAATTTACATGAAATAGGGTTCGATTTCTGTTGGACCTCTAACTCGGTTTTGATGCTTTTCAAAATCATAAAATCATCAATACACTTAAGAAATAATAATATAATATTATGGGACCATTAGTTGCACTTTAACTTTATTTAGTTATTGGAAAGTATAGTTTAGCATTAACCTTTTTTATCGATGTATTTTTAAAAAGTATCATTTTTCATGAGTATTTAAAATTTTCCTTGTGCTAAATGATTATGTACAATACTTTAATATATTTATATATTTTTTAGTTGTTATCATGCGGTTAAATCTGAATACGAATTGAGATGAATATTTAGAAGAGATAAAACTCTTCAAAAATAATACTCTTTTTAATCTTGAAAAATTTAAAATATGCTTTTTTGGCTCTTCATCTATCAAGTTGGGGCATTTACACTCCAAATATATTACAATTAAGCACATTTGGCCCTTAACTAATTGAAATTGAATATATTTGGTCCAATTTGGTTGTTCCGTAGAAAATATTTGATCAAATTTTTACAATTTACATATGTAAATATAAACACCGTTTAATTTATTAATTTCTTACATTTATTAATTTATATGTTATTTAGGATTTAGGGATCAAATCCTAAAATTTGTTACAATTGGTGATGATACAAAAGATTTTCATTTTTATTTTTCAAAACTCTCCCAATAAATTTGTTACAATTAAATTTATTGCATTTAATGAGAATTGTAAAATATGACAAATTTGTTAGAGCAGAAATTATTAATAATAACAGGAATGGATCGCAATGAGAATGCAGAGAGAGAAGAAAATACAATCTAAAGCCTTTTTTACCGATTAAATTAATGATAAGGCTTCGAAACTCAGGTGAATTTTGTCAACTTTAGCCATATTCAAGAGTATGCCTTCAACTGTTTCATTCCTCTGATGATACAGAGAAAACAATAAAAGCCTCTGCTTTCTATATTACAACCATGACCAGTGAAACATGCAAGAAAAAGAAACACAACAAAAATGAAACTCAAGTATATCAATTCTATTACAATCTTGATTTTAGTTTGAGAATGTTAAGCACATCAATCTCTGATGATATAAATCATTTATGTTGCAGAACAACCCACTCAACCCCACACCTCTTAACCCTTGCTTTTACAGTACCATCATAAAAAGGTTCAAAATCAAAACTAAATGATGCCTCTTTTCCACTGAAAACATTTTCCAACGGAGAACTCGAGTACCCAAGAAACACATGATCTGATTTATAAACACTAGAAATATACCACCAGCAATGGAAAAACTTCAATTCTTCAGCTGAATCGCATTTGAATTTGCAATGACAATGTAAGGTAATACAAGTGTCAACAGGATGCTCAAATACAACTGCAAAAAATGCCAAGGTTAGGAAAGAAGGATAAGAGAAACGTGGGAGCTGAACTACAATTAAATTTTGTTGGCTTTGATTGCTGAACCACTCTGGTATTTCACTTCCAAGTAAACCCACAGTAAATTTTGTCTCCGCCTGTGTTATAGATAAGAAAGCTTTTAACATAACTTATTAAAAACAAAAGGATGTCAAACAGATAAATTAGGGAGCTTACGATGGGTGAGATGGCCATTTCGTCAACTCTCCAGCATGCATCTTCCATAATCTTGCGACGTGCATTGCTCTCCAACTTGATGCAGTTACAAAAGTTAAAATACTAATTAACTTCAATTGCAGGGAAGTTGATTGGATTTGAAAAATATATGAGTGCAATAGATACAATTGATGCAGCTTGCAGCATGGTACAATCATTTGCTTCGAGGGTACGGAGTTGCCAAGGAAGTAGCGGCAAACTTAACAGTCTCTTGCAGTTGCTAACTCTTAATGCTGCTAGTGATGGTAAAGAGACAATGTCAGTTGGGATTTCCTACAATTCCACTGCCCTCTAGAAATAGAACTCAAATCATTTAAAGGGGGCAATTTTGACAGTTTTGACCGACCTTCCAGATAAAGTTCTTCAAGGCATTTCAACTCAAAAAGCTGTCAGGAAGGATCTCGAGATCTCTACAATCTTCCAGAACCAAATATTTAAGTGATGAGGAGAAACATCTAATTGATGATGGCAATTCTCTTATTGCTGGCAAACTCAAATATAATCTTCCAAAACTTCCTTTGCATGGAGGATTGTTGAGGAAATCAAGAGACACAGGCCACTTATCCACCCCAGATCCAGAAAAATCTAAGTATTCTATGCTACTCGGTATCTCTGGAAGAATCTTTACATTCGAGCACCCTGTGAGATAAAAATTGAGAAGAGAATTCGCCTGAACAAGGCTTGGAATGCTTCTTAAGTTTGTGCAGTGTGCCACAGATAAAGTTACAAGATTCTTCAAAGTTCCAATACATGGTGGCAGCACTTCCAAACTTATGCAGTTGCCAAGATGTATCTCCATTTTTATTGCTGAAGAGAGATCAGGTAACCTCATTAATTGAGTAGACTGTTGAAGATCAAGGAATTTTAAGTTTGAAAGACACTGCAAAGTGATTGAAAACTCACGATTAAATTAATATCTTTCAAAGCATAATATATATTTAAAAGTACTAAAAAGGAGGCTAAATAGTATTTATATTGATGAGCAACAAAATTAGTTTGTAGATTAAGCTTAATGAATTCTTTTGGCACGTCCAAAAAATTCCATGGAATTTATATAACTGTACTTAAAAAGTAATTAACAATATAAAGTTGCAATGGCCATGATATATAATAAGCTTAAATTTCACACCTGATTTCCATCCCAAAGTTGTACAGCCTTGCTTCTAGGCATGATAAGCTGAACTAGGTTCCTCATGAAAGATTTAGAAGCAAGGATTTGAATGGATAATTGGTCCAATCTAAGAAACATATATTGCTCAAGAGACATGGAGGATTATCTGATTCAAAGTTAATTTGCGGATCACCATAAATGTTTAGCAACCGTAGTTTGGGCATGCATGATAAGGCTTCAAAACAGAAGTGCACCATTTCAACTTTAGCCACATTTAAGAATATGCCTTCAACTGTTTCATTCCTCTAACAAGAGAGAACAATAATATCAAAACTTGATACATTTCCAATTAAAATGACAATATTATTAGAAGCCATTTCTTATGAAAAATGAATCGATTCAATAACTCTCTAATTTTGGACAGCTAGACATCTATTGATTCAATCCTCCTCAACTTAAACCTTGCTTGTTTCATCTTTTAATAATTATTAACATATTTCCTAATGAAGCTGCCCTTAGCAAATTGTTTCCGGTTCGATTACTTCAAAGCTAATTTCTAACAACATTATTCGTAGTGTCTCCTATAGAAAAAGTATGAAATTTTATACATTACCGTATTTGTTGTCGATATATGCTTAATATCCTTGTTATTATACAACAGACCCTTCCTTTGGGCAATTTCCTGACCCATCTCTTCCACTAAATCATGCATTTGTAGTCCATCCCATCTATCATTAACAGTAATCAAACACTTCTCGATTAGCCGATTTATTCCCCGTCTTGTAGGAAAACCACAACTATCTAGAATATTAATCATTGTATTTTTTGTACATCCTTTCAGACAAAATAGGTCAAGAAATATGAGCTTCAACACATCATCTAGTCCGTCAAAACTTATTTCCAGGATATTCTGAATACTAGGGTTCGGGAATTGATTTAACTCATCCAATTCCATTTCCCATTCTTGCAGTGTCCTTTTACATAAATGTGAACCCAACACTTTAAGAGCAAATGGAAGGCCTTGAGCATAATGTAGTACCCTTCTTGACAACTCCATGTAATCCTTTGGAGGATACTTTTGTTTGAAAGCTTTCATACTCAAGAGCTCAAGAGCATTACTTTCTTCTAATCCCTCAACCTTATATATATATATATATATATATCACCAACATTATTGAAGACTTCTTTCTCCCTACTTGTAAAGATGATTCTATTCCTAGGACCGAACCAACCCTCACCTACACCTTAAGCTTCTAATTGTTTTGGATTACTAACATCATCAAGAACAACAACCCCCTTAATTCTACTCAATGAATCCTTGATATAAGTGGGTACTACATTAAGCATTTCTATGTTCGTACTTTCAATCCCTAACAGCTGAGAGAGAAAGTCTTTTCTCAAATGAATACACTCATTCTTTTCTGATTCTTCCCTAACGTTATGAAAGAAGTAGCAGAGGTCAAATTGACAAGATAATTGACTATAAGGAATTTCGGCAATGCTTGTTTTGCCAATGCCTCCCATGCCCCATAATCCTACAAAACGAAACATCACCTGATCCCATGCTTAAACAGGGGATCAACATTATAGAAAATTAACATCACCTCTCTGTTGATAATTAAGAACCCAGGTCCATCAACCATGCAAGAAATCATCATTATTAAATCATATTCAGCATCTGGAAACTTCAGGGGAAGTTTGGTAGTTTCAATATTAAATGCCCATATTCGAACTTCAGCACGTTGCAGAAAATCAGTCCTCTTTTCAAGCATAACACCACTACTGGGCACACTAACATCGTACCACTGCCTGAATCGGATATATGTATATCATCCAATTATTGGTTGTGACATAACACTTATGCAATTCATTTAACTTGACAAGCAAAAAAAAAAAAAAAAAAAAAAAAAGAGACAGCATTGGATAACAGATCACCGTTGTCAATGACAAAGCGGACATGATACAAAACATCATACTCCCGAAGATCAACTATACAAACGAGAAAATCTTGAGGTCTTTGTTCTCTGCTGGTCAGATGCCCAATAATATAAGACACATATCAACAATAACTAAATGTAAAATGCAAGTCAAGATTCAACATGAATATGAAGCACATATCATTAGAAAAAAAAAAAAAAAGAAGAAAAAGAAAAAGAAGAAGCAGCTAAAGAACTTAAGCCAAATGATGGTTGTTCCAATAATATGAAATGTATACTCATAAGACCAAGCAATACCTTCTCCCTGTTAATGTAGAATCGTATGCTTCTGCAGTTTCGAACTTTGCTTGGTTTCTCTCAACGACATGTGATAGATCTTTCTTCACGTCCATCAGTTGTTGGACAGTAGAGAAAGATATTTTTAAATATCTTTTTCGTAAACCGGACAAATGGTTTTTCTGTCGATAAACATACAAAGCAATCGGATGAGACAAACTTACATCAATTAGTGCACCAAAACTAAATCAAAGTTGACTATCAGAAGCACCTCAGGAAGAATGGCAATTCATGTTGACATTCAATAAAAATTAGATAAGCATTTGTGGTCGTTAGATAAGAGAAAAAATCTAAGAGCCCAAACCTAAACAAGGAAAATTCCTCCAACGCAGCACAACTAGAGGCCTAAATGTAGTGAAAAAAAGAAGGCAAAGTGACTCACAAGATCTAGGTCCTCCTTCTCCGCAATCTCTATATCTGCAATTTGACTTTCGTAGTGTCTACGCAAATAGGCATCAACATCCATTTCCATATTTTCCTGTGATAATTACATCACGTAGCATTAGTAAAAAAAGAACCATGTAGAAAGCCACAAATATTGGTCCTACCTTTGTGGCTGCGTAAAAGTAAGGGCGGAATTTGAACTTCGACTTGAAAGCAGAGCCATCCTGCAGAATTCAAATTGAAACGTCTCTCCTTTGTAGATATCAACACAATACAGCTAAAAATAGACATTTGTATAGATGAACTGACCTGAGATACAAAATAGAGATCAACGCAACTGTGCACTTTGCCTGTCTCTTGATCCTCCCAAGATGACTGCAATTTCACCAAAAAAAAGTACATAAACTAGTTATATTTCTCCATGACTAAGAAACCTAATAAAACGCAAGGAAATTGAAAATGAGTGAAAAATTCGGGGCTGTATCGGCTTGGCGAAAATGGATTCCACTTACAGAAGCAAAAGTAAGAAGCCAACCAAGGCGTTTATCGCCCTCACTGAAGAGATCAAAACCGAACTTAGCATCAAGCTCCTCTTCGGCGTTGCGAATCAGCTTCTGCTTCTTCGAACTCCGCCCAAAATCCTTGCGGTCCCATCTCCGGCCGCCGCCGTTCATCATCTAAATTTCTGGTAGATAATCACTTCACGGGGCATGCAATGAGAGAAAATGGCGAGGGACGAGTAGGGTTAGGAAGAAGAAGAAGCGCAGAGACGAGTCTTGTGAATTGTGATCTGATTCAGCTTGTACTTGGCGCGTGACTGAGAATAAGGATGAAGCATTTTCCCGCGCAAAGGAGTTGTATCTATTTATGTAATGACATAAACGCCCCCCGACAATTCGAGAAATTACATATAAGACAAAGGCCTGTGATTTGAGCCCATTGAACTGTACCCAGCTTATGATGGGCCTAACCACCTGACCTTCAGAGTGGGCCTTCGGCCCGTTTCTCTTAAAACTCGATCCATAAAATAAAATAAGGTAAAGAAATACCAAAATATTGTGTAGTGTAAAAAACTATTTTTAATTGAAATAATTGTCATGGTAAGAAATCAAAAGAGAACTTAATGATTTTTTCAAGTATGTCTCGTATTGAATATTGAATATTGACTGCGATACAAGGTGACTCATATTACATAAAAAATAATAATTATATGGATATGTTAGTAAGATACCATTATATTTAAGACATTTTAAAATATTGTTGCTCGAAAAGGATATTGTTGCTTGAGGTTACCACGATAATATAAACTATAAATATTAAAAATCTTATCATCCCGGTAATGTTAAAATCATTTTCGTTCACAATACAACATGTTCTCTTTCATGGTCATGCCCTTAATCTCAGCCATCGAATAATTCCTTAGCAATTCACAATATTATTAAGAGCATGTTTTACACTCGTACGGGTTACATCACCCATTCTCCTCATGCATATCTCCATATGTGAAATAAAAACACAAAGCAAAAATCAAAAGCTTCAAACGCGCTCACACGTACAAAAAAAAAGGGTTTAGAAAGCAAATAATAAAATCATCTTTGCCATTTTTTAATCGAGTATTATGAGGAGTCTCACTCCATCAAATACATAACTATGACCCGATATAGCGTAATGCAAATGTGGAAAAACAACAAAACTTACATTTTGTTCTTCTGTCACCGAAGACGAATGAATATTGATACCATATTCATATTACTAACAAGTTTACTATAAGTATCATTCAAATATTTTTCTACAAGTACCATAAATTAATACTTAATTTTTTACTTCTTACTTTTAAAACTTTTATGATTTCAATTTCTTTGCGTTTATTTTGATGTAATTCATCATTGATTTTAGAAAATTACCAATAAGAAATCCCAATCCGTAGAATGAAACAAAGTAAAATAATTTGTATATAAAAATTTAAGGCATACATATTTTTTCATTGTTTTCTAATCCACACTTTCAAAAAATAAAAAATAAAAAATTGTAGTTTCAATTTTTTTGGCAACTTGGTATATTGTTGGTGTGATGGAACATAGCACCAGGCTATTTGATCACAAGGCTAATGTCTTCTGTTTGTAATTGCGTTATGGGATCTGCTAATTAGGAAGGTATTTGTAATATTATTCTGACTGTTAATGTTAATCTCTTACATCATTGTTTTGCATCTCTTCTCTTTGTGATATCGAGATTTTTACATGGAAAAACTCCTCCAGCGTGAAGGATAAAAACCACGAGGCCTCTCCTGACGCAAGATAAAATATCTAATATAATATGAGAGTTTTACAGTAGATACAAAACCGAGCTAGTGAACAACAACAAGTTTCACGGCTCCAACAAACAATAACAACAACAAATGGATACACCAAAGTTACATAGGAAGAGCAAAAGTTCTAGACTTCTAAACAAGATCTCCAGTGCACAAAATAAAGATAAATGAGTCTGGAACAATCTCACCAAATTTCATCCCAATCCGAAAAGAACAACATGTTTAAAAAATTGAAAAGGATGAAGCAGCTCAAGCTGAAAACCAGTAGAAGAAAAACCGCAAACAGCAAAATCGGAACGGACAAACGAGGACCTTCCTGACATCCAGTGACTGATCCCACTATCCATAATATAGAAAAATGTGTCTTCAAACTCGTGTTAAGGTTTCAACCAAATCCAATGGCTAGAAAAGAAACTACGAAAAAGAACACCAAAACTGGTCGCATAAAAAGCGCCCAAAAATAGCAGTTGTTGCATATCCTAAAATCTAAACTTATGAATCTCCAAAATATGATCCGATCGTTCAGAATCAAGAAACAAAATTCTCCAATACGCTCTCCAAAAATTAGCACGATCGGACTCCGTATAAGTTAGAGATTGCTGAAAGAAGACGAAGAGTATATTTGAATAACAAAGTTCATAAACTCAAAAGGCTTTTCTCTCTTAGTTCTCTCTACTCCCTTGTATCCAAAACTGTCTCAAATGTTGTTATGGCTCTCTCACATGCTACTCCTCACAAGCAATATATATATCCTAATATGTTAGCTCTTGAAGAACATAGCCTCTGATCCCTCCAGACCTTGAAGGGTACACATGGGCTTTAAGGGCTTGAAAAGTCTCCTCTGAACCACACAATGGTCTCTATCTCCTGAAAGCTTGAAGGGCTCAAAAGTCTCGCCCTGAACAAGATAGTGGTTCCTACCTCTTGAACTATACATGAGTTAGGAAGAGAACAAAGTCCAACACATTGTACAAACCATATTCTCAATAAATTATTAATATACGTAACAAAATATTATAATTTCTCAAATATGAAAAATAACTTATATTTTTTATTTTACAATTAATAATTTACATAATATAAACATTATTACAAAAATATAACTTGTAGAAATAAACCATTTATTTCTCTTACACATTTAATATGATTTGTAAAAAAATGTAAATAAACAAATTAACTAGTAAATAATATAATGTAGAATATTAAAATAACTTGTAAAATGTAAATGAAAGTGTGAAAAAATTAGATACAATAGAGAGAGTGTAAAGAATTGTGTGAAAAAATTAAAAGAGGGATAATGTATTTATAGAGAGGAAAAATTAAAAAAAAAAAGAAGAAAAAAAAAATGAGTCAAACCACCGGTTAACTGGCGGTTCAAAGATTCACAGAATGAATAACCTTGAACCTTAACATTTTTTTCTTATGAACCACCAGTCCAATTCTAGTTCGATCCGATTCAAAATTTGACCGGTTTAACTAAATCCGATCTGACCGATTCAGGTCCAATTTGCCCACCTCAAAACGTACAATAGACGCTAAGTCGGCGGTGTCAATCCTTTACCAAATTAAAAACGCGCAATCAAACAACCGACTCTGAATTTGAACAAATCCTAGCCGTACGTCATGCTTTTATCAATTTGATCTCAGCCTTCCACTTCGTCTTGACTTATCTATAAATACAAGCCCTATCCTTCTTAGATAGCTGTCGGTCTTATCGCTTTGGATTCTACGGTCTTTGCGATTTGTTTTGGTTTCTTGCTGTTTCTCTTTGTCTTGCTTTTTTATCTGATTTTGTTCATGGATAGCATCTACTGGCCTGATTTTGCTGCTACAATTGTTATGCAACTTTTCTTCCGATGCTTGTTTGTTTGATTTAGTTCATGGATTTCAGTCTGGTAATTCTTTTTATGCAAGGAGAGCATCTACCGGCCTGTTTTTTCGGCTACAATGGTTTTAGGGTTTCGCCTTTTCTTCCGGCGCTTGTTTGTTTGATTTAATTCATGGATTTCAGTCTGGTAATTCTTTTTAATGCAAGCAGAGCATCTATCGGCCTGATTTTGCTGCTACAATGGTTATGCAACTTTTCTTCCGATGCTTTTTTTTTTTTTTGATTTAGTTCATGGATTGCAGTCTGGTAATTCTTTTTATGCAAGGAGAGCATGTAATGGCCTGTTTTTTCGGCTACAATGGTTTTAGGGTTTCGACTTTTCTTTCGGCGCTTGTTTGTTTGATGTGATGAATGGATTTCATTCCGGTAAACTTTTTAATGCGAGGACAGCATCTACACGCCATTTTTTGGGCTACAACGGTTTTAGGGGTTCAACTTTTTTTCCGATTGCTTTCGTTCATGGATTACATTCTGGTAATTTTTGTATGCAAGGAGAGCATCTATTGGATTCTGCCCTTACGATGCATCTAATGGTATTTGGTGATTCTTCTTAAGATATCTTGCTTGAAGCTTGTACGCTACATTTATTGGATTGATTAGGTTTTTTTAAGGGATTTGAGTAATTTTATTGCATAACTGAAAATCGGGAGTATTCGGATATCTGTGATCACGGGTTCATATTGTTTAAAAGTTAATCTGATTCATGTTGTTTTAGTTACATGGCTAGGACATAAATAGCTTTTTGATAGGATTACGGCTTGTTTTCTTCAGGATCTTTTGCTTACATGTCTTTCATGGATAACCTAATCGCACTTGGTACTGTTTTTGGAATGGAAGACCAGCGGAAGATGATCTGTTGAGGATGCAGGCTTTCTAAGAAGGGCTCTATCGGTTTCAACTATGACTAGACAGGGAGCTTTGCCTTCTTAATGTATTCGATAGTTTTCTTGTGTTAGTGAATAACAATGTTCATGATTTCCCTTTACCTAGGAAACTTAGTTGCTCTGGCTGGATATGTGGTGTCAGGTGTTTCAGAAATAAATGGAGTTGAAGTGATCAGGAAGTTTTGCTTTTCAGCCTTCAAACATAATTTTCTTTTTTTGCCTCCTCAGATATCATTTTTCCTCTTTATCAGACATTTTCTCAAGGAGAGAAACTTCTCTGTAGCCGTGGGACTGTATATGTGTCTTCTAATGATTTGATGAGATATGGATTGCGCTTAATTGAGGGGTTTTCTAAGTCTTCGCTTTTCTATTACTTGTATGTGTAAATTTGCTAGGTAGTTTTGGATGCTGAGCCTCGGTTAACTATTTCTCAGGGATTCACCCAAAATCACAGAAAATGGGAAATTCATTTGCTTTAGAAGTTACGTTGCCTAAGATAGATTTGGAGATCATGCTTTTATCTTCATGTGGAGAATATGCACCGAAGTGGTGATCAGGGAGCTATTGCTGTTTTATACCTCCTGTTGTTTGTTTCTTTTAATCCTTCTCCAGGACGAAGGAATGTGGCCAAATGTGTTTTCTTAGGGTTCTCTAGTTCAAGCTGATACAAGGGGTGTTGAAAAGGAGTTGCTATGAAGTATTTCATTTTTTTTTTTTTTGTGCATATCTTTCTGCTTATATACTCTTTTAGAGGCCTTATTTTTCTATGAATTTTTTCCTTTTTTGTGCATCGAGCAAATCAATGGCTGGAGAAGTGGATTCTGTTAATAGAAGCATAGTCTTTTTTGGGCTACCAACTGATGAATCAATGACTACACGGTTTGAGATGGATTGAAGGGGGTTCTCTTGGGCCTTGCTTTAACTTTAAATTATGGTTTGATACTTATTGCATTGTGGTGGATTTTCTGAGTGTTAGTTTTGGTTTCTCAGGAATTACTCATAGCTTGGAGAATTTTGTGGCTTATGCATCGAAATTGCCTGGATGATCAGGGAGCAGTTCTAATTTAGTAACTGTTTATTGTGTTCCATTCGCTATTCTGTAGTAGTTAGTTTTCAAATAGAATTAGCACTCGAGTCATTTCGGTTACATGCTTTCAGGGGTTCGCCGTCTTGATTCACAGAACAATATCGACTGGCCGTTGGGAAGTATTTTCTTTTACTTTGTGCATATAGAGAAGTTATTGCATAGATTTGTTCTCTGACAATGATTTTTTGTGTGCATAATTAGTTAAAAAACAAAAAATCTGGAGTATTGGATTCTGTTGATTAGTGTGATCTCTTTCTATCTTCTTATCAATCAGTTCGGTGAATAATTGAAGGGGGTTTTCTTTGTCTTGCTTTTTTGTAAGTTATGATTTAGTTCTGGCTGGATAGTGGTGGATTTTCTAAGTGTTATCTGTGATTTCTCGCTCAGATACCAACCACTGCTTGGAGAAATTTGTTGGCCAAATCAATTTTGCACGGAAACCTTCCTGGGTGATGAGGGGGCAATCGTTATTTATTATCTGTTTATTATATTCTGTTCGTCAGTAGTTTTCTTTAAAAGGAATTAGCACCTGTTACGTGTTTCAGGGTTTGCTATCTATGCTGAATACAGGAGGATTATGATGACTAAGGGCTGTCAGGAAGTATCTGTTTTCCTTCTTAGCCCTTCAGTTTGATCCTGTTGTTTCTCTTTAGATGAAGCTTTAGTTTAATTAGCTACATGTTGGTTGTATTTGTATTTCTAAGGGTCCAGTCAATTGAAGAAAAGGAAGAATATGAGGATCTGGAACTCATTTGATGAAGTTTTTTTTTATTCCCTTATGTATTTTTTAAACATAATCTTGACTTTCGCTCGTTCTATGTCAACATTTTTCTTTCAAGAACTATTTCAAAACTTGAGACCTACATTTGTATTTGTGACTGTAGATAGATGTCAGCTTCAGATAGAGGAGGAGTTTTCTTGGATCCCATCGACCTTCTATTATCGGGGAGCAGTCCTTATTTATAATCATTATCTATTTATTGTGTTCTGTTACTTAGTAATGGCAGCTAAAGTTATTCTTTCTAAACAGAATTAGCAGTTGAGTTAGTTGAATTACATATTTTTGGGGTTTGCTTTCTATCTTGAGTGATGGAATTGTGTTGACTAAGAGCTGCCAAGGAAGGTATTTTTTTTCTTTTTTTTTTTTTTCACTTTTTCTTCCATTTGATCTTTTTGTTACACTTTAGAAGAAACTCTAGAAGTGAATTGATTGCATGGTGGTTGCATTTCTGTTTCTAAGGGTCCAGTGCTTTCTAAGGATCTGGAGCGTTTAGGAAGTTCCTATTCCCTTCTGCATGTTCCAAACACATTTTTGACTTCCCTTGTTCTATGTCAACGATTCTCTTTCTTTGTAGAACTATTTTAGAACTCCAAGACCTTGATTTGGATTCTGATTGTAGAGACATGTCGGTTTCAGATGATCTTACTTTTGTTTTTATATGCTCTGGATAGTCGTCAATTTTGGGTAGTTGTCATTTTCCGGAATTTTGTAACTTAAGGAGGTTTATTGGTGTTCTTTCCGTTACTATCTTATTTATGTCTAGAATATAAACATATCAGTTGGTTTTCCTTGCATTTGCTTCCAGTGATGAACCCGAGGAAACATTGGACAATGATAGCTAGGAGAAAGATCATGCCTCAATTTTGATTATGTACAGAAAATTGCTGGGTGATCAGGGAGCAATGCTTATTTATCATCTGATTATTGTGTTTCAGTTAGTTTATGATGGCAATTCACTCTCTTTCAAAGAAAATTTGCACCTTAGTTAAGTTCATATACATGTTTCAGGGTTGTTCTCTTGTACTACATCATCGATCTTAGTTCTTTGAAGAAATATTTTTAAAACCTGAGACCTGGATTTGGATGTGATTGTAGAGATGTCATCATCAGATGGTTTGATGTGGGTAAGGGGTTTGATTGGATCTCAGTTTCTTATTTTTGATTATGTGCTGTTTGGATAATTGTCTATTGTGGGTGCCTGATTTTTAAGAACTAAATCAGCGTTGTCAAATACTGGCCATGGAGCGTGTTGTGTTCATATCCATACGGAAAGCATTCAGGATCATCTTTTTTTTTTTTTTTTTTTTTTTTTTTCCTGCCTTTAATAATGTCTTCTTTCCATGTTCTTATTGGAAGTTGGTATCATTTGTTCTCAGTGAAGAAACGATTGATTCTCTGGCAACCAATTGACTTTGTTTAAATGGAGGGCTCCATTTCAATGAGTGTAAGCAAGTTGTGGAGATTAGCAGGGTGCTGGTGTTTTAGTTATCAAAATGTTTTTGTCCTTCAATTGAACTTTGATCTAAGAAATTTATTCAATGTCTTATCTTTTTTTAATGGTTTAGATAAATTGAGAGGTCGTTCTTTTTTATCTTAGTAACTATGTCTTTGTTATTATTTGTCATTTTTGTTACTTTTTGCTTTCACAAGGGAACCTGGCTTGTTTGTCAGGAAGTATTCGTTCTTCTGTTGTATTTCTGTAAGCATATATGTTTTTGCCTAGAATGTGTATAGATGCCTTATTCTGTGACCACAATTCTTTTGTTCATAGGATCAATATCTGTGCAACGGATGCTGTTTATAGGAATAGTCTCTTTCCGTCTTTCGAAGCAATGATGAGTACTTTAGTTCCTCAAGTTGGAAGTTGCAAAGAGTTGTTGGGTTGTCAGGAAGTATTCCTTTTTTTTTTTTTTTTTTTAAATTCTCATTTGATGGTCGCTGGATAGTGTTGGATTCCCCAAGTGTAGTTGTAACTTTTCAGGAGTCAGTCACAGCTTGGAGAAGTATGTTGGCTAGAATCTTGTTGTGCATGGAAATGTCTGGATAGTGTTGGATTCCCCAAGTGTAGTTGTAACTTTTCAGGAGTCAGTCACAGCTTGGAGAAGTATGTTGGCTAGAATCTTGTTGTGCATGGAAATGTCTGGATAGTGTTGGATTCCCCAAGTGTAGTTGTAACTTTTCAGGAGTCAATCACAGCTTGGAGAAGTATGTTGGCTAGAATCTTGTTGTGCATGGAAATATCTGGGAGCATATTTTATTTGTTATTTATGTTGTAGTGTTAGCTAATAATGGTACTCTTTAATTATTGGATTTCATATAGAATTAACTCCTAAGTTAATTTGATTGCATTTTTTTCAGGGTTTTATATGGATCACAGTCAAAATACAAATGTTATTGGTTAGTTATTTTGTAGTTTAGTTTTTGCAGTTAATTAGTTTTCAGTTAGAATTAACACCTAAGTTGATTTGATAAGATGTATTTTTCAGGCTTGTGCATGAATCACAGTAATATTTTGAGTGAGGACTGTCTGGAAGTATATCTTTCCTTTGTTATCCCTTTTCTTTTTTATACATTTTGGGGCATGTCGTCTTCAAATGAGTCTGGGAGGTCCAGAATTCTTTATTTGGCTGGTATAGTAATTAATTTATGCGTGGAGAACTTACTAGGGTTTATGAATTAATTTTGCCTGCTTTTTTGTTATCTCTCTGATTTATAATTTTCTTGTAGTGATATTTCTATTTTACAGTTGGTTTTTATATTTTGAGGTTGGGTTTAGTATCTTGACTTGCACTAGTTGTGCTGAATTGTCTTGTGGAAAAAATGTCTGACACTTGATCTTCTGTTTTATTTTTGCTTTTTTTTTTTTTTTTTTTTTTTCCTTTTAATTTTAGGAATGATATCGGCTATTTGTTTGTGCTGTTTCTTTTTCATCGGTGTATGTAGCAGCTATTTTGAGGTTGGGTTTTGTATCTTGACTTGCACTAGTTGTGTTGAATTGTGTTGTGGAAAAAATGTCTGACACTTGATCTTCTGTTTTATTTTTGCATTTTTTTCTTTTAATTTTTGAAATGATATCAGCTATTTGTTTTGTGCTGTTTCTTTTTCATCGGTGTATGTAGCAGCTAGTCCCTAGTTGATAGAAATTCTTATACTGAATTGTTTGGTTGCATTATTATTTCAAAGGGTCAAATTTGAGGAATATGAGCACGTATTTGGAGCTGTCAGGAAGGTTTCTGTTACCTGTACTACATCTTTTTTTAAGACTAACATTATTGACTTGATTTTGTTATGTTTCTGACATCATTTTGTTTCTTCATATGATTACTTGTTCCATGTCAACATTTTATTTTTCTGCAGAAATATTTTAGAACTGGAGATCTGGATTTTGATATCTGATTGGGGATTTGTGAGTTGATGAAAAAGGGGGTTTCTTGTATCTTGGCTTCTTACAATTTTATTTATGATTTTGTGCTTTCTGAATAGATGACAATTTCAGGAAGCTTTCCAGGTTGTATCAACGTGTGGAGAAATATTGGAGTTCTGTTCTGTCGGAGTTTTGTCTTTTCATCAACAAATCAAGTGAATGCTTTATTTGTTCTTTTTTTTTTTTTTTTTACTGTTTTCATATTCTGCTCTAAGGTTCGACGTGTGTATATTCCATTTCGATTGTTAATTATGGGTGGTCACTTGTGATGCATTGTTGTTATTCCAGTAATTTGTTTTTCTCTAACAAGAAATGGAACCCTAATCAACTCCATCTTTTGTGTGTCTTCATATCTTATGATACTGAATTTTCGCTGTTCCTTTTGGTTGCGAATAAATTTACTGTTTTGAAAATGAATAGTAGCTTAAGATTTTCATGTTCCATTGAGGGGTGTTTGGATGAAGAAAGCCTTTGGTGCACAGACTGTTTGGAATTTGTAGATGCTTAGTTCTGAGATGGTAGTGTAAGTTGTTTCCCCTATCTACAAATTTCTAGCTCTTAGTTATGTAAGTTGTTTTTCCAAATCTTACCATTTCTAGCTCTTAATCAATGTAACTGACATTTGGCAATTTAATCTTCGTCCTTCACGTCTGTGTATTTTATGACACTGATTTTTTGTTGTTCCTTTTGGTTGTGAAGTTATTCTTGTTTTGAAAACTAAAGGTCGTGTTGGACGTAGAAAACCTTCGGTGAACAGTCTGTTTGGATTCTTAGATGCTTTGAGATGGTACAGTAAGTTGTTTTTCCTGTCTGGATTTTTAGTTCTTAATTGGTGGAAGAACTGATATTTGGCCATTTACTTTTAACAGTATTGTTTTATATTGTCTGAATTAGTTCTGATTTTATCTCGAAACTTACAGCATTCTGTCCGGAAAGTTTTGATCTTTCTGCATTCTTTAATGCCGAAGATTGTTTTTTTTTTTTTAATTCTAAAACTAGATTTTTTTATTTATTTATCCAATTTTAGTGAATAAGTTTTTCCAAAAATATCCCGAGTTCAACATCTATTGTGTATTTATGATATTTGTTTTGTTTGTTATTTTCACAGATATCATTTGCTATTGCCCTCAGAGGCCTTGTAGAAGTTGTTACTTTGTAGAGCTGGTGTTTTGAACTGACTCGAGAACTGCAAAAGAATCAAAGAAATAGACTGAATTTTTGTTTTGAGGTTGTGAAATTCTCTTCGTTATGGTTGATTGTTGACATTGGTTTATTTCAAGTGCTGTCAGATGAGGAGATGAGAAATCATAGCACTAGTGATTTTTTCATGATTTGGCAGTTAAGATGTCTTTGTCCGTGAAACAAATTCTCTCCATTACAATTGATTGTTGACATAAAGAATCGCTTCGGAATTCAGTGTAAGTTGGTCATTTTGGAGGGTTATCAGATAAAGAGATGAGGAATTATAACACTAGTTGTCGGCAATAATTGGTAATTCCCAATGTTACAGTTATTGATCTTCCCAAAAAAAAAAAAAAAAAAAAGAAAAAAAAAATCAAAATACAATTGACATACCTTCCCAATGTTATAGTTATTGATCTTCCCCCCCCCCCCCCCCCCAAAAAAAAAAAAAAAAAAAAATCAACATACAATTCACATACCAATATGCTGGAAATATGGACTGGTGTGATTGTTGCCGGTATGTTAGTTGCTAGGTTTTGTGATTTATAGAACAATGGGATGTCCCTCTGGTCTGCTTGGTTGCTAGTTTTGTATGAGATGTCCCTCTGGTCTACTTGGTTGCATTTTGGTGCTAGCACATGGAGAAATGTATCTGCATTGAGGTTTGGTTGAAGCTCATAGTCGATTGGACTGCATATCATGCAAACTGGTCTCTTGTTCTGTGGTTGTTGCTGTACACTAGCTGCTGGGTTTAATGTGTTTGTAAAATGGTGGTATTTCCCTGAGGCGTGATTAGTTGGTGTTGACACTTCTCTAGTTGCAGTATTGGCCTAAATGGGTATCAGACCTTCATGTGGTTTTTCAGGCTCTCTTATTTGTAGTATGCTCTCTTATCGGTTTAGATCTTCGCGTGATTGGTGAACATGTCTGTGGGATAAGTGATTGCCTGTTTGCTATTCTGTTGTTTCTTGTTTGAAAAAAATTTGTAACTCCGCCTATGTGGTTGAGCACATAGCCGGTCCCAAGCCCGGAAAAAGGAGGAGGGTTATAATGCTAGTACACGAATCACTGCAAATGAGAATGATGTGATTCAAGTGTGTTCAAGTTGCAGGAGGTTGAAGGCTACGTGTTTGATTTGCGAAGATTTAGGATTTGAGAATGATAACTCTGAAGTCGTGTAGGCTTACAGTTGAAGTAACGCTTGTACATTTACGAGAAGGCTGATAGTAGTTTGTGGTTTGGACAAGGAATGTTTCAGGTCCGGCCCGAAAAATGTGGTGGTTCAGGATATCGGCGGTGTTACTGATGTTTCACTTTTGACTACTGAAAAGGGAATCTTGAAGTTACTGCTACAACTGGTGGCCTACGTTTTGGAACAGGCTAGTGTTAATTGGCAACCTGGTTTGCTGGATATTAACAGGGATGCAAGAGCCCGAAGAAGGTTGAAAACTGCCTGCAAAAGTGGGAAAAAGAGACTTTCGTCAACCTCACGAATGAACATTGAGATCGTTTCTGTTCTTGGTGAGATGTGGAAGTGTATTGTGTCTGGTCTGGAATATCTAGATTGATATTGTATTACTTTTCATGTTTCTATGATATTCTATCTCTCCTTTAACTAAATTCCGGAATTTGACATCGATTTGTGGTTGTAAGCTAACTCATTAATTAAGTAATTTTGGGCAGGTTAACATAACATTGAGAGATTTTCTCCAAAATACCTTGATACTGTGGACAATTTCTAAAATATTTTTTAGTTTTATTATTCTTGAAATAACACCATCCACTTTTGACTTTTTTTTTTTTTTTTTTTTTATCCTCTGATTGTGATGGATGTATTAAAAAAAGTTACCAGCAAAAGTGCTTTTTTTTTTTTTTTTTAAATTTCCGTACTTAGCTTTTTATTTAATCTTTACAACAGTAAAAAGAATTGGTTTAAGTAATTTTTCACTATAGATAAAATATAATGAATGCATGATGTACAACACAAAAAATATTAAAAGAGAATTGGTTCTGAGACGTATATCAAAGTATATATTATGAATGCATAAAATATGTTGCACACAAAGTATCATTGAAAATATAATAAAATAAAATATATCGCAAAATGTAAACATTTTACATTTTTTTAATTTTATATGATTAGCTTTTATAATAATGAAAATAATCAGTTTAGGTAAACTACAAATAAAACATATAAAATGAATTTATAATAAATAACATAAAAAACATTAAAAATGTATTGGTATTGATACATGTATCAAAATAATGAACACATAATGCATTGCACTCACAAAATAGCGTTAATAATATCATAAAATATATCCAAAATGATAAATGTGTTAAAATATGATAACTTTTGATGCTTTTTTTAATACATTTTTTTGATATTTCTTTCATATTTTCTTAACAATCAAAGAAAAAAAAATATACATATAGATTTCATTTCGAAAAGAAAAAAAAGAATATAAAAGTATTTTAAAGTAGTATATTGAAAAAAATTATTAGATTAAGAAATATGACAAAATTAATATTAAAATATAAAAAATGAGTGAGAAAATAAGAAAATCTAATTTGGCGGAGGAAAAAGGGTAAAAAAGAAAAAAAAAAAAAAAGAAGACAAAACTAACATTTAAAAGAAAACAACGTATTTTTGGTTAATTTCCCTTTAAACAAGATCATATCATGCCCAATTGATTCAATAGCTAGTTTATGTTAAAGCTTTGATCAGTCTTAATAACTTTTTATGTCAATCAAACATAAGTCACCATCTTTTAGTTAATCTCAATTTGATGATAATAGAAAATTATTAATAAATTAAACAAGTATATTTAATGAAAATACAAAATAAATCAATTCAAATTAAGTTTTGTGACTAAATAAGCTCTCCACTTTTTGATCTTCCAAGAAGACAAATTAAACTTAAATATATTGAGAAGTGAAGAGCAAAGTTAATTGGATTTGGCTTGTAGAATTAATTAAAGTTGATTTATTAAAAATGACAGTTGAAGTGCCAATAAAGCAGCATAAAGATTTTCTTGGCCCTGTGTTATCGTCGGTTTGCTCTTTTGACCCTTGTACTATTGAAATTGTATCCCTTCTGGTCTGAAAAAAGTTCTAAAATGGTTCTTCAAAAAAACATATTCTATCAGATTTTGTTAGCAATTTTATTAACAGAATCTGACAGAATATACTTATGAGGGACCATTTTGTAAATTCTGTGGCAAACCGTGATTTGTATTCATTAGAGAGGGTATATATACATAAACCCTAGAGTAGGAAATTACATGTCTAACCTTGATACAATTACAATAGAAGTAGAGTACTATCTAATACAATTACAATAGAGTTACAATAGAGGTAGAGTACTATCTCTTACACCCCCCCGCAAGTTGAGCAGGGGAGGAAACAAAGGTCAACTTGTCACGGAGCCAGAGAAAACGTTGCTTGGTGAGGCCTTTGGTAAGAGCATCAACAATCTGATCATTGGAGCAGAGGAAAGCAACACGCAAAAAGCCCTTCTGAACACGGTCACGGACAAAGTGAAAATCAACTTCCAAGTGTTTACTCCGATTGTGGAACATAGGATTCAATGTAAGATAGATAGCCCCAAGATTGTCACAAAACAAGGTGGGTTGAGGAAGACTAGAGAAGCCGAGTTCTTGAAGAAATATTTGCAACCAATGTAATTCAGAAGTGGCAGCAGCCAAGGCCCTATATTCGGCTTCAGTAGAGGAGCGAGAGACAGCTCGTTGCTTGCGAGAGGACCAGGAGATAGCATTAGCACCCAAGTAAATAACAAAGCCAGTTGTAGACTTCCGATCATCAACACAGCTAGCCCAATCAGAATCAGCAAAACCAGTTAAAACAAGCTTGGAAGGCCGAATGAGGATGCCAAAGTCAGAGGTACCACGAAGATAGCGGAGAACCCTTTTGACAGCACACCAATGTAAGGTTGTGGGGGCATGCATAAATTGAGAAATTCGGTTCACAGCAAAAGCAATATCAGGTAGTAAATGTGAGATATTGAAGACCACCAACAACAGAGCGAAACAACGTCGGATCAGGAAAGGGATCCCCAGCATCAAGTCGTAATTTCTCGCTGCAATTAATGGGAGATGCAATGGAACTACAATTGTGCATTTTTGCCTGAATTAACAGATCATTGACATACTTCGTTTGATGTAGAAATAAGCCAGAAGATGTCCAAGCAGCCTCAATTCCCAAAAAGTAGTGCAAACGACCCAAAATTTTGATGGCAAATTGAGTTTGATGAAAGGCAACAACCTTGTCCAAGAAAGCAGGAGAATCACCCATCAACAATATATCATCCACATAGATCAAACAAAAAACTTTTACCGAAGCAGAGTGGATGAAGTAGAGAGAGCTGTCTGATTTAGAGCTCCGAAATCCAAATTGTAGGAGAGCAGCGGTAAGACAGCGGTGCCACTGGCATGGAGCTTGCTTTAATCCATACAGAGACTTGCGAAGACGGCAGACATGATTCGGGTAGCGAGGATCAACAAAACCCGGGGGTTGGTGCATATACACAGCCTCATCCAGTGTACCATGAAGAAATGCATTCGAAACATCAAGCTGAATAACAGTCCATTTATATGAAACGGCCAGAGTGAGCAACATCCGAATGGTGGTGGGTTTAACCACCGGACTGAAAGTATCATGAAAATCAATACCCGGGCGTTGATGAAAGCCCTTAGCCACAAGGCGTGCCTTGTAACGATCAATAGAACCATCAGATTTTTGTTTAATGCGAAACACCCATTTGCAACCAATTATATTCTGAGCATGAGAAGGAGGAACAAGCTCCCATGTACCATTCTGAAGAAGTGCATTGAACTCCGAAGACATAGCATCCCGCCAAGCGGGAATTTTGGCAGCCTGAGCATAAGTGGAGGGCTCAATTACGGGATTACCAGTGGCAGTAGCAACCAAATAAAAAATCGGCTTCTGTTTGAGGGAACCAGTCTTGGCCCTTGTGACCATCGGATGAACCATTTGAGAACTTGCAGTAGGAATGTGTGGTAGAGGACCATGACCTTGAAGATCAACAACCAAGGATACCTCAGGGGCAGCAACTGTCACGCCTCTGTTGGGAGGAGGCGGAGTCGCAACCCGGGCTGAGGATGGCGACAAAACGGTGCTAGTGACAGGTGAGGCGGGCTGGTCAGCTGGAGGAGAAGGGAACGGAGATGGTTGGGTAGACGGGTTTAGCAGAGGTGGCGGGTTGGCTTGTGATGGCTGAGTGGTGGGGTTAAACGGCAAGTGCAAGGGTAGTGAGGAAGATGGGGGCTGTTCTGACCCTGGAGCCGCAAGATCAGTATCAACATCAAATGGGAAAACCTGTTCATCAAAGAGAACATGACGTGAGATATAAATTTTGCTAGAACGAAAATCAAGACACTTGTACCCTTTATGAACTTTACTGTAACCTAAGAAAACACATGGAAGAGAACGTGAGTCAAGTTTATTTTTAGCATAGGGACGCAACCAAGGATAACAACGACAACCAAACACACGAAGAAAATTATAGTCGGGAGTAGTGCCAAATAATTTGTGAAGTGGATTATCAAAAGAAATTGTGTTGGTGGGCAAGCGATTAATATTATATACAGCACACTCAAATGCAGCAGTCCAAAATTTAATGGGCATGGAACTATGATGCAATAATGAGAGCCCAGTTTCAACAATGTGTCTGTGTTTGCATTCGGCTCTCCCATTTTGTTCGGGTGTATGAGGGCATGAAACCCGATGGGAGATACCATTTTGTTTGAGATATTGTGTAAGGGCCTGAAATTCGCCTCCCCAATCGGATTGGAAAATCTTAATTGGTGTTTGAAAATATTTCTCAACAAGTGTGCGAAAGTGAATGAAAATGTCAAGAACGTCAGATTTCTTACGCATGAAGTAAATCCATGTATATTTGGAGTAATGATCAAAAAATATAACATAGTATGTAAAACCATCAAAGGATGGAACCGGAGCCGGTCCCCAAACATCAGCACATATCAATTCTAAAGGTGAGTGAGATACAGAGACAGAGTCAATAAATGGCAATTTATGACTTTTGCTAAGAGCACAAGCATTGCATAAAGAAATAGCAGAAGTGCGAAAATCAATTTTATTAGAATTCAAAGTACGCTTAACAATGGGTAAAGCAGGATGCCCCAAACGAGCATGCCAAACATTTAAGGAAGCAATATTAGCACTAATCAAAGAAGGACTAGGTTGTAAGCAGAGGTTGTAAAGTCCATTGTCACTCCGGCCTCGGAACACAATCTCCTTCGACTCCAAATCCTTGATTATAAAAGAATCTGAGAAAAATTCAACAGAAACAGGATTAGAATTGGTTAGTGCAAA
The DNA here is from genome assembly GCA_039660915.1 of Euphorbia tirucalli. Lineage (NCBI taxonomy): Eukaryota > Viridiplantae > Streptophyta > Magnoliopsida > Malpighiales > Euphorbiaceae > Euphorbia > Euphorbia tirucalli. The sequence continues at coordinate 2,777,337 of CM077639.1, read as the reverse complement.
AACAGATAATAAATTTCGATTGGCATTGGGAACATGTAAGATATTGCGGAATTTGAGAGACTTAGAACCAATACGAAAAGAATTCTCACCAACATGAGTTATGGGAAGAAGCATACCATTACCAATTTGTACTTCTTCGGGACCAGAATATTCGAAGTGAAGAGCAAGATTTTCCAAGTTTGATGTCAAGTGATGAGTTGCGCCGGAGTCAAGAACCCAAGGTTGGTTGGAAGTGTGTGGTGCGGCTGAGTTAGGTGTGCGGGTGGCAGCTATGTTTGATTGAGGAGAGAGGGTCTGATGTCGGGGCATGCGGGGAGAGGAGCACCGATTCGCCTTGTGTCCAAAACCACGACAATTAAAGCAAGTGACAAGTGGTTCATCCGATTGACCCGGGGCAGCAGCACGAGTGGACTGATGAGAAGAGTGGGGCTGACCAGAATAATTCCAGGAGGTTCCGGAGGCATGGAGTGGCTGACCATGGGCGTGATAGGGGCTGGGTGAGTAACGACCCCCACCACGGCCACGGGAGCTGCTGGAGCCTCTGCCACGCCCACGATAGGAGCTGGAGCGGGCTGCAAGGTGGGCGGCAGGCTGAACAGCGGAGATGACCTCCTTCTTGGACTATTGTAATAATTTTTCTTCCGTCAAAAGAGAACCCAGTAGAAAATCAAATGAAGTTGGCTCCGTTTTGGAGTTATGAATGCGATTAAAATCTTTGTAGTCTTCACCCAAACCATGACAGATGCAATTAATTAAATCATCCTCAGGAACATGATAACCAAGAATGGCTAATTTATCAGCAATGGACTTGGCATGCTGAACATAGGTAATAATCGGTAAATTACCTCTCTCAAGCGTCTGTAACTCGCGACGAAGAATACGGATTTGGGGCCGAGACCCCATGGAGTAAGTGGTAATTTGTTTTTCCCAGACGCCTTTGGCAGTAGTGGCCCCAATCACTTGTGGCAACAACGATTCCGAGATGGAATTGAAGAGCCAGCAGATAACTTGTTGATCTTTCTTTTCCCATACCTGAAACTCAGGAGTAATACTACCATCGGGTGAAAACTGAGGTGGAGGAACGATGGAGCCATCGACATGGCCCATAAGTCCGTGACTTTTCAACATAGGAGTAATCTGTGCCTTCCAAATAAGAAAATTGGAGGTATTCAATTTAAGTTGAGGTTGAGTGGTGTTGGAGGCGGTAGAAAATAGAGGTGTAGAGGTGGTGGTGCCGGTTGCCGTAAGGGTGGTGTGCAAGCCATCAACAAGGGCGGAAGATGTGTTCATGGTGGCTGAAGAAGATTGCGGCTGCAAGAGAAGATAGAGGGAGAGTAGTTTTCGGCTGCAAGAAAAAATAGGGGGATAATCAAACCCTAGAATAGAGCTCTGATACCATGTAAATTATGTGGCAAACCGTGATTTGTATTCATTAGAGAGGGTATATATACATAAACCCTAGAGTAGGAAATTACATGTCTAACCTTGATACAATTACAATAGAAGTAGAGTACTATCTAATACAATTACAATAGAGTTACAATAGAGGTAGAGTACTATCTCTTACACATTTTGGAATCTTTTTGTATACCACAGGTGGTAAAAGGAAAATTTCAATAGCACAGAGGCCAAAAGGGTAAACCGGTGATAGTATAGAGATCAAAAAGGTATTTAGTCCGTACTAATTAATCTTGCAGGCTAGGTTGGATTGAAAGTGCGAAATTTACTCATCCAAATGGAAGAATTTTATAGTCTGTTTCAATAAAAATAAAGGAATGTCGAGTTATGCTTACTAGTAATAGCACAACGTAACCCAAATTTCGGTTACTAAGCAAATAATAAAGAGTAAGAAAGAAATTGGGAAAATTAAACTAACAAAAATGACCAATTACAATCAGGCAAAGATCTGTTTTGTCTTAAACTTATTAAATGCCTCAGCATAAAAAGGATGATAATAACATCACTTTAATTTATTATATAGTCTTTGATAATTTTGATGCCATGAAATAAAATCATATCATATAGGATGCCTATATTCATCACCACAATCACCAATTTCTTTCATAAGATCTTTCCCTTGCTTTGAAACTTGTTTTATGCTATTCATGTCTTCCTCATCAAGAATCAAACTAAAGATTGCATTTGCATCGTTTATATGTTCCGATAACCCAAGCCGAACACCAATCATCGATCCTGCCACCTCCGGCTGCATCCATAAAATATGCAAATTAATTAGAGGAGAAAACATGGTAGAATAATTAAAAACTTGATTAATTAATTAATTAATTACCTGATTTAGTATGTATTTTACAGCAACTGTTGGGATTGAGACTCCATGTTTTGTAGCTATTGCTTTCAGAGTCCTCAGCAAAATTTGGAACTCATTCCATCCTCCCCAGGCATCCAAAAACTGCCAAATTTTTTATTTGTTATATAATATTATGATAAATAATTAATGCACACTTTTACGTGGTATGTTACTCTACCAAACTCAATCATGAATGTACAACTATGAGTCATTCTAAATTTGTATGTTACCATAGTATGCAAATATAATCATTCAATTTTTTTTTTTATTAAGTTGGAGAGAAGAGGTGGGTTGTTGAATCCATTATTTTTTATTTTTTATTTATTTATTTGTTGTCAAATCACTTCCAAATTCATTGACGGATTGACAATAATTCAAAACTTTGGTAATAGGCTCAAGACGGAAGAGTCAGGATAAAATCTTTAAAGGTGCTAAAGGAGATAGAGAGGTCGAAGTAGCCACCTCTAGAGCTCCTAAAACAATATTATATTTGGACAGAACAGTTTGCCTTGCCATCATCCCTAAAGTTTCAATTGTTACAGATGGACTCGACAATCTCACGGAATTGTATGATGTACTGATGTACTAAAAAGCTCTTAGATATAAATTAACTCGCTTAGGCATCGAAGAGTCCCTCATTAACCATTTTCACAAACTAAAGGACTTCCATTAAAGAAAAAAATATGCAATTGTGTAAATGCATTAAGAGTTTCACATATCATATATACCTTTTTGTACTTTTGAAGGGAAGGAGTGTTCAAAGGTGGAGCAATGGAATTGGATAAATTTGTATCAAGGTATTTCTCAGATAGCAGCCCACCCATCACTGTGCCATACCTGCATTTTACCAAATATATAGTAATTATTAGGAAAATAATTTCTTACAATAAAAATAACAAAACAATACTTTTTGGGTATTGTATTTGGTAAAGTTTTAACTTTCAGCATCTGAATTTTGATTTAGTTAGATTTAACCCATTAGTTTTGATTTTTGTGAAAATATATGGAGTTGTCACATTTGAACACCACACGCACTATGAATTTTGCATCGACAATGAATATGATCGAACTTTTATTTTGTCCACGAAGAAGAATATTTTCCTGGAAGTTAAGCGTGGCGGTTTCATCAATAAGGACTAAGTTGCAATAAAAATTAGACTTTAGCGCTAAATTTCAACGAATCAAAGTTCAGCAGCTAAAAAAATAGAGAAGAAAATCGAACAGACGTTATGAGTTTAACTCCAGTTTGTCGACATAGCTCAGCCATTTTCTGTTGAGGACGCATGTCGATGATTGAATGTTGAACCTGATTATGAAATCATAGTATATATATCAAATAAAAAATGTGTGGTTTAATTTGCAGAAGAAAAAGTGTTGAAAATTCTTACAAAATTCATGTTAATCCAATTACCTGATTGCTGACAATAGGAATACCATTTTCTAGGATTATTTGCAATCTTTCAGAGTCAAAATTGGTCAATGCAACTGTCTTGATTTTACCTGAAACATAGATTATCAATTAATTATCTAGTATGTATGCAATTTGAGATAAATATTGGAGTATTAATGACAATTTAAAAAACAATTAACAATCGACACAGAGATGATATAAATACTAACCTTGTTCTTTGAGGTCTGTTAGGTGTTTAAGGAGATCAAGGTAACCAGGATTGGAATAGTCCCACCTGTTTCAAGTTTAATTTAATTTTCAGTTAATTTATTATCCAAAAAAAAAAAAAAAATAGAGAAAGATTAATGTAGGGTGTAATTGTTTTACCACATCCATTAATTTCAATTCTTGCACAAAAATAATTGAATCTTGATTTTTTTGTCGGATAAAGGATCAATTTGGTTCCCAACATTAGATTCTACGATCAATTGATTTAATATCAAGTTTGTGTGTCAATTTCGTCTCATAGGTGAAAATATCTAGTATAGCCCTGGACCTGATTGGTCCGAGACCATTGAATGAGTGGTATGTAAACACAATTACTGATGTGTAACTCATCGAACGATCCCAGACCATTTCCGTCCTGGACCATGATAGATTTTCTCCTTATAAGTTGGTATTTAGGGTCAATTTAGTCCAAAATAACACGTGTCAATATTTATAATTGATTTTATTTATACGTGTCACTTTCTCATACTGACACGTGTCATTTTAGAGTAATTTGACCTCCATTATCAAGTTAAGATCCTAGATCAATATTGAAACTTGATTTCTGAACCAAATTAATCGTACAAACTAACTTCAAAAGTTAAATTGACTCTGTCTCACTAAAATTACCATTATAAATTTTGGATCAAATCTATGAGAAAGAAGTGATGTGACATGATTCAATCACTAAATTAGACATTTTTTGGATTTAATTGTATGAATAAAATTGAAATTTAATCTCACAAAGATTTTTTTTTTTTTAAATGCATATTTATGTTTCATACCAGTGAAGTTGAAGCATGTCCAAGCATGAAACATCCATTCTCTTAAGAGTAGTGTTGATACAATCCTTCACATAGCTGCTTGTTATCTTATCACTTGCTGGTTTTTGCACCCATTTTGTAAGTCTGCATTATTTATTTATTTTTTGCATCATAATTCAAGTTACCATCATATATAATTAAGCAAACAAAGTGATTTCCTACATAATTAATTTATAATTAAATATAATTACTGACCCTTTAATCTGATCCAAAAATTCAGGCGTGCGTTCTCGACGAACTCGATTGATGAAAATTCCATAAACATCTTCAGCAGGTCCATCTGTTGCATTAATTGATTAATTAAAATAGGATTCAATTAATTTAAAGAAATTAATTAATTTAAATCTATCCAATCTATCCAGCTACAATCGGATCGTAAAGGTATTTTTTTTCAAACTGGAAAGTTCAGGATTCGAGTGTTAGTGCACTATATACTATGCATCTTTAATTAAGAATAAGATACTTTAAAAAAAAAAAAAAAATCTATCCAAGTTTATATAATGCCATACTAGTCTGGTTTAAAAAATGGGGAAAAAAATTAATTCGTCTAATAGTCAACACAAACTATCAATTTTTTACTATTTACAATTTTATTTTTACGATTTTTTAATTCTACTATTTTTCCTTTCAATCTGACACCCCCTAATCTCTCTCATGTTGACTTAATTTCTTTCTATTAGTAAATTAATTTATAGTTTTGAAATATTAAAAATTTTAAATCCATAATGAATTTTTCTATATAGTGCATATTTATAAATATTTTACATTTTTAGGTAGTCACCTAAAAAGCAATGGTGCAAATTAAAACCCGGCCGGAAAGTGAACCGGTGAGTTTATTGAATTCATAGTTTGATTGGTCAAATCAATTCAACCGGTGATTTAATTGTATATTTAATTATCTTTAAAAATATTATTTAATAATAAATAATACTAAATTATGGTTCAATAGGCGATTTAACCGCCGATCAAACTATTTTTGACCCATTTTTTTTAGAATAAAATTTCTAACTAAACCGACTAGATTTATAATAGTTCACTGTTAAACTGATCGAACTGACTGATCTGTTTCGGTTCTGATAACATTGAAAAACAATATAAATAAAATTTCACAATTAATTGGAGGAGGCCACTGTTAGGAATTGGGAGCAAACCAATTGGCGGCCCATTTTATGAGATGAAAATCCAAAAGAACCCAATGGCCCAAACTCAAAGCTAATTATATATGAACAAATTTTTAATAAATTCAATGTCATGTTTTTCTATCAAATTTTATTATAAAAAAAATCTATAAAATAATTTAATTATTATTTTTATGTTCTAACATGTAAAAGCAATCAAAGTGAACCTTGAAATTCCCTATAGTTTATAGTTACACCAAACAATCTAAAATTTTTTTTGATAATTACCATTAATTTTGCTGATAATTACCATTCATTGGGAAAATTCTTTTTATTTAAGTAAAAAAAATTCATGTAATTCATCACTAAATGAAATATTTAAAATTGTTTTTATCAAAAATAATGTTTAAAATTGCAAAAAAGGAAAAAAAAAAAGGTTAAACCAGAGTAAAACCAAAAAAGTTGAAATTGTTGAGTTAACGTTACTATAAAAAGACTAACATTCCTACCAATGGATGCCACGTGTAACCACAACTCTAACAAAAAAACCAAACCAACTTGCCATGTAATAAAAATGTGATTTAACATACAGTGATCGGACATGTCGAAGGTGGTAAGTCCGGCGTCGGCGTACCGGAACATGGCCGCTACAGCTTTTTCTGTCTCAATTGCGCCCCAACGACCGCTCATTTGCCACATTCCGTTGATGACGCGACATATCTTCAACGAATCATTTCCGTTCTTCACCGTCACGTGGCGGGGCTCCGTGGTGGATGTGGCGGCGCACCTGACTGAATTTTGTTTGGCGATAATTCTTGAGAAAAATGGAGTTGCGGTGGATTTGAGGGTGGAGAGATGAGAGATCGGACGGCAGATAAGAACTGAGGACATTTTTTACCATGCAGCGGAGGAAGCAAAGAAGAGAAAAGAGAAGAGCTAGTGGAGAGTAATATTATTGGGAGAATGAGATGTTTTCTTTTATATAGAAGGAAGATGAAGTGTTTGTAGGTTTATTTATTTATTTTTTAGGAACAAACTAGAAAAATGAATGAAAAAATATTATGGAGCCGAATTAAAGTGTAAAAATTATGTTGCGTGCTGGGAGTAAATTACTCCAAAAAAATTAGAGTTTATTTTCATGTCAGCAACTATGATAATAAGACAAATTGTGATTAGTTATGAATATTATGTTCTCAACAAACAATAAAAACGCTCATCAAAGTGATATAAAACTATTACGATCATGTCACATTAACAATTGTATTGCCCTAGCTGACTAGCTATGGACCACATAGAAATATAGAGGTTACTAAATTTAGGTTTTATAGTTTATGGTAAGAAGATGGGAAAAAGGCAATTTGTTTTTCAGTCTTAGGGCAACAAAATTTGCCTTTTATTGCAATGAAGTTGATATTTTTTTCATGTATATAACAATTTTACCATATATATCAATAAAAATATCATAAGAACTTTTTCCATTTTGTCGAAAGGCTAGATTTCCATATTTGACTAGTTTTTTTCTTAGTAAAGTTTTATTCTTTATTGATTAAACTCAACTCATGACATGAAAATGACTCTTGTCACTCCATCTTGTTGTCTAATTTATATGTAATTTTATTCAAATAATTATATATGAAACTTAGTTACAGTTAATGTTATTCACTATGCCTCGTTTGAAACATGTTTAGTAGAAATTAAATCTACAATCTCTTCCACAAATTTAGTTTGCAACACAAGTGAGGCACAAATCCATAGATTTTTGGCACTACATTTGCTGTTCAAATATGATACTACCAAAATTTCCACAGCGACGACAATTGAGAGCATATTGTCTATGAATATAAGCAAAAATATGTCTGCACATTGAGCAAGAAAATATTAAATATTATTGATGTATTCCTATTATACTCTCAATTGATGAAGTGATTTAATAAATATATAATTTAATTTATTTTACACTTAGAAATTTTAAACCATAATAAATAGTGGAATAGTAGAAAAGTAATGGCTATATGTAATTAAAAGAGAAGTTATGCCTATTTTATATAAGACGTAGAAAGATGAATATTTGTGTATATTAGTGAAAGAGAAAGATACAATTTTTTCTAAACCTCAGTTGTCCAGACTCCAGACTGTGAGATAATTGAATTTTCAATCTACGCAAAATACCATTGAAACCTAAAAACAAGGTGAATGTGTATGGTGGACTAGATTCAATGGACCCAACCAATAGAAAAAAGTATATATGTATCATTTTTTTCATTAGAAACGATCCATATAGACTGAATCCCTAATAACGTATAAGTTCTAAATTATGATATTAAAATAGATAATTTAAATATTAAATCTCAAAAATATTGAATGATAGTTCAATTAATTATATATGTATTAATAAAAGTATTGGTAGAATTATAAAATAAAAATTAATAAGGGAGGAATAAAATGAATAATTTGTACTTATAAATGTAAGAAAAAATTATGAGTCAAGAAATTGGGTAAATTGCATTTATGGTCATTGAAGTTTTGAGATTTGTGCGTTCAAGGTGACTACAATTTTGATTGTTTTGAAGTTAGTAAAGATTGAATAATAGAAGAGTAAGCTATATTTCAATATCTAGTCAAAGAGATGAAGGGCGCCATAGCTACACAGCAGCCGCCGCCGGATCCACCTGCGCCGTCGGACGAGGTTGAAGACATGGTCATGAACGAGGGGTTTCAACATGAGGCCGCCGGATTGGAGATACCGTTTAGTGAGATTGTGGCGGGGAGGCACGCGGTAGGTCGAAAACAAAACCCTAGAACGTTACAAGCAAAAGGTCTAGTCTCAATTGATTTTACACCCTACAACGGTTTGAAACCCAATGTTTTCATTGCACCCCAACTTATTGAGGAGCTCGTAGCACCTTGGCGGAAAGCCCTAATAGTGAAACTTCTAGGTCGTGACCTGGGTTATGTTGCTCTATCCAAGCGCGCACGTGAGCTTTGGAAACCAGTTGGAGCAGTAGACATAATGGATTTGGGGTATGGTTTCCATTTGGTTCAATTTGATTTAGAGGTGGATTGAGAAAGGGTGATGATGGAGGGACCGTGGTTGGTGCAGGGTCACTATTTGACGGTGCGTACTTGGACCCCAGATTTCCTTCCTGCTCAAGCAACAGTTGAAACAACTATGGTTTGGGCTCGCTTGCCGGGGTTATCGATGGCATACTATGCTGAAGATGTGCTGCTGGAAATTGCCCAAGCAATTGGGAAACCTATCAAGGTAGATCAAAACACAGCTCAAGCTAATAGGGGTCGGTTTGCTCGGGTATGTGTAGAGATTGATTTGAATAAAACCATGATTGTTGAATTTTGTCTTAATGGGGAACTTATCCGAGTGGAATATGAGTGGCTACACATAGCTTGCACAAACTGTGGATGGTATGGCCACTCCCGTCCCCAATGCTCTTTTCCTTCAGTTGTGCATGAGGCGCAGAGGACTACTAACCCGGGAACTCATGAGAATGTCGTGATGGAGGGAGGAGATAACCAATATGGGTTGAACCAAGCAAGTAGTGGTGCTGCTGGGGAAGTGGGTTAACAAAGTAATATGGAGGAGTATAGGCCTTGGATGATGGTGCAATGACGAAGAAGGAAACCAAGGCTTCCGGAAAAACAAACTTCATCAAATGCAGAAACAGATAAAAACCGATTTGAGGTGTTAAACACTGAGATGGGGGAATTCCGATCACCAATTTTTACAGTACCTGAGCAAGCTACATGGGTTAACAATGGAGATAATCCCAGGGGTACTAATTTAAGTGTGTGAAAGGGGAAGGCTACGACTAAGCCACGTGTTGCAGGGAATAAATCCTCAATGAGAAAATCCATGCCATTAGTGGAGCTGCAAAAACATAACGTTTTTGGGGACGTTGGAGATAACATAAGGGCTGACCTCTTAATTATTGGGGGAAGAATAGACCAATCAGCTGACATCAGAGTAAGTAGAGCGAATAGAATCCGAGAAGATATTGGAACGAGTTCACATGTGGTGCCTTCAGGGAACCACGTCTTGACCAGCATACAAGACCACCTGACTTGGGGATGACTAGCATGGGGTCGAATCCGAGTGGAAGGTTGAATGAGGAGGCCATTGGGAGATCCTTGGAACCCGCTGCAGATAGCGTTGAGGAAGGAGAGCAGCTTGCTGCCCCACGCGTTTGAGCTGCGTTGGTCGTTTGTTACAAGGTTTGCCTTGACATTTTATTTATTTATAATGAAGATTATGTCTTGGAATTGTTTTGGAGCCGGTGGTAGGGAGTTTAACCGAGCTCTAAATTTCTTAATTAAAACTCATGATCCTACGATTCTTGTGCTTGTGGAAACTCAGATTTCGGGTGATCGTGCAGAAAATATTTGCAAAAAGTTAAAGTTTTTGGGTATGGAAAGAGTAGAAGCGGATGGGTTTAGGGGAGGCATCTGGGTGTTATAGCATTCGGATCCTATTGAGGTCTCGATTATTCAGAAAAATGAACAATTTATTCATTACAGGATTAGGTGTATTCAGGGGCGATCCATGAATCATTCTTGGCTTTTTAGCTGTGTATGTACGACCTCAGATGTCTTTTAAACGCAACTTCATGACTGATATGTTGCAAATTGATAGTGGTATATCAGAGCCTTGGATCATTGCGGGAGATTTTAACTGTATCAAATCCGTAGAGGAGAAACAAGGGGGTGTGGCTTCAGTGCTGGACCGCTGTGCTTCTTTTCGGATTGGATTGATAGTATGTGTTTGGTGGACATGGGTTTTATAGGACCCGCCTTTACTTGGGTTAGGGGTCATACCCCCCGTACTCGGGTTGCGTGTCGTTTGGATAGGGCTCTCTGTAATCTGGATTGGAGACATCTATTTCCGGAGGCCTTTGTTAGACATTTACCCCGCAATGGATCGGACCACTGTCCTATTTTGATTGATCTGAAAATAAATGCAGTTGGCCCTCATGTTAAACCTTTCCGCTTTGGAGGGGCCTGGATGCAACATGCTGCATTTTTGACTTTTATTCAACAGAAGTGGAAGGCTACCGGCGAGATTGTGGGTAGTTTGGAAGATTTTCGGACTGCAGTTCAGCTATGGAATAAAAACCAGTTTGGAAATATCTTTGTCCGGAAAAAACATCTTTATGCACGATTGGATGGGGTCCAATGCCTACTCTCTCAATGAGGTGCTGCTGCAAGAAGAAATTTTTTGGTTCCAAAAATCAAGGGTGAAATGGATTGGCTTGGGTGACCGTAATTCGAAATTCTTCCATGCTTCTACTATTATCAGGCGGAGACGTAATTGTGTTGAAGGCTTGCGGGATGATATGGGTCAGTGGATTTGGTAGAAGGATACTTTGAAAACCATGGCGACAAATTTTTTCATGGACCTTTTTTCTGAAGAAGTTACAACTCGGCCTCGGTTATTTACTCGGTGTAATTTCCTGGATTGGACTGATTTGGATAGGCAGGTTGCTTTTGCCGATTTCTCTGCTGATGATGTTAAGCGTGCAATCTTTGTGATGGCACCTTATAAAGCCCCGGGGCCAGATGGCTTTCAGGCTTTCTTCTATCAGAAATTATAGGGTGTGGTAGGCAACCAGACATGTGAATTTGTTCTCAAGGCTCTAAATAGTGGGTTTGTAGACACACGGGTAAACCAAATCCTCATTGCTCTTATACCCAAGGTCTTGAATCTGGAGCGTCTAACCCAATTTCGGCCTATTAGTTTGTGTAATGTGCTGTATAAGATCATCACAAAATGTTTGGTGAACCATTTGAAGCCCTTCTTAAAGGACCAAATATCTCCGACCCAGAGTAGCTTTATCCCGGGAAGATATATCTCGGATAATGTTGTTCTCATTCAGGAAGTGGTGCACTCTTTTAAGAAAAAGACAGGGAGGAAAGGTCACATGATTCTTAAACTGGATTTGGAAAAAGCTTATGATCGAATTAGTTGGCAGTTTCTCAGGGATACCTTGCACTGGTTTGGTTTACCTATCAGGTGGGTAGAGGTCATTTTGAATTGTATATCGTCATCCTCGATGCAAGTGCTTTGGAATGGTGAGCTTTTGTCGGTTTTTAACCCTACAAGGGGCTTGTGTCAGGGGGATCCGCTGTCCTCGTATCTGTTTGTTATGTGCCTGGATCGCTTTGTTCATTTGATTGAGGATGCCATCCATGACAAAAAATGGAGACCGATCCAAGTTTCCCAAGATGGTCCTAAGCTATCTCATGTCTTCTTTGCTGATGATATTATTCTCATGGCGGAAGCTTCGGTTAATCAAGCCCAAACAGTGAATGAAATTTTGACTTCCTTCTGCGTAGTGTCGGGACAGCGGGTGAGCAAGGATAAATCGCGTGTCTATTTTTCAAAAAATGTGTTGGCAAGGGATCAAAATTTAATTGCTACTGCTCTTGGAATCAAGGTTACAACTGATTTGGGGACTTATCTAGGCATGCCTATCATTCATAAAAGGGTAACTAAGGAGACTTATAAGAAGACTTTGGACAAGGTTCATTCTCGGTTATCGGGCTGGAAAACTAAATACCTGTCCATGGCGGGGAGAATTACTTTGATTAAATCCGTGATGGCGGCAATTCCTACCTATACAATGCAAACCACGGTCTTACCAATGGGTATGTGTAATAGACTTGATAAATTAAATCGGGGGTTTCTGTGGGGGGAGTCGGAGTCTCAAAGAAAGTTGCACTTACTAAGTTGGGACAAGGTTACAAGATCAAAACAAGAGGGTGGCTTGGGAATCAGAACTACACGTGATTTCAATTTATCCATGCTTGCGAAGATTAGGTGGCGGATGATTTCTGACCCAGAGGCAATTTGGGTTCGTGTTCTCAAACACAAGTATGGGTTCAGTGTAGATGATTTACGTTCCTTTAAACTTTGTATGAACCAATCTTACACTTGGAAGAGTATCCTTTGTGGTTTGGATGTGCTGAAATTGGGCCTTAGAAGGATGATAGGGAATGGTGAGCAAATGAAGTTTTGGAAGGATGTTTGGATTGGTAATCAATCTCTTTTGTCTTGTGCCAGCCACCCGGTTTCGCCCCAAATGCTAGAAAACACAGTGGCTGATTATTGGAATGAGAATGGGTCATGGAAATGGGAGACTTTTGTTGATCTCCTACCCACTTCAGTGGCTCTTCAAATTGTGACGCGAGCCCTCATTCAGGAGGAGGAGAATCATGATGGTTGGTTTTGGGGACTGAACCCGAGTGGGTGCTTCATAGTGGCGTCGGCTTACAGATAGTTGAAACTGAATACTGGAGTTCAGAGTGATTTTAATTGGAAACTGCTTTGGTCAGTGCAGGTGCCGGAACGGATACGGGTTTTTGGTTGGTTAGTGGTTCATAATGTGGTGCTCTGCAATGCCAACCGGGTTAGATGTCGGATTGCAATCTACTCGATCTGTCCCTACTATAATAACTTTGAAACAACGCTGCACCTCGTAAGGGATTGTGCGCACATTAGACAGCTATGGATGTCCTTGGTCTCGGCTAGAAGCCGCATGGCTTTCTTTGGTAGCTCTCTTTTGGATTGGTTTGCTGGAAATTTGCAGTAGAAGGTTACTTGGGAGGGTATTGACTAGCCGATTTTGTTTATGATCGTGATATGGTGGGTTTGGCGATGGAGGAACATGAAGGTTTTTGAGAGTGGGCCCAGATGCGAAGATGGTGTGGCGTTTGTTAAATTCCAAGATGCAGAATTTATGCGAGTAATGGATCAGTGCACGGGTAGAGCAGTTGGGCATGGGACTGTCAATGTTTGCTGGATGAAACCGGAACTGGGGTGGGTTAAGCTGAATTGCGATGGAGCTTGTAAGGGCAACCCAGGCATGGCCATGGCAGTGGGATTATTATGGGATGCTGATGGAGAATGGTTGCATGGGTTTGTGGCAAATATTGGGATTTGTACCTCATTACTTGCTGAACTGTGGGGGCTCTTTTTTAGGCTTCATATGGCTTGGAACTGTGGTTATAAGAAGATTATGATAGAGTTGGACTCTGCAATAACAATTGGGTTTATGAAAGATGGTTTGACGGGTCCTCATCCCCATCAATGGCTCATCCGGCAGTGCCTAGACCTTCGTAACCGTAATTGGAGTGTTGTTTTTAATCATGCTTTTAATCTGTCTAATAAATGGATAGTGTTAGTGCTGATTTTATACATATTAGTGTCAATCATTACGTGATATGAACACGATACGATAATTCATTTTGACACCCCTAATTAGCATCCATTATCCATTAATTAGATATTTTTGTTATAAAGTTAAACTTTTGGTGTGTATATATATATATATATAGAAAATGCAATTTTGCCTACGGTTCACTTCTTTTGTATAAGCAACCAACCAATCATTCTTTTACTACAAAAACTGTGCAGCCCTTTTTTTTTTAAATAGAAAAGTTTTAGTAAAATATAATTTTGTTGGGGTTTTATCTTTTAATTTTGTTAAAATTAATTTGAAAACAGTCGTTAAAATATGAGAGAATAAAATCTTTAAGGAAAATAATATTTATCAAGTATAAAATAAATGTCATCGATAATTCCTAATTTTTACAGCAATAGCAACTTGATAAATTTATTTTGATATTTTATATTCACGAAGTTACTAACAACTATTTTGATATTTTTGAGATAAGAGAATTTATGAAATTAAGCATATGAGAGAAAATAAATTTGTTATTAATTCATTATTTGAGGAATAATAGAACAATGATGATGCCTTATAGGCAGCTTTTGAAAATGTGAAGTAGAAGCAAAATGCTTCAAGTAACTAGAAACTAACTAGTCCACGTGGCACCTTTCTGATACTCTTAGTCTAGTTAAAGATAAGAATTTCAATGATGAGTTCGGACGACGTCATTATGTGACGTTTCACTTCTTTTTGTCAACACAAATTTAAAAGATAGAAATTGATTTTTTTTTTTTTTTTTTTTAAATTCTAAGATTTGGATGTGAAAAAGTTATACTAACAGTCAATTTGGTCTTCCAACGTCAAGTAAACAATTAGGACTGGTCAGATATATTATTTCCCAAAAATATTTAAATTTCGACATGAAAGTCTTTACTCTTTTCACTGCTAGTGAAAATGTTTCAAAGTAATCTATAAGGTCTTGGGCGTGTTGAAGAATGAATCACAAATCGGAAATAAATAAAATCAAGAAGTAGTATATAAGTGGTGTATAGGGAACCTTAACACAAGCCAATTGGTTTATTTATTGAAAATGAGTATTGAAAAATTAAAAAATATATCGAAAAACTAAAAGGAACTTATGTGTTAATTTTTTATTGGAAAGGTCCATCACAAAATTTATGTAAAATGAAAATAATGTTGTTAAAATAGGGAATTAATAGACGTGCATCACCTACGGGTTCTAACTCAGTTGGTAACGCAGGCTGAGTATGTGGGAAGAGACTCAGGTTCGAATCTTACTAAATACATTCGTAGATAGGAATGATGAGTCTTCACTGTGATTAAGCTCCGAACAGGATTATCTCAATGAGAATACATGTGATTTATACCAAAAGATATACGCGCATCAATAAAAGCCTGACCTGTACAGGTGAATGTCTTGATTTCATGTATCATACCAATAATCCTATATATTATGTTATGAAAAACGGAATTCATCATCAGCATTTCTCATTCAAGTACTCGATCAATTCTATTTAAATAATGCATTGCCGATATTTGTTCCATTTATAATTAATACAAATCACTCAAATATTACAATAAATTAAAACCAAAACCCAACAACTGATCAAATTGTTGATACATAAGCTTAATTAATAATAAAAATAAGAAATCAAAGTGCTATCAATGGAGAATGAGCAAGAAAACTCAAACAGAAATGAGAGCTCATTGATGAGCCATTTTAAGTGAAGTTTAGCCAAGACGGGACGCGATGCATTCAATGAATTAACCAGGCAAATGGCTGCCTGCAGGAACGACCCATTCAGCAGTGCATATTTTACTAATAAGTTGAAAGAACAAATTGACTATTTACACGCAACTCCAATGCGGTACGGAATGGCAGTAAATTCATGAAGCTGTTGGTAAAATATGACCATGTCACCAGCCTTAAGACCCCATCGATGAACGAAATGGAGCCAGTTCTCACAAGCTATTTCAGGCTCATGATGTCCATCGTTGCTTTTGCTGTCACTGCTTCTGATTCCGCATCGTAAATTCCAAATGGTCCCGCGATCATCATAGGCATTGAAAGCGCCCAAGTGTTGAAACTCCATTGGAACTTTAAGCTTTGTCAAATCTGAATTGCTTAGTTGCTTAAAGAAAAGTACATTACGCACAACTTTAATCCGATACGAAATGCCAGATTCATGAAGTTGTTGGTATAGAATGACCGAGTCACCAACGTTAAGATACCATTGATGAACGAAATGGAGCCAGTTCTTGCAAGCTATTTCGGGCTTGGGATGTCCTTCTCTTCTAATTCTACATCGTAGATTCCAACAACGCTCGCTATCGTCCATGGCATCAAGAAAATATTCATTGCCTACAAACCACCGCATCAAGCGAGAATAAGCTTTCATTGGTACGGCTAAAATTTTCAAATCTGAAGGGGTCAATGACTTAATGAAAAGTAATATCTCTTCTTTCATTGGATCAGTAGTTTTGTTGTCAAAAGATAGATAGAGAAAATAATATGTGAGATATATTCTATTATGTTTTAGTAATATCTGGTTTTTATAGGCAAGAGTTTGAGGTAGTTAGTCACAGTTAACATCATTATTAAAAGTTCAGTGTTTCATTTTGATATAACATCATTGTATATGTTGTCAGACAACTTTCTTTTTATCATTATTAGTCAATTTTCGTTTTTCTTAAGTTGCTTTTTGGCCTTTTAAGTTCTCTCTCTCTTTCTCTCTCTCTCTCTCTCTCTCTCTCTCTCGCTCTTTATGAATTCTGTTTTTTAAGTCAAAACTCAAAAGTTAGCACATGACACATGTGCTTTTGTTTATTAGTTGATTTAATAGTTAAATTGTGGTCCAAAGAATCTTCAAAGTGTTGATTTAATAATCACAATTTGTCTGCTTGTGATTGTCGTCAAGTTCTCAAATTTGTGATTTATTTTTCATTGATGGTTTTTATTTTTTATTTTTCTTCCGTTTGTTTTTCTTTTTTAGTTTCTCTGAATTTTCACTAATTTACCAGTTCAAATGTGTAGATGATTTTCTTCTTCAAAGGAAGTATTCAACTGTTTTGTTGTAAGGTATTATGAGTTTTTTTCCATGATATTCCGAACCAATTTGATTATTGATCCGACAAATGTAGATATTTAATGGTTAAAAGTTTAATTAGAATTGAACCGGAGTCAACCTAGATTTGAAAAAAAAATTGAAATAATAACATTTTTTTTTATACCATTTGAATTAATGATATGTAAAAATTTAATATTCAACAACAATTTTATAAAATTAAGGATTATAAATACAATATATTAATTAAAAAGTTAAATAATATTTTTTTTTTTCAAATCAATTTCAGTCTAATTCATGTTTATCCAGTTTGATCGGCTTATCAACCCGCTCACTGATTTAGTTTTA
Organism: Euphorbia tirucalli; assembly: GCA_039660915.1. Classification (NCBI taxonomy): domain Eukaryota; kingdom Viridiplantae; phylum Streptophyta; class Magnoliopsida; order Malpighiales; family Euphorbiaceae; genus Euphorbia; species Euphorbia tirucalli. The sequence goes on along the minus strand of CM077639.1, from coordinate 2,759,816 downwards.
CCACATATTAACCAACAAATAACTTATCAGACCCATTTCTGATTTCGTTGAAACCTAATCTGACCTATTGCTCAGGTTTGATTTTCAAAACTATTGGTATTTCAATACTTTCTTCTTACATGTATATTTCTTTAATTAATGGATTATTTGTCCTTTTTGTTTTCTCTTTGTATTGTTTGTGGATTGGCTTTTAAAGGTAATGTAATTAGATTTTGATAAAAATATATTACAAATTCTAATATCCTAAATTTTCAAGTAAAATTCAAGAATTTGCAATCATTCAAATATGATCTAGAAGACATTAGCATAAGTACTTAATAAAAGTGCATTAATCATAATTAATAAGCAATACATCAACCCATCAACCCACCAAATGTAAAAATAAATATCAATTATCTAAATATAAAATAAACATCTAAGAATCCATATATATAGATAATAAATTATCCAATGCAAAAAAAATATTGATTCTCCAAATATAATACTAATTCAAGATTGGTATCTAGATTATTTGAATCCATAGAAATATTTTATGGAGCAAAGCAATATAATTAAAAACATAAATAATTGTTTTTTTGTGTGTGTGTGTGTTATTTAAATAGTTTTCGTGGATATTGCCATGGAAACATGATGGAGATAGGAGTGGGAACCCGGCGGTAGGGGTGCACACGGTCGGTTAACCGGTCCATGTATACTTTTGCTAACGGTTAACCGCTTGAACGGTTTTTCTAATTTACTAACTATACACTGTCCATTAAATTCGGTTAACCATTTTTTTACGGTTAACCATTTCCGAAATAAACATTATATTTTAAACCTCAAAATTTTAAATCATAAATCTCAAATATCAAAGACAAATATGAAATTATAAACCATAGTCTTAATAATTGATTAAAAATGACATTACAACTAGAAGTGAACGTATTATGTTTGTCGGTGAATTAATTGTTACCCATTAACAGATTGGGACACCTGACGTACTTTAGAAGTATTGCAAGATAAACTGCTGTACAAGATTAGCTTTTTCTTCTAAGTTATGATGTAAATCCATGTTGGCATTAGGCTTTCTAGCTATAAATATGACAGAAACCTTGCAATCTTGTAGTCTTGCATCTTACAGATCATAAAAGAAAAAAAAAGGCAAGAATTAGCACAAATTTCATTTACGGATATTTAATTATGAAAGTAACATAACAAATTAATCAATACATTTTTCCAGTACATGACAAATTAAGCTATTCGGACTCTATAAACCTCAAGTATCGATAAATTTCTATAGTGATTCAAGACGATATCAATCTGGGACCACTACGATTGTGACATATCAATAATAGCATTGACGTATCAAAATCACAAAGAATTTTTATAAATATTAGATTTTATTTGTGTAACACAAACTTAATTCTCAATCTACATCCATTACATACACATGTTGGTTTATAAAATGAAGAAATTATTAGATGAATTTCTATTTGGATTTGAGTGAGCAATGAATTGAAATTTGAAAGTGATAGGTTGGGATTTGACCTTTATTGGCTAGATTGTAATAATGCAGTCATATATATTACAGGATATAACAATTAATATTATTGTTAAATTACTGAAAAATGTTTTCTCCATAATACATAAATGTATCTTTAGTATTTTCCTTTTCATCTCTAAAAATTCAATTTTCTTATATATATATATATATATATATATATATATATATATATATATATATATATATATATATATTGGAAAATAAAAATTAAATTAAGAACAAAAATTACATTAAACATATTGGAAACTATGGAGGTAAAATTACATTAAACACCCAAATGTTTCACCATTAATTCATATAACCTATATATCCAATTATATAATTAAAAAAAAAAAAATTTTCTCAACGGTCGGTTAACCGAGTCCACATGGACTTCCGGAACCGAAACCGAAACCAAAAATTTTTAAAAACAAAAACCGTACACTAGTCCATCGGTTTCGGTTAACCATATTTTCTGTCCGGTTTCGGTTCGATTTCACGGTTTTTCCGTTTTTTTTTTTTTTGCACCCCTACCTGGCGGGAAGAGAACTTGGGAGAGAGGTCCCCATCCTATTCCCGTCTCTGGAGAAACAATTATTCCATCCCCACCCTGTGCAGAAAATAAATGGAATTTCAAGGACGAATCCCCATGGGCCAACGGAATTTCCCCTCCCCGTTTGTAATCCTAGGGACAAGCCACTCTAGCGGCCAACTATTAAGGATTAACAAATTACAAATGCATGCTGGTTGTCGCTATATATTCATTGATATGAATTTACAATACTTGCTTTGCCCAGCATTCTTATTAGAAGAAAACCAATGTTCAAAATTGCTCCATTTTACAAAACATAATCACTGATAAACACAGATACAAACATCAAAATTAGCTCATTAAGGAATATACAGAAGTACCTCAAGCATATGAGATGACAAGAACAAAAGAACAAGCATCCATAACTTCATATTCGCCTGTATTCATCTCCACAATCACCTATCACTTTCATCAGGTCTTTCCCTTTCTCGGAAACTTCTTTTATGCTATTTACATCTTCCTCATCAAGAACTAGTGAAAATATAGCATTGGCATCTTTTATATGTTCTGACAAACCGAGCCGGACCCCAATCATGGACCCTGCTACGGCCGGCTGCAGTTGCACAAATCATACCAGAAAGATGATACAAGAACTATAGTAGAGATTATTTGATGATCATAGAAGCTTAAGCTTAAGAAGTGAATTTAATATACCTGATCTAGTATGTATTTTACAGCAACAGTCGGAATCGAGACACCGTGTTTAGTAGCTATCTTTTTAAGGGACTGCAGCAAAACTAGGAACTGACCCCAACCGCCCCAAGCATCCACCATCTGAACACATTTATTAGACAATCTTATTGCACAAACTGTAAGCTTTTAATAGTCTAAAGCTTAACAAGCTAAGTAATCAATTTGCATAAGCTGGAGAAATTCTGCCAATGAGAAGAACAGCATCCCGTCATTTATAACCATTCGAGAATAAAATGAGAAAAATGAGAAATTTTCTAATTTTGTCGCATCCCTTTTCTCCAAAGAATATGCAAGAAGCTGTTTGATCAAGCTTTAAGTTCCCACTACCAACTGCTATCTGAATCTTTCAAGCAGGAAAAGGATCTTCTATAATTAGAACTTAGAAGTACTGTTCACTCCAACTTTCAGAACTATTTCAACTTTTTGAGTTCCAAATTATTTCTCAATTCTGCTAACTCTTAGGCTACTGCTGAAAGTTAAAATCCCAATGTAGCAAAATATTCATAATGCAAAGAGGCAATCCTTAATGCATTCAGCAATGTTATATCATTACCCTTTTGTACTTTTGGAGGGAAGGAGTGTTCAGAGGTGGCCCAGCGAAAGGAATGGTCAAGTTGGTATCAAGGAATTTCTCGGATAGCAAGCCACCCATTACAGTCCCATATCTGCATTAGTAAATTGTCATATGAATAAATGATGCAAATTAGATGAATAAATCGAATTGTTATGTGGTTGAACTAAAGAAAGTTCTTGATTTGGTAAAAAGACAAACAAAGAACTGATCTAAAGAGATTTAGTTAAACAATAATATGGAAGGAAAAAAAAATGAAAATAAAAGCACTCTCAGGATCCTATGAGGTGCAAGGAAAGCACGCATTAGTATTTTTGAGACAGAGACATACGTGATAAGTTTGACTCCCGTAAGTTGACAGAGCTCTGCCATTTTCTTCTGAGGACGCATGTCCACAATTGAATGTTGCACCTGATGCAAGCACAGCATACTGTTTAGTTCTTTCCCATCAGCTATATATACTGACAAATGAAGTTGAACCAAGTTTGATTGAATTCGAAGTTTTGAAATTTACCTGATTGCTGACAACAGGGATATCATTTTCCAGAATTATTTGTAATCTCTCCGTGTCAAAATTTGTCAAACCAATAGTCTTTATTTTACCTGCAACCCACTCACTGAAGTAAAGCAATCAATCAAGATATATGGACTAACATTTGTAACTAACAACAATAACAAACATAGATAACACTGACCTTCTTCTTTTAGGTCTGTCAGATGTTTAAGGGCATCAAGGTAACCGGGATTGGAATAGTCCCACCTATATAATTTCCATAAAGCAGAAATTCGTCACCAAAAGAAATGCGACATCTCTTGATTCTCGAAAATCACTTACAGTGTCTCAGCCTCATTACAACTTTGAGACATTAAACCCGACACCAAAGAAGGAAAATAGTACCAATGAAACTGTAGCATATCCAAAGAAGATACATCCATTCTCTTTCGTGAAACATTGATATTCTCCTTCACAAAGCTACTTGTCATCTTAACGGGTGGAGGGACCCACTTAGTAAGACTGCAAAGCATAAGATATTAGGTAAGCATACATGATACACTCTAAGATTTCATTCCAAAAATCGAGTTTTTTATGCATAAAAAACCAAGGCGCATACCAAATCATTATTGCATGTATCAAACCACAGTCTAAAGACTACATGTAGGGCAACAGAAGATTAACAACGCAGTTTTAGCTCACCCCCTAATATGATCCAAGAACTCTGGTGGGCGTTCTCGGCGAACTCGATTAATAAAAATTCCATAAAGATCTTCTGCAGGTCCATCTATAAGGGAGACAAATCCATGAGAAAAATAAACTACTTGATATATCTCAACAATAATGTAACAAAATGTGAGAAAATGGCATCACTGAATATAAGCACTAATTGGTGACTCAGCTCTGATTAAGCAATTCGAATCATCTAGAAAACTTGCTTTACCATTCAACTAAATAATTTAGGTACAATCAACCATATCAAATTCCAAAGGTTTGCAAAAGAGAAGCTATGTTTTTGAAATCCAATTACATATATCAGCCATATCAAAAGTAGGCAGTCCAGCATCAGCATATTGAAGCATAGCATCAACAGCATCATTACGATCAATTTTGCCCCATCCACCACTTGTCTGCCACATCCCATTCACAACTCTACATATATCTAATGAATCCTTCCCATTCTTCACTGTAATCTTCCGGCTATCTTGAGTTAAAACACATTGCAATGGCTTCAAACTGACGTTTCTAATTTGACAAACTCTTCTGCCTTCCACATTAAGTGGACTGAAAGAGAAACTGCCCAAAGAATGGCATATGCACTCTGCCATTTCAAAAGAAGAGCCCAACTATCCTCAAGTAAAAAAGAAGAAATATTTCGAGTATACCTTTTTCCCCTTTGTTAGCTTCCAAAAATAAAAATAAAATCTTTTCTCCAAAAAATTCCAGTAATTTTTATCTTATCTGCTTCTGTGTCTAGTTCTCCTCCATTAATTTCCACTAAATTTGATGGTCTATATTAAAGAGAGACATACGGCCCACTCTTAAACGGCAACACCCCTATGCCGTTTTGGTCAAATGTCAGGGACAAATTGATTAAAATAAACAAAAAGATGAGGCCTTTAGCAACTACCCAAATCTTGATTAACTTGCTGAAAGAAAAATGCAAAATCCATGGCTTTGGATTGCCAAAACCCTAAAAATTAAAAGAAAATTTTGAAAAGAGCAAGAGTATGAACGTACAATGGTCGGCCATGTCGAAGGTGGAGAGGCCGGCGTCGGCATACTGCATCATAGCTTCAACCGCGTCGTCGCGGTCAATACGACCCCATCCGCCGCTTGTTTGCCACATTCCATTGAGGACTCGGCATATTTCCAGGGAATCATTTCCGTTCTTCAGCGTCACTCGGTGGGACTCCGTAGTTGTTGCAATGCAGCACCTAACCCGATTAGCACCGAGTCTTCTTGACTCGGAACCAATTGAAGCAGAAGTGGGCTTTGAGGCGAGGGCGAAAGAGCAAAAATGGTATATTGAAGCTGACATATTTGAAAAACCAAAGACTTAAAGGGGGAGATTTTGGAGAAGAACGAAATAGGATTAGGTGTTTGGCGCTCAAAGAATGGCTTTTATGAGGACCAAAAAAAAAAAAAAAAAAAGCATTAGTAAATGATTAAACTTCAAATTGGTCCTTTTAACTTACTTGTGATAGTCAATTTAGCCCAAAAGTAAACTAATTGATTGATTTTTTTTCTCCTTTTTTTATTTTTTTAAATCACAGATATTTTTATTAGCAACTGTTAAGGCTCATAATTTCCATTTACATATGTATTTAGTGAAAATCGAATCAAATGTGAATGTTGTCGTACAAACTTCAACCTTTATTGCTAATTATATTACAATTTCTATATAATTGATTTAACTAATTAATCAATTGTATATTAAGAATTAATATAAAATTTAAAAATATATTAACGTTGATTTAATTTATGATTTAAATATACATAAGTTTTAGTTAATTTAGATAGTATGTTTTAGTGGTGGGTGTATCACTGTATATGACCGGGAGTTTTCTTTGTGGCATGGGAGAATTGGACTCGCTGTGATCTCTCAATGTAGGGCTGGACTCTCATTAGGCCCAATGTGAACTCTAATGGGCCATGCCATGCTGTGTTGGACGTGGTATTGGGACTCCACGGGCCGTATTGGCTTATCCCTCAATTTTTAAGGCTTGTTAATTCATTTTAATGATGCATTTATTTCAATTAAATAATTAAATAATTTTATAATGAATTAAATAAAATCCTCTCATCGGTTTTCTTTATTATATAAATTTTAAGGTTTATCAGTTATCCCCAGAATTAGAATTAAAATTAAAAGTTTAGGGAATACCAAATTCGAAATGCCTATTATTTAATAATGCTCAAAGTTTATTTTATAAACTTTTTGGTACATATAGTAATTGATTATCCAAATTAGTCACCAGTTAATTACGTCTTAACAAACGAAAGTTTTTGACATCAAATCTAATCCCCTTTTAATATTCCACAATTTTTCTTTTAATTTTAATTTTAATACATCTTAACAAAAGTGAAAATTCTTGATTTGGAGGATGCAATCCACCTCTTTAGGTTTTGAAATTAATGATATCATTAGCAAAATCTTTGGTTTAATCAAAACAATCAAGGATTATTGAAAATTAAACCAAACCAAACCAAACCAAATCAAATAATCACAACAAAATGAAAAAAATTGTTGAATTGAATTATGCACATCTCTAATCCTATCAAGCAGAGAGCTAATCTAGGAATTGTCATAAGAAGTTCCTCTTTTCAGAAGAATAATTCCATAGAATACTGTTCCATCGCCCGCCAGTCAATGTATGTTCTAACTAAAGCTTTAGATTGGTTTCACTTGGCATTTTGCAAGCTAGTCAACTCAAGATTTGAACAGAAAATCAAAAAAATATAATATCAATAGCAAGACAACTGCAACTTAAATCCGAAAATTCATCTCCAATGGAAGCTGAATTAGTCTAACCAACAGAAAATGAACCAATCTTTAGATTCGGGTTGTACTCAATGCCAGAAAAGCAACTGAAAACAGCTTCAACCGGTAATGCGAAAGCAAAGATGAGTGCAAGAGGATTTTAGACATAAACTCGAGTGTTTAATGCATCTCAACAAAACAAATAAGATATCAGTAAAGTTTCTTTTGGTTGTAAGCATATGCTTTCTACTAACTGAACAAAATTTGAAAAATAGAACCCCAGCAATTGTTCTTGAAAACATTAACTGCATGACAACAATACATAAATAAAACCATCCTCCATGATATTATATACTCTATCACTCCATAAAGCATATTTCTCATTCCATGAATTAAAAATACAAAGCATATAATTCATAGATCAGTTATGTTCAAAGCTATGAGATTTCATGCACAAACATAAAGCTACAGATACGAAAGCATCAGGTCCTTAGGAAATTTTTTGCACACACCTAATGGCGTATGTGAAGGTCAAAAATGGATATTCACTTCTTTTGTTTCCTTTCGAGTCTGATAATCTTCCTTTCCATCTACAGATCAAGAAGCCCTAGAATCAAATTCGAGCAACAATTTATGCAAGATAGTTTGACAAAACACAATATGATTGCTTTCTCAGTTCATCAAAACCTAATTCAGATTGTAATTTTTCAATGGTATCAATTCAGGTATAGGACATTCTTTCCAATTTCATGTTGTACAGGTAATCTTTCATCTCTCTCAGAAAGAGACACAAACTTCATTAATAATGACCACAAAATAAATCACAAGGTCATTAATCACACTTTGCCGGTCTCTTAGTCATCCCGTGATAACTATTTCTAGAAGAAATTTAAAGGTGGTCAATGAAAAAAATCCGATTTAACAATACCTGGCCAACGGCCTCCAACTTGCTCTGGGTACTTCCAAATTCAATATTCAGCCAACTGAGTGCGCGGTCAAAACTGAAATTATGATTTAACCACGTGTAGGAAGGGAAAAACATTGTCAATAATTTGATAATGGCATACTAAAAATAAAGAGCGTAAATTAAAGTATCTATCGTGTTATACGAGTAATGACAATCACCACAAAAATTGAAAATTTGGCAAGTAGGAAGAATATATTATAACAGGAATAATCAAATACACCAACAAATCGGAAACTACAAATGTAGGCTTACTTTTTCTTGCTCATCTCACGACAAGCCTGAATGAGTTCAGCACATGCACACCTTACATGCTCAGCACCAATGCTGTAAAACAAATTAAGGAAAGTACATGCCACTTTAGAACAAATATAATATGTACGATTTCATGATCAGAACTTAATATAATAAAATTTTACCAGTACTTTACCCAAACCATAATAGATAACCACAACATTCCAAATTTGCGAAAAAAAAAAGAAAGAAAGAAAAACCATACAAGGAACATAAGAGAGATAATTTGACCAGTGGAAAAACAGGAATGCCAAAATATTTGATACTACTGGAAATCATACTTCAGGAAGTTTATAGAATATATTTTAGCAATTTAAGTTGCAAACCTGATATATGGAGAGAATCCATTAAATTAATTTCCAAAACTAGTCAAATTTTCCTTTCTGTTCCACAAATTATTGTAAGATTGTGTCCTTTAATATATGACTCCAAAACAATTGATCCTCAAAATTAAAATTGGAAGTCCATGCCTAAGCAAAATGATTAAGATTTGACCACAAAAATGCTTGTGCATCCTAGAAATTTCGCAAAGGCCATTGAATTTTCTCTGTTTTTCCTGACCAAATAGAATGAACTAGATTGCAGAGTAAAGTTCTGAGACATAAACATATTTTGATCTGTTAGCTAACCATGAAAGTCTTTAAAATAGTTCGCCTTGTAGGGATTTGCTTCTACTATACAGACTGCATTTTTAATTATGTGAAATCCACATGTGCTATTAGACGTGTACAAAATCCAACTGACAAATGTTGAACATGCACTCTTCTCTAGACATGTTCGATTGTTTTAATTTATCCAACATATTCCCCGATTAGACACAAGAAAAATGTTATCTTACTATGAACTTTTCTCCTCCATTTCCCGGGCTAATGCTTCCAAGTTACGAAAATCAACTTCAGGAAGATATCTGCAAGACACAAGAAAGTTGTAAAAACTCAAAGCATATAGTAACATCTACCATAACTGAAACTTCATCAAGTTTTGAGAAAGATGATACATGGAGCTCTCGATCTCTAACAGCATTTTTTCCACATCAGTGCAGTACGTATCAATCAACTGCACGACACGATCAGGTTCTTCCACAGTCTTCAAGTTTAGGATACGACGAAACTGATCATTGACAATTCTCTGCACGAAATGACATTAAAATTCAACGCCACATAATGATAAAGCTGAGTTTATCCAGTGTGAAATCAAAATCAAAGGATAATAAATGAATATTAAAAGCCAAACAGAGTCAAAAGCGCCTGAACTCATTCAACACAAAAATCAGTAGCATCCTTATAAGAAAGTAGACTGAAAAGAATGCATAGAAATATATATAAATATCAAAAAGCTAGTGTATACTATATCACCTCCTTAAACAGTGACTGAATATATTGCTCAAGCAACTCTTTGACAATAGACGAGGCCATTTCTGATAATATAAAGAGTAGAAAAAGCCAAAAGAGACGAGAACTGAAAGGACGCTTTAAGAAACAGTGAAAAGGAAAAAGCTTGCATGAGACATAGATACTTTGGTGGCATACTTATAGACAAAAATGGATAGTAGTTCACAAGTTTGGCATGACAACCAGCCAGATTTAGCGCCTTGATATTGCCAAATTAACATTTATCTCACTGCAATGACACATTGCAAGTTATTAATCTCAAATAAAAATTTAGATAGATCGATTTACCAAAAGAAGGCAAAGAACAAGTGCTTTCGATCACGGTGAAAAAGAGAATAGTTTATCAGCATCAGAACCAGCTTGAAGTAGTTATTGATTAAACAAGAACATTTTTTTTTCTGAAATTAGGAAAAAAGAATTAGGATGCATGATGACAATTTAGCTTACTATAAGAATGCCAAGCTATAATTTATTCTATTCAGGAAAGATTTCCTGATAGAAAGGTAATGGAACAAAATCGTACTTGACTTTTGTTGTAACTGAAGAACACAAAGTTAGCAAGAAAAAGTCCAAGGTCTGGTCTGCAAATTGCTTCTAAAAGCCCTGCAATTACATCAAATAATTTACTCATAACAACTAGACCATAGGACATTCATGAACATGACATCCTTCAAAGCAATGAAAAAAAAAAAAATAGGAATAACTTTAAGTTATTCCATTAAACTGAATGACAGAAAGGACAGTTCTTTGGCAGGGAATTTCAATTTGGCTTCCTGTGCATAGTATCCAGTGGACCCCATTTCTCTCCTGGATGACATAATGACAGATTATAGTAGGTCCCATCATTCACCTTTGTGGACCTTACCAAACTTTGATAGCATCATATATATTCCATGTTGAGGGATAAGTATTTTCCATATATGGTAGCATTACGAACATTTCCTACGTGAAATTCTATGTGAAGAATTACCTTGAGATACCATAATTTCCCAAAAAAAAAACTCACAAATATGGTGCAATTTAGATACTAGGTAAGAGATAGTACCGTAAAGCAACTGATTTTTTGGGATTCATATGCTACATTTGGACCATCAACATACTTAATGATTTTTTCCCCGTAAAAAGAAAATAAATAAATTCCAGCATTAGTAGGAGACCAACCATCATGTAGCCTATTGACATCTTGTATCAAGAAAGAATGAATAAGTTTCTCCTTAACAGAAGCCCTCACTGACCAGAGCAGGCACAAGGCCAAACTGCAAATAGTCTATACATCTTGTATCAAGAAAGAATGAAAAAGATTCTTCTTAACAGAAGCCCTTACTAACCAGCTCAGGCACAAGGCCAAACTGCAAATAGCAAGAGGCAACAAGTTACCCTATGAACAAGTTCATCATGCCAATCAAATTCAAACCTAAGGAAAAGAACAACATCAACAATATCTCCAACCTCCAAAGTGCTGGATTCTGTAAATATAATGTTTAAGTAAAAAGGAAAACAGGTGCAATCCTTTAGTCAAATAATAAACGACTGTTTACACGAGCAAGTCAAGAGAATTATGATCGAATCTTATGAATAAGACTACCGGCAAACTTTCTTATATCTGTAATCAATTAATAAACAAGAAGACAGTAAAACATAACTGTGCAATTAATTTATTTCAGAAACAATAGATCACAAAATGCTAGAAATTATCAAATTTTGGATTTTTTAACTATAAAAAATGGATCTATGATTGTCCATTTTCAGGAGTAGGGATGTGCGAGTTCGTGTATGAGTTACACCAAAGAACCCCTACCAAGAAAGATTTTGATAAATTACATCAACAAATTGGAGGATTTATCACTTAATGGAAGATTGCTCAGTTCACCGTCCAATTAGCATTTCCTAGGTTTGTCAATATGAGCACAATAAATCAATATTTCATTTAATGAAACTCTGCGATCCAATCAAGTTCACACAATAGATATGCTGCTCCTATTTGTCTATTCAGTGAAGCATGTGCATAAACTACTAAAACTAGGGAGGAAAATATGAATTAAGCCTAGAATTGCATTTGACTTTAGAAGGAGAAACATGATTGTTTGTTTCTTTGTAAAGTTGGTAATGAACCTAAGACATATCTTCATGGCAAGCTTTTTAAACTTCACAATGTGAGCATTCGAATCCATCTAAATAAAACCATGTATTCCATCATACAAATGCTATGGCCTGTGAATATCAATCCACAGTCATTTTAAATTCATAATTGACTAGTAATAGAACACATTTCATGCATTTCATGATACTGTTAATCAATCCATAATCATTCAGTCACATAATGCTTCATTTTCAGAAGCTGCTGAATTCTACAAAACAAACGAGTTGCAGGCAAATGCGACAAATCTATGACTCTCATAAATCACCCAATTTTTTTTTTAATTTCCATTTTTAGTGAACACAAAATAGTTTTCTCTCATGTGGATATTTCATAAAATTTAGTATAACATACGACATGAAATTTGAAGATCTGCAAGTGATAATGTATATTGAAAGATGAGGCAAGTGGAAGAAGAACCTCAGCTCAGATAGACGGTAGAATAATACACCGGAGTTGATAGAAAATGGGCAATGCCATTCATGTCCCTAAGACCGCCATGGATGCCGAATTTTAGCTTGAAAAATAGCTACTGAACTGAGAAGAATGATAGTTTACCCCATTGGAAGTGCTGAAGGCCATATTGTCATGGAACCAATTGACCCAAAAGCTTAAGCTGATAGGTAAGGCCCAATCATAGCTTTTATTATTATCTCTGACACTCCCCCGCACGCAAATGCCCCTTGGGCTTGAAGCGTGTACAACACAGGCCCATCCTACCATGTGTTGATTTTAATCAATAAATGGAGCTGCCAGGATTCGAACCCTCGACCTTTAGGTCTAAGCGGCTCTGATACCATGTCATGGAACCATTTGACCCAAAAGCTTAAGCTGATAGGTAAGGCCCAATCATAGCTTTTATTATTATCTCTGACACATATATGGTTGGAATTTCGTTAGAATTTTCCTTCTTTGTTGATTCAATTCATCAATCGAAGGCCTTTTGTTCAGAAATTAAGAATTAGCATAGTGTTGCAGAGCCCAGTCTGCTTTTAACTATTTACTCTTTTGACTCCTGAACTTTTTGGCTTTGTTTATTTAAATTTCTATCATTAATTTCTATTTAAGTTGTTGTTACTTTATTATAATGTCTCCAAATTATAATAATCAAATATTTATCTGTTATATTTATATATTAAAATATGTTCTAACAGCTTTAACATCTAAAATATTCGTAATTTAAAACTTCACCATGAAAATTAAAAAATAATTAATTAAAACTATTTCATGAAAATGTTTCTATTAGGAGTATAAGACAAAAATTAATTAATTGCGTAGATTTATTAGGGGTGCGACAAGTTAATTACAAGATAATTAAGTTTTTTATGGAACATTACCATGTATATTCCATTAGGTAATTATTAATTAGATGAATTTGTTCAAATCAAGTTGATATACAACTTAGAAGTCAGAAATTCATCTAATATGAAATTGATTTAAACAAATTCATCTAATTAATAATTACCTAATGGAATATATATGGTAATGTTGCATTAACATACTTAATGTTGAAATACAGTTGCCACAATCCTAATAAATCTGGGCAATTAATTAATTTTTGTCTTATATATGCAGAGCATTTTTCTGCTCCAATTACGTGCCAACGCCATTGATGAATTTGGTGACAACTCAAGAGAAATCTTCCTTTCTCTTTTCAACATTCAAAACCTATAAACAATTATTTCTAATCCAATGGTATTAATTGAAACATCAAGAATCACATATACCACTTACAAAAATGGAGGAGGAGATGAAAAATTCGCCACTCGCACTAAAATCTAAAATCGAAGACGTAAACAATCAAACAACAAAAATGGGTGACAGAATCAATTCACCATCCTCACTAATCAAACATGAAATAGAAGAGGAAAGTAATTCTATCCCATAACTACAACCATAAAAAGAAGAGATCAATAGTACGCTGTCAATAGGAACAAAAATAGAGACGATAAAGATTTCATATTGCTATTACCGTTGCTAGAAACACCAACAACAAAACAACTAAAAACATCACAGAGAAATGAGAGAGTGAAGGCAAATTTTAGATGCAGTGAAACCAATCTCTCAGAGCGAATTAACAATTTGTAGAAATCTAACTCTCTTTTTTTTATTATGAAACTCTTGTTAAACTTTTATCTAGATGGCTAATCGAGAAAAGAAAAAATGAAAACACAAAAAAAAAAAAAAAAAAAAGAAGAAGAAGAAGAAGAAGAAGAAGAAGTAGAAGAAGAGAATAAGGAATGAAAAGTTACAAGTATATGTAAAATAGGAAAGAGGGAAAATTAAGGAGAGAAAGGTAGACCAATAGAAAAACAAATAATAATAATATATTAAAGTAATAATTAATATCATGTTGAAAATAATAAAATAAACATAACATTGGAAAATGTTAAAAAAATAAATAAATAAAGTGCTATTAAACAATAAACCAGCAGAAAAACTGCTAAAGAAACATAAATAAGAAAACACTTTTACATAAAAAAAAAAAATCTTAAAAATTGTCATTTAAAATAATTTACTCAAAATAAAATAAAAATGCTTAAGCCTTGCCTTACAATCAATGCGTTTAAAATGAATGAAAGAGAACTATTTTTCAGGAGCGTATGCATGTCACTAAATGAATAATTTCATAATTAATTAATGCAAATTATCAAATAAATTTAATATATATATATTTTTTTTCAAAAAGCCTATTTGTTGTTGAGAAACTATTTTTTGTCGGTTAGTAACTAATAGTGTTATATCTAATTGATTTTTGTAATTTTTTTTTAATATGTGATATTTACTTTTTGTTTACCTTTTGGATTGCGATCCTCTCCGGTTGACAAGGGTACAAATTTCATCGACAGATTTCTCTTGTTTGAGCTCAAATAGGAGATAATCAGATCCTTATATTTTAGGTACAAAATCAAGGATTAGTCAAAATATGAACTGAAATTAAGGAAAATGAATATTTTTTAGAGCAAATCTCGTGTTTTTAAAGCTTTATTATGCATAGGCTCAACTCAAAATTATTGCAGTAAATCAGAAATCTACATGAGCAAGAGAAAAATTATTTTTAAAATTTTATTTGTTTTTCTATTTTAGATGTGATTTATGCAATTTTAATTGATGAAGATTAATTTTATTTTTTTAGGAGATATGTTCCCATTTCATTTCTCTCTCATTTTCCTATAAATAGAAGATTTTAGGAATCATCTTTTCTCTTCTTAATTTTAATATTCTTCTTTTACTATCATTTTATTTAAGGTTCGCTTAAGAGTATATTACCTAAATCAGATTTCAAATTCGATTACAAATTTACTCAGAAAATATTAATCACATAAAAGGTGACTGAATTTAAATGAAATAATAGATTTTGCTGGGTTTTAATTACGTGACATCAATCTGGTATCTATTAGACTACGAACCAGACTTGCAATGAATAAGGAATAATTTACAGATATGACATTAAAATGTCCAGACTTCTTAAAAGATTTCCTGTGTGATAGTGTTCATAGTCACAAGCGCAACAAAAACAAAATTGAAACGTAAAAGAACTATAATTGTAAAACCATGTGATCTACTGCAATTAGGATGACTTGTCACGTCAACAATCAAACTGGAATGATTTTATTGGACGAATAGTATTGTTTATGACTTTATTCGCTAAAAATTCGCTTAACTGCTAATTTATAAGCTAAGAAATATTGCATACATTGCAAATCAATGAATTATAGTGCTTCAATTCCGAGTATCTTATCTGTGCATATCAACTGTTTGATAAAATGTCTCATAAAACTTGTTGCATATCAAAAGCAGAAATGTCCACAGGCAGCATAATCTTCGCCGGACTGGATTTTCGGAGGCAGAAAAAAGCTGAAAGCAGTGTATCAGGGAGATGAAGCTCGACTCCAGTGTTGTCACTATCACCGCCGGTAGGCTGCGTTGGATCAATATCGGGATAGAATCAACTGCCACATTGGAGATTTGATTTTTGTGTTTAAATAGTACTTTTATAAACCTACTCTGAATGCAATTATCCTATTCAAGAAAACTTATAAAATCTATCTGATCTCAAAACTTTGCGTTCAAATCTGAGTTTTTATTGATTAATTGCATTTTTAATCTTGTTTAATTCGTTGACAATAACAGATTGAATAAAGCAATAATTAGCTTCTTGCATCTACATAAGATCTTACAATATTCTTAATCATAAATAAAATTCTATATTTCAAGTAAGTTGTGCTTTTGCTTCATCACTACTTTTTGTTGGACTACAGCTCGATTTTATTCATTTTGTTGAAAAGAAAACTGGCTTGTGGGGTGATTTATAGCCATTATTTATTACCATTGACTTTTAGCCCTTCAAAACTAGCATTTTTATATTGTAAAGCCAACTGTTTTATAGCTGTGACACACTAGACGTACGTTTTATAACCATTGCAAGGCTAGTTGTTTTATAGCTGTTATACACTAACTGTTTTGTGTTGTTTTAAACAAGCCATTTTATAATTATGGTAAAACCAGTTGTTACACACTACTCGTACGTTTTATAATTACTGTAAGTTCAGCTGTTTTATAGCTGTTACATACTAGATACTTTTTATTGTATTAAACTAGTCATTTTATAATTATGATAAAACCAACCATTACATACTACTCGTATGTTTTATAACTGATCTAAGGCTAGCTATTTTATAGCTATTACACACTAACTGTTTTGTATTGTTTTAAACTAGCCATTTTATAATTATGGTAAAATCAGTTGTTTTATATCTGTTATACACTAATCGTACATTTTATAATTGTTATAAGGCCAGCTGTTTTATAGCTATTACACACTAGATCTTTTTTTATGAGATTAAACTAGTCATTTTATAATTATTGTAAAGTCAGCTGTTTTATAGTTGTTACACACTACTCGTACGTTTTATCATTGTTGTAAAACCAGTTGTTTTATAGCTGTTACAACCTAGCTGTTTTGTATTGTTTTAAATTAGCCATTTTATAATTATGGTATAACCAGCTGTTTTATAGTTATTACAAACGAATCGTCCATTTTGTAATAGTTGTAAGATCAATGGTTTTATAGTTGTTATATACTAGCTATTCTGTAGTTGTTCAAACTAGTCGTTTTATAATTATTGTAAAACCAACTGTTTTATAGTTATTACACATTAATCGTACCTTTTATAATTATTATAAGACCAGCTGTTTTATTGTTGTTGTACACTAGTTTTTTAGTTGTTGCTATAGAATTTTCACTATAAAATGATTTGCTGAGTTCAATTTTCTCAATCAAAAAATATATCTTCTCTCCAATCTTTTGCTTTGATATTTTCTGGGTAATTGCAGTGTTTTGTTTAAGTATGGGATATAGATGTTATTTTCAGTACTCATACTTATGATCCGTATTAATTATATTTGCTTAAGATTAATTCGAGAAGTTTATTTCTTTTTTTCATGATAATTTACAACAATTATTTATTACTATGACTGAGCAACAATTATTTACAATAATTTTGCAATGATTTTTTCTATGACTGAGCGACAAAAAATAGTTGCTCAACAAGGGATAGTCTTCTTGAGAAAAATAATAATTATATTTTAATTAAATGTCAATAATTAGGAATAATAATTTATGGGGTAAAATATTTCCTTTAGTGACGTGAGCAAAATTTATGCACTCAATAAAACACTTCTCTTTCAATGTATCAACGTCAAAATTCTCCTATTATAGGTCGAAAGGCTTAAGCAATTTTTTTTTTTTAAAGTAAATTACTTAAAATGACTTTTTTTTAAAAAAAATTTATTTCAAAGTAATTTCTTTTTTTCTTTTTTCTTTTTTTTTTTTTTTTTTTTTTGCAGTTTTTTATTTAGTGTTTAATAGCTCTCTATTTATTATTCTCGTGTTAGTTTACTTCCTTAAGTTTTTTTTTTTCACAAAATGACAAATTTAGTTCTTACTTTTAACATATTATTATTTGTTTTTCTATTGGTCTACCTTTTTCTCCTTAATTTTCCCTCTTTCCTATTTTACATATCCATGTAACTTTTCATTCCTTATTTTCTTTTTCTTTGTTCTTTTTTTTTTTTTTTTTCTGTTGTGTTTTCTTTCTTCTATTATGTTTTCTTCTTTTTTCTTTCTCGATTAGTCATCTTGACGAAAGTTTAACCAAATTTTCATTATAAAAAAGAGAATTAGATTTCTAATTCTTGTTAATTCATATTGGGAAAACTGAAAATTGCAAAGAATAAAAGATAGAAATCAAATCGTGAAAATATTTTCTCTTATTCAATTATAAATTGCAATTGCAATTTATACAAGTAGGAAGATGATTCTAGAAAGAATTTATAGCTGGTATTCTGTTAGTAAACACTAACAAAACTAACAGAATACTTAACAGAAAGCAACAGAAAACTAACAGAAATACAGCTTGACATAGTCTTGTGGCTCTGCTGCATTGATTCTCTACATTACTGCTCTACTTTAGCTCTTGCAGCTCTGCTATAGCTTCTGCGGCTTTTCTGTAGTGCCTGTGGCTCTGCTGCAGTTAGCAGTTATCTCACTAACAAAACTAACAGAATACTTAACAGCAAGCAATAGAAAACTAACAGAAATACAGCTTGACATAGTCTTGTGGCTCTGCTGCATTGATTCTCTACATTACGGCTCTACTTTAGCTCCTGCGGCTCTGCTGTAGCTTCTGCGGCTTTTCTATAGTGCCTGTGGCTCTGCTACAGTTATCAGTTATCTCAACATCCCCCCCTCAATATGGAAGGATTGTAGCATCAATCATACCCATCTTGCGAAGTGCAGGAAGCATATGAGCATGACTAAGAGGCTTAGTAAATAAATCGGCAAGTTGCTGATCTGTGGGAACAAAAGAAGTAGAAAGGAAACCAGAATCAACACATTCCATGGTAATGTGACAATCAACGTCAACATGCTTGGTGCGCTCATGAGAGACAGGGTTCTTAGCAAGAGCCAAAGCAGCTTGGTTGTCACAATAGAGAGGAATGGGAAGAGGGAGAAATACCTGGAAATCCTTCAGCAAATAAGATAGCCATTTAAGCTCACAAGAAGTAGCAACCATACTTCTGTACTCAGCTTCGGCAAAGCTACGACTAATAGTAGCCTATTTTTTTGTTTTCCAAGAGATGAGGGAAGAGCCGATGAAGATATAAAAACCAGTAAGAGAGTGCCTTGTGATCTTACATATTGCCCAATCTGAATCACAGTAAGCTTGGAGCTGAAAATCATGGTTGGAAGGACAAAAAAGACTGTAATGTCTGGTGCCTTTAAGATACTTCACAACATGAGAAGCAGCCTTGTAGTGATGCACACATGGTTGCTGCATATATTGACTGAGCTGTTGAGTAATAAAACTGATATCAGGCCTGGTGAATCCCAGATATAACAGCTTGCCTACCATTCTGCGATACTGTTCTAGATGCGGATACAAATCCCCTGAGTCAGCAAGGACAATACCAGAAGCCAAAGGACTAGGAACACTCTTTGCATCCTGTAATCCAGCATCCTTGATCATATCTCCGATATACTTGGACTTAAGCCATCTGATGATCAACATAATTCAATACCCAAGAAGTATTTTGCAGGTCCCATATCCTTAATGGTAAATAAAGAATGCAAATAGGATTTCACCTGTTGAATAACAGTTTCTAAAGCGCTTGTGAGCAAAATATTGATAAGGTCGGTTTTTGACCTTATCTTTTAGGCAATTTCGTGGTTTGAACGGCAATTTTGAGCGTCTTTTGCCTGAATGTTTGTGTGGTTTTTGAATATTTTGTGATTTTTATGTTTTGGATAGTTTTTATAACTTTTAGTATTTTTTGTGTTTTCTAGGGTTGTTTTTGTAATTTTTGTTAATTTGTGTTTTTTTGGTCCGTGGCATTGGTGCCGTTATGTTTCTTTGTGCTTGTTTTGGACAGGTATTATGACCCGGACCGGAAGTGGAGCGTCGGCGGCGAAGAAGAGTTCAAAGTGTTGAAAATCAAGGTGGCACGGCGTGCCACAATTAGGGCACGGCGTGCCAACCCGGCGTGCCTGGTTAAGCAGTCCAGTGGAGTGGCATGAAAACGTGCCACTCAGATCAGCGTGGCGTGCCAACCCTAAAATCACACGGCACGGCGTGCCAACTCCAGCAGCACGGCGTGCCGCCTTCAGTTCTGCACAGCACGGCGTGCCAACTCTACCAGCACGGCGTGCCGAGCTCCGAAACCTGCTGTTGCCCTATTTTCATCTCTTCTTTTTGCTGGTTTTAACCTAGCCGTACAAATAGGTTATTTTCTATGTTTCAAAAGATCTTTTTCCAGTCTTTTTGAGTGAGAGCAAAAACTTGTAGTGAGGTTTTGAGCTTGAACTATTTATTTTCTTTGAGTTTGAACCATCGTTTGGTTGTAGTTTTACTTAGAATCTTCCCCTTTTGCGACGCTCTTAGTTCCGGCTTGCGTTCGTCTATAGAGGTACACCCCAAGCATCTTCACACCGTCGGAATCCGGTTAATCGGACCAAAAGGGCATAAGTTTTTCTTCTTCTCTTTTGTAATTTGATTAAGCTAGTTTTGACTCCGCAATTTGATTGTGTTTGGTTGTAAACATTGAATTCAGTTCATCTTTCTTGATTAATACAATTGATTGCAAGTTAATTTCAATTTTTATTCCTTTTCTTTATGCAATTCCTTTAATGAATGTCTAGTCTCATAAGATCTTAATTTAGTAAAGTTCATATTTGTGGCATTACCTAGATTGACACCTAGGAAACCATTAGTATTGACGACACTGTGGAACTTACGTGCCCCTATTTTCTAAGCTTTAGAATTAGACCGCCTCTAAACGAGGAAAACCGGCTAAGGACCTAAAAGATCTAGATACGCTATGTTGTATTATCGAAAGAGCATAATCAAGGATTAATTGTTGAGTTAAATTCATCTTTTGTAATTAATTGATAAAGCCATCCCCATTAGTATTCATAGGTCGGTAAACCGCCAATTGATAACACAAAACTCAAGTGCAAAGTAAGCTGGAATAGATCAACTAGGAGTAGGATAGTTTAGTTGTTAACATAATCAACCTAAACTACGTTCCGCTTAGGACACGCAAGGTACCCGAGTAGTTTAGTGTTTGCAGATTATTCTTTTTCTCTGTGGGATCGATACCTGGACCAACCAGAATTATTACTTGTCAACGATAGGTACACTGCCTTAGTTGTGCGTTTATAGGTTTAGTTTTACTACTACGCCTAGGACCCATCAAATATCATCAACATAGATGACTAGAGCAATAAAGTTATCACCAGACCCCTTTACAAACAAACAATGATCATGACAAAAGCAAGTGAAACCAAAACATAGAAGCTGATCTGACAATTCCTTATGCCACTGCCGACCAGCCTGTTTCAGACTATATAAAGATTTAATCAGTTTGCATACCTGACCAGCACTAGCCTTTTCATAGCCCAAAGGTGGTTGTAAGTAGACATCTTCATCCAAATGTCCATGAAGGTAGGCATTATTGACGTCTATCTGATGAATGGGCTAATTTTCTTGCGGCTCCAATTGCCAAAAAGAGCCGAACAGTAATGCTCTTAGCCACTGGGCTGAAAGTCTCATGGAAATCTATTCCATATGTTTGATTATAGCCTTTAGCAACGAGTCTAGCTTTATAGTGATCCACTTCACCAGAGGGCTTATATTTGATACGAAAAACCCATTTAGATGCCAATGGCTTCTTTCCTGCTGGTAGAGTAGTTAATTTCCATGTATGGTTGTTGTCTAAAGCCCGCAATTCATCCTGCATTGCTTTTACCCATGCTGGTTCCTTCAGTGCTTCTGCAAAATTCTTTGGTTCCTTACACTACTACAATTGTACCTGAAAAACTTGATGGGCATCTGAAAATGCCTGTATAGTGGGTAAAACAACCGAAAGGAAACCAGGTGCGGTATTGACAATAAAATCTTGAAGCCAAGATGGAGGTTGAGTTTACCGTGTAGAACAACGGGAAGGAACAGATGAAATCTGCTTGTCCTGTATTGGAACAAAATCTGCAGAAGACACTTCAGAAATATCAGTTATCTGTTGTTTGAAAGGAAAAACAGATTCTTGAAATATGACTTCTCTAGTGACAACCACTTTCTGCGTTTCAAGATCATAAATCTTGTATCCTTTCTGGCCAGAAGAAAAACCAAGGAAAAAACCTTTATGAGCTCGTTGCTGCAATTTATCAGTAGGATGCAGAATTTTGTAAAAACACTGAGAGCCAAAAACATGAAACTCCTGATAAGAAGGTAAAGAACCATAAAATCTTTATATGGTGATTGCCATTGTAATTTTTGACTTGGCAATACATTGATAATAGCTGTTGCCATAAGGATTGGGTCACCCCAAAACTGCAATGGTAGGCTTGGTTGAAACATGAGGGCTCTTGCAACTTCAAGTAAATGACGATGTTTCCTCTCAACCATACCATTTTGTTGTGGTGTGTAAGGGCAGGTTCGTTGATGTACAATGCCAAGATCACGGAAGTAAGTAGAACAAGCTGTATTGAGAAATTCACTACCATTGTCACTTTGTATAATTTGAACAACGCCATCAAACTGAGTTTTAATCATGTTAAGAAAGGTTTTAATAGCCCCCGAAACCTGTTGTTTAGTTTGGAGCAAAACGACCCATGTAATGCGTTTAAAATCATCCACGATTGTCAAAAAAAATCTAGCACCAGTACGAGATTCTACCTTATAAGGACCCTAAACATCCATATGGATTAATTGGAAATGTTTAACGGTACAAATAGTACTTGAAGAAGAAGGAAATCGATGCTGCTTTGCACAAGGGCAGACTTCACAATTCCGAGAATTACATTTCAAATCAATGTCTTTAATATGACTAAGAGCATCAAATGACGCATGTCCAAGTCTCATATGCCAAATATCTACTGCATTTTTATACTTTATCTCCACAGCACTGACAGCTTTATTGAACAAACATTGCTTCGCCTTTTCAATAATTGAAACTGCAAAAGAATCTCTATCTAACAAGTATAAGCCTTACACCAACCAAGCAATTGCCAATAATTCATGCGTTGCTAGGTCGTGCAAATAACAGCAAGCGTCACTGAAAACTGCTTCAATATGCATCTGTTTCATTAATTGACCAACAGAAAGTAAGTTATACTTAAACTATGGTATATACAGAACGTTGGTTAGAATGAAGTGTGGAACTATTTGTACAGTTCCTATATGACTTATGGATTGAGAACTACCATCTAGCATACTAACTGTTTACGGATAGAAAACTGGCTTATGAGAAACAAACCAGTCAAAATTTCCACACATGTTTAAAGTAGCTCCACTGTCAACAATCCAAACCTGTGATTTGTCAGTATGAGGAGAAGAATTTTTACCTGAAAAACCGACAAAAGCAGTAAAATCCAAAGAAGATGTTATTGGAGAATTACCAACAGGTTTGTTTTCCTTAAACATTTTGTACATTTCTTGCAACAGAGTGGTCATAGTACCAAAATTCTCTTTCCCTCCTCCATTACTTCCTTGATTACTTCCTTCGTCATCATAATCTGCAGTAGTATCCTTGAAACAAACAACATTATTAGACCGATTAACAGAGTTATTATGAATAGGTTTCCCTATGGGTTTAGGACCTTTCCACCAATCCGGATAACCGATGAGTCGAATGCAATTAGTTGTATTGTGCTTGGTTGATTCATAACATTCACACCAACTGTCTGTCACCTTCTTTTTTGCCTTTCACATCATTCTTCTTAAATGGACCTTTACTGAACTAGCTATTTCCAGAGTTTGATCAATAGCAACTTCATTTTGACTCTCTATTCGTAATACCATAAAATATGCCTGATTTACATCAGCTAAAGGATCCATGAGTAAGATCTGGTTACAGACGTGATTATACTGACCATTGAAAACCATTAAAAACTGTATGAGCTTATCCTCTTCAGAAATATCAGCAATCCGTTTAAAAGCATTACAAATACAAGTTCTAATTACTCCACACTTACAGCTAGGTAAGGGCCTAAACATGATCATCATCCCATAATCTTTTCATCTTGTTAAAATACATCATCAGAGAAAGATTACCTTGAACAGTAAGATTCATATCTCTTTTAATCTTGAATAGCATCAGTCCATTACTGTAACCAAATCTATGCTTCAAATCCCTCCATAATTGCTTTGAAGATGCAACATACAAAAAACCTTCAGCAACTTCTCTGGAGATCGTGTTCAAAATCCAAGATGTTAGCAAACGATCGTTCTTGTGTCACTGCTTGTAGCCAGGATCTTTAATTTCAGGAGGACCCTCTTCTCCAAGGATGAAATCAAGCTTCTCTTTTGCTGTTAGAACTCGAATAATGGAGTTGCTCCAGTAAAGATAATTTTTCTGTCCAATAAGACTGATATCGATCAAAACAAGCCCTAGATTATCAGTAGAACCAAATGATCTGCTTCCTTGATCTACCGATTCTTCTTCTTCCATGTGCTCCGTTCCGGCAAGATCTAGAGGAAACGTTCCTCCTTGTGGAATTTCTTACGCTCGATTTCTTCGTCTTGCCATTTGCTCAACCTAGAGCTCCGATACCATATTGGGAAAACTGAAAATTGCAAAGAATAGAAGATAGAAATCAAATCGTGAAAATATTTTCTCTTATTCAATTATAAATTGCAATTGCAATTTATACAAGTAGGAAGATGATTCTAGAAAGAATTTACAGCTGGTATTCTGTTAGTAAACACTAAAAAAACTAACAAAATACTTAACAGAAAGCAACAGAAAAACTGACAGAAAAACTAACAGAAATACAGCTTGACATAGTCTTATGGCTCTGCTGCATTGATTCTCTACATTACGGCTCTACTTTAGATTTTGGTGAGAGTGGCGAATTTTTCAGCTCCTCCATTTTTGCAAATGGTATGTATGATTTCTAATGTTTCAATCGTTACCATTGTATTAGAAATTCTTGTGTAGCTTTTGAATGTAGAAAAAGGGATAGAAAGATGAATTCTTTTTGAGTTGTTAGCAAATGCATCAATGGCTAGGCAACGTAATTGGAAGTGAAAACTTGTTCTCTAAGAGTACAAGACAAAAATTAATTAATTGTCTACATTTATTAGGATTGTGATAAGTTAATTACAAGATAATTAAGTTTTTTATGGAACACTACCATGTATAATCCATTAGGTAATTATTGTTAGAGTATAATATATGTGTATAGGTATCTTATGTATTCTTAGGCTCCCTTGTATATCTGGCCCATTATTTACGTGTATATACATAAGGGGACGCCTGCCCCATTGTCATCGGCAGTGGAGCATGGACGTCGGAGGGTGCAGTGGTCATCGTCTCTTACAGTAGATTTAGGGTTTCGAAAAATTTTTTTATTATTATGGCTCTGATGCCATAATACTTTGTGTGAACCCTTGTGTTATTCCATTAGAAATAATGTATATATACAAAAACCCAATAGTTATTGTTCAAAAACAGATTTAAAAGTAAAAAAAAATTAGTTGTTACATATTACTGCTACAAAGTTGTGGCCGTAGATATTTGCAACAAAAAAATTGATATAATTTTGCTGTTAAATATGTTTTTTTGCTGCAACCTTTGGATTTTTGCTAGTAAATATGTTCTTTTTTTCTATTAAATCTAGCATTTATTGTAGTGAGTTAGGTCTCAAATTCGATTATAAATTTATTCATAAAATATTAAGAGAGAGAGGCAACATATAAGCTGACTGAATTTTTTTTTTTTTAAAGTAAAATTTATTGTATCAAGTTTACTACAGAAAAATCTTAAAACAGAAAAAAAAAAAAAAAAAAAAAAAAAAAAAAAAAAATAATAATAATAATAATAATAATAATGGATGCCTATCCTATTTTCGAATTGGCGGATTCTTCCTTTATAATCATATGGCAGACAAGAATTCTTATGTATAGAGTCTATAGACTACTTTTTGTTTTACATTCGTTTCACTTGCAATTTCATTAAATGGGCACTGAAATTTTTATTTCCAACGGTACAAATAATGTACTAAAACTTAATCTCAAATTTTCCCAAAACATCCTTTTACCAAGTCCAATTTTTCCGTTTGAAATAAAAGTAAATAAAAGTAAATACATCAACTTCATGTGCTCAATTATTAACACAAAATCATATATTTATGAAATACTGATTTGTAAGATAATATATACTCCATTTTCTAAATACTAACATACATATATACAATAATCCCCAACGCATTTCAAATAGATTTAAACTAAATAATAGATTTTCAAAATTATCATTGCAAAAGTGGGTGCCATTGTCACTTATAACTATCCTAAGGACTCCAAATCGAGCAAACAATTGCTTAAGGCATTTAATTACAACCCTAGAGTCATTAGTGGAATAAGGCCATGCTTCAACCCGTTTGGAAACATACTCAACAACAACTAAAATGTAATGATTTCCATAAGATTTTGAAAAGGGTCTCATAAAGTCAATGCCCCACACATTAAAGATTTCACATTCAAGAATATAGTTTAAGGGCATTTCAGATCTTCTTGAGATATTACCTGATCTTTGGAATTCAATGCAAGTTTGAACAAACCTATGTGCATCTTTGAAAATTGAAGCCCAATAAAATCTAGATTGTAAGATTTTGGAAGTTGTTCTGTTTGCTCCAAAGTGGCCTCTTGCCTTCCTAGAGGGGCAATGGGTAAGGATAGAATGAACTTCTTTATTTGGAACGCATCCCTTGATAATTTGGTTTGCACACAGCTTATATAAGAAAGGGTCATCCCATACATAATATTTCAAATCAGAGAAAAACTTCTTTTTCTGATGAGAATTAAGCTTAGGGTTCAAGACATTGCATGCAAGGTAATTGGCATAATCAACAAACCAAGTGTTAGAGTTTACTTGAATAGAGGCAAGCTGTTCATCAGGAAAATAATTTTGAACAGGTAACTGTTCTGGCAAACAGCTTGAACCTTGAACCTAGTCTGGATAGATGGTTTGCATAAACATTCTCCACACCGTTCTTGTCTCTAATTTCCACATCAAACTCTTGGAGGAGAAGAAGCCACCTGATAAGGTGCAACTTTGCATACTGTTTTGTAATCAGATACTTCAAGGCTGAGTGGTCGGTGAAGGCCACTACCTTTGAAAGAATAAGGTATTGTTTAAATTTGTTTAAGGCAAAAACTACTGCAAGAAACTCTTTTTCTGTGATTGTGTAGTTCTTCTGAGTCTCCGTAAGAGTTTTGCTAGCATAATAGATTAGTTTGAAGTGCTTCTTAATTCTCTGGATTAGAACAGCTCTAATGTATGAATCATTGGCATCACACATTATCTCAAAAGGTAAATTCCAGTCAGGTGAAATCAGAATAGGAGCAGAGATCAACTTGGACCTACGCTATTCAAAGGCTAAAACACAGCTTGTATCAAACTTGAATTGAACTTCTTCGTGTAATATAGCAATCAAGGGCTGGGCAATTTTGGAGAAATCCTTGATGAATCTTCTGTAGAATCCAGCGTGGCCCAAGAAACTCCTCACATATTTGACTGAGGTTGGAACAGGCAGATTTTCAATAACTTCAATTTTGGCCTTGTCTACCTCTATTCCTTCTGATGAGATTTTGTGGTCTAGGACTACACCTTCAGTGACCATAAAATGGCACTTCTCTTAGTTGAGAACAAGATTGGTTTCCATACACCTTTTCAAAATAGCTTCCAAATTGGTCAAACAACTTCTAAAAGACTTTCCATATACTGAGAAGTCATCCATGAAAATTTCAACTGTTTTCTCAATCACGTCATAAAATATCGCCATCATGCATCTCTCGAATGTTGTTGGAGCATTACACAGCCCAAATGGCATCCTCTTATAGGCAAAGGTGCCATAAGGACATGTAAATGTGGTATGCCATAAGGACATGTAAATGTGGTATTCTCTTGGTAGATTGTTATTTGGTTATAGCCTAAATATCCATCCAAGAAACAGTAGAAAGCATACCCAGCAAGCCTTTCCAACATTTGGTCTATGAATGGTAATTGAAAGTGGTCTTCCCTTGTAGCTTCATTTAGCTTTCTGTAGTCAATGCACACTCTCCATCCTGTTACAGTTCTAGTTGGAATCAGCTCATTCTTCTCACTTTTGACCACTATGGTACCATTTTTTTTAGAACAACTTGGACTGGACTAGTCTAAATGCTATCAAAAATAGGATAAATGATACAAGCGTCAAGCAGGTTAATGACCTCAACTCTCACAACTTCCTTCATGTGTGGATTGAGTCCCCTTTATGGTTAGCATGAAGGCTTATGAATCTCCTCCATGAGAATTCTATGCAGACAGATACTAGGATTGATACCCTTAATATCCGAGATTTTCCAGGCTAAAGCTTCCTTATGGTTTCACAACACAAATAAAAGTTGGTCTTTTTGGTCAGGGGTGAGTTTTGAAGAAATTATCACTAGTGAGCTGTTTGGGGGGGAGGGGGTCAAGGAATGCATACTCAAGGTGAGAAGCCAATGGTTTCGGTCTAGCTTTGGTTCTTCGGTTGAGAGTTTTAGGGTTGGGGATGATAAGTTTTTTAAAGGTTCAAAACTGTTTTAGGTTTCAAATCAGCTTCCATCTTTCAGGATTTCATCCGGAACAGCTTCTGCATTCTGAATGTTATCATGATTTTCTTCCAAGCACTCCTTCAAAGAGTCTTCAGGAATGTATTCCTACATGTAATGTGTAGGGAATTCAGCATCAAAAAAGTAACATTGATCATCACTAGAAGATGCATGTTTCAAAGCTTCATTCATCTTAAATACTACTTGCTCATCATGAAATTTTAAAATCAACTTTCCGTTATGGACATCTATCAATGCTCTACCCGTAGCTAGAAAAGGTCTACCTAAGATGATAGGTATGTGCATATCTTCATTAATGTCTATGGTAATAAAATCCACAGGTAAGATATATTTATCAACTTAAACTAGTACATCTTTAACTATTCCCCTAAGGTATCTAATAGATCGGTTAGCTAACTGAACAGTAACCCTAGTAGGACTTGGTTCACCTAACCCAACCTGTTTATACACAGAATATGGCACAACATTTATACTGGCCCCTAAATCACATAAAGCATTTTCAATAGTCAAATTTCCTACAGAACAGGGTATAGAGAAACTCCCTGGATCCTTAAGCTTTTGAAGAAGAGGTTGTTTTGACTATAGGATTTAAGAACAGTCTTGGTTGAGTTGAACAGTTGCAACACTCTCAACCTTAGTCTTGTTGGACAGCAAATCCTTCAGAAACTTGACATATAAAGGCATCTGAGCTAATACTTCTACAAATAGGATGTTGATGTATAATTTCTTAAACACCTCAAGGAGTTTTACAACTTGTTGTTCCATCTTATGATCCTTGAGTCTATGAGGGTATGGAAGAGGATGTTTGTATTCTGGAACTTTTTTTTGAAAGAATTTCCTTGGAACGACTTCTGTAGTTTGCATTGGAATATCGAGAACAGCTTCTGAAACTATTTGGTTAGATTTTGGAACAGCTCCTAAAACAACTTCAGGTTCTTTCTCTACTTCAAAGTGACTTTTTGCATTGGCATTGGAACATCAGGTACTGTTTACCACTCCTCAGGGAAATGGCTTTCAACTCTTCCTTCGGGTTGACTTCAGTTTTACTTGGTAATGCACTCTTTTAAGCTGGCTTCACCATGTCCGCCAATTGATGCATTTGTGTCTCAAGCTTGTTGATGGATGTCTAAGTTCATTGCATGAATTGTATTAATAGGTCTTGAACTGATGGTTTCTTCTCAGGAGGATGATGAACAGTTTGTTAGAATTGAGATGGTTGGTGAAAATTTGGTGGATTAGGTCTAAGCTGGTTTTGGTTCTAGGAAAAGTTGGGATGGTTTCTCCATCCAGGGTTACAGGTATTTGAACATGGGTTGTTTTGGTTTCTGGGCTGGTTTCCAATGAAGTCAAGCTGTTTAGATGTGGAAGGGTGGTTCATTTAGAAATCGACAGGTCTATGCTCACCTCTGCAAAAGTGACAACTGGGGGAAACATTCATCATGGCAGCAACAATAATTGGCCCTATATTCTTGATATATCTTGTGAGATCAGCAACTTCCTTGGATAATCTTGAAATAGCTTCTAGATCAACAGATCCATTACCTTTCCTCTCGCTTCTATCAGTATGCCACTTGTAACTCTGGTTCACCAATTTCTCAATAGTCTCTTAGAGACTTTCTGCATCCATATGCATTTGTGACTGATTCAATTTGAAGTTTAAAGGCATTGGTCAACCCATTGAAAAAGGTCTGCATTTGCATCCATAGAGGAATTTCATGGTTTGGAACTCTCCTCAACAAGTCTTTAAATCTTTCTCATGCTTCTGAAAGTGACTCGTCCTCTCCTTGCTTAAACTGAGACTGTGACACCCAACTCCAAAATTTTATAACCTTTATACCCCTTCTAACATCTCTCGGACTACTAAACAATTTCCTTAATATCCAAATAAATTCCTTGTTATCCTAAATCTTCAAATCCTAAAATAGAATAATCTTATATTAATACATCAGTAAAATTAAATATAAACTATCAAATTTAATATACTTATTTGGCTTGAACTTGATAATTATTTATTATCAAGCTTCCTACGTATCCCAAATTCCGATTTGGGAATCAAAGCCACGTAGTTCTCCTAATATTAAAATAACTTAATTATCCTTTTTATATAACTTATTCCGTATAATACCTCATCCTATCCCTATTCACTTATACGGTCACAGTTCATATGAATTACTATTCACAAATACGGTATGCCACTATTCACCTAATTTAAAAAAAAAATCACCCTAAACACCATTTATTCCTCCAAATGTATTTCTAGTAATTTCCACATTTTCTTTATATATAAATCTCACTTAAACTAATTTTCCAACAAATACTATGCTTCCTGGAAATTTCTTCCCATGAGGTCACCCATCCTGAAATTTCCCCAAGTTAAGCACGCTTAACTTTGAAGTTACTTCGGAATGGGCTACCAAAAAGAAGATGTATCTTGTTGGTATAGGTAGTACCTATCAAATCTCTTATGTCATTTCTCAACTATACCGTCCCATACCAGTACAGCCTCGAATTATAGCCTTTCTTAACTATACCGTCCCATACCAGTATAGTCTCGAAACCCTCTCTTTCCAGTCTAGATTCAGTTCATTCCTGCCCCCATCAACATCCTTCAGGGCCGCTCCTTGCTCAGGTTTCTCTGCCCCGACACCACCCCTCATTGGGCCGTTCCTTGCTCAGGCCATCCACCTCGGCACCACCCTCTTAGAACCGGGTCGTTACAAAGACACTTCATTACGCAGCTTGAGAAGTTGTTTTGGTGGGAAAAACTTCAGCAGAAAAGCTGGGACAAGCTGTTCCCAAGTTGTGATAAAGCTTGGCTGTAAGTTCTTCAGCCATGTCTTTGCCTTGTCTCGGA
Organism: Euphorbia tirucalli; assembly: GCA_039660915.1. Classification (NCBI taxonomy): domain Eukaryota; kingdom Viridiplantae; phylum Streptophyta; class Magnoliopsida; order Malpighiales; family Euphorbiaceae; genus Euphorbia; species Euphorbia tirucalli. The sequence continues at coordinate 2,728,166 of CM077639.1, read as the reverse complement.
TTAAAAAAGAAAACAACTTCAATCAGATAACTTCATCAGATACACCTCTATTAGTTCTAAATGTGTTGCACATATTTACAAAATCATGGATATGGCCATTTGGATCTTCACTAGGCAATCCACTGAACTAAATTGCAACTTGTAACATTTGGATCGTAGAAGCTTTAATTTCAAGCATGTTGTCTCCTTCATCTGGAATCTTAATGCTGGACACTAGCCCTTTCAGATTTGGTTTATTGTGTGAGTCAAGACTAGGTCTTTCAGCATTGACATTTCCGTGCTCATTAAGATGAGCCATCCTGTTTTCTGGTTCTCTTTCAGGTTCAGGAAGTTGTTCTGCAACTTGTTGAGCTAACTTAGCAGCTCTCTACCTCCTTGCTCTTCTAGCAGCACCACTCCTGCTACAAGTTCTTTTTATCTCATGATGAACTTGTATAGGGGGAGGACCAAATCTTCGCATAAAACTGAAAGATATAATCTGAAAATAGCTTCACAAACTAGCAAACAGGTCAAACCCCACAAATGTTATAGCAAAATACTAAAAACAACACAAATCCTCGGCAACAGCGCCAAAAACTTGTTGGGCCCAAAAGCTACGCATGCAAAATATTCCTAGCAAGTGCACTAGGGTCAACAAGTAATATAAACGGTAAGTTTAGATATCATATTCCACAGGGATCTGGATCTTTAGTACGTATAAACAAAAGTGGTTCCTAAACTAGAATAGTTTGTGGTAGAAATATAGTCAATCTGTCAATATGGCATTTTATAGCTAAAACTACTCAATATTAACTCAATCTAATAAATATCATAAAAAGAAGTAAATTTGAAAACAGATCTTTTGCTGTTAAATCTAGCATTTGTTATATTAAGTTAGCTCTCAAGTTCGATTATAAATTCGATTATAAATTTATTCATAAAATATTAAGAGAGAGAGAGGCAACATATAAGCTGACTGAAATTTTTTTTTTTTTTTAAAGCAAAATTTATTGTATCAAGTTTAATACAGAAAAATCTTAAAACAGAAAAAGAAAAAAAAAAATTATGGACGTCTATCCCATTTCGTATTGGCGGATTCTTCCTTTATGATCATGGCAGACAGAAATTCTTATGTATAGAGCCTACTTTTACCTATTCCAATTTGCCAAAACATCCTTTTACCAAGTCCAATTTTTCCGTTTGAAATAAAAGTAAATACATCGACTTCATGTGCTCAATTATTAACACAAAATCATATATTTATGAAATACTGATTTGTAAGACAATATGTACTCCATTTATATATATATATACAATAATCCCCTGCATATTTCAAAAAGGTTTAAATTAAATAATAGATTTTGCTGGGTTTTAATTGAGTGACGGTAATTTGGTGTCTGTTAGACCATGAACTAGGAGAAATGTTAGACTATGAACCAGGAGAAATTTTATAGTGGATCGGGTCCATATGAATCGTTCCAATAAAAAATTAACATGTCAACAATATGAGTATTGAAAAATAAAAAATACTTATGTAACACAAAATTTTATATTTATATAATACTGATTTATAAGACAATATATCCTGCATTTTTTAAATACTAACATATAGATATACTATAATCCCCCAAATATTTCAAAAAGGTTTAAACTAAATAATAGATTTTGCTGGGTTTTAATTAAGTGACAGCAATCTGGTGTCTATTAGACTATGAACCAGACTTGCAACGATTAAGGAATAATTAGCAAAGTAATACATAATTATAAAACAATATTTTCTTTGACATGATTAGTTGTGGCAACCCAAAACTCAATTAATAGAAAAACGACAATAGCAATTAATCATTATTTATTTAATAATTGATTATGTAAATAACACTTTAGATCCTAAAATAAAAACTCTGGACTATAAAATATAAATATTAGATCTTAATTTATACACCCTAGACTCTAAAGTATATTAGGTGTCAAATTTTATTGGGAGAATAATCCCCTGCATATTTCAAAAAGGTTTAAACTAAATAATAAATTTTGCTGGGTTTTAATTGAGTGATAGCAATCTGGTGTCTGTTAGACTTTGAACCAGAGTTGCAACGAATAAGGAATAATTAGCAAAGTAATACATAATTATAACACAATATTCTCTTTGACATGGTTGGAAATAATCATAATTAAGAAGAGATAAACTCATTGAATTGAAATTTGAATCACTAAAGGTGTAATGAAAATCATTGTCCTAATTTAAGATTTATTCTCCCAAGATTCAATAAGCACATCCGAAATTAAAATCCAGGAGCAGGAACAACAAAAGAAAGATACAAACTCAGCAAAATATTTTAGATCACAAAATAATGGCAATAGAAATTGTTAGGAGATTTGGACCCACTCACGTGAATTAATAGAACAATTGAAAAAAAAATTATATAAAATTAGCAACACAAAAATTATAAAATATTTTATCCCTAAAATCATGCCATGTTTCCTGCCCAAACTCCTGCTATAATCCAAAATATCATGGCCCCATATTAATATTTAAATCAACATCATGGACCCATATTAATAGTTAAATCAACAAAAATTTTATGCATATATATGATGGAGACATTATAGAGTATGCATATGCTTTGTATGCTACATTATCTGTATATCAAGCCAATAAAATTATGATAACCTATAACTCAACCAATAGACTAAAGACAATAGCAATTAATCATTTTTTATTTAATAGTTGATTATATAAACAAAACTTTAGAATATGAAATATAAATTTCAGATCTTAATTTATACACTCGAGACTCTAAAGTATATTAGGTATCAAATTTTGTTAACATGACACACGAATGATATGGTATACTAGACATATTTTATAAGTTCTCATCTTTGTGACCAAAATATGGCAGCAGTACAAATCTATTTTAAAAGAAAAATAACGACAGTTAGAGCCCCTTTGGATACCTATTTTTCATGTATTTTTTACTGTTTAATACCAAACAACAGTTTTAGAGGTGTTTGGTTAGAATTTGCTAGCAACTTAAACTACAGTTTTAGAGGTGTTTAGTTAGAATTTGCTAGCAACTGTTGATAACTTTTTATTAAGGAAAAACTGTTATTTCTCATCAACAGATAAAACATGTTTTCACGAAAAACATTCTATTCTATTTTATCTTACTTTTTCTAAATTAGTTATTTTACATTCTAATAACAAAAACTTTATTACCTTTTTACCAAATACTAATTAGAAATTAGCAAACAACAACCAGCAATTATCAAAAGCAAACAATAAACAACAACAATAAACAATATTAACAAGCAGTAAATAGCAACAGCAGAACCAAAGAAATTCTTATATCGGAGAAAATGTTAATATTAGTGGATTAATTTGATAGAGAAATTTTCAAAGTGAAAGCGAATAAGTGGGCCGGTGAGAGATTTTCGCGAATCTTACTGAAATTTGATTTCCAACGGTACAAAAGAGAGAAAAATCTCTAAAAAAAAAAAAATTGTATGGACGTCTATCCAATTTTCGAATTGGAGGATTCTTCCTTTATGATCATGGCAGACAGGAATTCTTCTGTATAGAGTCTATAGACTACTTTTTGGTTTATATTTGTTTCACTTGCAATTTCATTAAATGGGTACTGAAATTTTTATTTCCAACGGTACAAATAATGTACTAAAATTTCAAATTTCCCAAAACATCCTTTTACCAAATCCAATTTTTCCGTTTGAAAAAAAAGTAAATACATCAACTTCATGTGCTCAATTATTAACACAAAATCATATGTTATAGAGTATGCATATATTTGTTACACTACGTTATCCATATGTTAAAGCCAATAAAATTATGACAACCCACAACTCAATCAATAGAAAAAAGACAATAGCAATTAATCATTATTTATTTAATAGTTGATTATGTAAATAAAACTTTAGATCCTAAAATAACAACTCTAGATTATAAATATAAACCCTAGATCTTAATTTATACACCCTAGACTCTAAAGTATATTAGGTGTTAAATTTTATTAGCATGGCGCATAAATGATGTAGTATGCTAGATATATTTTACAATTTCTCATCTTTGTGACCAAAATATGGCAGCCGTATAAATCTATTCGAAAAGAAAAATAATGATAGTTAAAGTCTGTTTGGATACCTGTTTTTCAGGTATTTTTTACTGTTTAATGACAAACAACAGTTTTAGAGATGTTTGGTTAGATTTTATTAGCAACTATTGATAACTTTTATGAAAGAAAAACTGTTATTTTCCATCAACAGATAAAACCTATTTTTCACGAAAAACACTTCATTCTATTTTATCTTATTTTTTTCCAAATTAGTTATTTTATATTTTAATAGCAAAAATTAATCATCTTTTTAGCAAATACTAATTATGAATTAGCAAACAACAACCAGCAATCATCAACAGCAAACAACAAATAACAACGATAACAAACAGTATCAATCAGCAGCAAAAAGCAACAGCAGAACCAAAGAGGTTCTTGTTCGGAGAAAATGTTAAGATTAGTGGATTAATTTGTTAGAGAAATTTTCTACGTAAAAGCGAGTAAGTGGGCCGGTGAGAGATTTTAGCAAATCTTACTGAAAATCTAGTTGCCAAAACTACCCTTTTACCACCTACTTTAGCTCACAAACACAGAAACCCACTTTTGATAATGGCTTCCATTTCCACTTCATCTTCAACCACTGCTCCTTCTAACACTAGGCATGATGTTTTTCTAAGTTTTAGGGGTTTCGACACCCGCCGTGGTTTCACCAGCCATCTCAACACTGCTCTGTTTCGAAAACACATCCGCACGTTCATAGATGAAAAAGATCTCGAGAAAGGAGAAGAGATCTCTACTCTCTTGAGAATGATCGAAGAATGTAAATCTTCGGTCATTGTTATCTCACAAAACTATGCATCGTCTTAATTCTTCTGCAACAACACTGGATAATCTTAATTCTTGATTACTGCAAAATTTGGCTGAGACTGCAATTAAAGAATTAGCATCATCAATAATTTGTGCCAGGCTGCAAGCTGCATCAATTGCATCTCCAGCGCTCCAATTAAAGGTAAGGTTATTTATTTATCTAATCTTCAATTCTTCATTTTTACAGTAGATATTTTCACTTAATTAATTTGAAGCAAAATTGGCCTGGTATATAGTATTTACACCTTAATTAAGAGTAGTACAAAACAATGACATTGAGTATAATTAATCGAGTTAATTGATAATTAGTCTTCGTTAATTAATGTTAGCACAGATGAAGACAAAACTTAGTATTGGTGTGTACCTAGACGAAATCCAATGGTAGTGTAACGTACAGTACAAGAAACAGGGTCCGTAGGGCGATTTATTTTGCCTCTAGAGGCGGTTTAACTGATAGAGAAACTTTCTGCCACAGCCTCAATGTCGTTGGCTTTGGACGCGTCACAAAAATATTGTAGCAGTTATTGTTAACATCCTCAAAAATTAGGCATAAATTATGTCCATAAAATAATTAATTACGGTGTTAAAAAAAATAAAAATTTAAGAGTAAGCAAATATTCTATTTTCATATAATTCGTTATGATCAATCAGTATCTGAATACTTTCAATTACAAGTTTATAATTGTTAAAAGAAAACTAATTTAATTTTTATTGAATGTACGAATGAATATATAGACAAATGCATGTGTGAGGCATCAGATTGTGTTTTGTTGTATAACTTTTGTGTGGCTACAAATAAAATCTTGTGTCGGCAAGCCATAAAAAAGGATAATAATAGCAATAGTAATAATAATAATAATAATAATAATGATAATAATAATAATAATAATAATAATAATAATAATAATATTGATAATTGATAATAATTACAGTTAATTATATTCGCAATTTTTAAATGTAGTTTGCTTCAATTACATATATTGTTATTGTTATTGTTTTTGAAATAGATATCAATTAAGTGCAGCATAATTGAAATATCTCTAGAAAGTCAAGTGTTAGGCCATTTCTTATTACTTAATCATTTTCTATTTTCATGTGTAAAAAAAAAAAAAAAAAAAATTATACCTTAGTAGATATCCAAATTTCTTATGTACAATCAATTATATATTAAAATTATTTTCATTTTTAAGGAAACTTATTTTTATTTTTATAGGAATATTAGTGATATATAATGGTGATAGGTGCATTTTCTTCGCAAGCCTATATTGAATCTATTTGAGATTAAATGCTCTACTCTTAGAGTGTGTTCTCCTCACCTTATTTAAATAAGTTTCAGGTCCAATAAGTTCAGGTCGGCGAGACATATAAAAGGATGATAATAATAATAATAATAATAATAATAATAATAATACATAAACAAATAAAATAATGTATATATAGATACAAAGAAAATCCACTGCTTTTTTTCTTTCAATCAAGGTTTTACAGGTACAGTTTCTTATTTAATTATAGTTAATTTTTGTTATTAATTGTATTCGAAATGTTTAAATGGAATTTTCTTCAATTCCTTAGCTTAAAGTATTGTTTCATTTATTTATTTATTTTATAGTTTTTGATAATTCTCATTTTTATTAAGAATTCAATATCTAATATCAAGATACTGGATGTCTCGTTTAAAGAAAGATATATTAACCACTAGGACGAAGCTTATGTGGTTTTTTTTTTTTAAGCAATTAATTATGTGTAAGCTAACTTCCATTCATTTTATTGGAAAATGTAGATAGTGTAATGATCATATTTTTAATTTCAATTTGTTAAGAAAAATTTTACTGAAACATTCTATACTATTTGTTAATTTCAGCTACAATCTGCAACCTTTAGGGATTTTGGAATAGAGCCCAATAAGTTGAAGCCCAAGCCATAATTGCAAAGAGGACTGGGCCACATAATTACAAAGAGGAGTTGAGAATTTATCTAGAATGATAATGGGAAAATTAGCTTAGTAGCATGTTATTATATAATTATCTTTCTAAATGACCCAAGTCTAATTATGAAATTCAAAATAACCAAAATATCAAATTAATATCCTTAATGATATAGCTAACAAAATCATAAATAGGATAATGTATTTTATTTTGTAGAAATTTATAACCTAGACAAATAATAAACAAATTAATAATAAGATAATAAATTGATAACCTTCCTGTTTTATGGAATGATTTTCAGATAATGATAAATAATTATACTAATAAGATAATTACTACATATATAACGTAGAATTCTAACCAAAATGAATAACTAAAATGTAGAATTCTTTATAGACAAAACACTAATTAAATTTATAGAATAATAAAAATATTAAAGATTATGGTATATTATAACCACTCCTCCTCCAAGACTAGATTTTCTAATTCTCGAGAAAAAATAAACTCCAATTTGAAGATATTAAAATATATGTTATTTATAAAAATACATTCAATATACTCATTAGACGTAAAATCAACTTAAAATAATATACAAATATATATTAAACAGTATATTAGTATACCTTAATATACCTTAAAAATCTATTAGTATACCTTAAATATACTAGGAAAGTATATCAGTATACTTTGAACATACCATAAAGATATATTGATATACCTTAAATATACTTATTTTAAAATACCTTAAAAATATAACAGTAAATATTTTGAAATATATTAAAGGTGCTGTAAAGCACCCAATGCAATGACAATGAAAACAAAAATAATGGTGAGATAAGTAAAAATGAATCTAAATTTTTTAGTCGAGCAACTTACTGAATATAAATTGAACTGAAATTAGATTATAGCTAAATTAACATACATAATCCAAACATTTAAACTATACTCAAACATGATTTGAACAAATGAGCAATTATAAAATGAAAAACAACTATTCAGTAAACATTGAAAAACATTACCAGAAAATAAGAAGCCAAATATTCAAAGCTTAATATGCGAAAAATACTTCCATTAATACCCAATGAAAGATCATGTAGGCTATAGTTGTTACGTGAAAAAGAAATAACAGAATGGATTCTCTATGAAGTATTTATATAGTAAGGAAAAAGAAATTTAGAATATTATATTTTAATGGTTGAATCCATATCCTTATTAATTGTAAGAATTAAAAATATATAAAATTAATATTTTGTTATTGTGATAATGTTATTCTATTAGATAATATAATATTATTAAAAATTCTAGAAATGGTTAAAAGGAAGTACAAAATAATTTAAATTCTAAAGAGAAGAAAGATAGAATGCTAAAAGAAACAATAAAACAAATTTAAAGATATACAGGGTAATTTCCCCAATGATAATTTTTTAATTTTTAATAAAAATAATATATATATATACACACACATATATTAATTATGTGTGTCATCAACCTTAATAAATCTTTATTCTGTAAATTGTGTCTTAAACAAGTTTCCTGCTATTTTGTGTTGAAATATAAAACATTTTAATTCCTTTGTTCCATCACTTATAACTACAAATATTGATTTTCTATTGAGAAAATACTTATCAATTTAAACTTCTAATTTGTCGCACTTTAAATAGTAAAGCAAAGGGTTGTACTCGGGTGATTATTATAGAGTTGGATACTCAATTGGTTTACAATGCTCTGTCTTAATAAATCATTGTTTTCAATTTTCTATATTGTAATTTCAGTTGGGTTCGTAGGTCAGCGAATTTTGTCACTCATGTTCTAGTGACAACATCTGATTCTATATCTGAGCAAGGTTGTTAGATTATTAATCCACCCTTTTTGTCCAAGCTTCTATGCTTATGGAATCTAATGAAAGTTCTCTCTTTTTCTTAAAAAATAATATTATTTTAATTTAAACAATATTAGGATTGAGGAGTCCTAAATATGTTTTCCTCATCGTGTAAATCTTGAAGTGATGTAGAGTATATACTTTTGTACAATATTTTTTTATTTAATAAGGTAATGACATGGTTATGCGCTTTAACAGATATTATTATTATTATTATTATTGAAATAGATATCAATTAAGTGCAGCATAATTGAAATATTTCTACAAAGTTAAGTGTTAGGCATTTTCTTATTACTTAAACATTTTCCATTATATATATATATATATATATATATATATATATATATATATAGATATAACTAAATAGATATCCAAAATTTATTATGTATAATCAACTATATATTAAAATTATTTTCATTTTTAAGGAAACTTACTTTTATTTTTATAGGAATATTAGTAATATATAATGGTGATAGAGGCATTTTCTCCGCAAGCCTATAGTTAATCTATTTGAGATTAAATACTCTACTCTTAAATGAATAGAATTATATATAAAGAAAATAGGATTAAAAAAAATATTTGTCAAAAAAAAAAAAAAATATTATCTTTCGTTTTTTTTTTTTTTTGGGGTCAAATTCGTTAATTAATTCGAATAAATTAAATAATCCAGCTATATATTTTCAGGCAGTTCCCAACTTACAGGGGACTACTTGGAGTTGCAATTTGGTCCCACCATATCTTAGAAAACATATTCAATTTTCTATTTGTGGTCTCCATCTAAATAAATATATAGAGAGAAATTGATAAAAATATATATAGTGCATGTAAAACTATACCAGAAATTATCAATTTATATTCGAAAAAATGATGACGCCTCTAATTTTTTTCTATATGATAGAAAAAATATCATGACACCTATTCTTTTCAATTTTATTACTATTTAAGTGATCCATGTTTTATTAATTTATTGATATGATATTAGAGTTTTCTAAACTAAGAGAGCAACTGGTGATACCACTGGTTTACCGTCGTGATACCTTGCCGATCGCCATCCATTTATGCCCCTCAGTGTTGGGTTCTCACCTCTGCTCCTGACTAGAGGCTCGATTAATGTATGCAGTTATACTTTATCGATAGATTAAGGTGTTAAATTGAAAAGTTGAAAACTTAATAAAAAATAATTAGAAAATATGAGGACTTAGGACTTCTTTTTCCCAGTATATATGAAATCATTGTAAAGTTTGATAATCATACCGGACTAGCTTGCTGTGGGAGATAAAGTAGAACATAGATTAGTCCGGTCAGTTTTCATCTGCTTCATTCTAGGAAAAAAAAAGATTAGTAACGCTTGAACCGGTTTGTTGAATTAAAAAACCGTGAATTTAACTGATTTTTTGGTTTAACTGTATCAAGTTTTTCAAAAAAATATATATTATTTGAATTAAAAAATTTAGAATGTAATTTTTAATTTTTCTTAATAAGTCTATGATTATAAAAACAAAAATTTAGATTATTTATTTAATTACCTCAAATTAAATTAATATTAATTGTAACTATAAAAGATATATAAAATATATTTAGTTTTTTAATGAGTGTATTGTGTTTAAAAATTTTAGTTTTATTACAATTTTTTTTAAATGTAAAATTTTAACAAGTTATAAATTTACATGATATAGGTTCAATTTCAGTTAGATTCGATTTCAGTTAGATATTTAACTCTTTTGACCTTTTATGCTTTTGAAAATCATAACAAATCAATACACATGGTTGGCCAAATGAAAACAAATAATATTATAATATTATGGGACCATTAAGTGCAGTTTAACATTATTTAGTTATTGAAAAGTATAGTTTAGTGGCTACAAATAGACCACTAAAATTATGTGTTTAGCTAATTACAGTAAATTACACCTAAGAAAAACTGCCTGCCTTAATTTAAACGTGATTATAGTGTGGGAATTGATTTTTTTTTTTTTTAATGCAAATATATAAAATATCTTTTTCAATTTGTCGATATGTCAACATAAAAGCCGGCATTTTGCTGTCTTCTTTTATAACTTTCTTGATTCGGATAATTATTTAATCTAACCTCCACACACTCTTTTCTAATTTTAATTAATTATTTATTTACCTTTTAAAAAGTTTAAAACGAAATACACCTATGAAAGTGCAAAGAAGACGAAAAACAAGTGAAAGGAGCAAAATTAAACATATCATTCCAATGTTATAATTCACATTATTTTAATGCATTTCATATAGTTTTAGTTAATAGTTACTAAGATATTGGCTACGTGTTTAATTTGTGATAATTTAACTTAAAATAGGATGAGAGGTCGAATCGTAACAGTTTTATTTGTTAATTAAATTTCAATACATATTAGAATGGGCTTGTGTTGGACACGCTTCAAGCCTACGAGTCATTCACGTGCAAAATAGTATCAGAAATAATAATAAAAATTATAATTAGTTTATACCTATGAGTTTAAATTTTTAAGTGAATTGGTTCTCTGACAAGATTAAATTAAAGTGTTAATTCATCAACACATATATGCAAAAGAAATTTTATAGTATTTTCTTAATAAATATTCTCCTATTAAAAAAAAAAAAAGATATATATATATATATATAGATTAAAGAAAAAATTAAAGGTGAAGATTATGCATGTAATGTGATAGGTGGGCTAGAGTCGGCATGTCAGGCGGCCGGCGCATGGTCAGCAAACAGAATCCTGAAAAGAAGCTTACACATATTAAAGTATTGTAGCAGATTGCGTTTTGCCATACAACTAAAATATATATATATATATATATATATATATATATATATATATATATATATATAATTTAACAACTAATTTAGATTTTTTGTAACGTAATTAATTTAGATTTTTTTTTTGCGAGGAAATTATGAAAATCGTGTTAAATATTTATTTAGTGCTTATGATAATCTTGTAAACTAAATTATAAATACATGACCTTCCAAAATTATATATATTGTTATATCTTAAAAGTCTCAATAATAACCTTTTTACCGATACATTTTTTCAAAAGTATCATTTTTCGTGAGTGTTTAAAATTTTCCTTATACAAAATGATTATGTACAATACTTTGATATGTTTATATATTTTATAGTTGTTATCACGCGGTTAAATCTAAATACGAATTGGGATGAATATTTGGAAGAGGTAAAACTCTTCAAAAATAATACTTTTTTGAATCTTGAAATATGCGTTTTGTTGTTTTGTTAATTATGTGTTTTAAGTAGAATTATTCAAATGTATTGTTACCCAATCTTGAAATTTAGTTTCTTCAATTTAGTAGAGTCTTCTTTGTGGAATGAAGTTTGGCAAAATCGTGTTAAATATTTATTTAGTGTTTATGATAATCTTGTAAACTAAATTATAAATACATGACCTTCCAAAATTAGCTTTTAACTTAAGAAATCGTATCTGATTGATCTGAACCATTGAATATGAAATAAAATGTTACACTAATTTATTTATGGAAACAAATAACTAATTTTTGGAATTTTAAAATTAAATTCCAACCATTCATTCGGTATTAAAATGGTTAAAATTATCAACATTACTTTTCAAGTTGTCAACCTTAGCTCATTAATCCAAATCCATTTGTTAAAATTATTTTAATTCTATCATATATATATATATATAATATAATTAATATAGGAATAAATAGAAAAATATGATAAATATATTTTTATTATACTTAATTAAAGACTAAAAAGCACAATGACTAAATATGATATAAACTGATGCTGTGATCTTTGAAATCATATCTGATTATGACTTTAGCAGCAAATAAATCTTTCTTTCTTTTCCTTACATTCATAAATTAAAAAAAAAAAAAAAAATTATAGTTGAAAATTGAACCGGTTAATGCTTGCTTACTGAGATATTTTCTTCAAAATTAAAAAATCTTTGATCGAATAAAAATCAAGCTAAATAATTTTGTTCATTGAATCGACATATAGCAAAAGGTAATCGACATGCCAACAAGGAAAACGTGTTCTTTGTAATTTATATATATATTAGGGAAAAAAAAAAAAATTTATTAGAAGAAAGTCTTTGAGCTGAATATCCGTAATCCATGCCTTAATTAATCAACAATTTTATTTTTATTTGTTAATTATCATTTCCGAGTCAAATTATATCTTTGAATTTTCATCTGTATGGAATTAATTGATGGATCCATAATTTAATTTAAAAAATTATATTTAGCTAGAACATCTCTTAACTTGAAAAATAAAATGAAACATTTTATATTTGTGATAATATTAAGTTTGTACATATAAATGCAAAGTTTTTTTTAAAAAAAAATTTGATATTTATTGCCATTTTATGCGAAATTCAATACATATTCAAGCCTTATCAAATTATCTTAATCATTATATCTAGAATCTATATATAATTGGATAATTTTTAGCCAATACATATTCAAGCCTAATCAAATTATCTTAATTATTAAATTATGTCTAGAATCTATATATAATTGGATAATTTTTAGCACGAGTATGTTGATAGAAACCATATACACGCCTTATCAAATTATCTTAAAGCATTTGAATTAATTTACACGATTATCATACTATACACAATTAAGATTATTTAAAACCACATTTTCTTAGAGATATAATGAATATCTTTGGAGATTATTATTGGATTTGAGAGTTTTTGTTATTCTATTAATTGTAATTTATAATTTACACTCCCTCCATCTGAAAAAATAGTCCATTTAATTATTCGCGTGATTTAATAGAATAGTTCAATTTAACTATCTACATGTTTTAATAAAATATGGTTAATATAATTTAAGGATAAATTTTTATATGTTAATTTGGGATATTCTTACAAAATATATAGAAACAACAAAGAAAGTGAGAAGTCTAATTAAATTTTAGAATTCTGTCTAATTAAAAAAATGAAATGAGAATATAAAATTTCTTTATTATTTGAAAAGGCCAAAAAAAAAAAAAAAGGATAAGTTGAAAGGCAAATGGCACGCCGTCTCGAAGCCGACATCATATGAACGAAAGTGAACACGACTTGTCGGACTACAAGTGCAACCCAGCACGTGCTGCAATGACATCGACACTTGTTTGCCGCTTGCACACGTGTTCTTCATGCATTAAATATTTCTCTCTTCGTGTCGATATTTGGTTGGACCAAAATATTTTTTTTTTTTAGACCAAACTAATATTAATATACTTTTTTTGTTTGTTACACTGATATTAATATACACAAAACATGTTTATTAATACAGGGAGCAAATATTTTCAAAATATTATGCTCAATGCAGGGGTGAGTAAAACACGAACCGAATCGAACCAAACCGAATCAAAACCAAAATGGAAGAAAAATAAAAATCAAAGTCAAACTAAAGTTCATGTGGTTCGGATAAAACCGAACCGAACCAGTTTGATTCGGATATGGTTTGGTTCGGTCAAAACCGAATCAATAAAAATTTCAATTTTTAATTTTCATTATCATTATTTTTTATAAATTACATGTAAAGTATTACTTAAAAAAGATTTATATTACATGTATATTACTAAAGTCTTATAAATACAAACTATATAATAATATAAAGATATAATATACCAAATAAAATCTATATATATATATATATATATACACATATTTTCAAAAAATATTTTTTCATATTACAGTTCGGTTTGATTTTGGTTTTGTTCAACAAAAACCGAAAACCGAACCAAAACCAAATTATTATATTTTATAAAATCAAAACCAAACCAAATAGAATTTGGTTAGGTTCAGGTCAGTTTTTGGTTCACGGTTTGGTTTTGCTCACCCCTAGGCTAAAGTTGCCTTTTCATGCCGCCTTAACTAAATATGAATTATCATCTAAATAGAAGACTTATTTCTACGCGTGTTCTACATATAATACTTTGGCTAAAAGCTGTTTTTGGTACCGCAGAAAGCAGTTTTAAATGTATAATTAGTAAAAGTCAGATTGTTTAGGAAAATACTGGACAAACACTCGGAACTACTTTTAAAGAAAGCAATGAAACTCAACTGTGGGGAAAAACACTATCACTAACAGCTATCACTAACAGCAATTCCAAACTGAGACTTAAACATTTGAACACTGTCAGTTTCGATAATCAACGTCCCCCTTATCTCAGACGAAGTACTTTCGACAACCAGTGCTATTGTTTATAATTTGTAATTAAAAAATAAATCAAGTCTTATAAGCACTGATTTAGTACTACAAAGAATAGCCACTAAGGAACAGTTCAATGGCTATCACGTTCCAAAAAAAAGTATAGGGTTTTAGATTCAATCAAATGATTAATTATATCTAATTAGAAAAAATCAAATGTAAGTTGATGTCCAACATTGGATTATAGAAAAATATTATTATTTCTTTTTCATACAAACCCTCCCACATTCTTTTTCCTTTATTTTATTTCAAAAATTATTTTATAAAAAAAAAATTCTATAATTATTATTATTATTATTATTTGTCTATATATCCGCAGCCTCCATTTGTTTCCGCTCACTTCGCACCTTCTTCTTCTTCTTCTTCAATGGATTCCTCTGAAGCTTTTTCTTGTTCCTTGATTATGGAGTCAATTCCTAGTATTTTCTCCTTGTTATTCTTCGGATTCACAGTATTATTTTCTCTATTTTCTCTTCTCCTCTTTTTCATAAGATTAAAACCATATTGCAACTGCAAAATCTGCAAAAGCTATGTAACCAAAAATTGGACAAAAGATTTCACAAACCTCTGCGATTGGTACACTCATCTCCTCAAAAAATCCCCAAGTGGCACCATTCATCTCCATGTCCTCAGCAACATAATTACTTCAAATCCTGAAAATGTTGAATACATTCTCAAAACCAATTTCGAAAATTACCCAAAAGGCAAACCTTTCTCTGTTCTCCTCGGCGATCTTTTAGGCCGAGGAATTTTCAATGTCGACGGCGATTCATGGAGATTTCAGAGGAAAATGGCCAGTTTAGAATTGGGTTCTGTATCAATTAGAATGTATGCTTTTGAGCTGATTTCAAATGAAATTAAAACCAGATTAATTCCTCTTTTATCTTCAATTTCTTCATCCCATGAAAAAACATTGGATTTACAAGATGTTTTTCGGAGATTCTCGTTTGACACTATCTGTAGATTCTCTTTCGGGTTGGACCCAGGTTGTCTGAAACTATCCATGCCCATTTCGGAGTTCGCTCTGGCTTTTGATACGGCATCGAATTTGTCAGCGGAGAGAGCAATGGCGGCTTCCCCAATTGTGTGGAAGATGAAGAGATTGTTCAATATTGGGTCGGAGAAGAAGCTGAAAGAGGCTATAAAAATGGTGGATGAACTCGCCGGAGAACTAATTAATCACCGGAGAGAAGAAGGATTTTCCGACAATAAAGACTTGTTATCGAGATTCATGGGATCAATCGAAGACGACAAGTATCTTCGTGACATTGTTGTTAGTTTCCTTCTCGCCGGTCGGGATACGGTTGCCTCCGGTCTGACTAGTTTTTTCTGGTTAATTTCACAAAATCCGCGAGTCGAGTCAGAAATTCGGGCCGAGTCAGACCGGGTGATCGGTTTAAGTGATAAGGAAACAATCACTAACTTTGAAAAATTGAAAGAATTACACTGCTTAAACGCTGCTATTTATGAAAGCTTGAGATTGTTTCCACCGGTTCAATTTGACTCTAAATTCTCTCAAGATGATGATATATTGCCGGATGGTACATTTGTGACGAAAGGGACCCGGGTTACGTACCATCAATATGCGATGGGTCGGATGGATCAGGTCTGGGGCCCGGATTGTAATGACTTCAAGCCGGAACGGTGGTTGAAGAACAGGGTTTTTGTTCCGGAGAATCCGTATAAGTACCCAGTTTTTCAAGCCGGATTTCGGGTTTGTTTAGGGAAGGAAATGGCATTAGTTGAGATGAAAAGTGTAGCTCTTGCGGTAATTAGAGCATTTAACATTCGGGTAGCAGATCTGGATCACCCACCGAAATTTTCTTCGGGTCTTACTGCCACCGTGAGAGGCGGCTTGCCTGTGGTGGTTCAAGAAAGGAAATCCTCGACATGTGACAAATCTTAATTGGGCTAATAATATTATATATAAACATTAAGAAGCAAAGAAAATAAATTTTGGTAAAAAAAAAAATGGATCAGTTGAAATTCTACGTTTGGATAAAGTAAATAAATAGCTCTTAAAATCATTATTTATTTCAGGTACTTTTTTTAATCTCTGCCAATGCATGTTCATAGTTGTAGTTCAGGTCAATTTTGTGTATTTTTAATTCAACCTTCTCTCTATCACCTAGGTTGGCCCAAAGAGCTATAACTACAATGGAATACTGTAATTAATATTAAGCAATGGATAAATTATATAAAAAAAAAATGCTTTTTTTTTTATTGTCATTAATGATAAATAAATAAAATATTTTTTACTTCTAAAAAAAAAAAAAAATCTAAATTCGATGCCCATTGGGAAAAGTTATATTTATATATGCATTATTAATTAGGGCATGTTTTGGAGGTACTAATTCTTTAATTATTTTTAGCTGCTACGTGTGACAGATTTATGAATTATATATTAATTAATTAATTAATTAATTAGTCGGTTAAAGCTATACTTACTATATTTTAAGAAATTTAATTAATTTATTCGAGATCCTAAGTCTTTCATTTATTTAATAAATTAGTCCACATTACTTTTTATTTTTTTTCAATTTTATACAAAAAAATTTTTTTTTTCAGTTTTATACAATTTTATACATGTATCATTAATTAGAGCATGTTTTAGGGGTATTAATTCTTTAATTACTATTGGCTGCTACGTGGGACAGATCTATGAATTATATATTATCTAATTAATTAATTAATCAGTCAGCTAAAGATATACTTACTATATTTGAAAAGATACAAATTTTTAAAAAATTTAATTAATTTACTCGAGATCCCCGAATCTTTTATATATTTAACAAATTAGTCCACATTACTTTTTTTTTTTTAATTTTACACAATTTTTTTTTTAATTTTTATTTTTGTGTGTTAGATTTAATTTATTAATACATAGATTGACAATTGTTATATATATATATATATATATATATATATATATATATATATATATAAACATATCTTTTTTTATTCATCATTATTAATAAAAGTAATATGGTACGCAAACAAATAGCATTATGACAAACCACATACTTCAACTGATAAAATAATTAAAATAATAATAATGTGTAATTAATTAATAAATTATTTAATATCCGACTATTTAAAATAAATTTTGAACCCTAAAATAAAAATCCTAAATTCTAAAATATGAACTTTAAAGCTTAATTTGTAAACTTTATATCTTAAAATATATTACATAGTATAATTTTATTAGTTTGACATATAAATAATGTAGTGTGATAGATATATTCTATAATTTTTTAATTTTATTTATATGGTAAAGGCTATAAACTATTATTGGAGAGTTGTCTGCTATGCCAATAATTTCTTTTTTTTCTTTCTTTCTTTGTCAATTACGCACTAGTTATTGCTTATTTAATTAATTAATATAATATATTATATGTTACTGTATTAGTTAGTTACTTAATCAATCGTACCTCGTATTAGTCTGTCATGTATTGGTTGGTACATAAATAATGTGTCCATATGAAGCAATTATACAATTTCAACTACTACAGTTTTTACAGTTTTTAGTAAGTGTTCCTCCTAATTTTTATATATATATATATATATATATATATATATATATATATATATATATATATACTATGAGGACAAAATAAAATTAATATATAAGTCAAAGATATTCTTCTCTCCATTTATCGATATGAATTCATTACCATTCAAAAAAATAAAAAATACAAATTAACAAGTAATTCTATAATACAACTTAAGAAATAAATAGGCACGGATGTTTTGTATCTTGAGAAATAATCATGATTCAGTTATGTACTTATGACGGATAATAAATTAAATCTCATTCCTATTTCATACTCATATCAGGTTTGGATAATCATATTTGAATTGGGAATTACTGATTACCCTGAAAATACATAGACATTGCCATATCTAATCCTTATATCTGTAATTCGTATAATTAGACATTTCTATTTTATCAGGAATTTTATCGTCCAAAAAAGTTTACTTAATTGACTATTAATTTTTTTGGTAAATTACACCTATGGTACACATCTTTATCTAATTTCACAGTATGGTACACAGACTTTATTTTTGCTCAATAAAATATATGAACTTAGTGGTGACCTAACATTAAAGTATATAAAACCTGTAATCAACGGTAAAGTAACAAAAATTATGGGTAAATTACACATATGGTACACAGACTTTATCTAATTTCACAGTATGGTACACATACTTCATTTTTGCTCAACAAAATACATGAACTTAGTGGTGACTTGACATTAGGGTACATATAACCTGTAATCAACGGTAAAGTAAAAAAAATTGTTGATGAGCCGGCTCTCCGATTCTCAAAACCGGTGAACGGCTCTCTGATTACCAACTCTCTTTCTCCAAATTTTGATAATTTTCGATCCAATTCTGGGATTTATATGTCTTTCTCTTTCAAAATGTCCAACAATTTCATCAAGAATCTACTTTCTCATATACAAAAATGCTTTCTACTATTTTATGAAATACATTATGCTACTCCTCTAAGTTCATGTATTTTGTTGAGCAAAAATAAAGTATGTGTACCATACTGTGAAATTAGATAAGGTCTGTGTACCATTGGTGTAATTTACCCGTAATTTTTTTTTTTTTTACTTTACAATTAATTACAGGTTATATGTACTTTAATGTTAGGTCACCACTAAGTTCATGTATTTTGTTAAGTAAAAATAAATTTTGTGTACCATATTATAAAATTAGATAAAATTTGTATACGGTAGGTATAATTTACCTTTTTTTTAAAAAAAAATTTATCACCGATAGTGTGAGAGGTGTACTTGGACAAGTCATATCTCCACGTTTTAAATTAGAAAAAGTAGATTTTTTCTTTTCTTTTCTTTTTATAAGACAGAAAAAACAGAAATTAGTTTCATCCACTGGCCCACACAGACAGTTTGCCCCGATGAGTCAATGTGACGTAATTTCTGTCCACTCCGCTCATGACATCTTAATTTTTTTCCCCTTATCTTTGAGGTGTCAATTACAAAATTATTTAACAAAAAAACTTATAAAAAATACAGTAATATCATGGTTTTCAGAACCGGATTGATCATCGAACCGGTAAAGGGATGGATTCATGGATTTTGGATTAAACTGGAATAAACCAGAATCGAACCGGATTTAATAAATATATTAAAATATTAAAATATTTTTATTTTTATATTTATAATTTATGAAAATTTCAATATTTTTATTATAATTCTTTAAGTTTAAGCATTTCAAACACAATATACTAATTAAAAAAACTCAATTTATGAAATATAGTTTTTATAGTTACAATTAAATGTCAATTTATTTTAAAATAATTTAAAAATACAAACTATATTTTATTTTAATTAAAAACACCTCAAAATAATAACTTAAATTTTATATTTAAATATTTTTTTTTTAAAAAAATCTGGTCGAACCGGAAAACCGGTCCAGTTCACGGTTTTCCGGTTCGACCGGCCAATCCGACCGGGTGTTGACCGGTTGTTGACCAAAGTGAAAACCGGACAGAAACCGACCGGTCTGACCTCCGGTTCCGGTCGAACCCGGTCCGACCGGCCAGTCCGGTCCGGTTTTCACAACTATGAGTAATATAGTAATCTGAGGTATATATATATTATCAGTTATAAAAAAAAAACTTAAAGAAAAATAAACGTTTGAACCTAAGCTTGATTTAGAAGTTAAATTTTAAACTTTAGGCTATAAAAAAATTAAATAGATTGTGTTGTAACAAAATTAACCATTTTAGAGGTTGACATATATAGATCAATACTTGATTCAGCCCGGCCTATGAATAAATATAAAAAAGATACTTGATAATAATCAGATATATTAATTTAAGGACGATTCATTTATATAATTCTAGTTTCATCCATCCTAAAATTATAATTATAATTCTAAATCTCTAAACTTACACTCAAACCATAAACTACACAGTAAAATACACAATTAAAACTGATAATTTAATTATGTTTGATATTCTCTCTATCCCTAAATGATGGTTTAGCTTAACTACTTACTTGGTTTTTTTTTTAAAATATAGTTAATATAGTTTACGCAAGTTGTTTGTATCTCAAGTGGGTTAAGTACAATGTGCTGGATTTTGTTTTCTTTGAGTTTATCAATAATTTTCACCAATTTGCAAACATCAATCAATTAAAAAAGTAATAAAATAAAGGCTTTCTACCAATTACAATATTGAAAGAGATTGAGACATTTGTGACCGCAAAACAAACTTCAACTTGTTTAAGGTACATCAAATTTGTGACCATGTTGGGTATGTTGGCCTATTCAATCAAAATGATGTCGTTTCAAAAAATGTACAATTTTTTTTTTCTTTTAAAGAATTTACGAATTATTATATTATCCTTGTAATTATATGAACCATAGTGAAATTTGACAAGACATATCACATGAAAGTTATTTTCGAACAATATACCAAATATTAAAAATCTTTACCACCAAAGTCACTAATTAAACAATAATTGACGTGTTCGATTCCCATAAAAAAAATGTAACCAATCAACAGCAGTTCTTGGGGTATCAAGGGCGAATCCAAGGGCATCTGGGATATTCCCTGGTCTTGGATTTGCCGCTCCTTCAACACTTTAACAATCCTTCAGCCCTCCTTATCTTTAGTATTCCTGAAAATTTTGTTCTGCCTCTGCTTTTGTGTGACTGATAAACTGAAGAAATTGCTTTTCAAAATGAACATATGTGATGTGAATCATGAATTAAGCTCATCACACAAATCATCCATCACTTGGTTTCATATTCGTATGTATCATTGATTGGCCTCTTATGGTGAACAAACCAATGAACCCCACACCTTTTAAACTTGAATTTGACATCATAAACCCTTTGCATAGAATTTGCATAGAAGTTCAGCTTAAACTGTAGTGAAGCCTCCTTACCACTGAAAACTTCCTCTATCCGATCATCCACAGAATTCGAGTAACAAAGCAACACATGATCTGATTGACGAATACCATACATGAATGAACTCAAGGCTTTGAAATCTTCACAAGAATCATATGTGAAACTATAAAGGTATTGGTAGCTGGTGACAGCAACAGAATAGTCAAATTCCACAACACACAATGCCAAGCTTAGGTAAGAAGGATATGAGAAATGTGGGAGCTGAAATACCAATGAATCTCCTGACCTTTGATCGCTGAACCATGCTGGGATTTCACTTCTAGGTAAACCAATAGTAAAACTTGTCTCCATCTGTGTTACTGAACAAAAAATTTCAAAATAACTAAAATAGTTGAGAGTGGAAATATGGTCATATTAGCAGGATCAAGTTGACTAATGAATTTTGGGTATCAATTTAGTTCATCACTTGACAAATTTAGTCATATTCGTCCAAAAATGACACTTGTCAATATATGATTAGTGATTTTTTTTAACACGTGTTAAATCTAATATATAATTCTATGAATTATATATTATCTAATTAATTAATTAATCAATCGGCTAAAGCTATACTGACTATATTTTAAGAAATTTAATTAATTTACTCGAGATCCCTGAGTCTTTCATTTATTTAATAAATTAGTCCAGGTTACTTTTTATTTTTTTTAATTTTACACAATTTTTTTTTTTGGATTTAATTTATTTAAAATAATACATAGGTTGATCAATTGTTATATATATGTAAACATATCTTTTTTTATTCATCATTATTAATAGAACTAATACGGTATGCAAACAAATAATATTATGACAAACCACGTAAGTAGTAAGTGCTCCTCCTAATTTACACTTATATATATATATATATATATATACACCAAAGATATTTTTATTTTTAAAAAATAAAATTTATATATAAACCAAAGATATTTTTATTTTTAAAAAATAATGTTTAGTTGTTTACAATCCAATTTTGTAATAGGGCGACTTTCTAGAAATGCTCAATAATTTTAGATCACACTTATTATATATTTTAAAAAAATATTATGGCAACAAATATATAAATTAATTAAATTTAAATGAATTCTGCGAAAGAACAAATAATTAAACTTCTAACTGATTGAAAAATAAATAATTTTTATTCACAAAATAAAAATTAACTCTCTCGATTAATATCTTTAAACAAATTAAAGATAAATAATTAATTTAAAAATATTTTACACCAAATAAAAATTTAAACATATCAAAGCCGTGCTGTATTTTTATTCTTTGATGAAAATGAAAATGAATATATATCATATGTCGAAAACTATTATATTTAGTCTTTAGGAGCAATAATTATATTAATTTTAATCCCTAATATTTCAAAACTAACTTTTGTAATGATTACTATCCTCGACAAATTTAAATATATTTGATCAGTTTATAATTCATGTAAAATACTTATATTATTCGTAATACATTACATACTGGTTTGCGAAATTTGTGTAGATATTTTCTTTTCCTTAATTTATTATTTCTCTTATTGAAATAATATATATTTTATTAAAAAATAATTCTATTAAATTTGGATGAAATATTTTTTGTTATGAAATGGAGTACCAAACTTCCTAATTAAATTAGAGGTCATAAGTGTAACTTATTTTATATGTATTTTACAACTTATATCTAAAATAATTATATTTAAAATAATTTAAAAGAATTATATTTAGAATTATATTTAAAATAATTATAGCTCATTTCAGTCACCACATATGCTTATTAGAGATGGCAACAAAGGTACCTATAGGTAATTACACTATTCATCTTATACCTGTTTACGAATATAATTATCCATTTTGTCTAAAGCTGAGAATGCAAACTAGATATACTGAACCTTTGACTATTAAAGAATGAGATTGTATTGGACTAGAATTTATCTAGATGCGGACCGAGGATTGGAATTGGACTGCATCAAGGAGTGGACTAAAAAATCTGAGAATTTATTAATATTAAATCATATTTCAATATAAAGAGATTATTTAATTTTAGTAGTTTTACAATATGTATGAAAAAATAATTATTACCACATAAAATAATTTATAATATTTTTAACCACTAAGTCAATTTAATTTATAATATTTTGATAGATATTATCTGAATTTGTATTTTTTTAGTTAAAATTGTATAAGAAAATATGTGTTTTTTTATGCGTTATTTTATATATTTGGATTGGATCAGACTGAATTTCGGAACTCCAGAATCAGATAGGAACGAAATCAAATCTTTGAATATCTGAACTTAAACTAGACTGAAATTTTTAGGACAACACAATTCTCCAAATGAAATATCATAAAATTTAAAAAAACTATCAATAAATAAACCTAATAATCCACAAATTAACAACAACATAAATTTACATGTCTAGATTCTTAAAGTAACAAACAAAAGTGAAACATTCAATAATAAAATCCTTTATAAAAACATACATAAATTTTATCATTCTTCCATCTCTCCATTTATCGATATGAATTCATTATTATTCAAGAAAATAAAAGATACAGATTAACAAGTAATACCACAATACAATTAAAGAAATAAACAGGTACATGTATTGGGTACTTTAGGGAATAATCATGATTCCGTTCTGTATCCATGTCGGGTAATAAATTAAATCTTATTCCCATCTCATACTCATACCAGGTTTGGATAATTCTATTAGAATCGGTAATTGCTGCTTATCTTGAAAATCCATACACAATGCCATATCTAATCCTTATATCTGTAATTCGTATTTTATTAGCTGTACTATTAGTTGGAAGCAACTAACTAGACATTTCTATTTTATTATAGAAAAAAGTTTACTTAATTGACTATTATTTATTTATTTATTTATTTTCAAATTTACCACCGATAGTGTGATAGTTGTACTTGGACAAGTCATATATACACGTTTTAAATTAGAAAAAGTAGAATTTTTTTTTTCTTTTTTAGAAGATAGAAAAAAAATAGAAATTAGCTAGGACAAAAACTGCATTAACTAAAACAAGTTGGTTTCATCCACTGGCCCACACAGACAGTTTGCCCCTATGAGTCAATGTGATGTACTTTTCCAATTAATTTCTGTCTACAAAATTATTTAATAAAAAAACTTATAAAAAAAAATACAGTAATATAGTAATTTGAGGTATATATATATATATATTATCAATTATAAAAAAAACTTAAAAAAAAAAACCTCCAAGTCTAAGCTTGATTTAGAAATTAAATTTTAAACTTCGAGCTATAAAAAAATTAAATAGATTGTGTTAGAACAAAATTAATCATTTATATAGATCAGTACCTGATTCAATCTGATCTATGAACAAATATTAAAAAGATACTTGATAATAATAAGATATATTAATCTAAGGATGATTTATTTATATAATTCTAGTTTCGTCTATCCTAAAATTAAAATTACAGTTCTAAATTTCTAAACTAAAACTCAAACCATAAACTTCACAGCAAAATACACAATTAAAACTGATCATTTAGTTATGCTAAACTACTTATGTGAGTTTTTTAAAAAATATAGTTGATATGGTTTAATGAAAATTTTTTTACACACCAATTTTCTTCCATATTTCTCCTTGAACTTTGTTCATTAATTTATAGTTCCAAGCAATGTTATCATAACCATACCGGACATCAAACCGGTGAAACTACTGGTACGTGGTATTATCGGTTCAACCGGTGGTTATACTGGATTATTATTTTTTTTGGAAAAAATATTATTTAAATAATAAATAAGCTTATAAATTCATCAAACACAAGTTTCAAATGTTTAATACTCAAAATAACTTCATGATATATCCTAAAACTTCATCAATTTTAAATTTTAATGATAATTGATTTAAATTTTAAAAATTTGGAAAATTTTGGTTTAGAACCGAACCGAACCAAAACCAAACCAAACTAGTTCAATTCGGTTCAATTCAAACCGAATGTATATTGGTTTGATTTTGGTTTTTATAATTTTCTATATTTGGTTTTTGATTCGGTTTGGTTCGGTTTTAAACCGAACCGAACCGAATTGGTTTTGAACGAACCAAATCCAAAACCAAACATAGAAAATTATAAAAACTGGTTTTTGACCGGTTCGTCGGTTCACTGATTTTTTACTGGTCGAACCTGTCATCTCTGGTTTTCTATAAAACCGCTTATTTTAATCAAACCGATCAGATCCATGGCCGGTTCGTGGTAAAACCAGTCGAACCGGCCGGTCTCGGTCTAGTTTTCATAACATTGGTTCCAAGTAGAAATTAATGTATTTTTTATACATGCAATATGAAGATATCAATCAGCATTAAATAGAGAAATAATCCAATAAAATTATAAAAGAAAGTCAATTATAATTTGGAAAGCATTAAAATAAAGATATTGATTTTTTTTTTAATTTGTAATTTTTTTTAGAAAATTAAGAATGTATATGCAAACAGTACAAAGAAAGATGGTACTCAAGTGGGTAAAGTACAATTCCAAGTTGTTTCGATATCCAATTAAGAGTGAAAGATGTTGACACACAAGTTGTTTGTATCTCAAGTGGGTAAAGTACAATGTGCTGGATTTTGTTTTCTTTGAGTTTATCAATAATTTTCACCAATTTGCAAATATCAATCAATTAAAAAAGTAATAAAATAAAGGCTTTCTACGAACTACAATATTGAAAGAGATTGAGACATTTGTGACCATCTGTATGTTGGCCTATTCAATCAAAATGATGTCGTATCAAAAAATGTACAATTTTTTTTTTTTTAAGAATTTACGAATTATTATATTATCCTTTTAATTATATGAACCATAGTAAAATTTGACAAGACATATCACATGAAAGTTACTTTCAAATAATATACCAATATTAAAAATCTTTGCCACCAAATTCACTAATTAAACAATAATTAACGTGTTCGATTCAAAAAAAAAAAAAAAAAAAATCCAACTGTACAATGTAAAAGACATATAATGATATAAAATATCAAACTACAACATAGAGTTAAATTCAATATTCAAAATTTTTAATATGTTCATTTTTATAAATGATTAGAAATAATTAATAATAAAAATTATTGTTAATCCTTACCAATCAGTTTAAGTTTGATCAATTAATTTCTTAATACGATATCAAGACCTATTAGATTTAATGGTCAGTAATTCAAAGTTTATATGTTTCAAATCCAAGTATGACCTATGAAACAAGCAAAAAAAAGTGACATAGTACAAATCGAAGCTCAGAATTCTGAATTCCATTAGAATCTTAATTCTTGCTCTGAATTCAAAAACTTCAAATCTTTTCTCTCCATGGTGATGGAACTTTAAAATAACAACAACTACTTTAACTTTTGGTTCTACCTTAGCTCTCTCTCTCTCTCTCTCTCTCTCTCTCTCTAACCAATCAACAGTGGTTCTTGGTGTATCAAGGGCGGATCCAAGGGCATCTAGGGTATTCCCTGGTCTTGGATTTGCCGCTCCTTCAGCACTTCTAGCCATAGCTACTTTAACAATCCTTCAGCCATCATCGTCTTTAGTATTCTTAAAAATTTTGTTCTGGTTCTGCTATTGTGTGACTGATA
This sequence comes from Euphorbia tirucalli, assembly GCA_039660915.1. Taxonomy (NCBI): domain Eukaryota; kingdom Viridiplantae; phylum Streptophyta; class Magnoliopsida; order Malpighiales; family Euphorbiaceae; genus Euphorbia; species Euphorbia tirucalli. The sequence continues at coordinate 2,700,727 of CM077639.1, read as the reverse complement.
AACAGAAGAAATTGCTCTTCAATATGAACATATGTGATGTGAATCATGAATTAAGCTCATCATACAAATCATCCATCACTTGGTTCCATATTCGTATGTGTCAAAGACTGGTCTCTTATGGTGAACAAACCAGTGAACCCCACACATTTTAAACTTGAATTTTACATCATAAACCCTTTGCATAGAATTTGCATAGAAGTCTAGCTTAAACTGTAGTGAAGCCTCCTTGCCACTGAAAGCTTCCTCTATCCGATCATAAAATGTCATAACTAGACAGGGACTGTTTGGAGATGAAGTAGATGCCATTTTTAGAACTCAATTGCTCTGTTTCTCAGCTACAAAAACCAAAATCAATAAACAGAGAAAAAGCTAGACAAAAAGCACAAGGAAGAAGGAAAAGGTAAAACTAGAAAATTTTTGTTACACTCTTGTTTAAGATTGAGAATCAGATCAAAAGTCAATTCCAGGCTATGCAATAAGAAATCCTCGATCACTGTTCCCACATTTACAGAGTTTACTTTTTAGTTTTTAAGAATTTATCAAAGTCAACAATACCACTAAACTTTGTTCGAGAACTAAAATCTTCATCGGACAAGAATTTTAAAATTTATATTTTATTGAAATTAATATTCAACAAAATAAACACAAGAATCTAAATTCTATTGCAATCTCAGTTCTTACTCTAAATTTAGAAATCTTTCCTCTGCCATCTCTGTTCTTTCTCTGTTTCTGACCCACCAATTGAAGACATTGCTCTTCGCTATGAACATTTTGCAGAGTGATTAAGCTCATGATTATCTACCCAACACATTCAATCTCAGGATGGGTGACTACTGACACGGTCTCCGAGGGTGAAGAACCAAGTGAATCCCACACCTAATGACCTTAAATTTCGCATCGTTCACTCTAAACTGAAACAAGGCTTCCTTGTCGCTGAAAACATCCCAAATCCTAGCACATGGAGAATGTAAGTTCCAAAGAAATACGTGATCTGATTCATGAATGCCATTAACGTACATCTGAGCACTGTTCACAGTGAATTCTATACCAGAATCATATTTGAAACAGCAACGACATTGGAAGAAAAGGGGATCAGTGACAGCAGCAGAACGCTCGAGTTCTACAACGACACAAAGTACCAAGCTCAGGTAAGAATGTCCAGAGCAACGTGGGAGCTGAACAACCATTGATTTTCCATTGCTTTGATAGCCGAACCACTAAACTTCACTTCCTGGTAAACCAATAGTAAAACTTGGTTCCATCTCTGTTCCAGAAAAGTAAATTTATATTAAATAGCAATTTAGACTCAAATGGGTTTCATAGTAGTCTATAAAGTCTCAAAAAGCTCAATTCAACCATCAACTCGTTAACTTATGGCTATTTCACTAGCTCAAATAAAATCAAAAGATAAATCCCATTTAATCCCTCATGTGTAAACCTCATGGCTGATTTAGCTCTTGAAGTTGGAACATAGGCCAATTTGACACTTAAAAATGGATGAAACTTTGAATAAAACTAAGTTGACTTCTTTAGACTTTGTGGTCTAATAATTTGGCAAGCCCACCCTCCAATTCAAGGGCTAAATCAGTATTTAATCTAAAAAGAAAATTCAAAAAATAATGCGAAAGGATGGGTCAAACTCAGATTACAGAGAGAGACAGAGAGCTTACAATAGGTAAAATGGCAGTTCCTTCAATTCTCCAGCGTGCATCTGCCAAAATCTTGCGGTGTGTATAGTTGTTCAACTTGATGCAATTGCAAAAATTAAGTACGTAATTACCGTTAATTACAGGGAAGTTGCTTGGATTTGAGAAATATACACGTGAGATGGATGCAACAGATGCAGCTTGCAGCAATGTACAATTATTTGCTTGGAGAGTTTCAAGCTGCCAAGGAAGCAATGGCAAACTTCGGAGTCTCTTGCAATTGCCCAGTACTAATGATCGTAATGATGCTATGTCACTTGGGATTTCTACAACTCCACTTCACTCTAGAGATAGCTTTTGCAAAGAACTCAAACCATTTAAAGGTGGCAATTTTGACAGTCTTAAGCAACCATCCAGATACAATGTGTCAAGGCATTTCAACTCATGAATGCTGTCAGGAAGAATCTCGAGATCTTCGCATTCTCGCATACTCAAAAATTTAAGTGATGAAGATAAACATTTGATTGATGATGGCAATTCTTATATTGCAGTCTTATCCAATCTCATCATTTCAAAATTTCCAGAGATATTAACCTTGCTCAGATTCCAACAGCCTCCAACATCTAGAACAGTGTCATTCTTGAGACAATCAAGAGATGTAGGCCAGTCTTCGACCCCAGATTGGGAAAACTGCAAACGTTCTATGCTTCGCGGAATTTTTGGAAAATTCTTCAGATTCACACACCCTATTAGACTAAAATTTTGGAGAGAACTTAAGCACATGAGACTTGGAATGCTCCTTAAGTTTTCAAAATGGATCACTCCTAAAAATTTAAGTTTCTTGAGATTTTCAATACATGGTGGCAACGCTTCCAAACTTTTGCAGTAACTGAGATTTAACCCCTCTAGTTTTGTTGCTGAAGAGAGATCTGATAACCTCCTTAGGTTAACAGACCGTTGAAGCTTAAATTTCACAATCAATCCTCGGATGGCTGACGGAATCCAAAACAGGAACCTGCTCTTCCATCAGAATATCCTCCGCCACAACAGAATTGAAGGAAGGAAGGAGAGTTCGATGGCACACAGCAGCTTCCTCCATGGGTATATTATTCACAGCGAGAGGTAGAATTAGGATCCGGGCTCGGGCCTCCTCCTAAATCCACAAGGATATTCCTATCAATACCAGGCTGGTTCTCTTTCCCCGTTGCGCCCACATCACTTTTTTGGCCCACCACAGGGGATGGCCCCAATCGAATCCATGCGTCCAGAAGATGGCGTTAACAGGTGGCCCTTAGCAAGGATCCTCAGGGGCCTCACCTTCTAGTTTCCAACAGGCCCAGGTTCTTCTGTCTTGGACTTTTTCTTCTTCTTATTCTTCTCCTTAGTGGGCCAAATTGAGTCGTTTCCCTTTGAAACCTCTTCTCCTCTTGGAGCAATCTGGTTTATACATATTTCATCAACAGTATTGAGAATATTTTTATCCCTTTGTCCAAACCAACCTTCACCTACACCAAAAGCTTCTAATTGGTTTGGATCACTAATATCGTCAAGAACTACAACCACCTTCATTCTATTCAGTGAATCCTTGATAAAAGTGGGTACTATATGAAGCATTTCTATGTTCATATATTCTTTGCCTAAGAGTTGAGAACATTTTTTTTTCTCAAATGAATAAGCCCATTCTTTTCTGATTCTTCTCTAACATTGCGAAGAAAGTAGCAACACTAAAACTTACTTGATATATGACTATAAATAATTTCCGCAATGGTTGTTTTTCCAACTCCCCCCATCCCCCATAATCCTACAAAACGAACATCCTTTGATCCCATGCTTAAACATGATTGAATTTGCTCAATATGTGAATTGATTCCAACCAATTCACTGGAGATAGTATAAGAGGTAGGATACAGTTTCTGCATAATATACTCTACAACTTTCTCAATTAGTTCCACTTCGTTGCTGCAAAAGATGCAATGAACATATAACATATAACAAGTTCAAACCACACTTTTAACCCTGGTGGATTTCTTTCAAACAAATATGAAAAATATTTAAAAAAAACTTAAAAATGATTTAAAGGCAATTCAATTAAACCTTTTACATAATTTGTAACTCCCGCAAATTAATTTATTTGCTATAAAAGAAAAAAAAAAAGAAAGGAAAAGATGATTAAAATTTTTCATGTTATTCATTTCTGAATAATTAATTTGATAAAAAAAATAAAGTCGGTTTGAATTGAGTGACCTAAGAAGGCATTATCATCCAGATAAGGAAGATCCTGCAACATTAGATCTTGAGCTCCTGCAGGCGGAATCTCAAAGAAATGGATCCTTAAAGGAAAAGAAGAGGCAAAATTCGCCATGAAATCAACACATCCATTTCCTTCCCTATAAGTATGCTCCATGTGGACTACTCAATCCCGGATTATCAACTCTTGAATCATGGCTAAAAGACTATAACAGTCATTCACATTGCAAACCTTCATTTGCATTACATCGTGCAAGAACTTCCCCCGAATGGAAATTAAAATTATAATAATAATAACAAAGATGAAAAAGAACTTTCATTGATTTTCATAGTTTATAATAAACCATTAGTTTAGTGAGTTATTTCTGTATTACTCGAGTTGTTGATGAAAATTATATTATACCAGTAGTAATTGAACTGAAAGTCTGTCAGGGATTTTATCAAACGGTTGGAGTGCATAAAATTCCACCGAAAAATTTAGTTTTTCCAAGATCTAATTGGAGAGATACATTTAACATGACTATAAAAATAATAAGTTTTTTTTTGGTACGTCAATTTCATGCTTAATAAAAAGAAATAAGTATCGATCTTACTTAGATTATGATAAGCCCAATTTTAACTTTTCCGTATAAAACAAATTAATTTTTCTCCTATATTATAAAAAATTATAGCTCAATTTTATTCTGTTTTCATGAAATTGAAAAACCAAGGGATAAAGTTGGCAATTATTCCCCAACAAAAATCTCATTATGCTCTTATACAACAAATTTTATTACTTGTAATCTTTAAAGCAAGAATTTGATTTAATAGAGTTTTCCTTTTTTTTTTTTATTAATATGAAATCTCATTACATTAATTCATCAATTAACAATTAGAATTTGCATCTTAAGCTTGAATAAAAATTTAAGGAAACATTTGTGGTTGGGGTGGCGGATCATGAATTCCATAATATTTTTAGAATGATTGAAACATTTCATGGAAATCTTGCCTGAAACATGATAGTTATTAATTAAATAATTAATTAATTTCAAAGATAGTTATTTTCAAAAGTAAATAATTAATTTCTTTCATTTTATTCTTTTCCATATAAGAAATTTGACAAAAAAAAAAAACATAATCCTATTGAATCAGAATGAACTGAGTTCTTCTAAAATCCATCAAAACAACAGAGATCATTAATATTTTTTTATGAATTCTTGCACTTGGACATATTGCACAATATAATCAGAAGAATAAATGGGATAAGGAATTACCTGTAATTCTTCACAGACACCTGCAAAATGAGATAATAGAAAACGTAATTATTACTTATAAAGGCAAAGTAATTTTGGAACTTTCCGTTAATTATAATAAGCCATGATATGCGAAGTTAATTATGCTCAAGTATAAAAAACACTCATAAAATAAAATATCTCCATGCCAGAATAAGGGCTTCTTAATATTTCAAATCCTTTGCTAAAATTTATTTATTTTTTTTTTAAAAAGAAGCAAGAAAAAAAGACAGTAAAAATGAAACTCTAAGTATATAACTTGCATTACAATCTTTGATTGTTGTTGGAAAATGTTAAAGCAAGTCAACATTCTGCTTTTTCCTTTTTCCTTTGGTCTATCTCTCCTACTGATCATCAATTATACAAGCTGATGATATGAATCATTTATGTTTCAAAACCACCCACTGAACCCCACACCTCTTTACCCTCACTTGTGGTCCAAAACTTCCTTCTAACTTCAACTGAAATTGAAATGATTCCTCCTTTCCACTGAAAACTTCATCAATCATTCCCGATTGATCATTCGAGTACCACAAAAACACATGATCTCCATCATAGAATCTACTAATATCATCGTATGCGTATGGCCAAATGAACACCCTGAATTGTTCAACAAAATCATATATCGGTTCCCAATCAGAATCGAAGTCAAGACAACCGTCCAGGGCAGGGGGGGCATCAGCATGATGGAATTCTACAGCAACACAAAATGCCAAGGTGAGGTAAGAAGGATAAGAGAAATGTGGGAACTTAACAACCGCTGAATTTCCTTCGTTTTGATATTTGAACCACTCTGGTATTTCAGTTCCAGGTATAACCATTTTAAAACTTGTCTCCACCTGTGTTATAGAAAACAAAACATTATAAATTAATTACCATAAAGAGGTTAAACAGAAAAATTAGGAAAAGGCGTGGAGCTTACTTACATTGCGTGGTAAAATGGTCATTTCCTCAACTCTCCAGCATGCATCTGCCATAATCTTGTGGCGAGCATTGTTGTCCAAGTTGACGCAGTTTGAAAAATTAAATTCATAATCACCTGTAATTGCAGGGAAGTTGGTTGGATTTGAGAGATATATGAGTGCGATGGATGCAATTGATGCAACTTGCAGCATCCTACAACCACCTGCTTCGAGAGTTTTGAGTTGCTAGGGAAGCAATGGCAAACTTCGCAGTCTCTTGCAGTTGTCGACACTTAAAAAGTTTAGTGATGGTAAAGAGACAATGTCAGTTGGGATTTCCATAATTCCACTGCGGCTAAGAGCTAGCGATTGCAAAGAACTCAAACCATTCAAAGGAGGCAATTTTGACAGTTTTGAGCAACCAGTGAGACACAATGATTGAAGGCATTTCAACTCACACATGCTGTCAGGAAGAATCTCGAGATCTTTACAGGAATACATAGACAAACGAACAAGTGACGAAGAGAAACATCTGATTGACGATGGCAATTCTCTTATTGGATTATTATTTAAATTTATTGTTTGAAAACTTCGAATACATGGAGGACTGTTAAGGAAATCAAGAGAAAAAGGCCACTCTTCCACCCCACATGAAGAATATTCTAAACATTTTATGCTGCTCGGAAGCTCTGGAAGAAGCTTTAAATTGGAGCATCCTATGAGTTCAAACGCACAAAGAGAATTTGCATGAACAAGGCTTGGAATGCTTCTCAAGTTTTTGCAGTAATTCACAGATAAAGTTATAAGATTCCTGAAAGTTCCAATACATGGAGGAAGCACTTCCAAACTTTTGCAGCCCGTAAGATGTATATCTTCTAGTTTAGTTGCTGAAGAGAGATCTGGTAGCCTCTTTAAGTGATAGGAATGTTCAAGATTAAGGATTTTTAAGTTTGGAAGACGACACTGCAAAGTAATCAAAAGCTCATATTTAAACAAAAAATATTTCTAAAATATAATAATTCAAATAGTTTTGTGAGGAAAAACAGGCTGTGGAACAAAGTGTTTATTTTGAGATAATAGAACCACAACAAAAATAAAAAAAGAATAATAGATAAATGATATACATGATTGACATGGTTCAACTGAATGCATGCCTAATCCAAAAGGCTAAAAGGAACAAAAATTAATCCTTTAATTATTAACTAAAATAGTATTGTTTATATTAATGAGCTAAGAAATTAGTTTGGAGACTAAAAAGTAAAAAGTATATAGTCTCACACCTGATTTCCATCCCAAAGATGTGTGAGGTTGCTTCCAGGTAATTCAAGCGTAACTAGGCTCTGCATCAAACATTTAAATGGCAAAGACTTGAATGGATAGCCATTAATATTTAGCAGCCGTAGTTTGGGCATCAATGATAAGGCTTTGCAACGGAAGGGCACCTTTTCAACTTCAACCATATTCAAGACTATGGCTTCAACTGTTTCGTCCCTCTAATAATTAAGAGAATACAATAATATCAAATGTAAATATATTATCAATTAGAATGAAAATATTATTAGAAGCTGTTTCTTATTAATTGATTTTATAAGACTAGGCATCCATAGCTTCAATTCTCTACAAAATAAACAAATTATACTTTTCTCTATACAAAAATCCACTGAACTTAAGCTTGCTTAATGCTTCATCTTTTTATTCTTAGTACGTATATTGTTTCTAATCCACTGAACTCCTTGTTGTTCAATTACTTTAAAGCTATATTTCTAACAGCATTATTCGTAGTCACTTCAATTGAAAAAGTATATAATTTAATACATTACCGTATTTATCGTCGATATATGAATAATATCCTTGTTATTATACAACCGACCCTTCCTCCGAGCAATTTCCTGACCCATCTCCTTCACTAAATCATGCATCTCCAGTCGATCCCATTCATCATGAAAAGTTATCAAACACTTCTCAATTAGCCGATTTATTCCCCGCCTCATAAGAGAACCACGGCCACCTAGAATATTTATAACTGAATCTTTTGTATATCCTTTGAGACAACATATGTCAAGAAATTTGAGCTTCAAATCATCATCCAGTCCCTCAAAACTTAATTCCAGGATTTTCAGTATACTAGGGTCCGGGAATTGATTTAATTTATCCAATTCCATTTCCCATTCCTGCTTTGTCCTTTTACATAAATGGGAACCCAACACTTTAAGAGCTAATGGAAGGCCTTGAGCATAACGTAGTACCCTTATCGACAACTCCATGTAATCCTCTGGGGGATCCTTTCGTTTGAAAGCTTTCATACTCAAGAGCTCAAGAGCATTACTTTTGTCTAATCCCTCAACCTTATATATATAGATTTCACCAACATTATTGAAGACTTCGTTATCCCTGCTTGTCAAGATGATTCTACTCCCAGGACCGAACCAACCCTCACCTACACATAAAGCTTCTAATTGTTCTGGATTACTAACATCATCAAGAACAACAACCACCTTAATTCTACTCAATGAATCCTTGATATAAGTGGGTGTTGCATTAAGCATTTCTATGGTCGTACTTTCAACCCCTAAGAGCTGAGAGAGAAACTTTTTTTTCAAACAAATAAGTCCGTTCTTTTCTGATTCTTCCCTAACGCTGTGAAAGAAGCAGGAGCGGTCAAATTGATAAGATATTCGACCGTAAAGAATTTCGGCAATGGTTGTTTTGCCAATGCCTCCCATGCCCTATAATCCTACAAAACGAACATCCCTTGATCCCATGCTTAAACCTGGGAGAATCCTCTCAATGTGTGAATCCATCCCAACCAACCCCTTTGAAGTAGTAAAGGGGTTGGGATAAAGTCTGTGAACAATATCCTCCACAATTTTTCCAATGAATTCCACCTCATTTCTACAAAAGAAATGATGAACACATACCATGTAATGAGTTCAATTGAATTCTTTTAAAATTCAGATAACAAAAATGAAATGTTTAAAAGATCTGTAGATCAGATTTTTAGGAAAAGGTTACCTATAATTTCTGGAATCCCAACCAGATATATCGGCTGCTTCTTTTAAAGCAGAGCACCATTTCTGGATCCTGTCTTTGCAGTTGCCCAATCGCTCCTTCTCTTTCTCGAATGCTTCTCCAAATTTTCCAGTGAGATCACTGACATCTGAGGGATTAACATTATAGAAAATTGGTACCGCCGTTTGGCCTCTTTTTGCACACTCCATTATCTTCACCAGCTCATCTAGACACCACGGAGAGGATGCATAGTTTTCTGAGAAAATGATGACAGAAATCTTTGATTCTTCAATTTTTCTCAAGAGAGTAGGAGAGATCTCTTCTCCTCTGTGAAGATCAGTATCATCTATGAATGTGTGGATATGTTTTCGACGCAAAGCAGCATAGAGATGACTGGTAAAATTATAGCGAGTATCAGAACCTCTGAAACTCAAAAAAACATCAAAGCTAATTTTAGTGAGACTAGTTGAAGATGAAGAAGCCATTTTCAGAAGAGGAGAAAAACAGAGAGGAAGTTAGAGAAAGCTCAGATGGAAAAATGAAGCGGTAAAGCTAAGTACGCATAAACAAAATAGCTTCAACGAAGTTTCCATGAAATTGCAAGCAATTAAAGAGACACTGCTTATGGTACGGACACAACTTTTGAAACTGCAGCAAAAGTCAAAAGAAAAGAGTTCCCAAGTATTTTACCATACCAAATAGCTTCTTTCACGAAGTTTGGATGAAATTTTAATGAAATGTTATTGCAGCAAATTTTACTTCTGATATTTATTAAATTATATACAAACACAGCAAAAGTGTAAAGAATTAGATAGTTGAAGTTGTCAATCATATTGTTAATTCAGAACTTGGCAATTTTCTGGTTTTTGTTTATCTCATGTAGTTTAGCTATTTAAGTAGAATATCAATATTGAGAAAAAATTTTCCATTGTGATATAGGTTGTTAATTAAATTGGTTCAATTGATTTTTTTTTAAAAAAAAGAACTCTTACTCTTTTTAGGTGTAATATCTGGGGAGAGATGTCCTTATTGTCTTTTCGTAGCCAGAAGTGTTAGTCTAATTGAGTTTGTTTAATTTCAATTTTCATATTATTCTACTAAGGTGCTCTTCAAATCTAATGAGTCTATTAACAATTTATGATCTTTTCTTTTAGGCTTATTGTTAAAATTTAGATTAATTTGTTTACATTTACTGGTCAAGCAAAATAATTAGACCAAAAAACTTTAATAAATTCGGTCAGTTATTTCAATTAGAATCAGTTTTTAGTATCAAAGACTCGTAATATAAAATTCCTCCATGCCCAATTACAACAATAATTATTATTATTATTATCACAATTTCCCTCATCTTCTTCATTTTTTTTCTATATCAAATCTAACAATGATTGAATGTGGAAACAACCACTAATAGCACTCTAATTTGTAGTAATACTAATACCACAAGTCAATTTCCCAGTGCTGCCCATTATTGTGTCGAAAGGGGGGCCAAAAGTCATGTTTTTATTATTTTATTATTTTTCTTTTTATATTAACGTTTTACTCAATATATTAATATTTTAAAGGGTAAATGATTTAACTGACTCCAAGTCAAGTGAAGTCAATGTCAAAAGAGAGGGCCAAAAATCATGTTTTTATTATTTTATTATTTTTCTTTTAGTTAATATATTATTATTTTAAAGGGTAAATAATTTAATTGACTCCAAGTCAAGTCAAGTCAAGTCAATGTCTCCCATTGCAGAGTAGTACTACTAAACACGTGATTTGCTTTCTTATATAAGAGGAGTTGAGCAATCAATGCTAATATCTCATCAACGAAATAATAATAGATATAGTTTTTATATATTATTACTGACAACATTTGTAGGTTGATTATTTTTTTTACCAACATTTAGCTTTTATAGCTTTAAGTTAAATTGGACTTGAAGAATACCCAATTCATTAGTATAAAAATAAAAAAACAGAAAAAGGAAAACCACTGTTATTAAAATTTTCATAATTAAATTACAATAAGATTGGAATAAAACTAATTATAATATTAATAATACATGGAAATTTAAAGTTAAGAAAATTAGTTGCAAAGGATTTCAAGGCTCACATGAATTAAAGCAAAGATGATATGAAAATAGAATTTCATTTATTTTTTTAACTCGAAAAGAAGTCTATTGAAATTTATAATTAAATTCAATAAACATCTATATTTTCTAAGAAATTAAAAACACACATATTGGAATTAATATGAAACCTATTAGGAATATCCTTTTATTAGTGAAATAATTAATGCTGTTGTGATTTCTTATGCAAAAATTTTCACAATCGTACGGTGGAAATTAAATATGTGGATTGAGTTGATTTTGTTGCTATCACCATTTTCCAAGGACAGAATTGGCAGGTCTAAGTGCGTAAAATTTTGCATTAAGAAATCATTGGGCCACTTCTTGGATATTCTACATAATAAAAGCAATTTTGGGGCTTAACAATCAGTTTAAGTTTTCGAGATAAATGCTACCATAGTACTGGAGCTTTTTAGAATACACAATCGGGAGTTCAAATTTTGATAATTCTATTAGTTGATGAAATTTCAACACATGTGAGTCTGTATTTTTAATCTTCGATGAAAATGAAAATGAATATATATTATATGTTGAAAACTATTATATTTAATCTTTAGGAGCAATAATTATATTAATTTTAACCCCTACTATTTCAAAACTTACTTTTGTATTGATTACTAACCCCGACAACTTTAAACATATTTGATTAGTTTATAATTAATTTAAAATACTTATATTATTTGTAATACAATTTTACTTCTACTACATACTGGTTTACGGAATTTGTATGGATATTTTTTCTTTTTTTTTATATATTATTTTTTTTATTGAAATAATATATATTTTATTAAAAAAATAATTCTATTAAATTTCGATGAAATCTTTTTCGTTATGAAATGGAGTACCAAACGTTCTAATTAAATTAGAGCACATAGATGTACTTATTTTATATGTATTTTACAAGTTATATTGGTACATAATTATATAATATAAAATTCATTTAAATGTATTTTGAGAATTTTATTTAAAATAATTATAGCTCACATCAATCACCAAATATGCTTATTAGAGATGTCAACAAGGGTACCCACACGTAATGATACTGATATAACTCTGATCTAAGGATAAAAAAAAATCCTAATGCATGTTTTAATTAATTTTAAATATTAATTAAAATTATTAGGGTAACGGTTATTTTTTAGTCAACCTAATCCTCCACTCCTTGGAAGTTACCAGGAACGTGGGTCATGATCTACTCAGAGCAACTTCCCTTACAATAGCTATAAATAGCCATTCCAAAAGAGAGAGAAAGTGTTCTGATCACTAGTTATAATCACTAATTTTGGTATCGGAGTGTCTGGGGAAAGAAACCCTTCCCTCGCTGTAACAGGTACCACCCTGAAAAATTCTACCGTTTCAATTGTCTTCATACCCAACCCGATTTTGGCGATCGATCTCCCCCTCAATAAATACACTGTTGGATCAATGCTACAACAGATACTATTCATCTCATACCTGTTTATGACTATAATTATCCATTCTGTCTAGGGCTAGGAATGCAAACTAGATATACTGAACCATTGACTTTTAAAGAATGAGATTGTATTGGAATGGAATTTATCTAGATGCGGATCGAGGATTGGAATTGAACTGCATCGAGGAAATAAAGGATACAAATTAACAAGTAATGTCATAATACAACTTAAGAAATAAACAGGTACGGGTAGTGGGTACTGTGAACACGAAATTTTCTTAAAAAAAAAAAAAAAAAAGTGGGCCGTTGACCGTTGACCCACGACTGTAAAATACAGTCGTGGGAATTTGCTACAGTCGTACGACTGTAGTGTAAGTACAGTCGTACTACTGTACTTTCGGGGAGCAGGTTCTTGCCCATACCTCTTTGACTTAAAAAGGAGGGGAAATCTTGAGCATTTAATGCTCAAGATTTCCGGGTTGGTGAGTTATAAAAGAGCAGAAAATCAGATTTTGGGGACTTTTTGGCAAGCAATCAGAATTTTAGAGAGAGAAAGAGGGAGAAAAAGAAAGAAGAGAGAGAAGTAAAATACCTTACTTTCTTCTCACATTTTCTCCTTGATTTCTTATTTTTAATTACTAAAACGGATTAGAAATCCTAGGTTAACACTCACACTAACAAACTAAATCATTTCGGACCAAAAACAAACGCAAATCCGTGACTTTTTGGGAGTTATTTGAACACTTTTGCAACCTTGACTCCTTAAGGAAAAAGAGCAAATTCACGTGGATTGGTGCGTAGCCAGGGGTCATTCCAGCTGTGGATCGTCACCAAGGAGGTAATCGACCTTTAACTCAACTCATTTTCCAGCTTTCTGGGTGATTTGCTTGTGTTTGGTGCATTTTTCTTCAAGTTTTTGCGTTTTTATTTCTGGAAAAGTAAGAACAGTCGTACGACTGTTCTTGAAATAAGAACAGGGGTACGACTGTAATTACAGTCGTGCCAAATTCTCTACACTCGTACGACTGTGCTTACTTTCTCAGATTCAGGGTTTTGCTTTTAGGTTTTTTTTAGCGATTTCTGTCCAGCCAAAAGACTACAGTTGCACGACTGTAGTCCTCGGCCTGAAACAGAAATCCCTAAAATCCCTAAAATCCAAAGAAAATCAGAAAAATCTCAAAAATTTCACAAAAATCAGAAAATTTCAGAAAATCAGAAAAATCGGAAAACCCCTAAAAATCATCAAAATGAATTTTGTTGTGTGCATCACGACCTTAGATTTATTTTTCGAAAAAAAAAATTGCATTTAGAACAATTCCACGACGGAGACCCGGTTCTCCCGAAAACCGACCCACTTTGCATGCTTAATTGCAATGAACCGGAAAAATGTTTTCAAAAACGATTTTCTCACAAAACCAAAATACATGGACGTTTCAAAATGGTTTTCCAGGTCTAACCGGACCGACCGACCGGGTCGACCCGGTTACCCCCGATTGCATGACCCCAAATCCTAATTCCCCAATTCTGTCTACTTGAGTCCTACTTATGGTGTGCCGTATAAATTGTGCTAACTCTGTTTTGCAGCTTTGATCTTTATTTTAATTTTCCTTTTTATTTGTATTTAATAGAATTAAATCGTGTATTTAGGCGGTTGTATTTTCTTTAGATTCTCGTGTATATAGGCGGTTGCATCAGTGAGGCGAGAGTTTTATTTTCTTTCGATTGGGTTGTAAGCTCTTAAATATTCATTATTTTTACTTTATATTTTGTATTATTTATCCTGTATGCGCGCTGCGTGTATTCTTTAATGAAAATCAACCTTAGCAATTTAAAGTGTCATAACTAGAACATTGGCAATAATATTTAAATTAGACACGAAATAAAGGACTTGTCCGGACCCGAATCTCTGAAAAGTGTGGCAGTTCCCGCTTTGGTTCAGCTACACTGTAATTTCCCGGCTGAGCTGAGCCGGGTGGCGACTCCTATACTTTTTATCGAGATTTAGGTCTCGATTCTTTTTCGAAATGATCCGCTTTTCCAAAAAACGAATTTCCAAATCAAAAAACCCCACGCGAGGGAGGGCCCCGCCCGAAATCGAGGCGCCCCTTCCGAAAGGGAGTCCCGCGTCCCGTCGAAAACGCGTCGTCCGCTCACAGGTACCTTAGGAAATAATCATGATTCCATTCTGTACCCATGACAGGTAATAAATTAAATATCATTCCCATCTCATACTCATATCGGATTCGGATAATCCTATTCGAATTGGGAATTGCTGATTACCAAAAAATCCATACACATTGCCATATCTAATCCTTGTATCTATAATTCGTATTTTATTAGCTGTACTATTAGTTGGAAGCGACTAATGAGACATTTCTATTTTATCAGGAATCTTATCGTCGAAAAAAGTTTACTTAATTGCCTATTATTTATTTTTTTTTTCAAATTTATAACCGATAGTGTGATAGTTGTACTTGGACAAGTCATATATACCATGGTTTTCAGACCCAGACCGGTCATCGAACCGGTGAAGGGATGGATTCATGGATTTTGGATTAAACCGGAATAAACCAGAATCGAACCGGATTTAATAAATATATTAAAATATTTTTATTTTTATATTTATAATTTATGAAAATTTGAACATTTTTATTATAATTCTTTAAGTTTAAACATTTCAAACACAATATAATAATTAAAAAAACTCAATTTATGAAATATAGTTTTTATAGTTATAATTAAATGTCAATTTAATTTAAAATACAAACTATATTTTATTTTAATTAAAAACACCTCAAAATAATAACTTAAATTTTATATTCAAATAATTTAAAAAAAAAAAAGTCTGGTCGAACCGGAAAATCGGTCCGGTTCACGGTTTTTCGGTTCGACCTGACGGTCCGACCGGATGTTGACCTGTCGTAGACCAAAGTGAAAACCGGATATAAACCGACCGGTCTGATCTCTGGTTCTACTCGAATCCGGTCCGGTCTGGTTTTCACAACTATGATATATACACACGTTTTAAATTAGAAAAAGTAGAATTTTTTTTTTCTTTTTATAAGTTAATTTTTTATAAGGATGATTCATTTATATAATTCTAGTTTCGTCCATCCTAAAATTAAAATTACGGTTCTAAATTTCTAGACTTAAACTCAAACCATAAACTACAGTAAAATATATAATTAAAATTGATCATTTAGTTATGTTTGATATTCTCTCTATCCCTAAATGATGGTCTAACTTAACTTCTTATGTGGTTTTTTTTTTTTTTTTTAAATATAGTTAATATAGTTTAATGGTAAATTTTTGAGTTTATCAATAATTTTCGCCAATTTGCAAACATCAATCAATAAAAAAAAGTAATAAAATAAAGGCTTTCTACCAATTGTAATATTGAAAGAGATTCAGACATTTGTGAACGCAAAACAAACTTCAACTTGTTTAAGGTACATCAAATTTATGACCATGTTGGGCATGTTGGCCTATTCAATCAAAATGACGTATATTTTTATTTATTTATTTATTTTTAAGAATTTACGAATTATTATATTATCCTTGTAATTATGTTAACCATAGTGAAATTTGACAAGACATATCACATGAAAGTTACTTTTGAACAATGTACCAAATATTAAAAATCTTTGCCACCAAATTCACTAATTAAACAATAATTGACGTGTTCGATTCCCATCACTAAAAAAATATATATATATATATATTCCACTGTATAATGTCAAAGATATATAATGATATAAAATATCAAACTACAACATAGAGTTAAATAATACTCAAAATTTTTATTATGTTCATTTTTATAAATGAATAGAAATAATTAATAATAAAAATTATCGTTAAATCTTACCAATCAGCTTAAGTTTGATGTATCAAGACCTATTAGGCCTAAAACCAAAAATTCAATTTTGACGATTTTATTCATTAATTGGAATCCAACACGAGATAGAATAAAAATGTATTATACATGTTTCAAGAAATCCAAGTATGATCTATGAAACAAGCCAAAAAAAAAAAAGTGACATATAGTACAAATCAAAGCCAAGAATCCGGAATTCCATTAGAACTTTAATTCTTGCTCTAAATTCAAAAACTTCAAATCTTTTCTCTGTATGGTGATGGAACTTTAAAATAACAACTACTACTTTAACTTTCGGCTTTACCTCAGCTCTCTCTCTCTTTCTTTCTAACCAATCAGCAGCGGTTCTTGGGGTATCAAGGAAGGATCCAAGGGCATCCGGGGTATTCCCTAGTCTTGGATTTGTCGCTCCTTTAGCACTTCTAGCCATAGCTACTTTAATAATCCTTCAGGCCTCATCGTCTTTAGTATTCTTAAAATTTTTGTTCTGGCTCTACTATTGTGTGACCGATAAACTGAAGAAATTGCTCTTCAATGTGAATCATGAATTAAGTCATCACACAAATCATCCATCACTTGGTTCCATATTCATATGTGTCAATGACTGGCCTCTTATGGTGAACAAACCAGTGAACCCCACACCTTTTAAACTTGAATTTTACATCATAAACCCTTTGCATAGAATTTGCATAGAAGTCTAGTTAAACTGCAGTGAAGCCTCCTTGCCACTGAAAACTTCCTCTATCCGATCATCCACAGAATTCGAGTAACAAAGCAACACATGATCTGATTGATGAATACCATAATGAATGAACTCAAGGCTTTGAAATCTTCACAAGAATCATATGTGAAACTATAAAGGCATTGGTAACCGGTGACATCAACAGAACAGTCAAATTCCACAAGAGCACACAATGCTAAGCTTAGGTAAGAAGGATATGAGAAATGTGGGAGCTGAAATACCAATGAATCTCTTGAGCTTTGATAGCTGAACCACTCTGGGATTTCACTTCCAGGGAAACCAATAGTAAAACTTGTCTCCATCTGTGTTACAAAACAAAAAAATCAAAATAAATAAAACAGTTGAGAGTGGAAACATGGTCATATTAGCAGGTCAAGTTGACTAATGAATTTTAGGTATCAATTTGGTTCACCAATTGACAAATTTAGTCATATTCATCCAAAAATGACACTTGTCAATATATGATTAGTGATTTTTTTAACACGTGTTAAATCTAATACTGACATGTCATTTTAGACTGATTTGACAACAAACGCCGCATTAAATGGTTAAATTAATACCTAAACTTCAACTTGGAGCAAATTAACCCTTTATCCGAAAAGGAAAACATGTCAAATTGGTCCATAAAGTCTTGAAAGTATAGATAGTTAAATGTTCATGATAAATTAGAAAGATAGAGCTTACTATTGGTAAAAGGGCTGTTTCTTCAATTCTCCACCGTGCATCTGTCGTAATCTTACGGCGTGCATTGTTGTCTAACTTCACACAATTGCAAAAATTATATACATAAGAAGAAGTGCTTGCAGGGAAATTGCCTGGATTTGAGAAATATTTGAATGGAATGGATGCAATAGATGCAGCTTGCAGCAAGGCATAATCATTTGCATGGAGTTCTTTGAGTTGCCATGGAAGCAGTGGCAAACTTTACAGTCTCTTGCAGTGGCTGATTGCTAAAATTTGCAGTGATTCTAAGGAGACAATGTCAATTGGAATTTCTACAATTCCAGTGCCTCCTAGAGATAGCTCTATCATAGAACTCAAACCATTTAAAGGAGGCAATTTTGACAGTTTCGAGCAGCCATCAACATAAAGTTTTGTAAGGCCTTTCAACTCACAAATGCTCTCAGGAAGAATCTCGAGATCTTCACATTCTTTCATGCTCAAATATTCAAGTGATGAAGAGAAACATGTGACTATTGATGATGGCAATCTTGTATTTAATAGATTGGTGAAAACCCTTGAATTGTATTGCTGTATAAACATGTTATATAGTTACAAAGGATGGGGAGATAATTACATAAGGCCCCAAGAGAGTGTACATAATATACTTAGTAGTCCCTAAAGTATATACTTCTAACACACCCCCTCAAGTTGACCAGGGTGAGCAACAATGCTCAACTTGTCTCGAAGAAAATGAAGCCACGTCTTGGATAGAGCCTTGGTGAGAACATCGGCCACCTGTTCCTCTGTGGGAAAATAGCGAACATAAAGGGAGTGATTGGCCACTCGTTCCCGTACAAAGTGAAAATCAATTTCTAGGTGTTTCATGCGGGAGTCAAAAATAGGATTGGCAGTCAGATATGTAGCACTGAGATTATCACACTAAACTATAATGGAAGTAGATAGAGGAAGACCAATGTCACGAAGCAACATAACCAACCAAGATAGTTCAGAGGTTGTAGTAGCAAGTGCATGATATTTCACCTCAGTGGAGGAATGCGAAATGGATCTTTGCTTTTGGGAAATCCAGGAAATAAGATTGTCACCCAAGAAAATGGCAAACCCAGTAGTGGAACATTTATCATCGGGATCGCCCCCCCAGTCAGAATCCAAAAAACCTTGGAGTACTAGGTTGGAAGACTGCTTGTAGTGTAAACCGTGACTTGCAGTAGCTTGAAGATACCGAAGTATACACTTGACAGCCTGCCAATACAAATCAGTAAGGGCATGCATGAATTAGGCAACTCTATGGATTGCATAAGCGTTGTCGTGATGGGTAATAGTCAGATACTGTAGACCCCCTACTATACTCCTGTACAATGATCCATCTGGAAGAGCCTCACCCCTTGTAGCAGACAATGATAAGGAGGTGGAAGTTGGAGTAGTCATTGGTTTATAATTATCCATCTGAGCCCGCTTTAATAGATCTTGAATATACTTATGTTGGGTAACATGTAAAGATCCATGGTGCCACTGAGTTTCCAAGCTAAAAAAATAATGGACTTGTCCCAAGTTTTTAATGGCAAATTGTGTTTGAATAGACTCATTACCTAATAGTAGCAAATCATCAACATAAATGAGGGAGAAAATAAGAATCTTGTCCAAGCGGAACATATAGAGAGACACATCAGCCTTTGAACACTGAAAACCAAAACCAATTAAGGTCGTTGTCAATTATTAATACCACATACAAGGGGACTGCTTCAACCCATATAATGATTTCTTCAGAGAACACACGTGTCGAGTGAGACGGATCAACAAAAGCCGAGTGGTTGTGTCATGAAAACCCATTCTTTTAGGTCTCTGTGCAAGAAAGCATTAGACACATCAAAATGAAGGACTTGCCAGGAGAACGATAAAGCCAGAGATAACAGAACCTGAATTATCGTTGGTTTAACTACAGGGCTGAAAGTATCAATGAAATCCATCTCGGGATGCTGGTGGTACCCTTTAGCAATGAGCCTAGCTTTGTATTCGTTTGGTTTTAATGACCCATTTACAGCCAATGATGTTCACCTTAGAAGGTGCAGGAACCAATTCCCAAGTGCCATTTGTGATTAGTGTAGTATATTCTTCCGCCATGGCCTGGCGCCAATGAGCATGTTTTACAGCCCCAGTGTAACTAGTTGGATCAGGAGCATGCACTGTCATGTGTAAAATTTGTGGTCGAGAGGACCTAGTCAAGGAATGTGTAACCATACATCGAGGAGGGGGAACAGGTGCAGGAGCTGGTTCAGGTTCGTTGGGGGCGAACGTGGATAAGTAAACAATGAGAGGCAGACTCGAAGACAGATTGGGATTTGATGGTGAAGAGTGTTAGGTTGGAGGGGAGTTTGAGGTGTTGGGGGTGTAGGAGGGGATGGTGGTGGAGTTAAGGAGTTGGGAACGTTTGCTAGTGTGGGGGTGGGGGGTATAGGTGTAGCAATGGGCGCAGGTGAGGGCGAGAGTGTTGGTGCTGCGGGTACAAGTGTTACAGGTGTTGGCGTGAGTGCAGGATTAGGGGTCGACGGCTGCTATATTTGGGGATGAGATAGGGCATATGTAAGGACCGGGTTGGTGTGGGTAGGAGTGCAAAGTGTGGACTCTTGGATACGAGTCAGCTCCGGATATGAGAACACTTGTTCATCAAAGAGCACATAGCGTGAGATAAAAATTTTGTCAGAGGAAGGATCAAGACAACGGTACCCTTTATGAAGATGACTATAACCAAGAAAGACACAGGGACGAGACCAAAAATCAAGTTTATTAGAATTGTAAGGACATAGCCACGGGTAACATAGACAACCAAAAGTGCGCATTAGACATTCAAACGGAGAAACAAAATTCAACAAGGGAGTGGGCATGCGATTAATGAGAAAGACAACAGTATCAAATGCATTTGTCCAATATTTCTTGTCTAATTTAGAGTGAGCAAGTAAGGCCAAACTAGTGTCAACAATATGTCGGTGTTTCCTTTCCGCACACTCATTCTGCTGCAGGGTGTGGGGACAGGAAACCCGATGAATGATGCCTTGTGAAGACAGATAGTGGGAGATAGGCTGATATTCACCGCCCCAATCAGATTGGAAAGATTTAATAGGATAATTAAACTATTTCTCCGCTAATGTACGAAAATTAATAAAGGCTGACAAGGCTTCAGATTTGTACTTTAGAAAATAAATCCAATATAATTTACTAAAAAATGATCATAAAACAAAATGTAGTAAGAAAAATTATCATGAGTTTTACCTGGGGAGGGACCCTATAAATTAGAACAAACAGGTTCAAGTGGCCTCTTGGCCTGAAAAGTTGACTCAACAAATGGCAGTCCATGACTTTTACTAATAGCACAATTAGAACAACAAAAGTTTTGCAATTTTTTTGAAACGGAAATGCTATGCTAACTAATTATTTTCTTGATAACTGGAAGTGCCGTATGGCCCAACCGTGTATGCCACGTGGACAAGGTCGTGACATGAGCCCGTGTTGGAGGAACTACAGAATGCAACACTGTGTAAAGTCCCTATCTATTCAGCCCTTTGAAGATTATTTGCTTGGATTTCAAGTCCTTCACCACAAAGAAATTGTTAAAGAACTCAATAGAAACATTATTCTGATTAATCAAGGCAGACACAGAAATAAGATTAATGTTTGAGCTAGGAACATGAAGAACATTAGATAATTTCATAGAATGATCAGAAGCTGAAAGGAAAGATTGACCAGTATGAAGAATAGGGAGTTTAGCACCATTACTTAAAACCACTTCCTCTAGACCTGTATAGTCAGAATGAAGTGCAAGGTTTCCCATATCAAAATTCAGATGATGAGTTGCACCCATATCCATTATCCATGGTTTGTAAGAGTTATGGCCAAGGGTGGTGTTGTTGGCTTGGGGAAAACGGTGAGCTGGTGGGTTCTGTCCCGGAGACGGGCACTGCCTCGCATAATGACCATTGCCCTCGCAATTATGGCACACGACTGTAGATACATCAACTGTAGCTTGGGTACTCTGATTTTAGTGCCAAGCCTGATTATTTTCCCAATTCTGTCCCCCACAGAACTGCTGCTAAAATTGGCCAGAATGAAAACCATACGGCTCAAACTGGTGAAACTGATTCTGGTGGTGAGGCTGCCTACCACGGCCTCTGCCTCTGCCCCTGCCCCCACCACGCCCTCTACCAGGGCTCTGAAACGGACCAAAACTATATCCAGGTTGCTGCTGTTTAACGGTTAAATTAGCTGCAGGTAAGGAATTTTCCCGCTTCACACGGCGATTCAAATTTCTCTCTTCAGTAAGCAATAACCCATATAAATCATCATACCCAATCTCATCCATTTGAATTTCAAGAGAACGGCAAAAATCATTAAAAACCTCATCTAATCCATCCAAAATAAATTCAACAATATCATCTTCCCTCACTTCATATCCAAGAGAAAGTAATTGATCATAAATCGACTTCACCTTTTTCATGTATTCAGTAATAGACTCATTCCCTTGTTTTAAGCGATGCAATCTATGTCTTAATTCACGTATTTGTGTGTGGGATCCCAATGCATAAACTGCATTCAACCTGTTCCAAGCTACTCTAGCCGTATTAATACCTACAACTTGATGTACTAATGATTCAGAAAGTGAGTTGATGATCCAAGATAATACCTGTTGATCCCTTCTCTCCCATGTGATAAATGCTGGATTTTTGGAACCATCTGCTAACGTCACCGGAGGTATTGGTTCTGACCCATCCAGATGCCCTTCAAGCCCGCAACCGCGAATCATGGGTAGCAGTTGCGTTTTCCACAGAAGAAAATTGGTATATGTGAGTTTATTCGACATCTGTGTTGAGAGACTGGGTAAAGGAATGGGCAGCGGCTAGGTTGGAGTGCTGTCGACGGTAGGGATGGTGCCGAGGACAATTCCAGTTGTGTCTGATCATGAGTTTTCACCGGTGGACATGGTTGTGCTTGGGATCGACGGCTCTCTTTTCTTAATTAAGGGTTTTACGTTTGTGGCTCTGATACCATAATAGATTGGTGAAAACCCTTGAATTGTATTACTGTACAAACATGTTATATAGTTACAAAGGATGGGGAGATAATTACATAAGGCCCTAAGAGAGTGTATATAATATACTTTATAGTCCCTAGAGTATATACTTAGTAGTCCCCGGAGTATATACTTCTAACAGTATTCCAGTCTCATCCAATATTATACTTTGAATATCTACTGTGATATTATCTGGTAGCTTTCACAGATTCCGATAGCCTGTAACATCTAAAGTAATATAATCATTGAGAAAATTAAAAGATGCAGGCGACTCTTCCACCCCGAATGCCCAAAACTGTATATCTCATACGCTACTCGGAATCTCTGGAAGAATCTTTAGATTCGAGCACCCTGTGATATCTAAGATTTCGAGAGAATCCGAGTTAATGAGGCTCGGAATGCTTCTCAAGTTTTTGCAAAACATCAGAGATAACATCGTAAGATTCTTGAGATTTCCAATACATGGTGGCAACACTTCCAAAATTCTGCAGAAATCGAGACGTATGCTCTCCATTTTTGCTACTGAAGAGAGATCTGGTAGACGCGTTAGGTGAACAGATTCTTGAAGATTAAGGATTTTTAAGTTCTGAGGACACTGCAGCAGTTGAAAAAACAAATGTATAAGAAGCTTTTAAATTCTGATTGTAACATGAATAGTAATTATGAGTACAACGATATATAAGAAGCTTAAATTTTTAACCTGATTTCCATCCTAAAGTTGTATAACGTTGCTTCCGAATATGTTAAGCTCGACCACGTTTTGCATGAAAGAATTGGATGGCAATGACTTGAATGGATAATAGACCCAATGCAGAAAACTTAGTCAGCTGGAAAGACGAGGAGGATGATGTGTTTCAAAGGCCAATGGCAAAAATGGATGATAAATATTTAGCAGTTGTAGCTTTGGCATCTATGATAAGGCTTCAAAACTCAACCGAATGTTTTCAACTTCAGACACAACCAAGACTACCTTTGGCCGTTTCGTTCCTCTAAAAAGTAAAGAGAAAATAGCAATATCAAAAGCCTATATAAACCCAACTAAAATGACAATATCATCGTAAGTCATTTCTTAAGGGGAAAAAAAAAACATAGAAATTTTATGTTATACCATATTTGTTGTCAATATATGAATGATGTCCTTGCTATTAAAAGCCTAGTACCGTTCTTCCGAGCAATTTTGTGACCCATCTCTTGTATTAAATCATGCATGTTTAATGTATCCTCTCCATCAATAGATATCAAATACTTCTCGCTTAGCCGATTTATTTCCCAGCTTGTAGGAAAACCACAACCATCTAGAATTCTCATGACTGAATCTATTTCTTACCCTTTGAAAAAACATGCAATGACAAGAAATATGTCTTTCAACACATCATCTAGTTCTTCAAAACTTATTTCTAAGATTTTTTTAACAGTAGAGTCGGGAAATTGATCTAATTTATTCAATACAATTTCCCATTCTTTAGGTGTCCTTTTACGTAAATGGGAACCCAACACTTTAAGAGCCAACGGAAGGCCTTGAGCATAATGTAGTACCCTTTTTGATAACTCGGTGTAATCCTTTAGGGGATACTTCTATTTAAAAGTTTTCATACTGAATAGCTCAAGAGCATCGGTTTCATTCAATACCTCAACATGATATACATAGATTTCATCAACAATTTTGAGGATTTCTTTATCTCTACTTGTTAAGATAATTCTACTTCCAGGACCAAACCAACCTTCACCTACACCTAAAGCTTCTAATTGGTCTGGATCATTGACATCATCAAGAACAAGCATCAGCTTCATTCTACTTAGTGAATTCTTGATATAAGTGGGTACTACATGAAGTGTTTCTACGTTTATATTTTCATTCCCTAAGAGTTGAGAAAACATTTTTTTCCTCAAATGAATAAGCCCATCCTTTTCTGATTCTTCTCTGACATTGCGAAAGAAGTAAGAACGCTCAAATTGACAAGATATTTGACTATAAAGGATTTCCGCAGTGGTTGTCTTACCAACCCCTCCCATGCCCCACAATCCTACAAAATGAACATCCTTTGATCCCATGCTTAAACATGATAGAATTCGCTCAATATGTGTATTGATCCCAACCTACTCATCTGAAACAATATAAGAGATAGGATAAAGTTTATGCATAATGTGCTCTGCAACTTTCTCAATTAGTTCCACTTCATTGCTGCAAAGGACATGATGTACACACAGCACATGATGAGTTTTAGCTCTTGTAAATTTCCTTTTGCAAGTATGGATATATCATTTGAAAGAATGATATACATAAATTCCGATATGATTGATTCCACCGAAAGTAGCTGAATGATTATATTTATTTATGTTATTCCTTTTCAAACAAAATTTGATTAAAAAGATTCAGTTAGATTGAATCTCTAGATAAGAATTTTGGATATAGAGAATTATGTTTTATCAGCAAAAGTGTGCATGGAGAAAAATGAGTGACCTTTAATTGCAAATACTAGGAGTGAAGCTGAAAGTGAATTGAACTAAAAGTCTATCGGGTATTTTACCAAACAATTGTAGTGCAAATGTTTGCTACTACAAAAAATATCAACTGAGTTTACAATTGCCTAATTTACAAATTGGAGAGGAAAGAATTACCTGTAATTGAAGGAATCCCATCCAGATAAATTTGCTGCTTCTTCCAAAGCAGAGCGCCATTTCTGGATCCTGGCTTTGTTGCTGCTGAATCGCTGTTTCTGTTTCTCTAATGCTTCTCCAAATTTTTCAGTCAGATCACACACTTGAGAGGGATCAACATCGGGGTTTACAACGAATTGCCTCGATTACCCTTTTGGCCAATTCAGAACGCTCGAGTTCTACAACGACGCAAAGCACCAAGCTCAGGTAAGAATGTCGAGAGCAAAGTGGGAGCTGAACAACCATTGAATTTCCATAGCTTTGATAGTTGAACCACTCTTGAATTTCACTTCCTGGTAAACCAATAGTAAAACTTGGTTCCATCTATGTTCCAGAAAAGTAAATTTATATTAAATAGCAATTTAGACTCAAATGGGTTTCATAGTAGTCTATAAAGTCACAAAAAGCTCAATTCAACCATCAACTCATCAACTTATGGCTATTTCACCAGCTCAAATAAAATCAAAAGATAAATCCCATTTAATCCCTCATGTGTAAACCACATGGTTGATTTAGCTCTTGAAGTTGGAACATAGGCCAATTTGACAATTAAAAATGGATGAAACTTTGAATAAAACTAAGTTGACTTCTTTAGACTTTGTGGTCTAATAATTTGGCAAGGCCACCCTCCAATTCAAGGGCTAAATCAGTATTTAATCTAAAAAGAAAATTCAAAAATAATGTGAAAGGATGGGTCAAACTCAAAGATTATACAGAGAGAGAGAGAGAGAGAGAGAGCTTACAATAGGTAAAATGGCAGTTTCTTCAATTCTCAAGCGTGCATCTGCCATAATCTTGCGGCGTGTATAGTTGTTCAACCTGATGCAATTGCAAAAATTAAATACGTAATTACCGTTAATTACAGGGAAGTTGCTTGGATTTGAGAAATATACAAGTGAGATGGATGCAACAGATGCAGCTTGCAGCAAGGTACAATTATTTGCTTGGAGAGTTTCAAGCTGCCAAGGAAGCGGCGGCAAACTTCGGAGTCTCTTGCAATTGCCACGTACTAATGATCGTAATGATGCTAAAGAGACAATGTCACTTGGGATCTCTATAATTCCACTTCACTCTAGAGATAGCTTTTGCAAAGAACTCAAACCGTTTAAAGGAGGCAATTTTTGGAAAATTCTTCAGATTCACACACCCTATTAGACTCAAATTTTGGAGAGAACTTAAGCACATGAGGCTTGGAATGCTCCTTAAGTTTTCAAAATGGATCACTCCTAAAAATTTAAGATTCTTGAGATTTTCAATACATGGTGGCAATGCTTCCAAACTTTTGCAGTAACTAAGATTTAACCCCTCTAGTTTTGTTGCTGAAGAGAGATCTGATAACCTCCTTAGGTGAACAGACTGTTGAAGATCAAGGATTTTTAAGTTTTGAGAACACTGCACCAAATGAAAACTCACAATCAAACAAAATACATACACAAAAATGTAATTTTTGAACACACACATGGATATGCACACACACACACACACAAAAAAAAAAAAAAAAACAACTAATTCGTTATGATACTCCTTGAAAATGCCACACTGGACTTAATCCTGTAGAAAATCAAATGCTAATCATAACAGAAGAGTAACTCCAAGTATAACTTTATATACCAACCTTAAATTTCACAATCAATCCTCGGATGGCTGACGGAATCCAAAACAGGAACCTGCTCTTCCATCAGAATATCCTCCGCCACAACAGAATTAAAGGAAGGAAGGAGAGTTCGATGGCACACAGCAGCTTCCTCCATGGGTATATCATTCACTGCGAGAGGGGGGATAGAGATATAAGCAGCCTATGGAGAGGTAGAATTTGGATCTGGGCTTGGGCCTCCTCCTAAATCCACTAGGATATTCCTATCAATGCCAGGCTGGTTCTCTTTTTTGAGGTTCTTCTGTCTTGGACTTTTTCTTCTTCTTATTCTTCTCCTTAGTGAGCCCAATTGAGTCGTTTCCTTTTGAAACCTCTTCTCCTCTTAAGGTTGGTTTATACATATTTCATCAACAATATTGAGAATTTTTTTTTATCTCTACTTGTTGAGAGAATTCTACTCCCTTTGTCCAAACCAACCTTCACCTACACCAAAAGCTTCTAATTGGTTTGGATCACTAATATCGTCAAGAACTACAACCACCTTCATTCTATTCATTGAATCCTTGATAAAAGTGGGTACTATATGAAGCATTTCTACGATCATATTTTCTTCGCCTAAGAGTTGTGAGAATATTTTTTTTCTCAAATGAATAAGCCCATTCTTTTCTGATTCTTCTCTAACATTACGAAGAAAGTAGCAACGCTCAAACTTATTTGATATATGACTATAAATAATTTCCGCAATGGTTGTTTTTCCAACTCCCCCCATCCCCTATAATCCTACAAAATGAACATCCTTTGATCCCATGCTTAAACAGGATAGAATTTGCTCAATATGTGAATTGATTCCAACCAATTCACTTGAGATAGTATAGGAGGTAGGATAAAGTTTCTACATAATATGCTCTGCAACTTTCTTAATTAGTTCCACTTGGTTGCTGCAAAAGACGTGATGAACACCCAACATATAATGAGTTCAAACCACACTTTTAATTCTGGTGGAGTTCTTTCAAACAAATATGAAAATTATTAAAAAAAAAAAACATAAAAATGAGTTAAAGGCAAATCAATTAAACCTTTTACATAATTTGTAACTCCCACAAATTAATTTATTAGCTATAAAACAAAAAAAAAAAAAAAAAAAGGAAAAGATGATTAGAATTTTTCACGTTATTCATTTCTAAATAATAAATTTGATAAAAAAAATAGTTGATTTGAATTGAATGACCTAAGAAGGCGTTATCATCCAGATAAGGAAGTTCCCGCAACATTAGATCCTGAGCTCCTGCAGGCGGAATCTCAAAGAAATTGATCCCTGAAGGAAAAGAAGAGGCAAAATTCACCATGAAATCAGCACATCCATTTCCTTCTCTATAAGTATGCTCCATGTGGACTACCCAATCCCGGTTCATCAACTCTTGAATCGTGGCTAAAAGACTATCAACAGTCATTTACATTGCAAACCTTCATTTGCATTACATAGTGCAAGAAATTCCCCCGAATGGAAATTAAAATTATAAAAATAATTTAATCCCCTAAAATAAGTTTGTTGCTAAATGCTAATAATAGGATGAGTGGATATTAATGTGTGTGAGTGGGCAGCCCCATAAGTAGCCAAAAGTATATAAGAAGGAAATTGACAAAACATAAATTATTTTATGAACATAATGAAGTCGACCTTAATTAGTGAATAAGTAGAGTAGGTGGTATGCTAGATTCCAATTTTATATAGCAATTGCACAGTTTTTTTTTTTTTTTTTTTTTAATACAAAATTAGAATAGGGATTTTATACATAGGTAAAGGGGCCCATCATTGAGCAATATGATTTGGTATGAAATTAATTACATTCATAAGGTTTTAGCATCATATAGACAAGGAATAAAATCAACATTCCATGCCACGTAATTCATTAAGGTTTCTTTTGTTTTTGTGAACAACATCTTTTATTAACGTGGCCACTCCAAACTAACAATAATCAATCACAATTTGTTATCGCCATATTTTACAAAATAAACATAATCCAATTGAATTAGAATGAACTGAGTTCTTCTAAAATCCAATTGAAAACTTAATTATTTAACACTCTGCTTTATCCTTTGCTCTCTCCTACTGATCATCAATTACATGAGCTGATGATATGAATCATTTATGTTTCAAAACCACCCACTGAACCCCACACCTCTTTACCCTTATTTCTGGTCCATTACTTCCTTCTAACTCGAACTGAAATGATTTCTCCTTTCCGCTGAAAACTTCATCAATCATTCCCGATTGATAATTTGAGTACCACAAAAACACATAATCTTTTTCATAGGAACTATCAGTCCCATCAATCATTCCCGATTGATAATTTGAGTACCACAAAAACACATAATCTTTTTCATAGGAACTATCAGTCCCAGTCCATACGGCTGGCCGATATTTAACTAACACCCTGAATTGTTCAACAAAATCATATATCGGTTCCCATTCAAAAACGTGGCGAAGCAAAATGCCATAAATGGGGGGATCAGCATGATGGAATTCTACAGCAACACAAAATGCCAAGGTGAGGTAAGAAGGATAAGAGAAATGTGGGAACTTAACAACCACTGAATTTCCTTCACTTTGATATTTGAACCACTCTGGTATTTCAGTTTCAGGTATAATCATTCTAAAACTTGTCTTCACCTGTGTTATAGAAAACTAAACATTATAAATAACTTACCATAAGGAGGATAAACAGAAAAATAAGGAAAAGTCGTGCAGCTTACTTACATTGCGTGGTAAAATGGTCATTTGTTCAACTCTCCAGCATGCATCTTCCATAATCTTGTGGCAAGCATTGTTGTCCAACTTGAAGCAGTTTGCAAAACTAAATTCATAATCACCTGTAATTTCAGGGAAGTTGGTTGGATTTGAGAGATATTTGGATGCGATGGATGCAATTGATGCAGCTTGCAGCATCCTACAACCATATGCTAGGAGTGTTTTGAGTTGCCAGGGAAGCAATGGCAAACTTCGCAGTCTGTCGCAATACTCAACACTTAAAAAGCTTAGTGATGGTAAAGAGACAATGTCAGTTGGGATTTCTACAATTCCACTGCCGAAAAGAGAGAACTTTTTTAAAGAAGTCAAACCATTTAAAGGCGGCAATTTTGACAGTTTGCGGCAATACTCGAGACTCAGTGATTGAAGGCATTTCAACTCACACATGCAGTCAGGAAGAATCTCGAGATCTTCACAGTGATCCATATACAAACGAACAAGTGACGAAGATAAACATCTGATTGATGACGGCAATTCTCTTATTGGATTACAACTTAAATGTAAACATCGAATACATGGAGGACTGTTGAGGAAATCAAGAGAACAAGGCCACCCTAAATATTTTATGCTACTCGGAAGCTCTGGAAGAAGCTTTAAATTCCAGCATCCTTGGAGACGAAACTTGCGAAGAGAATTTGCATGAACAAGGCTTGGAATGCTTCTCAAGTTTGTGCAGTCATACAGAGATAAAGTTGTAAGATTCTTGAAAGTTCCAATACAAGGCGGCAGCACTTCCAAACTTCCGCAGCCCGTAAGATTTATATCTTTTAGTTTAGTTGCTGATGAGAGATCTGGTAGCCTCTTTAAGTGATAGGAATATTGAAGATTAAGGATTTTTAAGTATGGAAGATGACACTGCAAAGTAATCGAAAGCTCATGTTCAAACCAATAATAATCCAAATAGTTTTGTGAGGAAAAACAGGCGGTGGAATAAAATGTTTATTTTGAGAAAATAGAACCACAACAAAATGAAAAAGAATAATAGATAAATGATACACATGATTTACATGGTTCAACTGAATGCATGCCAACTCCAAAAGGCTAAAAAGAACGAAAATTAATCCTTTGATTATTAACTAAAATAGTAGTTTTATGTTAATGAGCTAAGAAATTAGTTTGGAGACTAAAAAGTAAAAAGCATACAGCCACATGTAAAAAGTCTCACACCTGATTTCCATCCCAAAGATGTGTAAGCTTGCTTCCGGGTAATGCAAGCATAACTAGGCTCTGCATCAAACATTTAATCGGCAAAGACTTGAATGGATAGCCATTAATGTTTACCAGTCGTAGTCTGGGCATCAATGATAAGGCTTTGAAACAGAAGTGCACCTTTTTAACTTCAACCATATTCAAGACTATGGCTTCAACTGTTTCGTCCCTCTAATAATTAAGAGAATACAATAATATCAAATGTAAATACATTTCCAAATAGAATGAAAATATTATTAGAAGTTTCTTATGGAAGAAAATTAATTGATTTAATAATATTATAGCTAGCCAAATTATACTTTTTCATTTTGTTTAATGTTTCATCTTTTAATTCTTAATACATATATAGTTTCTAAGCTAACTTTCTTTGCTGACTCCTTGTCGTTACTTTAAAGCTAATTTCTAACAGCATTATTCATAGTCACTTCAATTGAAAAAAGTACATAATTTAATACATTACCGTATTCATCTTCGATATATGAATAATATCCTTATTATTACACAACCGACCCTTCCTGCGAGCAATTTCCTGACCCATCTCCTCCACTAAATCATGCATCCGCAATTGATACCATTTATCAATAATTATCAAACACTTCTCAATTAGTCGGTTTATTCCCCGCCTCGTCAGAGAACCACGACCGCCTATAATATTTATAACTGAATTTTTTTTATAACCTTTGAGAAAACATATGTCAAGAAATATGAGTTTCAAATCATCATCCAGTCCCTCAAAACTTAATTCCAGGATTTTCATAATACTAGGGTCCGGGATTTGATTTAATTTATCCAATTCCATTTCCCATTCATGCGGTGTCCTTTTGCATAAATGGGAACCCAACACTTTAAGAGCCAATGGAAGGCCTTGAGCATAACGTAGTACCCTTTTCGACAACTCCATGTAATCCTCTGGGGGATCCTTTCGTTTGAAAGCTTTCATACTCAAAAGCTCAAGAGCATTACTTTTGTCTAATCCCTCAACCTTATATATATAGATTTCACCAACATTATTGAAGACTTCTTTATCCCTGCTTGTCAAGATGATTCTACTCCCAGGACCGAACCAACCCTCACCTACACATAAAGCTTCTAATTGTTCTGGACTACTAACATCATCAAGAACAACAACCACCTTAATTCTACTCAATGAATCCTTGATATAAGTGGGTATTGCATTAAGCATTTCTATGGTCGTACTTTCAATCCCTAAGAGCTCAGAGAGAAACTTTTTTTTCAAACAAATAAGTCCATTCTTTTCTGATTCTTCCCTAACGCTGTGAAGGAAGTTGTAGCGGTCAAATTGATAAGATATTCGACCATAAAGAATTTCTGCAATGGTTGTTTTGCCAATGCCTCCCATGCCCCATAATCCCAGAAAACGAACATCCCTTGATCCCATGCTTATATATGGGAGAATCCTCTCAATGTGTGAATCCATCCCAACCAACCCGTTTGAAGTAGTAAAGGGGTTGGGATAAAGTCTGTGCACAATATTCTCCACAATTTTCCCAATGAATTCCTCCTCATTTCTACAAAAGAAATGATGAACACATACCATGTAATGAGTTCAATTGAATTCTTTTAAAATTCATATAACAAAAATGAAATGTTTGAAAGATCTGTAGATCAGATTTTTAGTTTTTGGACACGTCTAAATGAAAAGGAATTACCTGTGATTTCTGAAATCCCAACCAGATATACCGGCTGCTTCTTCCAAAGCAGAGCACCATTTCCGGATCCTGTCTTTGCAGTTGCTCAATCGCTCCTTCTCTTTCTCGAATGCTTCTCCAAATTTTCCAGTGAGATCACTGACATTTGAGGGATCAACATTATAGAAAACTGGCACCGCCTTTTGGCCTAATTTTTTTGTACACTCCATTATCTTCACCAGCTCATCTAGACACCACGGAGAGGATGCATAGTTTTCTGAGAAAATGATGACAGAAATCTTTGATTCTTCAATTATTCTCAAGAGAGTAGGAGAGATCTCTTCTCCTCTGTCAAGATCATTTTCATCTATGAATGTGTGGATATGTTTTCGAACAAAAGCAGCGTAGAGATGGCTGGTAAAATTAGGGCGAGTATCAGAACCTCGGAAACTCAAAAACACATCATAGCTAAATTTAGTGAGACTAGTTGCAGATGAAGAAGCCATTTTCAGAAGTTAGAGAAAGCTCAGATGGAAAATAGCTAAAGACGGATATATAAACAAAATATCTTCAACGAAGTTTCCATGAAATTGCAAGGAATTAAAGAGACACTGCTTTTGGATCTGAATGTCAAATTCCACCAAATTTCTGCAAAGTTGAGATTAAATTATGGCGAGTATCAGAACCTCTGAAACTCAAAAAAACATCATAGCTAAATTTAGTGAGACTAGTTGCAGATGAAGAAGCCATTTTCAGAAGTTAGAGAAAGCTCAGATGGAAAAAGGCAGAGTAGCTTCAACGAAGTTTCCGTGAAATTGCAAGGAATTAAATAGA
Source organism: Euphorbia tirucalli (assembly GCA_039660915.1). Classification (NCBI taxonomy): domain Eukaryota; kingdom Viridiplantae; phylum Streptophyta; class Magnoliopsida; order Malpighiales; family Euphorbiaceae; genus Euphorbia; species Euphorbia tirucalli. The sequence goes on along the minus strand of CM077639.1, from coordinate 2,667,015 downwards.
CACTGCTTTTGGATCTGAATATCAAATTCTACCAAATTTCTGCAAAGTTGAGATTAAATTTCAAACAGTGAATGGTGGGGACACAACTTTTGAAATTGCAGCAAAAGACAAAAGAAAAATAGCTTCTTCTGTGATCCTTCTGGCACTCCCACTCCCACTCCCACTCCATTTTTTTATTTTTCCACGTTTCACACAAAATACACACTTTCCTATGTTTGACTTATATATGCATACTTCCCAATCTGCATTTCAACTGAGGATTTGTGCGTAGTTCATATATGGGTCACTGCTATTTTGATATATAGATATAAAAAAAAAAAGATAAAAACTTATTCAGTAACAAATTTGAAGTATTTAAGCAAACTTTTCCGTTGTAGGTAAAAAAGTTAGGTGGTGCCAAAAGGTAAGTATTTAGGTAAAAAGCCCAAACCTCTTTTCCTCTTGGAATATTGAGAATATTTTTAGGGAAATTATCAAATTTACATTGGATTTGGGCTTTTGTTTTTAGGCCTACCTTTTATTATTTACTGAATATATGACTATAAATAATTTCTGCAATGGTTGCTTTTCCAACTCCCCCGGTTCCCCATAATCCTACAAAATGAACATCCTTTGATCCCATGCTTAAACAGGATAGAATTTGCTCAATATGTGAATTGATTCCAACCAATTCACTTGAGATAGTATAGGAGGTTGGATAAAGTTTCTGCATAATATACTCTGCAACTTTCTCAATTAGTTCCACTTGGTTGCTGCAAAAGACGCGATGAACATCCAACATATAATGAGTTCAAACCACACTTTTAATTCTGATGGAGTTCTTTCAAACAAATATGAAAATTATTAAAAAAAAAAAACATAAAAATGATTTAAAGGCAAATCAATTAAACCTTTTACATAATTTGTGACTCCCACAAATTAATTTATTAGCTATAAAAGAAAAAAAAATAAAGGAAAAGATGATTAGAATTTTTCACATTATTCATTTCTAAATAATAAATTTGATAAAAAAAAAATAGTTGATTTGAATTGAATGACCTAAGAAGGCGTTATCATCCAGATAAGGAAGTTCCCGCAACATTAGATCCTGAGCTCCTGCAGGCGGAATCTCAAAGAAATGGATCCCTGAAGGAAAAGAGGAGGCAAAATTCACCATGAAATTAGCACATCCATTTCCTTCTCTATAAGTATGCTCCATGTGGACTACCCAATCCCGGTTCATCAACTCTTGAATCGTGGCTAAAAGACTATCAACAGTCATTCACATTGCAAACCTTCATTTGCATTACATAGTGCAAGAAATTCCCCCGAATGGAAATTAAAATTATAAAAATAATAATAACAATGATGAAAAAGAACTTCATTAATTTTCATAGTTTATAATAACCATTAGTTTAGTGAGTTATTTCTGTATTACTCGAATTGAACTGAAAGTCTGTCAGGGATTTTATCAAACGGTTGGAGTGCATAAAATTTCACCTAAAAGTTTAGTTTTTCTATGATCCGAAAAATCAAGAGGACTAAGCACCACTTTGTTCAGGTCCAGAAAGTGCCTCATTATAAGCAGAGGTATACATGGAGAAAAAGAAAAGACCTGTAATTGCTGGAATCCCATCCGGATAGATTGGTTGCTTCTTCCAAAGCAGAGCACCATCTCTGGACTCTTTCTTTGCTGTTGCTAAATCGTTTTTTCTCTCTCTCGAACGCTGCTCCGAATTTTCTAGTCAGGTCACTAACATCTGAGGGATCGACCTGATAGAAAATTGGTATAGCCTTTTGCTCAATTGTTTTGATTTGCTAGAATTTACCTTTTCCTTAATTACTAGAAAATCTCATTAGATTAATTCATCAATTAACAATTAGAATTTGCATCTTAAGCTTAAATAAAAATTTAAGGAAACATTTGAGGTATTATATTTGTGGTTGGGGTGGCGGATCATGAATTCCATAATATTGTTAGAATGATTGAAACATTTCATGGAAATATTGCCTGAAACATGAATAATTAATTTCTTTCATTTTATTCTTTTCCATATAAGAAAGTTGACAAAATAAACATAATCCAACTGAATTAGAATGAACTGAGTTCTTCTAAGATCCAATTGAAAACTTAATTATTACTTATAAAGGTAAAATAATTCAGGAACTTTCCGTTAATTATAATAAGCCATCATATGCGAAGTTAATTATGCTTAAACAATTTACTTAACACTCTGCTTTATCCTTTGGTCTATCTCTCCTACTGATCATCAATTACATGAGCTGATGATATGAATCATTTATGTTTCAAAACAACCCACTGAACCCCACACCTCTTTACCCTTATTCCTGGTCCAAGACTTCCTTCTAACTCAAACTGAAATGATTTCTCCTTTCCGCCGAAAACTTCATCAATCATTCCCGATTGATAATTTGAGTACCACAAAAACACATAATCTTTTTCATAGGAACTATCAATCAAAGTCCAATAGCATCGCCGATATTTAACGAACACCCTGAATTGTTCAACAAAATCATATATCGGTTCCCAACGAAGTTCTTTGTGAAGCCCAATGCCATGACCAGAGGGATGGAATTCTACAGCAACACAAAATGCCAAGGTGAGGTAAGAAGGATAAGAGAAATGTGGGAACTTAACAACCACTGAATTTCCTTCGCTTTGATATTTGAACCACTCTGGTATTTCAGTTCCAGGTATGACCATTTTAAAACTTGTCTTCGCCTGTGTTATAGAAAACAAAACATTATAAATTAATTACCATAAAGAGGTTAAACAGAAAAATTAGGAAAAGGCGTGGAGCGAGCTTACATTGCGTGGTAAAATGGTCATTTCTTCAACTCTCCAGCATGCATCTTCCAAAATCTTGTGGCGAGCATTGTTGTCCAACTTGATGCAGTTTGAAAAACAAAATTCATAATCACCTGTAATTTCAGGGAAGTTGGTTCGATTTGAGAGATATTTGAATGCGATGGATGCAATTGATGCAGCTTGCAGCATCCTACAATCATATGCTTCGAGTCTTTTGAGTTGCCAGGGAAGCAATGGCAAACTTCGCAGTCTCTCGCACCTCTCAACACTTAAAAAGTTTAGTGATGATAAAGAGATAATGTCAGTTGGGATTTCTACAATTCCACTCCAGGCAAGAGATAGCTCTTTTAAAGAAGTCAAACCATTTAAAGGAGGCAATTTTGACAGTTTTGAGCAACCAATGAGATTCAGTGATTGAAGGCATTTCAACTCACACATGCTGTCAGGAAGAATCTCGAGATCTTTACAGTAAAGCATATACAAATGAACAAGTGACGAAGATAAACATCTGATTGATGACGGCAATTCTCTTATTGGATTACCAGTTAAATGTAAACTTCGAATACTTGGAGGACTGTTGAGGAAATCAAGAGAACAAGGCCACCCTAAATATTTTATGCTACTCGGAAGCTCTGGAAGAAGCTTTAAATTCCGGCATCTTTGCAGACTAAACTTGCGAAGAGAATTTGCATGAACAAGGCTTGGAATGCTTCTCAAGTTTGTGCAGTGACTCAGAGATAAAGTTGTAAGATTCTTGAAAGTTCCAATACAAGGCGGCAGCACTTCCAAACTAACGCAGCACGTAAGATCTATATCTTTTAGTTTAGTTGCTGATGAGAGATCTGGTAGCCTCTTTAAGCGCAAGGAATATTCTAGATTAAGGATTTTTAAGTATGGAAGATGACACTGCAAAGTAATCGAAAGCTCATGTTCAAACCAATAATAATCCAAATAGTTTTGTGAGGAAAAACAGGCGGTGGAATAAAATGTTTATTTTGAGAAAATAGAACCACAACAAAATGAAAAAGAATAATAGATAAATGATATACATGATTTACATGGTTCAACTGAATGCATGCCAACTTCAAAAGGCTAAAAAGAACGAAAATTAATCCTTTGATTATTAACTAAAATAGTAGTTTATGTTAATGAGCTAAGAAATTAGTTTGGAGACTAAAAAGTAAAAAGCATACAGCCACATGTAAAAAGTCTCACACCTGATTTCCATCCCAAAGATGTGTAAGCTTGCTTCTGGGTAATGCAAGCATAACTACGCTCTGCATCAAACATTTAATTGGCAAAGACTTAAATGGATAGCCATCAATGTTTACCAGTCGTAGTTTGGGCATCAATGATAAGGCTTTGAAACGGAAGTGCACCTTTTTAACTTCAACCATATTCAAGACTATGGCTTCAACTGTTTCGTCCCTCTAATAATTAAGAGAATACAATAATATCAAATGTAAATACATTTCTAAATAGAATGAAAATATTATTAGAAGCTGTTTCTTATGGAAGAAAATTAATTGATTTAATAATATTATAGCTAGCCAAATTATACTTTTTCATTTTGTTTAATGTTTCATCTTTTAATTCTTAATACATATATAGTTTCTAAGCTAACTTTCTTTGCTGACTCCTTGTCGTTACTTTAAAGCTAATTTCTAACAGCATTATTCATAGTCACTTCAATTGAAAAAAATACATAATTTAATACATTACCGTATTCATCTTCGATATATGAAGAATATCCTTATTATTACACAACCGACCCTTCCTCCGAGCAATTTCCTGACCCATCTCCTTCACTAAATCATGCATCCGCAATTGATCCCATTCATCAATAATTATCAAACACTTCTCAATTAGTCGGTTTATTCCCCGCCTCGTCAGAGAACCACGACCACCTATAATATTTATAACTGAATTTTTTTTATAACTTTTGAGACAACATATGTCAAGAAATATGAGTTTCAAATCATCATCCAGTCCCTCAAAACTTAATTCCAGGATTTTCATAATACTAGGGTCCGGGATTTCATTTAATTTATCCAATTCCATTTCCCATTCATGCGGTGTCCTTCTGCATAAATGGGAACCCAACACTTTAAGAGCCAAGGGAAGGCCCTGAGCATAACATAGTACCCTACTTGACAACTCCATGTAATCCTTTGGAAGATACTTTTGTTTGAAAGCTTTCATACTCAAGAGCTCAAGAGCATTACTTTCATCTAATCCCCCAACCTCATATATATAGATTTCACCAACATTGTTGAAGACTTCTTTATCCCTGCTTGTCAAGATGATTATACTCCCAGGACCGAACCAACCCTCACCCACACATAAAGCTTCTAATTGTTCTGGATTACTAACATCATCAAGAACAACAACCACCTTAATTCTACTCAATGAATCCTTGATATAAGTGGGTATTGCATTAAGCATTTCTATGTTCATACTTTCAATCCTTAAGAGCTGAGAGAGAAACTTTTTTTTCAAACAAATAAGTCCATTCTTTTCTGATTCTTCCCTAATGCTGTGAAAGAAGTAGTAGCGGTCAAATTGATAAGATATTCGACCATAAAGAATTTCGGCAATGGTTGTTTTGCCAATGCCTCCCATTCCCCATAATCCTACAAAACGAACATCCCTTGATCCCATGCTTATATATGGGAGAATCCTCTCAATGTGTGAATCCATCCCAACCAACCCGTTTGAAGTAGTAAAGGGGTTGGGATAAAGTCTGTGCACAATATTCTCCACAATTTTCCCAATGAATTCCTCCTCATTTCTACAAAAGAAATGATGAACACATACCATGTAATGAGTTCAATTGAATTCTTTTAAAATTCATATAACAAAAATGAAATGTTTGAAAGATCTGTAGATCAGATTTTTAGTTTTTGGACACGTCTAAATGAAAAGGAATTACCTGTAATTTCTGAAATCCCAACCAGATATACCGGCTGCTTCTTCCAAAGCAGAGCACCATTTCTGGATCCTGTCTTTGCAGTTGCTCAATCGCTCCTTCTCTTTCTCGAATGCTTCTCCAAATTTTCCAGTGAGATCACTGACATTTGAGGGATCAACATTATAGAAAATTGGCACCGCCTTTTGGCCTAATTTTTTTGTACACTCCATTATCTTCACCAGCTCATCTAGACACCACGGAGAGGATGCATAGTTTTCTGAGAAAATGATGACAGAAATCTTTGATTCTTCAATTATTCTCAAGAGAGTAGGAGAGATCTCTTCTCCTCTGTCAAGATCATTTTCATCTATGAATGTGTGGATATGTTTTCGAACTAAAGCAGCGTAGAGATGGCTGGTAAAATTAGGGCGAGTATCAGAACCTCGGAAACTCAAAAACACATCATAGCTAAATTTAGTGAGACTAGTTGCAGATGAAGAAGCCATTTTCAGAAGTTAGAGAAAGCCTAGATGGAAAATAGCTAAAGACGGATATATAAACAAAATAGCTTCAACGAAGTTTCCATGAAATTGCAAGGAATTAAAGAGACACTGCTTTTGGATCTGAATGTCAAATTCTACCAAATTTCTGCAAAGTTGAGATTAAATTATGGCGAGAATCAGAACCTCTGAAACTCAAAAAAACATCATAGCTAAATTTAGTGAGACTAGTTGCAGATGAAGAAGCCATTTTCAGAAGTTAGAGAAAACTCAGATGGAAAAAGGCAGTGTAGCTTCAACGAAGTTTCCGTGAAATTGCAAGGAATTAAATAGACACTGCTTTTGGATCTGAATGTCAAATTCTACCAAATTTCTGCAAAGTTGAGATTAAATTTCAAACAGTGAATGATGGGGGACACAACTTTTGACATTGCAGCAAAAGACAAAAGAAAAATAGCTTCTTCGGTCACTCCTCCTCCATTTTTTGATTTTTCCACGTTTGACACAATATACACACTTTCCTATGTTTGGCTTACATATACATACTTCCCAACCCGCAGTTCAATGGAGGATTTGTGCTATTTTGATATATATATAAAGGAAAAAAAAAACTCATCGTTAAATTCCAAATGAAAATATATATTCAGTAACAAATTTGAAGTTTAATTATGTATGCTTTTGATACCGTCGGAGTAATAGTTACAGCTTTTAAATGAATAAATAAAAATAAAAATAACAAGCACATGGAATGTCTTTTACTGCCAATTTTACTAAAATAATTAAAAATCATAGTTTTCATAGAAAATATATTAAAAAAATTGACACTTGTCCCAATAGAACTGATAAGTATAGATTCAACATTATATTATTGACCTTGTCCTATTCTTCTTAGCTATTAGAGAGAAAAAGAGAGCAATAATTGAGAGCGCGTAACAATGGCAATGAACAAATCGTCAAACAAAGGTTTTTTTTTTTTTTTTTTTTTAATAAATAATTATAATTTAGACGAGATTTGATGAAATACACTAATATCTTTTTATATTTATATATCTAATTTGTATCTCCCTGTATTTTACATCTATCATACTATAACTTCCCTTTATTTATTAATGTTTGATTTTCTATCAAAATTATTGACTTGTTATATATTTTTGAACTAATGTCATCTCTTAAAATGTTCTACATTCAAGTTTTTTTTAATTAGACCCCTTTAATGTCTTTTTTCTAATGTAATCATAACTTAAAAGGTATGCAAAAAGTCTTATAATAAATAAAAAAAAAAAAATTTTGTAACAAAAGACTTCACAAAATCAATATTAGATAGGATACAAGGCTAATCTTAATTTCATGGGTTACTTCAAGGTTTCTATCAATCTAATGACTAATTTATTTATCTTCATTTTCTTTATTTAGCGTTAGTATAACCACTTTTTGTGGTTCAATTCCTATTACCTAGCTAATCTCCATATTTGTCTTTTTTTAGTTAATATTCCTTTGCTCGAATAGGTACGTGTGCTACCTAATTCTTATATATATATTTTTTTTAATTTCAAATAATAATATAACAATAATAAATTATAATAATTTAATATAATAATAATTAACATTTTAATTAATTACTATTATATCCTTAAAAAAATCTCACGGAACCAAGCTTAATGCGTCCATAAATTCCAACCGTCAACATTTGATTTATGGAATAAATACGAGCACTGACTTAACTTGAGCAAGAATAATATAATTAAATTTCAAGATATGCTAGAGTTTTTGTTCATAACAAATTTAATCCCATAATTTAGTATTTAATTGAATTCACAATTCAATTAATTAATAAACATGCTAGAGTCTTTGTTCATAACAAATTTAATCCCATAATTTAGTATTTAATTGAATTCACAATTCAATTAATTAATAAATTATTTACAACGTAGGGTATTGGACCCCTAATGTGGGTGACTTTCTAGGTTCACAGCTAATTGACATTAAAGAATAAAACTCTTGTGTAAAAACAATATTTCATATCTCATTGCCCATATTATTTTTAATCCTTAAAGATCAGGATTGACGCCTAGCATAATATACCCCGACACTCAATTAGAAATAAATAAACACAAGGTATATTAAACGAACTATGATCATAATTATTGCACAATTAAGTTGTATTCATTGCAAGATCCTGATCTTGACTAGGTTCATGGTTTGTCAAAACCGTAATTGTCAAGATGCTATGACTTTGCCTTTCAATAATAATTCTTTGATAAATCTCATATGCCTGGCTAGGATTTAATTTATCAAAGAATAATTAATAAAAGTCATAAGATGTTATCCATATTCTTGCAGGGTAATGAAATCCTATTTTGGCTGATCTTCCGCCACACTACATAACAAAATAAGGCTATAACATGCTGAAATACCATATATGGCTAAAATGGTAAAAAGCAATAATAAACCTTAATTTCTTATGAAAAAACAATCGGATCACCTCAAGTCAAAGGACAATATATACCAATATGATCTAAATGACAAATGATTGACAAGTCAATAAACTGCATGTCCTTGTCATTTAACGTCACAATTCAGTCAACTCATCATTTGAGCACCCACATATTTATCGTGGCATCTTATGTGAAGTGGTATAAGATTCACCACTTCTCTAAGAAAATAAATAAAGGTGATGGTTTATGAATTAATAATGCCCAGTTATTAATTCTTCCAACCACGAACATTTAAAGTATATTATTACCAAGAAAACCTATCTCATATTCCCAACTCTTGAGAATAGGTTCTCTTTAATAATAGTTTTAGGACAAATATTTACTGACATATTATACTTAATAAGAGATAAATATGAAAGAAAACATTTACATTACTAACAGTATGATACATCTATAAAAAAATAAAATAACAAAAAACATGTAAAAATAAGATCAAATAAAAGGAAAAATGTAGAAACAATACCAAATGTAATTAAAATAACAAAACAATGTAATTTTAAATAAGTTAAAAGACAATGTAAAAAATTAACGAGATAGATTGTTGATATAGCTTTCATACACATGTGTGTTACTTGTATGATGTATTTATAAACAATACAAAATAATAAGATACATGTAAAAATAATACAAAATAATGAGATAAACGTAAATACAATACCAGATGTAATTAATGTTAAGGCTAGATGATTGGGAAAATTATGATTTCCATTAAATTGAGAATAAGAGATACAAGGAGTATATATAGGCAAGTGTGTCTAGGGTTACAAGGAAAAATAAAAATACATTTTATTTACATTTACAATTATATCCCTTTACACCCCCCGTCAAGCCGATGGGTATCCTCAATGTGAAGACGAGAGCGAAGGGAGATGAACTTGGAGGTACCAAGAGGCTTGGTGAAAATGTCGGCCAGCTACTCAGATGATTGCAAAAATTGAACATGTAGAACGCCAGAAGCAACCAGTTCACGCACAAAGTGATAATCCAGAGCAATGTGCTTGGTGCGAGCATGAAAAACAGGATTTTTACTGAGATAAATAGCACCAATATTGTCACACCATAAGGTAATATTACCACGAAGAGAGACACCAATGTCATGAAGGAGTGAATTGAGCCAAATGACCTCAGCTGCAGCATTAGCAAGAGCCTTATATTTGCTCTCCGTACTCGAGCGTGCAATAGTAGGTTGTTTGCGAGCAGACCAAGAAATCAGGCTATTACCCAAAAAAATGCAATACCCACCAGTGGACCGCCGATCATCAGGACAGCCCCCCCCAATCAGCATCAGAAAAGGCATGTAGTTGAAGTGAAGAGGAGTTGGAGAGAAGTAAACCATGATGAATGGTGCCCTTAAGATAACGTAAAAGCCATTTAACACCCATCCAGTGAACATCTGTGGGTTGATGCATGAATTGACAGAGTTTGTTGACAGCAAAGGCAATGTCAGGCTGAGTGAGTGTAAGATATTGCAGAGCCCCAATAGTTCGACGATACTCTTCACCAGAAGAAAGAACCGTGCCCATAGATTTGGAAAGATTCAGAGTGGAAGCCATAGGAGTGAGACACGGCTTACAATCAGTCATAGAGGTGCGGCATAAAATGTCTTCAATGTATTTTGATTGACGGAGAACAAGCCCAGTGGGAGTATGATCAACTTCGATGCCAAGAAAATATGTGACTCTGCCCAAATCCCGAATAGGAAATTCTTATTCCAATAGACGAATAGTTTGCTGAATGGCAGACAGAGACGATCCTGTAACCAAAATGTCATCCACATAACATAAAATATAAGTGGAAGTATTACCAAAGATGCGGACAAATAATGAATGATCAGCCTGGGATTTTCGAAAACCACATTGAGCAACAAAATTGCACAACCGAGTGAACCACTCCCGAGGCGCTTGTTTCAAGCCATACAGAGATTTCCTGAGAAGACACACATGATCAGGGTGGCTAGCATCAAGGAATCCCGGCAGTTGCTTCATATAAATAGTCTTAGAGAGGTTGCCATGAAGAAAGGCATTGCTGACATCGAGTTGGTAAACAGGCCAGCTATGAATGGAGGCAAGAGCCAAGATGGTGCGAATGGTGGTGGCCTTAATAACCGGACTGAATGTCTCCTTGTAGTCTATGCCAGCTTGTTGCGTAAATCCCCGGGCAACAAGGCGAGCTTTATACCTGTCTACAGTGCCATCAGTCTTCCTTTTAATCCTGTACAACCACTTACAATCAATAATGTTAGTATTCAGAGGACGGGGAACCAAGTCCCACGTGTGAGCAAAGGTGAGAGCCTTAAATTCTTGGGTCATAGCATCACGCCACACAGGGTACTTCCGGGCTTGAGAGTAGGTAGAGGGTTCGGTTAGTGTGTGATCAAGGTCAGTTTTAGTAGAGTGGAGGGCATAGCGGGCTGGTTTGTGTCTGACATGGGCTGGGCGAAGTGTCATACGTGTAGGAGGTTGCGGGTTGGAAGGGTTGTGGTCAGTAGCCGGGGACGGAGGTGGCGTTGGAGGTGTAGGGTGTGGGGACGGCGAAATAGGAGGGCTGGGCTGTGAGGGTGGGTTTGAAGGGGGCAGATGCGAAGAGAAGTCTTGCTGTCGGTTAATGGGATCGGGAACAGGTATGTGCAGTACCCCATCAGCAGAGGAAGGCGAGTTGGAGGCGGAAGCATTGCTGGGCTGAGACACACAAAAAGGAAAATTATGCTCATGAAATTTAACATGCTTAGCAATATAAATTCTGTCATTTTGAGGGCTATAGCATAAAAAACCGGAGTGAAAACGTGATTTGCCAAGAAAAACACAACTGTGACTACGAAATTGAAATTTATTTGCGTTATAAGGCCGTAAAAGAGAAAAAATTTCACACCCAAAAATTTTAAGGTCAGTATACGGAGGTGAAGTGTGAAAGAGATGAAAGTAAGGTGAGTCATTGTGCAAAGTAGGAGACGGCAAATAATTAATTAAATCAACACTATGATTAACGGCATAATTCCAGAAACGGAGGGGAATTTTGGCATGGGCAAGCAATGTGAGAGTGGTATCTACTATATGCCGAATCTTGCGTTCTGAAATACCATTCTGTTCATGTGTATGGGGGCATGCAAAAAAATGTGTGATGCCAATTGATTTGAAATAGGAATCAAGTTTGAGAAATTCACCTCCAGAATCTGAGTGAAAACGCTTAATGTCACCATTGAATTGTTTCTTAATCATGGCATGAAATTCAAGAAAAGTCTTATAGACATCACTTTTAAATTTGAGACAATAAACCTATGTAAAACAAGTACATTCATCAATGAAGAGAACAAAGTATTTATGATTTAAATAAGAAGTAACAGGGGCAGGGCCCCAAACATCTGAATGAATAACTTCAAACGGAACAGAACTTGGTCTAAATATGGGTTTTAAATTACTTCGAGTCAGTTTCCCCATTTGACAAGCAGTGCAAAAATTATTAGAAGGACAGAATTTAATATTGCTAGAATGTAAAATTTGCGATGTTACTCGCTTATTAGAGTGTCCCAGTCGAGCATACCACACGTCAAAAGGGACAGATTTGCCAACCAACGCTTCCTTCAATTCTGGCGGCAGCACATACAAGCCATGATCACTCGGACCGCTCAGCAAAATTCTCTTCGTTACCTGGTCCTTCACAAGAAAATGAGATGGCCAAAATTCAAAGAAACAACGATTATCAGTGGTAAATTTTTGCACAGATAAAAGAGACTTGGTAATTTTGGGAACAAATAGAACATCATTAAGTTTAAAAGAGGCATAGGAAGAAGTACCAGTGTGGCTGATAGGAAGACCCTGACCATTGCCAACCCGAATAGTATCATTACCCGTGTAAGGTTGCAAGTGAGGAAGATGATGAGGATCAGCAGTCATGTGGTGCGTGGCACCGGTGTCAGGATACCAGGTCGACGGTGGAGCATGAGGCGGCATGGGCTGAAAATACGGTTGAGGCTGATGGAGCTGATGGGGCTGCTGTCCATTCGGTCCCCAAGCAAGGTTGGCCTGCCGAAAACGCTGCTGTCCAAGGGCGGGGTTCCGAGGCCGAAAATTGGGGTTTGGTATTACTCTTCGACATTTATCAGCCGTGTGATTATTATAGCCACAGATTTGACATGGTGCTTTAGATTTCCTGCGGAATTGATTTGGTTGCTGCTGTTGGGGTGCAGTGTGCATCATAAAGTTTGGGTTACCCCTAATATGGTGGTTCGGTTTTTGAGCAATAAGAGCCACAGGAGGCGGATTATCTTGAAAGCTTTTTAGTAGAATCTCATGTGATGTTAAATGTCCAAACAAGGTGTAATAATCAGCAGGAGGTTCCATGACACACAGAGTAGCAATAATGGATTGAAATTCATTACCAAGGGTTTTGAAGACAATAGCATTGAACTGAGCGTTGGTTAAGGGAGCGTTGGCAGCGGTGAGCTCATCAGCAAGGGCTTTACATCGTTGCAAATAATCTGCAACACCAGCATCAGTCTTTCGCAGTTCTTGTAGTTGCATATGTATCTGAAGTTGTCTGTTTTGTGACACAGACCCATAAGCCTTTGATAAGGCTTGCCAAGCATCATAACTTGATGTAATACCTACCACAGAACGGAATACAGAAGGAGATAAGGATGAGAAAATCCAAGACAAGAGCATTTGGTCCTTTGCAAACCAGGCCGTATAGGCTGGGTTATCGACTTCCACATTAGGGTCGGTTGGTGAAGAAATTTTCTTTGGTGGAGCTAAGGAGGTGCCATCAATATGGCCAACGAGATTGTGGCAGTGAAGAATAGGGGTAAACTGGGTTTTCCAGACCAAATAATTTGAGTGATCTAATTTATTGGAGAAGATTTGATTTGAGGTGATGGGAAGAGGATGTGGAGAGGGGTTGGATTCGGCCATGATAGTGGAGTTAGGGTTGATGAGAGTGAAGGAGGCGGCTTGAGTGGATGAGGAGGAAGATGCCGATTGGAGAGAGGGGTTAGGGTTAGGGTTTGAGATGTAGGAGGCGGATGAAGAAGAGTGGCTATTAGAGTTGGATTCGGTTTCTGAATCGGATTTGGAGCTAGAAGACATAAAGCTCTGATACCATGTTAAGGCTAGATGATTGGGAAAATTATGATTTCCATTAAATTGAGAATAAGAGATACAAGGAGTATATATAGGCAAGTGTGTCTAGGGTTACAAGGAAAAATAAAAATACATTTTATTTACATTTACAATTATATCCCTTTACAATTAAAACAATGCAAGAAAAAAAAAGCAATTCAATAGTTAAAAAAAAAAAAAAGATCACCCAAAACTAAGATAGTTAAAAAAAAAAAAGGCAATTCAAATAGTTTTGTTTCCTTTGTTTTGTTGGTTATACTTTTTAAAAAAAGCAAAGATTGTTGAAATATATTGTTGACCTCTTAATATTCAGTGAAATAAAGATTACAACAAATGTAATTAAAACAAGAAAAAAAGGGTTAAAAGATAAGGTAAAAAAATACCATTGACATATCGTATATGTATCATAAACGTATCAAATATCTGTTAAACGCATATCGTAAAAGTATTAAACACGTCGTAACGACCTTTAAAAAAAGGGGTTATCATGGCTGTATCGTGCTGAAATATTTTCCATTTAAAGAAACGTGTTGGCTTATCAAATTCTAGTTTTTGAGCCATTTTGAAACTCATTCTGACCTTGTGTTTTATTTATTTATTTATTATTCTTAGTGTTGTATTTTAGGAATTAGAAAAGTGACATCTAAGAAATTTTTTTTTTTTTTTCTTTTAGAAGTTTTCAATATATGGTATGTTAGTTAGTGGGTGTAAATTTGGTGGTATTTTGATAAAAGAAAATCCATGAATAAAGCTAAAAATGAATCAAAGTTGAATAATTCGATTGCCTTTTTTAACAGTAGGGCCAAACTAGCCTGATCAGTGAAGCTTGAAGAGCTAAAGCTCCATTAGCCCAATGGAGCATACTTGACACTGTACACAGCCCATTATCATACTTCTGGTTTCATGCCCAGAATTTGAATTCCTCCATTACTGAATTAGGGCTTTTTGGATTTTTGAATTCCTTGCTATTTTACCTCCTAAAAATCCCATCTTTCTTCCTTGCAGCCATGGCTAACGAAACGAGCAAGAAAAAGAGACACAATAAAAATCAAACCCAAGAATCCCAATTCAATTACAATCTCAATTCTTGCTCTAAATCCAAAAACCTCTCCTCTGCCATCACTCTCTACGACGATGCAGTTTCGAAGAACATTCGCCTCAACAACAATCACTTCAACTCTCTTCTTTACCTCTGCTCCATCTCTCTTTCTAACCCCACAACTACAGACCTCGCTCTTCAATATGGGTCTCGAATATTCGATCATATGATTGCCAACGGCATCAAACCCAATGAAGCATCGATCACTGCAATTGCAAGACTTGCTGCGGCGAAAGGGGATGGAGATTACGCTTTTGATTTGGTGAAAAACATGGGGGTTTACAACGAATTGCCTCGATTGAGGACTTATGATCCGGTGTTGTTTTGTTTCTGTGAGAAATTGGCGGCTGATAAAGCGTATGAAGTGGAGGAGCATATGGGGAGAATGGGAGTAAGTTTGGAGGAGGCAGAAATTGCAGAGTTGCTGAGAGTAAGTGTGGAGACTGCAAAAGAGGAGAGGGTTTATGGGTATTTGCAGAAATTGAGGAAGACTGTGAGGTGTGTGAGAGAGGAAACTGCAAAGGTAATTGAAGATTGGTTTAAGGGATTTGAGGTTAATGGGCCGGAATTGGAAATTGATTTGGTGAAGGGGGCAGTTGTGAGGAATGGAGGTGGGTGGCATGGGATTGGGTGGATTGGGAAGGGGAAATGGATAGTGAAGAGAGGGAATGTGGATTCTGATGGAAAGTGTTGTTGTTGTGGGGAGCATTTGGCCTGTGTTGATATTGAAGATGTGGAGACTGAGAGGTTTGCTAAATCTTTGACGGTTTTGGCTATGGAAAGAGAAGTTAGATCTAACTTTAGAGAATTTCAGGTAGTGTTGATGTTTGAGTTTTTTTTCTCAAGTAACTTGATTGAATTTTGGCATGTTTGTGTTTACTTATTGAATACTGATTAGTTTGAATTTGTTTATACTATCTGCTGATTAATTTCTATTTATGATCATACTTATGTTTCAATTAGAGATGGTAAAAACTATTGTTGGAGACATACCAATCACCTTCACCTATTAGTAGTGAGAACTAAAGACTGGGATCAGAGTTTGAGTCCTAACAATTCGGTCTGTTGATTAAATTCAACTCAAGGTAGAGATGATATGTGCTCATACACACGCTTCATTTTGTTTCAGAGGTTTGTTGGAGATAATTAGAACTATTTTTGGAGCCTTACCCATTAGCTAAGTTTTTTTGTTTTTATTTATTTATTTATTTGTTTATTTACGTAATGGTTCTCTGACATATATGTCTGTGTTATGGGTCAAAACTGCAGGATTTTGCAAACCCTGGTCCTCCCTTTTAGCATGATTTTGCAAAAAAAAAAATATTGGAATATTTATGTGCAGCACAATTTCATTTATTTGTTGCCAAGAGATATTGTTTTTATATCGGCTTATTGGATTAATACATATACCGTCCCTCCAACTTGTCTTCAAAAGCCTAATGACCTCATGAACTCTAGAAACGACCCACTGACCCCTTAAATTTACTTTGAATGACTGATTGACATTATAAACTTGTTTAAAATGACCGATTGGCCTCCTAAACTTGCTTAAAATAACCGATTGACCCCCTAAAACTCTTACGTGCCTAATAATTATTTAACATCTCTTTTTTCCATCTTGGGTTTAAGGGGGTTATTCATTCAGCCACATTAACCAACTTGAGGGGCCAAATAGGTCGTTTTCAAAGTTGGAGGGATCATTGGTTGTTTGTGGTTAAGTGTGAGGTCTTGTGTCTGTATTAAGCCTTCTATGTCTTTATTATACTCTTTCTCATTCTCTGCATACCTTCTGTTATAGGATTGGCTGGACAAAAATGCCAATTTTGAAGCAATAGTAGATGGAGCAAATATTGGGCTTTACGAACAAAATTTTGCAGGAGGTGGACTCAGCGTTCCTCAGGTTGTTTATTAATTTACTTTTGGGTATTCCGCTTGCCCTTATACTTTGCCTGCTTTATTGTGCAATGCATTAGTTCTTATTTTCTCAAAATTGGTATAGAACAGCTGGATGCTGTTGTTAAAGAGCTGTATGATCGGAATGGAAAATGGCCGCTGATTGTCTTGCACGACAAACGTGTTCAGGCACTCCTTGAAAATCCTTTCCACAGAAACCTGATTCAGGATTGGATAGAGAAAGATATTCTTTTTACAACTCCCCACGGTTCCAATGATGACTGGTATAAAAATCTATAACTCTTGCCTTTCTGCTCATGCTTTGAATCTCTGTTTCGAGTTAGTTCATGGTTGAACCTTTAAAAGATTTCACCTTCTGTTTTTTTTTTTTTTATTCAGGTATTGGCTTTATGCTGCTGTAAGACTGAGGTGTTTACTCGTTACTAACGACGAAATGAGGGATCATATTTTTGAACTTTTTGGAAAAAGCTTCTTTCTCAAGTGGAAAGAAAGGCATCAAGTATGTATGTTATAATGCTATTTCTTCTCTTAGAATCTAGATTCATATTAAACTGATACTTTTTTTAGTATGTAACGTCCACTTCAGCTATTATTTAGTCAACCAATTGGTAAATCTAGTCTTTTGCTTGAAAATTAGTATGTGCCTTGGTCATGTTGATTTAATGTGCTAGCAACCTAGGCTCAAAAGGTAAGACTTAACCACTATACTTGGCACAATTTGTCACTTTGGTCTTTGTACTTCAATTTTGGCACATTCATCGGTGCACTTAATTCTTTGTTTAATTTGGCGCTGGACAGATTCAGAGTGTACACTGTTACACAATTGCAGAAAATAATTTAACCATGTGCCATTGTATGTAATATACTGCTACCAGAACCATCTTTCGATTGCAATTTGTTATGGAAACTAAAAGTACATGGGTCAAATATTCGAAATTTAAAGCATAAGGATGACGGGGGCTAAATTTTAGCTTTTGTTGCATCAAATCTTATTAAATTTGATCTCCAATATAGGTTAAGTCTGCATCATGATAGTTCTCGCATATTTTTTCTTATAGCTGATACCTATATAATCAAATGATGTATTTAATTGCAGGTTCGATATACCTTTGTGAAAGGCAAACCAAAACTGCAGATGCCACCGCCCTTTTCTCTAGTTATACAGGTATCATTTGTATTAGGCCTGATACATCATTTGCCCCCTCAAGTTGGCACCAAATGTCCCCTGGCTCCCTAAATTTCAAGTTTGTCCACTGTGCCCCCTCAAGTTGTTGTAATTATCAAAAGATTTAACTGGAGCAGGACCCCATAAATCCAAACAAACAAGTTCCAATGGTTCATAAACAACAAAAGTGGAAACAAGAAAAGGTAAACGATGAATTTTACTAACTGAACAAGTATGACATAAAAGTTCATGACTTTTATTTGAAATAGAAATATCATTCAAAGCCAAAATTTTCTTCACTGCGGGATGTGCAGCATGGCCAAGACGAGCATGCCACTGAGAGAGAGACACCAAGTTTGCGAAAACGGGACGAGGCAGACTCTTTGGGAGGCTAAGAGAGTAGAGACCATTCTTATTTGGCCTTGTATGAAGTACCTGCTTGGTCACCAAATCCTTAATCACAAAAGAGTCAGCAAAAAACTCAATAGATATAGGATTAGATTTGGTTAGAGCTGAAACAGATAATAGATTATTGGAGGCAACAGGTACATGTAAAACATTATCAAATTTGACCGAATTACCATTAAGAGAAAATGAAGAAGAACCAACATGAAAGATGGGTATTTTAGAACCAATACCTATGGTGACTTCTTCTGGCCGGTATATTCATTATGGATGTTCAGGTTCTCCAAATCAGCCATTAAATGATGGGTAGCACCGGAATCAATGATCCAATCCTGTGTTGAGTGTGTATTGGTGGCTGTAAAATAGGATGCAGGGGTTGTTCGGGTTTGGTTAGTGAGATTTCCCCTAGGTTGTCATGGTGATGGACAATTTCATGCTAAATGATTAATTCCCCTACAATTGTGGTAGTAAAAAGTATCTAATGGTGCTATGGTTGTATTAGGTTGCAAAAAATTTCCAGCAATATTGTTTCTAGCATGAGGCAAAAAATCATTTTGTCTAGGAGCATTATTTGGTTGAGAATGGTTACCGAAATGGGCTGAAAATTATAGATTGAAACCCCTCCCATTAAACGACGCTGCTGGGCGTGGGGCTGTTGGCCATAGGGCTGTCTCAGACCACCACGGAATTGGTTTGCTGGACCATGGATGCCATAAAGGGCTATTGGCGCAGCATGTTTAGCATTTACCTCACGCCTGAAGTTTCGTTCTTTAGACATCAACAGGCCGTGAAGGTCTTCAAAACTAGTCGGCTCCACCTTAATCTCTAGGGAGCGAGTGAAGGGGTGATCCGCCGGTAGGAGACCATCAATTACAGCATCGACAAGGTCAGTCTTAGAGAATGCCGATTGAAAGGCAGCCAAATGATCAGAAATTTTCTTTGCCCGATTAACATAGGAGGAAATCGTCTCAGTCTCCTCTTACTTCAAATTACGTAATTGCAATCTATAATCGTGAATCTGCGATCTAGAACCAGCAACATAGGCTGCAGTCAACCGATTTCATGCCTCTTGTGCAGTCTTAGTGCCAACTATCTTTGTTACAATTCCAGGTGAGAGGGAATTGATCATCCAGCTCATCACTTTAGCATCATTTTCTTCCCATCTTTCAAATTCCGGGTTGATTTCAGTGGTTCTTGGCAAAAATTTCGGTGATGGGACTATTCTCCCATCAACATGTCCCATAAGTCTCGATCCCTTCAATAGCAGTACAAGCTGTGTTTTCCAAAGGAGATAGTTTGTAGTGTCGAGCTTGATTGGAAAGGTAGAGGTAGAGGGTATGACTACAGCTGGAAGGGAACCAGCGACAGTAGGAGTGGTGGCCGGAGTTGTCATGATTCGATGCTGGAAATTTTCTGGTTGAGATTAATTTCGGTGGTGTTAGCCGTCAAGCTCTGATACCATGTAACGTCTACGGTTTCTCCCTTGACTTTCATTGATAGTTTGTAACATATTTATACAGTCATAAGTCCAATACATAGAATAACGGGCTGGGTATATATACAATATAAATATACACGGGCTGGGCTATAGACATAATAAATATACTCTATCAACTTTCTCCTTACATATTTCTTTAATTAATGGATTTTTTTTTTCTTTCTTTCTTCTCTTTGCTTTGTGAATTGTTCTTTTTTAATACCCCAAAAATTCAATAAGTATTAATATTTATAAGTGATGTTATAATTTTAGGATTTTGTGGAATACAGTTCATTGGTGATATACACATATTTGAGAATATATTTATGCGGTGAAATATTGAGGAAATATAAAAATAGAAAGTTTTGGGAATGAAACTTATATGCACAGTAGGGATGATTATAAAAGAATTAAAAATTATGTGGAGAAATTTAGAAATTAAAACTATGTTACCATTAGAATAGTGACTTTAAATAGTAAAAAGACTGAATAGTGTTAAATAGTAACTTGCATAGTAACAAATAATAAGGGTAAAATGGTAATTTTAATAGAAAGATATTTTTATGAAAAAAAAAGATAGGAAAGGGTAGGGGGGCGAAAAAAACGATTTGAACATTTCGTACAGAGCAAAAGTGTATATATATATATATATATATATATATATATATATATATATAGAAGAAAATTGAGAATCGGATGTTAGACTTTGATAAGAATATATTACAAATACTGATATGTTTTTGTAGCAAAATTTAAAATTTTAGAATGTACAATTGTTCAAATATAATCTAGAAAACATTAGCATAGCTATTTAATATAAGTGCATTAATCACAATTCATAAGCAATACATCAGTCCACCTAGTATAATAATAAATATCAATTGTCTACATATAAAATAAACATCTAATACCAAATATAAATACTAATTCAAGATTGGTAGTTGGATTATTTGAACTCAAAGAAATATTGTTAGGAGAAAAGTGATATAATTAAATATATAAATAATTTTAAACAAGTAATTTTTTTAGTATTTAAATAATTTCTGTGGATATTGACTTGGAAACTTAATGGAGAAGGGAGTAAGAATTTCATAGGATGAGGAGAGAGGTCTCCGTTATTGGAGATGTTGAGGAAAGAATCCCACATCGGAAATATATAAGATCAAATAGTAGTATATAAGTGTTGTAGATTGGACCTTAACATAAGCCAATTGGTTTTATGTTACATGCGCTTAACCCTACTTATGTACTTACTCATCTAGTCAAGCCCAGCACTCTCAAGGCCCTCGGCGTCTCTTTATGGTATCAGAGAGGAAGAAGGCCTGACAGCCGAAAAGATCATGGGCCCGTGTTTAAACTCCTGGTGGAGTTTGGGCTAGTAGTGAAAACAACCTGTTGATGACCTTAGGTCTCAAAGGCGATAGGGCAATGAATGTTTGACAAGTGACAACTAGTCTAGGCCCAGTTGCACTTGAGGGAGAGTGTTGGAGATGTTGAAGAAAGAATCCCACATCGGAAATATATAAGATCAAATAGTAGTATATAAGTGTTGTAGATTGGACCTTAACATAAGCCAATTGGTTTTGTGTTATATGGGCTCAACCCCACTTATGTACTTACTCATCTAGTCAAGTCCAGCACTCTCAAGACCCTCAGAATCTCTTCATCCATCCCCACCCTATTCCCTTCTCTGGAAAAATAATTATTCCATCCCTTACTTATGGAAAAAGTAAATAAAATTTCTCTGTTTTCGTTAGGACGAATCCCCATGGGATGTGGAATTTTCGCTCCCCATTTGCTACCTTAAAGGCCAACTGTTAGGATTAACAAATGAAAAACGCATGCTGGCTTTCACTATAAATTCATTAAGAAGGAAAGGCAAAACCCAAATATATGAAAGAATAATTAAGATATTGTCAATGTTTATTTGTGAATATTTATCACTATGATTTATCATTGAAAAAATTGGACACGGAAAGAGCTTTGACGGTACATGAAATTGTCAAATTCTCATTAAATACTAACTGTCAAATTCTCTTTTTGTCATTCTATGATTGGGTGTATGATTCTATGATTGGTCTACCTTAATTCTGTGGCCACTTCCCTCATCATTTTCAACGTATCATGCTCACATGCACTATTACTCATGATTCTAATCTTTTGTTGACGGCACATCTCAATTTATTCCGTCGGTCTCTCATTTGTTAATCAATCACTGACCTTCCTCGTGAAAGAAATTATACAATAGATCCAATGTATACGAACTTTTGCAATGAAAAAAGAAGTTACATGTATAATGAGTATTGAACAATTAAAAGATATATCGAAAAATTAAAAGTTATTTATGTTTTTTTTTTTTTTTTTTTTAAGAGTCTATATGGATCTAGTCCATTATAAAATTTACGTGAAATGAAAATAATGTTATGAAAAACGGAATTAATATATGCGCATCAATGAAAGCCTAACATATACATATGAATGTCTTGATTTCATATATCATACTAATAATCATATATGTTATGAAAAAGGGAATTCATCATCAGAATTTCTCATTCAAATACTCGTTCAATTCTATTTAAATAATGCACTGCCAATATTTATTCCATTTATAATTAATACAAATCACTCAAATATTACAATAAATTAAAACTAAAACCTAGACTTCATTAGAGCTCTCAAAATCAAAACCCAACAACTGATCGAATTATTGATACACAAGCTTAATTAATAATAAAAATAAGAAATCAAATTGGATAAAACATATTTTTTGGCCGTGTCATGCATGCATGGGAGGTGCCATCAATGGAGAATGAGCAAGAAAACTCAAACAGAAATGAGAGCTCATTGATGAGCCATTTTAAGTGAAGTTTGGCCAAGACGAGACGCGACGCATTCAGTGAATTAACCAAGCAAAGGGCTGCCAGGAACGACCCATTCAGCAGTGCACATGTCACACTAATAAGTTTAAAGAACAAATTGACTACTTACGCACAAGTCCAATGCGGTATGGAATGGCAGTAAATTCATGAAGTTGTTGGTATAAGATGACCATGTCACCAGCCTTAAGACCCCATTGATGAACGAAATGGAGCCAGTTCTCACAAGCTATTTCGGTTTCGTAGCTTCTGATTCCGCATTGTAAATTCCAAATGATCCCGGCATCATCAAAGGCATTGAAAGTCCCCAAGTGTCGAAACTCCATAGGAACTTTAAGCTTTGTCAAATCTGAATTGTTCAGTGACTTAAAGAAAAGTACGTTACGCACAACTTTAATCCGGTACGAGATGCTAGATTCATGAAGTTGTTGGTAAAAAATGACCAAGTCACCAACGTTAAGATTCCATTGACGAACGAAATGGAGCCAGTTCTTGCAAGCTATTTCGGGCTTGGGATGTCCTTTGCTTCTGATTCTACACCGTAGATTCCAATAATGCTTGCTATCGTCCATGGCATTGAGAAAATATTCATTGCCTACAAACCACGGCATCAAGTGTGAATAAGATTTCATTGGTAGGGCTAAATGTTTCAAATCTGAAGGGCTCAATGACTTGATGAAAAGTAATATCTCTCGCATTTTGTAAATAGTTTTGTTGTCAAAAGATAGATAGAGAAAATATTATGTTTTAGTAATATCGGCTTTTTGTGGACAGAGTTTCAGATAGTTAGTCACAGTTACATCATTATTAGCCTATATCCTAGATCACAGGTATAGAAACCTATGCATCAGTATCTTACACTGCTGTGCATGTTTTTATGAATCAAATTATGTTCTAGAAGTTCATTGCTTCAATTTGATACGGTTATATATGTTGTGAGATAGACAACATTTTTTTTATGTTGGGTTTTAGTGTTAGAGATAATAATAAAAGCTATGATTGAACCTTACCTATCAGCTTAAACTTTTAGGTCAATTGGTTTCATGACATGGTGTTAGAGCCGCTTAGACCTAGAGGTCGAGAGTTCGAATCCTGGCAACTCTATTTGTTAATTAAAATTCAACATATGGAAAGGTGGGCCTGTGTTATACATGCTTCAAGCCTAAAGGGCATTCACGTGCGGGGAGTGTCAGAGATAATAATAAAAGCCATGATTGGACCATACTTATCAACTTAAACTTTTAGATCAAATGGTTCCATAACATTTAGCATGTGTGAAGCTAACTAACAACAATTTTATTTCTCTCTCTCTCTCTCTCTCTCTCTCTCTCTATATATATATATATATAACAATTAGCCAAAATTAAATTATAAATTTCATTAAATATGAATTCTTAAAAGTCCAACAATAAAAAGTATGAACGTATATATATTTGTATCAGATTGTTGCTCATTATTATTACATTTATTTATGCTCGAATCATTATGATTTATCAATTTGATATTTTAATTGAATGAATAAAAGAAGCTTAAAATACATGCTTACAAGTTTCTGTGATATGATGAATTTAACATAATTTTTAATCTAATATTATGTGAATCAACTATATATATACCTAGGAAATTAAATTTTACTGAATTACTGGGTCAAAATATAAATAATTATTATTGATATTTTTAATATATATGCTACACTAGTCAATTTTTGTATTTTTAAAATTGTTTTGTTGTCTTTAAGTTTTATTTTTGAATTATGTGAATCTTCTTTATAGTCAAAACTCAAAAATTAGTACATGACACATGTACTTTTGCATTATAAGATTTTCAATTTATAATTTATTAGCACTTGAGTTTTTGTGCACTTATTAGATTAGTTAATTGGTCCGTTTATTAATTTGAAAAAAAAAATGATAAATATTCTTGATTCATAATATGTTTATAATAACTTTTTAGCAAATAATCAACCATATATTAAACGCTGTTTCTAACACATCCTATATATAACAGCAGGTTTATAATCGTTTTACTTCCTTTTATAAGGACTAATTTTATTTTATTTTTTTTTCAGTCAAAAGAAAAAATAGTCCATCAAAATTGCATGTGTTGATGTTGAGTGTGTTGAGAATTGTGAAGAGAAAATAATACTTTTCCCTTAATGAATAAAAAGGATTACAAGAGTATATATAGGGATACAGAATAGGATAACTATTAAAGAGAAAATAAACCTAAATAGGATAATTACAGAATAACATAACTACTAAAGAGGAGATAAACCTTAATAAGATAATTACAACAATTACAATAAATAAAACATTTATTTCCTTAACACCCCCTGGCAAGCCGATGGGTATCCTCAACGCGAAGTCCTGTGCGAAGGTGTAAAAACCGAGAGGTACCAAGAGGCTTGGTGAAGATGTCCGCAAGTTTATCACTAGAGGCCAAAAACTGAATGCAGAGAGTACCATTGTCGACCAACTCTCGAACAAAATGATAATCAATGGCAATGTGCTTGGTGCGGGCATGAAAGACCGAATTTTTGGTGAGGTAAATAGCACCAATGTTGTCACACCACAGATGTATTTTGCGTTTCATATTGAATCCAAGTTCCGTAAGGAGGGAGTTGAGCCAAACAGTTTCGGCAGTAGCATTGGCAATGGCTTTATACTCACTCTCAGTGCTCGATCGGGCAATGGTGGGCTGTTTTCGGCCTGACCAAGAGACCAAGCTGTCACCCAAGAAAATTCCATATCCACCCGTGGATCGCCGATAGTCCGGGCAGCCTCTCCAGTCCGCATCAAAGAAAGTAGTGAGGTGCAACGGAGAGGAACGGGAGAGGAGAATGCTGAGATGGAGAGTGCCTTTGAGGTAACAGGAAGATGTTTGACACTTTGCCAATGAACATCAGTGGGCTGGTGCATAAATTGACACAATTTATTGACAACAAAAGCTAGTTCTGGTCGAGTAAGAGTGAGGTATTGGAGAGTGCCAACAATGCGCCGATATTCTTCACCAGAGGCAAGAGGGATACCCATGGATTTGGAAAGATTGGGAAAGGAAGCCATGGGGGTTTGACACGGTTTGGCATCTTGGAGGTTAGCTCGTTGAAGAAGATCCACAATATACTTGGTTTGCCGTAATAATATCCCATGAGGAGTGTGATCGTGTTCAATGCGGAGAAAATATGTAGCTTGGCCCAAGTCCCGGATGGGGAATTCCAAGAGTTGAATGGTTTGTTGAACCGCAGGTAAGTGTGTCCCAGTGATAAGAATATCATCAATGTAGCAGAGAATGTAAGTGGAAATTCTTGAACCTGAACCGACAGTTCATGAATCTTGCCCATGTATACCTAAAGCCCCTCTCCCTTCGCCTTTGATGTCAGTGCACCTATTGACGTGACACTGATCTAACGGTTTCGGACCAATCTAGTCTTGCATCAAAGCAGAATTTTTCTTCATCTATAGCTAAAATTTTAATTTTTGATTTATTTTTTTATTTTGTGGTCAAGCACGTAATTATTGGTAAACAAAAAGGTATATGAGAGATTTGATTAACGGGAAAATAAGTTTTACATTTGTGTGGCGATGAACTTTAAAATTAAATTTTTGCTAATAAAACTAATGAAGTTTAATTTCAGTCTCAATAAAATTAATATGACTCAATTTATGCAATTAGCAAATTAGAAAAATGAACATAGTAATCCAAAGTCCTGCCTGTATCAAACCATCGTCACATCACATTTTTCTGTAATTTTTAATGTTAAGACTTCGCTTGAAATGAATGAATTTCTCAAAATTTTGAGAAATTCACTTTCAATTCTAAATTTTTGTGTTTAGAATGAAAAATTAAGAAATTGATGGAATTCAATATGACTTCAAAAAATTCCATATAGTATTTGCAAATAAATTTCATATTTGTGTAGGAAAATATTTTGGGACAATTCTTTCATCGCTATACTTTTATTATTCTTTTATTTTTACATATAATTTTTTATTTATTATTTTTTTAATATATTAATTTTAAAAAATAACTAATTATTCTTGTACTTTTTAAATTGATTATATTATATTATATTATATTTTACTTTATTTTAAATATTGGGAAGGATGAGGAAAATAATTAAATAAAATTTCTTTTTGAATTATACAACTTCGAACTAATTATTTAACCAAAAAACAAAAAAATAAAATAAGATAAAAGTATATTTATATCCCAATGTAGTTATAAACTATTTAAAAGAAAACTCTTCTTAATAAAGATAATTCAGGAAATGTGTACAAATGAACTTTTTTGTTCATTTATTCCAAGGATTAATTTATATAGATTTCATTTCGAATTTATCATTTAAATTATATCATTCCTAGCATCAGAATTCACTTACGATTGAATTCCACATAGAATTCATTTACCAATGAATTTTATATTTTTAGTTCATTGATTCCAAGAAGAACCTAAAATTTTCTAATGATACATGATAAAAACATGTGATAAGAATGTGATCTTGTAATAAGCTGACAATTAAGTAAAACTTTGAATAAATTAGCCACGTTGGTTTTTCAGTTGGTTTCTTTTCTAATACGGTAATACGATTTTATTAAAATTCAAATTAAATTTTAGTGATCTTGTTAATATAAAATTAATTTTACTTACAATTTCAGATATTACTACTACCAATTTAATTCTTTTTTCAGCATGCTAATCAACATGAATCTTAACCATGTACGATTTTTTTTTTTTTTAACCACACATGTATTTATTGTAATAGTGAATACTAATATAATGAATATTTTTAATTAAATAAGATAGAGACGTGGATTTAATTACTTGAACTGATCTTGTCACTGACAAGACAAATGTTAACTATTTAGGCCTTTTGACGTTAAAAAGAAGAAAAACTAAGACAGCAACCTGAACCACAATTAATTAGAGATTCATTAATAATAATTGAGTTGCCTAGGTATCAGTATCTATTAATACATGGATAAACACATTTTTGTACACTGCCTTATCCAACCTGAACATTAAGAGCAGCCTCAACTGCTCCTCCACGTACTACTACCTAATAATAAAGATATGATATGACAAGTAATTTTGATCATCAATCTTCACCTAAAATAAATGCATTCTAAGTTTTCAAATTATCAAAATAATAGCACTTCTTATATTTAAATCCGGAGAGAGTAATCCTGTTTTCATCCGACAAAAAAAGGGATACCCAGGAGATCAATTAATGTAACTGTAGTTCTTTATTTATTATATCAATTCATAACATGTGTATATTTTTTAGTTCAAATCAATTCATAACTTTACTTGAGAGTTTCATGCAAGCTGAGTTAATAAAAAGAAATAGTGAATTTTTTTTTTAAAGAAATTAATTAATTTTAAATTAGAGATTGAGCTTTCTTTTTGTTGATAAAACTAGATTTTTCAGTACTATATAAGGAGAAAAAGTATCATGAATTAATCCAATCAAATGTTTCTGTCTATATATATTTATATATATGTGATCAGTGAGTTTGTGGAAACTGAGGACCTTGTGAAAGGGCAAATTATGATTTTGATCAGAGAAGGTACATGGGAAAATGTAAACTATGATTTTTATAGAAATTTCATTATTTTTTTTTTAAATTTAAATGCCAGAAAGAAATGGAAATAATAACCACTTTGTGTATTTTAGAAGAAAAATGGGTTCTGCTTTGCAGAACTATTTCTTTTGCAATATTTTTTTTGTGAAGCACATGATTTCAATTTGTTGGGTTCAAAAAACTAAAGTTTCTAGATGTCAACTTTTGTTATTATTCTTTCAATCATTGTTTATAACTAAATATTTTCTTTGGAAAATTTAAAAAACTATCCCATCTCTTTAATTTATTTTTTACCACAGATTAACCGACAGAAAACTTATCTAACCAACTTCTATGGGTTTTTCAATACTTTCTCCTTACATATATATTTCTTTAATTAATGGATTATTTTCCCTTTTTGTTTTCTCTTTGTATTGTTTGTGGATTGACTTTTAAAGGTAATGTAGTTAGATTTTGATAAAAATATATTACAAATTCTAATATTATAATTTTTCTAGTAAAATTCAAAAATTTGCAGTATATTACAAATTTACAATCATTCAAATATAATCTAGAAAACACTAGTATAAGTGCTTAATAAAAATGCATTAATCATAATTAATAAGCAACACATCAACCCACCAAATGTAACAATAAATATCAATTATCTAAATATAAAATAAACTTCTAAAAACCCATATATATAGATAATAAATTATCCAATGCAAAATATATATATATATATATATATACATATTGATTCTCCAAATATAATACCAACTCAAGATTGGTATCTAGATTATTTGAATTCATAGAAATATTTCAAGGAGCAAAGCAATATAATTAAAAACATAAATAATTGTAATTTTTTCTTTTTTTTTTTAATTTAAAGAGTTTTCGTGGACATTGCCATGGAAACATGATTGAGACCAGAGTGGGAACCCGGCGGGATGAGGACTTGGGAGGGAGATCCCCGTCCCATTCCCATCTCTGGAGATAGAGATGGCCACAGTTCATGAACCGCCGGTTCAGGTACAAGAAATCCTTAAACCTTAACCTTAACCTTCAAAAGGGATGAACCACCGGTTCGGTTCAGATTCAGGATTTGAACAGGTTCAGGTTTAACCCTTTTCAACAAATATTATTCAATTTGCGTGTGGTTTCAATATAGATATTTCTCTATAAATTATTAATATACGTAACAAAATAATATAATTTCTCAAATATGAAAAACAACTTACATTTTTTATTTTATAATTAATAATTTATATAACATAAAAATTATTACAAAAATATAACTTGTACAAATACAACATTTATTCCTCTTACACCTTTAAAAAGAAAATCAAGTGAAAGAAGTTAAACATGTTTTAAAAAAAAAAAAAAAAAAAAAAGAAACTACCGGTTCAAACCGCTGGTTCAAAGGTTCAAAAATTGATTGAACCTAACCTGAACCTTTTTTTCTTCTAAACCGCCGGTCTGGTCCGGTTCAGGGTTTGACCGGTTTTGACTCGGTCCTGTCCAGTTCGGCTGATTCAAGTTCAATTTGGCCACCTCTATCTGGAGAAACAATTACCCCATCCCCACCCTGTGTAGAAAATAAATGGAATTTCAAGGATGAATCCCTGTGGGGCAACGGAATTTCCCCTCTCCGTTTGCAATCTTAGGGACAAGCCACTCTAACGGCCAACTTTTAAGGATTAACAAATTACAAATGCATGCTGGCTATCACTATATATTCATTGATATGAATTTACAACAATTGCTTTGCCCAGCATTCTTATCAGAAGAAAACCAATGTTCAAATTTGCTCCATTTTACAAAACATAATCACTGATAAACACAGATACAAACATCAAAATTAGCTCATTATGGAATATACAGAAGTACCTCAAGCATATGAGATGACAAGAACAAAAGTACAAGCATCCATAACTTCATATTCACCTGTATTCATCTCCACAATCACCTATCACTTTCATCAGGTCTTTCCCTTTCTCGGAAACTTCTTTTATGCTATTTACATCTTCCTCATCAAGAACTAGCGAAAATATAGCATTGGCATCTTTTATATGTTCTGACAAACCGAGCCGAACCCCAATCATGGACCCTGCTACAGCTTGCTGCAGTTGCACAAATCATACCAGAAAGATGATACAAGAACATTAGTAGAGATTGTTTGATGATCATAGAAGCTTAAGCTTAAGAAGTGAATGTAATATACCTTATCTAGTATGTATTTTACAGCAACAGTCGGAATCGAGACACCGTGTTTCGTAGCTATCTTTTTAAGGGTCTGCAGCAAAACTTGGAACTGACCCCAACCGCCCCAAACATCCACCATCTGAACACATTTATTAGACAATCTTATTGCACAGACTGTGAGCTTTTAATAGTCTAAAGCTTAACAAGCTAAGTAATCAATTTGCATAAGCTGGAGAAATTCTGCCGATGAGAAGAACAGCATCCTATCATTTATAACCATTCAAGAATGATCCTCGTTATAGCTGAAGAAGACTTTATATAAAATCAAAATGAGAAATTTTCTATAGTTTTGTTGCATCCCTTTTTTCCAAAGAATATGCAAGAAGCTGTTTGATGAAGCTTTAAGTTCCCACTACCAACTGGTATCTTAATCTTTCAAGGAGGAAAAGGATCTTCTATAATTAGAACTTAGAAGTACTGTTCACTACAACTTTCAGAACTATTTCAACTTTTTTAGTTAATTCCAAATTATTTCTCAATTCTGCTAACTCTTAGGCTATTGCTGAAAAGTTAAAATATTCATATTGCAAAGAGGCAATCCTTAATGCATTCAGGAATGTTATATCATTACCCTTTTGTACTTCTGGAGGGAAGGAGTGTTCAGAGGTGGCCCAGCGAAAGGAATGGTCAAGTTGGTATCAAGGAATTTCTCGGATAGCAAGCCACCCATTACAGTCCCATATCTGCATTAGTAAATTGTCATATGAATAAATGATGCAAATTAGATGAATAAATCGAATTGTTATGTGGTTGAACTAAAGAAAGTTCTTGATTTGGTAAAAGACAAACAAAGAACTGATCTAAACAGATTTAGTTAAACAATAATATGAAAGAAAAAAAAAAATAAATAAAAGCACTCTCAGGATCCTATGAGGTGCAAGGAAAACACGCATTAGTATTTTTGAGACAGAGACATACGTGATAAGTTTGACTCCCGTAAGTTGACAGAGCTCTGCCATTTTTTTCTGAGGACGCATGTCCACAATTGAATGTTGCACCTGATGCAAGCACAGCATACTGTTTAGTTCTTTACCATCAGCTATATATACTGACAAATGAAGTTGAACCAAGTTTGATTGAATTCGAAGTTTTGAAATTTACCTGATTGCTGACAACAGGGATATCATTTTCCAGAATTATTTGTAATCTCTCTGTGTCAAAATTTGTCAAACCAATAGTCTTTTTTTTACCTGCAACCCACTCACTGAAGTAAAGCAATCAATCAAGATATATGGACCAAAATTCGTAACTAATAACAATAACAAACATAGATGACACTGACCTTCTTCTTTTAG
The DNA here is from genome assembly GCA_039660915.1 of Euphorbia tirucalli. NCBI lineage: Eukaryota > Viridiplantae > Streptophyta > Magnoliopsida > Malpighiales > Euphorbiaceae > Euphorbia > Euphorbia tirucalli. The sequence goes on along the minus strand of CM077639.1, from coordinate 2,635,132 downwards.
GTCTGTCAGATGTTTAAGGGCATCAAGGTGACCAATGAAATTCCATAAAGCAGAAATTCGTCACCAAAAGAAATGCGACATCCCTTGATTCTCGAAAATCACTTACAGTGTCTTAACCTCATTACAACTTTGAGACATTAAACCTGACACCAAAGAAGGAAAATAGTACCAATGAAACTGTAGCATATCCAAAGAAGATACATCCATTCTCTTTCGTGAAACATTGATATTCTCCTTCACAAAGCTACTTGTCATCTTAACGGGTGGAGGGACCCACTTAGTAAGACTGCAAAGCATAAGATATTAGGTAAGCATACATGATACACTCTAAGATTTCGTTCCAAAAGTCGAGTTTTTTATGCATAAAAAACCAAGGCGCATACCAAATCATTATTGCATGTATCAAACCACAGTCTAAAGACTACATGTAGGACAACAGAAGATTAACAACGCAATTATAGCTCACCCTCTAATTTGATCCAAGAACTCTGGTGGGCGTTCTCGGCGAATTCGATTAATAAAAATTCCATAAGGATCTTCTGCAGGTCCATCTATAAGGGAGACAAATCCATGAGAAAGATAAACTACTTGATATATCTCAACAATAATGTAACAAAATGTGAGAAAATGGCATCACTGAATATAAGCACTAATTGGTGACTCAGCTCTGATTAAGCAATTCGAATCATCTAGACAACTTGCTTTACCATTCAACTAAATAAGTTAGGTACAATCAACCATATCAAAATCCAAAGGTTTGCAAAAGAGAAGCTATGTTGTTGAAATCCAATTACATATATCAGCCATATCAAAAGTAGCCAGTCCAGCATCAGCATATTGAAGCATAGCATCAACTGCATCATTACGATCAATTTTGCCCCATCCACCACTTGTCTGCCACATCCCATTCACAACTCTACATATATCTAATGAATCCTTCCCATTCTTCACTATAATCTTCCGGTTATCTTGAGTTAAAACACATTGCAATGGCTTCAAACTGACGTTTCTAATTTGACAAACTCTTCTGCCTTCCACTTTAAGTGGACTGAAGGTGAAGCTGCCCAAAGAATGGCATACGCACTGTGCCATTTCAAAAGAAGAGCCCAACTATCCTCAAGTCAAAAAGAAGAAATATTTAGAGTAAAATTTTTTTCCCCTTTTTTAGCTTCCAAAAATAAAAATAAAATCTTTTCTCCAAAAAATTCTGGTAACTTTTATCTTATCTGCTTCTGTGTCTAGTTCTCCACCATTAATTTCCACTAAACTTGATGGTCTATATTAAAGAGAGACATGCGGCCCACTCTTAAACGGCAACACCCCTTTGCCGTTTTGGTCAAATGTCAGGGACAAATTGATTAAAATAAACAAAAAGATGAGGACTTTAGCAACTTCCCAAATCTTGATTAACTTGCTGAAAGAAAAATGCAAAATCCATGGCTTTGGATATCCAGAACCCTAAAAATTAAAAAAAAAAAAAAAATTTTGAAAAGAGCAAGAGTAGTAACATACAATGGTCGGCCATGTCGAAGGTGGAGAGGCCGGCGTCGGCGTACTGCATCATAGCTTCAACCGCGTCGTCGCGGTCAATACGGCCCCATCCGCCGCTTGTTTGCCACATTCCGTTGAGGACTCGGCATATTTCCAGGGAATCATTTCCGTTCTTCAGCGTCACTCGGCGGGACTCCGTAGTTGTTGCAACGCAGCACCTAACCCGATTAGCACCGAGTCTTCTTGACTGGGAACCAATTGAAGCAGAAGTGGGCTTTGAGGCGAGGGCGAAAGAGCAAAAATGGTATACTGAAGCTGACATATTTGAAAAACCAAAGACTTAAAAGGAGGAGATTTTGGAGAAGAACGAAATAGGATTAGGTGCTTGGCGCTCAAAGAATGGCTTTTATGAGGACCAAAAAAAAAAGCATTAGTAAATGATTAAACTTCAAATTGGTCCTTTTAACTTACTTGTGATAGTCAATTTAGCCCAAAAGGAAACTAATTGATTGATTTTTTTCACTTTTTTTTTATTTTTTTAAATCACAGATATTCTTATTAGCAACTGTTAAGGCTCATAATTTCCATTTACATATGTATTCAGTGAAAATCGAATCAAATGCGAATGTTGTTATACAAACTTCAACCTTTATTGCTAATTATATTACAATTTCTATATAATTGATTTAACTAATTAATCAATTATATATTAAGAATCAATATATAATTTAAATATATATTAACGTTGATTTAATTTACGATTTAAATATACATGAGTTTTAGTTAATTTAGATAGTATGTTTTGGTGGAAAGGGAGAATTGGACTCGCTGTGATCCCTCAATGAAGGGCTGGACTCTGATTAGGCCCAATGTGAACTCTAATGGGCCATGCCATGCTGTGTTGGACATGGTATTGGGCCTCCACGGGCCGTATTAGCTTATCCCTCAATTTTGAAGGCTTGTAATTCATTTTAATGATGCATTTATTTCAATTAAATAATTAAATAATTTTATAATGAATTAAATAAAATCCTCTTATCGGTTTTCTTTGTAATATGAATTTTAAGGTTTATCAGTTATCCCCAGAATTAGATTGCATTCATTAGACAATTAAAGACCTGATTTATTCTTAATAGTCCAATCATGCAGATGTAGTATAAAGCGAAATTTGATAAACCTTAAATGCCACAAAATTAAAAGTTTAGGGAATACCAAATTCGAAATGCTCAAAGTTTATTTTATTAACTTTTAGGTACATATAGTAATTGATTATCCAAATCAGTCACCAGTTAATTACGTCTCAAGTTAACAAAACGAAAGTTTTTTACATCAAATCTAATCCACTTTTAACATTCCACAATTTTTCTTTTAATTTTTATTTTAAAACATCTCAACAAAAGTGAAAATTCTTGATTTGGAGGATGCAATCCACATCTTTAGGTTTTGAAATGACACCAAAAACATTGATGACTTGTACCAATTGCTATCGCTTAAGAAGATGAGTATGCAAAGATTGGCAAAATCTTTGGTTTTACTCTGTTTAATCAAAACAAAATAATCGCACCAAAATGAAAAAAATTGTTGAACTGAATTATGCATACCTCTCATCCTATCAAGCAGAGAGCTAATCTAGGAATTGTCATAAGAAATTCCTCTTTTCAGAAGAATAATTATTGCCGGCCAATGTATGTTCTAATTAAGCTTTAGATTGGTTTCACTTAAGCTACTCAACCCAAGATTTGAACAGAAAATCAAGAAGCACAATATCAGTAGCAAGACAACTGCAACGTAAAACCAAAAATTCATCTCCAATGGAAGCTGAATTAGTCTAACCAACAGAAAATGAACCAATCTTTAGATTCGGGTTGTACTCAATGCCAGAAAAGCAACTGAAAACAGCTTCAACCGGTAATGCGAAAGCAAATAAGAGTGCAAGAGGATATTAGACATAAACTCAGAGTGTTTAATGCATTTCAACTAAACAAATAAGATATCGGTAAAGTTTCTTTTGGTTGTAAGCATATGCTTTCTACTAACTGAACCAAATTTGAAAAATAGAACCCCAGCAATTGTTCTCGAAAACATTAACTGCATAACAACAATACAGAAATAAAACCATCCTCCATGATATTATATACTCTATCACTCCATAAAGCATATTTCTCATTCCATGAATTAAAAATACAAAGCATATAATTCATAGATCAGTTATGTTCAAAGCTATGAGATTTCATCAGGTCCTTATCAAACAATCAACCAATTCTAATCCTATCAAGCAGAGAGCTAATCTAGGAATTATCATAAGAAGTTTCTCTTTTCAGAAGAATAATTCTATAGAATCCTGTTCCATGGCCCGCCGGTCAATGTATGTTCTAACTAAGCTTTAGATTGGTTTCACTTGGCATTTTGCAAGCTAGTCAACCCAAGATTTGAACAGAAAATCAAGAAATATAATATCAGTAGCAAGACAACTGCAACTTAAATCCGAAAATTCATCTCCAATGGAAGCTGAATTAGTCTAACCAACAGAAAATGAACCAATCTTTAGATTCGGTTTGTACTCAATGCCAAAAAAGCAACTGAAAACAGCTTCAACTGGTAATGCGAAAGCAAATAAGAGTGCAAGAGGATTTTAGACATAAACTCAAGTGTTTAATGCATTTCAACTACACAAATAGGATATGGGTAAAGTTTCTTTTGGTTGTAAGCATATGCTTTCTACTAACTGAACCAAATTTGAAAAATAGAACTGCAGCAATTGTTCTCGAAACATTAACTGCATAGCAACAATACAGAAATAAAACCATCCTCCATAAAGCATATTTCTCATTCCACGAATTAAAAATACGACGCATATAATTCATAGATCAGTTATGTTCATAGATATGAAATTTCATGCACAAACATAAAGCTACAGATACAAAAGCATCAAGTCCGCATCTAGTTCTTAGGAAATTTCTTGCACACACCTGATGGCATATGTGAAGGTCGAAAATGGATATTCACTTCTTTTGTTTCCTTTCGAGTCTGATAATCTTCCTTTCCATCTGCAAATCAACAAGCCCTAGAATCAAATTCGAGCAACAGTTTATGCAAGATAGTTTGACAAAACGCAATATGATTGCTTTCTCAGTTCATCAAAACCTAATTCAGATTGTAATTTTTCAATGGTATCAATTCAGGTATAGGAGATTCTTTCCAATTTCATGTTGTACAGGTAATCTTTCATCTCTCTCAGAAAGAGACACAAACTTCATTAATAATGACCACATAATAAATCAAAAGGTCATTAATCACACTTTGCCGGTCTCTTAGTCATCCCGTGATACTATTTCTAGAAGAAATTTAAACGTGGTCAATGAAAAAAATCCGATTTAACAATACCTGGCCAACAGCCTCCAACTTGCTCTGGATACTTCCAAATTCAATATTCAGCCAACTGAGTGCGCGGTCAAGACTGAAATTATGATTTAACCATGTGTAGGAAGGTAAAAACGTTGTCAATAATTTGATAATGGCGTGCTGAAAATAAAGTGCGTAAATTAAAGTATCTATCGTGTTAAACGAGTAATGACAATCACCACAAAAAGTGAAAATTTGGCAAGTAGGAAGAATATATTATAACAGAAATAATCAAATACACCAACAAATCGGAAACTACAAATGCAGGCTTACTTTTTCTTGCTCATCTCACGACAAGCCTGAACGAGATCGGCACATGCACACCTTACATGCTCAGCACCAATGCTGTAAAACAATTAAGGAAAGAACATGCCACTTTAGAATAAATATAACACTTGTAGGATTACATGATCAGAACTTAATATAATAAATTTTACCAGTACTTTATCCAAACCATAATAGATAACCACAACATTCCAAATTTGCAAAAAAAAAAAAAAAAAAAAAAAAAAATCCATACAAGGAACATAAGAGAGATAATCCAACCAGCGGAAAAATAGGAATGCCAAAATATTTGATACTACTCAAAATCATACTTCAGGAAGTTTATAGGATATATTTTAGCAATTTAAGTTGCAAACCTGCAGGGTTCTTTTTCTTTTTTCCTATTTTTTCTTTATGTTATTTATTTTTAAGCTAACATATGGAGAGAATCCATTAAATTAATTTCCAAAACTAGTCAAATTTTCCTTTCTGTTCCACAAATTATTGTAAGATTGTGTCCTTGAATATATGACTCCAAAACAATTTGATCCTCAAAATTAAAATTGGAAGTCCATGCCTAAGCAAAATGATTAAGATTTGACTACAAAAATGCTTGTGCATCCTAGAAATTTCATAAAGGCCATTGAATTTTCTCTGTTTTTCCTGACCAAATAGAATGAACTAGGTCCCAGAGTAAAGTACTTAGACAGCAAATATGGACGACATAAACATATTTTGATCTGTTAGCTAACCATGAAAGTCTTTAAAATAGTTCGCCTTGTAGGGATGTGCTTCTACTATACAGCCTGCAGTTTTAATTATGTGAAATCCACATCTGATGTTAGACATGTGTACAAAATCCAACTGACAAAAGTCGAACATGCACTCTTCTCTAGACATGTTCGATTGTTTTAATTTATCCAACATATTCCCCGATTAGACACAAGAAAAATGTTGTCTTACTATGAACTTTTCTCCTCCATTTCCCGGGCTAATGCTTCCAAGTTACGAAAATCAACTTCAGGAAGATCTCTGCAAGACACAAGAAAGTTGTAAAAACTCAAAGCATATAGTTACATATACCATAATTGAAACTTCATCAAGTTTTGAGAAAGATGATACATGGAGCTCTCGATCTCTAACAGCATTTTTTCCACATCAGTGCAGTACGTATCAATCAACTGCACGACACGATCAGGTTCTTCCACAGTCTTCAAGTTTAGGATACGACGAAACTGATCATTGACAATTCTCTGCACGAATTGACATTAAAATTCAACGCCACATAATGATAAAGCTGAGTTTATGCAGTGCGAAATCAAAATCAAAGGATAATAAATGAAAATTAAAAGCCAAACAGAGTCAAAAGCGCCTGAACTCATTCAACACGAAAATCAGTAGCATCCTTATAAGAAACTAGACTAAAAAGAATGCATAGAAATATAAATAAATATCACCATAAAAATCAAAAGCTAGTGTATACTCTATCACCTCCTTAAACAGTGACTGAATATATTGCTCAAGCAACTCTAACAATAGACAAGGCCATTTCTGATAATATAAACAGTAGCAAAAGCCAAAAGCAACAAGAACTGAAAGGAAGCTTTAAGAAACAGTGAAAAGGAAAAAGCTTGCATGAGACATAGATACTTTGGTGGCATACTTATAGACAAAAATGGATAGTAGTTCACAAGTTTGGCATGACAACCTGCAAAATTTAGCGCCTTGATATTGCCAAATTAACATTTATCTCACTGCAATGACACATTGCACATGCTCGTTTCTATCCCAAGTTATTAATCTCAAATAAAAATTTAGATAGATCGATTTACCAAAAGAAGACTAAGAACAAGTGCTTTCGATCACGGTGAAAAGGAGAATACTTTATCAGCATCAGAACCAGCTTGAAGTAGCTATTGATTAAACAAGAACATTTGTTTTTCCGAAATTAGGAAAAAAGAATTAGGATGCATGATGACAATTTAGCTTACGATAAGAATGCCAAGCTATAAGTTATTCTATTCAGGAAAGATTTCCTGATAGAAAGGTAATGGAACAAAATCGTACTTGACTTTTGTTGTAACTGAAGAACACAAAGTTAGCAAGAAAAAGTCCAAGGTCTGGTCTGCAAATTGCTTCTAAAAGCCCTGCAATTACATCAAAGAATTTACTCATAACAACTAGACCATAGGACATTCATGAACATGACATCCTTCAAAGCAATGAAAAAAAAAATAATAGGAATAACTTTAAGTTATTCCATTAAACTGAATGACAGAAAGGACAGTTCTTTGGCAGGGAATTTCAATTTGACTTCCTGTGCATAGTACCCAGTGGACCCCATTTTTCTCCTGCATGACATAATGACAGATTATAGTAGGTCCCATCATTCACCTTTGTGGACCTTACCAAACTTTGATAGCATCATATATATTCCGTGTTGAGGGGTAACTATTTTCCATATATGGTAGCATTACGAACATTTCCTACATTAAATTCTATGTGAAGAATTACATTGAGATACAATAATTTCCCAAAAAAAAACTCACAAATATGGTGCAATTTAGATACTAGGTAAGAGATAGTGCCGTAAAGCAACTGATTTTTTGGGATTCATATGCTATATTTGGACCATCAACATACTTAATGATTTTTTCCCCGTAAAAAGAAAATAGATAAATTCCAGCATCAGTAGGAGACCAACCATCATGTAGCCTATTGACATCTTGTATCAAGAAAGAATGAATAAGTTTCTGCTTAACAGAAGCCCTCACTGACCAGAGCAGGCACAAGGCCAAACTGCAAATAGTCTATACATCTTGTATCAAGAAAGAATGAAAAAGATTCTTCTTAACAGAAGCCCTTACAAACCAGCTCAGGCACAAGGCCAAACTGCAAATAGCAAGAGGCAACAAGTTACCCTATGAACAAGTTCATCATGCCAATCAAATTCAAACCTAAGGAAAAGAACAACATCAACAATATCTCCAACCTCCAAAGTGCTGGATTCTGTAAATATAATGTTTAAGTAAAAAGGAAAACAGGTGCAATCCTTCAGTCAAATAATAAACGAGTGTACAAACGAGCAAGTCGAGAGGATTATGATTGACTCTTATGAATAAGACTACCGGCAAACTTTCTTATATCTGTAATCAATTAATAAACAAGAAGACAGTAAAACATAACCGTGCAATTAATTTATTTCAGAAACAATACACAAAATGCTAGAAATTATCAAATTTTGGATTTTTTAACTATAAAAAATGGATCTATGATTGTCCATTTTCTGGAGTAGGGATGTGCGAGTTCGTGTATGAGTTACACCAAAAAACCCCTACCAAGAAAGATTTTGATAAATTACATCAACAAATTGGAGGATTTATCACTTAATGGAAGATTGCTCAGTTCACCGTCCAATTAGCATTTCCTAGGTTTGTCAATATGAGCATAATAAATCAAGATTTCATTTCATGAATCTCTGCGATCCAATCAAGTTCACACAATAGATATGCTGCTCCTATTTGTCTATTCAATGAAGCATGTGCATAAACTACTAAAACTAGGGAGGAAAATATGAATTAAGACTAGAATTGCATTTGACTTTAGAAAGAGAAACATGATTGTTTGTTTCTATGTAAAGTTGGTAACGAACCTAAGACATATCTTCATGGCAAGCTTTTTAAACTTCACAATGTGAGCATTCGAATCCATTTAAATAAAACCATGTATTCCATCACACAAATGCTATGGCCTGTGAATATCACTCCACAGTCGTTTTAAATTCATAATTGACGGGTAAAAGAACACATTTCATGCATTTCATGATGCTGTTAATCAATCCATAATCATTCAGTCACATAATGCTTCATTTTCAGAAGCTGCTGAATTCTACAAAATAAACGAGATGCAGGCATATGCGATACATCTATGACTCTCATAAATCACCCAATTTTTTTTTTTTAAATTTCCATTTTTAGTGAACACAAAATAGGGTTCTCTCATGTGGATATTTCACAAAATTTAGTATAACAAACGACATGAAATTTGAAGATCTGCAAGTGATAATGTATATTGAAAGATGAGGCAAGTGGAAGAAGAACCTTAGCTCAGATAGACGGTAGAATAATCCACCGGAGTTGATCGAAAATGGGCAATGCCATTCCTGTCCCTACTACCGCCATGGATGCCAAATTTTAGCTTGAAAAATAGCTACTGAACTGAGAAGAATGAAAGTTTACCCCATTGGAAGTGCAGAAGGCCATATATGGTAGGAATCTCGTTCGAATTTTCCTTCTTTGTTGATTCAATTCATCAATCGAAGTCCTTTTGTTCAACATCTGATGTATACAGAAATTTTCAAATAATTAGCAGGGTGTTGCAGAGCCCAATCTGCTTTTTTGCTTAAAAGCCCAATTATAAACTTAGCTATTTACTCTTTGACCCCTGAACTTTTTGGCTTTGTTTATTTAAATTTCTATCATTAATTACTTTATTATAATGTCTATTAAGTCCTTAAATTATAATAATCAAATATTTATCTGTTATATTTATATATTAAAATATGTTCTAACAATAACATCTAAAATATTCGCAATTTAAAACTTCAAAATGAAAATTAAAAAATAATTAATTAAAACTATTTCATGAAAATATTTCTATATAAGACAAAAATTAATTAATTGCGTAGATTTATTAGGAGTGCGACAAGTTAATTACAAGATAATTAAGTTCTTTTATGGAACATTACCATGTATATTCCATTAGGTAATTATTAATTAGATTAATTTGTTTAAATACAACTTAGAAGTCAGAAATTCATCTAATATGAAATTGATTTAAACAAATTCATCTAATTAATAATTACCTAATGGAATATACATGGCAATGTTGCATTAACATACTTAATGTTGAATTACAGTTGCCACAATCCTAATAAATCTGGGCAATTAATTAATTTTTTGCCCTATATATGCAGAGCATTTTTCTGCTCCAATTACGCGCCAACGCCATTGATGAATTTGGTGACAACTCAAGAGAAATCTTCCTTTCTCTTTTCAACATTCAAAACCTATAAACAATTATTTCTAATCCAATGGTATTAATTGAAACATCAAGAATCACATATACCACTTATAACAATGGAGGAGGAGATGAAAAATTCGCCACTCTCACTAAAATCTAAAATCGAAAACGTAAATATTCAATCAATAAAAATAGATGACAAAACCAATTCACCATCCTCACCAATCAAACATGAAATAGAAGAGGAAAGTAATTCTATCCCATAACTAAAATCATAAAAGGAAGAGATCAATAGTACACAGTCAACAGGAACAAAAATAGAGACGACAAAGATTCCATATTGCCATTATCGTTGCTAGAAACACCAACAACAAAACAACTAAAAAGGGCAACTGTGGGTGGCTCTTGTTCCGCCCAGCAGCCTTGCAATGTTTTTCTCTAGTCCGCTTCAGGTTTGGGTTGCCAGCAACTTGCAGCAAAATCAACATGTAGATGGCATTGATTGGCCAGTTCTATTCATAACCGGTGTTTGGTGGGCATGGAGGTGGAGAAATATGATGGTTTTTGATAATACCCAAGTTTCTCAGGCTGGTGTGACGTTTATTAAGTCCCAAGCAACTGAGTTCATTAGGGTTATGGCTTCCTGTACTTCTCCAACGACGAGTTATAGGGTCATTGAAGTCTTTTGGAAACCACCAGAGCCGGGATGGGTGAAACTTAATTGTGATGGGGCTTGCAAGGGAAATCCGGGTTTGGCTATGGCTGGTGGTTTGCTGAGGGATGCAAATGGAGGTGGCTATATGGCTTCGTGGTGAATATTGGTATTTGCACGTCCTTACTTGCGGAGCTCTGGGGTCTCTTTTTCAGGTTAAATATGGCTTGGAATCATGGGTACCGGCAGGTTATTGTGGAATTGGATTCTGCAATGACTATCAGTTTTATGAAGAATGGTGTTTCTGGTCCTCATCCCCATCAATTGATCATTTGATAATGTATGGCTCTCTGTAGTCGGAGTTGGAACGTTCGCTTCAATCATATTTATAGAGAAGGTAACCGAGCTACTGATTGGTTAGCGAATTTCGCAGGATCTCATCCAATAGGTCTTCACGAGTGTGTTGTGCCACCTGCAGGCTTCCAGAGTATTCTGACTGAAGATGGATTTGGGGTTTCTCGCCAAAGAATGATTCGGTCTTAATTTGTTTTTTGCTTCTTGTTTTGGTTTTTTTTTTTTTTTTTTTTTCCTTCTTGGGCTTTGTCCTTCCAGTAAAATCAAAAAAAAAAAAAAAAAAAAAAAAAAACATCGTAGAGAAATGAGAGAGTGAAGGCAAATTCTAGATGCAAGGAAACCAATCCCTTAAAGCGAATTAACAATTTGTAGAAATCTAACTCTGTTTTCTATTGTGAAACTCTGGTTAAATTTTTATCTAGATGGATAATCGAAAAAAGAAAAGAAGAAAAAATAATAATAAAAAATAAAAACACAACCAAAAAAAAAAAAAGAAGAAGAAGAGAATAAGGAATGAAAAGTTACAAGTATACGTAAAATAGGAAAGAGGGAAAACTAAGGAGAAAAAGGTAGACCAATAGAAAAACAAATAATAATATTTTAAAAGTAAGAATTAATATTGTCATGTTGAAAATAAAAAAATAAACATAACATTGGAAAATGTTAAAAAAAAAAAAGTGCTATTAAACAGTAAACTAACAGAAAAACTGCTAAAAAAATATAAAAAAGAAAACACTTTTACAGAAAAAAAATCCTAAAAATTGTCATTTATAATAATTTACTCAAAATAAAATAAAATAAAAATGTTTAAGTCTTACAATCAATCATTATTATACATCCACATACACTGTATAATGAGAATCTTCCATTTAAAATGATTGAAAGAGAACTATTTTTCAGGAGTGTATGCATGTCACTAAATGAATAATTTCATAATTAATTTATTGTTGGGAAACCATTTTTTGTCTGTTAGTAAAACATAACTGTGCAATTAATTTATTTCAAAAACAATAGATCACAAAATGCTAGAAATTATCAAATTTTGGATATTTTAACTATAAAAAATGGATCCATGATGTCCATTTTCTGGAATAGGGATGTGCAAGTTCGTGTATGAGTTACACCAACGAACCCCTACCAAGAAAGATTCTGATAAATTACATCAACAAATTGGAGGGTTTACCACTTAATGGAAGACTGCTCAGTTCACCGTCCAATTAGCATGTCCCAGGTTTGTCAATATGAGCACAATAAATCAAGATTTCATTTAATGAAACTCTGCGATCCAATCAAGTTCACACAGTAGATATGCTGCTCCTATTTGTCTATTCAATGAAGCATGTGCATAAACTACTAAAACCAGGGAGGAAAATATGAATTAAGCCTAGAATTGCATTTGACTTTAGAAAGAGAAACATGATTGTTTGTTTCTATGTAAAGTTGGTAATGAACCTAAGACATATCTTCATGGCAAGCTTTTTAAACTTCACAATGTAAGCATTCGAATCCATCTAAATAAAACCATGTATTCCATCATACAAATGCTGTGGCCTGTGAATATCAATCCACAGTCATTTTAAATTCATAATTGACTAGTAAAAGAACACATTTCATGCATTTCATGATGCTGTTGATCAATCCATAATCATTCAGTCACATAATGCTTCATTTTGAGTAGCTGCTGAATTCTACAAAATAAACGAGTTGCAGGCATATGCGATACATCTATGATTCTCATAAATCACCCAATTTTTTTTTTTAATTTCCATTTTTAGTGAACACAAAATAGGGTTCTCTCATGTGGATATTTCACAAAATTTAGTATAACAAACGACATGACATTTGAAGATCTGCAAGTGATAACGTATGTTGAAAGATAAGGCAAGTGGAAGAAAGACCTCAGCTCAGATAGACGGTTGAATAATACACCGGAGTTGTGCGAAAATGGGCAATGCCATTCCTATCCCTAAGACCGCCATGGATGCCGAATTTTAGCTTGAAAAATAGCTACTGAACTGAGAAGAATGAAAGTATACTCCATTGGAGGTGCAGAAGGATCATCTGTGGTAGGAATTTCGTTCGAATTTTCCTTTTCCGTTGATTTAATTCATCAATCGAAGAACTTTTTTTCAACATCTGATGTACACAGAAATTTTCAAATAATTAGCAGAGTGTTGCAGAGCCCAATCTGCTTTTATGCTTAAAAGCCCAATTATAAACTTAGCTATTTACTCTTTGACCCCTGAACTTTTTGGCTTTGTTTATTTAAATTTCTATCATTAATTACTTTTATAAGTTTAATTAAATTCTATTTAAGTTGTTGTTACTTTATTATAAATGTCTATTAAGTCCTTAAATTATAATAATCAAATATTTATCTTTTATATTTATATATTAAAATATGTTCTAACAACTTTAACATCTAAAATATTCGCAATTTAAAACTTCAACATGAAAATTAAAAAATAATTAATTAAAGCTATTTCATGAAAATATTTCTATATAGGAGTATAAGACAAAAATTAATTAATTAATTGCTTAGATTTATTAGGAGTGCGAAAGTTAATTACAAGATAATTAAGTTTAATTAATTAATTGCTTAGATTTATTAGGAGTGCGAAAGTTAATTACAAGATAACTAAGTTCTTTTATGGAACATTACCATGTATATTCCATTAGGTAATTATTAATTAGATGAATTTGATTCATCTAATTAATAATTACCTAATGGAATATATATGTCATGGCGAATCCAGGATGTCAGTTTGGAGGGATAAAAATTTCTTTAAAAATTTCTCGGTCGGCGATTAAAAATTTGTGGCCAGCGATTAAAAATTTCTGACCGGCCAACAAATCCATAATTAATTCAATAACAACACAATCCTTCATTATTTATATACATAACATACTAACAATTAATTTTTTCTAATTAAAATCCCTAAATAAAAATTCTTAAAATTATAAAATTTATAATTCCAATCAATCTAATTTATTTATTTATTTTTTTTAATCCTAAGATAAGAATTTTTTTTTTTTTTAGACCTAGGTTTTAATTAAAGAATTGAAGCCCTTTTTTAGGCCCAGTCAAAACGACGTCGTTTTGCATGGGGAACTTTTTTTTAATCCCAGGAAAAAATGGGCTTTTAAAAATTTAAAATCCTAGGCAAAATAACGTCATTTTGCCTAGGATTTTAAAAAAAAAAAAAAAAGGGAAGAAGACATCGTCTTTTGGGGGGGCTGCCCCCCCACCCCCAAAAACCAAAACCAGACACCGGCGGGCACGGCCGCCGAGATACACCCCCTAGTAGGGGTGATTTTCGGCAACCGGGGGGCAACGGCCTACCCATGCCCCGCTGGCTCCGCTCCTATATATATGGTAATGTTGCATTAACATACTTAATGTTGAATTACAGTTGCAATTAATTAATTTTTTGTCCTATATATGCAGAGCATTTTTCTACTCCAATTATGTGCCAACGCCATTGATGAATTTGGTGACAACTCAAGAGAAATCTTCCTTTCTCTTTTCAACATTCAAAACCTATAAACAATTATTTCTAATCCAATGGTATTAATTGAAACATCAAGAATCACATATACCACTTGCAAAAATGGCGGAGGAGATGAAAACTTCGCCACTCTGACTAAAATCTAAAATCGAAAACGTAAACAATCAAACAACAAAAATGGATGACAAAATCAATTCACCATCCTCACCAATCAAACATGAAATAGAAGAGGAAAGTAATTCTATCCCATAACTAAAACCATAAAAGGAAGAGATCAATAGTACACAGTCAACAGGAACAAAAATAGAGACGATAAAGATTCCATATTGCCATTACCGTTGCTAGAAACACCAACAACAAAACATCTAAAAACATCACAGAGAAATGAGAGAGTGAAGGCAAATTCTAGATGCAATGAAACCAATCCCTCAAAGCGAATTAATAATTTGTAGAAATCTAACTCTCTTTTCTATTGTGAAACTCTGGTTAAATTTTCATCCAGATGGCTAATCGAGAAAAGAAAAGAATAAAAAAAACAGCCAAAAAAAAAAAAAAAAAAAGAAGAAGAGAATAAGGAATGAAAAGTTACAAGTATACGTAAAATAGGAACGAGGGAAAATTAAGGAGAAAAAGGTAGACCAATAGAAAAACAAATAATAATATGTTAAAAGTAAGAATTAATATTGTCATGTTGAAAATAGAAAAATAAACAGAACATTGGAAAATGTTTTTTTTTTTTTTAAAAAAAAAAAGTGCTATTAAACAGTAAACTAACAAAAAAACTGCTAAAAAACATAAATAAGAAAACACTTTTACATAAAAAAAAAATCCTAAAAATTGTCATTTTTGCAAATGGTACATATGATTTCTGATGTTTCAATTGTTACCATTGTATTGGAAATTCTTGTGTAGCTTTTGAATGTAGAATAAGATATAGAAAGATAAATTCCTTTTGAGATGTTAGCAAATGCATCAATGGCTAGTGATGAACATAATGGGCTTATTGGGCCGGCCTTAAAGAAGAAGCCTTATGGGTCTAGTATTCTGTTTGTTAACAGATTTTGGTTGTTGCAGATCCAACGGCAGTGTTTCTTCCTTAGGATGGATCGCTGACTTGGAGCAATCAACAGCTGCTACACTCAAGTTTTGTGTTTCTTCTAGCTTTTTCTTTTCTGTTATAAATACTTTCATTGTTCCTATTGCAATTTGAGATTAATGAATAAGAAAATTCCTTCTTCCATTTTTACTTTCATTTACTTTCATGGTATCAGAGCTCAATGTTTTCTTAAGCAATCATGGCAAGAAAGCCATGGAATGCTGCACAAGAGATCCCTCGTGAAGCTTTGTTTCCTGGAGAAACCGAAGATGATGACGAATCAAATGCAGAGACGCAGTTGAATCACTCAGATCAGCAAAATCGATCAAGTAATTCTGATAACCCTGGGTTAGTACTTATAAATATAGTGCTTACCGGACAGAAGAATTACCTTTCCAGGAGCAATTCGATGATTAGAGTATTGACCGCAAAAGAGAAACTCGATTTTGTTTTGGATGATGAAGATCCGCCAGCAGTTCATTCGCCAGAATACAAGCAGTGGCATAAGAATGATTGTCTTGTATCTTCATGGATTCTAAACACAATTTCTAAAGAAGTTGATGAAGGATTCCTCTATGTGGAGTCTGCGAGAAGTCTATGGAAGGATTTGAAGCATCGGTTTGGATACAGTAATGGTCCAATGTTGTTTAAAATCAAATGCGAATTGAGTATATTTCATCAAGGTAATCTGTCATTGATTCTTTATTTTAAGAAGATGAAATGTTTCTAGGATGAATTGAGTATGTTACGGCCTTTGCCTCATTGCAAGTGTGGAGCTAGCCGAAATTGTGACTGTAATGCTTTTAGAAGGTTGGCTGATGTAAACGAAGAGGATAAATTTTTACAGTTTTTGATAGGACTCAATGAGCAATACGATCATGTCTGTAATCAGATTTTGTTAATGGAACCATTGCCTGATGTTAATCAAGCCTATTCAATGGTCTTGTGCATTGAAAGTCAACATGAGGTCAGTCTTGAACCTCAAGTGGAGATAGCAAGTTATAGCAAAACTATGTCACATAAAAATGAAACAAGAGGCAAGAAGAAAAAGGAAGGATGGTGTGACTTATGTGAAGCAGAAGGACATGTAAAGGCTACATGCTTCAAAATTATTAGCTATCCGGATTGGTGGAAAGGTCCTAAGCTAAAAGTTGTTTCTCAAAGTAAATCTGCTTCCTCTTCAATGTTACTGCTTCTTCTTCTTCTTCTTCTTTGGCCAAGGAACAGGTATACTCAGACACATCTTAGGATAAGGAAGCAACTCAGTCTGGTAATCTTACATTTCTAATGCAAAAAGTGTATAAGCTGTTGAAGGAGAACTAATCTGTAGGAGATACACCGATTTCTACTGGAACAGATTTTTCAGCTTATGCCGGATTCTCAGGTAACAATATTACCTCTATTTCTCATTATTGGATTGTTGACAGTGGTGCCTCTGCACATGTGTGTGCCAACAAATCATGGTTTAACATTTTGAAATCTGTTTCTGCAAAACAGAAAGTGCGTTTGCCAGACGGTAATTTTCAATTCATCAATTCTATTGGTGAAGTTCAATTTGATGATTTCAAGTTGCAAGATGTCCATTATGTGCCTAAATTTCGGTATAATTTGTTATCAGTAGGTCAATTGCTGTGACTGTTGGAGATTGTGCCCTAAGGCCAATATTGGATTATGTAATTTGACTTCTAAGATTAATCTAATATAGATTAATATTGTCATTTATGTTTGTATGTTAGCATTTATGATAAGTATCCATGAATAAATCGTGTTATTCTAAATATCCCTAGTCGATTGTTATTATGGGAATAATAACAAACTAAGACTAGTGTGAGTGATAATGGATATTCATAAGATGAATATAGTGTATACAGATACAGATTATACTCACGGGTAATATGTTAGAGAACATGTTACTGGAGACCCACTATAAGATCAAGTTCATGGTCACGTGTCACAACTGATCTTGATTATAGTAGTGTCATCAGCTGATTCCTTTGACCTGAGGTCACCATGGATTCCGGGATGAATTCATGTTGTGCTTTGACGCAGTCAAACGCTGCTTGTAACAGAGTAGTTATAAAGGCTGTGGTTGGGTACAATATGACTCATGCTTAGGGATGTGAGTGACAGATATGGGATTTTGTCCCTCTCTAACAAGAGAGCGATATCACTGGGCCCCTCGATAAGTAAGACTGTTAAATGCATGGCCGTGCTCAAATAATTGATAAGAGTATCAATTGATTTGTCTGAACAGTTTACTTTGAGATCGAGAAAGCATATGATTAATTATATAAGATTGACAAGTGTACCATGTCTTATGATTAATCATGATATCAAAGAGACAAAAGGGAATATGACATTCTATAAATAGGTATTGGATCATTCCAATCATGTTAATTGGGTAGTCGTAATGGCTTGCTAGAGTCCGCTTGTGACCTATAAGGACATTATGGTAATTTCCTTATTGCCAATTAATATGAACCTATGGGGTCACACACAAAGAGCAAAATGAAGTTCATCTTTTCGGGTATAAATTATTATTGGATAATAATTTATGAATGAGAAAGAGAATAAATATATATATATATAATGATATATATATATTTATATATATATATGTATATATAAATATTAATATGATTAATATTGCATAAAGTATGCTACATATTATAATTCAATTATATAGAGATATAATTAATTATAATATCAAATATACATATGTGTATGATGGAGAATGGAATTGATTTAATATTAATTGAGAATTAATATTAAGTTGTGTGGGTTAATTTATAATTATAACTAATAAGGGTATTAAGTTATAATTATAATTAAGTTTAATGGATATAAAAGGAAGTTTTATAACCTAAAATAAAAAAACCCTAGCCTACACTAATAAGCATTTTTTCGGCAGCCACACTAAAGGAATAGTGGCAGCCGAAATTCTCAAAAACTCCAAGGAAAAATATGTTTTTTCGCTCTCTCAGTCTCGTTCGAAGAATTGTTCTTCAATCCCGGCGCTAGCACGCGGTGAATGAATTGCTCCGTGTGGATCAACCGTAGAGGGAAGCTATCTTGGTTCCTTTGATTCAATCTTCAAAGAATTAAGGTAATTCTTTAACCCTCCTTCCGATTCAATGCAAAGTACATGGGTCCTTGGTGGGGATTAATCTTTTATTTCCGCTGCGCGTATTGTTTTTGTGCGATTAAATCCCCAACAGTGGTATCAGAGCCACTTGTATTTTGATTGAATTGGATTTATGTTTTGATTGGATCAAAATTGCATGTTAGGGTTTGTATGATTTTGATTGGATCAAAATTGTTGTTAGGAGTTTGTATGTTTTATTTAGGGTTCTATGTTATTGTGAATAACAAAATAAAATTTGATTTTATTGATTAATCATTGTGAATGATTTTATGTTAATGATTTGGAATGTTTAAGGGGTTTTGGAATCATGAATTTGATTCATGGGTTTTTAATTGAAATTGTTTCAATTAATAAATATAAAAAAAAAAAAAAAAAAAAAAAAATGTTTTTTTTCTTTTCTGGGCATGACGCCCAGAAAACTTTTTGGCGTTGCAATTGCAATTGCAATTGCAACGCCACATTATAAAAAAAAAAAAAAAAAAAAATGTTTTTTTTTCCTTTTCTGGGCATGACGCCCAGAAAACTTTTTGGCGTTGCAATTGCAATTGCAATTGCAACGCCACATTATAAAAAAAAAAAAAAAAATGTTTTTTTTTCTACGCAGCATGCTGCTCATGCAGCATGGGCTGCGCAGCCCATCGGGCTGCGCGCAGTATTGGATACTGCAGTGCGCGGCCCGACGAGCATGCTGTCCGACAGTTTTACCCCTTTTTCGTTTTAAGTGTGGAAAATTGTTTCTGCATATTTACGAATTTTTCCAAATTAATTAATTCTAAATACAATGTGATTGTATTTTACCACTTTGAACCCTAAATATTTTTAGATATAAAATTATTGTTGATAATTTTATGCATGGTGTTATGGTATGGTTTTGGACCCCGTGGATGCTTTATTTTATTTATTATGGTTTTATATAAATACGACCTGCGAGTCGTTTGTATTTATGTAAATTTTAAATTTTAATTTTACTAGAAAAATTGTATAGGATGCAATTTATGATATGTAAAATTTATTTTACTAGAAAAATTGTATAGGTTGCAATTTTTTTTGTAAAATATAAATCCATGAGATGGTGCTTGGAAGCAAAGACGTGGAGGCGGATCCAAGAGGCGGTGCAATGACCATGTGATGGATGCTACTACCTAGGATATGACCCTGTTGATTTTCATATTGGCCTATGAAAATCAATGTAGATTTAAACCATACCATAACACGGTTCGAGTCATATGCATGCTTTATTTTATTTAGATGCCATGTGATGCCATGCTAGATATTCTATATGCATGCTAGACAACTGTATGCCATAAGAATCCATGCTAATTAATATTAACAAAAGTATGATTAATATTAATGCCATGAAATTGTATATGATACAACTTACTCACAGGAATTAATAAACCCTAAATAAACTTATGAAGTTTATATTTTTTTGCCACCCAATTACGCATAACACTTGTCAAGTACTATGTTCGCATCATGGTATACCGCCAGGGCGGGTACGCATGTTGTGACCTTAGCGAAGCAATAATATGAGAAAAGGTGATTCTCATTGTGTTGTAATTGGTTTAACTAAAGGGTTAATCAAAAAGGTGTTTGAGCCCGAGGCAAAGATGAGATGAGTAACATACAATTAAATATGATATATGATATCATACATCTCATAAATTATAAGAGTTGCATAATGATGCAATTGGCAAAGAAGTGCACATCCAAAATATGTTTAAATGGTTTAAAGCATGATTTTGAGTCTTTGCCTACCGAAATTATATTTAATCATAGGGACATGCCAAAGCAGTGCTATGGTTAAGTATGGATTTTGGATCTTCACCCACTTAAATATTTTAAAGGGTTTTATAATTTAAGTGGGAGCATTTAAATAAAAAAACTTTACACGCTTTATTATAGTTATGATTGCTATTACCATGATCTCGATTGTTATTGAACTTTGAGAATTGTTCTCAAATCAAAAGGAATCATATGTTCTCAATAATCCTTTTGCCCAATGAACCACTAGCAATTCTAACATGAGTATAAAAGATGCTTACTTGAAGCATCGAAGGGACTCTGTTTAAAATTTATTATCTTACACTTGCCACCAATTCTTCCGCACGTGGAAGTTTTACTTGAGATATATGATACATCACAAAT
Source organism: Euphorbia tirucalli (assembly GCA_039660915.1). Classification (NCBI taxonomy): domain Eukaryota; kingdom Viridiplantae; phylum Streptophyta; class Magnoliopsida; order Malpighiales; family Euphorbiaceae; genus Euphorbia; species Euphorbia tirucalli. Next base: position 2,614,049 of record CM077639.1, on the reverse strand, counting down.
GGAAGTGTTCCATCAGTTAGTGAGCAAGAAAAGATAAGTGTTTGAGGCAACATTTTCTCATTGGCCTCCAAAAGGGCATTAAGATGTGATCTTGAATTCATTAATTGATAGTCATTGGTGATGAACTATCATTTGAATGACATGGAGAAAATTGTGAATTAGTTGCATAGGATGCAAAAGAATGTTAAGTTATCCATAAAGGATAAGCCCGCCTCGAATTGTGTGCTTATGGTTCAAAAGGAAAGGATAAAAGGAAGGTCGAAAAGCATAAAGACCGAAAGGTTCGGGTGAAACATGTTTTAAAGACCAAAGCTGTTGGCATAGAGAGATCTCCAAAAGAAGGATGTTGCCATTTCTAGAATGAATCGTTCATTAGAATGAAAATAGCAAATTTTGTTTGGAGAACTATGAGAAGATGAAAGGCAGTAAGACTGCTACCTTAAGTATTTATTAACTATTCTACTTTTGTTTCTATATCAAAGGTATTAGATACCAGTTGTGGATCTCATATTAGTAGAATATGATGAATCGCAACTTGAATAGAAATCTTATGAAGGTGAAAGGTAGAATGCGAATAGACAAGAGAAGCAAAGGTTGCTACTCGAAGGTTCTGAACTTTTACATGAAAGTTGTGAACTTCAAGTTAAAAGTTACGAACCTCTTTTCATAAAAGTTATGAACTTTTATATGAAAGTTATGAACTTTGGTTAAAGATTATGAACTTTTACATATGAGTTACGAACTCTTGTTGTCTATTGAGCTTGTTGGCTTAAGTAAACAAATGTTGTTTATTTTATAATTGTGAATTATAAACTTTATAAAGACATGATTATGAAATATAGATTTACATAATTGTCTTTATATGTGGAGCCCATCTGTAACATAAATACTGTAAGGATCGAATCAAACGGTTTGATTCAACCTATTTTGGCAGTGTCGTTTTGGAGACATAAGCAAAGTCGCATTTTGAAACTCCATAAGATTGGACTTTTGGATTCATGAGATTATGAATCATCTTGAATCATGCGAATGTTGTTTATTATAAAAGATGACAAAAGTGGTTCTTTGCTAAATGTAGTTAAAGAATAATCGATTTATTAAGCATTATACATGTGGATGTATATGAATTATAAATCAACTGCTAAAGAAGGTTTTAATACTTCATTACCTTTATGGAACTTTTCACTAGATAAGAGTATCAAATGAAACACGAGTTTGGAACTTTTGAAGTGTTCAAAAGCTTGTAAAAGGAATATGAAGTATCTTGACATGATAGTAAAGTCACTTAGATATGATCCAAGTGGTGAACATTTGAGTCAAGATTTTGACAATCATCTTAGAGATTGTGGGACTGTCTCACAATTAACTCCTCCAATTACGCCACAAAGGAAGTTGTGTCGAAAAGGGAGTAGTCGAACTCTATACAGATATAGTTCAATCTATGATGAAGTCAAGTTGATCATCGTTTTCTCGAGAATATGCCATTAAAGCAGCTGTGTATATTGTTCCGTCTAAAACAATTCATGAATCAACATATGAGATATGGTTGGGTAAGATACCCAAGTTGTTTCATTGAATAAGTTTAGGGCTGTAAAGCTTATTTCGAATAAGTTGGCACCTAAATTTAAATGTCGTATTGTGGATTACTCAAAAGGAAAGTAGGAGTTGTTACTCCTGTGTTTCTTTGGGATACAGAGTAGTTGTAGCTAGAAATGGTTTCCCCTTAAAGAGGGAGTTAATTTCTAGAAGAGTTAGTGGGAGTGAAGTACACCTACAAAACTCGTAATTCACAAAGTGACATTAATGTTGAAGAGGAACATGGAAATGGTTTCATGATCATTGTTGAAATTACACAAGTCCAATGAAAGTCTAGTAGAATACGACATGAATAGGAGAGATATGGATTTCTCAAAGTCATGATGTAATTTTACTAGATTGAAGTAAGTCTTCTTTTATGAAGAAGCAATGTTAGATTATGAATCTAATATGTGACTTGATGCTACAAAGGTTGAAGATAAGTCGAGGTCTGACAATCAAAGTATAGACTTTGATAAGTCTTTTAGAAGATGCATATGCAATGGTTGCAAGTGAGTTTTCAAATTGAAAACCGATATGGATGGTGATCTTCAAACTTATAAAGCACGACTAGTGACTATAAGGATATGAACAAATTCATAGTAGGACTATGATGAAATCCTCTTTAGTCATCAATCATGATCAAGTCATATTGAGTTCTTGTTGCCATATCCCCATAATATGATTATAAAATATGGCAAATGGATATCAAAATCTATTTTTTACGTGAAAACATGATTGAGGATGTGTACGTGACACAATCCAAAGTTTTGAGCATCCAAAGAATTCAAATAGCGTATGCAAGTTTTCAAAGATTCTCATAAGGATCGAAACATGCATCAAATAGTTGGAATCATAGTTTTGATAAAGAAATCAAATGGTTTGATTTTATCAAAAGGATGATGAATCTTGTGTTTCAAAAGGATCAGTGGGAGCATATCGGTATTCCTAACGCTATATGTGGATGACATATGGCTTGTTGGAAATAACATTCTTACCTTGCAAGAAGTAAAATCTTGGCTAAGAAAGTAATTTCAGTTAATGTTTAAGCAAGGCTGCCTATATTCTTGAAATTGGAATCTATACAGATAGATCTAAAAGAATGTTTTGGCTTAAGTCAAAGCATTGAAAGCGTTCAATATAAAAGACTTAATAGAAGCTTGCTTATGTTAACTGTGTAAATAGTTGCACATATACAACTGATTGCAATTAGTTGCAATATATCAGTCGAGATCTAGTATTCTCTTAAAAAGAGATGTTATGATTTTGAAAGGTTCAAAATAAAACGATATAGCTAAATATCTATAATAGTAGTCAAAGTATATTGTTACATATGATGTAAAGGAAATTTTGGATGAAGAAGTTCATCACAAAATGTTGTGTTTTGTTCTAAGCATTGCTTATCCTGTGAGACTATTGTAGGGACAATAGTTCAATGCGTAAGAACCTTGTATGACACAAGCATATACTTAGGCGTCTTTCACTAATTTAGAGAGGCTGTCTCTAAAGAAAGAGTGAAAATGTGTAAAGTAGCAACGGAAGCGAAAATTAATAATTCACTGACAAAGACTCCTGCACGAGTGAATACATGAAGGTCATGTAGGTCAATGGGTATAAGATACTTGTATGATTGGCCATAGTGCAAGTGGGAGATTGTTGGAGATTGTGCCCTAAGGCCAATATTGGATTATGTAATTTGACTTCTAAGATTAATCTAATATAGATTAATATTGTCATTTATGTTTGTATGTTAGCATTTATGATAAGTATCCATGAATAAATCGTGTTATTCTAAATATCCCTAGTCGATTGTTATTATGGGAATAATAACAAACTAAGACTAGTGTGAGTGATAATGGATATTCATAAGATGAATATAGTGTATACAGATACAGATTATACTCACGGGTAATATGTTAGAGAACATGTTACTGGAGACCCACTATAAGATCAAGTTCATGGTCACGTGTCACAACTGATCTTGATTATAGTAGTGTCATCAGCTGATTCCTTTGACCTGAGGTCACCATGGATTCCGGGATGAATTCATGTTGTGCTTTGACGCAGTCAAACGCTGCTTGTAACAGAGTAGTTATAAAGGCTGTGGTTGGGTACAATATGACTCATGCTTAGGGATGTGAGTGACAGATATGGGATTTTGTCCCTCTCTAACAAGAGAGCGATATCACTGGGCCCCTCGATAAGTAAGACTGTTAAATGCATGGCCGTGCTCAAATAATTGATAAGAGTATCAATTGATTTGTCTGAACAGTTTACTTTGAGATCGAGAAAGCATATGATTAATTATATAAGATTGACAAGTGTACCATGTCTTATGATTAATCATGATATCAAAGAGACAAAAGGGAATATGACATTCTATAAATAGGTATTGGATCATTCCAATCATGTTAATTGGGTAGTCGTAATGGCTTGCTAGAGTCCGCTTGTGACCTATAAGGACATTATGGTAATTTCCTTATTGCCAATTAATATGAACCTATGGGGTCACACACAAAGAGCAAAATGAAGTTCATCTTTTCGGGTATAAATTATTATTGGATAATAATTTATGAATGAGAAAGAGAATAAATATATATATATATAATGATATATATATATTTATATATATATATGTATATATAAATATTAATATGATTAATATTGCATAAAGTATGCTACATATTATAATTCAATTATATAGAGATATAATTAATTATAATATCAAATATACATATGTGTATGATGGAGAATGGAATTGATTTAATATTAATTGAGAATTAATATTAAGTTGTGTGGGTTAATTTATAATTATAACTAATAAGGGTATTAAGTTATAATTATAATTAAGTTTAATGGATATAAAAGGAAGTTTTATAACCTAAAATAAAAAAACCCTAGCCTACACTAATAAGCATTTTTTCGGCAGCCACACTAAAGGAATAGTGGCAGCCGAAATTCTCAAAAACTCCAAGGAAAAATATGTTTTTTCGCTCTCTCAGTCTCGTTCGAAGAATTGTTCTTCAATCCCGGCGCTAGCACGCGGTGAATGAATTGCTCCGTGTGGATCAACCGTAGAGGGAAGCTATCTTGGTTCCTTTGATTCAATCTTCAAAGAATTAAGGTAATTCTTTAACCCTCCTTCCGATTCAATGCAAAGTACATGGGTCCTTGGTGGGGATTAATCTTTTATTTCCGCTGCGCGTATTGTTTTTGTGCGATTAAATCCCCAACAGTGACAGCAACGGATCAAAATTCATTTTACATCCTTTTATTGTTGCTTGCAGGATGTGGCAACTAAGAAAATTTTAGCTATAGCTTGGATGGTGGGCGGTTTGTACTTGCTAGATGAAAGTTCTTTTGCTCCTGACATGATTCTGAAAGTTCATAAGTGTTGTAACATATTAGTCACTGATGTTACAGATAAATCTGCTGTAGATATTTGGCATAAAAGACTAGGACATGCGTCTTTTGATGCCCTCAGTCATATAAATAGCATAACTATGGATTGTAATTCTTCTAGTTGTGAGATTTGTTCAAGTGCCAAATAGCACAGACTTTCATTCAATAAAAGCTACTTCTTATAGATTGTAAATCATTCACATGGATGTATGGGGCCCTTATCGAATTGAGTCACTTACTGGAGCCAGATATTTTTTAACTATTGTTGATGATTTCACAAGAGTTACATGGATTGTACTCTTAAAATCAAAAATTCAAGTTAGCCATGCTGTCAAGGTTTTCTTGCAACAAATCAAAACTCAATATGAAGCAAAATTGCAGATTATACGAAGTGAAAATGGTAGGGAGTTTCTAAACCAAGCTTGTGGAAAAATTTTTCAAGAAGCAGGAATTGTTCATCAACGGTCATTCCATATACGCCTCAGTAAAATGGTGTAGCTGAAAGGAAACATCGACATTTGTTAGAAACGGCTCGAGCTGTTTTATTTCAAGCAAATTTACCTATCATTTTTTGGGGTGAGGCTACTCTAATGGCTGTTTCAATTATCAATGTTCTACCAAGCAAAAAATTGGGTTGGATGTCCCCATATGAAAAGTTCTTTGGCAAATTACCAGATTACAGTGTTTTTCATGTATTTGGGTCTCAATGCTTTTATAAAGACCTGCATAATACAGACAAATTTTCCCCCAAAGCTCATAAAGGGATATTTCTTGGGTTTCCATCTCATCAAAAGGGCTATAAGGTCTATGATCTTTAAATAGGTAGCATATTTATCACAGGGAAGCGATTTTCCAGGAACATGTATTTCCTTATGCTCCTGCTACAGTTCTATCATCTCCTGGTATTCCGGTTATTGAAGCTTGTACTCTAGTAGCGCCATGTCCTGATATTCCAGTTGCTGAAACTTCTATGAACAAATCTGCTGCTGAAACTCGCAAATCTGTCAGAAAAACCCAAACTCCTTCATGGATGAAAGATTTCATTCTTTCTAATTCTGTAGCAAATTCAAATTGTGTGACTTTTACACCATAACATACTGTTTTTCTTGCTAATCTTTTGCAGGAAACTGAACCTCAAAATTTTTATAAAGCACAACAGGATCCTAGATGGCAACAGGCGATGCAGGATGAACTTCATGCTATGGAATCAAACCAAACATGGGATATTACAGATCTTCCTGCAAATAAGAAACCGTTAGCCTCCAAGTGAGTTTACTGCATCAAATATAGACAAAATGGTAAGGTGGATAGATTTAAGGCAAAATAAGTGGCTAAAGGTTTCAAGCAAAAAGAGGGTATTGACTTCCATGAAACTTTTAGTCTAGTAGCTAAAAGTGTTACAGTTCGGATGTTTCTTGCTATTGGTGCAATGAATTAGTGGCCTATACATCAAATCAATGTCAATAATACATATCTACATGGATATCTTGAAGAGGAAGTTTATATGTCCCCACCACCCAGATACTAGAATATTTCGGCTGGAAAGGTCCGCAAATTGCTTAAATCCTTGTATGGCCTAAAACAGGCTAGTAAGCAGTGGCATAAGGAGCTGTCCAGCAAACTTATAAGTTTTGGGTTTGTTCGTTCTTACCATGATCATTGCCTTTTTATCAAAATGATTGGGAGTATTCTTACGGTTCCAATCATCTATGTTGATGATATCTTGATTTCCAGCCCCTCAGAAGGAGCAATTACAGAAATTAAAGATTTTTTACATAGCCTTTTCACCATAAAGGATATGGGACCGGTAAAATATTTTCTAGGCATTGAATTGGCTCTTTCTGAGGATGGTATTCTTCTTTCCCAATCAAAATACATTCTTGACATGATAGTTGAAACTAGTTTATCTGAAGCAAAGTGTGTTCCAAGTCCTCAAGCAATGGGTGTAGATTTGAGTATCACTAGACCTTTATATGGCAATCCGGAACAATACAGGAGAGTTGTGGGCAAACTTTTATATCTTGGTTTTACCATACCAGATATTACACATGTAACACATCAATTAAGCCAATTTATGCAAAATCCAGGAGAGCATCATTTCCAGGCAGCCTTACACATATTGAACTATCTCAAGGGTACTTTTCGGTATGGATTATTCTATCCCAGCACTGAAGATCTCAAGCTCAAAGCCTTTTGTGACTCTAATTAGGGTACTTGTAAACTTACAAGACGGTCTTGACTAGTTATTGTATATTGCTTGGCCCATCACTGATTTCATGGAAATCGAAAAAACAGAGTGTTGTAAGTCGGTCATCTGCTGAAGCAGAATATAGAAGTATGGCGCCCACATGCTGTGAATTAAAATGGATTCACTTTCTTCTCCAAGACTTCAAGGTACAGATTCCCTTACCTATTCCTTTGCGCTATGATAGTCAAGCTGCCATTGCTTTGACTAAAAATCCTGTGCATCACGAGAAGACAAAACATGTTGGTGTTGATTGCCATCTTATCTGGGACTATGTATCAGATGGTTTTATTTTTCCTGATTATATTTCCACTCATCTTCAGCTTGCTGACTTATTCACAAAACCTTTTAGTAGTTCTCATATGCTGCCTGCCCTATTCAATATGGGATTTCTCAAGTATTCGAACTTTGCCATCTTGAGGAGGGGATGATGAACATAATGGGCTTATTGGGCCGGCTTTAAAGAAGAAGCCTTATGGGTCTAGTATTCTGTTTGTTAACAGATTTTGGTTGTTAGCAAATCCAACGGTTGTGTTTCTTCCTTGGGATGGATTGTTGACTTGGAGCAATCAACGGCTGCTACACTCTTCTTCTTAACAGAATTGGACCCAAATTTTGTATTTCTTCTAGCTTCTTCTTTACTGTTATAAATTCTTTCTCTGTTCCTATTGCAATTTGAGATTAATGAGTAAGAAAATTCCTTCTTCTATTTTTACTTTCATTTACTTTCAGCTAGGCAACGTAATTGGAAGTGAAAATTGTTCTGTAAGAGCACAAGACAAAAATTAATTAATTGTCTAGATTTTTTCTCTTCTTAATTTTAATATCCTTATACTATTATTATTTTATCAAGAGTAGTAAAATATTCTAAGAGCTTAAATCACAACAATAAATGCTAGATTTAGCAGTAAAAATTTAACAGTTGTTGTCCAAAAACATATTTAGCAGCAAAAAATTAGTTGTTGCATATTGCTGCTACAAAGTTGTGGCCATAGATATTTGCAATAAAAAAATTGATATAATTTTGCAGCTAAATATGTTTTTTGGCAGCAACTATTAGATTTTTACTGCTAAATGTGCTCTTTGTTATGGTGAGTTAGGTCTGCACGTCGATTATAATTTTATTCATAAAATATTAAGATAGAGAGTAAACATATAAGCTGACTGATTTTTTTTTTTTTTAAAGTAAAATCTATTGTATAAATTTAGCACAAAAAAATCTTTAAAAAAAAAATTTATGGACGTCTATCCTATCTTCGAATTGGAGGATCCTTCCTTTATGATCATGGCAGACAGAAATTGTTCTGTGTAGAGTCCATAGACTACTTTTCTGTTTTACATTTGTTTCACTTGCAATTTCATTAAATGGGTACTGAAATTTTTATTTCCAACTCATATTTCCCCAAACATCCTTTTACCAATTCCAATTTGCCAAAACATCCTTTTATTTTCCGTTTGAAATAAAAGTAAATACATAGACTTCATGTGCTCAATTATTAACACAAAACCATATATTTATAAAATGCTGATTTGTAAGACAATATATACAATAATCCCCTACATATTTCAAAAAGATTTAAACTAAATAATAGATTTTGTTAGGTTTTAATTGAGTGACATGATGTCTGTTAGAATATGAACCAGACTTGCGACGAATAAGGAATAGTTAGCAAAATAATACATAATTATCACAAACGTCTCTTTGACACGGTTGGAAATCATCATAATTAAGAAAAGATAAACTTATTGAATTGAAATTAGAATCACTAGAGGTGTAATGAAAATCATTGTCCTAATTTAAGATTTATTCGCCCAAGATTCAATAAGCACATCCGAAATTAAAATCCAGGAGCAGGAACAAAGATACAAACCCAGCAAAATATTTTAGATCACAAAATAATGGCAATAGAAATTGTTAGGAGATTTGGACCCACTCATGTGAATTAATAGAACAATTGAAAAAAAAAATTATATAAAATTAGCAACACAAAAATTATAAAATATTTTATCCCTAAAATCATGCCATGTTTCCTGCCCAAACTCCTGTTATAATCCAAAATATCATGGCCCCATATTAATATTTAAATCAACATCATGGACCCATATTAATAGTTAAATCAACAAAAATTTTATGCATATATATGATGGAGACATTATAGAGTATGCATATGCTTTGTACGCTACATTATCCGTATATCAAGCCAATAAAATTATGATAACCTATAACTCAACCAATAGACTAAAGACTATAGCAATTAATCATTTTTTATTTAATAGTTGATTATATAAACAAAACTCTAGATTATAAAATATAAATTTCAGATCTTAATTTATACATCCTAGACTCTAAAGTATATTAGGTATCAAATTTTGTTAACATGACACACGAATGATGTGGTATGCTATACATATTTTATAAGTTCTCATCTTTGTGACCAAAATATGGCAGCAGTATAAATCTATTTTAAAAGAAAAATAACGACAGTTAGAGCCCGTTTGGATACCTATTTTTTATGTATTTTTTACTGTTTAATGCCAAACAACAGTTTTAGAGGTGTTTGGTTAGAATTTGCTAGCAACTGTTGATAACTTTTTATTAAGGAAAAACTGTTATTTCTCATCAACAGATAAAACATGTTTTCACGAAAAACATTCCATTCTATTTTATCTTTTTTTTTTCCAAATTAGTTATTTTACATTCTAATAACAAAAACTTTATCACCTTTTTACCAAATACTAATTAGAAATTAGCAAACAACAACCAGTAATCATCAAAAGCAAACAATAAACAACAACAATAAAAAATATCAACAAGCAGTAAATAGCAATAGCAGAACCAAATAAATTCTTATATCGGAGAAAATGTTAATATTAGTGGATTAATTTGATAGAGAAATTTTCAAAGTGAGAGATTTTCGCAAATCTTACTGAAATTTGATTTCCAACGGTACAAAAGAGAGAAAAATCTCTAAAAAAAAAAAAAAAAAAAAAAAAAATTGTATGGACGTCTATCCAATTTTCGAAATGGCAGACAGGAATTCTTTTGTATAGAGTCTACAGACTGCTTTTTGTTTTACATTTGTTTCACTTGCAATTTCATTAAATGGGTTCTGAAATTTTTATTTCCAACGGTACAAATAATGTACTCAAACTTAATCTCAAGTTTACCAAAAAATCCTTTTACCAATTCCAATTTTTCCGTTTGAAATAAAAGTAAATACATCAACTTCATGTGCTCAATTATTAACACAAAATCATATATTTATAAAATACTGATTTGTAAGACAATATATACTCCATTTTTTAAATACTAACATATATATATACAACAATCCCCTACATATTTCAAAAAGGTTTAAACTAAATAATAGATTTTGCTGGGTCTGAATTGAGTGACAGCAATCCGATGTCTATTAGACTATGAACCAGACTTACAACGAATAAAGAATAATTAGCAAAGTAACACATAATTATAAAACAGTATTCTCTTTGACATGGTTGGAAATAATCATAATTAAGAAGAGATAAACCTATCGAATTGAAATTTGAATCACTAGAGGTGTAATGAAAATCCAGGAGCAGGAACAACGAAAGAAAGATGCAAACTCAGCAAAATATTTTAGATCACAAAATAATGGCAATAGAAATTTTATGCATATATATAATGGAGACATTATAGAGTATGCATATACTTGATAGATTACGTTATTCGTATGTCAAGCCAATAAAACTATAACAACCCACAACTTAACCAATAGAAAAAAGACAATAGCAATTAATTATTATTTAAGTAATAGTTGATTATGTAAATAAAACTTTAGATCCTAAAATAAAAACTCTAGGCTATAAAATGTAAATCTAAGATCTTAATTTATACACCCTAGACTCTAAAGTATATTAGGTGTCAAATTTTATTAGCATGGCGCATGAATGATGTGGTGTGCTAGACATATTTTATAATTTCTCATCTTTGTGACCAAAATATGGCAGCCGTATAAATTTATTTTAAAAGAAAAATAATGATAGTTAAAGCCTGTTGGGATACCTGTTTTTCAGATATTTTTTACTGTTTAATGCCAAACAACAGTTTTAGAGGTGTATGATTAGATTTTACTAGCAACTGTTGATAATTTTTTATAAAAGAAAAACTGTTATTTCTCATCAGCAGATAAAACCTGTTTTTCACGAAAAACAATTCATTCTATTTTATCTTTTTTTTTCAAATTAGTTATTTTATATTCTAATAGTAAAAATTTATTATCTTTTTGCCAAATATTAATTATTAATTAGCAAACAATAACCAGTAATTATCAACAGTAAACAACAAATTAAAAAAAAAAAAAAAGTATCCATAAGTAGCAAATAACAACAATACAACTAAAGAGGTTCTCATATTAGAAAAAATATTAAGATTAGCGGATTAATTTGTTTGAGAAATTTTTTACCTAAAAGTGAGTAAGTGGGCCCGTGAGAGATTTTATCAAACTTAATGAAATTTGAAATTTGATTTCATACGTCAGCTATTCTAAAATTAATATACTGAAAATCTAGTTGCCAAAACTACCCTTTTACCAAGTCCAATTTTTCCCATGCAATACCCCCACCTACTTTAGCTCGCAAACACAGCAACCCACTTTTGATAATGGCTTCCATTTCCACTTCATCTTCAACCACTGCTCCTTCTAACACTAGTCATGATGTTTTTCTAAGTTTTAGGGGTTTCGACACCCGCCGTGGTTTCATCAGCCATCTCAACACTGCTCTGCTTCAAAAACACATCCGCACGTTCATAGATGAAAAAGATCTCGAGAAAGGAGAAGAGATCTCTACTCTCTTGAGAATGATCGAAGAATGTAAATCTTCGGTCATTGTTATCTCAGAAAACTATGCACCGTCTCCATGGTGCCTGGATGAATTGGTGAAGATAATGGAGTGTAGGAAAAAATTAGGCCGAAAGGTCGTACCAATTTTCTATAATGTTGAACCTTCTCATGTCAGACATCAAACTGGAAAATTTGGAGAAGCATTTGAGAAAAACAAGGAGCGATTCAGCAACAATGAAGACAGGGTCCGAAAATGGTGCTTTGCTTTGGCAGAAGTAGCTAATTTAAATGGATGGAATGCCACAAAGTACATGTATGTAGTCTTCTTCTACTTAATTTTATTCCGCATGATTATGATTAAGACAGTAAATAATTTTACTACTAAAATTGAGCTTTTTTTGCAGGAACTGTTAGATATTGCTGCTAAATAAGCTTTTTGACAGTAAAATTGTTTTATTGCCAAATCTAACATTAACTAAGAAGCAACAACCTAATGTGAAATCAACATCAACATCAACACCAACATCAACATCAGGTATTGTTCCACTTAAGTAATTTATATGTTTATATAGAAGAAATCTACCAAATGGTTAAATCTTTGTCATATATATGCTGTGTGTTCAATTATATACATCTTCTGCAGGAATGAAGCAGAATTAGTTGAGAAAGTTGCAGAAGATATTGTGCAGAAGCTGAATCCTACTGCTTCAAATGAGTTGATTGGGATGGATTTACAGTATAATAACCCGATTCTATCATGGTTAAGCAAGAAAGCAACAAATGATGTTCATTTTGTAGGATTATTCGGGATGGGAAAGATCAGGTGCAGACTTTAATACTGTTTCTCTTTAAATCGAGAACTTCTATGGTGGTCTTGGACCACATTGGTCACGAGATCACTAAGATTACAACATGTCAGCGGTAGTGTTGATGTGTTGCAATCGCAACAGTCCTGCAATAGTGTAGTACAGGACCAAAATTGACTATTTTGCGTTTCAGTCTTATGTTATTTTGACAGATATTTATCTGATTGTGAGTTTTCAGTTGATGCAGTGCAGTCTCTTCAACAAAACTAAAAAATCCTTGATCTTCAAAGTTGTGTTCTTCTGCGAAGATCTTTCTTCTGCAACAACACTGGATAATCTTAATTCTTGATTACTGCAAAATTTGGCTGAGACTGCAATTAAAGAATTAGCATCATCAATAATTTGTGCCAGGCTGCAAGCTGCATCAATTGCATCTCCAGCGCTCCAATTAAAGGTAAGGTTATTTATTTATCTAATCTTCAATTCTTCATTTTTACAGTATAGATATTTTCACTTAATTAATTTGAAGCAAAATTGGCCTGGTATTTAGTATTTACACCTTAATTAAGAGTAGTACAAAACAATGACATTGACTATAATTAATCGAGTTAATTCATAATTAGTCTTCGTTAATTAATGTTAGCACAGATGAAGACAAAACTTAATATTAGTGTGTACCTAGAGTTAAAATTAAATATCAATTTGGTTATTGTTAAGATTGTGTGGCTACAAATAAAATCTTGTGTCGGCAAGACATATATAATGATAATAATAATAATAATAATAATAATAATAATAATAATAATAATAATAATAATTTTTATTGAATGTACGAATGAATATATAGACAAATGCATGTGAGGCATCAGATTGTGTTTTGTTGGAAGATAACTTTTATGTGGCTACAAATAATAATAATAATAATAATAATAATAATAATAATAATAATAATAATAATAAAAGAACCATCATGACTATCAACCAAAGTAAACAGACAATGGTCATTGATGGACCTTTGAAAACCATAAGCCAAGAGTTTGGTGGATAACTCTTTGTGCCATTGACGCCTAGCCTGCTTGAGACCATAAAGGGACTTCACTAGCTTGCAAAAATGACCTGCAGGAACAGTTTTATAACCAAGTGGCGGTTTCAAATAAATGCCTTCATCAAGGATGCCATGGAGGTAGGCATTATTAACATCAATCTGATGTATACTCCAACCTTTAGCAGCACCTATTGCCAAAAACAGTCTAACTGTAACTGTGCAAGCTACAGGGCTAAAACAATCATGGTAATCCACACCAAAAATCTGGTTGTAACCCTTGGCAACCAAACGTGCCTTATAACGATCAACCTCACCATTACTCTTATACTTAACCCTGTATACCCATTTGGTATCAAGGGGTTTGATGTGAGAAGGAAGAGGCACAATCTCCCAGGTATGATTGGCTTCTAGTGCCTGCAATTCAGTATTCATAGCTTGAATCCAATGAACATCTGCCTTAGCTTCATGATAATAAGTAGGTTCCTTTATCTGCAAAATCTTTGTAAGAAAAACTCTTTGCTGAAAAGGTATTTGGGAAACAGCATGAGTATTATCTGTAACATAATCTTGTAACCAACAAGATGGTTGTTTAATTCTTACTGACCGCCGCAGAGAAACAGATCCAGCATCAGGAGATGGAGCAACATCAGCATTAGGAGATGGAGCAACATCAAAATGTGAAACAGGATCAGAAGAAGGAAAATTCAGTGAAGAAGTTGGGAGGTGAAAAAGAAATTCATTCTCCATAAATTGCACATCCCTGGAAACAACAAGTTTCTGAGTTGTTAAATCAAAAATCTTATAACCCTTCTTACCTGATGTACAACCGATAAAAACTCCTGGAAAGGCACGAGAAGAGAACTTATCACGAGTAGGAGACACATTAGTATAAAAACAACTACACCCAAAAACATGAAACTTTGTATAATCTGGCCTGCACTGAAACAATCTGTCAAAAGGAGTTTGCCAATTCAACATTCTAAGAGGAAGAACATTAATAATAGAAGTAGCCATCAAGATGGTTTCCCCCCAAAACTGCAGTAGTAAATGAGACTGAAATAAAATGGCCCTGGCAACTTCCAACAAGTGTCTGTGTTTGCGCTTTACAACCCCATTTTGCTGAGGGGTATAGACACAAGTAGTCTGATATAAAATACCTTGAGTTTGAAATAACCCTGCACAGAACTTATTTACAAATTCTGTACCATTATCACTGCGGATCACCTTCACTGTTGTATTAAATTGACAGGTTACCATTTTAAGGAAAACTGCAATAGCATGCCCAACTTGTGCCTTAGTGTGTAATAAAATAACCCAAGTGTATCTAGTGTAATCATCAACCAAAGTCAGAAAGTATCTAGCACCAGTAAGAGAATTCAGTTTGTAAGGTCCCCATAAATCCATATGCAACAAATCAAAACACTTTTCAGTAGTTATTGTGCTTCTAGTAAAAGGAAAATGGTGTTGTTTAGCATGAGGACAGATAGTACAAGAATGTGAATTACATTGAATATCAATATTACCAACATGACTAAGGACATCAAAAGAGGCATGACCAAGTCTCTTGTGCCATATATCAGACTCTGTGTTATTGGAATCAGTCACAGCCAAACATAATTGCTGCACTTTATGGATAACATCTGCAGAAAAAGAATATGCATCTAACAAGTAGAGGCCATCAACATGCCACCCCACTGCCTTAACCACATGAGTTTCCCTATCCTGCAGATAACAATAGTGAGAATGAAAAACCACCTCAAGATTGCTATCCTGCAACAGCTGTCCAACAGACAAAAGGTTGTATCGAAAACTTGGCACAAAAAGAACCCCATGTAAAGTGAGAGTAGATGACAACTCTACCTTTCCAACATTCTTAATCTGTTTTAAAGTACCATCAGGCAAAGCTACTGTTTGCCTAACTAAACCAGAAGAGGTAGGGATAAAATGACTTGAAACATAAGTCATGTGGGAGGTAGCACCACTATCAATAATCCAGCAAGATGAAGAACAAGAAGAAGAAGTACCTGAGAATCCTGCAAAAGCAGTGAAGTCAGGAGTCTGTAAAGGTGAGTCAGCCATGGAAATCTTCCCCTTCATCATCTTGTAAACTTCCCTCACCATTTGTTGAAAATCTTCTTTTTGTTCATCATCTTCTTCAGTATCACTGCCTACTGTCATCTTTTTTATCCCTCCCTGTACTGCATTAGCCCGATAAGGCCGAATATTCTTCTTTGGTTTGGAGTTCTGTTTCTTAGACTTGGGATGCCAATCTGGATACCCTATCAACTTGAAACAAGTAGCCCTAACATGCCTTGTCCCATCACAATAATCACACTTCAAGTCATCCTTGTTAATCTCTGGAGGTTTCTTGTTATCATTCTTAACAAAACTGGCTATTTCTGTTGTATGCATCAAGGAAATCTCCTGCTGCTTCTCAACTTTTAACAACATAGCATATGCCTTATTTAAACCAGGTAAAGGATCCATTAACAGAATCTGATTTTTTACATTATTATAAGCCTCATGTAATCCCATCAAAAATTGAATCAATTTATTTTCCTCTATAGAATCTACCATCCTCTGAAAAGCATTACAGACACAGTTTCGAGAGACACCACAGTGACAACTCGGTACAGGGGTAAGGTAACTCAACTCATCCCACAAGCGCTTAATCTTGTTATAATACTGTAAAATTGACAAGTTACCTTGTGTCAGCAGTGTAATTTCCCTTTGAATCTTGTAAAGGAGAGGACCATTGCAATTCCAAAACGAAGTTCCAGTTCCAGCCATAATTCTCGAGCGGATGAGACATATTGAAAACCATCAGCAATGTCCTTTTCAAGGCTATTAATCAGACAAGCTGTGACCAAGCTATCAGTCTTCAACCATGACTGATATCCAGGATCTGTTTCCTTTGGTGATTCAACATCCTTCAGCACTAAATCGCTTTTTTCTTTAACATTTAGGGCTCGAATCATAGCTCTTCGCCAGGAAATGTAATTATTTCCGTTTAATTGAAAATTGATAATCGAAATCCCTGGATTATCATGTGATTGAGTGAAACCAGAGAACATATGGCGATCGAAGTCCGGGAAAACTCGATCTCGATTTCCAGGTATGCGTTCTTCATCTGGTTCTGGAAATTCTCCTTCGTCATCAAATCTTCCACCGGCCGGAATCTCCGTCACCCTTGCTCTGCGGCCACTTCTCACCATTTTGCGGAATCCAGCTCTGATACCATGAGAAACTTAGAGAAATTTCATTAACAAGCTTATTAGCTTGAGAAAAAACGATACAATAACAGAGAATGGAAAGTAGCTTTTATACTGCTTTACAACTAATTAGTTTCAATTAGTTATAACCAATTGTAACTAATTAGCAGATGACAATTACAATAAAGCCCCTAATCAAGTATTTATTTCCACAAGCAAAATACTAAAAACAACACATATCTCTGGCAACGGCACCAAAAACTTGTTGGGCCTAAAAGTTACGCATGCAAAATATTCCTAGTAAGTGCACTAGGGTCAACAAGTAATATAAATGGTAAGTGTTGATATCGTATTCCACAGGGATCTGGGTTTCTAGTACGTGTAAACAAAAGTGGTTCCTAAACTATAACAGTTTGTTGCAGAAATATGGTCAATTTGTCAAGATGGTATTTTATAACTAAAACTACTCAATATTAACTCAACATAATAAATATCATAAAAAGAAGTAAATTTGAAAACAATAATAAATATTCTATTTTCGAATTGGAGGATTCTTCCTTTATGATCATGGTAGACAGGAATTCTTATGTATAGAGTCTATAGACTACTTTTTGTTTGACATTTGTTTCACTTGCAATTTCATTAAATGGGTAATGAAATTTTTAGTTAACAAATGAACCAAACAAAAAAAAAAAAAAGGAAAGACTTTTTATGTATTTTTTAGGAATTATATATATATATGTTAAATTCACTTGTGAGATAATTGATATTACAAATCGCGTAGCATAAACTATAATTAACATTATTACAAGTCATTTTTTTCAAAAAAATTCAATAATATGATAATAACATGATATCGATGATGTTAACGTACTAAAACATTTATTAATGTTTGTAAAAAATGGATAAAAAATTTCAATTGGAAGAGGGATAATAAGAAAGGTGTGTGAGGGACCTTGAGCTAGTTAATTGCATCTATAAAAATAGAAACTATGATTTTTTTCCTCTTAGAAATTAGAATGAAGGGAAAATGATGATAAAATTAAAGTAAATATTTAAATGAGAATAAGAAGGCAAAAGGCCAATAGAAGGGAAAAAGCACAAAAAGAATGACAGGAATTCTAGTTGTTGGGCCGGTGAGAGATTTTAGCAAATCTTACTGAAAATCTAGTTGCCAAAACTACCCTTTTACCACCTACTTTAGCTCACAAACACAGCAACCCACTTTTGATAATGGCTTCCATTTCCACTTCATCTTCAACCACTGCTCCTTCTAACACTAGGCATGATGTTTTTCTAAGTTTTAGGGGTTTCGACACCCGCTGTGGTTTCACCAGCCATCTCAACACTGCTCTGCTTCGAAAACACATCCGCACGTTCATAGATGAAAAAGATCTCGAGAAAGGAGAAGAGATCTCTACTCTCTTGAGAATGATCGAAGAATGTAAATCTTCGGTCATTGTTATCTCAGAAAACTATGCATCGTCTCCATGGTGCCTGGATGAATTGGTGAAGATAATGGAGTGTAGGAAAAAATTAGGCCGAAAGGTCGTACCAATTTTCTATAATGTTGAACCTTTTCATGTCAGACATCAAACTGGAAAATTTGGAGAAGGATTTGAGAAAAACAAGGAGCGATTCAGCAACGACGAAGATAGGGTCCGAAAATGGTGCTCTGCTTTGGCAGAAGTAGCTAATTTACATGGATGGAATTCCACAAAGTACGGGTATGTATTCTTCTTCTGCTTAATTTTATTACGCATGATTATGATTAAGACAGTATATGTGTAAAAATTTATAACTGAATTCTACATATAAAGAATACTTCTTTACTGTAAATTGTGTGACTTTATTTATTTGCAACAAAAATATAATATAATTTTACTACTAAAATTGAGTTTTTTTTGCAGGAACAGATATTGCTGCTAAATAAACTTTTTGAGAGTAAAATTATTTTATTGCCAAATCTAACATTAACTAAGAAGAACAACCTAATGTGAAATCCACATCAACATCAACATCAACATCAACATCAGGTATTGTTCCACTTAAGTAATTTATATGTTTATAGAAGGAATCTACCAAATGGTTAAATCTTTGTCATATATATGTTGTGTGTTCAATTATATACATCTTCTGCAGGAATGAAGCAGAATTAGTTGAGAAAGTTGCAGAAGATATTGTGCAGAAACTGAATTTCCCGTACATTAAGCAGATGCTATCATGGTTAAGCAAGAGAACAACAAATGATGTTCGTTTTGTAGGATTATTCGGGATGGGAATGTTCGTTTTTTGTTTCAGTCTTAATGTTTTAACTATTATATGCTCCTATATGTTATTTTGACAGATGTTTATTTCATTGTGAGTTTTCATTTGATGCAGTGCAGTGTCAAAACTTAAAAATCCTTGATCTTGAAAGTTGTGTTCTTCTGCAAAGATCTTTCTTCTGCAACAAAACTGGATAATCTTAATTCTTGATTACTGCAAAATTTGGCTGAGACTGCAATTAAAGAATTAGCATCGATCATCAATAATTTGTGCCAGGCTGCAAGCTGCATCAATTGCATCTCCAGCGCTCCAATTAAAGGTAAGGTTATTTATTTATCTAATCTTCAATTCTTCATTTTTACAGTATAGATATTTTTACCTAATTAATTTGAAGCAAAATTGGCCTGGTATTTAGTATTTACACCTCAATTAAGAGTAGTACAAACAATGACATTGACTATAATTAATCGAGTTAATTCATAATTAGTCTTCGTTAATTAATGTTAGCACAGATGAAGACAAAACTTAATATTAGTGTGTACCTAGAGTTAAAATTAAATATCAATTTGGTTATTGTTAAGATTGTGTGGCTACAAATAAAATCTTGTGTCGGCAAGACATATATAATGATAATAATAATAATAATAATAATAATAATAATAATAATAATAATAATAATAATTTTTATTGAATGTACGAATGAATATATAGACAAATGCATGTGAGGCATCAGATTGTGTTTTGTTGGAAGATAACTTTTATGTGGCTACAAATAATAATAATAATAATAATAATAATAATAATAATAATAATAATAATAATAATAATAATTGATAATTACAGTTAATTGTATTCGCAATTTTTAAGTGGAGTTTTCTTCAATAACTCAGTTACATGAATAAGGATGAGAATGTATATTAAGTATTTTATTGTTTAATAATAAAATTATGTTAAAACCAATTAGTAGGCATGCCACGTAATGCCTTAAAATTATATTTTTAGTATTCAAATTTGTATATTATACTTTTAAGCTAATCCTTTAAGGTTTTTTTTTTCTTTTTTTTTTTTTTTTTTTTTTTACCTTTCGTTTTACATCCATAATTTTTTATATTGTCCTTAACACTGTTTATTTAATTATTAGATCAATTAATGGTAATTGTATCGCAATATATCATGTATACCTTACTTTCTACTACTCACTTAAAATAGTTAAATGTAATTCTCTCTTTTGGTTTTTTTCTAAAAGAATAAAATTAGGTTAATGTTTACAGTTTAAAGTTAGCTTTTAGAATTTAAGAATTAAGGTTCAATTTTAGGAATTTGGTTTTAAATTTCTTGGAGCAAATAGAATTTTAGAGTCAATGATCACTAATCATATTATACTAATAGTAAAAAATCATGTTATTAGGATTAATAGTAAATAATTTATTAATACCAGTCATTTCTTATGTTTTTTTGAAATAACTATAGTTTCTAAGTTTTGTTATTGTTCTTTTTATTAGAGTCAATGATGACTAATCATGCTAAAATTGTGCTTTATCATATTTTTTAATAGTAAAACACATCATCTTTCCTATTTTCTTTTTTTTTTTTCTCATATAGTCCTAATTATAATATTGATTAATTAATTTATTAAATTTTATATAATTATAAAAGCTTAATGTATTATATCAAAAAATGGAAATTAATACAAATTGATATACATTCTCCTCCTTATTCATGTAACTGTGTTTTGTTGGAAGATAACTTTTATGTGGCTACAAATAATAATAATAATAATAATAATAATAATAATAATAATAATTGATAATTACAGTTAATTGTATTCGCAATTTTTAAATGACATTGATAATTAGTCTTCTTTAATTAATGTTAGCACAGATGAAGACAAAACTTAGTATTAGTGTGTACCTAGAGGAAATCCAATGGTACTGTAACGTACACTACATGAAACAGGGTCCGTAGGGGCGTTTTGTTTTGCCTCTGGGGCGGTTTAACTGATAGAGACACTTTCTGCGACAGCCTCAATGTCGTCGGCTTTTGACTCGTCACAAAAATATTGTAGCGGTTATTGTTAACATCCTCGAAAATTAGGCGTATATTATGTCCATAAAATAATTAATTACGGTGTTAAAAAAAATAAAAAAGATAAAAATTTAAGAGTCAAGCAAATATTTTATTTTCATTTAATTCGTTATGATTAGTATCTGAATACTTTCAATTACAATTTTATAATTGTTAAAAGAAAACTAATTTAATTTTTGTTGAATGTATGAATGAATATATAGACGAAGAAAATCCACTGCTTTGTTTTTTAATAATAATAATAATAATAATAATAATAATAATAATAATAATACATAAACAAATAAATAAAAATTATGTATATATAGATACAAAGAAAATTCACTGCTTTGTTCTTTCAATCAAGGTTTTACAGGTACAGTTTCTTATTTTAATTATAGCTAATTTGGGTTATTAATTGTGTTCGCAATTTTTAAATGGAGTTTTCTTCAATTTCTTAGCTTAAAGTATTGTTTTATTTATTTATTTATTTTATAGTTTTTGATAATTCTCATTTTTATTAAGAATTCAGTATCTAATCTCAAGATACTGGATCTCTCGTTTAAGGAAAGATATACTTACAACCAGAGGACGAAGCTTATGTGGTTTTTTTTAAGCAATTAATTATGTGTAAGCTAACTTCGATCATTTTATTGGAAAATGTAGATAGTGTAACTAATGTAGTGCACCACACCCGTCCTAAAAATGATCATATTTTTAATTTCAATATATTAAGAAAAATAATATATTACTATCGAGAAATTAAATGAAAATTTTACAAAAAAAAGTTCTAATGCATTCTATATATTATTTGTTTTCTATACTGAAACATTCTATATTATTTGTTAATTTCAGCTACAATCTGCAAGTCTTTTAGGGATTTTGGAAGAAAGCCCAATAAGTTGAAGCCCAACCCATAATTTCAAATAGGACTGGGCTACATAATTTCAAAGAGGGGTTGAGAATTTATTTAGAATGATAATTTTTTAATTTTTAATAAAAATAATATATATATTAATTAGGTGTGTTCAACCTTAATAAATCATTATTCTGTAAATTGTGTCTTAAACATGTTTCCTGCTATTTTGTGTTGAAATATAAAACGTTTAAGTTTAAACTTCTAATTTGTCGCACTTTAAATAGTAAAGCAAAGGGTT
Source organism: Euphorbia tirucalli (assembly GCA_039660915.1). NCBI lineage: Eukaryota > Viridiplantae > Streptophyta > Magnoliopsida > Malpighiales > Euphorbiaceae > Euphorbia > Euphorbia tirucalli. The sequence continues at coordinate 2,591,452 of CM077639.1, read as the reverse complement.
ATACTCGGCTGATTATTATACAGTTGGATACTTAATTGTTTTACAATGCTCTGTCTTATATGAATCATTGTTTTCAGTTTTCTATATTGTCAAAACCAAACCGTAACCTGAAAACCGAACCAAACCAAAGTTAGTTTGGTTTGGTTTTGGTTTTTGATTAAAAAAAAACCTAACCAAACTAATTATAAATATTTAAAAATTATTTATATATATGTATAAAATACATTTTATTTGATATAATATATATTTATATTATTATAAAATTTATATTTATGAGATTTTAATAATATATATGTAATATAGACCATTTTTACAATAATTTATATATAATTTATAATAATTTAATGATAATTTAGTTAAATTTTAAGAACTAAACCGAACTTGTTTGGTTCGGTTCAGTTAACCCAAACTGAATGTATATTGATTTGGTTTTAATTTTTATAATTTTCAATATTTGGTTTTTGATTTAGTTCGATTCGGTGTTTGAACCAACCGCATTTTGCTCACCCCTAATTGTAATTTCAGTTGGGTTCGTAAGTCAACGAATTTTATCGCTCATGTTCTAGTGACAGCGTCTGACTCTGTGTCTGAGTGAGGTTATTAGATGATTATTACTTTAATTTAAACAATATTAGGATTGAGGAGTCCTAAATATCTTTCCCTCAACGTGTAAATCTTAAAGTAATGTAGATTATATACTTTTGTATAATATTTTTTTGTTTAAGAAGGTAATATATAAATGACATAGTTATGCGCTTTAACAGATATTATTATTATTATTATTATTATTATTATTATTATTATTATTATTATTATTGAAATAGATATCAATTAAGTGCAGCATAATTGAAATATCTCTAAAAAGTTAAGTGTGAGGCCATTTCTTATTACTTAAACATTTTCCATTTTTCATGTGTAAAAAAAATTATACCTAAATAGATATCCAAAATTTATTATGTATAATCAATTATATATTAAAATTATTTTCATTTTTAAGGAAACTTATTTTTATTTTTATAGGAATATTAGTAATATATAATGGTGATAGAGGCATTTTCTCCGCAAGCCCATAGTAAATCTATTTGAGATTAAATACTCTACTCTTAAATGAATAGAATTATATATAAAGAAAATAGGATTAAAAAAAATATTTGTCAAAAAAAAAAAAAAAAAAGAAAATATTATCTTTCGTTTTTTTTTTTTTTTTTGGTCAAATTCGTTAATTAATTCGAATAAATTAAATAATCCAGCTATATAGTTCCCAACTTACAGGGGAGTACTTGGAGTTGCCATTTGGTCCCACCATATCTTAGAAAACATATTCAATTTTCTATTTGTGGTCTCCATGAAATTGATAAAATATATATAGTGCATGTAAAACTATACCAGAAATTATCAATTTATATTCGAAAAAATTATGACGCCTCTAATTTTTTTCTATGTGATAGAAAAAATATCATGACACCTATTCTTTTCAATTTTATTACTATTTAAGCGATCCATGTTTATTAGAAAACTTAACGTTTGACCAATTCTATCAAAGTTATATGTTAACACACTTACGAAATAGATTATACACTAATTTATAATAATTAACGTTGGGATTTATTTTTGAGCTTTAAGTTGTAGATGATTAATTAATTAATTGATATGATATTAGAGTTTTCTAAGCTAAGAGAGCAACTGTTGAAATTTCGATACATATCATTGCAAGAGTGAGTATGTATCGCACGCACATCAAGCTAATCGCGTGAGAGAATATGTCAGAAATAGTTATCAATTAGTTTAAACTTTTAGGTTAGTTGGTTCGATAAAACATTCTACCAGCTAGAGAAATGGGTGGAGGGAAGGAAGATGTAAGGGGGTCGTTAAAATAAGTCTATCAAGGCAAAACGACGCCGTTTTGCCTTGATGAGTTTGAAAAAGACAAAATAAATTAGATGCTTTTCAAAATCATAAAATCATCAATACACTTAAGAAATAATAATATAATATTATGGGACCATTAGTTGCACTTTAACGTTATTTAGTTATTGAAAAGTATAGTTTAGCATTAACCTTTTTTATCGATGTATTTTTAAAAAGTATCATTTTTCATGAGTATTTAAAATTTTCCTTGTACTAAATGATTATGTACAATACTTTAATATGTTTATATATTTTTTAGTTGTTATCATGCGGTTAAATCTGAATACGAATTGAGATGAATATTTAGAAGAGATAAAACTCTTCAAAAATAATACTCTTTTTAATCTTGAAAAATTTAAAATATGCTTTTTTGGCTCTTCATCTATCAAGTTGGGGCATTTACACTCCAAATATATTACAATTAAGCACATTTGGCCCTTAACTAATTGAAATTGAATATATTTGGTCCAATTTGGTTGTTCCGTAGAAAATATTTGATCAAATTTTTACAATTTACATATGTAAATATAAACACCGTTTAATTTATTAATTTCTTACATTTATTAATTTATATGTTATTTAGGATTTAGGGATCAAATCCTAAAATTTGTTACAATTGGTGATGATACAAAAGATTTTCATTTTTATTTTTCAAAACTCTCCCAATAAATTTGTTACAATTAAATTTATTGCATTTAATGAGAATTGTAAAATATGACAAATTTGTTAGAGCATAAATTATTAATAATAACAGGAATGGATCGCAATGAGAATGCAGAGAGAGAAGAAAATACAATCTAAAGCCTTTTTTACCGATTAAATTAATGATAAGGCTTCGAAACTCAGGTGAATTTTGTCAACTTTAGCCATATTCAAGAGTATGCTTTCAACTGTTTCATTCCTCTGATGATACAGAGAAAACAATAAAAACCTCTGCTTTCTATATTACAACCATGACCAGTGAAACATGCAAGAAAAAGAAACACAACAAAAATGAAACTCAAGTATATCAATTCTATTACAATCTTGATTTTAGTTTGAGAATGTTAAGCACATCAATCTCTGATGATTTAAATCATTTATGTTGCAGAACAACCCACTCAACCCCACACCTCTTAACCCTTGCTTTTACAGTACCATCATAAAAAGGTTCAAAATCAAAACTAAATGATGCCTCTTTTCCACTGAAAACATTTTCCAACGGAGAACTCGAGTACCCAAGAAACACATGATCTGATTTATAAACACTAGAAATATACCCCCAGCAATGGAAAAACTTCAATTCTTCAGCTGAATCGCATTTGAATTTGCAATGACAATGTAAGGTAATACAAGTGTCAACAGGATGATCAAATACAACTGCAAAAAATGCCAAGGTTAGGTAAGAAGGATAAGAGAAACGTGGGAGCTGAACTACAATTAAATTTTGTTGGCTTTGATTGCTGAACCACTCTGGTATTTCACTTCCAAGTAAACCCACAGTAAATTTTGTCTCCGCCTGTGTTATAGATAAGAAAGCTTTTAACATAACTTATTAAAAACAAAAGGATGTCAAACAGATAAATTAGGGAGCTTACGATGGGTGAGATGGCCATTTCGTCAACTCTCCAGCATGCATCTTCCATAATCTTGCGACGTGCATTGCTCTCCAACTTGATGCAGTTACAAAAGTTAAAATAATAATTAACTTCAATTGCAGGGAAGTTGATTGGATTTGAAAAATATATGAGTGCAATAGATACAATTGATGCAGCTTGCAGCATGGTACAATCATTTGCTTCGAGGGTACGGAGTTGCCAAGGAAGTAGCGGCAAACTTAACAGTCTCTTGCAGTTGCTAACTCTTAATACTGCTAGTGATGGTAAAGAGACAATGTCAGTTGGGATTTCCTACAATTCCACTGCCCTCTAGAAATAGAACTCAAATCATTCAAAGGGGGCAATTTTGACAGTTTTGACCGACCTTCCAGATAAAGTTCTTCAAGGCATTTCAACTCAAAAAGCTGTCAGGAAGGATCTCGAGATCTCTACAATCTTCCAGAACCAAATATTTAAGTGATGAGGAGAAACATCTAATTGATGATGGCAATTCTCTTATTGCTGGCAAACTCAAATATAATCTTCCAAAACTTCCTTTGCATGGAGGATTGTTGAGGAAATCAAGAGACACAGGCCACTTATCCACCCCAGATCCAGAAAAATCTAAGTATTCTATGCTACTCGGTATCTCTGGAAGAATCTTTACATTCGAGCACCCTGTGAGATAAAAATTGAGAAGAGAATTCGCCTGAACAAGGCTTGGAATGCTTCTTAAGTTTGTGCAGTGTGCCACAGATAAAGTTACAAGATTCTTCAAAGTTCCAATACATGGTGGCAGCACTTCCAAACTTATGCAGTTGCCAAGATGTATCTCCATTTTTATTGCTGAAGAGAGATCAGGTAACCTCATTAATTGAGTAGACTGTTGAAGATCAAGGAATTTTAAGTTTGAAAGACACTGCAAAGTGATTGAAAACTCACGATTAAATTAATATCTTTCAAAGCATAATATATATTTAAAAGTACTAAAAAGGAGGCTAAATAGTATTTATATTGATGAGCAACAAAATTAGTTTGTAGATTAAGCTTAATGAATTCTTTTGGCACGTCCAAAAAATTCCATGGAATTTATATAACTGTACTTAAAAAGTAATTAACAATATAAAGTTGCAATGGCCATGATATATAATAAGCTTAAATTTCACACCTGATTTCCATCCCAAAGTTGTACAGCCTTGCTTCTAGGCATGATAAGCTGAACTAGGTTCCTCATGAAAGATTTAGAAGCAAGGATTTGAATGGATAATTGGTCCAATCTAAGAAACATATATTGCTCAAGAGACATGGAGGATTATCTGATTCAAAGTTAATTTGCGGATCACCATAAATGTTTAGCAACCGTAGTTTGGGCATGCATGATAAGGCTTCAAAACAGAAGTGCACCATTTCAACTTTAGCCACATTTAAGAATATGCCTTCAACTGTTTCATTCCTCTAACAAGAGAGAACAATAATATCAAAACTTGATACATTTCCAATTAAAATGACAATATTATTAGAAGCCATTTCTTATGAAAAATGAATCGATTCAATAACTCTCTAATTTTGGACAGCTAGACATCTATTGATTCAATCCTCCTCAACTTAAACCTTGCTTGTTTCATCTTTTAATAATTATTAACATATTTCCTAATGAAGCTGCCCTTAGCAAATTGTTTCCGGTTCGATTACTTCAAAGCTAATTTCTAACAACATTATTCGTAGTGTCTCCTATAGAAAAAGTATGAAATTTTATACATTACCGTATTTGTTGTCGATATATGCTTAATATCCTTGTTATTATACAACAGACCCTTCCTTTGGGCAATTTCCTGACCCATCTCTTCCACTAAATCATGCATTTGTAGTCCATCCCATCTATCATTAACAGTAATCAAACACTTCTCGATTAGCCGATTTATTCCCCGTCTTGTAGGAAAACCACAACTATCTAGAATATTAATCATTGTATTTTTTGTACATCCTTTCAGACAAAATAGGTCAAGAAATATGAGCTTCAACACATCATCTAGTCCGTCAAAACTTATTTCCAGGATATTCTGAATACTAGGGTTCGGGAATTGATTTAACTCATCCAATTCCATTTCCCATTCTTGCAGTGTCCTTTTACATAAATGTGAACCCAACACTTTAAGAGCAAATGGAAGGCCTTGAGCATAATGTAGTACCCTTCTTGACAACTCCATGTAATCCTTTGGAGGATACTTTTGTTTGAAAGCTTTCATACTCAAGAGCTCAAGAGCATTACTTTCTTCTAATCCCTCAACCTTATATATATATATATATATATATATATATATATATATATATATCACCAACATTATTGAAGACTTCTTTCTCCCTACTTGTAAAGATGATTCTATTCCTAGGACCGAACCAACCCTCACCTACACCTTAAGCTTCTAATTGTTTTGGATTACTAACATCATCAAGAAAAACAACCCCCTTAATTCTACTCAATGAATCCTTGATATAAGTGGGTACTACATTAAGCATTTCTATGTTCGTACTTTCAATCCCTAACAGCTGAGAGAGAAAGTCTTTTCTCAAATGAATACACTCATTCTTTTCTGATTCTTCCCTAACGTTATGAAAGAAGTAGCAGAGGTCAAATTGACAAGATAATTGACTATAAGGAATTTCGGCAATGCTTGTTTTGCCAATGCCTCCCATGCCCCATAATCCTACAAAACGAAACATCACCTGATCCCATGCTTAAACAGGGGATCAACATTATAGAAAATTAACATCACCTCTCTGTTGATAATTAAGAACCCAGGTCCATCAACCATGCAAGAAATCATCATTATTAAATCATATTCAGCATCTGGAAACTTCAGGGGAAGTTTGGTAGTTTCAATATTAAATGCCCATATTCGAACTTCAGCACGTTGCAGAAAATCAGTCCTCTTTTCAAGCATAACACCACTACTGGGCACACTAACATCGTACCACCGCCTGAATCGGATATATGTATAGCATCCAATTATTGGTTGTGACATAACACTTATGCAATTCATTTAACTTGACAAGCAATAACAAAAAAAAAAAAAAAAAAAAAAAGAAGACAGCATTGGATAACAGATCACCGTTGTCAATGACAAAGCGGACATGATACAAAACATCATACTCCCGAAGATCAACTATACAAACGAGAAAATCTTGAGGTCTTTGTTCTCTGCTGGTCAGATGCCCAATAATATAAGACACATATCAACAATAACTAAATGTAAAATGCAAGTCAAGATTCAACATGAATATGAAGCACATATCATTAGAAAAAAAAAAGAAGAAAAAGAAAAAGAAGAAGCAGCTAAAGAACTTAAGCCAAATGATGGTTGTTCCAATAATATGAAATGTATACTCATAAGACCAAGCAATACCTTCTCCCTGTTAATGTAGAATCGTATGCTTCTGCAGTTTCGAACTTTGCTTGGTTTCTCTCAACGACATGTGATAGATCTTTCTTCACGTCCATCAGTTGTTGGACAGTAGAGAAAGATATTTTTAAATATCTTTCTCGTAAACCGGACAAATGGTTTTTCTGTCGATAAACATACAAAGCAATCGGATGAGACAAACTTACATCAATTAGTGCACCAAAACTAAATCAAAGTTGACTATCAGAAGCACCTCAGGAAGAATGGCAATTCATGTTGACATTCAATAAAAATTAGATAAGCATTTGTGGTCGTTAGATAAGAGAAAAAATCTAAGAGCCCAAACCTAACCAAGGAAAATTCCTCCAACGCAGCACAACTAGAGGCCTAAATGTAGTGAAAAAAAGAAGACAAAGTGACTCACAAGATCTAGGTCCTCCTTCTCCGCAATCTCTATATCTGCAATTTGACTTTCGTAGTGTCTACGCAAATAGGCATCAACATCCATTTCCATATTTTCCTGTGATAATTACATCACGTAGCATTAGTAAAAAAAGAACCATGTAGAAAGCCACAAATATTGGTCCTACCTTTGTGGCTGCGTAAAAGTAAGGGCGGAATTTGAACTTCGACTTGAAAGCAGAGCCATCCTGCAGAATTCAAATTGAAACGTCTCTCCTTTGTAGATATCAACACAATACAGCTAAAAATAGACATTTGTATAGATGAACTGACCTGAGATACAAAATAGAGATCAACGCAACTGTGCACTTTGCCTGTCTCTTGATCCTCCCAAGATGACTGCAATTTCACCAAAAAAAAGTACATAAACTAGTTATATTTCTCCATGACTAAGAAACCTAATAAAACGCAAGGAAATTGAAAATGAGTGAAAAATTCGGGGCTGTATCGGCTTGGCGAAAATGGATTCCACTTACAGAAGCAAAAGTAAGAAGCCAACCAAGGCGTTTATCGCCCTCACTGAAGAGATCAAAACCGAACTTAGCATCAAGCTCCTCTTCGGCGTTGCGAATCAGCTTCTGCTTCTTCGAACTCCGCCCAAAATCCTTGCGGTCCCATCTCCGGCCGCCGCCGTTCATCATCTAAATTTCTGGTAGATAATCACTTCACGGGGCATGCAATGAGAGAAAATGGCGAGGGACGAGTAGGGTTAGGAAGAAGAAGAAGCGCAGAGACGAGTCTTGTGAATTGTGATCTGATTCAGCTTGTACTTGCCGCGTGACTGAGAATAAGGATGAAGCATTTTCCCGCGCAAAGGAGTTGTATCTATTTATGTAATGACATAAACGCCCCCCGACAATTCGAGAAATTACATATAAGACAAAGGCCTGTGATTTGAGCCCATTGAACTGTACCCAGCTTATGATGGGCCTAACCACCTGACCTTCAGAGTGGGCCTTCGGCCCGTTTCTCTTAAAACTCGATCCATAAAATAAAATAAGGTAAAGAAATACCAAAATATTGTGTAGTGTAAAAAACTATTTTTAATTGAAATAATTGTCATGGTAAGAAATCAAAAGAGAACTTAATGATTTTTTCAAGTATGTCTCGTATTGAATATTGAATATTGACTGCGATACAAGGTGACTCATATTACATAAAAAATAATAATTATATGGATATGTTAGTAAGATACCATTATATTTAAGACATTTTAAAATATTGTTGCTCGAAAAGGATATTGTTGCTTGAGGTTACCACGATAATATAAACTATAAATATTAAAAATCTTATCATCCCGGTAATGTTAAAATCATTTTCGTTCACAATACAACATGTTCTCTTTCATGGTCATGCCCTTAATCTCAGCCATCGAATAATTCCTTAGCAATTCACAATATTATTAAGAGCAAGTTTTACACTCGTACGGGTTACATCACCCATTCTCCTCATGCATATCTCCATATGTGAAATAAAAACACAAAGCAAAAATCAAAAGCTTCAAACGCACTCAAACGTACAAAAAAAAAAGGGTTTAGTAAGCAAATAATAAAATCATCTTTGCCATTTTTTAATCGAGTATTATGAGGAGTCTCACTCCATCAAATACATAACTATGACCCGATATAGCGTAATGCAAATGTGGGAAAACAACAAAACTTACATTTTGTTCTTCTGTCACCGAAGACGAATGAATATTGATACCATATTCATATTACTAACAAGTTTACTATAAGTATCATTCAAATATTTTTCTACAAGTACTATAAATTAATACTTAATTTTTTACTTCTTACTTTTAAAACTTTTATGATTTCAATTTCTTTGCGTTTATTTTGATGTAATGCATCATTGATTTTAGAAAATTACCAATAAGAAATCCCAATCCGTAGAATGAAACAAAGTAAAATAATTTGTATATAAAAATTTAAGGCATACATATTTTTTCATTGTTTTCTAATCCACACTTTCAAAAAATAAAAAATAAAAAATTGTCGTTTCAATTTTTTTGGCAACTTGGTATATTGTTGGTGTGATGGAACATAGCACCAGGCTATTTGATCACAAGGCTAATGTCTTCTGTTTGTAATTGCGTTATGGGATCTGCTAATTAGGAAGGTATTTGTAATATTATTCTGACTGTTAATGTTAATCTCTTACATCATTGTTTTGCATCTCTTCTCTTTGTGATATCGAGATTTTTACATGGAAAAACTCCTCCATCGTGAAGGATAAAAACCACGAGGCCTCTCCTGACGCAAGATAAAATATCTAATATAATATGAGAGTTTTACAGTAGATACAAAACCGAGCTAGTGAACAACAACAAGTTTCACGGCTCCAACAAACAATAACAACAACAAATGGATACACCAAAGTTACATAGGAAGAGCAAAAGTTCTAGACTTCTAAACAAGATCTCCAGTGCACAAAATAAAGATAAATGAGTCTGGAACAATCTCACCAAATTTCATCCCAATCCGAAAAGAACAACATGTTTAAAAAATTGAAAAGGATGAAGCAGCTCAAGCTGAAAACCAGTAGAAGAAAAACCGCAAACAGCAAAATGGGAACGGACAAACGAGGACCTTCCTGACATCCAGTGACTGATCCCACTATCCATAATATAGAAAAATGTGTCTTCAAACTCGTGTTAAGGTTTCAACCAAATCCAATGGCTAGAAAAGAAACTACGAAAAAGAACACCAAAACTGGTCGCATAAAAAGCGCCCAAAAATAGCAGTTGTTGCATACCCTAAAATCTAAACTTATGAACCTCCAAAATATGATCCGATTGTTCAGAATCAAGAAACAAAATTCTCCAATACGCTCTCCAAAAATTAGCACGATCGGACTCCGTATAAGTTAGAGATTGCTGAAAGAAGACGAAGAGTATATTTGAATAACAAAGTTCATAAACTCAAAAGGCTTTTCTCTCTTAGTTCTCTCTACTCCCTTGTATCCAAAACTGTCTCAAATGTTGTTATGGCTCTCTCACATGCTACTCCTCACAAGCAATATATATATCCTAATATGTTAGCTCTTGAAGAACATAGCCTCTGATCCCTCCAGATCTTGAAGGGTACACATGGGCTTTAAGGGCTTGAAAAGTCTCCTCTGAACCACACAATGGTCTCTATCTCCTGAAAGCTTGAAGGGCTCAAAAGTCTCGCCCTGAACAAGATAGTGGTTCCTACCTCTTGAACTATACATGAGTTAGGAAGAGAACAAAGTCCAACACATTGTACAAACCATATTCTCAATAAATTATTAATATACGTAACAAAATATTATAATTTCTCAAATATGAAAAATAACTTATATTTTTTATTTTACAATTAATAATTTACATAATATAAACATTATTACAAAAATATAACTTGTAGAAATAAACCATTTATTTCTCTTACACATTTAATATGATTTGTAAAAAAATGTAAATAAACAAATTAACTAGTAAATAATATAATGTAGAATATTAAAATAACTTGTAAAATGTAAATGAAAGTGTGAAAAAATTAGATACAATAGAGAGAGTGTAAAGAATTGTGTGAAAAAATTAAAAGAGGGATAATGTATTTATAGAGAGGAAAAATTAAAAAAAAAAAAAGAAAAAAAAAAAAGAGTCAAACCACCGGTTAACTGGCGGTTCAAAGATTCATAGAATGAATAACTTTGAACCTTAACATTTTTTTCTTATGAACCACCAGTCCAATTCTAGTTCGATCCGATTCAAAATTTGACCGGTTTAACTAAATCCGATCTGACCGATTCAGGTCCAATTTGCCCACCTCAAAACGTACAATAGACGCTAAGTCGGCGGTGTCAATCCTTTACCAAATTAAAAACGCGCAATCAAACAACCGACTCTGAATTTGAACAAATCCTAGCCGTACGTCATGCTTTTATCAATTTGATCTCAGCCTTCCACTTCGTCTTGACTTATCTATAAATACAAGCCCTATCCTTCTTAGATAGCTGTCGGTCTTATCGCTTTGGATTCTACGGTCTTTGCGATTTGTTTTGGTTTCTTGCTGTTTCTCTTTGTCTTGCTTTTTTATCTGATTTTGTTCATGGATAGCATCTACTGGCCTGATTTTGCTGCTACAATTGTTATGCAACTTTTCTTCCGATGCTTGTTTGTTTGATTTAGTTCATGGATTTCAGTCTGGTAATTCTTTTTATGCAAGGAGAGCATCTACCGGCCTGTTTTTTCGGCTACAATGGTTTTAGGGTTTCGCCTTTTCTTCCGGCGCTTGTTTGTTTGATTTAATTCATGGATTTCAGTCTGGTAATTCTTTTTAATGCAAGCAGAGCATCTACCGGCCTGATTTTGCTGCTACAATGGTTATGCAACTTTTCTTCCGATGCTTTTTTTTTTTTTTTGATTTAGTTCATGGATTGCAGTCTGGTAATTCTTTTTATGCAAGGAGAGCATGTACTGGCCTGTTTTTTCGGCTACAATGGTTTTAGGGTTTCGACTTTTCTTCCGGCGCTTGTTTGTTTGATGTGATGAATGGATTTCATTCCGGTAAACTTTTTAATGCGAGGACAGCATCTACACGCCATTTTTTGGGCTACAACGGTTTTAGGGGTTCAACTTTTTTTCCGATTGCTTTCGTTCATGGATTACATTCTGGTAATTTTTGTATGCAAGGAGAGCATCTATTGGATTCTGCCCTTACGATGCATCTAATGGTATTTGGTGATTCTTCTTAAGATATCTTGCTTGAAGCTTGTACGCTACATTTATTGGATTGATTAGGTTTTTTTAAGGGATTTGAGTAATTTTATTGCATAACTGAAAATCGGGAGTATTCGGATATCTGTGATCACGGGTTCATATTGTTTAAAAGTTAATCTGATTCATGTTGTTTTAGTTACATGGCTAGGACATAAATAGCTTTTTGATAGGATTACGGCTTGTTTTCTTCAGGATCTTTTGCTTACATGTCTTTCATGGATAACCTAATCGCACTTGGTACTGTTTTTGGAATGGAAGACCAGCGGAAGATGATCTGTTGAGGATGCAGGCTTTCTAAGAAGGGCTCTATCGGTTTCAACTATGACTAGACAGGGAGCTTTGCCTTCTTAATGTATTCGATAGTTTTCTTGTGTTAGTGAATAACAATGTTCATGATTTCCCTTTACCTAGGAAACTTAGTTGCTCTGGCTGGATATGTGGTGTCAGGTGTTTCAGAAATAAATGGAGTTGAAGTGATCAGGAAGTTTTGCTTTTCAGCCTTCAAACATAATTTTCTTTTTTTGCCTCCTCAGATATCATTTTTCCTCTTTATCAGACATTTTCTCAAGGAGAGAAACTTCTCTGTAGCCGTGGGACTGTATATGTGTCTTCTAATGATTTGATGAGATATGGATTGCGCTTAATTGAGGGGTTTTCTAAGTCTTCGCTTTTCTATTACTTGTATGTGTAAATTTGCTAGGTAGTTTTGGATGCTGAGCCTCGGTTAACTATTTCTCAGGGATTCACCCAAAATCACAGAAAATGGGAAATTCATTTGCTTTAGAAGTTACGTTGCCTAAGATAGATTTGGAGATCATGCTTTTATCTTCATGTGGAGAATATGCACCGAAGTGGTGATCAGGGAGCTATTGCTGTTTTATACCTCCTGTTGTTTGTTTCTTTTAATCCTTCTCCAGGACGAAGGAATGTGGCCAAATGTGTTTTCTTAGGGTTCTCTAGTTCAAGCTGATACAAGTGGTGTTGAAAAGGAGTTGCTATGAAGTATTTCATTTTTTTTTTTTTTGTGCATATGTTTCTGCTTATATACTCTTTTAGAGGCCTTATTTTTCTATGAATTTTTTCCTTTTTTGTGCATCGAGCAAATCAATGGCTGGAGAAGAGGATTCTGTTAATAGAAGCATAGTCTTTTTTGGGCTACCAACTGATGAATCAATGACTACACGGTTTGAGATGGATTGAAGGGGGTTCTCTTGGGCCTTGCTTTAACTTTAAATTATGGTTTGATACTTATTGCATTGTGGTGGATTTTCTGAGTGTTAGTTTTGGTTTCTCAGGAATTACTCATAGCTTGGAGAATTTTGTGGCTTATGCATCGAAATTGCCTGGATGATCAGGGAGCAGTTCTAATTTAGTAACTGTTTATTGTGTTCCATTCGCTATTCTGTAGTAGTTAGTTTTCAAATAGAATTAGCACTCGAGTCATTTCGGTTACATGCTTTCAGGGGTTCGCCGTCTTGATTCACAGAACAATATCGACTGGCCGTTGGGAAGTATTTTCTATTACTTTGTGCATATAGAGAAGTTATTGCATAGATTTGTTCTCTGACAATGATTTTTTGTGTGCATAATTAGTTAAAAAACAAAAAATCTGGTGTATTGGATTCTGTTGATTAGTGTGATCTCTTTCTATCTTCTTATGAATCAGTTCGGTGAATAATTGAAGGGGGTTTTCTTTGTCTTGCTTTTTTGTAAGTTATGATTTAGTTCTGGCTGGATAGTGGTGGATTTTCTAAGTGTTATCTGTGATTTCTCGCTCAGATACCAACCACTGCTTGGAGAAATTTGTTGGCCAAATCAATTTTGCACGGAAACCTTCCTGGGTGATGAGGGGGCAATCGTTATTTGTTATCTGTTTATTATATTCTGTTCGTCAGTAGTTTTCTTTAAAAGGAATTAGCACCTGTTACGTGTTTCAGGGTTTGCTATCTATGCTGAATACAGGAGGATTATGATGACTAAGGGCTGTCAGGAAGTATCTGTTTTCCTTCTTAGCCCTTCAGTTTGATCCTGTTGTTTCTCTTTAGATGAAGCTTTAGTTTAATTAGCTACATGTTGGTTGTATTTGTATTTCTAAGGGTCCAGTCAATTGAAGAAAAGGAAGAATATGAGGATCTGGAACTCATTTGATGAAGTTTTTTTTTATTCCCTTATGTATTTTTTAAACATAATCTTGACTTTCGCTCGTTCTATGTTAACATTTTTCTTTCAAGAACTATTTCAAAACTTGAGACCTACATTTGTATTTGTGACTGTAGATAGATGTCAGCTTCAGATAGAGGAGGAGTTTTCTTGGATCCCATCGACCTTCTATTATCGGGGAGCAGTCCTTATTTATAATCATTATCTATTTATTGTGTTCTGTTACTTAGTAATGGCAGCTAAAGTTATTCTTTCTAAACAGAATTAGCAGTTGAGTTAGTTGAATTACATATTTTTGGGGTTTGCTTTTTCTATCTTGAGTGATGGAATTGTGTTGACTAAGAGCTGCCAAGGAAGGTATTTTTTTTCTTTTTTTTTTTTTTCACTTTTTCTTCCATTTGATCTTTTTGTTACACTTTAGAAGAAACTCTAGAAGTGAATTGATTGCATGGTGGTTGCATTTCTGTTTCTAAGGGTCCAGTGCTTTCTAAGGATCTGGAGCGTTTAGGAAGTTCCTATTCCCTTCTGCATGTTCCAAACACATTTTTGACTTCCCTTGTTCTATGTCAACGATTCTCTTTCTTTGTAGAACTATTTTAGAACTCCAAGACCTTGATTTGGATTCTGATTGTAGAGACATGTCGGTTTCAGATGATCTTACTTTTGTTTTTATATGCTCTGGATAGTCGTCAATTTTGGGTAGTTGTCATTTTCCGGAATTTTGTAACTTAAGGAGGTTTATTGGTGTTCTTTCCATTACTATCTTACTTATGTCTAGAATATAAACATATCAGTTGGTTTTCCTTGCATTTGCTTCCAGTGATGAACCCGAGGAAACATTGGACAATGATAGCTAGGAGAAAGATCATGCCTCAATTTTGATTATGTACAGAAAATTGCTGGGTGATCAGGGAGCAATGCTTATTTATCATCTGATTATTGTGTTTCAGTTAGTTTATGATGGCAATTCACTCTCTTTCAAAGAAAATTTGCACCTTAGTTAAGTTCATATACATGTTTCAGGGTTGTTCTCTTGTACTACATCATCGATCTTAGTTCTTTGAAGAAATATTTTTAAAACCTGAGACCTGGATTTGGATGTGATTGTAGAGATGTCATCATCAGATGGTTTGATGTGGATAAGGGGTTTGATTGGATCTCAGTTTCTTATTTTTGATTATGTGCTCTTTGGATAATTGTCTATTGTGGGTGCCTGATTTTTAAGAACTAAATCAGCGTTGTCAAATACTGGCCATGGAGCGTGTTGTGTTCATATCCATACGGAAAGCATTCAGGATCATCTTTTTTTTTTTTTTTTCCTGCCTTTAATAATGTCTTCTTTCCATGTTCTTATTGGAAGTTGGTATCATTTGTTCTCAGTGAAGAAACGATTGATTCTCTGGCAACCAATTGACTTTGTTTAAATGGAGGGCTCCATTTCAATGAGTGTAAGCAAGTTGTGGAGATTAGCAGGGTGCTGGTGTTTTAGTTATCAAAATGTTTTTGTCCTTCAATTGAACTTTGATCTAAGAAATTTATTCAATGTCTTATCTTTTTTTAATGGTTTAGATAAATTGAGAGGTCGTTCTTTTTTATCTTAGTAACTATGTCTTTGTTATTATTTGTCATTTTTGTTACTTTTTGCTTTCACAAGGGAACCTGGCTTGTTTGTCAGGAAGTATTCGTTCTTCTGTTGTATTTCTGTAAGCATATATGTTTTTGCCTAGAATGTGTATAGATGCCTTATTCTGTGACCACAATTCTTTTGTTCATAGGATCAATATCTGTGCAACGGATGCTGTTTATAGGAATAGTCTCTTTCCGTCTTTCGAAGGAATGATGATTACTTTAGTTCCTCAAGTTGGAAGTTGCAAAGAGTTGTTGGGTTGTCAGGAAGTATTCCTTTTTTTTTTTTTTTTTTTAAATTCTCATTTGATGGTCGCTGGATAGTGTTGGATTCCCCAAGTGTAGTTGTAACTTTTCAGGAGTCAGTCACAGCTTGGAGAAGTATGTTGGCTAGAATCTTGTTGTGCATGGAAATGTCTGGATATTGTTGGATTCCCCAAGTGTAGTTGTAACTTTTCAGGAGTCAGTCACAGCTTGGAGAAGTATGTTGGCTAGAATCTTGTTGTGCATGGAAATGTCTGGATAGTATTGGATTCCCCAAGTGTAGTTGTAACTTTTCAGGAGTCGGATCACAGCTTGGAGAAGTATGTTGGCTAGAATCTTGTTGTGCATGGAAATATCTGGGAGCATATTTTATTTGTTATTTATGTTGTAGTGTTAGCTAATAATGGTACTCTTTAATTATTGGATTTCATATAGAATTAACTCCTAAGTTAATTTGATTGCATTTTTTTCAGGGTTTTATATGGATCACAGTCAAAATACAAATGTTATTGGTTAGTTATTTTGTAGTTTAGTTTTTGCAGTTAATTAGTTTTCAGTTAGAATTAACACCTAAGTTGATTTGATAAGATGTATTTTTCAGGCTTGTGCATGAATCACAGTAATATTTTGAGTGAGGACTGTCTGGAAGTATATCTTTCCATTGTTATCCCTTTTCTTTTTTATACATTTTGGGGCATGTCGTCTTCAAATGAGTCTGGGAGGTCCAGAATTCTTTATTTGGCTGGTATAGTAATTAATTTATGCGTGGAGAACTTACTAGGGTTTATGAATTAATTTTGCCTGCTTTTTTGTTATCTCTCTGATTTATAATTTTCTTGTAGTGATATTTCTATTTTACAGTTGGTTTTTATATTTTGAGGTTGGGTTTAGTATCTTGACTTGCACTAGTTGTGCTGAATTGTCTTGTGGAAAAAATGTCTGACACTTGATCTTCTGTTTTATTTTTGCTTTTTTTTTTTTTCCTTTTAATTTTAGGAATGATATCGGCTATTTGTTTGTGCTGTTTCTTTTTCATCGGTGTATGTAGCAGCTATTTTGAGGTTGGGTTTTGTATCTTGACTTGCACTAGTTGTGTTGAATTGTGTTGTGGAAAAAATGTCTGACACTTGATCTTCTGTTTTATTTTTGCTTTTTTTTCTTTTAATTTTTGAAATGATATCAGCTATTTGTTTTGTGCTGTTTCTTTTTCATCGGTGTATGTAGCAGCTAGTCCCTAGTTGATAGAAATTCTTATACTGAATTGTTTGGTTGCATTATTATTTCAAAGGGTCAAATTTGAGGAATATGAGCACGTATTTGGAGCTGTTAGGAAGGTTTCTGTTACCTGTACTACATCTTTTTTTAAGACTAACATTATTGACTTGATTTTGTTATGTTTCTGACATCATTTTGTTTCTTCATATGATTACTTGTTCCATGTCAACATTTTATTTTTCTGCAGAAATATTTTAGAACTGGAGATCTGGATTTTGATATTTGATTGGGGATTTGTGAGTTGATGAAAAAGGGGGTTTCTTGTATCTTGGCTTCTTACAATTTTATTTATGATTTTGTGCTTTCTGAATAGATGACAATTTCAGGAAGCTTTCCAGGTTGTATCAACGTGTGGAGAAATATTGGAGTTCTGTTCTGTCGGAGTTTTGTCTTTTCATCAACAAATCAAGTGAATGCTTTATTTGTTCTTTTTTTTTTTAACTGTTTTCATATTCGGCTCTAAGGTTCGACGTGTGTATATTCCATTTCGATTGTTAATTATGGGTGGTCACTTGTGATGCATTGTTGTTATTCCAGTAATTTGTTTTTCTCTAACAAGAAATGGAACCCTAATCAACTCCATCTTTTGTGTGTCTTCATATCTTATGATACTGAATTTTCGCTGTTCCTTTTGGTTGCGAATAAATTTACTGTTTTGAAAATGAATAGTAGCTTAAGATTTTCATGTTCCATTGAGGGGTGTTTGGATGAAGAAAGCCTTTGGTGCACAGACTGTTTGGAATTCGTAGATGCTTAGTTCTGAGATGGTAGTGTAAGTTGTTTCCCCTATCTACAAATTTCTAGCTCTTAGTTATGTAAGTTGTTTTTCCAAATCTTACCATTTCTAGCTCTTAATCAATGTAACTGACATTTGGCAATTTAATCTTCGTCCTTCACGTCTGTGTATTTTATGACACTGATTTTTTGTTGTTCCTTTTGGTTGTGAAGTTATTCTTGTTTTGAAAACTAAAGGTCGTGTTGGACGTAGAAAACCTTCGGTGAACAGTCTGTTTGGATTCTTAGATGCTTTGAGATGGTACAGTAAGTTGTTTTTCCTGTCTGGATTTTTAGTTCTTAATTGGTGGAAGAACTGATATTTGGCCATTTACTTTTAACAGTATTGTTTTATATTGTCTGAATTAGTTCTGATTTTATCTCGAAACTTACAGCATTCTGTCCGGAAAGTTTTGATCTTTCTGCATTCTTTAATGCCGAAGATTGTTTTTTTTTTTTTTATTCTAAAACTAGATTTTTTTATTTATTTATCCAATTTTAGTGAATAAGTTTTTCCAAAAATATCCCGAGTTCAACATCTATTGTGTATTTATGATATTTGTTTTGTTTGTTATTTTCACAGACATCATTTGCTATCGCCCTCAGAGGCCTTGTAGAAGTTGTTACTTTGTAGAGCTGGTGTTTTGAACTGACTCGAGAACTGCAAAAGAATCAAAGAAATAGACTGAATTTTTGTTTTGAGGTTGTGAAATTCTCTTCGTTATGGTTGATTGTTGACATTGGTTTATTTCAAGTGCTGTCAGATAAGGAGATGAGAAATCATAGCACTAGTGATTTTTTCATGATTTGGCAGTTAAGATGTCTTTGTCCGTGAAACAAATTCTCTCCATTACAATTGATTGTTGACATAAAGAATCGCTTCGGAATTCAGTGTAAGTTGGTCATTTTGGAGGGTTATCAGATAAAGAGATGAGGAATTATAACACTAGTTGTCGGCAATAATTGGTAATTCCCAATGTTACAGTTAATGATCTTCCCAAAAAAAAAAAAATCAAAATACAATTGACATACCTTCCCAATGTTATAGTTATTGATCTTCGCCGCCCCCCCCCCCCCCAAAAAAAAAAAAAAAAAAAAAAAAAATCAACATACAATTCACATACCAATATGCTGGAAATATGGACTGGTGTGATTGTTGCCGGTATGTTAGTTGCTAGGTTTTGTGATTTATAGAACAATGGGATGTCCCTCTGGTCTGCTTGGTTGCTAGTTTTGTATGAGATGTCCCTCTGGTCTACTTGGTTGCATTTTGGTGCTAGCACATGGAGAAATGTATCTGCATTGAGGTTTGGTTGAAGCTCATAGTCGATTGGACTGCATATCATGCAAACTGGTCTCTTGTTCTGTGGTTGTTGCTGTACACTAGCTGCTGGGTTTAATGTGTTTGTAAAATGGTGGTATTTCCCTGAGGCGTGATTAGTTGGTTATCAGACCTTCATGTGGTTTTTCAGGCTCTCTTATTTGTAGTATGCTCTCTTATCGGTTTAGATCTGCGCGTGATTGGTGAACATGTCTGGGATAAGTGATTGCCTGTTTGCTATTCTGTTGTTTCTTGTTTGAAAAAAATTTGTAACTCCGCCTATGTGGTTGAGCACATAGCCGGTCCCAAGCCCGGAAAAAGGAGGAGGGTTATAATGCTAGGACACGAATCACTGCAAATGAGAATGATGTGATTCAAGTGTGTTCAAGTTGCAGGAGGTTGAAGGCTACGTGTTTGATTTGCGAAGATTTAGGATTTGAGAATGATAACTCTGAAGTCGTGTAGGCTTACAGTTGAAGTAACGCTTGTACATTTACGAGAAGGTTGATAGTAGTTTGTGGTTTGGACAAGGTATGTTTCAGGTCCGGCCCGAAAAATGTGGTGGTTCAGGATATCGGCGGTGTTACTGATGTTTCACTTTTGACTACTGAAAAGGGAATCTTGAAGTTACTGCTACAACTGGTGGCCTACGTTTTGGAACAGGCTAGTGTTAATTGGCAACCTGGTTTGCTGGATATTAACAGGGATGCAAGAGCCCGAAGAAGGTTGAAAACTGCCTGCAAAAGTGGGAAAAAGAGACTTTCGTCAACCTCACGAATGAACATTGAGATCGTTTCTGTTCTTGGTGAGATGTGGAAGTGTATTGTGTCTGGTCTGGAATATCTAGATTGATATTGTATTACTTTTCATGTTTCTATGATATTCTATCTCTCCTTTAACTAAATTCCGGAATTTGACATCGATTTGTGGTTGTAAGCTAACTCATTAATTAAGTAATTTTGGGCAGGTTAACATAACATTGAGAGATTTTCTCCAAAATACCTTGATACTGTGGACAATTTCTAAAATATTTTTTAGTTTTATTATTCTTGAAATAACACCATCCACTTTTGACTTTTTTTTTTTTTATCCTGTGATTGTGATGGATGTATTAAAAAAAGTTACCAGCAAAAGTGCTTTTTTTTTTTTTTTTTAAATTTCCGTACTTAGCTTTTTATTTAATCTTTACAACAGTAAAAAGAATTGGTTTAAGTAATTTTTCACTGCAGATAAAATATAATGAATGTATGATGTACAACACAAAAAATATTAAAAGAGAATTGGTTCTAAGACGTATATCAAAGTATATATTATGAATGCATAAAATATGTTACACACAAAGTATCATTGAAAATATAATAAAATAAAATATATCGCAAAATGTAAACATTTTACATTTTTTTAATTTTATATGATTAGCTTTTATAATAATGAAAATAATCAGTTTAGGTAAACTACAAATAAAACATATAAAATGAATTTATAATACATAACATAAAAAACATTAGAAATGTATTGGTATTGATACATGTATCAAAATAATGAACACATAATGCATTGCACTCACAAAATAGCGTTAATAATTTCATAAAATATATCCAAAATGATAAATGTGTTAAAATATGATAACTTTTGATGCTTTTTTTAATACATTTTTTTGATATTTCTTTCATATTTTCTTAACAATCAAAGAAAAAAAAATATACATATAGATTTCATTTCGAAAAGAAAAAAAAGAATATAAAAGTATTTTAAAGTAGTATATTGAAAAAAATTATTAGATTAAGAAATATGACAAAATTAATATTAAAATATAAAAAATGAGTGAGAAAATAAGAAAATCTAATTTGGCGGAGGAAAAAGGGTAAAAAAGAAAAAAAAAAAAAAGAAGACAAAACTAACATTTAAAAGAAAACAACGTATTTTTGGTTAATTTCCCTTTAAACAAGATCATATCATGCCCAATTGATTCAATAGCTAGTTTATGTTAAAGCTTTGATCAGTCTTAATAACTTTTTATGTCAATCAAACATAAGTCACCATCTTTTAGTTAATCTCAATTTGATGATAATAGAAAATTATTAATAAATTAAACAAGTATATTTAATGAAAATACAAAATAAATCAATTCAAATTAAGTTTTGTGACTAAATAAGCTCTCCACTTTTTGATCTTCCAAGAAGACAAATTAAACTTAAATATATTGAGAAGTGAAGAGCAAAGTTAATTGGATTTGGCTTGTAGAATTAATTAAAGTTGATTTATTAAAAATGACAGTTGAAGTGCCAATAAAGCAGCATAAAGATTTTCTTAGCCCTGTGTTATCGTCGGTTTGCTCTTTTGACCCTTGTACTATTGAAATTGTATCCCTTCTGGTCTGAAAAAAGTTCTAAAATGGTTCTTCAAAAAAACATATTCTATCAGATTTTGTTAGCAATTTTATTAACAGAATCTGACAGAATATACTTATGAGGGACCATTTTGTAAATTCTGTGGCAAACCGTGATTTGTATTCATTAGAGAGGGTATATATACATAAACCCTAGAGTAGGAAATTACATGTCTAACCTTGATACAATTACAATAGAAGTAGAGTACTATCTAATACAATTACAATAGAGTTACAATAGAGGTAGAGTACTATCTCTTACACCCCCCCGCAAGTTGAGCGGGGGAGGAAACAAAGGTCAACTTGTCACGGAGCCAGAGAAAACGTTGCTTGGTGAGGCCTTTGGTAAGAGCATCAGCAATCTGATCATTGGAGCAGAGGAAAGCAACACGCAAAAAGCCCTTCCGAACACGGTCACGGACAAAGTGAAAATCAACTTCCAAGTGTTTACTCCGATTGTGGAACATAGGATTCAATGTAAGATAGGTAGCCCCAAGATTGTCACAAAACAAGGTGGGTTGAGGAAGACTAGAGAAGCCGAGTTCTTGAAGAAATATTTGCAACCAATGTAATTCAGAAGTGGCAGCAGCCAAGGCCCTATATTCGGCTTCAGTAGAGGAGCGAGAGACAGCTCGTTGCTTGCGAGAGGACCAGGAGATAGCATTAGCACCCAAGTAAATAACAAAGCCAGTTGTAGACTTCCGATCATCAACACAGCTAGCCCAATCAGAATCAGCAAAACCAGTTAAAACAAGCTTGGAAGGCCGAATGAGGATGCCAAAGTCAGAGGTACCACGAAGATAGCGGAGAACCCTTTTGACAGCACACCAATGTAAGGTTGTGGGGGCATGCATAAATTGAGAAATTCGGTTCACAGCAAAAGCAATATCAGGTAGTAAATGTGAGATATTGAAGACCACCAACAACAGAGCGAAACAACGTCGGATCAGGAAAGGGATCCCCAGCATCAAGTCGTAATTTCTCGCTGCAATTAATGGGAGATGCAATGGAACTACAATTGTGCATTTTTGCCTGAATTAACAGATCATTGACATACTTCGTTTGATGTAGAAATAAGCCAGAAGATGTCCAAGCAGCCTCAATTCCCAAAAAGTAGTGCAAACGACCCAAATTTTTGATGGCAAATTGAGTTTGAAGAAAGGCAACAACCTTGTCCAAGAAAGCAGGAGAATCACCCATCAACAATATATCATCCACATAGATCAAACAAAAAACTTTTACCGAAGCAGAGTGGATGAAGTAGAGAGAGCTGTCTGATTTAGAGCTCCGAAATCCAAATTGTAGGAGAGCAGCGGTAAGACAGCGGTGCCACTGGCGTGGAGCTTGCTTTAATCCATACAGAGACTTGCGAAGACGGCAGACATGATTCGGGTAGCGAGGATCAGCAAAACCCGGGGGTTGGTGCATATACACAGCCTCATCCAGTGTACCATGAAGAAATGCATTCGAAACATCAAGCTGAATAACAGTCCATTTATATGAAACGGCCAGAGTGAGCAACATCCGAATGGTGGTGGGTTTAACCACCGGACTGAAAGTATCATGAAAATCAATACCCGGGCGTTGATGAAAGCCCTTAGCCATAAGTCGTGCCTTGTAACGATCAATAGAACCATCAGATTTTTGTTTAATGCGAAACACCCATTTGCAACCAATTATATTCTGAGCATGAGAAGGAGGAACAAGCTCCCATGTACCATTCTGAAGAAGTGCATTGAACTCCGAAGACATAGCATCCCGCCAAGCGGGATTTTTGGCAGCCTGAGCATAAGTGGAGGGCTCAATTACGGGATTACCAGTGGCAGTAGCAACCAAATCAAAAATCGGCTTCTGTTTGAGGGAACCAGTCTTGGCCCTTGTGACCATAGGATGAACCATTTGAGAACTTGCAGTAGGAATGTGTGGTAGAGGACCATGACCTTGAAGATCAACAACCAAGGATACCTCAGGGGCAGCAACTGTCACGCCTCTGTTGGGAGGAGGCGGAGTCGCAACCCGGGCTGAGGATGGCGACAAAACGGTGCTAGTGACAGGTGAGGCGGGCTGGTCAGCTGGAGGAGAAGGGAACGGAGATGGTTGGGTAGACGGGTTCAGCAGAGGTGGCGGGTTGGCTTGTGATGGCTGAGTGGTGGGGTTAAACGGCAAGTGCAAGGGTAGTGAGGAGGATGGGGGCTGTTCTGACCCTGGAGCCGCAAGATCAGTATCAACATCAAACGGGAAAACCTGTTCATCAAAGAGAACATGACGTGAGATATAAATTTTGCTAGAACGAAAATCAAGACACTTGTACCCTTTATGAACTTTACTGTAACCTAAGAAAACACATGGAAGAGAACGTGAGTCAAGTTTATTTTTAGCATAGGGACGCAACCAAGGATAACAACGACAACCAAACACACGAAGAAAATTATAGTCGGGAGTAGTGCCAAATAATTTGTGAAGTGGATTATCAAAAGAAATTGTGTTGGTGGGCAAGCGATTAATATTATATACAGCACACTCAAATGCAGCAGTCCAAAATTTAATGGGCATGGAACTATGATGCAATAATGAGAGCCCAGTTTCAACAATGTGTCTGTGTTTGCATTCGGCTCTCCCATTTTGTTCGGGTGTATGAGGGCATGAAACCCGATGGGAGATACCATTTTGTTTGAGATATTGTGTAAGGGCCTGAAATTCGCCTCCCTAATCGGATTGGAAAATCTTAATTGGTGTTTGAAAATATTTCTCAATAAGTGTGCGAAATTGAATGAAAATGTCAAGAACGTCAGATTTCTTACGCATGAAGTAAATCCATGTATATTTGGAGTAATGATCAAAAAATATAACATAGTATGTAAAGCCATCAAAGGATGGAACCGGAGCCGGTCCCCAAACATCAGCACATATCAATTCTAAAGGTGAGTGAGATACAGAGACAGAGTCAATAAATGGTAATTTATGACTTTTGCTAAGAGCACAAGCATTGCATAAAGAAATAGCAGAAGTGCGAAAATCAATTTTATTAGAATTCAAAGTACGCTTAACAATGGGTAAAGCAGGATGCCCCAAACGAGCATGCCAAACATTTAAGGAAGCAATATTAGCACTAATCAAAGAAGGACTAGGTTGTAAGCAGAGGTTGTAAAGTCCATTGTCACTCCGGCCTCGGAACACAATCTCCTTCGACTCCAAATCCTTGATTATAAAAGAATCTGAGAAAAATTCAACAGAAACAGGATTAGAATTGGTTAGTGCAAAAACAGATAATAAATTTCGATTGGCATTGGGAACATGTAAGATATTGCGGAATTTGAGAGACTTAGAACCAATACGAAAAGAATTCTCACCAACATGAGTTATGGGAAGAAGCATACCATTACCAATTTGTACTTCTTCGGGACCAGAATATTCGAAGTGAAGAGCAAGATTTTCCAAGTTTGATGTCAAGTGATGAGTTGCGCCGGAGTCAAGAACCCAAGGTTGGTTGGAAGTGTGTGGTGCGGCTGAGTTAGGTGTGCGGGTGGCAGCTATGTTTGATTGAGGAGAGAGGGACTGATGTCGGGGCATGCGGGGAGAGGAGCACCGATTCGCCTTGTGTCCAAAACCACGACAATTAAAGCAAGTGACAAGTGGTTCATCCGATTGACCTGGGGCAGCAGCACGAGTGGACTGATGAGAAGAGTGGGGCTGACCAGAATAATTCCAGGAGGTTCCGGAGGCATGGAGCGGCTGACCATGGGCGTGATAGGGGCTGGGTGAGTAACGACCCCCACCACGGCCACGGGAGCTGCTGGAGCCTCTGCCACGCCCACGATAGGAGCTGGAGCGGGCTGCAAGGTGGGCGGCAGGCTGAACAGCGGAGATGACCTCCTTCTTGGACTGTTGTAATAATTTTTCTTCCGTCAAAAGAGAACCCAGCAGAAAATCAAATGAAGTTGGCTCCGTTTTGGAGTTATGAATGCGATTAAAATCTTTGTAGCCGTCACCCAAACCATGACAGATGCAATTAATTAAATCATCCTCAGGAACATGATAACCAAGAATGGCTAATTTATCAGCAATGGACTTGGCATGCTGAACATAGGTAATAATCGGTAAATTACCTCTCTCAAGCGTCTGTAACTCGCGACGAAGAATACGGATTTGGGGCCGAGACCCCATGGAGTAAGTGGTAATTAGTTTTTCCCAGACGCCTTTGGCCGTAGTGGCCCCAATCACTTGTGGCAACAACGATTCCGAGATGGAATTGAAGAGCCAGCAGATAACTTGTTGATCTTTCTTTTCCCATACCTGAAACTCAGGAGTAATACTACCATCGGGTGAAAACTGAGGTGGAGGAACGATGGAGCCATCGACATGGCCCATAAGTCCGTGACTTTTCAACATAGGAGTAATCTGTGCCTTCCAAATAAGAAAATTGGAGGTATTCAATTTAAGTTGAGGTTGAGTGGTGTTGGAGGCGGTAGAAAATAGAGGTGTAGAGGTGGTGGTGCCGGTTGCCGTAAGGGTGGTGTGCAAGCCATCAACAAGGGCGGAAGATGTGTTCATGGTGGCTGAAGAAGATTGCGGCTGCAAGAGAAGATAGAGGGAGAGTAGTTTTCGGCTGCAAGAAAAAATAGGGGGATAATCAAACCCTAGAATAGAGCTCTGATACCATGTAAATTATGTGGCAAACAGTGATTTGTATTCATTAGAGAGGGTATATATACATAAACCCTAGAGTAGGAAATTACATGTCTAACCTTGATACAATTACAATAGAAGTAGAGTACTATCTAATACAATTACAATAGAGTTACAATAGAGGTAGAGTACTATCTCTTACACATTTTGGAATCTTTTTGTATACCACAGGTGGTAAAAGGAAAATTTCAATAGCACAGAGGCCAAAAGGGTAAACCGGTGATAGTATAGAGATCAAAAAGGTATTTAGTCCGTACTAATTAATCTTGCAGGCTAGGTTGGATTGAAAGTGCGAAATTTACTCATCCAAATGGAAGAATTTTATAGTCTGTTTCAATAAAAATAAAGGAATGTCAAGTTATGCTTACTAGTAATAGCACAACGTAACCCAAATTTCGGTTACTAAGCAAATAATAAAGAGTAAGAAAGAAATTGGGAAAATTAAACTAACAAAAATGACCAATTACAATCAGGCAAAGATCTGTTTTGTCTTAAACTTATTAAATGCCTCAGCATAAAAAGGATGATAATAACATCACTTTAATTTATTATATAGTCTTTGATAATTTTGATGCCATGAAATAAAATCATATCATATAGGATGCCTATATTCATCACCACAATCACCAATTTCTTTCATAAGATCTTTCCCTTGCTTTGAAACTTGTTTTATGCTATTCATGTCTTCCTCATCAAGAATCAAACTAAAGATTGCATTTGCATCGTTTATATGTTCCGATAACCCAAGCCGAACACCAATCATCGATCCTGCCACCTCCGGCTGTATCCATAAAATATGCAAATTAATTAGAGGAGAAAACATGGTAGAATAATTAAAAACTTGATTAATTAATTAATTAATTACCTGATTTAGTATGTATTTTACAGCAACTGTTGGGATTGAGACTCCATGTTTTGTAGCTATTGTTTTCAGAGTCCTCAGCAAAATTTGGAACTCATTCCATCCTCCCCAGGCATCCAAAAACTGCCAAATTTTTTATTTGTTATATAATATTATGATAAATAATTAATGCACACTTTTACGTGGTATGTTACTCTACCAAACTCAATCATGAATGTACAACTATGAGTCATTCTAAATTTGTATGTTACCATAGTATGCAAATATAATCATTCAATTTTTTTTTTTATTAAGTTGGAGAGAAGAGGTGGGTTGTTGAATCCATTATTTTTTATTTTTTATTTATTTATTTGCTGTCAAATCACTTCCAAATTCATTGACGGATTGACAATAATTCAAAACTTTGGTAATAGGCTCAAGACGGAAGAGTCAGGATAAAATCTTTAAAGGTGCTAAAGGAGATAGAGAGGTCGAAGTAGCCACCTCTAGAGCTCCTAAAACAATATTATATTTGGACAGAACAGTTTGCCTTGCCATCATCCCTAAAGTTTCAATTGTTACAGATGGACTCGACAATCTCACGGAATTGTATGATGTACTGATGTACTAAAAAGCTCTTAGATATAAATTAACTCGCTTAGGCATCGAAGAGTCCCTCATTAACCATTTTCACAAACTAAAGGACTTCCATTAAAGAAAAAAATATGCAATTGTGTAAATGCATTAAGAGTTTCACATATCATATATACCTTTTTGTACTTTTGAAGGGAAGGAGTGTTCAAAGGTGGAGCAATGGAATTGGATAAATTTGTATCAAGGTATTTCTCAGATAGCAGCCCACCCATCACTGTGCCATACCTGCATTTTACCAAATATATAGTAATTATTAGGAAAATAATTTCTTACAATAAAAATAACAAAACAATACTTTTTGGGTATTGTATTTGGTAAAACTTAAACTTTCAGCATCTGAATTTTGATTTAGTTAGATTTAACCCATTAGTTTTGATTTTTGTGAAAATATATGGAGTTGTCACATTTGAACACCACACGCACTATGAATTTTGCATCGACAATGAATATGATCGAACTTTTATTTTGTCCACGAAGAAGAATATTTTCGTGGAAGTTAAGCGTGGCGGTTTCATCAATAAGGACTAAGTTGCAATAAAAATTAGACTTTAGCGCTAAATTTCAACGAATCAAAGTTCAGCAGCTAAAAAAATAGGGAAGAAAATCGAACAGACGTTATGACTTAACTCCAGTTTGTCGACATAGCTCAGTCATTTTCTGTTGAGGACGCATGTCGATGATTGAATGTTGAACCTGATTATGAAATCATAGTATATATATCAAATAAAAAATGTGTGGTTTAATTTGCAGAAGAAAAAGTGTTGAAAATTCTTACAAAATTCATGTTAATCCAATTACCTGATTGCTGACAATAGGAATACCATTTTCTAGGATTATTTGCAATCTTTCAGTGTCAAAATTGGTCAATGCAACTGTCTTGATTTTACCTGAAACATAGATTATCAATTAATTATCTAGTATGTATGCAATTTGAGATAAATATTGGAGTATTAATGACAATTTAAAAAACAATTAACAATCGACACAGAGATGATATAAATACTAACCTTGTTCTTTGAGGTCTGTTAGGTGTTTAAGGAGATCAAGGTAACCAGGATTGGAATAGTCCCACCTGTTTCAAGTTTAATTTAATTTTCAGTTAATTTATTATCCAAAAAAAAAAAAAAAAAATAGAGAAAGATTAATGTAGGGTGTAATTGTTTTACCACATCCATTAATTTCAATTCTTGCACAAAAATAATTGAATCTTGATTTTTTTGTCGGATAAAGGATCAATTTGGTTCCCAACATTAGATTCTACGATCAATTTGATTTAATATCAAGTTTGTGTGTCAATTTCGTCTCATAGGTGAATATATCTAGTATAGCCCCGGACCTGATTGGTCCGAGACCATTGAATGAGTGGTATGTAAACACAATTACTGATGTGTAACTCATCGAACGATCCCAGACCATTCCGGTCCTGGACCATGATAGATTTTCTCCTTATAAGTTGGTATTTAGAGTCAATTTAGTCCAAAATAACACGTGTCAATATTTATGATTGATTTTATTTATACGTGTCACTTTCTCATACTGACACGTGTCATTTTAGAGTAATTTGACCTCCATTATCAAGTTAAGATGCTAGATCAATATTGAAACTTGATTTCTGAACCAAATTAATCGTACAAACTAACTTCAAAAGTTAAATTGACTCTGTCTCACTAAAATTACCATTATAAATTTTGGATCAAATCTATGAGAAAGAAGTGATGTGACATGATTCAATCACTAAATTAGACATTTTTTGGATTTAATTGTATGAATAAAATTGAAATTTAATCTCACAAAGATTTTTTTTTTTTTTTTAAATGCATATTTATGTTTCATACCAGTGAAGTTGAAGCATGTCCAACCAGGAAACATCCATTCTCTTAAGAGTAGTGTTTATACAATCCTTCACATAGCTGCTTGTTATCTTATCACTTGCTGGTTTTTGCACCCATTTTGTAAGTCTGCATTATTTATTTATTTATTGCATCATAATTCAAATTACCATCATATATAATTAAGCAAACAAAGTGATTTCCTACGTAATTAATTTATAATTAAATATAATTATTGACCCTTTAATCTGATCCAAAAATTCAGGCGTGCGTTCTCGACGAACTCGATTGATGAAAATTCCATAAACATCTTCAGCAGGTCCATCTGTTGCATTAATTGATTAATTAAAATAGGATTCAATTAATTTAAAGAAATTAATTAATTTAAATCTATCCAATCTATCCAGCTACAATCGGATCGTAAAGGTATTTTTTTTCAAACTGGAAAGTTCTGGATTCGAGTGTTAGTGCACTATATACTATGCATCTTTAATTAAGAATAAGATACTTAAAAAAAAAAAAAATCTATCCAAGTTTATATAATGCCATACTAGTCTGGTTTAAAAAATGGGGAAAAAAATTAATTCGTCTAATAGTCAACACAAACTATCAATTTTTTACTATTTACAATTTTATTTTTACGATTTTTTAATTCTACTATTTTTCCTTTCAATCTGACACCCCCTAATCTCTCTCATGTTGACTTAATTTCTTTCTATTAGTAAATTAATTTATAGTTTTGAAATATTAAAAATTTTAAATCCATAATGAATTTTTCTATATAGTGCATATTTATAAATATTTTACATTTTTAGGTAGTCACCTAAAAAGCAATGGTGCAAATTAAAACCCGGCCGGAAAGTGAACCGGTGAGTTTACTGAATTCATAGTTTGATCGGTCAAATCAATTCAACCGGTGATTTAATTGTATATTTAATTATCTTTAAAAATATTATTTAATAATAAATAATACTAAATTATGGTTTAATAGGCGATTTAACCGCCGATCAAACTATTTTTGACCCATTTTTTTTAGAATAAAATTTCTAACTAAACCGACTAGATTTATAACAGTTCATTGTTAAACTGATCGAACTGACTGATCTGTTTCGGTTCTGATAACATTGAAAAACAATATAAATAAAATTTCACAATTAATTGGAGGAGGCCACTGTTAGGAATTGGGAGCAAACCAATTGGCGGCCCATTTTATGAGATGAAAATCCAAAAGAACCCAATGGCCCAAACTCAAAGCTAATTATATATGAACAAATTTTTAATAAATTCAATGTCATGTTTTTCTATCAAATTTTATTATAAAAAAAATCTATAAAATAATTTAATTATTATTTTTATGTTCTAACATGTAAAAGCAATCAAAGTGAACCTTGAAATTCCCTATAGTTTATAGTTATACCAAACAATCTAAAATTTTTTTTGATAATTACCATTAATTTTGCTGATAATTACCATTCATTGGGAAAATTCTTTTTATTTAAGTAAAAAAAATTCATGTAATTCATCACTAAATGAAATATTTAAAATTGTTTTTATCAAAAATAATGTTTAAAATTGCAAAAAAGGAAAAAAAAAAAAGGTTAAACCAGAGTAAAACCAAAAAAGTTGAAATTGTTGAGTTAACGTTACTATAAAAAGACTAACATTCCTACCAATGGATGCCACGTGTAACCACAACTCTAACAAAAAAACCAAACCAACTTGCCATGTAATAAAAATGTGATTTAACATACAGTGATCGGACATGTCGAAGGTGGTAAGTTCGGCGTCGGCGTACCGGAACATGGCCGCTACAGCTTTTTCTGTCTCAATTGCGCCCCAACCACCGCTCATTTGCCACATTCCGTTGATGACGCGACATATCTTCAACGAATCATTTCCGTTCTTCACCGTCACGTGGCGGGGCTCCGTGGTGGATGTGGCGGCGCACCTGACTGAATTTTGTTTGGCGATAATTCTTGAGAAAAATGGAGTTACGGTGGATTTGAGGGTGGAGAGATGAGAGATCGGACGGCAGATAAGAACTGAGGACATTTTTTACCATGCAGCGGAGGAAGCAAAGAAGAGAAAAGAGAAGAGCTAGTGGAGAGTAATATTATTGGGAGAATGAGATGTTTTCTTTTATATAGAAGGAAGATGAAGTGTTTGTAGGTTTATTTATTTATTTTTTAGGAACAAACTAGAAAAATGAATGAAAAAATATTATGGAGCCGAATTAAAGTGTAAAAATTATGTTGCGTGCTGGGAGTAAATTACTCCAAAAAAATTAGAGTTTATTTTCATGTCAGCAATAAGACAAATTGTGATTAGTTATGAATATTATGTTCTCAACAAACAATAAAAACGCTCATCAAAGTGATATAAAACTATTACGATCATGTCACGTTAACAATTGTATTGCCCTAGCTGACTAGCTATGGACCACATAGAAATATAGAGGTTACTAAATTTAGGTTTTATAGTTTATGGTAAGAAGATGGGAAAAAGGCAATTTGTTTTTCAGTCTTAGGGCAACAAAATTTGCCTTTTATTGCAATGAAGTTGATATTTTTTTCATGTATATAACAATTTTACCATATATATCAATAAAAATATCATAAGAACTTTTTCCATTTTGTCGAAAGGCTAGATTTCCATATTTGACTAGTTTTTTTCTTAGTAAAGTTTTATTCTTTATTGATTAAACTCAACTCATGACATGAAAATGACTCTTGTCACTCCATCTTGTTGTCTAATTTATATGTAATTTTATTCAAATAATTATATATGAAACTTAGTTACAGTTAATGTTATTCACTATGCCTCGTTTGAAACATGTTTAGTAGAAATTAAATCTACAATCTCTTCCACAAATTTAGTTTGCAACACAAGTGAGGCACAAATCCATAGATTTTTGGCACTACATTTGCTGTTCAAATATGATACTACCAAAATTTCCACAGCGACGACAATCGAGAGCATATTGTCTATGAATATAAGCAAAAATATGTCTGCACATTGAGCAAGAAAATATTAAATATTATTGATGTATTCCTATTATACTCTCAATTGATGAAGTGATTTAATAAATATATAATTTAATTTATTTTAAACTTAGAAATTTTAAACCATAATAAATAGTGGAATAGTAGAAAAGTAATGGCTATATGTAATTAAAAGAGAAGTTATGCCTATTTTATATAAGACGTAGAAAGATGAATATTTGTGTATATTAGTGAAAGAGAAAGATACAATTTTTTCTAAACCTCAGTTGTCCAGACTCCAGACTGTGAGATAATTGAATTTTCAATCTACGCAAAATACCATTGAAACCTAAAAACAAGGTGAATGTGTATGGTGGACTAGATTCAATGGACCCAACCAATAGAAAAAAGTATATATGTATCATTTTTTTCATTAGAAAGAATCCATATAGACTGAATCCCTAATAACGTATAAGTTCTAAATTATGATATTAAAATAGATAATTTAAATATTAAATCTCAAAAATATTGAATGATAGTTCAATTAATTATATATGTATTAATAAAAGTATTGGTAGAATTATAAAATAAAAATTAATAAGGGAGGAATAAAATGAACAATTTGTACTTATAAATGTAAGAAAAAATTATGAGTCAAGAAATTGGGTAAATTGCATTTATGGTCATTGAAGTTTTGAGATTTGTGCGTTCAAGGTGACTACAATTTTGATTGTTTTGAAGTTAGTAAAGATTGAATAATAGAAGAGTAAGCTATATTTCAATATCTAGTCAAAGAGATGAAGGGCGCCATAGCTACACAGCAGCCGCCGCCGGATCCACCTGCGCCGTCGGACGAGGTTGAAGACATGGTCATGAACGAGGGGTTTCAACATGAGGCCGCCGGATTGGAGATACCGTTTAGTGAGATTGTGGCGGGGAGGCACGCGGTAGGTCGAAAACAAAACCCTAGAACGTTACAAGCAAAAGGTCTAGTCTCAATTGATTTTACACCCTACAACGGTTTGAAACCCAATGTTTTCGTTGCACCCCAACTTATTGAGGAGCTCGTAGCACCTTGGCGGAAAGCCCTAATAGTGAAACTTCTAGGTCGTGACCTGGGTTATGTTGCTCTATCCAAGCGCGCACGTGAGCTTTGGAAACCAGTTGGAGCTGTAGACATAATGGATTTGGGGTATGGTTTCCATTTGGTTCAATTTGATTTAGAGGTGGATTGAGAAAGGGTGATGATGGAGGGACCGTGGTTGGTGCAGGGTCACTATTTGACGGTGCGTACTTGGACCCCAGATTTCCTTCCTGCTCAAGCAACAGTTGAAACAACTATGGTTTGGGCTCGCTTGCCGGGGTTATCGATGGCATACTATGCTGAAGATGTGCTGCTGGAAATTGCCCAAGCAATTGGGAAACCTATCAAGGTAGATCAAAACACAGCTCAAGCTAATAGGGGTCGGTTTGCTCGGGTATGTGTAGAGATTGATTTGAATAAACCCTTGATTGTTGAATTTTGTCTTAATGGGGAACTTATCCGAGTGGAATATGAGTGGCTACACATAGCTTGCACAAACTGTGGATGGTATGGCCACTCCCGTCCCCAATGCTCTTTTCCTTCAGTTGTGCATGAGGCGCAGAGGACTGCTAACCCGAGAACTCATGAGAATGTCGTGATGGAGGGAGGAGATAACCAATATGGGTTGAACCAAGCAAGTAGTGGTGCTGCTGGGGAAGTGGGTTAACAAAGTAATATGGAGGAGTATAGGCCTTGGATGATGGTGCAATGACGAAGAAGGAAACCAAGGCTTCCGGAAAAACAAACTTCATCAAATGCAGAAACAGATAAAAACCGATTTAAGGTGTTAAACACTGAGATGGGGGAATTCCGATCACCAATTTTTACAGTACCTGAGCAAGCTACATGGGTTAACAATGGAGATAATCCCAGGGGTACTAATTTAAGTGTGTGAAAGGGGAAGGCTACGACTAAGCCACGTGTTGCAGGGAATAAATCCTCAATGAGAAAATCCATGCCATTAGTGGAGCTGCAAAAACATAACGTTTTTGGGGACGTTGGAGATAACATAAGGGCTGACCCCTTAATTATTGGGGGAAGAATAGACCAATCAGCTGACATCAGAGTAAGTAGAGCGAATAGAATCCGAGAAGATATTGGAACGAGTTCACATGTGGTGCCTTCAGGGAACCACGTCTTGACCAGCATACAAGACCACCTGACTTGGGGATGACTAGCATGGGGTCGAATCCGAGTGGAAGGTTGAATGAGGAGGCCATTGGGAGATCCTTGGAACCCGCTGCAGATAGCGTTGAGGAAGGAGAGCAGCTTGCTGCCCCACGCGTTTGAGCTGCGTTGGTCGTTTGTTACAAGGTTTGCCTTGACAT
Organism: Euphorbia tirucalli; assembly: GCA_039660915.1. Classification (NCBI taxonomy): domain Eukaryota; kingdom Viridiplantae; phylum Streptophyta; class Magnoliopsida; order Malpighiales; family Euphorbiaceae; genus Euphorbia; species Euphorbia tirucalli. Next base: position 2,556,148 of record CM077639.1, on the reverse strand, counting down.
TTTATTTATTTATAATGAAGATTAGGTCTTGGAATTGTTTTGGAGCCGGTGGTAGGGAGTTTAACCGAGCTCTAAATTTCTTAATTAAAACTCATGATCCTACGATTCTTGTGCTTGTGGAAACTTAGATTTCGGGTGATCGTGCAGAAAATATTTGCAAAAAGTTAAAGTTTTCGGGTATGGAAAGAGTAGAAGCGGATGGGTTTAGGGGAGGCATCTGGGTGTTATAGCATTCGGATCCTATTAAGGTCTCGATTATTCAGAAAAATGAACAATTTATTCATTACAGGATTAGGTGTATTCAGGGGCGATCCATGAATCATTCTTGGCTTTTTAGCTGTGTATGTACGACCTCAGATGTCTTTTAAACGCAACTTCATGACTGATATGTTGCAAATTGATAGTGGTATATCAGAGCCTTGGATCATTGCGGGAGATTTTAACTGTATCAAATCCGTAGAGGAGAAACAAGGGGGTGTGGCTTCAGTGCTGGACCGCTGTGCTTCTTTTCGGATTGGATTGATAGTATGTGTTTGGTGGACATGGGTTTTATAGGACCCGCCTTTACTTGGGTTAGGGGTCATACCCCCCGTACTCGGGTTGCGTGTCGTTTGGATAGGGCTCTCTGTAATCTGGATTGGAGACATCTGTTTCCGGAGGCCTTTGTTAGACATTTACCCCGCAATGGATCGGACCACTGTCCTATTTTGATTGATCTGAAAATAAATGCAGTTGGCCCTCATGTTAAACCTTTCCGCTTTGGAGGGGCCTGGATGCAACATGCTGCATTTTCGACTTTTATTCAACAGAAGTGGAAGGCTACCGGCGAGATTGTGGGTAGTTTGGAAGATTTTCGGACTGCAGTTCAGCTATGGAATAAAAACCAGTTTGGAAATATCTTTGTCTGGAAAAAACATCTTTATGCACGATTGGATGGGGTCCAATGCCTACTCTCTCAATGTGTCCATGGGGGACTAATCCGTCTTGAAAATCGTCTTTTACAAGAGCTGAATGAGGTGCTGCTGCAAGAAGAAATTTTTTGGTTCCAAAAATCAAGGGTGAAATGGATTGGCTTGGGTGACCGTAATTCGAAATTCTTCCATGCTTCTACTATTATCAGGCGGAGACGTAATTGTGTTGAAGGCTTGCGGGATGATATGGGTCAGTGGATTTGGTAGAAGGATACTTTGAAAACCATGGCGACAAATTTTTTCATGGACCTTTTTTCTGAAGAAGTTACAACTCGGCCTCGGTTATTTACTCGGTGTAATTTCCTGGATTGGACTGATTTGGATAGGCAGGTTGCTTTTGCCGATTTCTCTGCTGATGATGTTAAGCGTGCAATCTTTGTGATGGCACCTTATAAAGCCCCAGGGCCAGATGGCTTTCAGGCTTTCTTCTATCAGAAATTATAGGGTGTGGTAGGCAACTAGACATGTGAATTTGTTCTCAAGGCTCTAAATAGTGGGTTTGTAGACACACGGGTAAACCAAATCCTCATTGCTCTTATACCCAAGGTCTTGAATCTGGAGCGTCTAACCCAATTTCGGCCTATTAGTTTGTGTAATGTGCTGTATAAGATCATCACAAAATGTTTGGTGAACCATTTGAAGCCCTTCTTAAAGGACCAAATATCTCCGACCCAGAGTAGCTTTATCCCGGGAAGATATATCTCGGATAATGTTGTTCTCATTCAGGAAGTGGTGCACTCTTTTAAGAAAAAGACAGGGAGGAAAGGTCACATGATTCTTAAACTGGATTTGGAAAAAGCTTATGATCGAATTAGTTAGCAGTTTCTCAGGGATACCTTGCACTGGTTTGGTTTACCTATCAGGTGGGTAGAGGTCATTTTGAATTGTATATCGTCATCCTCGATGCAAGTGCTTTGGAATGGTGAGCTTTTGTCGGTTTTTAACCCTACAAGGGGCTTGCATCAGGGGGATCCGCTGTCCTCGTATCTGTTTGTTATGTGCCTGGATCGCTTTGTTCATTTGATTGAGGATGCCATCCATGACAAAAAATGGAGACCGATCCAAGTTTCCCAAGATGGTCCTAAGCTATCTCATGTCTTCTTTGCTGATGATATTATTCTCATGGCGGAAGCTTCGGTTAATCAAGCCCAAACAGTGAATGAAATTTTGACTTCCTTCTGCGTAGTGTCGGGACAGCGGGTGAGCAAGGATAAATCGCGTGTCTATTTTTCAAAAAATGTGTTGGCGAGGGATCAAAATTTAATTGCTACTACTCTTGGAATCAAGGTTACAACTGATTTGGGGACTTATCTAGGCATGCCTATCATTCATAAAAGGGTAACTAAGGAGACTTATAAGAAGACTTTGGACAAGGTTCATTCTCGGTTATCGGGCTGGAAAACTAAATACCTATCCATGGCGGGGAGAATTACTTTGATTAAATCCGTGATGGCGGCAATTCCTACCTATACAATGCAAACCACGGTCTTACCAATGGGTATGTGTAATAGACTTGATAAATTAAATCGGGGGTTTCTGTGGGGGGAGTCGGAGTCTCAAAGAAAGTTGCACTTACTAAGTTGGGACAAGGTTACAAGATCGAAACAGGAGGGTGGCTTGGGAATCAGAACTACACGTGATTTCAATTTATCCATGCTTGCGAAGATTAGGTGGCGGATGATTTCTGACCCAGAGGCAATTTGGGTTCGTGTTCTCAAACACAAGTATAGGTTCAGTGTAGATGATTTACGTTCCTTTAAACTTTGTATGAACCAATCTTACACTTGGAAGAGTATCCTTTGTGGTTTGGATGTGCTGAAATTGGGCCTTAGAAGGATGATAGGGAATGGTGAGCAAATGAAGTTTTGGAAGGATGTTTGGATTGGTAATCAATCTCTTTTGTCTTGTGCCAGCCACCCGGTTTCGCCCCAAATGCTAGAAAACACAGTGGCTGATTATTGGAATGAGAATGGGTCGTGGAAATGGGAGACTTTTGTTGATCTCCTACCCACTTCAGTGGCTCTTCAAATTGTGACGCGAGCCCTCATTCAGGAGGAGGAGAATCATGATGGTTGGTTTTGGGGACTGAACCCGAGTGGGTGCTTCATAGTGGCGTCGGCTTACAGATAGTTGAAACTGAATACTGGAGTTCAGAGTGATTTTAATTGGAAACTGCTTTGGTCAGTGCAGGTGCCGAAACGGATACGGGTTTTTGGTTGGTTAGTGGTTCACAATGTGGTGCTCTGCAATGCCAACCGGGTTAGATGTCGGATTGCAATCTCCTCGATCTGTCCCTACTATAATAACTTTGAAACAACGCTGCACCTCGTAAGGGATTGTGCGCACATTAGACAGCTATGGATGTCCTTGGTCTCGGCTAGAAGCCGCATGGCTTTCTTTGGTAGCTCTCTTTTGGATTGGTTTGCTGGAAATTTGCAGTAGAAGGTTACTTGGGAGAGTATTGACTAGCCGATTTTGTTTATGATCGTGATATGGTGGGTTTGGCGATGGAGGAACATGAAGGTTTTTGAGAGTGGGCCCAGATGCGAAGATGGTGTGGCGTTTGTTAAATTCCAAGATGCAGAATTTATGCGAGTAATGGATCAGTGCACGGGTACAGCAGTTGGGCATGGGACTGTCAATGTTTGCTGGATGAAACCGGAACTGGGGTGGGTTAAGCTGAATTGCGATGGAGCTTGTAAGGGCAACCCAGGCATGGCCATGGCAGTGGGATTATTATGGGATGCTGATGGAGAATGGTTGCATGGGTTTGTGGCAAATATTGGGATTTGTACCTCATTACTTGCTGAACTGTGGGGGCTCTTTTTTAGGCTTCATATGGCTTGGAACTGTGGTTATAAGAAGGTTATGATAGAGTTGGACTCTGCAATAACAATTGGGTTTATGAAAGATGGTTTGACGGGTCCTCATCCCCATCAATGGCTCATCCGGCAGTGCCTAGTCCTTCGTAACCGTAATTGGAGTGTTGTTTTTAATCATGCGTTTAATCTGTCTAATAAATGGATAGTGTTAGTGCTGATTTTATACATATTAGTGTCAATCATTACGTGATATGAACACGATACGATAATTCATTTTGACACCCCTAATTAGCATCCATTATCCATTAATTAGATATTTTTGTTATAAAGTTAAACTTTTGGTGTATATATATATATATATATATAGAAAATGCAATTTTGCCTACGGTTCACTTCTTTTGTATAAGCAACCAACCAATCATTCTTTTACTACAAAAACTGTGCAGCCCTTTTTTTTTTAAATAGAAAAGTTTTAGTAAAATATAATTTTGTTGGGGTTTTATCTTTTAATTTTGTTAAAATTAATTTGAAAACAGTCGTTAAAATATGAGAGAATAAAATCTTTAAGGAAAATAATATTTATCAAGTATAAAATAAATGTCATCGATAATTCCTAATTTTTACAGCAATAGCAACTTGATAAATTTATTTTGATATTTTATATTCACGAAGTTACTAACAACTATTTTGATATTTTTGAGATAAGAGAATTTATGAAATTAAGCATATGAGAGAAAATAAATTTGTTATTAATTCATTATTTGAGGAATAATAGAACAATGATGATGCCTTATACACAGCTTTTGAAAATGTGAAGTAGAAGCAAAATGCTTCAAGTAACTAGAAACTAACTAGTCCACGTGGCACCTTTCTGATACTCTTAGTATAGTTAAAGATAAGAATTTCAATGATGAGTTCGGACGACGTCATTATGTGACGTTTCACTTCTTTTTGTCAACACAAATTTAAAAGATAGAAATTGATTTTTTTTTTTTTTTTTTTTGTAAATTCTAAGATTTGGATGTGAAAAAGTTATACTAACAGTCAATTTGGTCTTCCAACGTCAAGTAAACAATTAGGACTGGTCAGATATATTATTTCCCAAAAATATTTAAATTTCGACGTGAAAGTCTTTACTCTTTTCACTGCTAGTGAAAATGTTTCAAAGTAATCTATAAGGTCTTGGGCGTGTTGAAGAATGAATCACAAATCGGAAATAAATAAGATCAAGGAGTAGTATATAAGTGGTGTATATTGAACCTTAACACAAGCCAATTGGTTTATTTATTGAAAATGAGTATTGAAAAATTAAAAAATATATCGAAAAACTAAAAGGAACTTATGTGTTAATTTTTTATTGGAAAGGTCCATTACAAAATTTATGTAAAATGAAAATAATGTTGTTAAAATAGGGAATTAATAGACGTGCATCACCTACGGATTCTAACTCAGTTGGTAACGCAGGCTGAGTATGTGGGAAGAGACTCAGGTTCGAATCTTACTAAATACATTCGTAGATAGGAATGATGAGCCTTCACTGTGATTAAGCTCCGAACAGGATTATCTCAATGAGAATACATGTGATTTATACCAAAAGATATACGCGCATCAATAAAAGCCTGACCTGTACAGGTGAATGTCTTGATTTCATGTATCATACCAATAATCCTATATATTATGTTATGAAAAACGGAATTCATCATCAGCATTTCTCATTCAAGTACTCGATCAATTCTATTTAAATAATGCATTGCCGATATTTGTTCCATTTATAATTAATACAAATCACTCAAATATTACAATAAATTAAAACCAAAACCCAACAACTGATCAAATTGTTGATACATAAGCTTAATTAATAATAAAAATAAGAAATCAAAGTGCTATCAATGGAGAATGAGCAAGAAAACTCAAACAGAAATGAAAGCTCATTGATGAGCCATTTTAAGTGAAGTTTAGCCAAGACGGGACGCGATGCATTCAATGAATTAACCAGGCAAATGGCTGCCTGCAGGAACGACCCATTCAGCAGTGCATATTTTACTAATAAGTTTAAAGAACAAATTGACTATTTACACGCAACTCCAATGCGGTACGGAATGGCAGTAAATTCATGAAGTTGTTGGTAAAATATGACCATGTCACCAGCCTTAAGACCCCATCGATGAACGAAATGGAGCCAGTTCTCACAAGCTATTTCAGGCTCATGATGTCTATCGTTGCTTTTGCTGTCACTGCTTCTGATTCCGCATCGTAAATTCCAAATGGTCCCGGGATCATCATAGGCATTGAAAGCCCCCAAGTGTTGAAACTCCATTGGAACTTTAAGCTTTGTCAAATCTGAATTGCTTAGTTGCTTAAAGAAAAGTACATTACGCACAACTTTAATCCGGTACGAAATGCCAGATTCATGAAGTTGTTGGTATAGAATGACCGAGTCACCAATGTTAAGATACCATTGATGAACGAAATGGAGCCAGTTCTTGCAAGCTATTTCGGGCTTGGGATGTCCTTCTCTTCTAATTCTACATCGTAGATTCCAACAACGCTCGCTATCGTCCATGGCATCAAGAAAATATTCATTGCCTACAAACCACCGCATCAAGCGAGAATAAGCTTTCATTGGTACGGCTAAAATTTTCAAATCTGAAGGGGTCAATGACTTAATGAAAAGTAATATTTCTTTCATTGGATCAGTAGTTTTGTTGTCAAAAGATAGATAGATAGATAGATAGAGAAAATAATATGTGAGATATATTCTATTATGTTTTAGTAATATCTGGTTTTTATAGGCAAGAGTTTGAGGTAGTTAGTCACAGTTAACATCATTATTAAAAGTTCAGTGTTTCATTTTGATATAACATCATTGTATATGTTGTCAGACAACTTTCTTTTTATCATTATTAGTCAATTTTCGTTTTTCTTAAGTTGCTTTTTGGCCTTTTAAGTTCTCTCTCTCTTTCTCTCTCTCTCTCTCTCTCTCTCTCGCTCTTTATGAATTCTGTTTTTTAAGTCAAAACTCAAAAGTTAGCACATGACGCATGTGCTTTTGTTTATTAGTTGATTTAATAGTTAAATTGTGGTCCAAAGAATCTTCAAAGTGTTGATTTAATAATCACAATTTGTCTGCTTGTGATTGTCGTCAAGTTCTCAAATTTGTGATTTATTTTTCATTGATGGTTTTTATTTTTTATTTTTCTTCCGTTTGTTTTTCTTTTTTAGTTTCTCTGAATTTTCACTAATTTACCAGTTCAAATGTGTAGATGATTTTCTTCTTCAAAGGAAGTATTCAACTGTTTTGTTGTAAGGTATTATGAGTTTTTTTCCATGATATTCCGAACCAATTTGATTATTGATCCGACAAATGTAGATATTTAATAGTTAAAAGTTTAATTAGAATTGAACCGGAGTCAACCTAGATTTGAAAAAAAAAATTGAAATAATAACATTTTTTTTTATACCATTTGAATTAATGATATGTAAAAATTTAATATTCAACAACAATTTTATAAAATTAAGGATTATAAATACAATATATTAATTAAAAAGTTAAATAATATTTTTTTTTTCCAAATCAATTTCAGTCTAATTCATGTTTATCCAGTTTGATCGGCTTATCAACCCGCTCACTGATTTAGTTTTACCACATATTAACCAACAAATAACTTATCAGACCCATTTCTGATTTCGTTGAAACCTAATCTGACCTATTGCTCAGGTTTGATTTTCAAAACTATTGGTATTTCAATACTTTCTTCTTACATGTATATTTCTTTAATTAATGGATTATTTGTCCTTTTTGTTTTCTCTTTGTATTGTTTGTGGATTGGCTTTTAAAGGTAATGTAATTAGATTTTGATAAAAATATATTACAAATTCTAATATCCTAAATTTTCAAGTAAAATTCAAGAATTTGCAATCATTCAAATATGATCTAGAAGACATTAGCATAAGTACTTAATAAAAGTGCATTAATCATAATTAATAAGCAATACATCAACCCATCAACCCACCAAATGTAAAAATAAATATCAATTATCTAAATATAAAATAAACATCTAAGAATCCATATATATAGATAATAAATTATCCAATGCAAAAAAAATATTGATTCTCCAAATATAATACTAATTCAAGATTGGTATCTAGATTATTTGAATCCATAGAAATATTTTATGGAGCAAAGCAATATAATTAAAAACATAAATAATTGTTTTTTTGTGTGTGTGTGTGTTATTTAAATAGTTTTCGTGGATATTGCCATGGAAACATGATGGAGATAGGAGTGGGAACCCGGCGGTAGGGGTGCACACGGTCGGTTAACCGGTCCATGTATACTTTTGCTAACGGTTAACCGCTTGAACGATTTTTCTAATTTACTAACTATACACTGTCCATTAAATTCGGTTAACCATTTTCGGTTAACCATTTTTTTACGGTTAACCATTTCCGAAATAAACATTATATTTTAAACCTCAAAATTTTAAATCATAAATCTCAAATATCAAAGACAAATATGAAATTATAAACCATAGTCTTAATAATTGATTAAAAATGACATTACAACTAGAAGTGAACGGATTATGTTTGTCGGTGAATTAATTGTTACCCATTAACAGATTGGGACACCTGACGTACTTTAGAAGTATTGCAAGATAAACTGCTGTACAAGATTAGCTTTTTCTTCTAAGTTATGATGTAAATCCATGTTGGCATTAGGCTTTCTAGCTATAAATATGACAGAAACCTTGCAATCTTGTAGTCTTGCATCTTACAGATCATAAAAAAAAAAAAAGGCAAGAATTAGCACAAATTTCATTTACGGATATTTAATTATGAAAGTAACATAACAAATTAATCAATACATTTTTCCAGTACATGACAAATTAAGCTATTCGGACTCTATAAACCTCAAGTATCGATAAATTTCTATAGTGATTCAAGACGATATCAATCTGGGACCACTACGATTGTGACAATCAATAATAGCATTGACGTATCAAAATCACAAAGAATTTTTATAAATACTAGATTTTATTTGTGTAACACAAACTTAATTCTCAATCTACATCCATTACATACACATGTTGGTTTATAAAATGAAGAAATTATTAGATGAATTTCTATTTGGATTTGAGTGAGCAATGAATTGAAATTTGAAAGTGATAGGTTGGGATTTAACCTTTATTGGCTAGATTGTAATAATACAGTCATATATATTACAGGATATAACAATTAATATTATTGTTAAATTACTGAAAAACGTTTTCTCCATAATACATAAATGTATCTTTAGTATTTTCCTTTTCATCTCTAAAAATTCAATTTTCTTATATATATATATATATATATATATATATATATATATATATATATATATATATATTGGAAAATAAAAATTAAATTAAGGACAAAAATTACATTAAACATATTGGAAACTATGGAGGTAAAATTACATTAAACACCCAAATGTTTCACCATTAATTCATATAACCTATATATCCAATTATATAATTAAAAAAAAAATTTTTTTTCTCAACGGTCGGTTAACCGAGTCCACATGGACTTCCGGAACCGAAACCAAAAATTTTTAAAAACAAAAACCGTACACTAGTCCATCGGTTTCGGTTAACCATATTTTCTGTCCGGTTTCGGTTCGATTTCACGGTTTTTCGGTTTTTTTTTTTGCACCCCTACCTGGCGGGAAGAGAACTTGGGAGAGAGGTCCCCATCCTATTCCCGTCTCCGGAGAAACAATTATTCCATCCCCACCCTGTGCAGAAAATAAATGGAATTTCAAGGACGAATCCCCATGGGCCAACGGAATTTCCCCTCCCCATTTGTAATCCTAGGGACAAGCCACTCTAGCGGCCAACTATTAAGGATTAACAAATTACAAATGCATGCTGGTTGTCGCTATATATTCATTGATATGAATTTACAATACTTGCTTTGCCCAGCATTCTTATTAGAAGAAAACCAATGTTCAAAATTGCTCCGTTTTACAAAACATAATCACTGATAAACACAGATACAAACATCAAAATTAGCTCATTAAGGAATATACAGAAGTACCTCAAGCATATGAGATGACAAGAACAAAAGAACAAGCATCCATAACTTCATATTCGCCTGTATTCATCTCCACAATCACCTATCACTTTCATCAGGTCTTTCCCTTTCTCGGAAACTTCTTTTATGCTATTTACATCTTCCTCATCAAGAACTAGTGAAAATATAGCATTGGCATCTTTTATATGTTCTGACAAACCGAGCCGGACCCCAATCATGGACCCTGCTACGGCCGGCTGCAGTTGCACAAATCATACCAGAAAGATGATACAAGAACTATAGTAGAGATTATTTGATGATCATAGAAGCTTAAGCTTAAGAAGTGAATTTAATATACCTGATCTAGTATGTATTTTACAGCAACAGTCGGAATCGAGACACCGTGTTTAGTAGCTATCTTTTTAAGGGACTGCAGCAAAACTAGGAACTGACCCCAACCGCCCCAAGCATCCACCATCTGAACACATTTATTAGACAATCTTATTGCACAAACTGTAAGCTTTTAATAGTCTAAAGCTTAACAAGCTAAGTAATCAATTTGCATAAGCTGGAGAAATTCTGCCAATGAGAAGAACAGCATCCCGTCATTTATAACCATTCGAGAATAAAATGAGAAAAATGAGAAATTTTCTAATTTTGTCGCATCCCTTTTCTCCAAAGAATATGCAAGAAGCTGTTTGATCAAGCTTTAAGTTCCCACTACCAACTGCTATCTGAATCTTTCAAGCAGGAAAAGGATCTTCTATAATTAGAACTTAGAAGTACTGTTCACTCCAACTTTCAGAACTATTTCAACTTTTTGAGTTCCAAATTATTTCTCAATTCTGCTAACTCTTAGGCTACTGCTGAAAGTTAAAATCCCAATGTAGCAAAATATTCATATTGCAAAGAGGCAATCCTTAATGCATTCAGCAATGTTATATCATTACCCTTTTGTACTTTTGGAGGGAAGGAGTGTTCAGAGGTGGCCCAGCGAAAGGAATGGTCAAGTTGGTATCAAGGAATTTCTCGGATAGCAAGCCACCCATTACAGTCCCATATCTGCATTAGTAAATTGTCATATGAATAAATGATGCAAATTAGATGAATAAATCGAATTGTTATGTGGTTGAACTAAAGAAAGTTCTTGATTTGGTAAAAAGACAAACAAAGAACTGATCTAAAGAGATTTAGTTAAACAATAATATGGAAGGAAAAAAAAATGAAAATAAAAGCACTCTCAGGATCCTATGAGGTGCAAGGAAAGCACGCATTAGTATTATTGAGACAGAGACATACGTGATAAGTTTGACTCCCGTAAGTTGACAGAGCTCTGCCATTTTCTTCTGAGGACGCATGTCCACAATTGAATGTTGCACCTGATGCAAGCACAGCATACTGTTTAGTTCTTTACCATCAGCTATATATACTGACAAATGAAGTTGAACCAAGTTTGATTGAATTCGAAGTTTTGAAATTTACCTGATTGCTGACAACAGGGATATCATTTTCCAGAATTATTTGTAATCTCTCCGTGTCAAAATTTGTCAAACCAATAGTCTTTATTTTACCTGCAACCCACTCACTGAAGTAAAGCAAACAATCAAGATATATGGACTAACATTTGTAACTAACAACAATAACAAACATAGATAACACTGACCTTCTTCTTTTAGGTCTGTCAGATGTTTAAGGGCATCAAGGTAACCGGGATTGGAATAGTCCCACCTATATAATTTCCATAAAGCAGAAATTCGTCACCAAAAGAAATGCGACATCTCTTGATTCTCGAAAATCACTTACAGTGTCTCAGCCTCATTACAACTTTGAGACATTAAACCCGACACCAAAGAAGGAAAATAGTACCAATGAAACTGTAGCATATCCAAAGAAGATACATCCATTCTCTTTCGTGAAACATTGATATTCTCCTTCACAAAGCTACTTGTCATCTTAACGGGGTGGAGGGACCCACTTAGTAAGACTGCAAAGCATAAGATATTAGGTAAGCATACATGATACACTCTAAGATTTCATTCCAAAAATCGAGTTTTTTATGCATAAAAAACCAAGGCGCATACCAAATCATTATTGCATGTATCAAACCACAGTCTAAAGACTACATGTAGGGCAACAGAAGATTAACAACGCAGTTTTAGCTCACCCTCTAATATGATCCAAGAACTCTGGTGGGCGTTCTCGGCGAACTCGATTAATAAAAATTCCATAAAGATCTTCTGCAGGTCCATCTATAAGGGAGACAAATCCATGAGAAAAATAAACTACTTGATATATCTCAACAATAATGTAACAAAATGTGAGAAAATGGCATCACTGAATATAAGCACTAATTGGTGACTCAGCTCTGATTAAGCAATTCGAATCATCTAGAAAACTTGCTTTACCATTCAACTAAATAATTTAGGTACAATCAACCATATCAAATTCCAAAGGTTTGCAAAAGAGAAGCTATGTTTTTGAAATCCAATTACATATATCAGCCATATCAAAAGTAGGCAGTCCAGCATCAGCATATTGAAGCATAGCATCAACAGCATCATTACGATCAATTTTGCCCCATCCACCACTTGTCTGCCACATCCCATTCACAACTCTACATATATCTAATGAATCCTTCCCATTCTTCACTGTAATCTTCCGGTTATCTTGAGTTAAAACACATTGCAATGGCTTCAAACTGACGTTTCTAATTTGACAAACTCTTCTGCCTTCCACATTAAGTGGACTGAAAGAGAAACTGCCCAAAGAATGGCATATGCACTGTGCCATTTCAAAAGAAGAGCCCAACTATCCTCAAGTAAAAAAGAAGAAATATTTCGAGTATACTTTTTTCCCCTTTGTTAGCTTCCAAAAATAAAAATAAAATCTTTTCTCCAAAAAATTCCAGTAATTTTTATCTTATCTGCTTCTGTGTCTAGTTCTCCACCATTAATTTCCACTAACTTTGATGGTCTATATTAAAGAGAGAAATACGGCCCACTCTTAAACGGCAACACCCCTTTGCCGTTTTGGTCAAATGGCAGGGACAAATTGATTAAAATAAACAAAAAGATGAGGCCTTTAGCAACTTCCGAAATCTTGATTAACTTGCTGAAAGAAAAATGCAAAATCCATGGCTTTGGATAGCCAAAACCCTAAAAATTAAAAGAAAATTTTGAAAAGAGCAAGAGCATGAACATACAATGGTCGGCCATGTCGAAGGTGGAGAGGCCGGCGTCGGCATACTGCATCATAGCTTCAACCGCGTCGTCGCGGTCAATACGACCCCATCCGCCGCTTGTTTTGCCACATTCCGTTGAGGACTCGGCATATATCCAGTGAATCATTTCCGTTCTTCAGCGTCACTCGGCGGGACTCCGTAGTTGTTGCAACGCAGCACCTAACCCGATTAGCACCGAGTCTTCTTGACTCGGAACCAATTGAAGCAGAAGTAGGCTTTGAGGCGAGGGCGAAAGAGCAAAAATGGTAAACTGAAGCTGACATATTTGAAAAACCAAAGACTGAAAGGGGGAGATTTTGGGGAAGGACGAAATAGGATTAGGTGTTTGGCGCCCAAAGATTGGCTTTTATGAGGACCAAAAAAAAAAGGCATTTCAAATGATTAAACTTCAAATTGGTCCCAATTTGAAGGCATTTCAAAAAAAAGCCCTTACTAACTTACTCGTGATTCTCAATTTAGCCCAAAAGTAAACTAATTGATTGATTTTTTTCTCCTTTTTTTATTTTTTTAAATCACAGATATTTTTATTAGCAACTGTGAAGGCTCATAATTTCCATCTACATATGTATTTAGTAAAAATCGAATCAAATGCGAATGTTGTCGTACAAACTTCAACCTTTATTGCTAATTATATTACAATTTCTATATAATTGATTTAACTAATTAATCAATTATATATTAAGAATTAATATATAATTTAAAAATATATTAACGTTGATTTAATTTATGATTTAAATATACATAAGTTTTAGTTAATTTAGATAGTATGTTTTAGTGGTGGGTGCATCACTGTATATGACCGGGAGTTTTCTTCGTGGAAAGAGAGAATTGGACTCGCTGTGATCTCTCAATGTAGGGCTGGACTCTGATTAGGCCCAATGTGAACTCTAATGGGCCATGCCATGCTGTGTTGGACGTAGTATTGGGCCCCCACGGGCCGCATTGGCTCATCCCTCAATTTTGAAGGCTTGGTAATTCATTTTAATGATGCATTTATTTCAATTAAATAATTAAATAATTTTTAACTAATTAATCAATTATATATTTTAAGGTTTATCAGTTATCCCCAGAATTAGATTGCATTCATTAGACAATTTAAAGACCTGATTTATTCTTAATAGTCCAATAATGCATAAAATTAAAAGTTTAGGGAATACCAAATTCGAAATGCCTATTATTTAATAGTGCTCAAAGTTTATTTTATTAACTTTTAGGTACATATAGTAATTGATTATCCAAATCAGTCACCAGTTAATTACGTCTTAAGTTAACAAAACGAAAGTTTTTTACATCAAATCTAATCCCCTGTTAACATTCCACAATTTTTCTTTTAATTTTTATTTTTAAACATCTCAACAAAAGTGAAAATTCTTGATTTGGAGGGTGCAATCCACATCTTTAGGTTTTGAAATTAATGATATCGTCAATTGCAATCGCTTAAGAAGATGAGTATGCAAAGATTGGCAAAATCTTTGGTTTTACTCTGTTTAATCAAAACAAAATAATCGCACCAAAATGAAAAAAATTGTTGAACTGAATTATGCACACCTCTCATCCTATCAAGCAGAGAGCTAATCTAGGAATTGTTATAAGAAATTCCTCTTTTCAGAAGAATAATTATCGCCTGCCAATGTATGTTCTAATTAAGCTTTAGATTGGTTTCACTTAAGCTACTCAACCCAAGATTTGAACAGAAAATCAAGAAATACAATATCAGTAGCAAGACAACTGCAACGTAAAACCCAAAATTCATCTCCAATGGAAGCTGAATTAGTCTAACCAACAGAAAATGAACCAATCTTTAGATTCGGGTTGTACTCAATGCCAGAAAAGCAACTGAAAACAGCTTCAACCGGTAATGCGAAAGCAAATAAGAGTGCAAGAGGATATTAGACATAAACTCAGAGTGTTTAATGCATTTCAACTAAACAAATAAGTTATCGGTAAAGTTTCTTTTGGTTGTAAGCATATGCTTTCTACTAACTGAACCAAATTTGAAAAATAGAACTGCAGCAATTGTTCTCGAAAACATTAACTGCATACAATACAGAAATAAAACCATCCTCCATAAAGCATATTTCTCATTCCACGAATTAAAAATACGACGCATATAATTCATAGATCAGTTATGTTCATAGATATGAGATTTCATGCACAAACATAAAGCTACAGATACAAAAGCATCAAGTCCGCATCTAGTTCATAGGAAATTTCTTGCACACACCTGATGGCATATGTGAAGTTCAAAAATGGATATTCACTTCTTTTGTTTCCTTTCGAGTCTGATAATCTTCCTTTCCATCTGCAAATCAACAAGCCCTAGAATCAACTTCGAGCAACAGTTTATGCAAGATAGTTTGACAAAACGCAATATGATTGCTTTCTCAGTTCATCAAAACCTAATTCAGATTGTAATTTTTCAATGATATCAATTCAGGTATAGGACATTCTTTCCAATTTCATGTTGTACAAACTTCATTAATAATGACCACAAAATAAATCAAAAGGTCATTAATCACACTTTGCCGGTCTCTTAGTCATCCCGTGATACTATTTCTAGAAGAAATTTAAAGGTGGTCAATGAAAAAAATCCGATTTAACAATACCTGGCCAACAGCCTCCAACTTGCTCTGGATACTTCCAAATTCAATATTCAGCCAACTGAGTGCGCGGTCAAAACTGAAATTATGATTTAACCATGTGTAGGAAGGGAAAAACGTTGTCAATAATTTGATAATGGCGTGCTAAAAATAAAGTGCGTAAATTAAAGTATCTATCGTGTTATACAAGTAATGACAATCACCACAAGAAGTGAAAATTTGGCAAGCGGGAAGAATATATTATAACAGGAATAATCAAATACACCAACAAATCGGAAACTAAAAATGTAGGCTTACTTTTTCTTGCTCATCTCACGACAAGCCTGAATGAGATCGGCACATGCACACCTTACATGCTCAGCACCAATGCTGTAAAACAAATCAAGGAAAGTACATGCCGCTTTAGAATAAATATAACACATGTAGGATTACATGATCAGAACTTAATATAATAAATTTTACCAGTACTTTATCCAAACCATAATAGATAACCACAACATTCCAAATTTGCAAAAAAAAAAAAATCCATACAAGGAACATAAGAGAGATAATTCAACCAGCGGAAAAACAGGAATGCCAAAATATTTGGAACTAATCGAAATCATACTTCAGGAAGTTTATAGGATATATTTTAGCAATTTAAGTTGCATACCTGCAGGGTTCTTTTTCCTTTTTCCTATTTTTTCTTTATGTTATTTATTTTGGAGCTAACATATGGACAGAATCCATTAAATTAATTTCCAAAACTAGTCAAATTTTCCTTTCTGTTCCACAAATTATAGTAAGATTGTGTCCTTGAACATATGACTCCAAAACAATTGATCCTCAAAATTAAAATTGGAAGTCCATGCCTAAGCAAAATGATTAAGATTTGACCACAAAAATGCTTGTGCATCCTAGAAATTTCGTAAAGGCCATTGAATTTTCTCTGTTTTTCCTTACCTAATAGAATGAACTAGGTCCCAGAGTAAAGTACTTAGACAGCAACTATGGACGACATAAACCTATTTTGATCTGTTAGCTAACCATGAAAGTCTTTAAAATAGTTCGCCTTGTAGGGATTTGCTTCTACTATACAGCCTGCATTTTTAATTATGTGAAATCCACATGTGATATTAGACATGTGTACAAAATCCAACTGACAAATGTCAAACATGCATTCTTCTCTAGACATGTTCGATTGTTTTAATTTATCCAGCATATTCCCCGATTAGACACAAGAAAAATGTTCTCTTACTATGAACTTTTCTCCTCCATTTCCCGGGCTAATGCTTCCAAGTTACGAAAATCAACTTCAGGAAGATCTCTGCAAGACACAAGAACATTGTAAAAACTCAAAGCATATAGTTACATCTACCATAACTGAAACTTCATCAAGTTTTGAGAAAGATGATACATGGAGCTCTCGATCTCTAACAGCATTTTTTCCACATCAGTGCAGTACCTATCAATCAACTGCACGACACGATCAGGTTCTTCCACAGTCTTCAAGTTTAGGATACAACGAAACTGATCATTGACAATTCTCTGCACGAAATGACATTAAAATTCAATGCCACATAATGATATAGCTGAGTTTATGCAGTGCGAAATCAAAATCAAAGGAAAATAAATGAAAATTAAAAGCCAAACAGAGTCAAAAGCGCCTGAACTCATTCAACACAAAAATCAGTAGCATCCTTATAAGAAACTAGACTAAAAAGAATGCATATAAATATAAATAAATATCACCATAAAAATCAAAAGCTAGTGTATACTCTATCACCTCCTTAAACAGTGACTGAATATATTGCTCAAGCAACTCTTTAACAATAGACAAGGCCATTTCTGATAATATAAACAGTAGCAAAAGCCAAAAGCAACAAGAACTGAAAGGAAGCTTTAAGAAACAGTGAAAAGGAAAAAGCTTGCATGAGACATAGATACTTTGATGGCATACTAATAGACAAAAATGGATAGTAGTTCACAAGTTTGGCATGACAACCTGCAAAATTTAGCGCCTTGATATTGCCAAATTAACATTTATCTCACTGCAATGACACATTGCACATGCTCTTTTCTATCCCAAGTTATTAATCTCAGATAAAAATTTAGATAGATCGATTTACCAAAAGAAGACAAGAACAAGTGCTTTCGATCACGGTGAAAAGGAGAATACTTTATCAGCATCAGAACTAGCTTGAAGTAGCTATTGATTAAACAAGAACATTTCTTTTTCCGAAATTAGGAAAAAAGAATTAGGATGCATGATGACAATTTAGCTTACGATAAGAATGCCAAGCTATAAGTTATTCTATTCAGGAAAGATTTCCTGATAGAAAGGTAATGGAACAAAATCGTACTTGACTTTTGTTGTAACTGAAGAACACAAAGTTAGCAAGAAAAAGTCCAAGGTCTGGTCTGCAAATTGCTTCTGAAAGCACTGCAATTACATCAAAGAATTTACTCATAACAACTAGACCATAGGACATTCATGAACATGACATCCTTCAAAGCAATGAAAAAAAAATAATAGGAATAACTTTAAGTAATTCCATTAAACTGAATGACAGAAAGGACAGTTCTTTGGCAGGGAATTTCAATTTGACTTCCTGTGCATAGTATCCAGTGGACCCCATTTTTCTCCTGCATGACATAATGACAGATTATAGTAGGTCCCATCATTCACCTTTGTGGACCTTACCAAACTTTGATAGCATCACATATTTTCCGTGTTCAGGGGTAAGTATTTTCCATATATGGTAGCATTACGAACATTTCCTACATGAAATTCTATGTGAAGAATTACCTTGAGATACCATAATTTCCCAAAAAAAACTCACAAATATGGTGCAATTTAGATACTAGGCAAGAGATAGTACCGTAAAGCAACTGATTTTTTGGGATTCATATGCTACATTTGGACCATCAACATACTTAATGATTTTTTCCCCGTAAAAAGAAAATAAATAAATTCCAGCATTAGTAGGAGACCAACCATCATGTAGCCTATTGACATCTTGTATCAAGAAAGAATGAATAAGTTTCTCCTTAACAGAAGCCCTCACTGACCAGAGCAGGCACAAGGCCAAACTGCAAATAGTCTATACATCTTGTATCAAGAAAGAATGAAAAAGATTCTTCTTAACAGAAGCCCTTACTAACCAGCTCAGGCACAAGGCCAAACTGCAAATAGCAAGAGGCAACAAGTTACCCTATGAACAAGTTCATCATGCCAATCAAATTCAAACCTAAGGAAAAGAACAACATCAACAATATCTCCAACCTCCAAAGTGCTGGATTCTGTAAATATAATGTTTAATTAAAAAGGAAAACAGGTGCAATCCTTTAGTCAAATAATAAACGACTGGATACACGAGCAAGTCAAGAGGATTATGATTGACTCTTATGAATAAGACTACCAGCAAACTTTCTTATATCTGTAATCAATTAATAAACAAGAAGACAAAGTAAAACAAAACTGTGCAATTAATTTATTTCAGAAACAATAGATCACAAAATGCTAGAAATTATCAAATTTTGGATATTTTAACTATAAAAAACGGATCTATGATGTCCATTTTCTGGAGTAGGGATGTGCAAGTTCGTGTATGAGTTACACCAACGAACCCCTACCAAGAAAGATTTTGATAAATTACATCAACAAATTGGAGGGTTTACCACTTAATGGAAGACTGCTCAGTTCACCGTCCAATTAGCATGTCCTAGGTTTGTCAATATGAGCACAATAAATCAAGATTTCATTTAATGAAACTCTGCGATCCAATCAAGTTCACACAATAGATATGCTGCTCTTATTTGTCTATTCAATGAAGCATGTGCATAAACTACTAAAACCAGGGAGGAAAATATGAATTAAGCCTAGAATTGCATTTGACTTTAGAAAGAGAAACATGATTGTTTGTTTCTATGTAAAGTTGGTAATAAACTTTATTTCACCTGTTGAATAACAGTTTCTGAAGCGCTTGTGAGCAAAATATCATCAACATAGATGACTAGAGCAATAAAGTTATCACCAGACCCCTTTACAAACAAACAATGATCATGACAAAAGCAAGTGAAACCAAAACATAGAAGCTGATCTGACAATTCCTTATGCACTGCCGACCAGCCTGTTTCAGACCATATAAAGATTTAATCAGTTTGCATACCTGACCAACACTAGCCTTTTCATAGCCCAAAGGTGGTTGTAAGTAGACATCTTCATCCAAATGTCCATGAAGGTAGGCATTATTGACTTCTATCTGATGAATGGGCTAATTTTCTTGCGGCTCCAATTGCCAAAAAGAGCCGAACAGTAATGCTCTTAGCCACTGGGCTGAAAGTCTCATGGAAATCTATTCCATATGTTTGATTATAGCCTTTAGCAATGAGTCTAGCTTTGTAGTGATCCACTTCACCAGAGGGCTTATATTTGATACGAAAAACCCATTTAGATGCCAATGGCTTCTTTCCTACTGGTAGAGTAGTTAATTTCCATGTATGGTTGTTGTCTAAAGCCCGCAATTCATCCTGCATTGCTTTTACCCATGCTGGATCCTTCAGTGCTTCTGCAAAATTCTTTGGTTCCTTACACTGCTGCAATTGTACCTGAAAAACTTGATGGGCATATGAAAATGCCTGTATAGTGGGTAAAACAACCGAAGGGAAACCAGGTGCGGTATTGACAATAAAATCTTGAAGCCAAGATGGAGGTTGAGTTTTCCGTGTAGAACAACGGGAAGGAACAGATGAAATCTGCTTGTCCTGTAGTGGAACAAAATCTGCAGAAGACACTTCAGAAATATCAGTTATCTGTTGTTTGAAAGGAAAAACAGATTCTTGAAATATGACTTCTCTAGTGACAACCACTTTCTGCGTTTCAAGATCATAAATCTTGTATCCTTTCTGGCCAGAAGAAAAACCAAGGAAAAAACCTTTATGAGCTCGTTGCTGCAATTTATCAGTAGGATGCAGAATTTTGTAAAAACACTGAGAGCCAAAAACATGAAACTCCTGATAAGAAGGTAACGAACCATAAAATCTTTCATATGGTGATTGCCATTGTAATTTTTGACTTGGCAATACATTGATAATAGCTGTTGCCATAAGGATTGTGTCACCCCAAAACTGCAATGGTAGGCTTGGTTGAAACATGAGGGCTCTTGCAACTTCAAGTAAATGACGATGTTTCCTCTCAACCACACCATTTTGTTATGGTGTGTAAGGGCAGGTTCGTTGATGTACAATGCCAAGATCACGGAAGTAAGTAGAACAAGCTGTATTGAGAAATTCACTACCATTGTCACTTTGTATAATTTGAACAACACCATCAAACTGAGTTTTAATCATGTTAAGAAAGGTTTTAATAGCCCCCGAAACCTGTTGTTTAGTTTGGAGCAAAACAACCCATGTAATACGTGTAAAATCATCCACGATTGTCAAAAAAAATCTAGCACCAGTACTAGATTCTACCTTATAAGGACCCTAAACATCCATATGGATTAATTGGAAATGTTTAACGGTACAAATAGTACTTGAAGAAGAAGGAAATCGATGCTGTTTTGCACAAGGGCAGACTTCACAATTCCGAGAATTACATTTCAAATCAATGTCTTTAATATGACTAAGAGCATCAAATGACGCATGTCCAAGTCTCATATGCCAAATATCTAATGCATTTTTATACTCTATCTCCACAGCACTGAAAGCTTTATTGAACAAACATTGCTTCGCCTTTTCAACAATTGAAACTGCAAAAGAATCTCTATCTAACAAGTATAAGCCTTACACCAACCAAGCAATTGCCAATAATTCATGCGTTGCTAGGTCGTGCAAATAACAGCAAGTGTCACTGAAAACTGCTTCAATATGCATCTGTTTCATTAATTGACCAACAGAAAGTAAGTTATACTTAAACTATGGTATATACAGAACGTTGGTTAGAATGAAGTGTGGAACTATTTGTACAGTTCCTATATGACTTATGGATTGAGAACTACCATCTAGCATACTAACTGTTTACGGATAGAAATCTGGCTTCTGAGAAACAAACCAGTCAAAATTTCCACACGTGTGAAGTAGCTCCACTGTCAACAATCCAAACCTGTGATTTGTCAGTATGAGGAGAAGAATTTTTACCTGAAAAACCGAACAAAAGCAGTAAAATCCAACGAAGATGTTATTGGAGAATTACCAACAGGTTTGTTTTCCTTCAACATTTTGTACCTTTCTTGCAACAGAGTGGTCATAGTACCAAAATTCTCTTTCCCTCCTCCATTACTTCCTTGATTACTTCCTTCGTCATCATAATCTGCAGTAGTATCCTTGAAACAAACAACATTATTAGACCGATTAACAGAGTTATTATGAATAGGTTTCCCTATGGGTTTAAGACCTTTCCACCAATCCGAATAACCGATGAGTCGAATGCAATTAGTTGTATTGTGCTTGGTTGATTCATAACATTCACACCAACTGTCTGTCACCTTCTTTTTGCCTTTCACATCATTCTTCTTAAATGGACCTTTACTGAACTAGCTATTTCCAGAGTTTGATCAATAGCAACTTCATTTTGACTTTCTATTCGTAATACCATAAAATATGCCTGATTTACATCAGTTAAAGGATCCATGAATAAGATCTGGTTACAGACGTGATTATACTGACCATTGAAAACCATTAAAAACTGTATGAGCTTATCCTCTTCAGAAATATCAGCAATCCGTTTAAAAGCATTACAAATACAAGTTCTAATTACTCCACACTTACAGCTAGGTAAAGGCCTAAACATGATCATCATCCCATAATCTTTTCATCTTGTTAAAATACATCATCAGAGAAAGATTACCTTGAACAGTAAGATTCATATCTCTTTTAATCTTGAATAGCATCAGTCCATTGCTGTAACCAAATCTATGCTTCAAATCCCTCCATAATTGCTTTGAAGATGCAACATACAAAAAACCTTCAGCAACTTCTCTGGAGATCGTGTTCAAAATCCAAGATGTTAGCAAACGATCGTTCTTGTGTCACTGCTTGTAGCCAGGATCTGTAATTTCAGGAGGACCCTCTTCTCCAAGGATGGAATCAAGCTTCTCTTTTGCTGTTAGAACTCGAATAATGGAGTTGCTCCAGTAAAGATAATTTTTCTGTCCAATAAGACTGATATCGATCAAAACAAGCCCTAGATTATCAGTAGAACCAAATGATCTGCTTCCTTGATCTACCGATTCTTCTTCTTCCACGTGCTCTGTTCTGGCAAGATCTAGAGGAAACGCTCCTCCTTGTGGAATTTCTTACGCTCGATTTCTTCGTCTTGCCATTTGCTCAACCTAGAGCTCCGATACCATATTGGGAAAACTGAAAATTGCAAAGAATAGAAGATAGAAATCAAATCGTGAAAATATTTTCTCTTATTCAATTATAAATTGCAATTGCAATTTATACAAGTAGGAAGATGATTCTAGAAAGAATTTACAGCTGGTATTCTGTTAGTAAACACTAACAAAACTAACAAAATACTTAACAGAAAGCAACAGAAAAACTAACAGAAATACAGCTTGACATAGTCTTATGGCTCTGCTGCATTGATTCTCTACATTACGGCTCTACTTTAGATTTTGGTGAGAGTGGCGAATTTTTCAGCTCCTCCATTTTTGCAAATGGTATGTATGATTTCTAATGTTTCAATTGTTACCATTGTATTAGAAATTCTTGTGTAGCTTTTGAATGTAGAAAAAGGGATAGAAAGATGAATTCTTTTTGAGTTGTTAGCAAATGCATCAATGGCTAGGCAACGTAATTGGAAGTGAAAACTTGTTCTCTAAGAGTACAAGACAAAAATTAATTAATTGTCTACATTTATTAGGATTGTGATAAGTTAATTACAAGATAATTAAGTTTTTTATGGAACACTACCATGTATAATCCCTTAGGTAATTATTGTTAGAGTATAATATATATGTATAGGTATCTTATGTATTCTTGGGCTCCCTTGTATATCTGGCCCATTATTTACTTGTATATACACAAGGGGACGCCTGCCCCATTGTCATCGGCAGTGGAACATGGACGTCGGAGGGTGCAGTGGTCATCGTCTCTTACGGTAGGTTTAGGGTTTCGAAAAAAATTTTTATTATTATGGCTCTGATGCCATAATACTTTGTGTGAACCCTTGTGTTATTCCATTAGAAATAATGTATATATACAAAAACCCATTAGTTATTGTTCAAAAACAGATTTAAAAGTAAAAAAAAATTAGTTGTTACATATTACTGGTACAAAGTTGTGGCCGTAGATATTTGCAACAAAAAAATTGATATAATTTTGCTGTTAAATATGTTTTTTTGCTGCAACCTTTGGATTTTTGCTAGTAAATATGTTTTTTTTTTGCTATTAAATCTAGCATTTATTGTAGTGAGTTAGGTCTCAAATTCGATTATAAATTTATTCATAAAATATTAAGAGAGAGAGGCAACATATAAGCTGACTGAATTTTTTTTTTTTTAAAGTAAAATTTATTGTATCAAGTTTAGTACAGAAAAATCTTAAAACAGAAAAAAAATAATAATAATAATAATAATAACAATAATGGATGCCTATCCTATTTTCGAATTGGCGGATTCTTCCTTTATAATCATATGGCAGACAAGAATTCTTATGTATAGAGTCTATAGACTACTTTTTGTTTTACATTTGTTTCACTTGCAATTTCATTAAATGGGCACTGAAATTTTTATTTCCAACGGTACAAATAATGTACTAAAACTTAATCTCAAATTTTCCCAAAACATCCTTTTACCAAGTCCAATTTTTCCGTTTGAAATAAAAGTAAATACATCAACTTCATGTGCTCAATTATTAACACAAAATCATATATTTATGAAATACTGATTTGTAAGGTAATATATACTCCATTTTCTAAATACTAACATACATATATACAATAATCCCCAACGCATTTCAAAAAGATTTAAACTAAATAATAGATTTTGCTGGGTTTTAATTGAGTGACAGCAATCTGGTGTCAATTAGACTATGAACCAGACTTGCAACGAATAAAGAATAATTAGCAAAGTAATACATAATTCTCAATACTGCCCACTTGTTGAGGGGTGGTATGGAGTTGACAACTTGTAAGTAACTCAATACTGTTTCATCAATTTTTCAAAATTATCATTGCAAAAGTGGGTGCCATTGTCACTTACAACTGTCCTAAGGACTCCAAATCGAGCAAACAATTGCTTAAGGCATTTAATTACAACCCTAGAGTCATTAGTGGAATAAGGCCATGCTTCAACCCATTTGGAAACATACTCAACAGCAACTAAAATGTAATGATTTCCATAAGATTTTGAAAAGCGTCTCATA
The DNA here is from genome assembly GCA_039660915.1 of Euphorbia tirucalli. Classification (NCBI taxonomy): domain Eukaryota; kingdom Viridiplantae; phylum Streptophyta; class Magnoliopsida; order Malpighiales; family Euphorbiaceae; genus Euphorbia; species Euphorbia tirucalli. The sequence continues at coordinate 2,531,112 of CM077639.1, read as the reverse complement.
AAGTCAATGCCCCACACATTAAAGATTTCACATTCAAGAATACAGTTTAAGGGCATTTCAGATCTTCTTGAGATATTACATGATCTCTAGAATTCAATGCAAGTTTGAACAAACCTATGTGCATCTTTGAAAATTGAAGCCCAATAAAATCTGGATTGTAAGATTTTGGAAGTTGTTCTGTTTGCTCCAAAGTGGCCTCTTGCCTTCCTAGAGTGGCAATGAGTAAGGATAGAATGAACTTCTTTATCTGGAATGCATCCCTTGATAATTTGGTTTGCACACAGCTTATATAAGAAAGGGTCATCCCATACATAATATTTCAAATCAGAGAAAAACTTCTTTTTCTGATGAGAATTAAGCTTAGGGTTCAAGACATTGCATGCAAGGTAATTGGCATAATTAACAAACCAAGTGTTAGAGTTTACTTGAACAGAGGCAAGCTATTCATCAGGAAAAGAATTTTGAACAGGTAACTGTTCTGGCAAACAGCTTGAATCTAGTCTGGATAGATGGTTTGCACAAACATTCTCCACACCCTTCTTGTCTCCAATTTCCACATCAAACTCTTGGAGTAGAAGAAGCCACCTGATAAGGTGCAGCTTTGCATACTGTTTTGTCATCAGATACTTCAAGGCTGAGTGGTCGGTGAAGGCCACTACCTTTGAAAGAATAAGGTACTGTCTAAATTTGTCAAAGGCAAAAACTACTGCAAGAAACTCTTTTTCTGTGATTGTGTAGTTCTTCTGAGTCTCCATAAGAGTTTTGCTAGCATAATATATTAGTTTAAAGTGCTTCTCAATTCTCTGGATTAGAACAGCTCTAATGTATGAATCATTGGCATCACACATTATCTCAAAAGGTAAATTCCAGTCAGGTGAAATCAGAATAGGAGCAGAGATCAACTTGGACCTAAGCTATTCAAAGGCTAAAACACAGCTTGCATCAAACTTGAATTGAACTTCTTTATGTAATATAGCAATCAAGGGCTGGGCAATTTTGGAGAAATCCTTGATGAATCTTCTGTAGAATCCAGCGTGGCCCAAGAAACTCCTCACATATTTGACTGAGGTTGGAACAGGCAGATTTTCAGTAACTTCAATTTTGGCCTTGTCTACCTCTATTCCTTCTGATGAGATTTTGTGGCCTAGGCTAACCTTCAGTGACCATAAAATGGCACTTCTCTTAGTTGAGAACAAGATTGGTTTCCATACACCTTTTCAGAATAGCTTCCAAATTGGTCAAACAACTTCTAAAAGACTTTCCATAGACTGAGAAGTCATCCATGAAAATTTCAACTGTTTTCTCAATCATGTCATAAAATATCACCATCATGCATCTCTCGAATGTTGCTGGAGCATTACACAGCCCAAATGGCATCCTCTTATAGGCAAAGGTGCCATAAGGACATGTAAATGTGGTATTCTCTTGGTAGATTGGTATTTGGTTATAGCCTAAATATCCATCCAAGAAACAGTAGAAAGCATACCCAGCAAGCCTTTCCAACATTTGCTCTATGAATGGTAATTGAAAGTGGTCTTTCCTTATAACTTCATTTAGCTTTCTATAGTCAATGCACACTCTCCATCCTGTTACAGTTCTAGTTGGAATCAGCTCATTCTTCTCACTTTTGACCACTGTGGTACCATTTTTTTTGGAACAACTTGGACTGGACTAGTCTAAATGCTATCAAAAATAGGATAAATGATACAAGCGTCAAGCAGCTTAATGACCTCAACTCTCACAACTTTCTTCATGTGCGGATTGAGTCCCCTTTATGGTTGGCATGAAGGCTTATGAATCTCCTCCATGAGAATTCTATGTAGACAGATACTAGGATTGATACCCTTAATATATGAGATTTTCCAGGCTAAAGCTTCCTTATAGTTCCACAACACAAATAAAAGTTGGTCTTTTTGGTCCGGGGTGAGTTTTGAAGAAATGATCACTAGTGAGATGTTTGGGGGGGGTCAAGGAATGCATACTCAAGGTGAGAAGCCAATGGTTTTAGGTCTAGCTTTGGTTCTTCGGTTAAGAGTTTTAGGGTTGGGGATGATAAGTTTTTTAAAGTTTCACAACTGTTTTAGGTTTCAGATCAGCTTCCATCTTTCAGGATTTCATCCGGAACAACTTCTGCATTCTGAATGATATCATGATTTTCTTTCAAGCACTCCTTCAAAGAGTCTTCAGGAATGTATTCCTGCATGTAATGTGTAAGGAATTCAGCATAAAAAAAGTAACATTGATCATCACTAGAAGATGCATGTTTCAAAGCTTCATTCATCTTAAATACTACTTGCTCATCATGAAATTTTAAAATCAACTTTCCATTATGGACATCTATCAATGCTCTACCCGTAGCTAGAAAAGGTCTACCTAAGATGATAGGTATGTGCATATCTTCATTAATGTATCTAATAGATCGGTCAGCTAATTGAACAGTAACCCTAGTAGGACTTGGTTCACCTAACCCAAGCTGTTTATACACATAATATGGCACAACATTTATACTGGCCCCTAAATCACATAAAGCATTTTCAATAGTCAAATTTCCTATACAACAGGGTATAGAGAAACTCCCTGGATCCTTAAGCTTTTGAGGAAGAGGTTGTTTTGACTATAGGATTTAAGAACAGTCTTGGTTAAGTTGAATAGTTGCAACACTCTCCACCTTAGTCTTGTTGGACAGCAAATCCTTCAGAAACTTGACATATAAAGGCATCTGAGCTAATGCTTCTACAAATAGGATGTTGATGTATAATTTCTTAAACACCTCAAGGAGTTTTACAACTTATTGTTCCATCTTATGATCCTTGAGTCTATGAGGGTATGGAAGAGGATGTTTGTATTCTGGAACTTTTTCTGGAAAGAATTTCCTTGGAACGACTTCTGCAGTTTGCATTGGAATATCAGGAACAGCTCCTGAAACTATTTGGTCAGATTTTGGAACAGCTTTTGAAACAACTTCAGGTTCTTTCTCTACTTCAAAAGTGACTTTTTGCATTGGCATTGGAACATCAGGTAGCTGTTTACCACTCATCAGGGAAATGGCTTTCAACTTTTCCTTCGGGTTGACTTCAGTTTTACTTGGTAATGCACTCTTTTAAGCTGGCTTCACCATGCCTACCAATTGATGCATTTGTGTCTCAAGCTTGTTGATGGATGTCTAAGTTCATTGCATGAATTATATTAATAGGTCTTCAACTGATGGTTTCTTCTCGGGAGGATGATGAACAGTTTGTTGGAATTGAGATGGTTGGTGAAAATTTGGTGGATTAGGTCTAAGCTGGTTTTGGTTCTAGGAAAAGTTAGGATGGTTTCTCCATCCAGGGTTAAAGGTATTGGAATATGGGTTGTTTTGGTTTCTGAGCTGGTTTCCAATGAAGTCAAGCTGTTTAGATGTGGAAGGGTGGTTTATTTAGAAATCGACAGGTCTATGCTCACCTCTGCAAAAGTGACAACTGGGGGAAACATTCATCATGGCAGCAACAGTAATTGGCCCTATATTCTTGATATATCTTGTGAGATCAGCAACTTCCTTGGATAATCTTGAAATAGCTTCTAGATCAACAGATCCATTGCCTTTCCTCTCGCTTCTATCAGTATGCACCTTGTAACTCTGGTTCACCAATTTCTCAATAGTCTCTTAGAGACTTTCTACATCCATATCCATTTGTGACTGATTCAATTTGAAGTTTAAAGGCATTGGTCAACCCATTGAAAAAGTTCTGCATTTGCATCCATAGAGGAATTTCATGGTTTGGAACTCTCCTCAACAAGTCTTTAAATCTTTCTCATGCTTCTAAAAGTGACTCATCCTCTCCTTGCTTAAACTGAGACTGTGACACCCAACTCCAAAATTTTATAACCTTTATACCCCTTCTAACATCTCTCGGACTATCAAACAATTTCCTTAATATCCAAATAAATTCCTCGTTATCCTAAATCTTCAAATCCTAAAATAGAATAATCTTATATTAATGCATCAGTAAAATTAAATATAAACTATCTAATTTAATATACTTATTTGGCTTGAACTTGATAATTATTTATTATCAAGCTTCCTACGTACCCCAAATTCCGATTTGGGAATCAAAGCCACGTAGTTCTCCTAATATTAAAATAACTTAATTATCCTTTTTATATAACTTATTTCGTATAATACCTCATCCTATCCCTATTCCCTTATACAGTCACTGTTCGCGCGAATTACTATTCACAAATACTGTATACCACTATTCACCTAATTTTCAAAAAAAATACCCTAAACACCATTTATTCCTCCAAATGTATTTCTAGTAATTTTCACATTTTCTTTATATATAAATCTCACTTAAACTAATTTTCCAACAAATAATATGCTTCCTGGAAATTTTTTCCCAAGAGGTCACCCATCCTGAAATTTTCCCAAGTTAAGCAAAAAAATACCCTAAACACCATTTATTCCTCCAAATGTATTTCTAGTAATTTTCACATTTTCTTTATATATAAATCTCACTTAAACTAATTTTCCAACAAATAATATGCTTCCTGGAAATTTTTTCCCAGGAGGCCACCCATCCTGAAATTTTCCCAAGTTAAGCACGCTTAACTTTGAAGTTACTTCGGAATGGGATACCGAAAAGAAGATGTATCTTGTTGGTATAGGTAGTACCTATCAAATCTCTTATGCCCTTTCTCAACTATACCGTCCCATACCAGTACAGCCTCGAAATCTATCCTTTCTTAACTATACCGTCCCATACCAGTATAGTCTCGAAACCCCCTCTTTCCAGTCTAGATTCGGTTCATTCCTGCCCCCATCGACATCCTTCAGGGCCGCTCCTTGCTCAAGTTTCTCTACTCCGGCGCCACCCCTCATTGGGCCGCTCCTTGCTCAGGCCATCCACCTCGGTGCCACCCCTCTTAGGACTGGGTCGTTACAGAGACACTTCATTGCGCAGCTTGAGAAGTTGTTTTGGTGGGAAAAACTTCAGCAGAAAAGCTGGGACAAGCTGTTCCCAAGTTGTGATAAAGCTTGGCTGTAAGTTCTTCAGCCACGTCTTTGCCTTGTCTCGGACTGAAAAAGAAAACAGCTTCAATCAGATAACTTCATCAGATACACCTCTGTTAGTTCTAAATGTGTTGCACATATTTACAAAATCATGGATATAGCCATTTGGATCTTCACTAGGCAGTCCACCGAACTAAATAGCAACTTGTAACATTTGGATCATAGAAGCTTTAATTTCAAGCATGTTGTCTCCTTCATCTGGAATCTTAATGCTGGACACTAGCCCTTTCAGATTTGGTTTATTGTGTGAGTCAAGACTAGGTCTTTCAGCATTGACATTGCCGTGCTCATTAAGATGAGCCATCCTGTTTTCTGGTTCTCTTTCAGGTTCAGGAAGTTGTTCTGCAACTTGTTGAGCTAACTTAGCAGCTCTCTGCCTCCTTGCTCTTCTAGCAGCACCACTCCTGCTACAAGTTCTTTTTATCTCATGATGAACTTGTACAGGGGGAGGACCAAATCTTCGCATAAAACTGAAAGATATAATATGAAAACAGCTTCACAAACTAGCAAACAGGTCAAACCCACAAATGTTATAGCAAAATACTAAAAACAACACAAATCCTCGGCACCGGCGCCAAAAACTTGTTGGGCCCAAAAGCTATGCATGCAAAATATTCCTAGCAAGTGCACTAGGGTCAACAAGTAATATAAACGGTAAGTTCAGATATCATATTCCACAGGGATCTGGATTTTTAGTACGTATAAACAAAAGTGGTTCCTAAACTAGAATAGTTTGTGGTAGAAATATTACCAATTTGTCAAGATGGTATTTTATAGTTAAAACTACTCAATATTAACTCAATCTAATAAATATCATAAAAAGAAGTAAATTTGAAAACAGATCTTTTACTGTTAAATCTAACATTTGTTATATTAAGTTAGCTCTCAAGTTCGATTATAAATTTATTCATAAAATATTAAGAGAGAGAGGCAACATATAAGCTGACTGAATTTTTTTTTTTTTTTTAAAGTAAAATTTATTGTATCAAGTTTAATACAGAAAAATCTTAAAACAGAAAAAGAAAAAAAAAATTATGGACGTCTATCCCATTTCGTATTGGCGGATTCTTCCTTTATGATCATGGCAGACAGGAATTCTTATGTATAGAGCCTACTTTTGCCAATTCCAATTTGCCAAAACATCCTTTTACCAAGTCCAATTTTTCCGTTTGAAATAAAAGTAAATACATCGACTTCATGTGCTCAATTATTAACACAAAATCATATATTTATAAAATACTGATTTGTAAGACAATATATACTCCATTTATATATATATATATACAATAATCCCCTGCATATTTCAAAAAAGTTTAAATTAAACAATAGATTTTGCTGGGTTTTAATTGAGTGACGGTAATTTGGTGTCTGTTAGACCATGAACTAGGAGAAATGTTAGACTATGAACCAGGGAAAATTTTATAGTGGACCGGGTCCATATGAATTGTTCCAATAAAAAATTAACATGTAAACAACATGAGTATTGAAAAAATAAAAAATACTTATGTAACACAAAATTTTATATTTATATAATACTGATTTATAAGACAATATATACTGCATTTTTTAAATACTAACATATAGATATACTATAATCCCCTAAATATTTCAAAAAGGTTTAAACTAAATAATAGATTTTGCTGGGTTTTAATTGAGTGACAGCAATCTGGTGTCTATTAGACTATGAACCAGACTTGCAATGATTAAGGAATAATTAGCAAAGTAATACATAATTATAAAACAATATTTTCTTTGACATGATTAGTTGTGGCAACCCAAAACTCAATTAATAGAAAAAAGACAATAGCAATTAATCATTATTTATTTAATAATTGATTATGTAAATAACACTTTAGATCCTAAAATAAAAACTCTAGACTATAAAATATAAATACTAGATCTTAATTTATACACCCTAGAATCTAAAGTATATTAGGTGTCAAATTTTGATGCATGAATAATGTGGTGTGCTAGACATATTTTATAATTTCTCATCTTTGTGACCAAAATATGGCACCCGTGTAAATCTATTTAAAAAAAAAATAACGATAGTTAGAGCTCGTTTGGATACCTGTTTTTTATGTATTTTTTACTGTTTAATGTCAAACAATAATTTTAGAGGTGTTTGGTTAGAATTTGCTAGCAACTGTTGATAACTTTTTATTAAGGAAAAACTGTTATTTCTCATCAACAGATAAAACATGTTTTTCATGAAAAATATTTCATTCTATTTTATCTTATTTTTTTCCAAATCAGTTATTTTACATTCTAATAACAAAAACTTTATCATATTTTTACCAAATACTAATTATAAATTAGCAAACAACAACCATCAATCATCAAAAGCAAACAACAACAATAAACAGTATCAACAAGCAGCAAATAGCAACAGCAGAACCAAAGAAATTCTTATATCGGAGAAAATGTTAATACTAGTGGATTAATTTGATAGAGAAATTTTCAAAGTGAAAGCGAGTAAGTGGGCCGGTGAGAGATTTTAGCAAATCTTACTGAAATTTGATTTCCAACGGTACAAAAGACAGAAAAATCTTTAAAAAAAGAAAAAAAAAAATGTATGGACGACTATCCAATTTTCGAATTGGAGGATTCTTCCTTTATGATCATATGGCAGACAGGAATTCTTCTGTATAGAGTCTATAGACTACTTTTTGGTTTATATTTGTTTCACTTGCAATTTCATTAAATGGTTACTGAAATTTTTATTTCCAACGGTACAAATAATGTTCTGAAATTCAGTCTCCAATTTGCCATAACATCCTTTTACCAAGTCCAATTTTTCCGTTTGAAATAAAAGTAAATACATCAACTTCATGTGCTCAATTATTAACACAAAATCATATGTTATAGAGTATGCATATACTTGGTACGCTACGTTATCCGTATGTCAAGCCAATAAAATTATGACAACCCACAACTCAATCAATAGAAAAAAGACAATAGCAATTAATCATTATTTATTTAATAGTTGATTATGTAAATAAAACTTTAGATCCTAAAATAAAAACTCTATACTATAAATATAAACCCTAGATCTTAATTTATACACCCTAGACTCTAAAGTATATTAGGTGTTAAATTTTATTAGCATGGCGCATCAATGATGTGGTATGCTAGACATATTTTACAATTTCTCATCTTTGTGACCAAAATATGGCAGCCGTAGAAATCTATTTGAAAAGAAAAATAATGATAGTTAGAGTCTGTTTGGATACTTGTTTTTCAGGTATTTTTTACTGTTTAATGCCAAACAACAGTTTTAGAGATGTTTGGTTAGATTTTATTAGCAACTGTTGATAACTTTTTATGAAAGAAAAACTGTTATTTTCCATCAACAGATAAAACCTGTTTTTCACGAAAAACACTTCATTCTATTTTATCTTATTTTTTTCCAAATTAGTTATTTTATATTCTAATAGTAAAAATTAATAATCTTTTTACTAAATACTAATTATGAATTAGCAAACAACAACCAACAATTATCAACAGCAAACAACAAATAACAACGATAACAAACAGTATCAACCAGTAGCAAAAAGCAACAGCAGAACCAAAGAGGTTCTTATATTGGAGAAAATGTTAAGATTAGTGGATTAATTTGTTAGAGAAATTTTCTACGTAAAAGTGAGTAAGTGGGCCGGTGAGAGATTTTAGCAAATCTTACTGAAAATCTAGTTGCCAAAACTACCCTTTTACCAAGTCCAATTTTTCCGATGCAAATACTGATATATACCCCCGCCCACTTTAGCTCACAAACACAGAAACCCACTTTTGATAATGGCTTCCATTTCCACTTCATCTGCAACCACTGCTCCTTCTAACACTAGGCATGATGTTTTTCTAAGTTTTAGGGGTTTCGACACCCGCCGTGGTTTCACCAGCCATCTCAACACTGCTCTGCTTCAAAAACACATCCGCACGTTCATAGATGAAAAAGATCTCGAGAAAGGAGAAGAGATCTCTACTCTCTTGAGAATGATCGAAGAATGTAAATCTTCGGTCATTGTTATCTCAGAAAACTATGCATCGTCTCCATGGTGCCTGGATGAATTGGTGAAGATACTGGAGTGTAGGAAAAAATTAGGCCAAAAGGTCGTACCAATTTTCTATAATGTTGAACCTTCTCATGTCAGACATCAAACTGGAAAATTTGGAGAAGCATTTGAGAAAAACAAGGAGCAATTCAGCAACAATGAAGACAGGGTCCGAAAATGGTGCTTTGCTTTGGCAGAAGTAGCTAATTTAAATGGATGGAATGCCACAAAGTACATGTATGTATTCTTCTTCTGCTTAATTTTATTGCGCATGATTATGATTAAGACAGTAAATAATTTTACTACTAAAATTGAGCTTTTTTTGCAGGAACTGTTAGATATTGCTGCTAAATAAGCTTTTTGACAGTAAAATTATTTTATTGCCAAATCTAACATTAACTAAGAAGCAACAACCTAATGTGAAATCAACATCAACATCAACACCAACATCAACATCAGGTATTGTTCCACGTAAGTAATTTATATGTTTATATAGAAGAAATCTACCAAATGGTTAAATCTTTGTCATATATATGTTGTGTGTTCATTATATACATCTTCTGCAGGAATGAAGCAGAATTAGTTGAGAAAGTTGCAGAAGATATTGTGCAGAAGCTGAATCCTACTGCTTCAAATGAGTTGATTGGGATGGATTTACAGTATAATAACCCGATTCTATCATGGTTAAGCAAGAAAGCAACAAATGATGTTCGTTTTGTAGGATTATTCGGGATGGGAAAGATCAGGTGCAGACTTTAATTCTGTTTCTCTTTAAATCGAGAACTTCTATGGTGGTCTCGGACCACATTGGTCACGAGATCACTAAGATTACAACATGTCAGCAGTAGTGTTGACGTGTTGCAATCTCAACAGTCCTGCACTAGTGTAGTACAGGACCAAAATTGAATATTTTGCGTTTCAGTCTTATGTTATTTTGACAGATATTTATCTGATTGTGAGTTTTCAGTTGATGTAGTGCAGTGTCTTCATCAAAACTTAAAAAATCCTTGATCTTCAAAGTTGTGTTCTTCTGCAAAGATCTTTCTTCTGCAACAACACTGGATAATCTTAATTCTTGATTACTGCAAAATTTGGCTGAGACTGCAATTAAAGAATTAGCATCATCAATAATTTGTGCCAGGCTGCAAGCTGCATCAATTGCATCTCCAGCGCTCCAATTAAAGGTAAGGTTATTTATTTATCTAATCTTCAATTCTTCATTTTTACAGTAGATATTTTCACTTAATTAATTTGAAGCAAAATTGGCCTGGTATTTAGTATTTACACCTTAATTAAGAGTAGTACAAAACAATGACATTGACTATAATTAATCGAGTTAATTGATAATTAGTCTTCGTTAATTAATGTTAGCACAGATGAAGACAAAACTTAGTATTAGTGTGTACCTAGAGGAAATCCAATGGTAGTGTAACGTACACTACAAGAAACAGGGTCCGTAGGGGCATTTTGTTTTGCCTCTAGAGGCGGTTTAATAGAGACACTTTCTGCGACAGCCTTAATGTCGTGGCTTTGGACGCATCAAAACAATATTGCAGCGGTTATTGTTAACATCCTCAAAAATTAGGCATAAATTATGTCCATAAAATAATTAATTACGGTGTAAAATAAAAAAATAAAAATTCAAGAGTCAAGCAAATATTTTATTTTCATATAATTCGTTATGATCAATTAGTATCTGAATACTTTCAATTACAATTTTATAATTGTTAAAAGAAAACTAATTTAATTTTTATTGAATGTATGAATGGACAAATGCATGTGACATGTCAGGCATCAGAATGTGTTTTGTTGGAAGATAACTTTTATGTGGCTACAAATAAAATCTTGTGTCGGCAGACATATAAAAGGATAATAATAATAATAATAATACATAAATAAATAAATAAAAATTATGTATATATAGATACAAAGATTTAATTATTTAATTATAGTTAATTTGTGTTATTAATTGTATTCGCAATTTTTAAATGGAGTTTTCTTTTATTACATTTTTTTTGAAATGTAAAAGTTAAAATTTTACATGAAATAGGTTCGATTTCAGTTAGGTTCGATTTCAGTTAGATCTTTAACTCTTTTGACCTTTTATCTTCACCGGTTTGATGCTTTTGAATATCATAAAATCGTCAATACACATGGTTGGCCAAATGAAAACAAATAATATTATAATATTATGGGACCATTAAGTGCAGTTTAACATTATTTAGTTATTGAAAAGTATAGTTTAGTGGCTACAAATAGACCACTAAAATTATGTGTTTAGCTAATTACAGTAAATTACACCTAAGAAAAACTGTCTGCCTTAATTTAAACGTGATTATAATGTGGGAATTGAATTTTTTTTTTTTAAATGCAAATATATAAAATATCTTTTTCAATTTGTCAATATGTAAAATGGAACGAAAAGCCGGCATTTTGCTGTCTTCTTTTATAACTTTCTTGATTCGGATAATTACACACTCTTTTCTAATTTTAAATTAATTATTTATTTACCTTTTAAAAAGTTTAAAACAAACTCCACCTATGAAAGTGCAAAGAAGACGAAAAACAAGTGAAAGAAGCAAAATTAAACATATCATTCCAATGTTATAATTCACATTATTTTAATGCATTTCATATAATTTTAGTTCATATTTACTAAGATATTGGCTACGTGTTTAATTTTTGATAATTTAACTTAAAATAGAACGAGAGTTCGAATCGTAACAGTTTTATTTATTAATTAAATTTCAATACATAGTAGAGTGGGCTTGTGTTGGACACGCTTCAAGCCTACAAAGCATTCACGTCCAAAAGAGTATCAGAGATAATAATAAAAATTACTATGAGTTTAAATTTTTAGGTGAATTGGTTCTCTGACAAGATTAAATTAAAGTGTTAATTCATCAATACATATGCACACGAGAAATTTTACATTATTTTCTTAATAAATACACTCCTATTAAAAAAAAAAAGATATATATATATATATATATATATATATATATTGTTATATCTTAAAAGTCTCAATAACCTTTTTACCGATACATTTTTTCAAAAGTATCATTTTTCGTGAGTGTTTAAAATTTTCCTTATACAAAATGATTATGTACAATACTTTGATATGTTTATATATTTTTTAGTTGTTATCTAAATACGAATTGGGATGAATATTTGGAAGAGGTAAAACTCTTCAAAAATAATACTTTTTTGAATCTTGAAATATGCGTTTTGTTGTTTTGTTAATTATGTGTTTTAAGTAGAATTATTCAAATCTTAAAATTTAGTTTCTTCAATTTAGTAGAGTCTTCTCTGTGGAATGAAGTTTGGCAAAATGCAACATACCATGTCCGACAATCTGCTCCAAATAATTGATAATTGGTTATATGTTTTCTCGCATTTAAAACCAACCATGCATATTCTTGTAAGATTTTTTTTTTTTTTTTTTTAAAGAAAAAAAAGAAAAACATGTGTAAGCTTGCTGAGCATGCCCCGGCCGCCTGACATGCCGACTCTAGCCGACCTATCACATTACATGCATAATCTTCACCTTTAATTTTTTCTTTAATCTATATATATATATATATATATATATATATATATATATATATAATTAATAAAATTTAACAACTAATTTAGATTTTTTGTAACGTAATTAATTTATATTTTTTTTCGAGAAAATTATAAAAATCGTGTTAAATATTTATTTAGTGTTTATGATAATCTTGTAAACTAAATTATAAATACATGACCTTCCAAAATTAGCTTTTAACTTAAAAAATCGTATCTGATTGATCTGAACCATTGAATATGAAATAAATTATTACACTAATTTATTTATGGAAACAAATAACTAATTTTTGGAATTTTAAAATTAAATTCCAACCATTCATTCGGTATGAAAATGGTTAAAATTATCAACATTACTTTTCAAGTTTTCAACCTTAGCTCATTAATCCAAATCCATTTGTTAAAATTATTTTAATTCTATCATATATATATATAATATAATTAATATAGGAATAAATAGAAAAATATGATAAATATATTTTTATTATACTTAATTAAAGACTAAAAAGCACAATGACAGTTGTGTTTAGGACTAAATATCATCTTATCCACAATATAAAAGTGATGCTGTGATCTTTGAAGTTTGAAATAGAACTCACAATCATCGATTATGACTTTAGCAGCAAATAAATCTTTCTTTCTTTTCCTTACATTCATAAATTAAAAAAAAAAAAAAAATTATAGTTGAAAATTGAACCGAGTCAAATTATATCTTTGAATTTTCATCTGTATGGAATTAATTGATGGATCCATAATTTAATTTAAAAAATTATATTTAGCTAGAACATCTCTTAACTTGAAAAATAAAATGAAACATTTTCTATGTGTGATAATATTAAGTTTGTACATATAAATGCAAAGTAAAAAAAAAAAAAAATTGATATTTATTGCCATTTTATGATTATGTCGATGCGAAATTCAATACATATTCAAGCCTTATCAAATTATCTTAAAGCATTTGAATTAATTTACACGATTATCATACTATACACAATTAAGATTATTTAAAACCCCATTTTCTTAGAGATACCAGGATATAATGAATATCTTTGGAGATTATTATTGGATTTTGAGAGTTTTTGTTATTCTATTAATTGTAATTTATAATTGACACTCCCTCCATCCAAAAAAATAGTCCATTTAATTATTCGCGTGATTTAATAGAATAGTTCAAATTGGATAAATTTTTATATGTTAATTTGGGATATTCTTACAAAATATATAGAAACAACAAAGAAAGTGAGAAGTCTAATTAAATTTTAGAATTCTGTCTAATTAAAAAAATGAAATGAGAATATAAAATTTCTTTATTATTTGAAAAGGCAAAAAAAAAAAAAAGGATAAGTTGAAAGGCAAATGGCACGCCGTCTCGAAGCCGACATCATATGAACGAAAGTGAACACGACTTGTCAGACTACAAGTGCAACCCAGCACGTGCTGCAATGACATCGACACTTGTTTGCCGCTTGCACACGTGTTCTTCATGCATTAAATATTTCTCTCTTCGTGTCGATATTTGGTTGGACCAAAATTTTTTTTTTTTTTTTTTTTTGGAGACCAAACTAATATTAATATACTTTTTTTGTTTGTTATACTGATATTAATATACACAAAACATGTTTATTAATACAGGGAGCAAATATTTTCAAAATATTATGCTCAATGCAGGGGTGAGTAAAACACGAACCGAGTCGAACCAAACCGAATCAAAACCAAAATGGAAGAAAAATAAAAATTAAAGTCAAACTAAAGTTCATGTGGTTCGGATAAAACCGAACCGAACCAGTTTGATTCGGATATGGTTTGGTTCGGTCAAAACCGAATCAATAAAAATTTCAATTTTTAATTTTCATTATCATTATTTTTTATAAATTACATGTAAAGTATTACTTAAAAAATATTTATATTACATGTATATTACTAAAGTCTTATAAATACAAACTATATAATAATATAAATATATAATATACCAAATAAAATTTATATATATATATATCAAATGATTAATTATATCTAATTAGAAAAAATCAAATGTAAGTTGATGTCCAACATTGGATTATAGAAAAATATTATTATTTCTTTTTCATACAAACCCTCCCCACTTGCCACCACATTCTTTTTCCTTTATTTTATTTCAAAAATTATTTTATAAAAAAAAATTCTATAATTATTATTATTATTATTATTTGTCTATATATCCGCAGCCTCCATTTGTTTCCGCTCACTTCGCACCTTCTTCTTCTTCTTCTTCAATGGATTCCTCTGAAGCTTTTTCTTGTTCCTTGATTATGGAGTCAATTCCTAGTATTTTCTCCTTGTTATTCTTCGGATTCACAGTATTATTTTCTCTATTTTCTCTTCTCCTCTTTTTCATAAGATTAAAACCATATTGCAACTGCAAAATCTGCAAAAGCTATGTAACCAAAAATTGGACAAAAGATTTCACAAACCTCTGCGATTGGTACACTCATCTCCTCAAAAAATCCCCAAGTGGCACCATTCATCTCCATGTCCTCAGCAACATAATTACTTCAAATCCTGAAAATGTTGAATACATTCTCAAAACCAATTTCGAAAATTACCCAAAAGGCAAACCTTTCTCTGTTCTTCTCGGCGATCTTTTAGGCCGAGGAATTTTCAATGTCGACGGAGATTCATGGCGATTTCAGAGGAAAATGGCCAGTTTAGAATTGGGTTCTGTATCAATTAGAATGTTTGCTTTTGAGCTGATTTCAAATGAAATTAAAACCAGATTAATTCCTCTTTTATCTTCAATTTCTTCATCCCATGAAAAAACATTGGATTTACAAGATGTTTTTCGGAGATTCTCGTTTGACACTATCTGTAGATTCTCTTTCGGGTTGGACCCAGGTTGTCTGAAACTATCCATGCCCATTTCGGAGTTCGCTCTGGCTTTTGATACGGCATCGAATTTGTCAGCGGAGAGAGCAATGGCGGCTTCCCCAATTGTGTGGAAGATGAAGAGATTGTTCAATATTGGGTCGGAGAAGAAGCTGAAAGAGGCTGTAAAAATGGTGGATGAACTCGCCGGAGAACTAATTAATCACCGGAGAGAAGAAGGATTTTCCGACAATAAAGACTTGTTATCGAGATTCATGGGATCAATCGAAGACGACAAGTATCTTCGTGACATTGTTGTTAGTTTCCTTCTCGCCGGTCGGGATACGGTTGCCTCCGGTCTGACTAGTTTTTTCTGGTTAATTTCACAAAATCCGCGAGTCGAGTCAAAAATTCGGGCCGAGTCAGACCGGGTGATCGGTTTAAGTGATAAGGAAACAATCACTAACTTTGAAAAATTGAAAGAATTACACTACTTAAACGCTGCTATTTATGAAAGCTTGAGATTATTTCCACCGGTTCAATTTGACTCTAAATTCTCTCAAGATGATGATACATTGCCGGATGGTACATTTGTGACAAAAGGGACCCGGGTTACGTACCATCAATATGCGATGGGTCGGATGGATCAGGTTTGGGGCCCGGATTGTAATGACTTCAAGCCGGAACGGTGGTTGAAGAACAGGGTTTTTGTTCCGGAGAATCCGTATAAGTACCCAGTTTTTCAAGCCGGATTTCGGGTTTGTTTAGGGAAGGAAATGGCATTAGTTGAGATGAAAAGTGTAGCTCTTGCGGTAATTAGAGCATTTAACATTCGGGTAGCAAATCTGGATCACCCACCGAAATTTTCTCCGGGTCTTACTACCACCGTGAGAGGCGGCTTGCCTGTGGTGGTTCAAGAAAGGAAATCCTCGACATGTGACAAATCTTAATTGGGCTAATAATATTATATATAAACATTAAGAAGCAAAGAAATTAAATTTATGTGTACATATTGTATTATGTTGAAATTTGACCATTTTAATGGGTCAGAAATATGGGCATGTGCCCTTGGGCAATGCTTTATTTACATATAATTAAGATATTCAATTTTGGTAAAAAAAAAAAATTGGATCAGTTGAAATTCTACGTTTGGATAAAGTAAATAAATAGCTCTTAAAATCATTATTTATTTCAGGTACTTTTTTTAATCTCTGCCAATGCATGTTCATAGTTGTAGTTCAGGTCAATTTTGTGTATTTTTAATTCAACCTTCTCTCTATCACCTAGGTTGGCCCAAAGAGCTATAACTACAATGGAATACTGTAATTAATATTAAGCAATGGATAAATTATATAAAAAAAAATGCTTTTTTTAATTGTCATTAATGATAAATAAATAAAATATTTTTTACTTCTAAAAAAAAAAAAAATCTAAATTCGATGCCCATTGGGAAAAGTTATATTTTAGCCATGTAATTGTTTATATTTGTACAATAGATTCATGTATTTTGGCTATTAATTTTGTAGATATGTTGCGTAGAAGTGTTAGATTATCATAAAAGTATATGTACACGGATTAACTAAGTCCAAAACAAAATTATGCATGCGTTTATATATACAGTTTAAATAAGTATGAGGGTAATATCGCTAAAATACGGCTTTTATTTTTAAGATTTAATTCAACAGTAATTTAAATAGAAAATTTATAGCAGCAACATATAATTTAATATTTTGTTATTATGTGAAAATATGATAAGAAATTTTAGTTTTGGTAAACTTTATTGTTGTCAAACTTTATATTTTTTTTTTTTATAGTGAAGCAATATTCAAGAATAATATTCATATTATGTTTTATGTTCCATATATAAGATGTTCCTTTAACTTATATCCTAAACAAGAAAGACGCTGGACTTAACTTATTAGTCTCTTAAGGTAGAAAATTCTAGCAGGATATTATGAAATCATCTGATAACTATTTCAAAAAAAAAAAAACTATAGTATTTAATTTCAGAAGACATAAATTCTGATCATATCATTTAGAAAAAAATATGCTTGCAGGTAATAAAAATTAAAAATTAAAAAACAAAATTCCTTCCAATATATCCAAATGATAACCAATTAAATAACTATTCCTTCTTAAACTCCATTGTGATACTAAATAATTGGTTATGTCTGAAGTACTATTATTCAACATATATTATATATATATATATATAAAAGATAATTAAAAACAAAACTAGCTTGAAAATTAATTAAATTGAAGACCTAACTTATTATTATTTTTTCTCGCAATTAATGATTGTCTTATTCGAATATACTAATTAATTTAATTAATTAATTAATAATTAATGAACGAAATGATTGACTTGCACATGCTTCCCATAATACCACCATGAGAAGCAATTGGAATCCATAGATAAGGTGGGCTACCGCCCCATGATTCCCAATTAATATTTTTTTCTAAAAAATTTTCAGAATTAATTATGTATATTATTATTTATTAAATGAAGCTTAAAAGGACGACCAAATCTAATGTGCAAAAGCTACTTTTTGTTCACGGGACTATATATATTATTAATTAGGGCATGTTTTAGAGGTACTAATTTTTTAATGATTTTTAACTGCTACGTGCGACAGATCCTTAAATCTTAATAATATATTAATAATTAATTAATGAGTAGACTAAAACTATATTTACTATATTTTAAGAAATTTAAAATTAATTTACTCGATATCCTTAAATCTTTCATTTATTTAATAAATTAGTCCACATTACTTTTTATTTTTTTTCAATTTTATAATTTTTTTTCAATTTTACACAATTTTATGCATGTATCATTAATTAAGGCATGTTTTAGGGGTATTAATTCTTTAATTACTATTGGCTGCTACGTGGGACAGATCTATGAATTATATATTATCTAATTAATTAATTAATCAGTCGGCTAAAGATATGCTTACTATATTTGAAAAGATACAAAATTTTAAAAAATTTAATTAATTTACTCGAGATCCCTGAATCTTTTATATATTTAATAAATTAGTCCACATTACTTTTTTTTTTTTAAATTTTACACAATTTATTTATTTATTTATTTTTGTGTCTTAGATTTAATTTATTTAAAATAATACATAGGTTGCCAATTGATATATATATATATATATATATATATAAACATATCTTTTTTTATTCATCATTATTAATAAAAGTAATATGGTATGCAAACAAATAGCATTATGACAAATAACAGACTTCAACTGATAGAATAATTAAAATAATAATAATGTGTAATTAATTAATAAATTATTTAATGTCTGACTATTTAAAATAAATTTTGAACCCTAAAATAAAAATCCTAAATTCTAAAATATGAACTTTAAAGCTTAATTTGTAAACTTTATATCTTAAAATATATTACATAGTATAATTTTATTAGTTTGGCATATAAATAATATAGTGTGATAGATATATTCTATAATTTTTTAATTTTATTTATATGATAAAGGCTATAAACTATTATTGGAGAGTTGTCTGCTATGCCAATAATTTCTTTTTTTTCTTTCTTTCTTTGTCAATTACGCATTAGTTATTGCTTATTTAATTAATTAATATATTATATGTTACTGTATTAGTTAGTTACTTAATCAATCGTACCTCGTATTAATTTGTCATGTATTGGTTGGTACATAAATAATGTGTCCATTTGAAGCAATTATACAATTTCAACTACTAAAGTTTTTACAGTTTTTAGTAAGTGCTCCTCCTAATATATATATATATATATATATATATATATATATATATATATATATATATAAGCCAAAGATATTCTTCTTTCCATTTATTGATATGAATTCATTACCATTCAAAAAAATAAAAGATACAAATTAACAAGTAATACCATAATACAATTTAAGAAATAAACAGGTACGGGTGTTTTGTATCTTGAGAAATAATCATGATTCCGTTCTGTACTCATGACGGATAATAAATTAAATCTCATTCCTATCTCATACTCATATCAGGTTTGGATAGTCCTATTCGAATTGGGAAGTACTGATTACCCTGAAAATCCATAGACATTGCCATATCTAATCCTTATATCTGTAATTCGTATGAGGATTACCAACTCTCTTTTTCCAAATTTTGATAATTTTCGATCCAATTCTGGGATTTATATGTCTTTCTCTTCCAAAATGTCCAACAATTTCATCAAGAATCTGCTTTCTCATATACAAAAATGCTTTCTGCTATTTTCTGAAATACATTCTGTTACTCCTCTATTAGGCACCAGCGGAGCTTCATCTTCATAAGCAATTTTTTTTACTTTACCGTTGATTACAGGTTATATGTACCATAATGTCAGGTCACCACTAAGTTCATGTATTTTGTTGAGCAAAAATGAAGTATGTGTACCATACTGTGAAATTAGATAAAGTTTGTGTACCATAGGTGTAATTTACCTGTAATTTTTTTTTACTTTACCGTTGATTACAGGTTATATGTACTTTAATGTTAGGTCACCACTAAGTTCATGTATTTTGTTAAGCAAAAATGAAGTTTGTGTACCATACTGTAAACTTAGATAAAATCTGTGTACCATAAATGTAATTTTTTTTTTTTTTTTTCAAATTTATCACCGATAGTGTGATAGGTGTACTTGGACAAGTCATATCTACACGTTTTAAATTAGAAAAAGTAGATTTTTTTTTTCTTTTTATAAGATAGAAAAAGCAGAAATTAACTAGGACCAAAACTGTATTCACTATAGCAAGTTAGTTTCATCCACTGGCCCACACAGACAATTTGCCCCTATGAGTCAATGTGACGTACTTTTCCAATTAATTTCTTTCCACTCTGCTAATGACTCTTAATTTTTTTTTCCCTTATCTTTGAGGTGTCAATTACAAAATTATTTAATAAAAAAACTTATAAAAAATAGAGTAATATAGTAATCTGAGGTGTATATATATTATCAATTACAAAAAAAACTTGAAGAAAAATAAACGTTTGAACCTAAGCTTGATTTAGAAGTTAAATTTTAAACTTTAGGCTATAAAAAAATTAAATAGATTGTGTTGGAACAAAATTAACCATTTTAGAGGTTGACATATATAGATCAATACTTGATTCAGCCCAACCTATGAATAAATATAAAAAAAATACTTGATAATAATCAGATATATTAATTTAAGGATGATTCATTTATATAATTCTAGTTTCATCCATCCTAAAATTATAATTATAATTCTAAATCTCTAAACTTATACTCAAACCATAAACTACACAGTAAAATACACAATTAAAACTGATTATTTAATTATGTTTGATATTTTCTATATCCCTAAATGATGGTCTAGCTTAACTACTTACGTGGTTTTTTTTTTTTTTAAATATAGTTAATATATTTTAGGCAAGTTGTTTGTATCTCAAGTGGGTAAAGTACAATGTGCTGGATTTTGTTTTCTTTGAGTTTATCAATAATTTTCACCAATTTGCAAACATCAATCAATAAAAAAAAGCAATAAAATAAAGGCTTTCTACCAATTACAATTTATAATATTGAAAGAGATTGAGACATTTGTGACCGCAAAACAAACTTCAACTTGTATAAGGTACTTCAAATTTATCAAATTTATGACCATGTTGGGTATGTTAGCCTATTCAATGAAAATGATGTCGTATCAAAAAAATGTACAATTTTTTTTTAAAAAGAATTTACGAATTATTATATTATCCTTGTAATTATATGAATCATGGTGAAATTTGACAAGACATATCACATGAAAGTTACTTTCAACAGCGGTTCTTGGGGTATCAAGGGTGGATCCAAGGGCATCTGGGGTATTCCCTGGTCTTGGATTTGCCGCTCCTTCAGCACTTCTAGCCATAGCTACTTTAACAATCCTTCAGCCTTCCTTGCCACTAGTATTCTTGAAAATTTTGTTCTGCATCTGCTATTGTGTGACTGATAAACTGAAGAAATTGCTCTTCAATATGAACATATGTGATGTGAATCATGAATTAAGCTCATCACACAAATCATCCATCATTTGGTTCCATATTCGTATGTATCAATGACTGGCCTCTTATGGTGAACAAACCAGTGAACCCCACACCTTTTAAACTTGAATTTTACATCATCAACCCTTTCCATAAAATTTGCATAGAAGTCTAGTTTAAACTGTAGTGAAGCCTCCTTACCACTGAAAACTTCCTCTATCCGATCATCCACAGAATTCGAGTAACAAAGCAATACATGATCTGATTGATGAATACCATACATGAATGAACTCAAGGCTTTGAAATCTTCACAAGAATCATATGTGAAACTATAAAGGCATTGGTAGCCGATGACATCAACAGAACAGTCAAATTCCACAAGAACACACAATGCCAAGCTTAGGTAAGAAGGATATGAGAAATGTGGGAGCTGAAATACCAATGAATCTCCTGAGCTTTGATGGCTGAACCACTCGGGGATTTCACTTCCAGGTAAACCAATAATAAAACTTGTCTCCATCTGTGTTACAGAACAAAAAAAATCAAAATAACTAAAACAGTTGAGAGTGGAAACATGGTCATATTAGCATGATCAAGTTGACTAATGAATTTTAGGTATCAATTTAGTTCACCACTTGACAATTTAGTCATATTCGTCCAAAAATGACACTTGTCAATATATGATTAGTGATTTTTTTGACACGTGTTAAAACTAATACTGATATGTCATTTCAGACTGATTTGACAACAAACGCCGCATTGAATGATTAAATTAATACCTAAACTTCAATTTGGAGCAAATTAACACTTTATTCGAAAAGGAAAACATGTCAAATTGGTCCATAAAGTCTTGAAAATATAGAAAGTTAAATGTTCATGACAAATTAGAAAGATAGAGCTTACTATTGGTAAAAGGGCTGTTTCTTCAATTCTCCACCATGCATCTGCCATAATCTTGCGGCGTGCATTGTTGTCCAACTTCACACAATTGCAAAAATTATATACATAACAAGAAGTACTTGCAGGGAAATTGCCTGGATTTGAGAAATATTTGAATGGAATGGATGCAATAGATGCAGCTTGCAGCAAGGCACAATCATTTGCTTGGAGTTCTTCTAGTTGCCACGGAAGCAGTGACAAACTCTGCAGTCTCTTGCAGTGGTTGATTACTAAAATTCGCAGTGATTCTAAGCAGACAATGTCAGTTGGAATTTCTGCAATTCCAGTGCCCCCTAGAGATAGCTCTGTCAAAGAACTCAAACCATTTAAAGGAGGCAATTTTGACAGTTTCGAGCAGCCATCAAGATAAAGTGTTGTAAGGCCTTTCAACTCACAAATCCTCTCAGGAAGAATCACGAGATCTTCGCAATCTTTCATGCTCAAATATTCAAGTGATGAAGAGAAACATGTGACTATTGATGATGGCAATTCTTGTATTCCAGTCTCATCCAATATTATACTTTGAAAATCTGCTGTGATATTATCTGGTAGCTTTCGCAGATTCCGACAGCCTGTAACATCTAAAGTAATACAATCATTGAGAAAATCAAGAGATGCAGGCCACTCTTCAGCCCCGGATGCCCAAAACTGTACATCTCGTACGCTACTAGGAATCTCTGGAAGAATCTTTAGATTCGAGCACCCTGTGATATCTAAGATTTCGAGAGAATCCGAGTTAATGAGGCTCGGAACGCTTCTCAAGTTTTCGCAAAACATCAGAGATAACATTGTAAGATTCTTGAGATTTCCAATACATGGTGGCAGCACTTCCAAACTTAAGCAGAAATCGAGATGTATGCTCTCCATTTTTGCTGCTGAAGAGAGATCTGGTAGACTCGTTAGGTGAACAGATTCTTGAAGATTAAGGATTTTTAAGTTCTGAGGACACTGCAGCAGTTGAAAAAACAAATATATAAGAAGCTTATAAATTCTGATTGTAACATGAAGAGTAATTATGAGTAGAACCATATATAAGAAGCTTAAATTTTTAACCTGATTTCCATCCCAAAGTTGTATAATGTTGCTTCCAAATATGTTAAGCTCGACCACGTTTTGCATGAAAGAATCGGATGACAACGACTTGAATGGATAATAGACCCAACGCAAAAAACTTAGTCTGCTGGAAAGACGCGGAGGATGATGTGTTCAAAGTCCAATGGCAAAAACGGATGATAAATGTTTAGCAGTCGTAGCTTTGGCATCCATGATAAGGCTTCAAAACTCAACTGAATGTTTTCAACTTCAGACACATGCAAGACTACGCCTTCGGCCGTTTCGTTCCTCTGAAAAAAAAAAAGAGAAAACAGAAATATCAAAATTCTATGTAAACCCAACTAAAATGACAATATCATCGTAAGTCATTTCTTAAGAGAAAAAAAAAAAAAAAAAGAAAAAGAAAAGAAAACATAGAAATTTTATGTTATACCATATTTGTTGTCAATATACGAAGGATGTCCTTGCTATTAAACAGCCTAGTACCGTTCCTCCGAGCAATTTTGTGACCCATCTCTTGTATTAAATCATGCATCTTTAATGTATCCTCTCCATCAATAGATATCAAACACTTCTCGCTTAGCCGATTTATTCCCCAGCTTGTAGGAAAACCACAACCATCTAGAATTCTTATGACTGAATCTATTTCATACCCTTTGAAAAAACATGCAATGTCAAGAAATATGTCCTTCAACACATCATCTAGTTCTTCAAAACTTATTTCTAAGATTTTTTGAACAGTAGAGTCTGGAAATTGATCTAATTTATTCAATACAATTTCCCATTCTTTAGGTGTCCTTTTACGTAAATGGGAACCCAACACTTTAAGAGCCAACGGAAGGCCTTGAGCATAATGTAGTACCCTTTTCGAAAACTCGGTGTAATCCTTTAGGGGATACTTCTGTTTAAAAGTTTTCATACTGAATAGCTCAAGAGCATCGGTTTCATTCAATACCTCAACATGATATATATAGATTTCATCAACAAAATTGAGGATTTCTTTATCTCTACTTGTTAAGATAATTCTACTTCCAGGACCAAACCAACCTTCACCTACACCTAAAGCTTCTAATTGGTCCGGATCATTGACATCATCAAGAACAAGCATCAGCTTCATTCTACTTAGTGAATTCTTGATATAAATGGGTACTACATGAAGCATTTCTATGTTTATATTTTCATTCCCTAAGAGTTGAGAAAACATTTTTTTTCTCAAATGAATAAGCCCATTCTTTTCTGATTCTTCTCTAACATTGCGAAAGAAGTAACAACGCTCAAATTGACAAGATATTTGACTGTAAAGGATTTCCGCAGTAGTTGTCTTACCAACCCCTCCCATGCCCCATAATCCTACAAAACGAACATCCCTTGATCCCATGCTTAAACATGATAGAATTCGCTCAATATGTGTATTGATCCCAACCAACTTATCTGAAACAGTATAGGAGATAGGATAAAGTTTATGCAGAATGTGCTCTGCAACTTTCTCAATTAGTTCCACTTCGTTGCTGCAAAGGACATGATACACACAGCACATAATGAGTTTTAACTCTTGTAAATTTCCTTTCACAAGTATGGATATATCATTTGAAAGAATGATATAAATGAATTCCTATATGATCGATTCCACCGAAAGTAGCTGAATGATTATATTTATTTATATTATTCCTTTTGAAACAAAATTTGATTAAAAAGATTCAGTTAGATTGAATCTCTAGATAAGAATTTTGGATATAGAGAATTATGTTTTATCAGCAAATGTGTGCATGGAGAAAAATGAGTGACCTTTAATTGCAAATACTAGGAGTGAAGCTGAAAGTGAATTGAACTAAAAGGCTATCAGGTATTTTACCAAACAATTATAGTGCAAAATTTTTGCTACTACGAAAAATATCAACTGAGTTTACAATTGCCTAATTTACAAATTGGAGAGGAAAGAATTACCTGTAATTGAAGGAATCCCATCCAGATAAATTTGCTGCTTCTTCTAAAGCAGAGCACCATTTTTGGATCCTGGCTTTGTTGCTGCTGAATAGCTGTTTCGGTTTCTCGAATGCTTCTCCAAATTTTCCGGTCAGATCATTCACTTGAGAGGGATCAACATTATAGAAAATTGGCATGGCCTTTTGGCCAATTGTTTTGGTACACTCCATAATCTTCACCAGCTCATGCAGACACCACGCAGAAGATGCATAGTTTTCCGAGAAAACAATGACTGAAAACTTGGATTCTTCGATGGTTTTCAATAGAGTAGGCGAGATCTCTTCTCCTCTATCAAGATCGGTTTCATCAATAAATGTGTGAATGTGTTTTCGACTCAAAGCAGCATAGAGATGGCTGGAAAAATTCTGACGGGTATCAGAACCTCTGAAACTTAGAAAAACGTCATAACTAGTCTTAAAGGGACTGTTTGGAGATGAAGTGGAAGCCATTTTTAGAACTCAATTGCTCTGTTTCTCAGCTACAAAAACCAAAATCAATAAACAGAGAAAATGCTAGACAAAAAGCACAAGGAAGAAGGAAAAGGTAAAACTAGAAAATTTTTGTTACACTCTTGTTTAAGATTGAGAATCAGATCAAAAGTCAACTCCAGGCTATGCAATAAGAAATCCTTGATCACTGTTCCCACTTGTACAGAGTTTATTTTTTAGTTTTTAAGAATTTATCAGAGTCCACAATACTTTGTTCAAGAAAAAAAATCTTCATAGGACAAGAATTTTAAAATTTATATTTTAATGAAATTAATATTCAACAAATGGAACACAAGAATCTAAATTCTATTGCAATCTCGGTTCTTACTCTAAATTTAGAAATCTTTCCTCTGCCATCTCTGTTCTTTTTCTCTATCTGACCCACCAATTGAAGACATTGCTCTTCAATATGAACATTTTGCAGTGTGATTAAGCTCATGATTATCTACCCAAAACATTTAATCTTAGGATGGGCGACTACTGACACGGTCTCCAAGGGTGAAGAATCCAAGACCTAATGACCTTGAATTTTGCATCGTTCACTCTAAACTGAAACAAGGCTTCCTTGCCGCTGAAAACCTCCCCAATCCTAGCCCATGGAGAATGTAAGTCCAAAGCAACACGTGATCTGATTCATGAATGCCATTAACGTACATCTGAGCACTGTTCACAGTGAATTCTATACCAGAATCATATTTGAAACAGCAACGACATTGGAAGAAAAGGGGATCAGTGACAGCAGCAGAACGCTCGAGTTCGACAACGACGCAAAGTACCAAGCTCAGGTAAGAATGTCCAGAGCAACGTGGGAGCTGAACAACCATTGAATTTCCATAGCTTTGATAGCCGAACAACTCTGGAATTTGACTTCCTGGTAAACCGATAGTAAAACTTGGTTCCATCTGTGTTCCAGAAAAGTAAATTTATATTCAATAGCAATTTAGACTCAAATGGGTTTCAGAGTAGTCTATAAAGTCTCAAAAAGCTCAATTCAACCATCAACTCATTAACTTATGGCATTTCACCGGCTCAAATAAAATCAAAAGATAAATCCCATTTAATCCCTCATGTGTAAACCACATGGCTGATTTAGCTCTTGAAGTTGGAACATAGGTCAATTTGACACTTCAAAATGGAGGAAACTAAGTTGACTTCTTTAGACTTTGTGGTCTAATAATTTGGCAAGGCCACCCTCCAATTCAAGGGCTAAATCTAAAAAGAAAATTCAAAAATAATGTGAAAGGATGGGTCAAACTCAAAGATTACAGAGAGAGAGAGAGAGAGAGAGAGCTTACAATAGGTAAAATGGCAGTTTCTTCAATTCTCCAGCGTGCATCTGCCATAATCTTGCGGCGTGTATAGTTGTTCAACTTGATGCAATTGCAAACATTAAATACATAATTACCGTTAATTACAGGGAAGTTGCTTGGATTTGAGAAATATAGAAGTGAGATGGATGCAACAGATGCAGCTTGCAGCAATGTACAATTATTTGCTTGGAGAGTTTCAAGCTGCCAAGGAAGCGGCGGCAAACTTCGGAGTCTCTTGCAATTGCCAAGTACTAATGATCGTAATGATAGCTTTTGCAAAGAACTCAAACCGTTTAAAGGAGGCAATTTTGACAGTTTTAAGCAACCATCCAGATACAATGTTACAAGGCATTTCAACTCACGAATTCTGTCAGGAAGAATCTCGAGATCTGTGCATTCTCGCATGCTCAAAAATTTAAATGATGAAGATAAATATTTGATTGATGATGGCAATTCTTGTATTGCAGTCTTATCCAATCTCATCATTTCAAAATTTCCAGAGATATTAACCTTGCTCAGATTCCAACAGCCTCCAACATCTAGAACAATGTCATTCTTGAGAAAATCAAGAGATGTAGGCCAGTCTTCGACCCCAGATTGGGAAAACTGCAAACGTTCTATGCTTCGCAGAATTTTTGGAAAATTCTTCAGATTCACACACCCTATTAGGCTCAAATTTTGGATAGAACTTAAGCACATGAGACTTGGAATGCTCCTTAAGTTTTCAAAATGGATCACTCCTAAAAATTTAAGTTTCTTGGGATTTTCAATACATGGTGGCAACGCTTCCAAACTTTTACAGCAACTAAGATTTAACCCCTCTAGTTTTGTTGCTGAAGAGAGATCTGATAACCTCCTTAGGTTAACAGACTGTTGAAGCTTAAATTTCACAATCAATCCTCGGATGGCTGACGGAATCCAAAACAGGAACCTGCTCTTCCATCAGAATATCCTCCGCCACAACAGAATTAAAGGAAGGAAGGAGAGTTCGATGGCACACAGCAGCTTCCTCCATGGGTATATCATTCACAGCAGTGAGAGGGGGAATAGAGATACAAGCGGCCCATGGAGAGGTAGAATTAGGATCCGGGCTCGGGCCTCCTCCGAAATCCACAAGGATATTCCTATCAATACCAGGCTGGTTCTCTTTCCCCGTTGGGCCCACATCACTTTTTTAGCCCACCACAGGGGATGGCCCCAATCAAATCCATTTGTCCAGAAGATGGCGTTAACAGGTGGCCCTTAGCAAGGATCCTCAGGGGCCTCACCTTCTTGTTTCCAACAGGCCCAGGTTCTTCTGTCCTAGACTTTTTCTTCTTCTCGTTCTTCTCCTTAGTGAGCCCAATTGAGTCGTTTCCTTTTGAAACCTCTTCTCCTCTAGTAGCAATCTGGTTTATACATATTTCATCAACAATATTAAGAATATTTTTATCTCTCTTTGTTAAGAGAATTCTACTCCCGGGTCCAAACCAACCTTCACCTACACCAAAAGCTTCTAATTGGTTTGGATCACTAATATCGTCAAGAACTACAACCACCTTCATTCTAGTCATTGAATCCTTGATAAAAGTGGGTACTATGTGAAGCATTTCTATGTTCATATTTTCATTGCCTAAGAGTTGTGAGAACATTTTTTTTCTCAAAT
The DNA here is from genome assembly GCA_039660915.1 of Euphorbia tirucalli. NCBI lineage: Eukaryota > Viridiplantae > Streptophyta > Magnoliopsida > Malpighiales > Euphorbiaceae > Euphorbia > Euphorbia tirucalli. The sequence goes on along the minus strand of CM077639.1, from coordinate 2,502,181 downwards.
GAATAAGCCCATTCTTTTCTTATTCTTCTCTAACATTGTGAAGAAAGTAGCAACGCTCAAACTTATTTGATATATGACTATAAATAATTTCCGCAATAGTTGTTTTTCCAACTCCTCCCATCCCCCATAATCCTACAAAACGAACATCCTTTGATCCCATGCTTAAACATGATAGAATTTGCTCAATATGTGAATTGATTCCACTTTCTCAATTAGTTCCACTTTGTTGCTGCAAAAGATGCAATGAACATATAACATATAACAAGTTCAAACCACACTTTTAACCCTGGTGGATTTCTTTCAAACAAGTATGAAAAATATTATAAAAAAAAAAAAAAAAAAACTTAAAAATGATTTAAAGGCAATTCAATTAAACCTTTTACATAATTTGTAACTCCCGCAAATTAATTTATTTGCTATAAAAGAAAAAAAAAAAAAGAAAGGAAAAGATGATTAAAATTTTTCATGTTATTCATTATAAAAAATTATAGCTCAATTTTATTCTGTTTTCATGAAATTGAAAAACCAAGGGATAAAGTTGGCAATTATTCCCCAACAAAAATCTCATTATGCTCTTATACAACAAATTTTATTACTTGTAATCTTTAAAGCAAGAATTTGATTTAATAGAATTTTCCTTCTAAAATCCATCAAAACAACAGAGATCATTAATATTTTTTTAAAAATTCTTGCACTTGGACATATTGCACAATATAATCAGAAGAATAAATGGGATAAGGAATTACCTGTAATTCTTCACAGACACCAAACAACGGCTGCAAAATGAGATAATAGAAAACGTAATTATTACTTGTAAAGGCAAAGTAATTTTGGAACTTTCCGTTAATTATAATAAGCCATGATATGTGAAGTTAATTATGCTCAAATATAAAAAAACTCATAAAATAAAATATCTCCATGCCAGAATAAGGGCTTCTCAATATTTCAAATCCTTTGCTAAAATTTATTTTTTTTTTAAAAAAAAGAAGCAAGAAAAAAAAGACAGTAAAAATGAAACTCTAAGTATATAACAATCTTGGATTGTTGTTGGAAAATGTTAAAGCAAGTCAACACTCTGCTTTTTCCTTTTTCCTTTGGTCTATCTCTCCTACTGATCATCAATTATACAAGCTGATGATATGAATCATTTATGTTTCAAAACCACCCACTGAACCCCACACCTCTTTACCCTCACTTGTGGTCCAAAACTTCCTTCTAACTTCAACTGAAATTGAAATGATTCCTCCTTTCCACTGAAAACTTCATCAATCATTCCTGATTGATCATTCGAGTACCACAAAAACACATGATCTCCATCATAGAATCTACTAATATCATCGTATGCGTATGGCCAAATGAACACCCTGAATTGTTCAACAAAATCATATATCGGTTCCCAATCAGAATCGATGTCAAGACAACCGTCCAGGGCAGGGGGGGCATCAGCATGATGGAATTCTACAGCAACACAAAATGCCAAGGTGAGGTAAGAAGGATAAGAGAAATGTGGGAACTTAACAACCACTGAATTTCCTTCGTTTTGATATTTGAACCACTCTGGTATTTCAGTTCCAGGTATAACCATTTTAAAACTTATCTTCACCTGTGTTATAGAAAACAAAACATTATAAATAACTTATCATAAAGAGGTTAAACAGAAAAATTAGGAAAAGGCGTGGAGCTTACTTACATTGCATGGTAAAATGGTCATTTCTTCAACTCTCCAGCATGCATCTGCCATTATCTTGTGGCGTGCATTGTTGTCCAAGTTTATGCAGTTTGAAAAATTAAATTCATAATCACCTGTAATTGCAGGGAAGTTGGTTGGATTTGAGAGATATATGAGTGCGATGGATGCAATTGATGCAACTTGCAGCATCCTACAACCACCTGCTTCGAGTGTTTTGAGTTGCCAGGGAAGCAATGGCAAACTTCGCAGTCTCTTGCAGTTGTCAACACATAAAAAGTTTAGTGATGGTAAAGAGACAATGTCAGTTGGGATTTCCATAATTCCACTGCAGCTAAGAGCAAGCCATTGCAAAGAACTCAAACCATTTAAAGGAGGCAATTTTGACAGTTTTGAGCAACCAGTGAGACACAATGATTGAAGGCATTTCAACTCACACATGCTGTCAGAAAGAATCTCGAGATCTTTACAGGAATACATAGACAAACGAAAAAGTGACGAAGAGAGACATCTGATTGATGATGGCAATTCTCTTATTGGATTATCATCTAAATTTATTGTTTGAAAACTTTGAATACATGGAGGACTGTTAAGGAAATCAAGAGCAAAAGGCCACTCTTCCACCCCACATGAAGAATATTCTAAATATTTTATGCTGCTCGGAAGCTCTGGAAGAAGCTTTAAATTCGAGCACGCTGCCAGGTCAAGCGCACAAAGAGAATTTGCATGAACAAGGCTTGGAATGCTTCTCAAGTTTTTGCAGTAATTCACAGATAAAGTTATAAGATTCTTGAAAGTTCCAATACATGGAGGCAACACTTCCAAACTTTCGCAGCCCGTAAGATGTATATCCTCCAGTTTAGTTGCTGAAACGAGATCTGGTAGCCTCTTTAAGTGACAGGAATATTCAAGATTAAGGAATTTTAAGTTTGGAAGACGACACTGCAAAGTAATCGATAGCTCATATTCAAACCAATACGTTTTCAAAAATATAATCACTATCTAATAATAATTTAAATAGTTTTGTGAGGAAAAACAGGTAGTGGAACAAAATGTTAATTTTGAGAAAATAGAACCACAACAAAATAAAAAAGAATAATAGATAAATGATGTTCATGATTTACATGGTTCAACTGAATGCATGCCTGCTCCAAAAGGCTAAAAAGAACGAAAATTAATCCTTTAATTATTAACTAAAATAGTAGTGTTTATATTAATGAGCTAAGAGAGTATATAGCAGCATAACTGAGTAAAAAGTCTCACACCTCATTTCCATCCCAAAGATGTGTAAGGTTGCTTCCGGGTAATTCAAGCATAACTAAGCTCTGCATCAAACATTTAAATGGCAAAGACTTGAATGGATAGCCATTACTGTTTAGCAGCCGTAGTTTGGGCATCAATGATAAGGCTTTGCAACGGAAGGGCACCTTTTCAACGTCAACCATATTCAAGACTATGACTTCAACTGTTTCGTCCCTCTAATAATTAAGAGAATACAATAATATCAAATGTAAATACATTTCCAATTAGAATGAAAATATTATTAGAAGTCATTTCTTATTAATTGATTTTATAAGACAAATTACACTTTTCTATATACAAAAATAAACAAATTATACTTTTCTGTACACAAAAATCCACTGAACTTAAGCTTGCTTAATGCTTCATCTTTTAATTCTTAGAACGTATATTGTTTCTAATCCACTGAACTCCTTGTTGTTCAATTACTTTAAAGCTAATCTCTAACAGCATTATTCGTAGTGACTTCAATTGAAAAAGTATATAATTTAATACATTACCGTATTTATCGTCGATATATGAATAAAATCCTTGTTATTATACAACCGACCCTTCCTCCGAGCAATTTCCTGACCCATCTCCTTCACTAAATCATGCATCTCCAGTCGATCCCATTCATCATGAATAGTTATCAAACACTTCTCAATTAGCAGATTTATTCCCCGCCTCATAAGAGAACCACGACCACCTAGAATATTTATAACTGAATCTTTTGTATATCCATTGAGACAACATATGTCAAGAAATATAAGTTTCAAATCATCATCCAGTCCCTCAAAACTTAATTCCAGGATTTTCAGAATACTAGGGTCCGGGAATTGATTTAATTTATCCAATTCCATTTCCCATTCATGCGGTGTCCTTTTACATAAATGGGAACCCAACACTTTAAGAGCCAGTGGAAGGCCTTGAGCATAACATAGTACCCTTCTTGACAACTCCATGTAATCCTTTGGGGGATCCTTTTGATTGAAAGCTTTCATATTCAAGAGCTCAAGAGCATTACTTTCGTCTAATCCCTTAACCTTATATATATAGATTTCACCAACATTATTGAAGACTTCTTTATCCCTGCTTGTCAAGATGATTCTACTCCCAGGACCGAACCAACCCTCACCTATACATAAAGCTTCTAATTGTTCCGGATTACTAACATCATCAAGAACAACAACCACCTTAATTCTACTCAATGAATCCTTGATATAAGTGGGTATTGCATTAAGCAATTCTATGGTCGCATTTTCAATCCCTAAGAGCTGAGAGAGAAACTTTTTTTTCAAACAAATAAGTCCATTCTTTTCTGATTCTTCCCGAACGCTGTGAAAGAAGTAGTAGCGGTCAAATTGATAAGATATTCGACCATAAAGAATTTCGGCAATGGTTGTTTTGCCTATGCCTCCCATGCCCCATAATCCTACAAAACGAACATCCCTTGATCCCATGCTTAAACATGGGAGAATCCTCTCAATGTGTGAATCCATCCCAACCAACCCGTTTGAAGTGGTAAAGGGGTTGGGATAAAGTCTGTGCACAATATCCTCCACAATTTTCCCAATGAATTCCTCCTCATTTCTACAAAAGAAATGGTGAACACATACCATGTGATGAGTTCAATTGAATTCTTTTAAAATTCATATAACAAAAATGAAATGTTTAAAAGATCTGTAGATCAGATTTTTAGTTTTTGGACACCTATAAATGAAAAGGAATTACCTGTAATTTCTGGAATCCCAACCAGATATATCGGCTGCTTCTTTTAAAGCAGAGCACCATTTCTGGATCCTGTCTTTGCAGTTGCTCAATCGCTCCTTCACTTTCTCGAATGCTTCTCCAAATTTTCCAGTGAGATCACTGACATCTGAGGGATCAACATTATAGAAAATTGGCACCGCCCTTCGGCCTAATTTTTTTGTACACTCCATTATCTTCACCAGCTCATCTAGACACCACGGAGAGGATGCATAGTTTTCTGAGAAAATGATGACAGAAATCCTTGATTCTTCAATTATTCTCAAGAGAGTAGGAGAGATCTCTTCTCCTCTGTCAAGATCATTTTCATCTATGAATGTGTGGATATGTTTTCGAACAAAAGCAGCGTAGAGATGGCTGGTAAAATTAGGGCGAGTATCAGAACCTCTGAAACTCAAAAAAACATCATAGCTAATTTTAGTGAGAGTAGCTGCAGATGAAGAAGCCATTTTCAGAAGTTAGAGAAAGCTCAGATGGAAAAAGGAAGAGGTAAACCTAAGTAGTTATAAACAAAATAGGTTCAACGAAGTTTCCATGAAATTGCAAGGAATCAAAGAGACACTGCTTTTGGATCTGAGTATCAAATGCTACCAAATTTCTGCAAAGTTGAGATTAAATTTCAAACACTGAATGGGTCTTTTGAAATTGAAAGGGTCTTATTATAATAACAATATATACAACCATTTGAGTACATAAGTTGAAAGGGTCCTAATCATCAAAAATTGTTAAAGCAAATGGCCCTAATGAAATGGGCGGTTACTTACCACATCATTATATTTCTTTCCTTACAATTATAAACGACTAATAATAAATTATATTATAAGTTATCAAAAAAACAGTTTACATATAGCCAAATTAGCAAACTTAAATTTCCACTATAAACATAAATCGCTCTCATATTTTATTATTTAAATCGATGATACAATATTATTAGATTCCTTCCATGAAGCTTCCATTTGCTCCTTTTTTTTTTCCTAAGTATTTTATTTGATTTCTGTCGATTTCATTCCTTTTTCATTGATTTTGTTTGTTATTCTTCTTTTTTATTTGATTACATATATATTTTTTGTATTATTCATTTTTTCAGTTCTTTTTTTTTTTTCAATTTTTTCTCTTGCATTTTATACTTTTTTTTTTTTGTATTTTCCATGAATGTCTCTAATCTCTGTGTTTTTTCGCATTTTTTTGTGTGTTCAGTTTTTGTGATATACATGTATGATACGCTCGAAATACACTTGATACATGGTTGATATAATTTTGATATATGTGTAATACATGTATGATAAATCTATTAAAAAATAAAACAACAAGAAACATGTAAAAATAAGATCAAATAAAAGGAAAAATGTAGAAACAATACCAAATGTAAAATGCAATTTTAAATAAGTTAAAAGACAATGTAAAAAATTAATGAGATAGATTATTGATATGGCTTTGATACATATGTGTGTTACATGTATGATGTATTTATAAACAATACAAAACAATAAGATAAGATGTAAATACAACACCAATTGTAATTAAAACAAGGCAAGAGAAAAAAATGCAATTCAATAGTTAAAAACAAAGCAAAGATCACTAAGTTAGTGAGGAAAAAAAAAAAGGCAATTCAAATAGTTTTGTTTCCTCTGTTTTGTTGGTGATTTTTTTTTTTAAAAAAAAGCAAAGATTGTTGAGATACATTGTTGACCTCTTTATATTCGCTGAAATAAAGATTACAACAAATGTAATTAAAACAAGAAAAAAAAAGATCAAAAGATAAGGTAAAAAAATGCAATTGACATATCGTACATGTATCATAAACGTATCAAATATCTATCAAACGTGTATTGTATAAGTATCAAACACTTATTAACGAGCTTCAAAAGCCGTATCACGCTGAAACATTTTCCATTTAAAGAAACGTGTTGGCTTATCAAATTCTAGTATTTGAGCTATTTTGAAACTTATTCTAACCTTGTGTTGTTGTATTTATTTATTTTTTTTTTTCTTAGTGCTGTATTTTAGGAATTAGAAAAGTGACATCTTGGAAATATATATATATTTTTTCTTTTAGAAGTTTTCATTATATGGTATGTTAGTTAATAGGGGTAAATTTAGTGGTATATTGATAAAAGAAAATCCATGAATAAAACTAAAAATGAATCGAAGTTGAATAATTTGGTTGCCTTTTTTAACTGTAGGGCCAATCTAGCCTGGTTAGTGAAGCTTGAGGAGCTAAACCTCCATTAGCCCAATGGAGCATACTTCACACTATACACAGCCCAAAATCATACTTCTGGTTTCATGCCCAGAATTTGAATTCCTCCATTACTGAATTAGGGCTTTTTTAATTTTTGAATTCCTTGCTATTTTACCTCCTAAAAATCCCATCTTTCTTCCTTGCAGCCATGGCTAACGAAAGGAGCAAGAAAAAGAGACACAATAAAAATCAAACTTAAGAATCTCAATTCAATTACAATCTCAATTCTTGCTCTAAATCCAAAAACCTCTCCTCTGCCATCACTCTCTACGACGATGCAGCTTCGAAGAACATTCGCCTCAGCAACAATCACTTCAACTCTCTTCTTTACCTCTGCTCCATCTCTCTTTCTAACCCCACAACTAAAGACCTCGCTCTTCAATATGGGTTTCGAATTTTCGATCATATGATTGCCAACGGCATCAAACCCAATGAAGCATCGATCACTGCACTTGCTAGACTTGCTGTGGCGAAAGGGGATGGAGACTACGCTTTTGATTTGATGAAAAAATGGGGGTTTACAACGAATTGCCTCGATTGAGAACTTATGATCCGGTGTAGTTTTGTTTCTGTGAGAAATTGGCGGCTGATAAAGCGTATGAAGTGGAGGAGCATATGGGGAGAATGGGAGCAAGTTTGGAGGAGGTAGAAATTGCAGCGTTGCTGAGAGTAAGTGTGGAGACTGCAAAAGAGGAGAGGGTTTATGGGTATTTGCAGAAAATGAGGAAGACAGTGAGGTGTGTGAGAGAGGAAACTGCAAAGGTAATTGAAGATTGGTTTAAGGGATTTGAGGTTAATGGGCCGGAATTGGAAATTGATTTGGTGAAGGAGGCAGTTGTGAGGAATAGAGGTGGATGGTGAAGAGAGGGAATGTGGATTCTGATGGAAAGTGTTGTTGTGGGGAGCATTTGGCCTGTGTTGATATTGAAGATGTGGAGACTGAGAGGTTTGCTAAATCTTTGACGGTTTTGGCTATGAAAAGAGAAGTTAAAACTAACTTTAGAGAATTTCAGGTAGTGTTGATGTTTGAGTTTTTTTTTTCTTTGAGTAATTTTATTGAATTTTGGTATGTTTGTGTTTACTTATTGAATACTGATTAGTGTGAATTTGTTCATACTATCTGCTGATTAATTTCTATCAATGATCATACTCATGTTTCAATTAGAGATGGTAAAAACTATTGTTAGAGACATACCAATCACCTTCACCTATTAGTAGTGAGAACTAGAGACTGCGATCAGAGTTTGATGAGACATCAATATGCATGTTCAGATTCAAGGAAAACATCATTACGCATTGGATCACTGAACATGGGCTCACTATCGATCATCAATCAGCAAAATTGATTTAATAGCAAAAAGACAAACAACGTAAGTTTAACTGTTCTCATTTTCCATACTCAAATTGAAGTTAAACAACAAACAAACGTATTTCGTACAACACTTTAAAAATTATTAGTGAAACAAGAGATGCAAAGAAAACACTCATCACCACAACAATTACAGCAGAGAAAGGGGGAAAAATCACCCAATGTTCCTCACAATTGCAACCATTTTGCAGAAATAGACATTCATATGCAGCTTTATACCAATGTGATTCTTCAATATGTAAAATTAAGCCTATAACCATTACAGTTATGACCAAAAGAAGAGAAATTAAAAAATCAAGGAACCACAATATGACCATCCATCAAACATCTTAAATGAATCTGTAAGTGGATTGCGAATCACTAAAATTTTGAAATTACCTGATATAAAACATGTTGCAATTGGAGGATTTCTTACATCTCACAATTGGAAGCCTCATTGCATTGAATCTGAATTTGAAAGAAGAGCTGGAAGAGGGACCAGCACGAGCTTGAGCTTCGATTTGCAAGGTGGGTTTGTCACGTCAATCGATATGGTCAATCATAACTATGAAGCATGTCACCAGAAAACATATGATCGCTAATGGTTATGGAATAAGAAATAACAGGAATGGATCGCAATGAGAATGCAGAGAGAGAAGAAAATACAATCTAACGCCTTTAACCATATTTAAGAGTATGCCTTTAACTGTTTCATTCCTCTGATGATACAGAGAAAACAATAAAAACCTCTCCTTCCTATATTACAACCATGACCAGTGAAACAAGCAAGAAAAAGAAACACAACAAAAATGAAACTCAAGTATATCAATTCTCTTACAATCTTGATTTTAGTTTGAAAATGTTAAGCACTTCAATCTCTGATGATATGAATCATTTATGTTGCAGAACAACCCACTCAAGCCCACACCTATTAACCCTTGCTTTTACAGTACCATCATAAAAAGGTTCAAAATCAAAACTAAATGATGCCTCCTTTCCGCTGAAAACATTTTCCAACGGAGAACTCGAGTACCCAAGAAACACATGATCTGATTTATAAACACTAGCAATATACCCCCAGCAATGGAAAAACTTCAATTCTTCAGCTGAATCGCATTTGAATTTGCAATGACAACGTAAGGTAATACAAGTGTCAACAGGATGATCAAATACAACAACTGCACAAAATGCCAAGGTAAGGTAAGAAGGATAAGAGAAGTGTGGGAGCTGAACTAAAATTAAATTTCGTTGGCTTTGATTGCTGAACCACACTGGTATTTCACTTCCAGGTAAACCCACAGTAAATTTTGTCTCCGCCTGTGTTATTGATAAGAAAGCTTTTAACATAACTTATTAAAAACAAAAGGATGTCAAACAGAAAAATTAGAAAGAGGGAGCTTACGATGGGTGAAATGGCCATTTCGTCAACTCTCCAGCCTGCATCTTCCATAATCTTGCCATTTCGTCCAACTTGATGCAGTTACAAAAGTTAAAATAATAATTACCTTCAATTGCAGGGTAGTTGATTGGATTTGAAAAATATATGAGTGCAATGGATACAATTGATGCAGCTTGCAGCATGGTACAATCATTTGCTTCGAGAATACGAAGTTGCCGAGGAAGTAGCGGCAAACATAACAGTCTCTTGCAGTTGCTAACTCTTAATGCTTCTAGTGATGGTAAAGAGACAATGTCAGTTGGAATTCCTACAATTTCACCGCCGTCTAGAGGTAGCCGTTTCAAAGAACTCAAACCATTTAAAGGAGGCAATTTTGACAGTTTTGAGCAACCTTCCAGATAAAGTTGCAATGGCCATGATATATAACAAGCTTAAATTTCACACCTGATTTCCATCCCAAAGTTGTACAGCTTTGCTTCTGGGCATGATAAGCTGAACTAGGTTCCTCATGAAAGATTTAGATGGCAAGGGCTTGAATGGATAATTGGTCCAGTGTAAGAAACATTTATTGCTCAAGAGACATGGAGGATTATCTGATTCAAAGTTCATTTGTGGATCACCATAAATGTTTAGCAACCGTAGTTTGGGCATGCATGATAATGCATCAAAACAGAATTGCACCATTTCAACTTTAGCCATATTTAAGAATATGCCTTCAGCTGTTTCATTCCTCTAATAAGAGAGAACAATAATATCAAAACTTCATACATTTCCAATTAAAATGACAATATTATTAGAAGCCATTTCTTATGAAAAATGAATCGATTTAATAACTCTCTAATTTTGGATAGCTAGACATCTATTGATTCAATCCTCCTCAAATTAGACCTTGCTTATTTCATCTTTTAATAATTATTACATAATTCCTAACGAAGCTGCCCTTAGCAAATTATTTGTGGTTTGATTACTTCAAAGCTAATTTCTAACAACAGTATTCATAGTGTCTCCTATAGAAAAAGTATGAAATTTTATACATTACCGTATTTGTTGTCGATATATGCTTAATATCCTTGTTATTATACACCAGACCCTTCCTTCGGGCAATTTCCTGACCCATCTCTTCCAGTAAATCGTGCATCCGTAGTCCATCCCATCTATCATTAATAGCAATCAAGCACTTCTCGCTTAGCCGATTTATTCCCCATCTTATAGGAAAACCAGAACTATCTAGAATATGAATAATAGTATTTCTTGCACATCCATTGAGACAACATAGGTCAAGAAACATGTGCTTCAACAGATCATCCAGTCCCTCAAACTTATTTCCAGGATATTCTGAATACTAGGGTTTGGGGATTGATTTAACTTATCCAATTCCATTTCCCATTCTTACGGTGTCCTTTTACATAAATGTGAACCCAACACTTTAAGAGCAAATGGAAGACCTTGAGTATAATGTAGTACCCTTCTTGACAACTCCATGTAATCGTTTGGGTCTTGAGTATGAAAGCTTTTGTTTGAAAGCTTTCATACTCAAGAGCTCAAGAGCATTACTTTCTTCTAATCCCTCATATATATATATCTATATACAACATTATTGAAGACTTCTTTATCCCTACTTGTAAAGACGATTCTACTCCCAGGACCGAACCAACCCTCACCTACACCTAAAGCTTCTAATTGTTTTGGATTACTAACATCATCAAGAACTACAACCCCCTGAATTCTACTCAATGAATCCTTGATATAAGTGGTACTGCATTAATCATTTCTATGTTCGTACTTTCAATCCCTAACAGCTGAGAGAGAAACTTTTTTCTCAAATGAATACACTCATTCTTTTCTGATTCTTCCCTAACATTATGAAAGAAGTAGCAACGGTTAAATTGACAAGATAACTGACTATAAAGAATTTCGGCAATGGTTGTTTTGCCAATGCCTCCCATGCCCCATAATCCTACAAAACGAAACACCAGCTGATCCCATGCTTAAACAGGGGATCAACATTATAGAAAATTAACATCACCTCTCTGTTAATAATTAAGAACCCATGTTCATCAACCATGTAAGAAATCATCATTATTAAATCATATTCAGCATCTGGAAACTTCAGGGGAAGTTTGGTAGTTTCAACATCAAATGCACATATTCGAACTTCAGCACGTTGCAGAAGATCAGTCCTCTTTTCAAGCATAAGACCACTACTGGACACACTAACATCGTACCACCGCCCGGATCGGATATCTGTATAGCATCCAATCATTGGTAGTGACATAACACTTACGCAATTCATTTAACTTGACAAGCAGTAAAAAAAAAAAAAAAAAAAAAAAAAAGACAGCATTGGATAACAGATCACCGTTGTCAATGGCAAAGCGGACATGATATGGAGCATCATACTCCTGAAGATCAACTATACAAACGAGAAAATCTTGAGTTCTTTGTTCTCTGCTCGTCAGATGCCCAATAAAATGGAAAAAAAAAAAAAAAGAAGCTAAAGAACTTAAGCCAAATGATGGTTCTTCCAAGAATATGAAATGTATACTCATAAGACCAAGCAATACCTTCTCCCTGTTGATATAGACTCGTATGCTTCTGCAGTTTCGAACTTTGCTTGGTTTCTCTCAACGACATGTGATAGATCTTTCTTCACGTCCATCAGTTGTTGGACAGTAGAGAAAGGTATTTTTAAATATCTTTTTCGTAAACCGGACAAATGGTTTTTCTGTCGATAAACATATAAAGCAATCGGGTGAGACAAACTTACATCAATTAGTGCACCAAAACTAAATCAAAGTTGACTATCAGAAGCACGTCAGGAAGAATGGCAATTCATGTTGACATTAAATAAAAGTTAGATAAGCATTTGTGGTCGTTAGATAAGAGAAAACATCTAAGAGCCCAAACCTAAAAAAGGAAAATTCCTCCAACGCAGCACAACTAGAGGCCTAAATGTAGTGAAAAAAAGAAGATAAAGTGACTCACAAGATCTAGGTCCTCCTTGTCCACAATTTCTATATCTGCAATTTGACTTTCGTAGCATCTAGCAAATAGGCATCAACGTCAATTTCCATATTTTCCTGTGATAGTTACATCACGTAGCATTAGTAATAAAAAAACTATGTAGAAAGCCACAAATATTGGTCCTACCTTTGTGGCTGCATAAAAGTAAGGGCGGAATTTGAACTTCAACTTGAAAGCAGAGCCATCCTGCAAAATTCAAATTGAAACGCGTCTCGTTTGTAGATATCAACACAATACAGCTAAAAATAGACATTTGTATAGATGAACTCACCTGAGATACATAATAGAGATCAACGCAACTTTGCACTTTGCCTGTTGCTTGATCCTCCCAAGATGACTGCGATTTCACCAAAAAAAAAAATTACATAAACTAGTTATATTCTTCTCTGACTAGGAAACCTAATAAAACGCAAGGAAAGTGAAAATGAGTGAAAAATTCGGGGCTGTATCGGCTAGGCGAAAATGGATTCCACTTACAGAAGCAAAAGTAAGAAGCCAACCAAGGAGTTTATCGCCCTCACTGAAGAGATCAAAACCGAACTTAGCATCGAGCTCCTCTTCGGCGTTGCGAATCGGCTTCTGCTTCTTCGAACTCCGCTCAAAATCCTTGCGGTCCCATCTCCGGCCGCCGCCGTTCATCACCTAAATTTCTGGTAGATAATCACTTTACGGGGCATGAAATGAGAGAAAATGGCGAGGGACGAGTAGGGTTAGGAAGAAGAAGAAGAAGTGCAGAGACGAGACTTGTGAATCGTCATCTGATTCAGCTTGTACTTGCCGCGTGACTGAGAATAAGGATGAAGCATTTTCCCGCGTAGTTGTATCTATTTTTGTAATGACATAAATGCCCACACACAATTCTAGAAATTACATATAAGACAAAGCCCTGTGATTTGAGCCCATTGAACTGTACCCAGCTTATGTTGGGCCTAACCACCTGACCTTTAGCGTGGGCCTTCGGCCCGTTTGCTTAAAACTCGGTCCATAAAATAAAACAAGGTAAAGAAATACCAAAATATTGTGTAGTGTAAAAAATTATTTTTAATTGAAATAATTGTCATGCTAAGAAATCAAAAGAGAATCTAATGATTTTTTCAAGTATGTCCTCGTTTGAATATTGACTGCGATACAAGGTGACTCATATTACATTAAAAAAAATAATTCATATGGATATGTTAGTAATATATCATTATATTTAAGACATTTTAAAATATTGTTGTTCGAAAAGGATATTGTTGCTTGAGGTTACCACGATAATATAAACTATAAACATTAAAAATCTTATCATCCTGGAAATTAAAATAATTTTCGTTCACAATACAACATGTTCTCTTCCATGGTCACGCCCTTAATCTCAGCCATCAAATAATTCCTTAGCAATTCACATTATTATTACGAGCATGTTTTACACTCTTACGGGTTACATCACCCATTCTCCTCATGCATATCTCCATACAATTCACCACGGCGTATTTACAAGTATGTGAAATAAAAACACAAAGCAAAAGTCAAAAGCTTCAAACGCGCTCAAATGGAAAAAAAAAAAAAAAAAAAAAGGGGGTTTAGTAAGCAAATAATAAAATCATCTTTGCCATTTTTTAATAGAGTATTAGGAGGAGTCTCACTCCATCAAATATATAACTATGACCTGATATAGCGTAATGAAAATGTGGAAAAACCATAAAATTTACATTTTGTTCTTCTGTCACTGAAGACGAATGAATATTGATACCATATTCATCTTACTAACAAGTTTACTGTAAGTATCATTCAAATATTTTTCTACAAGTACGATAAATTAATACTTAATTTTTTAGTTCTTACTTTTAAAATTTTTATGATTTCAATTTCTTTGTGTGTATTTTGATGTAATTCATCATTGATTTGAGAAAATTACCAATAAGAAATCCCAATCCGAAGAATGAAACAAAGTAAAATAATTTGTATATAAAAATTTAAGGCATACATATTTTTTCATTGTTTTTTAATCCAAAAAAAAAAAAAAAAATTGTCGTTTCAATTTTTTGGCAACTTGGTATATTGTTGGTGTGATGGAACATAGCACCAGGCTATTTGATCACAAGGCTAATGTCTTCTGTTTGTAATTGCGTTATGGGAGCTGCTAATTAGGAAGGTATTTGTAATATTATTCTTACTGTTAATGTTAATCTCTTACATCATTGTTTTGCATCTCTTCTCTTTGTGATATCGAGATTTTTACATGGAAGATAAAATATCCAATATAATATGAGAGTTTTACAGTAGATATAAAACCGAGCTAGTGAATAACAAAAACAAGTTTCACGGCTCCAACAAACAATAACAACAACAAATTGATACACCAAAGTTACATAGGAAGAGCAAAAGTTCTAGACTTCTAAACAAGATCTCCACTGCACAAAATGAAGATAAATGAACAATCTCACCAAATTTCAGCCCAATCCGAAGAGAACACCATGTTTAAAAGACTGAAAATGATGAAGCAGCTCAAGCTGAAAAGCAGTAGAAGAGAAACCACAAACAGCAAAATGGGAACGGACAAATGAGGCCCTTCCTAACATCCAGTGACCGATCCCACTATCCAAAATATAGAAAAATGTGTCTTGAAACTCGTGTCAAGGTTTCAACCAAATCCAACGGCTAGAAACGAAACTACAAAAAAGAACACCAAAGCTGGTCGCATAAAAAGCGCCCAAAAATAGCACTTGTTGCATACCCTAAAATCTAAACTTATGAACCTCCAAAATATGATCCGATCGTTCAGAATCAAGAAACAAAAGTCTCCAATATGCTCTCCAAAAATTAGCACAATCGCACTCCGTATGAGCTAGAGATTGCTGAAAGAAGACGAAGAGTATACTTGAAGAACAAAGTTCATAAACCCAAAAGGATTTCCTTTCTTAGTTCTCTCTACTCCCTTGTATCCAAAACTCTCTCAAATGTTGTTATGGCTCTCTCACATGCTACTCCTCACAAGCAACATATATATCCTAATATGTTTGCTCTTGAAGAACATTGCCTCTGATCCCTCCAGACCTTGAAGGGTACACATGGGCTTTAAAGGCTTGAAAAGTCTCCCCTGAACCACATAATGGTCTCTATCTCCTGAAGGCTTGAAGGGCTCAAAAGTCTCGCCCTGAACAAGATAGTGGTTCCTACCTCTTGAACCATACATGAGTCTCTTTCTCTACATAGGAAGGGAACAAAGTCCAACACATTGTACAAACCATATGCTTCCAGTATTTCCATATCTAAAAATAATCTGAATCACAATACTTCCAGCCATGGATGCAATTCTGGCCTTTTATACTTCCAAGAACTCTTCGACCCATTTCTGAACATCTATCTACACATGGAATCACAATATTGTTACCTAAGTTCTCACTTCGCTTTTCATACATCGGAAAATAACATCATAGACAATACAAAACATGTTATTCTTACCTTTTGGAGACGTAGTGTCCCCAACATCGGAAGAAGAAATAATGGAAACCTGATTATCTGACGTATCTATTTTACTAGTTTGTACACCTTGAAATTTAGTGTCTACAATCGAATCCAATAAAGAACTGTAATAATTTCTAAGGATTGATATATCAGTTCTATTTGTAGGATCTTGACTTCCAAAATCCTGACACACTATATCTTCTTTGTTACTATCAATACAAGGCAATGTAATAGTCATCTTCATAGCAATTGAATAAGTTGATTCACCTTCGTAAGAGCCATAAACTCAAAAGGATTTTCTCTCTTAGTTCTCTCTACTCCCTTGTATCCAAAACTCTCTCAAATGTTGTTATGGCTCTCTCACATGCTACTCCTCACAAGCAACATAAATATCCTAATATGTTAGCTCTTGAAGAACATAGCCTCTGATCCCTCCAAACCTTGAAGGGTACACATGGGCTTTAAGGGCTTGAAAAGTCTCCCCTGAACCACACAATGGTCTCTATCTCCTGAAGGCTTGAAGGGCTCGAAAGTCTCACCTTGAACAAAATAGTGGTTCCTACCTCTTGAACCATACATGAGTCTCTTCCTCCACATAGGAAGGGAACAAAGTCCAACACATTGTACAAACCATATGCTTCCAGTATTTCCAGATCTAAAAATAATCTGAATCACAATGGCCTTTTATACTTCCAAGAACTCTTCGACTCATTTCTGAACATCTTTCTGCACAAGGAATCACAATATTTTTAGCCTAAGTTCTCACTTCGCTTTTCCTACATCGGAAAATAACATCATAGACAATACAAAACATGTTATTCTTACCTTTAGGAGACGTAGTGTCCCCAACATCGGAAGAAGAAATCATGGAAACCTGATTATCTGACTTATCTATTTTACTAGTTTGTACAACTTGAAATGTAGTGTCTACAATCGAATCCAATAAAGAACTGTAATAATTTCTAAGGATTGATATATCAGTTCTATTTGTAGGATCTTGACTTCCAAAATCCTGACTAACTATATCTTCTTTATTACTATAATAGAAGGCAATGTAATAGTCATCTGCATAGCAATTGAATAAGTTGATTCATCTTCGTAAGAGGGTGAAATATCAATTCTCTTGCATAATTCTGGATTAGTTGCTTCGCTTGTAGTTTTATTTAAACGTTGGTTCTCTAAAACAAAAATTTGGTTACCTATTTCTACTAGATGCACGAGGAATTTCATGGAAGAGTGGAAAGTAGTCTGTCATTGCTACTTCCACTATGGTGGCTAAATTTGCAGCATGTTTTGAGGCTACAATTCATGCATTATGGCTGTGGAATTTTATCTCAGGTCATGATATTATCGATAACATAAAAAGACTAATGAGAATATATTGTGATAACTCTGCAACTTTTTTCTACTTTAAGAATGACAAGTATATAAAGGTGTCTATCGAGCATATAGGAGTTGATTTGATAATAGCAGATCCGTTAAATAAGGGTTTACCATCAAAACATTTCTTGGACATGTTAAAAGAATGGGTATCATAGTAAAGCCCTTGTTAGCATAGTTTTGAAATATATATATTTGAATGTTAGCTCATATTATTGAGACCCTTTGTGCTTTCAATTAGAGTTGTGTTTTTGCTAATTTTGTTATCCATCACATATAGTTATTTGTGATAACATTTATGTCTTTGAAATTAGACAGTAAAGTTAAAGAGTACGTCACATTTAATGTTGTATGAATTAAGGTAATTATGTGATACATCGAAGGAATCAGATTAATAAATAATATGACCGCCATGATTCGATTAGCTTAATTTATTTAAGGTAGTGACATAATTGATTCAAATATAGTGCGCAATTATATATGTTGAATCATATCAGTACATCGCATGGACTAAGTGGGAGATTGTTAAATTAATTTATTTTGTTAAGTTAATTCTTAAATGGTCCATGTAACTTAAAAGACTAAATGCATGTAACTTTAGTCCAAGTAACTCAAAGTTTAAATGCATGTAAGTCAAAGCATATTAATGTGTTGTGTTTATACATGTAAGTTAGAGTTTTAATGGATGTAACTCGAAATTACTTTAAGTATACATGTAATTTAGAGAGAAGTTTAGAGCTTATGGGTTTTGATTACCTCCACTCGCTTTGATAAAATATCACATATAAGTAAATGGATTCTTCATCATCAAAGAATCAATAAGAGTCTATAGAGAGAGACAGAGAAAATATATTAGGATTTGAACATATAATTTTTCATGACTATGGATCATAATCAAGGTATATAAATTTCACGATTTTAATTTTGTAATACAAATTTGTAAAGAAAAAACTAAATCAATTAGTGTTATTTAAAGGTTCTGCATAACGAATCAAAATCTAACCGACTCCTCCAAAGATAGTTATTTTCAAAAGTAAATAATTAATTTCTTTCATTTTATTCTTTTCTATATAAGAAATTTGACAAAAAAAAAAATAATAATAATAATCCAACTGAATTAAAATGAATTGAGTTCTTCTAAAATCCATCAAAATAAACAAAGATCATCAATATTTTTTTTTTTTAATAATTCTTGCACTTGGACATATTGCATAATATAATCAGAAGAATAAATGGTTAAAGGAATTACCTGTAATTGCTGGAATCTTATCCGGATAAATTGGCTGCTTCTCCCAAAGCAAAACACCATTACTGGACCTTTATTAAACTTAATCAATTTGTTCAGTTATTTCAGTTGGGATTGATTTTCACTTACCACTTATTAAATTGGCCAACAATTTAACCAGCAACATATGTTTTCTTTGCTCTAAACAATAGATTCTTGGTGTTTGGTTAGGACAATTAAACAGTTGTTATTAGCTAATTGGAAGCCAAAAAAAACATAAAAAAGTTATTCACCAACACCAAACAGCAACCGCAGAATGAGATAATAGAAAACGTAATTATTACCTACAAAGGCAAAGTAATTCTAAAACTTTCCGTTAATTATAATAAACCATCATAAAATAAAATGCCTCCATGCCAGAAGAGGGGCTTCTCAATATTTCAAATCCAGTGGTAATTTTTCTCTTTTTTTTTTTTTTTTCAAAGCAAGAAAAAGAGACGGTCAAAATGAAACTCAAGCATATTTTTTGGTAAGACCACCGGTATCCGGACACCACATTGGATGCCAACTAATCCAGTTTCGAGGTAATAGTTCGGTGGATTATGGTATCAAGACCCCTCCCAATGTTGGTACTGGGACTTGAACATCTGTTTGGTCCCTAACTCAACACACCATCTACCATCTGAGTTAGCAAACATTAGTAAATGAAACTCAAGTATATAATTGTATTACAATCTCCGTCTGTCAAAAAATAAAAAAAAAAATAAAAAAAAAATTGTATTACAATCTTTGATTGTTGTTGGAAAATGTTAAAGCAAGTCAACACTCTGCTTTTTCCTTTGGTCTATCTCTCCTACTGATCATCAATTATATAAGCTGATGATATGAATCATTTATCTTTCAAAACAACCCACTGAACCCCACACCTCTTAACCCTCACTTGTCGTCCAAACCTTACTTCTAACTTCAACTGAAATTGAAATGATTCCTCCTTTCCGCTAAAAACTTCATCAATCCTTCCCGATTGATAATTCGAGTACCACAAAAACACATGATCTCCATCATAGAATCTCTTAATCGCACAGTATGGGTATGGCCGATATTTAATGAACACCCTGAATTGTTCAGAAAAATCATATATCGGTTCCCAATGAGAATCGAAGTCAATCCAAGAGTCAATGTGATGATGGAATTCTACTGCAACACAAAATGCCAAGGTGAGGTAAGAAGGATAAGAGAAATGTGGGAACCTAACAACCACTGAATTTCCTTCGCTTTGATATTTGAACCACTCTGGTATTTCAGCTCCAGGTATAACCATTTTAAAACTTGTCTTCACCTGTGTTATAGAAAACAAAACATTATAAATAACTTACTATAAAGAGGTTAAATAGAAAAATTAGGAAAAGCTGTGGAGCTTACTTACATGGCATGGTAAAATGGTCATTTCTTCAACTCTCCTGCATGCATCTGCAATAATCTTGTGGCGAGCATTGTTGCCCAAGTTGAAGCACTTTGAAAAATAAAATTTATAATCACCTGTGATTGCAGGGAAGTTGGTTGGATTTGAGAGATATTTGAGTGCGATGGATGCAATTGATGCAGCTTGCAGAATCCTACAACCACATGCTTTGAGTGTTTTGAGTTGCCAGGGAAGAAATGGCAAACTTCGCAGTCTCTCGCACCCCTCAACACTTAAAAAGTTTAGTGATGGTAAAGAGACAATGTCAGTTGGGATTTCTACAATCCCACTTTCGCTAAGAGATAGCTTTTCTAAAGAAGTCAAACCATTTAAAGGAGGCAATTTTGACAGTTTTGAGCAACAACTGAGATCCAATGATTGAAGGCATTTCAACTCACACATGCTGTCAGGAAGAATCTCGAGATCTTTACAAGTATGCATAGACAAATGAACAAGTGACGAAGATAAACATCTGATTGATGATGGCAATTCTCTTATTGGATTATTATCTAAACGTATTGTTAGAAAACTTCCAATGCATGGAGGACTGTTGAGGAAATCAAGAGAACAAGGCCACTCTTTCACCCTAGAAAAAGAATAATCTAAATATTTTATGCTACTCGGAAGCTCTGGAAGAAGCTTTAAATTCAAGCAACATTGGAGATGAACCTCACGAAGAGAATTTGCATGAACAAGGCTTGGAATGCTTCTCAAGTTTTTGCAGTCATTCAAAGATAAAGTTGTAAGATTCTTGAAAGTTCCAATACACGGCGGCAGCACTTCCAAACTTTCGCAGCCCTTAAGATGTATATCTTCCAGTTTAGTTGCTGAAGAGAGATCGGGAAGCCTCTTTAAGCGACGGGAACCTTTAAAATTAAGGATTTTTAAGTTTGGAAGACGACACTGCAAGGCAATCGAAAGCTCATATCTAAACCAATACGTTTTCAAAAATATAATTACTATCTAATAATAATTCAAATAGTTGTGCGAGGGAAAAACAAAATAATAGATGATAAAATGTTTATTTTGAGAAAATTGATAAATGATATACTGAATGCATGCCTACTCCAAAAGGCTAACAAGCAAAAACAATTAATCCTCTAATTATTAACTAAAATAATAGTGTTTATATTAATCATTTATCTAAAATATTAGTTTGGAGATTAAAAAGTAAAAAGTATAACTATAACACTCTAACCTGATTTCCATCCCAAAGATGTGTAAGGTTGCTTCTGGGTAATGCAAGCATAACTAGGCTCTGCATCAAACATTTAATTGGCAAAGACTTGTATGGATAGCCATTAATGATTACCAGCCGTAGTTTGGGCATCAATGATAAGGCTTCGCAACGGAAGTGCAGCTTTTCAACTTCAACCATATTCATGACTATGGCTTCAACTGTTTCATCCCTCTAATAATTAAGAGAATACAATAATATCAAATGTAAATACATTTCCAAATAGAATGAAAATATTATTAGAAGCTGTTTCTTATGGAAGAAAATTAATTGATTTAATAATATTATAGCTAGCCAAATTATACTTTTTCATTTTGTTTAATGTTTCATCTTTTAATTCTTAATACATATATAGTTTCTAAGCAAACTTTCTTTGCTGACTCCTTGTCGTTACTTTAAAGCTAATTTCTAACAGCATTATTCATAGTCACTTCAATTGAAAAAAGTACATAATTTAATACATTACCGTATTCATCTTCGATATATGAATAATATCCTTATTATTACACAACCGACCCTTCCTCCGAGCAATTTCCTGACCCATCTCCTCCACTAAATCATGCATCCGCAATTGATCCCATTTATCAATAATTATCAAACACTTCTCAATTAGTCGGTTTATTCCCCGCCTCGTCAGAGAACCACGACCACCTATAATATTTATAACTGAATTTTTTTTATAACCTTTGAGACAACATATGTCAAGAAATATGAGTTTCAAATCATCATCCAGTCCCTCAAAACTTAATTCCAGGATTTTCATAATACTAGGGTCCGGGATTTGATTTAATTTATCCAATTCCATTTCCCATTCATGCGGTGTCCTTCTGCATAAATGGGAACCCAACACTTTAAGAGCCAAGGGAAGGCCCTGAGCATAACGTAGTACCCTACTTGACAACTCCATGTAATCCTTTGGAAGATACTTTTGTTTGAAAGCTTTCATACTCAAGAGCTCAAGAGCATTACTTTCATCTAATCCCCCAACCTCATATATATAGATTTCACCAACATTGTTGAAGACTTCTTTATCCCTGCTTGTCAAGATGATTCTACTCCCAGGACCGAACCAACCCTCACCCACACATAAAGCTTCTAATTGTTCTGGATTACTAACATCATCAAGAACAACAACCACCTTAATTCTACTCAATGAATCCTTGATATAAGTGGGTATTGCATTAAGCATTTCTATGTTCGTACTTTCAATCCCTAAGAGCTGAGAGAGAAACTTTTTTTTCAAACAAATAAGGCCATTCTTTTCTGATTCTTCCCTAATGCTGTGAAAGAAGTAGTAGCGGTCAAATTGATAAGATATTCGACCATAAAGAATTTCGGCAATGGTTGTTTTGCCAATGCCTCCCATGCCCCATAATCCTACAAAACGAACATCCCTTGATCCCATGCTTAAACATGGGAGAATCCTCTCAATGTGTGAATCCATCCCAACCAACCCCTTTGAAGGAGTAACGGGGTTGGGATAAAGTCTCTGCACAATATCCTCCACAATTTTCCCAATGAATTCCACCTCATTTCTACAAAAGAAATGATGAACACATACCATGTAATGAGTTCAATTGAATTCTTTTAAAATTCATATAACAAAAATGAAATGTTTAAAAGATCTGTAGATCAGATTTTTAGTTTTTGGACACGTATAAATGAAAAGGAATTACCTGTAATTGCTGATATCCCAACCAGATATATCGGCTGCTTCTTTTAAAGCAGAGCACCATTTCTGGATCCTGTCTTTGCATTTGCTCGATTGCTCCTTCTCTTTCTTGAATGCTTCTCCAAATTTTCCAGTGAGATCACTGACATCTGAGGGATCAACATTATAGAAAATTGGTACCGCCGTTTGGCCTAATCTTTTGCACTCCATTATCTTCACCAGCTCATCTAGACACCACGGAGAGGATGCATAGTTTTCTGAGAAAATGATGACAGAAATCTTTGATTCTTCAATTTTTCTCAGGAGAGTAGGAGAGATCTCTTCTCCTCTGTCAAGATCATTTTCATCTATGAATGTGTGGATATGTTTTCGAACAAAAGCAGCGTAGAGATGGCTGGTAAAATTATGGCGAGTATCAGAACCTCTGAAACTCAAAAAAACATCATAGCGAATTTTAGTGAGACTAGTTGCAGATGAAGAAGCCATTTTCAGAAGATAGAGAAAGCTCAGATGGAGGTAAAGCTAAGTACTTATAAAATGAAGAGGTAAAGCTAAGTACTTATAAACAAAATAGCTTCAACGAAGTTTCCATGAAGTTGCAAGGATTTAAAGAGACACTGCTTTTGGATCTGATATCAAATTCTACCAAATTTCTGCAAAGTTGAGATTAAATTTCAAACAGTGAATGGTGGGGACACAGCTTTTGAAATTGCAGCAAAAGACAAAAGAAAAAACAGCAATGGAAAAGTTCCTGAGTGCTTTTGATCCTTCTTTTCTGGCACTCCCACTTCTTTTCTTTTTTTTTTTTTTTTTTTTTTTTCTTTTTCCACGTTTCACCCAAAATACACACTTTCCTATGTTTGACTTACATACTTCCCAATGTGCATGTCAATGTTTACATATGGGTCATTGCTATTTTGATATGTAGATGTAAAAAAAGAAAAAAAAAACTCAACGTTAAATTCCAAGTGAAAATATAAATTCAGTGACAAATTTGAAGATTAATTATATGTAGGGGTTGAGTAGTAGTGCAATATTTAAGAATCTGTGTTATATGTGAGGCTCAAAATTAATAGCATGTTTTGATAAATCAGAGTTTTATTAAAATTAATAGCATCCAACCTAGCTATTAATTGGAAAGGCTCTAATTTAAAAGCTTTAATTAAAACAAACAGTGATTTACATGTAAAAAAATAAAATAAAATAAAATGAAGTGTACCAGTATGTGGTAGTGATATGGTTTTGACCTAAGAAAGGGTTGAAATAAACAAAGGGTTGTTGATGCAGCGGAAACTCAAACAAAGGATAGTAAAGTCTGTTGATCCTGCACGATGCTGGAAATTAGTCTCCTACTAGTTGAATTTCGCAAAATTTACAAAAGCAGGGTAAGGGAAATAATTCCGAAATTTTATTGAAATCAAAACTGATTACAATTGAGAAATAAAAGCCTATTTATAGGCAAACTACCCTAAATGTAATAAAACTCCTAAACAATAAAAACTTTTAAACAGTCTAAACTTCCTAATTACAAAAAATAACTGTTTTCAAGTTGAATTGCTGATCCTTTTTACAACTTGTGGCCCGAATCATACTCCTCCTCTTAGAAAAACTCGTCCTTGAGTTTTTCCGTTAGGAAACCAAGCCTTAAGTTTGTTAAACGGATCCATATTCAAAATATAATTGATCCCAATAAAATCGATATCACTTTTCCAATCAGAATTCCCATATTTGTCTTCATGTACTTCATCATAAATTGGCTGTAAAGTTTCTTTAATACCAATAATCTTATCACAAGAATCATAATCTATTACTTTAACACAAGCATATTCTTTAGTATATGTTGGAGGTAAAGTGCAATCAAAGAATTTACCTTCTCCAAGCTTTGATTCTTGAGAGAAAACTACTCCATTCTCTCTGTCATAGAACTCTTCCAATCCAACAAAAGGATTTCTAAATTCTTCATAATTAGGGTTCCTCCTTTGTCGAGGATTCACCCTCATGTGAACTGCGAACAGCCTATCTATTCGGTCTGCCAAACGATCCACAATAGTCTCCATTCTCTGGTCTATTAGGATTTCGAGGCGTTGCTTTAGTCTCTGCTCTAATCGGTTCATATCTTCCTGTCCCGCAACCTCATCGACTCTGCGCTCTCTTCTTGGCGGCATGATGACGACTAAGGTTTAGGAATTCGGCTCTGATACCAACTGATGCAGCGGAAACTCGAACAAAGGATACTAAAGTCCGTTGATCGTGCACGATGTCGGAAGTTAGTCTTCTACTAGTTGAATTTTGCAAAATTCACAAAAGCAGGGTAAGGGAAATAATTCCGAAATTTTATTGAAATCAAAACTGACTACAATTGAGAAATAAAAGCCTATTTATAGGCAAACTACCCTAAATGTAATAAAACTCCTAAACAATAAAAACTTCTAAATAGTCTAAACTTTCTAATTAAAAAAAATACTAAATAAATTAAAATACAAACAAAATAGGAATCTTTATCAATCTAGGATCCCTACAATAAAATCTATTTCTAAACCGAATTATAATATAATTGTAATTAAAATAAAGATACAATTTAAAACATATATTTAATTTATTTCCATGACAAGTAACTGTTTCCAAGTTGAATTGCTGATCCTTTTTACAACTTGCAGCCCACATCAGTTGTCCATCTTAAATTAAGGATATGGTTTTGACCTTTCTAATGAATAATCAACATATATATAATGAGTATTGGAAAACCAAAACTACATGGGAAAAATAAAAAGTATATATATGTTAATTATTCATTAGAAAGGTCCGGTCCATATGGATTGAATCCATTATAAAATTTCTCATGTTCCTTGACTAAAAAAAATTCGAAATTTGGACTAATCAACTATAACATGGTGAAAGATGGGACTGATTTGTTAAAGGAATGTTAAAGCAACTTCTCAACTTGCTGCGAACGACTGAGTAGTCTTTAATATAGAAATGTCAAGCTTAAGTTCTTCCATCTCTATATTCGATTTTACATTTATAATTATCCAAATACTGGATCAGTAAAAGAGTAACCTGATCCTAACACAAAAGCATATCAAAATCAAATAAAGAACTAAGAAAGTGAAATTTCCGAAAATAACAATCTGTGCACACCTTTTGCTATTTTCTTAAATATTATTTTTTAAATGTCACAACTGCTTATACTGTTATTTTTGTATTTCCTTTTCAATTTTCTTTTTTCCTTTTCATATTCCTTTCTTCGTTTTTCATTGTACGATCATTCTATTCTTCTCATTCGTCTCACGATTGTTTTTTACTTCTTCTCTTTCCGTTTTCTATTCTCAATTGCTATTTGTTTTTCTTCAATTCTCATTGACTTTCTTCACTTTTTCATTTGTTTGGATCAGTAACTGCGTCTATGTACTCAACAAAATGTTTCATTGTTTTTGTTTGATTTTATTTGATTTCTGTTGATTTCGTTCCTTTTTCATTGATTTTCTTCATTATTCTTCTTTTTCATTTGATTATAATTGCTTTTTGTGTTATTCATTTTTTTCAGTTCTTTTTTTTTTCATTTTTTTTCCTCTTGCGTTTTATACAATTTTTTTTGTATTTTCCGTGAATGTATCTAATCTCTTTGTTTTTTTGCATTTTTTGTGTGTTCGGTTTCTATGATATACATGTATGATACCCTCGAGATACACTATTACATTATTGATATATGTTTGATATAATTTTGATATATGTGTAATATATGTATGATACATCTATAAAAATAAAATAATGAGAAACATGTAAAAATAAGATAAAATAAAAGGAAAAATGTAGAAACAATACCAAATGTAACTAAAATAACAAAACAATGTAATTTTAAAAAAGTTAAAAGACAATGTAAAAAATTAATGAGATGAATTGTTGATATAGCGTTGATACACATGTGTGTTACATGTATAATGTATTTATAAACAATACAAAATAATAAGATACATGTAAAAATAACACAAAATAATGAGAGAGATGTAAATACAACACCAATTGTAATTAAAACAATGCAAGAGAAAAAAATGCAATTCAATAGTTATAAACAAAGTAAAGATCACTAAGTTAGTTAGGCAAACAAAAAGGCAATTCAAATAGTTTTGTTTCCTCTGTTTTGTTGGTGAATTACAACAAATGTAATTCGTTGAATAAAGATTACAACAAATGTAATTAAAACAAGAAAAAAAAAAGGCTTAAAAAATAAGGTAAAAAAATGCAACTGACATATCGTATATGTATCATAAACGTATCAAATATCTATCAAACGTGTATCGTATAAGTATCAAACACTTATCAATGAGTTTTAAAAGCCGTATCACGCTGAAATATTTTCCATTTAAAGAAATGTGTTGGTTTATCAAATTCTAGTATTTGAGCTATTTTGAAACTCATTCTAACCTTGTGTTGTTTTATTTATTTATTTTTTTTCTTAGTTCTGTATTTTAGGAATTAGAAAAGTGACATCTTGGAAATATTTTTTTTTTCTTTTAGAAGTTTTCATTATATGGTATGTTAGTTAGTAGGTGTAAATTTAGTGGTATTTGGATAAAAGAAAATCCATGAATAAAACTACATATGAATCGAAGTTGAATAATTTGGTTGCCTTTTTTAACAGTAGGGCCAATCTAGCCCCATCAGTGAAGCTTGAAGAGCTAAACCTCCATTAGCCCAATGGAGCATACTTTACACTATAGACAGCCCAAAATCATACTTCTGCTTTCATGCCCAGAATTTGAATTCCTCCATTACTGAATTAGGGCTTTTTCAATTTTTGAATTCCTTGCTATGTTACCTCCCAAAAATCCCATCTTTCTTCCTTGCAGCCATGGCTAACGAAACGAGCAAGAAAAACAGACACAATAAAAATCAAACTTAAGAATCTCAATTCAATTACAATCTCAATTCTTGCTCTAAATCCAAAAACCTCTCCTCTGCCATCACTCTCTACGACGATGCAGCTTCGAAGAACATTTGCCTCAGCAACAATCACTTCAATTCTCTTCTTTACCTCTGCTCCATCTCTCTTTCTAACCCCACAACTAAAATGAAATAATAGAAAACGTAATTATTACCTATAAAGGCAGTAATTCTGAAACATTCCGTTAATTATAACATGCCAGAATAAGGGCTTTTTGTTCAATTTCTATTGATTTCGTTCTTTTTTCATCGTTTTCTTTTTTCACTTGATTATAATCCTTTTTTTTGTTATTCATTTCATTGGGTGACTATATTTGCGGATTTACTTGTATGAAAGAAAATGGATTGCTAACTTAAAATTCTTTTGTGCCGAATTTATTTGATACGTAATTCTCCTGTAGTCAACTTTTAGTAATACTAGAAAAAGCCCCCTCGCTTCGCTTCGGGAATGCACTTGTCGCAATATTTTTTTAAATCAATTACATTTATGGGAAATTTATAAAATGTAATTCGGATTAAACGAAATTGTATTGGGAAAAAGAAAAAACGTATTTAATTTTTCAACAGGACATGATAGGAAATTTAAAAGAAGGTATTATATAGCATCATATAAATCTAGCAAATGTTTTGATAATATAGTTTAAGAGAAAGGAATACAAATCATTGTTGAGTGTGAAGAATGCATATTACATACCATCAAATCTCCACTTGTCTATTATGTAGCTGCCCAGCAAATCTAAATGCTTTTAAAATCTTTCCATGGTTTTACTGCTCCGATTAAAAAAAAAAAAATTCTATATTGTTTTCACATGTACTATATTTTCGAGCAATTTTTCGCACACCAGGAATCGATATAAATAACTAATAATTGGCAGATAGGACTATAAAATGGTCAGAAACTTAGTACTCTTTGACAGAACTGATTATGTCAATATGTTTATGTACAATTTCTATGATGCACTATACAAATGATATAAAGATTGGAAAAATTATTCTGTTTTTACAACAGAAAAATAATTCTTACTGCACCTCGAGAAGAGGTACAAAGGAAGAACAAAAAAAGTACTCAAGAAACACAATTTGTTACCTCGTACAACCTGCTGCAAAATGATTGAAGATGGTTTGTAAAGTTGCTTGGCTGATACTATATTCTGCTATACCCAGTTGATTTCTGATGTATGATATCAATGTAAGTTTTAATGAGAGATGTGAGAAAAGATAACTGAATTACACATTATTAATGAGTTCTTTACCTGTTTTGCTGGAGGTGTCCAAAAACATCTGCAAGCAAGAGACCACCTTGGTATGGCAACTGCAGTAAAATCATGGATCAGATGCAAGATGGATAAGCCTGACATGTGAATATTGATGAGTAAGCACACAGAATCTATAGATACAGATTCACGCAACCAAAGCTTATGTGGTATAATAGAACTGCACAGTATTATAGAATAATATGTAAGGAGGCTGCACAAAAGTTGGATTCACTAACTGCATTCACTTAAAAGTTCGAAAACAAAGGAGGGTGGACAAAATAAGAGTCAATTTCCAAGTTTCTATCTCTGGATCCCTCTCAAAGCCTAGCTACTAAATAATAAGTAAAGAAAAATTAGAATCAGCAAAGAGAAACATGCATAGCATGAAAGGAAAAGAAAGATTAGCATTTAGCAGTGCAACAAACAACACGGAAAAAAAAACAATAGAATACAATTTTTGAGGAATATGCATTTCATATTTGCGAAGCGGAGGCAAAATTTTCTAAGAGTGTGTATGTCATGTTTATGAAGTTGAGTCCCAAGGGAAGACCGCTTCTGTCTCCTTCTGCACCTAATCAGAAACATTTTCTTTTTAAAGGAAAGGAGATTTGGAATTTTTCACACACAGTCAAGAAAACCAAGCTCTGATGACTAAAAACCATAAGCTCGAATATAGCACTTACCATGCCCTCCTTGCACTTGATAGTTGTAGCAGTAATTTCTGTTGTTCTTTCATCAAGGAATGTGAAAGTCTTTGTTAGCTTAGTGTTCTCAAAATAAGGATTGGCTTCAAACTGTATTAAGGACCCAATAACAGGATGGCTTTTAAACTGCAAAATTCAGAGGAAAAACAGATCTGATGAAATGACTGATTGATACGTTAAGCATGAGATGAAATAAAGTGATACTAACCACAATTCTCCACACGCAAGCAATGGATTTGATCTGGCATACACCCCCAAATTCTGGTATGTCGTCTATAGCCGAAGGACATTTTCGTTCATCATCTACAAAATGAACAACAACTTCCTCAATATTTCCCCCATCTCGAACAATTATCTAAACAGGACCACACAGGTCCAACTTGTAATTATAGACTCTATTCATCCTCTCATAAGTATGAACGTGAAGAGCAAAGAATCGATATTCCACAGCAAAGAATCAATATTCCACAGATACTGAAATCATAAGCTTTCTACAAACGCATCATTTCCAACAATGCAACAATCTTAAACAATGAATTGATGAATACCATCATTTACCTGAACTCATATAAAACCATTATGAAGTAGACATTGACAAAAAATAAAAATTTCCTGCAAGAAATGTACCTTGGTGTCCAGCATTATTGATAAAACCTTGTCATCAGATTCGGCATTGAATTCTTTTACCACATTTATAGTTTTCTGGTGTGAAGAATGATCTCCATGTGACATATTCAGGCGAGCTACATTCATTCCAGCTTCTGCTAGTTTGGATATCATTTCGGGTGAGCTAGTAGAAGGGCCTATTGTACAGACTATTTTTGTTTTTCTTAAAGAATGTGAAGCTTTTCCTTTCTGCCCTGCAATCTGTCCAAACTTGAAATTTATCGGATCAACGGACAAACTTCATAAAAGAAGGGAAAGTCGAACTCATATAAAACCATTATCAAGTAGACATTGACAAAAAATAAAAATTTCCTGCAAGAAATGTACCTTGGTGTCCAGCATTATTGATAAAACCTTGTCATCAGATTGGGCATTGAATACTTTTACCACATTTATAGTTTTCTGGTCTGAAGAATGATCTCCATGTGACATATTCAGGCGACCTACATTCATTCCAGCTTCTGCTAGTTTCCATATCATTTCAGGTGAGCTAGTAGAAGGGCCTATTGTACAGACTATTTTCGTTTTTCTTAAAGAATGTGAAGCTTTTCCTTTCTGCCCTGCAATCTGGCTGCTACTCACGAACTTAACAGGAGCATTGAGGTTATCCTAAACATTTAAATTCAGGTTTATTCCCTTTAGTACAGCCTGAACTGTTCAGCGTTTAGAGACTGCTTTCTGTGCTTCAGTTTTTCCACTGCTTAGTGGAGTTTCCGCTGGAGTTAAAGGAGATTGAATTGGCGCCTCAGGAGAATCACCTACCAATATCCTTGAACCTGAAATCCCCTAAAAAATGAGACAAAACGAATTACAAAAGCTTAACGAAGAAAAAAATTAGAAACGCAGATTCTGCAACAGAAACAAAATCTAAACATTTTACCAATAATGTATATCTGATCACCGTACCTATCATTTTTGTGAATATCCTGGTTCTTGTGCCAAGTCCATAATGCATATGTACAATTCAGAACCTGCATTCTGGACAGAAAAGCATAAATCTTCACAAATACTGATGTAAAAACTGTTAATACAGAAATCACTTTAAACAAATGTGCCATATTAAACTCAATTTCATATGGTCTCACCTGGTTACAGATAATCCAGAGATAAAGTATGAACAATTTTCAGGTTTTCTCTGACCTTTGGAATATTTGTTTGTGCAGGACAAATTAAAAGAGGTCACAGCATCATAGGCTTAGACTATACCTCAAGTATTCCATGCCCAATACTGCTTTCTCTGAAACCACTCCACTTCCAGAGACCTTTTTTCTAGAAATAAAACCAGCTTTGTGAGCTCTTCCTTTTATACTGTGGCCTATTTGGGGTCTTACTGCAGTCAGCAATCAGCTATTCGAAGGATTGGAGGCTAAGTTTGACAGAAATACTGTAAAAACCAAACACCTTAATGAATATTAGTGCCCTAATCAAAGCAGCAGAATGGGACTACATCAGAATTCCAAACAAAAAACCAAACAAAAAGCAACCAAGTCAAACAAAAAACCCAAGAGACCTGAGCAGATTCAAAACGGAAAAAAACAAAGCAATTTTAGAATGAACCAACATGGATCTTTCAATTGTTACAAAAGCAAAAGCAAAAAAACACTACGAAGAACTAACCACTATAACCGAAGACAAAGAAGAGGAAAATACAAAAAGCATGAAAATAACTCACCGGCGAAACCAACAAATCCCGTCGCTCCATCCTCTGAAAACCTAGGGTTTCCATGAACAGTCAGAGAAGCACAGAGAGAAAGACTCACAAAAAAACAGTTTTAACAAAGACAAAGAAGAGAAAAATACAAAAACGAAGGAGAAGACTCACCCGCAAAACTAAGAAATACCGTCGCTCCATCCCGGGAAAACCTAGGGTTTCCAGAAATCGCAACCATCCTACCCATACGCCGGCGACTCTGGAAGCAGCAAAGGAAAACCGGCTTGGCACAGATCCGTTGACGGTGAGCGATTCACTGAGAGCGGGTCATCATCTCCGGCAGACAAAGAGAGAGAGCAAGAGAGAAGATAGAGAGAAGGAAGAGAGGGAAACAACAAATGAAAACATACGCGTAAACGCGTCTGAAGATGTGAGGCGGCACAAAAGGCAAAAGGGAAAAAGCGGAAGGGCAAAATGGGACATTCATGTTCTGAGGGTTACATTGTCCGAAATTGGACAAAAATTCCCAATTCAGCCAAATTGAGGCAGGAGTTTTAATATATAGAATAATAATTACTTTTATTTATTAAAATTTCGACTTATAGAAAAATGAAATAAAAAGATAACCGATGGTATTTTAGTAAATTGATAATATATCATATAATGATGGAAAAACGTTCAAAATAGACGAAGAGATGTATTAATATAATAAGGACAAAACATAGGAAGGTGGTTATTAAATTAGCAAAATAGAAAAAGATCTTAATGTATTTTAGTAAACCTCAAGAAGATCATAACTGTTTACCTGACATTAATTTTTTTCGTTACAAAAAGTTTACCGAAAGGAATGAATTCAAAGTCAACAATCCAACAAATACAGCAGATGGCTCAAATATTAAGCCTTGCGATAAAGGAGAGAATACATGATTACGTACAAACATGAAAAGATTAGTCTAAGCTCATTCGTACTCTATATTCTCTTTCACTACTACCAATTCTCCAGCCCGCATCAGCCATAATTTTTGCACCATTCTTTTGTTCATGTTCAACTTGATGATTAAAGTACCTATTGCATCTAATCATCAAGTATGTCATTCAACACATCATCTAGTTTTCCAAAACCCTGTTCCAAGATTCTTTCAAGAGGACCTTCATCCGATTCATCCAGAAAATCCCTAACTGAAAGTAAGTCCTTCAACACATTATCTAGACGTCCTTCAAAACCACGTTCCAAGAATCTTTCAACAGTGGAGGTAGGAGATTGATTTAATATATTCAATTCAATTTCCCATTGGTTTGGAGTCTTCCTACATAAATGGGAACCCCACTGTTTTAGAACCAATGGATGGCCTCGAGCATAATGTAGTGCCTTTGTTGTTAGCACTGCATAATCCTGCGGGGGATACTTTTGTTTGAAAGCTTTCATACTCAATAGCTCAAGAGAATCCCTCTCATTTAATCCCTTAACATTATGTATATAAATTCCATCAACAGTATATAGCACATTTTTATCTCTGCTTGTTAATATAATTCTACTTCCAGGACCAAACCAACCTTCACCTACACCTGAAGCTTCTAATTGGTTTTGATCACTAATATCGTCAAGAACAACAACCACCTTCATTCTACCCAGTTTATCCTTGATAAAAGTGGGTACTGCATTAAGCATTTCTATGTTTATACTTTCAACACCTAAGAGCTGAGAGAGCAATTTTTTTCTCAGATGAATAGGCTCATTCTTCTCCGATTCTTCCCTAACATTGCAAAAGCTGTAGTAGCGGTCAAACTGACCAGATACTAGACTATAAAGAATTTCAGCGATGGTTGTTTTACCAATGGCTTTCATGCCCAACAATCCTACTAAATGAACATCCTTTGATCCCATGGTTAAACACGACAGTATCTGATCAACATGTGAATCCACCCCAACCAAATCATTTGAAATTGTAAAGGGGATCGAAAACAGTTTCTGCTTAATATGCTCTGCAACTTTTTCAACTAATTCTGCTTTGTTGCTGAAAAGGATTGGATAAACACAACATGTATAAAATGAGTTGAAACTGGAATTTAAAACCTGGAAAATTCAATGGAAGAGGTAAGTTAGTAACTGAACTGAAAAGCCCGTCAGGGTTTCTATCAAATGGTTGGACTGCAGATTCAACTAAACAATTCATTCTTTTCTAAATCAGAAAGTGCACTATAAAAAGCAGATTTACCTGTAATTGCTGAAATCCCATCCAGACAGATTGGCTGCTTCTTCTAAAGCAGAGCACCATTTCTGGATCCTGTCTTTGCTGCTGCCGAATCGCTGCTTCTGTTTCTCAAATGCTTCTCCAAATTTTCCGGTCAGATCACTGACATTAGAGGGATCAACAAGATAGAAAATTGGCACCACCTTTTGGCCTGTTGTTTTGGTACAATCCATTATCTTCAGCTCATCGAGGCACCATGGAGAGGATGCATAGTTTTCCGAGAAAATGATGGCCAAAAACTTGAATTCTTCAATAGTTTATATGAGAGTAGGCGAGATCTCTTCTCCCCGATCAAGAACGGTTTCATCTATGAAAGTACGGATGTGTTTTTGACGCAGAGCAGCATAAAGATGGCTTGTAAAATTATGGCGTGTATCAGAACCTCTTAAACTTAAAAAAACACCATAACTAATTTTAGTGACTGGTTGAAGATGAAGAAGCCATTTTCAGAAGAGGGGAAAGACAGAGAGGAAGCCAGAGAAAGAAAAGGGGGAAAAAGGAAGAGGTAACGCTAAGTACTTGTAAACAAAATAGCTTCAATGAAGTATCCATGACATTGCAATGAAAGAGGCACTGCTTGTGGAACTGAATATCAAATTCTATGAAATTTCTACAAAGTTGAGATAATATCATATTGCGAATGGTTAAGATTCAAGAAATGTCAACACAAGGTTTCAACTTGCTGCAATAGACAAAATAACTATGTAGAAAGGTTTTAAGTATGTTTACCATACCAAATAGCTTCCATGAAGTTTGGATGAAATTCCTAGTGTTCCGGAACTAAAAAACTTCGATGAAATTGCTGCGAATTTGGACTAATTAACTATAACATAGTGAATGGCGGGACCGATTTGTTGAAGAAATGTACGCAAACCTTCTTAACTTGCAGCAGATGACAAATTAGTCTTCAATGCAAAAGAGACAGCAGAATGCTACATCAATGCATAAGTGGCAAGCTTAAGCTCTGCCATAATTCGAATACAAAAGAACATCATAATCAAATACAAATTGAGAAACTTGAAATGAATCGAAAAGAACATTAAAATTAAAAATTTAATTTGAATCAGATTTGAATAATCAATTACCTTCTTGGAATCCGAAAGCCATGCTCATGAGATTGTGAATCTCGAGCTACAAAAGAGAGATTAGGAAAGTTCCACTGGAGAAAATTGGAAAATAGGGACAGAATAGGGTTTAGGGTTAGGTTTTCAGGTAATCGGAGAACATGAAGACGGATAAATAATTGAAGCAATAGACGCGGTAGTAGATGAATAATCGACTTGAGAATTAATTCTCCCATAGCCAGCATTCCTCCGGCGAAATGAAATCTCAGCTGAATTTGCTCTGTATTCTTATGAATTGCTGGATTATTTGCCATTTCAATTGCTGAAAAATTAGACACAAAGCTTCTGGTTCCAATCCAAGATCACCGTTCATAAATGCTAATTTAAAATCGAACTGAAACTGATACACCTTCCATTTTCAAAATTGTTAGCATGGAAGGTGACCCAGACAAGGGGAAATGACCCTTTCGATGGTTTCTCAAGCTTAATGACATTACTGGTCCTCCAATGATTAGAGATATAACAAAATTGTCACAAAATTTTAATTCATGAAGCAAATCATTGAATTTTGTTTTTTTATGTTCTTTTGGTTGGAATTTACCAAATATATTCTCCGAAAATGTCAGTTAGATGTTACATAATAAAATATTTTGACACTTGAGACATGAATAATATAAAAAATTAATTATTTTAGTTTTTTTTTATCTTTAACGTCACGGGTATTTAACATTTAGATCGAATTTTTGGCGAATGGATTAGATCAATATCAGCCAAAAGGAAAATAAAAGAAAAAAAAAAGTGAGAAGTTTTGTGTTGCATATTTTATGGTTTTTTAAAAATTTCATTTCATTTGTGATGGTTGAAAGACTATAGATGTAATTAAACCCAATTCCTATCACTAATTAATTCAAATAAATATTTTAAAAAAAATGCTTTGGATACAACTACTAAGGTTGGTGTAAAAGTATAATCTTCTTGGAAAATAAAATAATTCCACTTTCTTGCAAGAAGTTTCCATTAACGTCCATGAATGCAACTTTTGAAATTATAATTAATCTGTTTATTTATTTATTTTTTTTTTTATAAGATTTCATGGAATTGCAGGAGAAGAGATATGTAAACACAAGTTTTGAAATTGACATAAAAATAGTATTTGTTGGCTAAAGAAAACTATGAATTTTTCTACATAAATTGGTTAAATTTATATGAAGAAAAATGACTCAACTTAATTTATACTTTTTTATTTAATAAAAACTTAATTTATACTTCAAATGTACATAACGATATATACACATAAATTCAAATTGACCAATAATTATGATAACGGACATATATATATATATATATATATATATATATATATATATATATATATATATATATATATATATATATATACTAAATCAATTATCATTAAGCTGATGTATACAATTCTCCTTAATTGTAGTTTTTCATTTATTAATCATTTATTTTTTAAGTAAATTTTTTTTTTTTTTTTTTTTTTTTTTTTTTTGCAATTACTAACGAAGAAGTTTGTTCATTTTTTTTTCTCCCACCACCAATATTCGCTCAATTCAAAATTTAAACTACCTCTCTGGCTTAGTGCAATTTGTTTTACACTTATCTTCCATCTTGTTCTCCGGCTTTCTCCCTCTTTTGTTATGATTTGGTTCTCAGTGTCTGTCTACTGCTTCCATTGAGAGTTGTATTCCTCAAGTAACGGTTTAGTTAACTTACCTCATTTTCCTGTTTCTTCATTGTTTGATTCTATGTTTTTTGTTTTCATATTAGAATGATTCTTCCACGTGTAAATTTTAGCTGTTAATTGATTTTTTTTCTTTAATCTAGGAGATTTGAGATATAACGGTGATTGGTTTTATTTGTGTGTTTAGTAAGCACTAAGGAATCCATTTCAATTTCTGTTCAGCAGTATAGTTGTATATTCCTTCCGTTGTCCCTTCCTTCGATTCTTCTTTCTGATTTTTTATGCCAATTTTTGTGTTGTCGACTACCAGTTTCTTTTGGTTCTTGCTAGAGCTTTTAATCCCTTCTTGAGCATTCTCGTGAAGGAGAGATGACAAGCGGATCCTATATTTGATTCGAAAACATTTTTTTCTATAAGAAGAGTTAACTTTAAGGTGCGAGCTTCTTCTTCCTTTTCTGATTTTTGTTGCCATTCTATAATATTCCACAGCCATTTCTATTAATTGTAACTTATTTTAAACTTCCTTTTGTTTTGGATGCAAGCTTCAGAAAGTGTGATCCAGTAAGAGGACAATGGAAAATATAGATTGAATTTTAATGATTTTGTTTGTGCATTTCCTCCACATTCCACATGCACACTCTCTACCTGCCACATGCCTATGCCTTCCTCCCTCTGCTTTTGGGATTTTATTATCATCATTAGTTTAAGGGTCAATTTGGGATTGCTGTTACTGAAAGTGCTATCAGGGAAAGTTAGGTTTTCTTACTTTCTTTAAAAGTAGTTTTAAGTGTTTTTTTAGTGCTTTCCTAAATACAATCTGACTTTTACCAATTATGCATTTGAAACTGCTTTCTGCAGCCGCAAAAGTAGCTTTCAGCTAAAGTAAGTCCACATGCTTTGGCTGAAAGCTGCTTTCAGGACTGTTGAAAGCCGCCTCAAGCTGGCCCTAATTAAATAAAAATACGTTTTTAGCTTTTTTTTTTAAAGATTTTAATTTTTGTTAAACTATGTTTATTTTTTAAAATTTAAAAAATAAAATAAAACCTCTGTCACACCAAATCAAAACAAGACAAAATCTTAGACTAAAGTTGGAAAATAAACATAACTAGTTTTAAACCCCCGCTTTGTCAGGAAAGAAAAGAAAAAGTCTGAGTTTGTTATTCTAAGTGGATTTATTTTTAATATTTATTATTGTTATTATTGTTCAAGATTTTTAATATCATTGAGAGATAAATTAAAAACAAAAGTAATGGTGGTTTGAATTGAGCCCCCGATTGAAATATGCATTTACGAAACGTTCAAAAGGGAGAAGTAGATGAGAGAAACTGTCACTTGGAAAAGAGAAGATTGCGAGAAAAAATTTTGAGAGACGGAACAGGAGGAGCAGATGAGGAGAATCGTGACTAACGAAGAAGAAGACTGATTGAGAAAATAGAGTATAGCAAGAAAAAACTTTGTCATGCGTTCACCAAATCCAATGCCTGACTCCCGAGTTGAGGAAGAAAGAAGACTAAATTGGGAAAGAGAAGACTACAAGAAAAAAATTTGTTTATACTTTGACCAAATCCAACGGCTGAATTTTTTGTTAAAAAAGTCTAACAGCCGATAGCCCAGTAAATAAAAAAAAAATCTAACCCTCATGAATTTTGGAAAAAGCCTATTACATTCAGTTCGAGCCTGACCCATGAACAGTGATTCATATAATAAATTTTATATATCAAAAATTCAATTCTATACATATTGAATAATAAATCTGAAATTTTTTTTAGCGAAATTCTGTCAAAATAAACAAAAGAAGCAATTTATTTAGATGCATATATAATAAAAACAAACATTAAAAATAGATATGAAATCATTGTTTTAAAATCATGCGTAAACTTATATTTGTGTACTTATGAATATTTTTTGTTAAAATTAATTTTCAACTATAAAAAAAGGCAAAAGAGACATTTAAAAAAATGTAAAAGGAAAGAAAAAAACTAAAAAGAAAAATAGAAAAGGAAGAAGCATATGAGACGAACTGTTACCGAGAGAAAGAGAAGATTACAGGAAAAAAATTTAACTAGATAAAACAAGAGGAGCAGAAGGAGAAAACCAGGCGTAATGAATAAGAAGACTAACGGGGCAAAGAGAAGATCGTAAGTAAAAAATTTCTCTATACTTTCACCAAATCCAACGGCTGAGATTTTTCAAGAAAATCAAATAGAAGAAGAAGACTTACTGGGAAAAAAGAAGACTGCAAGGAAAAAATTGTCTATGATTTGACCAAATCCAATGGTTGAAAATTTTCAAAAAAAAAAAAAAAAATCTAACAGCTCACAGCGTAGTGGATAAAAAAATCAAATGCCTCATGAATTTTTAAAAAAGGCCTGTTACGTCCGGGCCGCGCTAATAAGTGACAAGATCTAATCGTATAATAAATTTAATATGTAAAAAATTCAGTTTTA
Source organism: Euphorbia tirucalli (assembly GCA_039660915.1). Lineage (NCBI taxonomy): Eukaryota > Viridiplantae > Streptophyta > Magnoliopsida > Malpighiales > Euphorbiaceae > Euphorbia > Euphorbia tirucalli. The sequence goes on along the minus strand of CM077639.1, from coordinate 2,462,324 downwards.
TACATATTTAATAATTAATTTAAAAAAGATTTCAGTGAAATGCGGATAAAGAAACAATTTATTTTGATGTATACTTGATAAAAGAAAATAATAACAATAAATATGAAATCATTGTTTTTAAAATCATGTATAACCCTAAGTTAGTGTATTTATGACTATACTATGTTAAAATTGATTTTCAATTATATAAAAAAAAAGCAACCATTTAAAATATATATATATTAATATTTATTAATTTAGAGAATAATTATATATATATATATATATATATATAGAGCAATAAAATTAAAGAAAAGAAAATAAAAGAAAAAATTAAAACAATTATAAAAAAAGTAAAAAGAAAAAAAAAAAAAATAAAATTGAATCCTGTTATAAGTCCTACAGATTCAATTTTAATTATATATAGATAAATAAGTGGAAAGTGGACCTAGAAAGGCAGCAGGCTTCCTGTTCTGATAAAGCAAAATATTCCACTTATAATGGCTTATCCATCAAAGATTCCTTCCACGTGTCCTTTTAACTTATTTTTTTAATACCTAATGTCTTTTCTTTTTCTTTTAATAAAATAAAACAACAATTTTTAATTTTTGAGATATTACTTGGTTTAAATTAAATTCCCCAATCCAATTTCTTTGTTTTGTTTGACTGATTAAACTTTACTCTATTGTAATAGTTATATATATATATATGTGTACTTAATATAGAAAAAAAAAATGCATTAATTTAATCATTATTTGCATTTGACTAAACGCATTAAAAAATTAATTGTCGTTGGATTGGACATGAGTCCTTTAGTGGTTTTTCAACAAATAATGTTGTTTTGAATGTATGATTTTAGAAAGTTGCTTTTCATAGTTTGTCGTTTGCATAATATTTAATGTGGAGGAAATATCCTATATATTTGCCTTTAGTTAGTAGCATGATTTTCTTGGATTGGCTAAATTAATGATCATTCTTCAATTAATATCCAATTGTGTTGAAATATATAATAAAGAGAAGAAAAAGTAGATAATCAAACATGCTATATATTTAATAAAAATGCTATAATATTTTTTTTTATAAAATATTAATTTAGTTCTCGAACTAGTGACGTATGCGTGGTCGTATCAATTAATAAAATCACAAAAAACCTGAGTCGAGCTATTAGCTAGGTTGTTCATTTATGACCAAAAACAATTTATCAATTAATAAAAGTATAACAAACTATAAATATTAATATCAAGTTCTACTACAAGAAATATTAGATTTAGTAACGAAAATATTTACACCAAAAAGATGACATTTAGTAGTAATATTTAAAATTTACTGCTAAAAAGAACATTTAGCCATACTTTTATCAAAATTTTGTTGTAAATCCTTACGGCTACAATATTATAGCAATAATATGGCACAATTTTATATTGTTGCCATAACTTATATCAACAATAAAATTTTTATTACATGTTGTTGCTACAAAGTTGTGACTCTAGGTATTTGCAGTACAAATTTGATAGAATTTTGTAGCTAAATGTGTTTTTTGATAACAACTTTTAGATATTGCTGCTAAATGTGCTCTTTAGCAGCAAAATTTATTTTGCTACTAAATCCAACATTTCTTGTAGTGTTAACGTGTTTTAATATAAGAAAAAATAGATAAAATTAGCAATAAATTGACAAATTGCCGGCTATATATATATATATATATATATATACTGACTTCATGGCTAGCAATGTCAAGATTGCGGCTATCAACAGCAACCTTATGAGCTCCCATGCTGCATATATCTCCAATTTTATTTTAAAAAAAGTTGCCACTAATAGTTTGATATAAATTCAATTTCATCGACATGAATAAAGAAAAAATATTTTTATAAAATGCAGTAAATTATTCATATTAAATAAACAATGATATTGTTATTTTTGAAAAAAAAAAAAAAAAAAAGATTTACCTTGAGCTATTGCTTGCAAGCCTAGTAGCATAGATGCTAATTTTGGAAAAATCTATAATAGGTCCATTCCTGATGAATTATCAAAATTACCCCACCAAATATATATAATAGGGGAATTTAATATTTAATATAGAGAGGAAAAAATTGCAATAATAATAAACTGTACAAATATCGAACAATTTCAGTTATGCAATGATCAGCTTCTTGGCAGAATAAGGATGCCATTATAACAACAAATCAAGAATTGGGATATCAGTTCGCAGATCAAAAAGTTCTTCAAAAATATCATCCAATATTCCCCACAACCACAAAAAATATTATAAAAATTAGAAACTAAACTAATTTAGAAAAACTAAAAGGGTTATTTTGAGTATATTTTTTATAGTGTATGATTAGTATTCAAGAAACATACAAAAAAAAAAAAAAAAAAAAAATCAAGAATAAGAAAATAAAAAGAAGTGTCTACAATAACCTCTTCTTTCAAGGTGTCCACAAGATTCCTCTCTTGACATCTAAGATCAATTCCAACTAGGGATGGCAATTCGTGTTCATAGGTCGTGTTTTTGTCGTGTCGAGGTACTCTGTTGAAACGTTTAAAGTCGACACGAACACGACGTGTTTAATTTTGACACAATTAATTGAAACACGAATACGACCCCTTTAACAAATGAGTAACACGACACTACCCATTTTACACGATTAATAAAAAAAATCAATTATACGATATACCCATATACAACACTACCCGTTTAGGGACCCGATAATAAATATTAGAGAACCTAGCTAATTTGCTACTAAAACTTCAAAATTATTAATAAAATATCACTAAACGCAATGGATGGAGAATGGAGATTAGGGATTTAGTTTTTTTCTTTTAAATTCTTATTCATATTGCCCTTAATTTAGTGACTGGTAAAATATAATAAAAATAAACGGGTTACGTGGGTTGACTCATTTATAATCCATTTATCTTGTATCATAAACGTGTTGACCCGTTTATGACACAGACCAGTTTAACGCTAGCCCAAATCCGTAAAAATGTGTGTCGTGCCTAAAATTGCCATCCCAAATTCCTACCATTTTTTGACGGCAATAATTATATGACATTGGAGAGTAGAAGAAATTGAAGAAGAAGAAGATTAAACCTTTTATAGTAATACTTCTTTATTTTGAGCTACTCAGTACTTTATCTCTTTATCTTTATCATAATTAGTAAAAACAAAAATAGCTAAAGACAAAAAAAAAAAAAAAAAAAAGATAAAGTGTAACTGACAATAAAAATGTGTGTTGATCTGAATGTGGACACATATAAATTAAAGAATATATGAGAATCGTTCACATAAACATACCTTGCCTTTATACTTTTTGAAAACTAAAATTGTGATTTTAATCTAAACAAATCTATCTAGATCTTACATTTTGAACAATTTAATTAGCATAATGAAATCAAAAGAAAAATAATTTATCAAGAATGTTATTTTTGGAGTTTTTACTTGGACAAATTTAGATTCTTTTAATTGATACAAATGAGGTAAATAAGATGTGATTATCAAAAAGAAAAAAAGAGGCAATGAGATTAGTAACATGCCATCTTAAAATAATAAAGGAAAAGAAAAGAAAATTAAGAGAAAAATGAAAAACAAAAATAAAAAAAAAATTTAAAAATTAAAAGAGTTGTTGACTTGAGTAAAATTTTAACTTGGACAAGCTTACAACCTTTTAATCGAAATTAAAAATTAATAGAGTCAACTTGAGTAAAATGTTAGAATATAATTAATATTCAAGAAACTATTTCTTTAACACAAAAAAACGAACATAAAAGAAAAGAAAAAGAAGTGTCTTTAATAACATTTTTTTTAAAAGCTAGTTTGGGATTGTTTTTAGTAGTCTTGAAATAGCTTTCAGCCAGAGTAAGGGGAACCTTACTTTAGCTGAAAACTGCTTTTGAGGCTGCGGAAAAGTCAGATTATATTCAGAAAAGTACTGGAAAAGTATTTAAAATTATTTTTAAAGAAAACAACGAAATCTAGCTATTTCTAACAACACTTTCACTAACAGCAATTCCAAACTGGTTCTAAGTTGCTCCAAAAATTTTTCTCTTAACATTGAAAAATAATTTCAACCATTTTCGCGAGTTAATAATTATATGATAATTGGGAGTAAAAGAAATCATAGAAGAAAAAGAAATTAAAAATTTTTTTTTTATATTTTTATATTTTTCATTTGAAATTCCTAATATATTTTCTAACTATTTTTATGATACCAAATTAAAAACAGAGACAAGAAGAGATTGAAAAAAAAAAAAAATTTCCATGTCCGGCATAGGAGTATACGAGAGTTTCTGGAGAAAACTATACATTTTATTTTTCTCTTTTTTTTATATGGTTTTTGTTTTTTTTTTTTGTTTTGTTTTATTTCACACGCGTAATGCAAAACATTATTAAGCGTACGATTGACGGTAAGTCGGTGGTGTCAATCCTTTACCAAATTAAAAACTCGCAATCAAATAACCGACTCTGAATTTGAACAAATCCTAGCCGTACGTCATGCTTTTATCAATTTGATCTCAGCCTTCCATTTCGTCTTGACTTGTCTATAAGTACAGGCCCTATCCTTCCTAACCAGCAATCGGTCTTATCGCTTTGGATTCTAGTGTGTTTGCGATGTCTTTTCGTTTCTTGCTGTTTCTCTTTGTCGTTGCTTCTTTATTTGATTTTGTTCAGGGATAGCATCTATTGGCCTGATTTTGCTGCTACAATGGTTATGCAACTTTTCTTCCGATGCTTGTTTGTTTGATTTAGTTCATGGATTTCAGTCTGGTAATTGTTTTTGTGCAAGGAGAGCATCTACTGGCCTGTTTTTTCGGCTACAATGGTTTGAGGGTTTTGAATTTTCTTCCGACGCTTGTTTGTTTGATTTAATTCATGGATTTCATTCCGGTAAAATTTTTAATGCGAGGAGAGCATCTACAGGCCATTTTTTCGGTTACAGTGGTTATTGGGGTTCAACTTTTTTTCCGATGCTTGTTTGTTTGATTTCGTTCATGGATTTCATTCTGGTAATTTTTATATGCAAGGAGAGCATCTATTGGATTCTGCCCTTACGATGCATCTAATGGTATTTGGTGATTCTTCTTAAGATATCTTGCTTGAAGCTTGTACGCTACATTTATTGGATTGATTATGTGATTTGGCAAGTTTAGGAAGGTCTTAGGATTTGAGTAATTTTATTGCATAACCGAAAATCGGGAATATTCGGATATCTGTGATCACGGGTTCATATTGGTTAAAAGTTAATCTGATTCATGTTGTTTTAGTTACATGGCTAAGATCACAAACAGCTTTTTGATAGGATTACGACTTGTTTTCTTCAGGATCTTTTGCTTACATGTCTTTCATGAATAACCTAATCTCACTTGGTACTGTTTTTGGAATGGAAGACCAACCGAAGATGATCTGTTTTGGATGCAGGCTTTATTAGAAGGGCTCTATCGGTTTCAACTATGACTAGACAGGGAGCTTTGCTTTCTTAATGTATTTATGTTTGATAGTTTTCTCGTGTTAGTGAATAACAATGTTCGTGATTTCCCTTTACCTAGGAAACTTAGTTGCTCTGGCTGGATATGTGGTGTCAGGTGTTTCAGAAATAAATGGAGTTGAAGTGATCAGGAAGTTTTGCTTTTCAGCCTTCAAACATAATTTTCTTTTTTGCCTCCTCAGATATCATTTTTCCTCGTTATGAGACATTTTCTCAAGGAGAGGAACTTCTCTGTAGCCGTGGGACTGTATATGTGTCTTCTAATGATTTGATGAGATATGGATTGCGCTTGATTGAGGGGGCTTTCTAAGACTTCGCTTTTCTATTACTTGTATGTGTAAATTTGCTAGGTAGTTTTGGATGCTGAGCCTTGGTTTCCTATTTCTCAGGGATTCACCGAAAATCACAGAAAATGGGAAATTCATTTGCTTTAGAAGTTACGTTGCCTAAGATAGATTTGGAGATCATGCTTTTATCTTCATGTGGAGAATATGCACCGAAGTGGTGATCAGGGAGCTATTGCTGTTTTATACCTCCTGTTGTTTGTTTCTTTTAATCCTTCTCCGGAAGTAAGGAATCTGAGTTGGCCAAATGTGTTTTGTTAGGGTTCTCTAGTTCAAGCCGATACAAGCGTGTTCAGAAGGAGTTGCTATGAAGTATTTCATTTCTTTTTTGCATGCATATGTTTCTGCTTATATACTCTTTTAGAGGCCTTACTTTTTCTATGAATTTTTTCCTTTTTTGTGCATTGAGCAAATCAATGGCTGGAGAAGTGGATTCTGTTAATAGAAGCATAGTCTTTTTTTGCCTACCAACAGATGAATCAAGGACTACACGGTTTGAGATGAATTGAAGGGGGTTCTCTTGGGCCTTGCATTAACTTTAAATTATGGTTTGATACTTATTGCATGGTGGTGGATTTTCTAAGTGTTAGCTTTGGTTTCTCAGGAATTAATCATAGCTTGGAGAATTTTGTGGCTTATGCGTCGAAATTGCCTGGATGATCAGGGAGCAGTTCTAATTTAGTAACTGTTTATTGTGTTCCATTCACTATTCTGTAGTAGTTAGTTTTCAAATAGAATTAGCACTTGAGTCATTTCGGTTACATTTTTTCAGGGGTTCACCATCTTGATTCACAGGACAATAGACTGGCCAATGGGAAGTTTTTTCTTTTACATTGTACGCATAAAGAAGTTATTGCATAGATTTGTTCTCTGACAATGATATTTTTTTTTGTGCATGAAGAGTTAAAAAAGAAAAAATAATTGTCAGAGAACAAATCTATGCAATAACTTCTTTATATGTACACAGTAAAAGAAAAAATTGGGAGCAGTCCTTATTAATAATCATTATCTATTTATTGTGTTCTGTTACTTAGTAATGGCAACTAAAGTTATTCTTTCTAAACTGAATCAGCAGTTGAGTTAGTTGTTGGATTCCCCAAGTGTAATTGTAATTTTTCAGGAGTCAATCACAGCTTGGAGAAGTATGTTGGCTAGAATCTTGTTGTGCATGGAAATGTCTGGGAGCATACTTTATTTGTTATTTATGTTGTAGTGTTAGTTAATAATGGTACTCTTTAATTGTTAGATTTCATTTATAATCAACTCCTAAGTTAATTTGATTGCATTTTTTTCAGGGTTTTATATGGATCACAGTAGTTAATAATGTTTGCAGTTAATTAGTTTTCAGTTAGAATTAACACCTAAGTTAATTTGATAACATGTATTTTTCAGGGTTGTGTATGAATTACAGTAATATTTTGAGTGAGGACTGTATGGAAGTATATCTTTCCCTTGTTTTTATGAATTAATTTTGCCTGCTTTTTTGTTATCCCTTTGATTTATAATTTTCTTGTAGTGATATTTCTATTTTTCAGTTAGTTTTTATATTTTGAGGTTGGGTTTTGTATCTTGACTTGCACTAGTTGTGTTGAATTGTCTTGTGGAAAAAATGTGTGACACTTGATCTTCTGTTTTATTTTTGCCCTTTTTTTTTTCTTTTAATTTTTGAAATGATATCTGCTATTTGTTTTGCGCTCTTTCTTTTTCATCGGTGTATGTGGCAGCTAGTCCCTAGTTGATAGAAATTTTCATACTGAATTGTTTGGTTGCATTTTTATTTCAAAGGGTCAAATTTGAGGAATAGGAGCACGTATCTGGAGCTGTCAGGAAGGTTCTGTTCCCTGTACTACATCTTTTTTTAAGACTAAGATTATTGACTCGATTTTGTTATGTTTCTGACTTCATTTTGTTTCTTCATATGATTACTTGTTCCATGTCAACATTTTATTTTTCTGCAGAAATATTTTAGAACTGGAGATCTAGATTTTGATATTTGATTGAGGATTTGTGATTTGATGAAAAAGGGGGTTTCTTGTATCTTGGCTTCTTACAATTTTATTTATGATTTTGTGCTTTCTGAATAGATGACAAATTTCAGGTGGCTTTCCAGGTTGCAGCAACATGCAGAGAAATATTGGAGTTCTGTTCTGTCGGAGTTTTGTCTTTTCATCTACAAATTAAGTGACTGCTTTATTTGTTATTTTTTTACTGTTTTCAGATGCTGCTCTAAGGTTTGATTGATGTGTATATTCCATTTCGATTGCTAATTATTGCTGGTCACTTGTGCTGTATTGTTTTCATTCCAGTAATTTGTTTTTCTCTAACAAGAAATGGAACCCTAATCATCTCCATCTTTTGTCTTCATATCTTATGATACTGAATTTTCACTGTTCCTTTTGGTTGCGAATAAATTTACTGTTTTGAAAATGAATAGTAGCTTAAGATTTTCATGTTCCATTGAGGGGGGTGGTTGGATGAAGAAAGCCTTTGGTGAACAGACTGTTTGGAATTTTTAGATGCTTAGTTCTGAGATGGTAATGTAAGTTGTTTCCCCTATCTATAAATTTCTAGCTCTTAATTATGTAAGTTGTTTTTCCAAGTCTTACCATTTCTGGCCCTTAATTAATGCAACTGACAGTTTGCAATTTAATCTTCATCCTTCACGTCTGTGTATTTTTTTACACTGATTTTTTGTTGTTCCTTTTGGTTGTGGAGTTATTCTTGTTTTGAAAACTAAAGGTCATGTTGGATGGAGAAAACCTTGGGTGAACAGTCTGTTTGGATTGTTAGATGCTTAGTTCTGAGATGGTACAGTAAGTTGTTTTTCCTGTCTATAGTTCTTAATTAGTGGAACTGATATTTGGCCCTTAATTAGTTGTTTTTCCTGTCTGAATTAGTTGTGATTTTATCTCAAAACATACAGCATTCTGTCCGGAAAGTTCCGATCTTTCTGCATTCTTTAATGCTGAAGATATTTTTTTTAAATGTTAATTCTGAAACTAGATTTTTTATATTTATCCAGTTTTAGTGAATAAGTTTTTCCAAAATTATCTCGAGTTCAACATCTATTGTGTGTTTATGATATTTGTCTTGTTTGTTATTTTCACAGATATCATTTGCTATTGCCCTCAGAGGCCTTGTGGAAGTTGTTACTTTGTAGAGCTGGTATTTTTGAACCGACTCGAGAACTGTTAAAGAATCAGAAAAATAGCCTGAAATTTTGTTTTGAGGTTGTGAAATTCTCTTCGTTATGGTTGATTGTTGACAATGGTTTATTTTCGAGTGCTGTCAGATAAGGAGATGAGAAATCATAGCACTAGTGATTCTGTTATGATTTGGCAGTTAAGATGTCTTTGTCCGTGAAACAAATTCTCTCCATTACAATTGATTGTTGACATATAGAATCATTTCAGAATTCAGTGTAAATTGGTCATTTTGGAGGGTTATCAGATAAAGAGATGAGGAATTATAACTCTAGTAGTCGGTAATAATTGTTAATTCCCAATTTTATAAATGAAGTTCAGCTCGTTATTGATCTTCCCCCCAAAAAAAAAAAAATATCAGCATACAGTTGACGTTCCAATATGCTGGAAATATGGACTGGTGTGATTGTTGCCAGTATGTTAGTTGCTAGGTTTTGTGATTTATAGAACAATGAGATGTCCCTCTGGTCTGCTTGGTTGCTAGGTTTTGTGATTTATAGAACAATGAGATGTTCCTCTGGTCTGCTTGGTTGCATTTTGGTGCTTGCACATGGAGAAATGTTATCTGCTTTGAGGTTTGTTTGAAGCTCATATTCTTTCGGACTGCATATTATGCAAATGGTCGCTTGTTCTGTGGTTGTTTCTGTACACTAGCTGCTGGGTTTAATGTGTTTGTCAATTGGTGGTATCTCCCTGAGGTGTGATTAGTTGGAGTCGACACTTCTCTAGTTGCAGTATTGGCCTAAATGGGTATCTGACCTTCATGTGGTTTTTCAGGCTCTTTTATTTGTAGTATGCTCTCTTATCGGTTTAGATCTTCGCGTGATTGGTGAACATGTCTGTGTGGGATAAGTGATTGCCTGTTTGCTATTCTATCGTTTCTTGTTTTGAAAAAAATTTGTTAACTCCGCCTATGTGGTTGAGCTCATAGCCGGTCCCAAGCCCGGAAAAAGGAGGAGGGTTATAATGCTAGTACACGAATCACTTCAAATGAGAATGATGTGGTTCAATTGTGTTCAAGTTGCAGGAGATTGGAGACTCTGTTTGATTTGCGAAGATTTAGGATTTCACAAGGATAACTGTGAAGTCGTGTAGGCATACAGTGGAAGTAACGCTTGTACATTTACAAGAAGGGTGATTGTAGTTTGTAGTTTGGAGAAGGGATGTTTCAGGTCCGGCCTGAAAAATGTGGTGGTTCACGGTATTGGCGTTGTTATGTACTGAAGAGCAAATTTTGAAGTTACTGCTGAAACTGGTGGCCTCCATTTTGGAACAGGCCGGTGTTAATTGGCAACGTGGTTTGCAGGATATTAACAGTGATGCAAGAGCCTTAAGAAGGTTGAAAACTGCCTGCAAAGGGCAAAAAAGTGACTTTCGTCAACCTCACGAATGAACATTGAGATTGTTTCTCTACTTGGTGAGATGTAGAAGTGTATTGTGTCTGGTCTGGAATGTGTAGCTTGATATTGTATTACTTTATCATGTTTCTACGATATTCTATATCTCCTTGAACTAAATTCCGGAATAAACTTTTGACATCGATTTGTAGTTCTAAGCTGACTCCTTAATCAAGTAATTTTTGGGCAAGTTAATGTACATTGGGAGATTTTCTCCAAAAATATTTCTTGTTTTTATTATTCTGGGAATACAATCACGTAGTTTTGACTTTTTTTTTTTTTTTTTTTTCTTCTCTGATTGTGGTGGAAGCATTAAAAAAAAAGAATCAGCAAAAGCGCTTTTTCTTGTTAAGTAATTTTTCATTATAGATAAAATATAATGAATGAATGACGCAACACAAAAAAATATTAAAAACGTAACGTATTGGTTCTGATATGTGCATCAAAATATGTATTATGAATGTATAAAATATATTACACAAAGTATCACTAAAAATATAATGAATATATAGCAAAATGTAAAGTTGTTGCATATTTTTATTTTCTATGTTTAGGATTTGTAATAATAAAAATAACCAGTTTAGGTATTACAGATAAAACATGTAAAATGAATTTATAATACACAACATAAAAATTATTAAAAATGTATTGGTATAGATATATGTATCAAAATAATGAACGCATAATACACAATACACACAAAATAGCATTAAAAATATCATAAAATATATCCAAAATGTAGAGTTGATAAATGTGTTAAAATATGATATTTTTATGCTTTTTTAATACATTTTTTGATATTCCTTTCATATTTTCTTGACAATCAAAGAAAAAAAAAAATATATTTATAGATTTTATTTTGAAAAGAAGAAAGAGGATATAAAAATATTTTAAAGTGATATGTAAAAAAAATTATTGGATTAAGAAATAAATGACAAAATTAATATTAAAATATAAAAAAAAGAGAAAAAATAAGGAAATCTAATTTGGCGGAAGAAAAAAGGTCAAAAAGAAATAAAATAGACAACATTAAAATTAAAAAGAAACAACGTTTTTTAAGAATGGTACAAGTATTTGAAAAAAAAAGAGTGTATTTTTGGTTAATTTCCCTTTAAATAAGATCATATTATGCCCAATTGATTTAACTGGTAGGTTTAAAACAATAGCTATTTTATGTTAAAATCAGGAACACTAGAAATAAGAAAAGTTTTTTTGAGAATATCTGTCTATTTTAGTTAATCTCAATTTGATGATAATAGAAAATTATTAATAAATAAAAAATGATTTGTTAAAAATAGAGACCAAGCGATATAAAGAGATTAAGAAAAGGTAGAATTAATTAAAAGTGATTTATTAAAAATGAAAGTTAGAAGTGCAAATTAAACGATAGAAAGATCTTTTTGGCCCTATATTATCATTAGTTTACCCTTTTACCCCTTGTGTTTTTGAAAATTTCATTTTTATCTCTTATGGTACGCAAAATGTTGCAAAATGGCTCATAAAAAACATATTCTGTCAGATTCTATTTGCAATTTTATTAGCAGAATTTGATGGAATATACTTATTAGGAGCCATTTTGGAACCTTTTTGTATACCATAGGTAGTAAAAGGAAAATTTCAATAGCACAGGAGCCAAAAGGATAAACCGGTGATAGTACATGGATCAAAAAAGTATTTAGTCCGTGCAGATAAATCTTGCAGGCAAGGTTGGATTGAAAGAGCAAAATTTACTCATCCAAATGGAAGAATTTTATAGTTTTTTTGGCACACTATTCCAATAAAAATAATGGAATATCGGGTTATGCTTACTAGTAATAGCACAATTTCGGTTACTAAGCAAATAAGAAAGAGTAAGAAAGCAATTGGGAAAATTAAACTAACAAAAATGACCAATTACAATCAGACAAAGATCTGTTTTGTCTTAAACTTATTAAATACCTCAGCATAAAAAGGATGATAATAACATCACTTTAATTTATTATATAGTCTTTGATGATTTTTATGAAATAAAATCATATCATATAGGATGCCTATATTCATCACCACAATCACCAATTTCTTTCATAAGATCTTTCCCTTGCTTTGAAACTTGTTTTATGCTATTCATGTCTTCCTCATCAAGAACTAAACTAAAGATTGCATTTGCATCATTTATATGTTCCGATAACCCGAGCCGAACACCGATCATCGATCCTACCACCTCCGGCTGCATCCATAAAATATGCAAATTAATTAGAGGAGAAAACATGGTAGAATAATTAAAAACTTGATTAATTAATTAATTACCTGATTTAGTATGTACTTTACAGCAACTGTTGGGATTGAGACTCCATGTTTTGTAGCTATTGTTTTCAGTGTCCTCAGCAAAATTTGGAACTCATTCCATCCTCCCCAAGCATCCAAAAACTGCCAAATTTTATATTTGGTGTCAAATCACTTCCAAATTCATTGACGGATTGACAATAATTCAAAATTTGGTAATAGGCTCAAGACGGAAAAGTCAAGATAAAGTCTTTAAAAGTGGTAAAGGAGATGAGAGGTCGAAGTAGCCACTACTAGAGTCCTAAACATTATATTTGGTTAGAACTGTTTGCCTTGCCATCATCCCTAAGGTTTCAATCGTTACACATTAAAGAAAAAAATATGCAATTGTAAAATGCATTAAGAGTTTCACATATCATATATACCTTTTTGTACTTTTGAAGGGAAGGAGTGTTCAAAGGTGGAGCAACAGAATTGGATAAATTTGTATCAAGGTATTTCTCAGATAGGAGCCCACCCATCACTGTTCCATACCTGCATTTTACCAAATATATATTATTTATTAGGAAAATAATTTCTTGCATTAAATATAACAAAACAATATTTTTTGGCTATTGTATTTGGTAAAATTTTAACTTTCAGCCTCTGAATTTTGATTTGGTGAGATTTAAACCATTAGTTTTGGTTTTTGTCAAAATATACGGAGTTGTTGCATTTGAACACCACACGCACTATGAATTTTGCATCGACAATGAATATGATCGAACTTTTATTTTGTCCACGAAGAGAAATATATTTTTGTGAAAGTTAAAACGTGGCGGTTTCATCAATAAAGACTAAGTTGCAACAAAAATTAGACTTTAGCGTTAAATTTCAAAGAATTAAAGTTCAGCAGCTAAAAAAATAGAGGTGAAATCGAACAGACGTTATGAGTTTAACTCCGGTTTGTCGACATAGCTCAGCCATTTCTGTTGAGGACGCATGTCGATGATTGAATGTTGAACCTGATAATGAAATCACAACATATATACCAAAGAAAAATGTGTGGTTTAATTTTCAGAAGAAAAAGTGTTCAAAATTCTCACAAAATTAGTTTTAATCTAATTACCTGATTGCTGACAATAGGAATACCATTTTGTAGGATTATTTGCAATCTTGCAGTGTCAAAATTGGTCAATGCAACTATCTTAATTTTACCTGAAACATAGATTATCAAGTAATTATCTAGTATGTATGCAATTTGAGATAAATATTGGAGTATTAATTACAATTAAAAAAAAAAAAAAATTAACAATCAACACATAGATGATATAAATACTAACCTTGTTCTTTGAGGTCTGTTAGGTGTTTAAGGAGATCAAGGTAACCAGGATTGGAATAGTCCCACCTGTTTCAAGTTCAAGGTCTGTTAGGTGTTTAAGGAGATCAAGGTAACCAGGATTGGAATAGTCCCACCTGTTTCAAGTTCAATTTATTTTTCCAAAATGCTCTCATTTTAGTTAATTTATTACACAAATAAAATAAAATTAGATTTGTAATTTCGTTATATATATTAAAGCCTTGTTTTACTACATTCATTAATTTCAATTCTTGCACAAAAATAATTGAATCTTGATTTTTTGTCGGATAAAGAACCAGTTTGGTTCTTGACATTAGATTCTGCGATCAATTTGATTTAATATCAAGTTTGTGTGTCAATTTCGTCTTACAGGTGAAAATTTCTAGTATAGCGGCGGACCGGATTGGTCCGAAACCATTGAATGAGCGGTATGTAAACACAATTACTGATGTGTAACTCATCGAACGATCCCAGATTATTCCGGTCCTGGACCATGATGGATTTTCTCCTTATAAGTTGGTATTTAGAGTCAATTTAGTCCAAAATAAGACGTGTCAATATTTATGATTGATTTTATTTATACGTGTCACTTTCTTATACTGACACGTGTTATTTTAGAGTAATTTGACCTCCATTATCAAGTTAAGAGGCTAGATCAATAGTGAAACTTGATTTCTGAACCAAATTAATCGTACAAACTAACTTCAAAAGTTAAATTGACTCCGTCTCACTAAAATTACCATTAATTCCGGATCAAATCTATGAGAAAGAAGTGATGTGACATGATTCAATCACTAAATTAGACATTTTTTGGATTATATTGTATGAATAAAATTGAAATTTAATCTCACAAAGATTTTTTATTTTTTATTTTTTTTTAATGCATATTTATGTTTCATACCAGTGAAGTTGAAGCATGTCCAAGCAGGAAACATCCATTCTCTTAAGAGTAGTGTTGATACAATCCTTCACATAGCTGCTTGTTATCTTATCACTTGCTGGTTTTTGCACCCATTTTGTAAGTCTGCATTATTTATTTATTTATTGCATCATAATTCAAATTACCATCATATATAATTAAGCAAACAAAGTGATTTCCTACGTAATTAATTTATAATTAAATATAATTACTGACCCTTTAATCTGATCCAGAAATTCAGGCGTGCGTTCTCGACGAACTCGATTGATGAAAATTCCATAAACATCTTCAGCAGGTCCATCTGTTGCATTAATTGATTAATTAAAATAGGATTCAATTAATTTAAAGAAGTTAATTAATTTAAATCTATCCAGTCTATCCAGCTACAGCCGGATTGTACAGGTTTTTTTTTCTTTTTTTTTTTTTTCCAACTCAAAAGTCTAGGATTCGAGTGTTAATGAAACTATATACTATACATCTTTAATTAAGAATAAGAATACTTAAAAAAAAAAAAAATCTATCTAAGTTTATATAATGCCATACTAGTCTGGTTTAAAAAATGGGGAAAAAAAAATTGGTCTAATAGTCGACACAAACTATCAATTTTTTACTATTTACAATTTTATTTTTATGAATTTTTAATATTACTATTTGTCCTTTCAATCTGACACCCCTTATTCTCTCTCATGTTGACTTAGTTTCATTCTATTAGTAAATTAATTTATAGTTTTGAAATATTAAAAATTTTAATTCCATAATTAATTTTTCTATACAGTGCTTATTTATAAATATTTTACATTTTTAGGTAGTTACCTAAAAAGCACCAATGCAAATTAAAACCCGGTCGGAAAGCAAATTGGTGAGTTTAATGAATTTATAGTTCGATCGGTCAAATCAATTCAACAGGTTGGTTCAATTGTATATTTAATTATTTTTAAAAATATTATTTAATAATAAATAATACTAAATTATGGTTCAATAGACGGTTTAACCTCCGATCGAACTATTTTTGACCCATTTTTTTAAAACTAGAATTTTTAACTAAATCGACTGGATTTATAATAGTTTATAGTTAAATCGATCGAACTGACTGATCCGTTTCCGTTCTGATAACACTGAAAAACAATATACATAAAATCTCACAATTAATCGGAGGAGGCCACTGTTAGGAATTAGGGGCAAACCAATTGAAGGCCCATTTTATGAGATGAAAATCTAAAAGACTTGAACCCAATGGCCCAAACTCAAAGCTAATTATATATGAACAAATTTTTAATAATTTCAATATCAAGTTTTTCTAACAAATTTTATAATAAAAAAATCTATAAAATAATATAATTATTTTTTTATGTTCTACCATGTAAAAATTAATCAAAGTGAACCTTCAAATTCCCTATAGTTTGTAGTTATACAAAATAATCTAAAATTTTATTTGATAATTACCATTATTTTTGCTAATAATTACCATTCATTGAGAAAATTCTTTTTATTTAAGTAAAAAGAAAATTCATGTAATTCATCACTAAATAAAATATTTAAAATTGTTTTTATAAAAAATAATGTTTAAAATTGCAAAAAGGAAAAAAAAAGGTTAAACCAGAGTAAAAAAAAAAAATTGAAACTGTTCAGTTAACGTTACTATAAAAGACTAACGTTCCCACCAATGGATGCCACGTGTAACCACAACTCTGACAAAAAACCAAACCAACTTGCCATGTAATAAAAATGTGATTTAACATACAGTGATCAGACATGTCGAAGGTGGTAAGTCCTGCATCGGCGTACCGAAACATGGCCGCTATAGCTTTTTCCGTCTCAATTGCGCCCCAACCACCGCTCATTTGCCACATTCCGTTGATGACGCGACATATCTTCAGTGAATCACTCCCGTTCTTCACAGTCACGTGGCGGGACTCTGCGGCGGATGTGGCGGCACACCTGACTGAATTTTGTTTGGCTATAATTCTTGAGAAAAATCGATTTGCGGTGGATTTGAGGGAGGAGAGATGAGAGATCGGACGCTGGATAAGAGTTGAGGACATTTTTTATCGTGCGGCGGAGGAAGCAAAGAAGAGAAAAGAAAAGAGTTAGTGGGGAATAATATTATAGGGAGAATGAGATGTTTTCTTTTATATATAAGGAAGATGAAGTGTTTGTTCATTTATTTAATTATTTATATTTTTTTAAGGAACAAACTAGAAAAATGAATGAAAAAAATATTATTATGGACCCGAATTAAAATACAACATTATGTTGCGTGTCGGGACTAAATTACTCTAAAAAAAATTAGAGCTTGTTGTTATGTCAACAACTATAATCATGTAGTAAATTGTGATTAGTTATGAATATTATATTCCTAATGCACAATAAAACCGCTCATCAAAGTGATATAAAGCTATTATGATCATGTCACATCAGCAATTGTATTGCTCTAGCTAACTAGCCGTGGACCACATAGAAATATAGAGTTTACTAAATTTAGGTTTTATAGTTTATGGTAAGAAGATGGGTAAAAAAAAGGCAATTTGTTTTTCAGTCTTAGGGCAACAAAATTTGCCTTTAATTGTAATGAGGTTGATATTTTTTCATGTATATAACAATTATATTGCACTGGCTGACTAGCTATGGACCACATAGAAATATAGAGGTTACTAAATTTAGGTTTTATAGTTTATGGTAAGAAGATGGGAAAAAGGCAATTTGTTTTCCAGTCTTAGGGCAACAAAATTTGCCTTTTATTGCAATGAAGTTGATATTTTTTTCATGTATATAACAATTTTACCATATATATCAATAAAAATATCATAAGAATTTTTTCCATTTTGTCGAAAGGCTAGATTTCCATACTTGACTAGTTTTTTTTTTTCTTAATCATGTTTTATTCTTTATTGGTTAAGCTCAACTCGTGACATGAAAACGACTCTTGTCACTCCATCTTGTTGTCTAGTTTATATGTAATTTTATTCCAATAATTATATATGAAACTTAGTTACAGTTAACGTTTTTCACTCTACCTTTTCAAACATGTTTAGTAGAAATTAAATATAAAATCTCTTCCACAAATTTAGTTTGCAACACAAGTGAGGCACAAATCCATAGATTTTTGGCACTACATTTGGTGTTCAGATATCATAATATTAAAATTTCCGTAGCTATGATAGTTGGAAGCAAATTGTCTTCTTCAAATTAAAATATTAATTACAAACATATACTTCCTTTGTTCCACAAATATAAGAAAAAATATGTCTGCACGCTGAGCAAGATTACATTAAATATTATCGATGTATTCCTATTATACTCTTAACTGATGAAGTGATTTAATAAATATATAATTTATTTTATTTTAAACTCGGAAATTTTAAACCATTATAAATAGGGGTATAGTATAAAGAGAAATGGTTATATGTAATTAAAAAGGGAGTTATCTCTACTTTATATAAGACGTAGAAAGATGAATATTTATGAAAATTCATGAAATAGAAAGATATAATTTTTTCCTAACTTAAATTGTCCGGACTGTGAGATAATTGAATTTTCAATCTATGCAAAATACCATTGAAACCTAAAAACAAGGTGAATGTGTATAGCGGACCAGATCCAATGGACCCAACCAATAGAAAAAAGTATATATGTATTATTTTTTTCATTGGAAAGGGTCTATATGAAGCGAATCCCTTATAACGTTATAAGTTCAAAATTATGATATTAACATAGATAATTTAAGTATTAAATCCCAAAAATATTGAATTATAGTTCAATTAATTATATATGTATTAATAAATGTCTTGGTAAAATTATAAAATAAAATTTAATAAGGGAGGACTAAAATGAATAATCTGTGTAGAAATGTGAAGAAAAAAGTATGTCTCAAGAAATTGGACAAATTGCACTTATGGTCACTGGAGTTTTGAGATTTGTACATTCTAGGACACTACAATTTAATTTGTGGGAATAAAGCTATTGAACAACAATAAAGTTGCTCTTAATCAAAACTGTCAAAATTTGACACTAAAATAATGATATGATGAGTTAATTAATACCAATTTTGACATGTCAGCACGACATTATGTCAGTTCTAACAAATTTTGAATTTTAAATGTTTTATTTTCTTTTTCATATATACATGGGTGTCATGTACATGACATGTGTCATCTATTTTTATTGGTTGGAGTTAATCTATTTTTATTGGTTGGAGTTAACGTGATATTGTGGTAATATTTAACTTGGTGTACACATCATTATCTCATGATAAATATCGATGATATAACTAGAGAATGACTTTACTAACATAATTTTAATATAACTGACAATATACGAAAAAAATATCAAACTTCAATAACCACTATACAGTTCCATAAGTTTTCATCCCTTTCCTTAATTCTTTATTAACTATGAGAAACCCATGCAAATATACTTTAAAAATGTATTTTAAACAATTCTACACACAAGTTGATTGTAGAAATTACAACAAAAATCACCTTTTTGAAACCTTATATATTTTTGACATTCTATAATCTAAAATTGAGAAGGAGATAACCTTGAATATATAATTATCAAATCTAGTGATCCCTATAATATTTTTGTCTCTTACTAAATATATTTATTTAATATTGTTTAATCAATTATCTAATAAATTAGAGTTAATTATCTAATAAAGTGTCTACAAGAGTAACTGTCTTTCCAATATCTTATTTAGGTTTTAGTTTAAAAAAAATCTTATTTTCAATTCTTCCTTTCTCTATTTCCCTGACAGACATCCTCCTTTCTATTTCATCTATATTTAAAGAGACTCCATGGTCCTTGAAAGTACAAGGCTTGACTTGATGAGTGAGCATATAAGTGAGGTTGAGCTCATATAACACAAAATCAATTAGCTTGTGTTAAGGCCCAATCTACTCCACATATATACTACTCTTCATTCTTATTTATTTCCGATGTGAGATTCTCACAGATCTCCAACACTCCCCCTCAAGTGCAACTGGGTCTGGATCAGTTGTTACTTATCCAACATTCCTTGGCATCTTTCCTTTAAGGCACGAGGTTATCAACGGGTCTAGTTTTCTCCACTAGCCTAAACTCCACCAGGACTTCAAACACGGGCCAGGATCTTTTCAGCTATCAAGCCTTATTCTGCTCTGATACCATGAAGAGACTCCGTGGTCCTTGAGAGTGCTAGGCTTGACTTGATGAGTGAGCATATAAGTGAGGTTGAGCTTATGTAACACAAAACCAATTGGCTTGTGTTAAGGCCCAATCTACTCTACATATATACTATTCTTTATTCTCATTTATTTCCGATGTGGGATTCCCATATATTTCCAACACTCCCCCTCAAGTGCAACTGAATCTGAATCAGTTGTCACTTATGAAACATTCCTTGGCTAAAGGGTTTCGAGACTGTGCTGGTATGAGACAATATAGTTAAGAATGGCTAGATTTCAAGACTGTACTGGTATAGGACGGTACAATTGAGAAAAGACATAAGAGATTTGAAAGTTATCATGAATTGATAGCCATCCTATGCATAGTTGTTATTCTTCTGTTTTAAAGATATACTATTATAAGAAGATAAAAACAGTTACTTCTGCCATTGATTCTACAATTGACATAAATACAAGCTGCGGATGCATTTTCTTGGCATCATCTCACTTCCAATACAAGAGATACTACTGCAATTGATTCTAAAATTGGCAGCATTCTATAATTGTACAACCAATTTGGCATTTTAGATTTAACTTTGCTATTTTCCTCTCCATTTTTGCATTATCACAATTCTCAATCTTCAGATTGATAAAGTAATTCTTAGATAATAAATATGATTTACATCCATAGCTGTGACATACATATATAATAAATATGGTTTGGAACCCTTCATTAAACTTTAGTGTTATATTTTTTTTCGTAAATTATATCACGTGCTAATTAATGGATACTACAGTTCATATTTGAACAGGTGTTAAATATGGAAATATATTGTCAAAACAAAAAAAATCATGTACTTAATGTATTGAAATAATTAATCAACCGAGCCAATTATAGAATTTATAAGAGTTCAAAGGCTCACAATATGTTATCTTAAGTATTTTATCGGTTAATCATTTGATTAGTTTCTAAAAAATTTCATAATAATATTTTTTTTTTAACAACATTACACTAATTTATTAGGTGGTTAAAGTAATTCTTTCCAAGAGCATATGCTAAAGATTGGAGGCAGTAATTTGTATTATTGATGATAAGAGAATATATATACATAGGGTTTCCTGATTATAATTACAGCTATAGCACATAAATACAATTAATTACAATTATACACTATTACCCTCCCTCAAGTTGAGCAGGGGGATGAACAAATGCTCAACTTGCGACGAAAAGGAACAAAACGATCCTTTGGCAATGCCTTGGAGAGAACATCGGAGATCTGATCTTGAGTCGGCACATAGTGAACCTGTAAAAGACCCTTAGAGACTCTATCTCGAACAAAAAAGAATTCAACTTCCAGATGCTTACTGCGTTGATGATAAACCGGATTAAGAGTAAGGTAGGTGGCAGAAAGATTGTCACACCACAACCTTGGAACCTGTGGAATCGGAACACCAACCTCATGTAACAAAATCTGTAGCCACCCAATCTCAGAGGCACCGGTAGCTAACGCCCGATATTCAGCTTTAGTAGAGGACCTGGCAACCGACCGTTGTTTCTTGGAACTCCAAGAAATCAAGTTGCGCCCTAGGTAAATGGCATAGCCCGTGGGGGACTTGCGATCATCGAGGCTCCCCGCCCAGTCAGCATCTGTATAACCTTGAAGAAGAAAATTGGAGTCATGGTGAATAAACAAGCCAAAATGACAAGTTTTCTGAAGATACCGAAGTAGTCGTTTGACACATTGCCAGTGTAGTGTCGTAGGAGTATGCATAAATTGAGACAACTTATTCACCGCAAAGGAGATGTCAGGCCGAGTCAAGGATAAATACTGCAGGCAACCAAGAGTGCTGCGATAAGCGGTCGGATCCGAGAAGGGGTCACCCAATTCCAACATGAACTTATCCTCAGAGCCCATCGGGGTCGCAACCCCAGAACAACCCTCCATCTGTGTCCGCCGGAGTAAATCTTGAATATATTTAGACTGTGATAAGAAGAGACCATTCTTGCACCAGGTGGCCTCAACACCCAAAAAATAGGCCAATTTACCAAGATTACGAATGGCAAAGTGAGACTGAAGTTTGGAAACAAGACCATGTACAGCAGCCATATCTGAACCCAACACCAACAAATCATCAACATAAATGAGGCAAAAGATGTGAACCGAACCTTGGTGAAGAAAATAGAGAGAGGTGTCAGACTTAGAGCCAACAAAACCCAGTGAGCACAGTACATCAGTTAACCGACGGTGCCACATCCGTGGTGCCTGTTTCAAGCCATACAAAGATTTATGCAAGCGACACACATGTGTTGAAAAATTAAGATTCATAAAAACCGGGAGGTTGCTCCATAAAAACCATCTCATCCAAGTGACCATGTAAAAAGGCATTGCTGACATCTAGTTGAATAACTACCCAATTTAAGGAAACAGCAACAACCAACAAAGTACGGATAGTAGCAGGCTTGATAACAGGACTATAAGTTTCAAAGAAATCAACACCTGGTCACTGATAAAAGCCCTTGGCGATGAGACGAGCTTTGTAGCGATCAATGCTACCATCAGCCTTCTGTTTCAGCTTGAAAACCCAACGACAGCCAACCACATTTTGACCAGCTTATGGAGGAACTAGAGACCATGTACCATTTGCCACCAATGCATTATATTCAGCGGACATGGCATCCCGCCATTCCTGAATTTTAGAAGCCTGCAAAAAAGTAGAGGGTTCCCGAACATGGAGGAGGGAACGCGGCTTCAGTTTACCCGTCATCTAACGTGTGACCATCCGTCGAGGAGGAGATGGGGCTGCTGGAATAGGAGCAACAGCAGAAGTGGGCAACAACAGCGGTGGAGAGGAAGACGGGGTGTGACCAAAGGCGAAAAGGTCAACACAAAGATTGAGGTCAGTGAGGGGCTGATTGGAGGACGGTGAAGGGAGTTCAGCTGAGGGCGGGTGGGTAGGCGGGCTGGACGTCAGAGATGCCGGGGCAGTGGACGCGGTGGGGGTGGCGGGTAAGAGGTGGGGGACGTTACTGCTGGCGGGGGGACTGGTGTGTGGTTGGGGGCTGTAAGGAGATGAGGTGCAGCAGCTGGTGTGTTTAAAGGTGTTGGGAATGGGATTTGTAGAGGTGGACTTTCAGTGAGTGGTGTCTCCGGAGGCAACACATCATTACTCTTTAAGAATGGGAACACCTGATCATCAAACAAAACGTGATGTGAGACAAAAAATTTGGATGAAACGGGATCAAGACAAACACACCCTTTATGAAGACGACTGTACCCCATGAAGACACAAGAACGAGACTTGGAATAAAACTTATTGCGAGCATACGGTCTAAGCCAAGGATAACAACAGCAGCCAAAAATCCGAAGTGCCTGATAATCCGGGGAATCATTGAACAAAAGATGATAGGGGGTTCAGTTTCGTAATTGGGCCATGGGTGTGCGATTGATGAGGTAAACGGCGGTATCAATGGCATAGGTCCAGTATTTGTGAGGCATGTGAGCACGATGAAGGAGAGCTAGACCATGTTCTACAACGTGGCGGTGTTTACGTTCAGCGGTTCCATTTTGTTCTGGGGTATGAGGACATGACATGCGATAAGAAATGCCATGAGTATGGAAATAATTTTGTAGGGCAATGAACTCTCCCCCACCATCAGATTGGAAGGCTTTAATTGAAGTCTGGAAATATTTTTCCACAAGGGTTCGAAATTGGACAAAAATATCATGCACGTCGGATTTTTTGCGCATAAAATAAATCCATGAGTCCTTGCTAAAATGATCAACAAAAATAACATAATAACGATACCCATTACAGGAAACAACAGGAGCAGGGCCCCAAACATCAGCACAAATAAGCTCAAGAGGTTTCTGTGAGACAGATTGAGATAAAGAGAACGGTAACTTATGACTTTTATTAATGCAACAAGAAGCACATACAGATTTAGCAGAAGCTAAAACGGGAATTTTATTAGATTTAATCAAATGTTCAACAGCAGACATTGATGCATGCCCTAAACGGTCATGCCAAGTACTTAAAGAAGCAAGATTGACCCATTTTTTATTCAAAGCATCTAAACATAAAGAGTACAGCCCATTGTTACTCCGGCCTCGGTATCGTATCTTCCCCGTTGCCAAATCCTTGATAAGAAAAGAGTTAGAAAAGAATTCAACAGAAACCGGGTTAGAGTTGGTGAGAGCATAAACAGATAATAAATTATTCGAAGAATTAGGAACAAAAAGCATATTATCCAAATTCAATGAACAATTATTAATAGAGACAACAGAACTACCAACACGAGCAATAGGGAGTTTAGAACCATTACCAACTGTAACTGAGTCAGTGCCTTGATATTCGGAGTGAATGTCCAGGTTTCCCATGTCAGAAGTGAGGTGATGTGTGGCCCCGGAGTCTACAACCCACTGATTTTGAGGTGGTGTATGGCTGGTGGCAATGTTGGAGATGGGGCAAATCTGAGGTTGGAGGTTGAGTTTTGGGGAAGAACAATCATGGGAAACATGACCCAACCCATGGCAATTGTGGCAAGTTACATGTGGACGACCATTAGGATTTCCATAACAGAATTGTTGCTGCTGTAAACCAGAAAATTGCTGCTGTCTAGCATTAAAATTAGCTCCAGAACCTGATCTGCCGCCTGCCCCTTTATGCTGCCGCCCGCCAAAACGCCCTCCACCACCACGATGGTGATTTTGGCGGCCACCACGGCCGCTGCCTCGGCCAGAATATGGAGAGTGAGCAGAGTACATGGCTGTAGGCGGAATTACAGCAGAGTTTTTGGCCATTTCGCGTGCCAAACGGCGTTCCTTAGTCAATAACATACCCAACAAATCATCAAAACCAACATCTTCTTGTTTAGTGTCTAGAGTTCTAGTAAATAAACTATATTCTTCTCCAAGACCCATAAGAATTGCATCAACTAAATCTTCCTCATGCATACGATAATTCAACGAAGCAAGTTGATCAAAAATAGATTTTGCCCGAAACAAATAAGTGGTGATATCAGAATTACCTCTCTCAATTGTCGTCAATTGTTGACGTAAGTTACGAATTTGTGCCCGTGACCCAGACGAATAGGTACGAAGCAAACGATTCCAGGCACTTGCAGCTGTCTCGCAATTAATTATTTGCGGAAGTAAAGAGGTAGAAACGGAACCTAAAATCCAGCTCAACACTTGCTGGTTTTGTTGTTCCCAAACTTCAAATAGAGGATTCAAAACTCCACCCACCAAGGTTCGCTCCGGAACCGGGGAATTTTCATCAACGTGATGTGCTAGACGGCAACCACGAAGTAAAGTCATCATCTGTCCTCTCCAAAGAATGAAATTGCTGGAATCCAATTTATTGGATATGAGTCCGGTAAGATTAGAAAAAGTCGACGGTTGTAAAACCGGAATTGAAGGTGAAAGGGATGGTCCTCCTCCACTGAGAACGGGCTACTGCACTCCAGGATTAGCCGCTGTAGCGGCAACAAGGGAATCATGAGAGGCTGTAAAAAATGGGGCTGTAAAACCCCAAGGAAAAGCCGCTGTTGGCTGCTGCAATGTGGGCGGCTGCTGGAGAGTCTCGCCGGCGAGACTGCCGGCCGGTGGAGGGAGCGGCTGTGAGGCGTCGGCGGCTATGAGGCGTCGGCGGCTGTGGTATTAGGGTTCAAGATGGAATATTTGGGTGTGGCTTTGATACCATAAAGATTGGAGGCAGTAATTTGTATTATTGATGATAAGAGAATATATATACATAGGGTTTCCTGATTATAATTACAGCTATAGCACATAAATACAATTAATTACAATTATACACTATTATATGCTACACTGTTAATTAAAAATTATAATAATAAAACCTTTTAGGTGGACGATCATCATCATCATCATCATTATTATTATTATTATTATTATTATTATTATTATTATAATATGATTATGTAAAAATATCAATTTCGGTCGTGTGGGCCTGGCCATTGGTCCTATTTGCCAGCTGCAGAGATAGAAAAAGATTGTCCGAATAAAAAGTGGCTAATGTAGTGAAATTAAAGAATCGGCTAATGTAGTCAAATTAGAGAATTGGCTAATGTAGTGAAATTAGAGAATTGGCTAATGTAGTCAAATTAAAGAAGTGGCTAAAGTAGTGAAATTAAAGAATTGGCTAATGTAGACAAATTAAAGAAGTGGCTAATGTAGTCAAATTAAAGAAGTGGCTAATGTAGTAAAATTAAAGAAGTGGCTAATTTAGTAATCTAAGAAGTGACTAATTTAGTTAACTAAAAACCTTCTTTTCAAAGTGTAATTAGGATTTTACTTTTGCATGATTTAAAACAATAATCTCTTTGAGTTAAAATAAATAAATAAAGCTAGCTAGAAAGACATTTGCTGTATTTATATTTTGTTATTTTTTCAATGAACCGTAAAATTCAATTGTTTAAATCAAGAGATTATAAGCCATTACAAAAAAAATGGTGTCGAGAAATAAATAATTCTATATATGGACTCCCTTATTCGTAGACTTATTTATAGAATTAAACCTAACATTAAATAGTCATAACATATTCATATGGATAAATAATTAATTGAATTATAATAAAATAATCCATAAAACATATAATAACAAATTTAAAAAAAAAATTTGAATTTAACATAATCCAACTTAATGCTTTACGAAAACTAACAGCTTGATAGTTATGACACTGTATTCATGAGTCAAGAGTGCGCTTTACATGTCTGTCTACAATCGGGATGAAATTATTCGAAATCATCTTCTTCCTGTAGCAAAAATTCTACCATATTAAATTAGTTTGTCTCAATTTTACCGACATTCCAACATATCGCAAGACTCTGATTTCGTCCGCCAAAATTAATTATTGCAAATCGTGTACAGTTTCCATTGCCACAAACAGTAGAAACATATAATGAAAATTCGATAAAGAAACAGCAAGAAAATCAAATTGTGCATAGTTTTTATTGCCACAAACATAAAATGTTAGTTATAGTTTTTTTTACTAATTTTTGAAACCACATGTCCTCTTTTTGATAAAAAAATATAATCTCCGAGTTTTTAGCAAGTAAAACTATATGGATGGTATTTAAAGTTTTCCCTATAATTAAATATTAATTTGATTTAAAATAATTAAAAAAATTTATTTTATTTTAATAATAATGTATTTAACTAATACAAGCAAAAGTCATATCCTAAAGATTAATTAAAATCATATTATTTGCAAAATCAGTCTGATCGAATTGGAAAGTCAGTTTGATTCAAATTATCTAGTTTGATCATCCTGGTAGACCAATTATTAACAAGTTTTTGATACAGAAAGAATTAACAGAAAACTAATCTGTTCAACCTTCTTTTCTTATTAAACATCCGAAATATCGATTCGGTTCGATTTTCAACAATTATTCTTATCAATACTTTCTCCTTACATATTTGTTTAATTAATGGATTATCTAGAAAACATTAGTATAGTTATTTAATAAAAATGCATTAATCATAATTCAGAAGCAATACATTAGTCCACCGAGTATAATGATAAATATCAATTGTCTAAATATAAATTAAACATCTCATAATCCATATAAGCTAAATTATAAATTATCCAATGCTAAAAGAATATTAGTTATCCAAATACAATACTAATTCAAGATTGGTATTTGGATTACTTGAACTCAAAGAAATATTGTTAGGAGAAAAGCAATATAATTAAATATATAAATAATTTTAAACAAGTAATTTTTTTAGTATTTAAATAATTTCTGTGGATATTGATATGGAAACATAATGGAGATGGGAATAAGAATTTTGTGGGATGAGGAGAGAGGTCCCCATCCCCACCCTATTTCCTTCTCTGGAGAAATAATTATTCCATCCCTTCCTCGTGGAAAAAGTAAATAGAATTTCTCTGTTTTCATTAGGACGAATCCCCATGGGATGTATAATTTTCCCTCCTCGTTTGCTACCTTGAAGGCCGACTGTTAGGATTAACAAAGGAAAAATGCATACCGGCGTTCACTATAAATTCATTAAGAAGGAAAGGTAAAACCCAAATATACGAAAGAATAATTAAGATATTGTCAATGTTTATTTGTGAATATTTATTACTATGAGTTGTGAATATATTAAATACTAATATTTATTTACTACTTTCTATTGGCTTTAATTATTACACTTTGAAGTAAAAATAGAATAAATTATCCTAAATTATAAATACTCTAGTTAAAATACTTATTGTTTGATTGATTGATTAAAATTATAAAATTAAAGTATATACAAAAAAAAGATATCGGACTTACTCTAAGCTACAGTTGCGGCAGTGTAGGAAGAAGTTGCAGTGGTTGAGTATGCATATTGATGAGGGCATGGATGAGCAAGTGGCGGTGGTCAAGGTCGAATATAATCAACTTTTGCAGCAGCAAAATTTTTATTGGAGACAGCGTGCTAAGAAGATGTGGTTAGCTAATGGTGATGTTAATACAACGTTCTTTTATAAAAGTGCGACTTTTCAACAAAAGAAGAATTTCATAAAGTCATTGGTGGATGTGAATGGTGAGTCATTGACTTGGGGTGACGGTTTGGAGTAGCATGTGCAAGAATATTTTGAATCTATTTTCCAGGCTAAGGGGGGTGATATGGAACTGATTTTGCAATGTGTGCTGAATAGGGTAGATGATGATATGAGCATGGATTTATTGAGGCCATTTGACGATGATGAAATAAAGAGAGCTTTTTGTGATATGCATCCTGACAAAGCTCCAGGTCCTGATGGATTCAATCCGGGGTTCTTTCAGAGTTATTGGGACATTATAGGTATGGATATCACACGCTTATGCTTGTATTGTCTAAAACTCTTACATACCTGATGAGCTGAATGCAACCACAATAAATTTGATGTCTAAGATAAGGAACCCTATGCGTGTGATGGATCTGAGACCTATTTCTCTTAGTAATGTTATTATGCGGGCTATTTCAAAGTGTATTTTAGCACGCTTGCAACCGTACATGCATTCTTTAATATCAGCAAATCAGAGTGCATTTATCCCAAATCAATTAATCTCTGATAATATTATGATTGCATATGAGCTGAGTCATTTTTTTAGACGAAAAAAGAGTGATTGGTTCGGTTTTGGAGCTTTCAAAATTGACCTATCGAAAGCCTATGATCATGTTGAATGGGCTTTTATTGAGGCTATGATGTTGAGATTAGGGTTACCGAATGCTTTTGTTGGGCTTATTATGCAATGTGTTACAACTGTGTCATATATTATTGACTATAGAGGGGCCCCATTCCAACCTTTTATGCCAAGCTGTGGGGTTCACCAGGGGGACCCTATATCTCCATACTTGTTCTTGTTCTGTGCCGAGGGTTTATCTTCTTTGTTGAATACCTAGGTGGATAAGGGGTTTGTTGCATAGATGTGCAATTGCTACAAATGCTCCGGAAATTTCACATCTATTTTTTGCTAAAGACAGTATACTTTATTTCCAGGCAACTAAGGAGGAGGCTACTATGTTGTGACATTGTTTCTATCTGTATGCGCAGGCTTCAGCGTAGCAGATTAATTTTGAGAAGTCTAGTATCATGTTTAGTATGAATACTCTGGCATCTAATCATCATAGTGTTTGTGATATCTTGCAAGTGCAATGTGTTACTTCCCATGGTATGTATTTGGGCTTACCCTCAACAATTGGGCGAAGCAAGGAAGTTGCTTTTAGTTTCTTGTGGACAAGTTAGCTAGTCGCACTCAAAGGTGGTGCAAACACAGAATTTCACAAGCTGGTAAGGAAGTATTGCTTAAATCTGGTGCTAGCGCTACCAGTGTGTGCACTAGGGATTTTCTTAATACCGGGAGGAACTTGTGACCTTTTGGTGCAAATGTTGAACTCTTTTTGGTGGGATAACAACATATCACATCGTCGAGGGGTGCATTGGATGTCTTGGTCTAGATAATGTCAACCAAAAGAAGATGGAGGCCTTATTTTCAGGAAGCTGAGGGAGTATAATTTGGCCTTGCTTGGTAGATCAGTATGGCGGTTATTGGATCATCCTGATGCGTTGGTAAGTCGTTTGTTGAAAGCAAAGTACTATCCAAATTATAGTGTGCTTCAAGGGTTTTTAGGAATAATGATAGCTATTTGTGGAAGAGTCTTGTTGCCGCTATTTCTATGGTTCGTAGTGGGACTCAGTCAGTAATAGGCGATGGAGCGAGCACTCGGGTTTGTCATGTTGCATGGCTGCCGGATGATCAGTCCCCTAAGGTGCTAACGCCGATGGTACCGGGTGGTGATACTATGAGGGTTCGTGATTTGATTTCACCGGGGCAGTAAGCTCGGAATATTGATTTGATTCAATCCCTTTTTATCCAAAGAGATGTGGACTTAATACAATGAATACCTTTACCGTATAGTAAACGGAATGATCATGTAAGATGGGTGCATGAAGAAAAGGGCCAGTATAAGGTAAAAAGTGCATACTATGCGTTGATGAATCAGTATCAATTGAGGGATGTTAATACTTCAGTCCATTGGATTTTTATGTGGAAGTTGCATTTGCCTCCGCGAATTAAAAATTTTTAGTGGCAATGTGTGACACATTGTTTGCCAACTAAGTGCAGTTTAAGGAGACGGGGTGTTGCGGTTGATGAAGACTGTGTGTTTTGTGGAACCTCGAATAAGACAGTTAAACATGTCTTGTTTTTATGTCTATAAATTGAGCATGTATGGAATGATTTCCAGGAAGTGCAGCAGCTGAAT
The DNA here is from genome assembly GCA_039660915.1 of Euphorbia tirucalli. Taxonomy (NCBI): domain Eukaryota; kingdom Viridiplantae; phylum Streptophyta; class Magnoliopsida; order Malpighiales; family Euphorbiaceae; genus Euphorbia; species Euphorbia tirucalli. Next base: position 2,431,493 of record CM077639.1, on the reverse strand, counting down.
GAAGGATTTTCGTTGGCACAGTGGGTACAATTTGTATCATTGTCGGATGTTTGGTGGGTGCATTTAATGGCCTGTGCCTGGAGTGTGTGGGCAAATCGGAATAGTGTACTTTTGGTGGCATGAGCAGGTTGATGTGGATCAGATAAAATTATTAGCAGCGGCAACGGTCCAAGAGTTGCAGCTTGCCTAGCTGGCAATATATAATCCGGTAGGCTCGAAGGTGGCGCATGCATCGCTGACGGTATGGCAGCGGCCTCCTATGGGGAAAGTTAAATTTAACATTGATGCTAGCTTCTTTGCACAGAGTGGTGATGTAGAGGGTGGAATGGTTATTCGCAACTGACATAGGCAGATGTTAGCTTTCAAATGTCTCAGGTTGAATGGTGCTTCTTTGGTGGGAGAGGCGGAGGCGATGACTTGTAGGGATGCACTTTCATGGTTAAAGGAGCTGGGTTATTCGTCTACAATCATCGAAATGGATGCTCAAGGGGTTGTTGGTTATATAAATTCACAAACTCGTATTTGTACACCTTTAGGCTTCATTATTGATGATTGTATTAATTTAGCTCGTATTGTAGGAGATGTGTGTTTTAAGTTTACTTGTCGGTCTGCGAACAAGGTGGCGCATAGGTTAGCACAGGCGGCTTGTTCAGCAACAATAGGAGAGTGGTTTGGTGAACCGCCTCTATTTCTTCTTTCTGTACTGTAGAATGATTTAATTCAATAAATAATACCTTATTTCAAAAACTATAATATCAATTTTAATAAAACATTAATGTTACTAATTCGATATAAATACTAATTACTATTTTTATTATTATTATTATTATTATTATTATTATTATCAATAAGATATAGCTTAATTTTCTACTTTTCTGGAAGGCCTATCCAGGCCTCATTATTATGAAACTACTAATTATGAATAAAGTTTGATTAAATTGATAAAAAAAATATAACTTATGAAATTACATTCATGTAAAAAGATTATTTATCCTATCAAGTTGTTGTTTGAAGTGGCATTCCTTTTTTTTTTTTTTTTTTTTTATGATAATGTATGAGAAGACAAGTCCAGATAGTGTTCCACATGGCTTAGCTAAGTGGGGTTGCAAATGCCCAATTCATTAATAACAAAATATCATTAATAACGAAAAAGATAAACTACAAATCATTTTTCGGCTTTTTTTTTTTTTTTTTTGGAACCTGTTAGATTTTATTGCTTTCTCAATTCTCATAATAACTGGATAATCTTTTCTGAATATTACTAACTAATTAAAAAAAAAAAATGAAGAACGTCCAAAAAAAAAAAAGCACAAAATTTCACACTTCTGTGAAGTCACTTTCAAATGTTCTAGCTAGTGCCCAGTTGGTCGGCTATGCTACGTCCGAGTCAAGCTACACTAATACAAAGTGTAATGGTTTATTATTATTTTTTAAAAGTTTAATAAATTGTGAAGTTTTATAAATTAATATAATAATAACAAAATATTATTTATTTCAGCTGATTCTAGGGATTAAAGAATAATTTGTGGTACTATTCCAAACTATTATCCAATATATGGTGGAAACTGAACTAATTCCAAATTTGTGGTGTTTTTGTCAAAGTCCGCATATGAGGTTGGCGGACATCATGAATTTTTCTAGTGGGCCAAATCCGCTAGTCAAAGTTATGGACCCAAGCAGGTCCACAAAAAAAAAAGCGGACTCAAAAAGTCCGTGGGTGAAGAAAGCGGACCAGAGAGTCCGTCAACTCTGAAAGCGGACCCAATGTGGAATCTTTAGTCCGCTTTCTAGAAAAGCGGACTAACAGAGTCCGCATTTTGAGAAAGCAGACTCTCTGAGTCCGCTATCTAAAAATGCGGACTTAATTAGTCCGCTTTCCTAGAAAGCGGACTGAAAAAGCTGCCTTACCCAGAATGACAGGATTTGGCAGAGTCCGCGTCTAGGGAATGCGAACACAGAGGTCCGCATTTCACGAAAGCGAACGCTTGTGTCCGCATGTAAGACACGTGGACTCAATCCTGTGTCCCCTCATCCCAGCCATCCGATCAAATGTAAATATTATCCCAGCCGTCCGATGAATTTTTATATTTATTGCCTTCACCTGCTTTCTTTCTCTTAGTCATTTATTCTCTCCGTTTGAAAAAATTAAACCCAACTTTGAGAAGCCTTCTTCCCCTCATTCTCCAACCTTATTAAAAAAAAATTGCTTTCCTTCCATCTATAACATTTTGGAAGCTAAATTTAACATTCTACCTCTTTCAAGTAATTCTTCTGCCTCTTTTAAATTATCAATTTAATTAATTTTTAGTAAGTTATTACTAATTATAATTATATTTTATATTTATATGTATTTAATTAATTTATTAATTTTTTTTTTTGTAATTTTTTTTGTAGGATTAGCATTATCAAATTAGGAACGAAAATACTAGCAATATAACCATCAAATAACAGCTATTGTGAAGTATTCAACCCAAGAAAGGTAAATACTAAAATTTTATGAAATTTTATATTTTGTAGATTTTTAAAAAATTATGTTGTGAATTTCTTTAAATTTGTGTAATAATATATATATGATGTATGAAAAAAATGGAATATGTATACAATGTTCGTTTATAAATTTATATTAGATTTTACTAATTATAATTTTATTTTATATTTATATATATTTATATGTGTTTAATTAAACTATTAATTTTTTTGTAATTTTTATATAGGATTAGCATCAACAAATTAGAAACGAAAATTCTAGCACTACAATCATCAAATAGCAGCTATTGTGAAATATTAAACGCAAGAAAGGTAAATATAAAAAATTTATGAAATTTTGTATTTTGTTTATTTTTTTGAAATTATGTTGTGAATTTCTTTAAATTTGTGTAATAATATATATGTGATTGATGCATGCAAAAAAAGAATATGTATATAATTTTTGTTTATAAATTTGAATTAGATTGATTTTTGTAAAGTTAGTATATAAGACCATCTCCAACTCTCTACTCCAAATTTCCAATTATAATAAAAATATTTTTAATTTATTCCTTTCCACCTAACATTTTTATTATTATTATATTCCTTTTTACATACAATAATGTTATTCACATATTTTTGATTAAATCCTTAAAAAAACATTTAATGTTAATAATATATAAATAAATAATTTAAATTACATAATAATTTTTTAAGAAATAAATAATTTTATAAAATAAAATCGTATCGAATGAAGTTAAAATTAACACATTAATACATAATAGATAAAATATATTAATTAAACCGGAGTACAACCACACCATAAAAATCCATATAAATACAATAATTTAATTAAACTGAAGAACAAAATAAATACGATAATATTACAATAATACATAAACATTATTCCAAATTACAAATACATTTACACTAAAAACACGATAAAAGTTAATAAAAAAAGCACCATAGAAAGTAGTACATTATAAGCAATACAGTTAAAATAACACAACACACGTAATTGAAATGCAAAAATAACACGTAATGATACAAAAATAGGATATAACAAATTTTATGATAGCTCCAAGTTGTATATTTATTAATATTTTTTTATTTTTCAGCATTTTAATATATTTTTGATATTTTATCAGTATTAGTTTTAAAAAATTGTAAGAATTTAAGCAAAATTATTAAAATAATTCAAGACCACAAATACACATATAAATTAATTCAAACACACAAATTAATAAAAACCATAGTAGTGAAAACCGGACCGGACCAGCCGGTCGGACTGGGTTCGACTGGAACCGGATGACAGGCCGGTCGGTTTGTATTCGGTTTTCACTCTGGTCAATAACTGGTCAATTTTCGGTCGGATCATCCGAATGAGCCGGAAAACCGTGAACCAGACCGGTTTGCCGGTTCGACCAAATTTTTTTTTAAATTATTTAAATATAAAATTTAAGTTGTTATTTTGAGATGTTTTTAATTAAAATAAAATATATTTGTATTTATAAATTATTTTAAATTAAATTGACGTTTAATTGTAAGTACAAAAACTATATTTCATAAATTGAGCTTTTTAAATTACTATATTGTGTTTGAAATGCTTAAATTTAAAGAATTGTAATAAAAAATTTTAAATTTTCATATATTATAAATATGAAAATAAAAACATATTAATATTTTAATATATTTATTAAATCCGGTTTGATTTGGGTTTATTCCGGTTTAATCCAAAATCCATAAATCCATCCATTCACAGGTTCGATGACCGGTCCAGGTCTGAAAACCATGATAAAAACACATAACCAAAATACCATAAAAGAAATAGACATTTTGAAAACTATAAAATAATTAAAACTTTGAAAGAAAAAATGAAAAAAGAAACTAAAATAAAAAAAAAAAACAAAAAAAGAAATTGGAATTTGGTGGTGGGTTGGAGGTCACCCACCACCAAATTTTGGCTCTCCAACCCAATTTGGTGTTGGGTTGGAGATGCCCTAATGTTTATATGTTTTGAAAATCTTAAATATATGATATAAACTATATAGTTTGTATTAGAAATTTTTATTAGATTTATATATATATATTTTTGCATTTATGTTAGAATTAATTGAAAAAATATCATAATTTTATTTAAGATAATTTTTTACATATATATATTGAATGATTTTTAATTATATGACAGAATAATGTCGACTTCATTACCAATATATATTCATTGGGGTGGTCAAATAATAAGGAATCAATTTGGAGTTGATTATGAGAATGGATATTGCAAAGTAATATCAATGAATGGTTCATTCAATCTAAGTTCATTGTTTGATAAGATTAGGACTGTTATGAATATACCAGCGAACGAAGATTTGATTAGGGTGCAATTTCGAAACCCAATTGCAATGAATGGAGTACAATTAGTGTATAAGTGTTTTGATCTATGTGACGATGATGATTTGAATATGATGTTGGGGATAGTCAGTAGTTTATGTCATAGCTTGTTCTGTATTGAATTATACGTCGAATGCAATCACAATACACCTTCTACACACACGAGGGATATAGCTGGACCATCTAATTCTCAAGCTATTGATTATGATGGTGGTGGTAGTGCTGGACTTGGTGGTTATGGTTGCGATGATGATGATGATAGCGATGATTATGAACTTTTGGTTTTAATGGTGGTGGTGGTGGTGGTGGTGATGGTGATAACGAATCTGATGGTGATGATGATGAAGAGGATGATGTTGATGGTGGTGATGGTGATGATAGTGAATCTGAGGATTCTGCTGATGCTGATAAAGATCATGATGGGTTAGAGAATGAGGATGAGGTTGAAGGGGAATTGTAGGGCTTCTTCTTCAAATGTTGATGACACTGCATTACACAATAATTTTATTCCTACATTTTTCCCAAATATTCCCCAGCTTACCTAATTTGATGCATCAGCTATGACAGTCCATGATATTGATGAAAACAGGAATGCTATAAGATGGGATTCATCAATGGAACTCTCAAAGGGGATGTTATTTTATTCAAGAGAAGCAGTTAAAACTGCAGCTAAAGAATACTCTATGAGAATTCAAAAAGAGTTACGGAGTAGAGAGACAAGGCTGAATACTATCACATTGGTATGTCATTTTTATGATGAGGGATGTCCTTGGAGGTTATGTGCGACGCTGAAGAAGAAGTCTCATCTGTGGGAGATCACAAAGTATGTCAGTGAACATACTTGTCATGGGTTGAAAAAGTCTCAAGACAACCGAAATCTTGACACGGCTTATATGTATCCCATAGTGGAGGCTATGATTAGGGAGGATCCCTCACTAAAGGTAAAGGTGATTGTTGCCAACTTTGATGAAAGATATAAGATTAAAATCTCTTACAAGAAGGCATGGTTGGCAAAACATAAAGCAATTAAGAAGATATATGGAAGTTTTGATGAGTCCTATAACCATCTTCGCCCTTGGCTTCATGCTGTAACAAAAATGAACCCCGTCTCAATCTACCATATTACTGAGTCTAATCACTTTGTCAATGGTCGATTTGTGCCAGGAGTTAAATGTTTTGAGCGTCTTTTATTGATTTTGAAACCATGCATTGATGGCTTCAAACATTGTATGCCAGTCCTGTACGTTGATGCCACTTTTCTAACTGGAAAGTATAAAGGTGTAATACTAGTAGCATCAGCTCTTGATGGCGAACGAAACATATTTCCAATGGCATTTGCCATAGCTGAAGTTGAAAATACGGCAAATTGGGAATTCTTCTTGCGTTGTGTACGGGATTTTGTTTGCCCAGACATGCCCAATGTTTGTGTCGTATCTGATAGGCATGCTGGAATCTTAAGGGCTATGGAATGTGAAAAATGGAATATGGCACCTCATTGATTCTGCATTCGCCATCTAGCAAGCAACTACAATAAGCAATTCAAAAAAGAAGAAGTTAAAAACTTTATCATCAATGCAGGTATTTAAGAGTATTGCTTTTTCAATTGCCGTAAACCTAAACCATAATGAACAAGTTATACAATTGTTTAACTCATTATGCATTCAAATATGTTTTCATGTTTTTTTAGCATATCAACAGCAACCTCGAAAGTTTAATCGGATGATGAGATTGCTTGAGGAGAAAGAACCCGATAGCTTTGAATGGTTGAATCGGTTGCCAAAGGAGAAATGGGCTCTCGCTTTTGATGGTGGTTGTCGATGGGGTAGTATGACAACTAACATTGCTGAATCAGTAAACGGATGGCTGCTAAAAGATATTTGGGGATTGCCAATAACAACAATGATGGAAAGCCTATTTTTTAAATTGGTCGATCGTTTCGAAAAACACAGATGTGAAATCGTAGCCCAAATGCAAAAGGGATTCTCATATACTACTTTTGCAATAGACCTCTTGAGGACAAGGTTTGAAAAGGCACCCGGACATGTAGTACAAAGCTTTGATTCGAGGAATGGTGTGTTTGAGATTAAAACTGCCCGTTGGAATTCAGGAAGGAAGGGAGGACACAAGCAAGTGGTCAATCTGAAAGAAATGACTTGCAGTTGTGGAAAGTTTCAACAATTGAGAATACCATGCTCCCATGCCATTGTTGGGTTTTTGGCATATGGTATTGGCCATAGACAATTTATTCATCCAATTTATAAATTAGAAAACAACATGAAATGTTGGTCAACAGCATTTATCCCAGTTGGAGAACGTGACTACTGGCCAACAATCGATGGACCATCACTTGTACCAAATCCGAATTTGATGAGAAAGAAGGGTCGACCAAAAACAACACGGATTCGAAATGAGATGGATTGGAAAGTTGCCGGTGCTAACACCACCAGTTTTTGTAGTAAATGTGGCTTACCCGGTCATAACACTAGGACATGTGGGCGTAGTTAAATGTATTGTAATTATAATGAATAATTTGTAATGGATTCTAATATGTTATTTGGAATGCTTGCTACTATTATAATGTATGTTTTGTGACTACATTGCTTTAATAGTAATACATCAATTGGTAAAGCTTACTAGTATGTTGAATTCTTAATGTGCATCATTTTATTATATTGACATCAATTGTTTGTGTTTTTAGGTATGTCAGGTAATCCACCACCACAGCGAGCATACATTGAGCCTGGGCCGATTGACCCAAGCATTTTACATTCACAGAGATCACATAGATCGGAGGCAGTATGGTTCAATGAGGTGCAACTATGTCACTTTCTATTTACAAAATTGAACTATTAATTAAATAGTGTGATACATAATAAATTAATGTTAGTTATGATCATAATTGGCATTATTTTATAAATTTATCCAAGATTTTAACTTCTAAAAACATTGTCCTCTTTAATATATTAAGAAATATATTAAGTTCAATTGAGTTAATATATGAATGTTTAGTATATTAAGGTTTAGTATAGATCAAAACCCATAATCTCATTACATGTTTGTTTCTATTTCTAAGTGTATTTGTTTTGTTATGAATGTTACTATGTTATTCATATATATAATTTTTTGTCAATATATTAGGATGAGGAGACAACACTTACTTGCAGGAGGGACAGTACGATCCTACGTGAAGAAGAAATTGATGATCGACTAGAACAAGTCTTGAGACAGACTGGTTTCTATGGAGGTGCACGTTTGGGTTTTTTTCAGTTGGACCACCATCTCATAACTGCTCTAGTTGAGGTATGGAGACCGGAGACTCATACTTTTCATCTTCCCGAAGGTGAGGCAACAATTACACTACAAGATGTTGCTATACAAACTGGACCACCAATAGATGGTAATACATTGATTTGCCCAGTTCCTGCAAAATGGGTTGATGAGTGTGAAAGACTATTAGGCGTTCGTCCTCCTAGAAATGCCTTCAAAAAAAATATGCTACAATTGAGTTGGTTGAATGCTAATTTTCCTGCTATGCCGGCTAATGATAATGAAGAAGACATTGCACGGTACATCCGTGCATACTTGTTACAACTTTTATCAGGCATATTGTTTAGCACAAAAACATCAGGTTATGTCAACCTTTTGTTTCTACCTTTGTTGGAGAATATTGCAACAATTGGTCAGTATAGCTGGGGCAGCGGGTGTTTAGCATATCTGTATAGAGAGCTATGTAAAGCCACCCGACACAACACTGCACAAATTGGTGGTGCTTTAATTTTGTTGCAGGTTTGGGCATATGAGAGATTGAGAAATATATCGCCGAACCTACGGAGTGGAGTTATCATGCCTGGTTTACCACTTGGTCGGCGGTACGTATATATAACACTTATGATATATATGTATTAATAATCAATTTTTTTTTCACTTGTATATATATATATATAGACAAATCATTGAAATTACAAATAAGCAAGAGAAATCAATTTTGCTCTCCTACTTTGTAAAAGGAAACCAATATAGAATTCACATAGTGAATACCGAACAATCAATAAAATACAACAAATTAGGGTATACGATTCCGAACTTGTGTAATGAGTAAATATAAATGTTATTAGGGTCATGACTTAAATGGTACATCAGGTTATAACACATGTTATACCATTCCATGAAAAAAGAATCTAAACAAAATTAATAACATGTTTAGTATTCAAAATTAACTTCTGCATATTTATATTTCTTTGTTATGATATAGTTGTACAATTTATTATAACACGTTTACTATGTAAATTAATATCTCCTAATTAATTACAGATGGAGCACACCTAAGGATTCCACTGCTGTGCCAACTCATACTCTCAGACATATACGATATGTAATTGATTTGGCTGACAAAGATTCTGTAAGTCATACAAATTAGGCATGCATTGATGTTAAAAATTTATGACTAAAAATTTGCTTTGGAATAGTAAAATCATATACATTTATATGTAACTTGTGTTGCTTGTAGTTCACTTGGGAGCCATACACTGATGATATCTGGGTAGCATTACCGGAATATTGCTTTCAAGGAAATCATTTATGGAGAGCTTTTGTGCTATTAATTTGCATGCACATTGTGGAATGGCATCAACCAGACAGAGTCCTTTGCCAATTTGGTTTGCAACAACACATACTTGTTGCGCCCATGCAAACCAATGAGCTGCATGATATTGTACTGATTCAGGTTAAAGGTTCCATTATGCAGAAAATGGCCTACTAGGGCAAATTTGATATTTGCAGCTCAACCATGTGCCGAACCACTCCATTACTATTTTGAATACATGGAATAGTATAGGCGAATAACAAGGAGATGGATTTCTATTAGAGGTGCTGCCCATGGTGCCACAGTAAGTCATTAAAATTGAAAATTCATGTGGTTAACTTTTTTATTGCCCAACTACATAGTAATAATATATGTTATGTACAGGTTGATGGAATGGAGCAAGTTGCCTTGGTTAGAGATTTGGATGCTGTGCACAGGATAAGAAACAGCATATGCGGGGTGCATGGGGAGGAACGGCGTTATGTTTGGGGTTCCCCACCTCCTCATCCAGCTCCAGCTGCTACTTATCCGAATATTGATGTGGATGAAGAGGCACCTGTTGCTGCCACTGGTAGACGCCGCCAACGTACCACATCGAGGAGACGTGAGGTCACAAGACCAACTGATCCTTCTTGTGACATTGTGCCACATCCAGTATCCTACCATTCACATGATCCATATGGAGCAAGCACTTCACAACAATCACAACCAACACAACAATATTCATCATGGGTTCCTAACCCATATGCTCCTGGTTCATTAGTTAGTCCAAATGGTCCATCACAGTATGGGTTTAACACTTCTCAAAACCCATTTACACAATGGACTGGGTCGGGGCAATCACCTTGGGCTATGCATAGTATGGGTACACCCCATACTCCTTCTAATATGATATTTCCATCGTTTGGGCGGCCATCTTCAGTGGAACAGTGTGTTGGTATGTCTAGTATGTACTCTCAGCAACAACCTACTTTTCCCTATTCCAACTTTGGAACAACATCAAATGTTGAATATAATCCATCACAGTGCACTAATCCATCACAGCCTTCCAATAGAAGTGGACATAATATTTGATGTTTCTTTTTAAATAATGTATAATATTTTTATGTTTTAGTTTGAGACTTATATCTTTGAATATTTAGAATATTTACTATAAATAATATGTCATATATTTTTTTAATTGTGCATCTCAGTTCCTTTGAAATCGAACGAGTGGTAATTAAGATTTTATTACCATATCTATCGTATTTTAAATCATAGTTTTTTTTTATAATGTATCCTTTTTTAGTAATTGTATAATTGTAATTAATATACAAAGAACATTTTATAATTAATTAATTAAAAAATTGTGTATTGTTATTAAAATTTTATCCTTTTTTAAATCATAGTTTTTTTATAATTAATTATTTAACTATTAAATAATTAATCGAACGAGTGTAATACATATTTTCAAAGTAATGTAAAATTTTTCAACATACGCATTGTTTTTTTATAATAACACTTTCATTTCATAGATTTTCACATAAAAACTATGTATATACAAATATTTTTTTACAAATAAAGAAAATTATTTTAAATTATACAATCAAATGGAAAAGAAATTTTGCGAAATATGCACTTGTGTATTAATATGCCAAATCAATAAGTAATAAACTAAAGGGTCAGAATTTGAAACTTTTTTCTATGGAACATATAAAACTTAATATCATAAATGTTTTTTTAATAACTTTGCTATACAAAATTAATAAGTTTTTGTAACTTTTTATTGTTAGGATATTTATAAAAAGTAATTGAAGTTATCATTTTTTAAAATAACATATAGTGATATTTATATATGGACACAAACTATTGCATTATATTTTACGTATTAATAAATGTATTGAAAATAATAATAATAATGAAAATTAGAGATGAAAGAATGATATATTAAAATTGGAGATAGAAAATGATGGTAATCACTTTTCTAAAGGCAAGCTCTTAACCCTACTTAATACTAGCAAATGATGTTCAAGGAATAATAAGATTTCTCATTACTGTGACAAGTAATTTTTTTTTCTCAATTATTTAAACATTAAAATGATGGGGTTAGGCGGAGAAGACTTTTCAATAATGTCTCTTTGCAGAAACATATTATAAACTCAAAAAGGGATACTTAAGGTTGGATTTAATATTTTTTTAGGGGTTTCTTTCCTTTGTGAAGTATAATTATAAATTAAGAAACAAAAAATGTTTCGAGCATTTGTTGTTACGACTACGTGTCAGAATTTGAGTAATGTCATACGCATTTTTTGGTTAAATATCAATACAGCAAATATTGTAGTCTGAAAATTTTTTTTTTTAAATCAACGGTAAGATTTAAAATACGAGTGGTAATAAATTCTTTCCATATTTATTGTATTTTTTTTCCCAATTGACTGTTATTAATAATACCATAATAGTAAAATTGTATATTTATTCAACGATTGTTATAACTCTAGAGTTCATTTATGTTTTATATAATTTAAAGACTTTACTAAAAATATTAACACTGAATTAGATAATCATAATACGAAATTAGATAATAATATTAAATTACATTATAACATTAAACTACAAAAAACTACCTAAGTTACAAAATCATAAAATTAAACTACAACTAAGCCTTTTCTTAAACCTGAATTTAAAACCATTACTAGCGTTCACTTTATTACAATATTCTTCTTGACATATTGGCAGAGTTTCTAGAACTTTGCCAACCAATTCTTGAGGTAATTTAATACATTCACTCTCCTTCGTAATTAATATCTTTACCATATTGTCATAATCTACAGGTGATTCGTCAAAAATCTCATCAAATAAGCGTTGATAACGCCAAGATAATCCATTTCTTAGCAGCCACATTTGTTCTCTCGTTTGCACATCAAATATGTAGCCAGACATTATTATGTCTTGTAATTTTTCATTTATATTTAGCAGGTACTCCAATAACTTTTTCCCCCTTCTCATCCGAATTGCTTTTTAAATTTTCTAATTTCTTCAATGCAAATTCCGGGTACCGCATCCTCTTAGGGGTAAGTATTGTTTTAACCATCTATAAGTTGCATAAAAAAAAACCTTAATTTAAACAATTCAAATACACATTAATTAATTAATTAATTTACAACTTAAATAAAAAATTCTACATCACTACACCAGTTTTCTTTTTTAAACCCTTGTAATAATAATAATAATAACAACAACAACAACAACAACAACAACAACAATAATAAAAATAAAAATATAATTTTACACAAAAAAAATCTACTTCACTACCCCACTTTTATTTTTTTTTTCCAATAACTTGTATTAATAATAATAATAATAATAATAATAATAATAATAATAACAATAACAATAATAATGATAAAAATAAATATAAAATTTTACACCAAAAAATAAATCTATTTGACTAGTTCAGTTTTATTTTTTTTCCAATAACTTGTAATAATAATAATAATAATAATAATAATAATAATAATAATAATAATAATTAAATTACACCTATTTACTACCCCACTTTTTTTTTTCCATAACTTTTAATAATAATAATAATATTTCAAAATCTAACAACAATTTCTAAACAAAACTAATAGAGACATTTACTAACTATATAGTTTATATCATATATTTAAGATTTTTCAAACATATAAATATTATATACTAACTTCACAAAAATAAATCTAATACAAATTTATACACGAATATTATATACATATTCTATTTTTTCATAAATCTCATATATATATTTATTCCACAAATTAAAAATTTTAAAAAAAATTTTATATTTACCTTTTTTTCTGTTTAATACTACAATAACTGTTGTTTGGTGGTTGTAGTGATAAGATTTTTGTTTCCAATTTGATGATGACAATCCTAAGATAAAATTACAAAAAGTTAATTAAAAGTATTACAAAAAAATTAATTAAATAATTATAAATATAAAATAAAATTACGGTTAGTAAATTAACTTACCAAGGAATGAGCTGAAGGAATGAGCTTCAAAGGACGAAGGAAGGCGTGAAAAATAAAAACAGAAGGGTGTATAATTTTTATAAGGGGAGAGAGAAGCAGGTGAAATGAATAAAAATCATCGGACGGTTAGATTTTTGTTTTAGTTAAATGATCAGACGGGTGGGGAAGGGATAGAATGAAGAAGTCCAGTTTTTACAGATGCAGACTGAATAACAGAATAAACAAGTCCAGTTTTTACAGATGCGGACCAATGGGTCTGCATTTGTCAGATGCGGACTGAATAAATGTCCGCTTTTCTGACACGCGGAAACAGAGTCTGCTTTTTACAGATGCGGACCATTAGGTCCATTTTCTGTAAATGCGGACCTTGTTACGTCACGCTCAGGCCCAAGTCCACTTTTGGAATATGCGGACCGTTTTGTTTCGCAATTTTTAACTGCGGACATCTTGAGTCCGCTATTATCTCCTTCGCATTTTGCCAGGCCCATTTTGTCCGCTTCTAGTAATTGCAGACTTTTTAAGTCCACTTTTTCTTTTGCGGACCTGCTTGGGTCCATAATTTTGACTAGCGGACTTGGTCCACCAGAAAAAACCATGATGTCTGCCAACCTCATATGCAGACTTTGACAAAAACACCACAAAATTGGAATTAGTTCAGTTTCCACCCTATACTGGGTAATAGTTTGGAATAGTGCCACAAATTATTCTTTAATCCAGCCATTTCCTATATTGTTTTGCTGGTGTCAATTATTTTAGAGTATTGCTTTTCTATTTTAGCTATTGACAACGCCAATATGCAACTTTTCCAGTTTGTTTCTTACTGATAATTATAGTATTCTCGGAGCATTGTTGTTCCAGAGTTTGTGGCTGATTTGGAGTGCTTAACAAGCAGAATTTTTACATCGAGGTCTCATATATATATATGCTTTAGTCAATTGTACATGATGTATCTAAATGGATGCAGGTATCCGTAAATTGATTTCTGAAGAATATATTTGATAAGTAATCATGAATTAATAGCCATCCTATGCATAGTTGAGAAAAAGAGAAAAAGAGTAACTCTACAATTGACATAAATACATAGTTGGAGATGCATTTTTTTGGCATCACTCTCATTTCCAATCAAAGAGGTACTGCTGCAATTGATTCTAAGATTGGCATCATTCTATAATTGTACAAACAATTTGGCATTTTAGATTTAACTTTGCTATTTTCCTCTCCATTTTTGCATTATCACAACTCTCAATCTTCAAATTGATAAAGTAATCCTTTGAGAAGAGAAGAGAAGTGCAAAGTTGCACATGGCTTAGATAAGCGGGGTTCAATTCATTTATCCTTTTCCCATTATAACTGAATAATCTTTTTTTAATATTACTAACTAATTTTAAAAAATAATAATAATTGAAGCAGTCTAAAAAAAAAAAATACAAAATTTCACACTTCTACGGTGTCACATTGAAATGTTTTGGCTAGTGCCCAGTTGGTCGAGAAATTTTACAAAACACCCAAAACATATACTCCTGTAGTTATAAAACGTAAAATAACTAACTATTAATAAAATAATAACACACAAAATATTTTAGGATTTATATAAGTTTAAAATTTTATTTAAATAATCAACTAATAATAAATAAATAAATTATACATTATGAACTTTTTATTGGTTGAAAACGGAATAAGAGAAAGTAGAGTTTATAGGTAAAGAAAATGTGGTCATGAAGGCATTGACGAGACTGAATAAGACCTTAATTAGGCAGGGATGTTTTTGTTTTTTTTTTTGTTTTTTTTTATCTTTTTATTTTCTTCAAAAAATAGAATAATTCTTTAAATTTAATTGCTGCTTTGATGTTGGGATAAATGATAGCAGATGGTGCCATCTGTTCCACGTGGCAGAAGCAACGTTAGTTGCTCAAAAAACCTTTTAGGTGGATGATTGGTTTCTGTTTTGGTGTGATATGATTATGTAAAAATATCAATTTCGGTCGTGCGGGCGTCGCCATTGGTCAGTTTTGATGGCTGTCGAGATAGAAAGAGATTGTCCGAATAAAAAGCGACTAATGTTGTCTAATTAAAGAAGTGGATAATGTATTAAAATTAAATAAGTGACTAATTTGGCGTTTTAGATTTAACTTTGCTATTACTCTCAATTTGCCATTTTAGATTTTTTTTTTTTTTTTTTTTTTTTTTTTTTTTTTTTTGTAATTGTGAAAGTGGTAATATATCTCCATTAAAAAAAATAAAAAAATAAAAAAAGAAGAAAGAGCATGGCGCTTTTAACTTTGCTTCGCTCATTATATGGAATCAAGCAGTGATTAGAAATGGTTGTAGGATAGTTAAAATAGCCTCAACTACACTGTACTCTAGCTCTTATTGTTCTTATTTTTTTTTTTAATAATTATTGTATTTTGTCGGTACCTTTGTGTCCAAATCAAGTTGAGACCAAATTTGTCTATTTATCATCAAATTAACTAATTTGAAATCTACGTGGCATTAGATACTAACTGTCAAACACTGCTTTTGTCATTCTATGATTGGGTGTTTGATTTTATGACTCCAAATAGTACGGAACTGTCCTATTCAACTACCTTAATTCTGTAGTCCACTTCCCTCATCATTTCTAACGCATCATGCTCATATGCACTACTCCTCATGATAATTTCTATTAAATCCTATAACATTAATATTTAATTAAAATTAACATTATTACATATTTATTATCAATCCAGCAATAGCCTATTGATAAAGATAAATACTAAAAAGAAACTGTTGTAACATATATATTAATCTATATTTTATTATTTACAAGTTTATTTTAAATTGTTATTTTCTTTTTTTTTTTCTTATATATCACTTTTAAATTATAATTTTTACGATTATATTGAATATGTAATACGAAAGCACCCTTCATATTTAAAGAGCATATTCTCTCTCCCATAAGTAATATTATACGTTTTAATTTATAATTTTTTATTTAAATATGTGATTCATAATTTATAAAACACAAACTTGAACAGCTTGTTACGATTCTTATTTTATACTTTTCTAATTATTTCGTGGTTGATATAGGATTTAATGTATGAAATGAAAATAATGTTGTGAAAACGGATTTCATATATGTGCATCAATAAAGGCCTGACCTCTACATGTGAATGCCTTTATTTCATGTATCATACTAGTAATCTATATGTTATGTTAGGAAAAAGGGAATTCATCGTTAGCATTTCTCATTCAAGTACTTAGTCAATTCTATTTAAATAATGCACTGCTGATATTTATTCCGCTTAAAATTAATAAAAATCACTCAAATATTATAATAAATTAAAACTAAAACCTAAACTTTAATAGTGACTCTCAAAACCAAAACCCAACAGTTGATCGAATTATTGATACATAATTAAGCTTAATTAATAATAAAAATAAGAAATCAAATTGGATAAAAGCATCATTATTAGCCTGTATCCTAGATAAGATTTAGAATTTGGATTCTACCTAAAAAACAAGTTCAATTTTTCTATCTGTGATTGCGTCAAGCTGACATCAATTGACATAATTGTGGTGACGTGCTGACATCAATTAACCAATGACTTTGACCTTTTTTTTTTTTTTTTTTAATCAATTACAAACCTACCAATACCTTCTCTGAGGCTTCTTAAATATAATTTCTTTGTATATAATTATGAATTACCCAATGTTATTGAAACCGGACCGGACCGGTCGGTTCGACCGGTTTTACCGTGAACCGGCCATGGGTCCGGTCGGTTTGATTAAAATAAACGGTTTGATTAAAAACCGGAGATGACCGGTTCGACCGGTTAAAAACCAGTAAACCGGCGAACCGGTCAAAAACCGGTTTTGACCATTTTCAATTTTTGGTTTTGATTCGGTTCGGTTAGACGGTTCGGTTCCATTAGAACCGAACCGAACCGAATCAAAAAATAAACATATAAAATTATAAAAACCAAAATCAAACCAATATACATTTGGTTTGACATGAACCAAACCGAACTAGTTTTGTTTGGTTCTGGTTTGGTTTGGTTTCAAACCAAAATTTTTCAAATTTTAAAATTTAAATCAATTATCATTAAAATTTAAAATTGATGAAGTTTTAAACCGAACCAAAAAATAAACATATAAAATTATAAAAACCAAAATCAAACCAATATACATTCGGTTTGACTTGAACCAAACTGAATTAGTTTTGTTTGGTTGTGGTTTGGTTTGGTTTCAAACCAAAATTTTTCAAATTTTAAAATTTAAATCAATTATCATTAAAATTTAAAATTGATGAAGTTTTAGGATATTTCATGAAATTATTTTGAGTATTAAATATTTGAAACTTGTGTTTGATGAATTTATAAGCTTATTTATTTTTTAAATAATATTTTTAAAAAAAAAATAATAATCCGGTATAACCACCGGTATTATCCGGTTGAACCGGTTGTACCACGTACCAGTAGCTTCACCGGTTTGATGTCCGGTACGGTTATGATAACATTGGAATTACCCCTATTATTGGTGCTCTAGACCTGGAGTTTCAATTCAATAGATACATTGCATTTCTGGGGCGACAAAGGTCAGAAAAACGAGTCCTAATTAATGATTATTATACTACTAATCATAACACACCATTTCGATTAATTTCTCAATCATCTTATCATAGTATGATATCACCTTTGACAGTAACAATTAGGAAGAGTTAAATTATAAATTTTATTAAATATACCTAGGAAAATATTTCTATGATATGTTCAATTTAACATAATTTGAATAATTGAATCTAACATAATTTGTATTATGTGAATCTTTTTTTATAGTCAAAACTCAAAAATTAGTACAAGACACATGTACTTTTGCATTATAAGATTTTCAATTAATAATTCATTAGCACTTGAGTTTTTGTGTACTTATTAGATCAGTTAATTGGTCCGTTCATTAATTTGAAAAAAAAATGATAAATATTCCTGATTATTAATATGTTTATAATAACTTTTTAGCAAATAATCAACCATATATTAAACGCTGTTTCTAACATATCCTATACACATTAAAAAAATCAAATGACTGGCGGTAATTAATGAGGTAGGTTTTCTTATGGGTGATATTATATCTTTTTTATTAAGTAAGTGTTTGAGTTATTAAGTGTTTGAGTTATTAAGTGTTTGACTTGTCAGCCACCACACCAGCAAGAATAAGCTTTTGCATAAGTCGGCCATTCTTAATCTGTCTTTTCAAATTTTGAACTTTTGTGAATCCTTTAAGTATCTTCTTCTACACCTAACTTCATGAAAAGTATCAGTCAAAATAATAATAATAATAATAATAATTCATGATCCAATACTAAAAAGAATCTTTTGTTAAAAGAAATAATAGAAGCATTTCAACATATTTTGTTTGCTTTTATGTCATTAGTGACAATCAATTGGAGACTTTATTTTTCTTATATATTAATTTGACTGATCATTTTTATAGTCACCCTAATGACATGTCTATTTGTCTATTTGTGATTGCGTCAATGCTGAAATCAATTAACGTGACTGTCAGTTGAAATCAATTTTGGTAAAATCACTATTTATTTCAGGTACTATTTTTAACCTCCAGTTCTAGTTCAGGTCAATTTTGTGTATTATTAATTTAACCTTCTCTCTATCACCTAGCTTGGCCCAAAGAGCTATAACTACCATGGAATACTGTAATTAATATTAAGCAATGGATAAATTATATATAAAAAAAAATGCTTTTTTAATTGTCATTAATGATAAATAAATAAAATATTTTTTACTTCTAAAAAAAAAAAAAATTCTGAATTCGATGTGATATTATATATAAACAAAATTCTACGTTTGGATAAAGTAAATAAATAGCTCTTAAAATCATTATTTATTTCAGCTACTTTTTTTAATCTCTGCCAATGCATGTTCATAGTTGTAGTTCAGGTCAATTATGTGTAATATTAATTTAACCTTCACTTCATCACCTAGCTTGGCCCAGATAGCCATGACTACAATGGAATACTGTAATTAATAATAAGCAATGGATAAATTATAAAAAAAAAAAAGCTTTTTTTATTGTCATTAATGCTAAATAAATAAATAAAATAGTTTTTACTTCTAAAAAAAAAAAAAAAATTCTAAATTCGATGCCATATTAAATATAATTGAATGGAATGAGTGTATTCAAAAGTCTAATGCCCATTGGGAAAAGTTATATTTTAGCCATGTAATTGTTTATATTTGTACAATAGATTCATGTATTTTGGCTATATATAGTTAGTCTTTGTAAATGATGTCACGCCTATTAATTTTGTAGATATGTTCGCTAAATATGGTTTTTAGTTTTAATATTTAATGCAACAGTAATTTAAATAGAAAATATATAACAGCAATATGTAATAAATATTTTGTTGTTATATGAAGATATGACAAAAAATTTTAGTTATGGTAAAATTTGTTGCTGTCAAACTTTATTATTATTATTATTTTTTTTTACAGTGAAGATTCAAGAATAATATTCATATTATATTTCATGTTCCATATATAAGATGCTCCTTTAACTTAACTATACAAGAGAGACGCTGCTTAAGTTCTTGGACTGAAGTTATTAGTCTTTAGTATAGAGAATTCTCAAAACCAAAACGCAACAATTGATTGAATTATTGATACGTAATTAAGCTCAATTAATAATAAAAATAAGAAATCAAATTGGATAAAGCATACTTTTTGGCCGGATCATGCATGCATAGGAGGTGCTATCAATGGAGAATGAGCAAGAAAACTCAAACGGAAATGAGAGCTCGTTGATGAGCCATTTTAAGCGAAGTTTGGCCAAGACGTGACGCGATGCATTCAATGAATTAACCAAGCAAAGGGTTGCCAGCAGGAACGACCCATTCAGCAGTGCATATGTCACTAACAAGTTTAAAGAACAAATTGACTATTTACGCACAATTCCAATGCGGTACGGAATGGCAGTAAATTCATGAAGTTGTTGGTAAAATATAACCATGTCACCAGCCTTAAGACCCCACCGATGAACGAAATGGAGCCAGTTCTGGCAGGCTATTTCGGGCTCATGATGTCCATCGTCGCTGCTGCTCTCGCTGCTTCTGATTCCGCATTGTAAATTCCAAATGAACCCGCCATCATCACAGGCATCGAAAGTCCCCAAGTGTTGAAACTCCATTGGAACTTTAAGTTTTGTCAAATCTGAATTGCTCAGTGGCTTAAAGAAAAGTACGTTACGCACAACTTTAATCCGGTACGAAATTCCAGATTCATGAAGTTGTTGGTATAGAATGACCAAGTCACCAACGTTAAGATCCCATTGACGGACGAAATGGAGCCAGTTGTTGCAAGCTATTTTGGGCTTGGGATGTCCTTCTCTTTTGATTCTACATCGTAGATTCCAACAACGCTCGCTATCGTCCATGGCATTGAGAAAATATTCATTGCCTAAAAACCACCGCATCAAGTGAGAATAAGCTTTCATTGGTACGGCTAAATTTTTCAAATCTGAAGGGCTCAATGACTTAATGAAGAGTAATATCTCTTGCATTGGATCAGTAGTTTTGTTGCCAAAAGATAGATAGAGAAAATATAATGTGAGACTAATATCTGTTGCATTTGATCAGTAGAAATGCTGCTTTTATAGACACCGCTTGAGGATGCATTATGAATTAAATAATGCATTGTGAGTGCGCGAAAAACTAACTCTTTGTGTTGCTTTCTATATGCTAAGATAATTTCATTTTGTCTACATTATGAATTTAGTAACTCTTTGTGTTGCTTTGAATCTTTGACAATAACAATTAGATTATAAATTTTATTAAATATCAATTCTTAAAAGTCTAACAATAAAAAAAGTATGAAACATATTTTGTATCAGATTGTTGCTAATTATGATTACATTTATGTTCGGATCATTATAATTTATCAATTTGATATTAATTGAAAGAATAAAAGAAGCTTAACATACATGCTTACAAATTTCTATGATATGTTCAATTTAACATAATTTTTAATCTAATATTATGTGAATCAACTATATATATACCTAGGAAAATATTTCTGGTTGTTTGATATGGGGCCAAAGTATAATTAATTAATTATTATTGATATTTTTAATATATAAGCTACACTGTCAATTTTTGTATTCTTAAAAAATTTTGATATTTTTAATATATATGCTACTTTCCGCAGCCCCAAATGCAGCTTTCAGCCAGAGTAAGGTTCTCTTTGCTTTGACTGAAAGCTACTGTAGCCCTAAACGCAGCCTAAATTTATGCAATTAGCGAATTAGAAAAATGAACATAGTAATCCAAAGTCCTACCCGTATCAAACCATCGTCACATCACATTTTTCTGTAATTTTTAGTTTCAAGAATCCACTTGAAATGAATGAATTTCTCAAAATTTTGAGGATTCACTTCCGATTCTAAATTTTTGTGTTTAGAATAAAATATTAAGAAATTAATGGAATTCAATATGACTTAAAAAAATTACAGATAGTATTTACAAATAAATTTTAGATTTTATGTAGGAAAATATTTTAAGACAATTCTAACCTCGCTACACTTTTATTATTCTTTTATTTTTACATATAATTTTATTTATTTATTATTTTTTAATATTAATTTTAAAAAATAACTAATTATTATTGTACTTTTTAAATTGATTATATTATATTATATTTTACTTTATTTTAAATATTGGGAAGGATGAGGAAAAAATTAAAAAAAAAAAATTCTTTTTGAATTATACAACTTCGAACTAATTATTTAAACAGTAACAAAAAAAAAAGATAAAAATATATTTATATCCCAATGTAGTTATAAATTATTGAAAAGAAAATTCTTCTTAATAAAGATAATTCAAGAAATAAGCACAAATGAACTTTTTTGTTCATTTATTCCAAGGATTAATTTTATACATTTCAAATTTATCATTTAAGTAATATCATTCCAAGCATCAAAATTCACTTACAATTAAATTCCACATAGAATGCATTTATTAATGAATTTTATATCTTTAGTTCGTTGATTCCAATAAGAACCTAAAATTTTTTAATGATACATGACAAAAACATGTGATAAGAATGTGATCTGTAATAAGCTGATAATTAAGTAAAACTTTGCATAAAGTAGCCACGTTGGTTTTTCAATTGGTTTCTTTTCTAATACGGCAATACGATTTTATTAAAATTCAAATTAAATTTTAGTGATTTTGTTAATATAAAATTAATTTTACTTACCATCAACCTATAAATGTAAAATTCCAATAGCTGTTGATGTATTTCATCTTTCAAGCATGGATGGATTTTATTTTGTCTTTCTTTTTGAGTAATTGTTTTATCTTGTTAGGCATCAACAGAATCTCTTGAAGTGGGTCCCATCGAGCATTGATTGAAATTAAGGATATCTCTTGCATTTGAGCAGTGGATAATTCTGCGTTTTTTATAGACAGTTTGGTGTGCATGCTTTTGTCTTTTTTAGTAATTGTTTTGTCTTATTAGGCATGAACAGAACCTCTTGAAGTGGGTCCCATCAAGCATTGATTGAAATTAAGGATACAATAGCTAGGGGTGAAAAAAAAAAATACCGAAAAACCGAACCGAAACCGAATTGAAAATATGGTTAACCGAAACTGATGGACTAGTGTATATTTTTTATTTTTAGAAATTAACGATTACGGTTGCGGTTTAGGTTTAGGTTTAGGTTTAGGTTTACAACGAAAGTCCATGTGGACTCGCGGTTAACCAACTTTTTACAAATATTTTTCTTAAAAAATTATGTAATTTTATATATATAGGTAATATGAATAATAAGTGAAACATTTGGGACTTTGATGTAATTTTACTTCCTTAGTATACAACACCAAGTAGTTTGGGTCACTCCCTTCGAATCTCATCTCCTCTCAATTCTTAATTTCACACTCGCTGAAAAATGAACAGCGGAGAGTAATTTCATTAATTAATGTTTGATCTTGTACAACAATTTCTATGTTTGGAAACTTTTTTTTTATTAATTTTGTAATTATTGGAGTTTATAGTTAGAATGTTATTTTAATTAATAATTAAGACTATGTTTTGTAATTTTATATTTTTATTTGACATTTGAGATTTATGGTCTATTTATTTAAGGTATCAAATATTATAAATTTAGCAAAATCATAATGTATATTTCATAAATGGTTAACAGTAAAGAAATAGTTAACCGATCGTGTATACCCCTAACAATAGCATGTGCTGATTTGGGAATAGAAAAATTAATATATATTTTTATTAGGATAATAATTGTAATTTTTTTTTTTTTATGTAATTGTAACTATCTTTTGTGAAATACACTAATATATATTCTTATTTTACATATCTAATTTATATATCATTAGGTGCAAATCCCACAAATTTAAGATGAAAATTTAAAATTTCATATGCCCAAAATGTGAGGCTTTGGATTAAAGTCTCGTTCAAACGAGAATATATTATATATACTTGTGTGTCCACAATATATAATACTAACGGAATATCAATATTTCAAATAAAATGACTATCACAGAGAATCATTATTATAATATGATTCTATAGCAAAACTTTAGTCATTTATTATAAGTATTCTTAGAAAGATTTTTTTAATGTATTTATATTTTTTTATTTAGTTGAATTAGACTGTGCTTATACGAAATTATATATAACCCATAAGCATTAAATAATAATAATAATAATAATAATAATAATAGCATTCTATATCAATTGACTTACTTTTATTTGTGTAGTAAAAAGAATTTATTTTTATTTGTGATTTAGAATGCAATGGTTGTTGATTAGACTTTAAACTATAACAAAGGATAATCTTTTATATAATTAAGGGTTTGACTTGTCAGCCACTGTGTCTGTCATTCTTAATATCACCCTAATTTTTTGGCTTTGTATTTTCAAAATTTTTTTCTTATATATTAAAGGGGTGAGCACTATTTGGTAAAATCGAATACCAATTCGGAACCAAATAGAAAAAAAGTTTGGTTCGGTTACCAAATATTTTCTGGTTTGGTTTGGTAGTAATTTTACGAATAATTTAGTATTTGGTTTGGTTCGGTTTTTCCGTAAAAAAAAATTCGGACTAACCGAAACCGAACCGAATTATGTTATATATATATATTGGTTGGGCTCTGTATAAGTCCATTAAAACTTATCTCTAATAGGTTTGTTCTTTAATTGGTGTTGTCTTGGTCCACATTTTCAAGTTTTATTCTTCCTATTGTATTGGTTTAATTGATATTGATAATATTTTTAATTTTTAAGTCTTGAATTGAATAACAGGTTAATAAGCTATAATCAACATAAAATGATAAATTAAAAAAATGATAAATTAATGGTTCAATTAATTACCCTATAAATCATTTACAAATATTTTTTTTTATAATTTCGGTTAAAATGACAAATTTTGTTAATAACAAAACCGAACTGAAAAATTTCGATTTGGTTTGATTCAATTTTTATCCTTATTTGGTTCGGTTCAGTTTTAATTATTAACAAATTTTGGTGCGATTAACCAACAATTTGGTTTGATTCGGTTACCGAACCGACCGATGCTCAACCTTAATATATTAACTAATTGATCATTTTTATATTCACCATGATAACATCAATTTGTCTATTTGTGATTCGTCGTGTGATGACATCATTAACATAACTGTGGTCAAAAGAATCTTCGAAGTGGAGAAATTTTATGGTGGACCGGGTCCATGTGGACCGTTCCACTAAAAACTTGACACATAAGCAATATAACCATTGGGAAATTAAAAAATGCTTATGTGTCAATATTTTATTGGGAAGGTCCACATGGACCGGGTCCATTGTATAATTTCCCTTTCGAAGTATTGATGTACAGGTCATATTTTTCTCAAATTTGTGATTTTTTTTTTTTCATTGATGGTTTTTATCTTTTCGTTTGAGTTTTTTTTTTTTTTTTTTTTTTTTGAGAGTCAAACTAGATCTAAAAAAATTAATTAAAATAATAACATTTTTTTACGTCATTTGAATTAATAACATGTAAAAATTTAATATTCAGCAATAATTTTATAAAATTAAGGATTATAAACACAATATATTAATTAAAAAGTTAAATATATTTAATATAGTTTTATAGTTATAATTAAATGTAAGTATGATTTAAAATAAAAAAAATTAAATTAAATTTCATTTTAAAATAAAGTATTTAATTTAAATAATCAAAAGTCGTATTCTTTGTTTTTAAGTAAAATAATATTTTTTTTTAAATCAATTTCATTCTAATTCATGGTTATCCAATTTGATCGGCTTATATATCACAGATTAACAAAAAACTTATCAGACCAACTTCTGATTTCGTTGAAACCTAATCCAACCTATTGCTCGGGTTTGATTTTCAAAACTATGGGTTTTTCAATACTTTCTACTAACATATATATTTCTTTCATTAATAGATTATTTTTCCTTTTTGTTTTGTCTTTGTATTGTTTGTGGATTGCCTTTTAAAGGTAATGTAATTAGATTTTGATAAAATTATATTACAAATTCTAATATTCTAATTTTTCTAGGAAAATTCAAAAATTTGCAATATATTACAAATTTACAATCATTCAAATATAATCTAGAAAACATTAGTATAAGTTGTTAATAAAAATGCATTAATCATAATTAATAAGCAATACATGAACCCACCAAATGTAATAATAAATAAACATCTAAAAATCCATATATATAGATAATAAATTTTCAATATAATTAAAAACATAAATAATTGTAATATATATATATATATATATATATATATATATATATATATATATTAGTGTGTTATTTAAAGAGTTTTCGTGGATATTGCCATGGAAACATGATGGAGATAGAAGTGGGAACCCGGCGGGATGAGGACTTGGGAGAGAGGTCCCCATCCCATTCCTGTCTCCGGAGAAACAATTATCCCATCCCCATCCTGTGGAGAAAATAAATGGAATTTCAAGGACGTATCCCCGTGTGGCAACGGAGTTTCCCCTCCCCGTTTGCAATCCTAGGAACACAAGCCACTCTAACGGCCAACTTTTAAGGATTAACAAATTACAAATGCATGCGGGCTGTCACTATATATTCATTATATTCAAACCAATGTTCAAAATTGCTCCATTTTACAAAACATAATCACTGATAAGCACAAATACAAACATCAAAATTAGCTCATTAAGGAATATACAGAAGTACCTCAAGCATATGAGATGACAAGAACAAAAGTACAAGCATCCATAACTTCATATTCGCCTGTATTCATCTCCACAATCACCTATCACTTTCATTAGGTCTTTCCCTTTCTCGGAAACTTCTTTTATGCTATTTACATCTTCCTCATCAAGAACTAGTGAAAATATAGCATTTGCATCTTTTATATGTTCTGACAAACCGAGCCGAACCCCAATCATGGACCCTGCTACGGCCGGCTGCAGTTGCACAAAATCATACCAGAAAGATGATACAAGAACATTGGTAGAGATTATTTGATGATCATAGAAGCTTAAGCTTAAGAAGTGAATGTAACATACCTGATCTAGTATGTATTTTACAGCAACAGTCGGAATCGAGACACCGTGTTTAGTAGCTATCTTTTTAAGGGTCTGCAGCAAAACTTGAAACTGACCCCAACTGCCCCAAGCATCCACCATCTGAACACATTTATTAGACAATCTTATTGCACAGACTGTGAGCTTTTAATAGTCTAAAGCTTAACAAGCTAAGTAATCAATTTGCATAAGCTGGAGAAATTCTGCCAACGAGAAGAACAGCATCCTGTCATTTATAACCATTCAAGAATGATCCTCGTTATAGCTTAAGAAGTCTTTATATGAAATCAAAATGAGAATAATGAGAAATTTTCTATAGTTTTGTTGCATCCCTTTTTTCCAAAGAATACGCAAGAAGCTGTTTGGTCAAGCTTTAAGTTCCCACCACCAACTGGTACCTTAATCTTTCAAGCAGAAAAAGGATCTTCTATAGTTAGAACTTAGAAGTACTGTTCACTCCAACTTTCAGAACTATTTCAACTTTTTGAGTCAATTCCAAATTATTTCTCAATTCTGCTAACTCTTAGGCTACTGCTGAAAAGTTAAAATCCCAATATAGCAAAATATTTATATTGCAAAGAGGCAATCCTTAATGCATTCAGGAATGTTATATCATTACCCTTTTGTACTTCTGGAGGGAAGGAGTGTTCAGAGGTGGCCCAGCGAAAGGAATGGTCAAGTTGGTATCAAGGAATTTCTCGGATAACAAGCCACCCATTACAGTCCCATATCTGCATTTAGTAAATTGTCATATGAATAAATGATGCAAATTAGTTGAATAAATCGAATTGCTATGTGGTTGAACTAAAGAAAGTTCTTGATTTGGTAAAAAGAGAAGCAAAGAACTGATCTAAAGAGATTTAGTTAAACAATAATATGAAAGAAAAAAATAAATAAATAAAAGCACTCTCAGGATCCTATGAGGTGCAAGGAAAAACCGCATTACTATTTTTGAGTCAGAGACATACGTGATAAGCTGGACTCCTGTAAGTTGACAGAGCTCTGCCATTTTCTTCTGAGGACGCATGTCCACAATTGAATGTTGCACCTGATGCAAGCACAGCATACTGTTTAGTTCTTTACCATCAGCTATATATGCTGACAAATGAAAGTTGAACCAAGTTTGATTGAATTCGAAGTTTTGAAATTTACCTGATTGCTGACAACAGGGATATCATTTTCCAGAATTATTTGTAATCTCTCCGTGTCAAAATTTGTCAAAGCAATAGTCTTTATTTTACCTGCAACCCACTCACTGAAGTAAAGCAATCACTCAAGATATATGGACTAATATCAGTAACTAATAACAATAACAAACATAGATAACACTGACCTTCTTCTTTTAGGTCTGTCAGATGTTTAAGGGCATCAAGGTAACCGGGATTGGAATAGTCCCACCTATATAATTTCCATAAACCAGAAATTCGTTACCAAAAGAAATGTGACATCTCTTGTTTCTCGAAAATCACTTACAGTGTCTTAACCTCATTACAACTTTGAGACATTAAACCCGACACCAAAGAAGGAAAATAGTACCAATGAAACTGTAACATATCCAAAGAAGATACATCCATTCTCTTTCGTGAAACATTGATATTCTCCTTCACAAAGCTACTTGTCATCTTAACGGGTGGAGGGACCCACTTAGTAAGACTGCAAAGCATAAGATATTAGGTAAGCATACATGATACACTCTAAGATTTCGTTCCAAAAGTCGAGTTTTTATGCACAAAAAACCAAGGCGCATACCAAATCATTATTGCATGTATCAAACCACAGTATAAAGACTACATGTAGGACAACAGAAGATTAACAACGCAATTATAGCTCACCCTCTAATTTGATCCAAGAACTCTGGTGGGCGTTCTCGGCGAATTCGATTAATGAAAATTCCATAAAGATCTTCTGCAGGTCCATCTATAAGGGAGACAAATCCATGAGAAAGATAAACTACTTGATATATCTCAACAATAATGTAACAAAATGTGAGAAAATGGCATCACTGAATACAAGCACTAATTGGTGACTCAGCTCTGATTAAGCAATTCGAATCATCTAGACAACTTGCTTTACCATTCAACTAAATAATTTAGGTACAATCAACCATATCAAAATCCAAAGGTTTGCAAAAGAGAAGCTATGTTTTTGAAATCCAATTACATATATCAGCCATATCAAAAGTAGCCAGTCCAGCATCAGCATATTGAAGCATAGCATCAACAGCATCATTACGATCAATTTTGCCCCATCCACCACTTGCCTGCCACATCCCATTTACAACTCTACATATATCTAATGAATCCTTCCCATTCTTCACTATAATCTTCCGGTGATCTTGAGTTAAAACACATTGCAATGGCTTCAAACTGACGTTTCTAATTTGACAAACTCTTCCGCCTTCCACTTTAAGTGGACTAAAGGTGAAGCTGCCCAAAGAATGGCATATGCACTGTGCCATTTCAAGAGAAGAGCCCAACTATCCTCAAGTAAAAACGAAGAAATATTCAGAGTAAACTTTTTTCCGCTTGGTTAGCTTCCAAAAATAAAAATAAAATCTTTTCTCCAAAAAATTCTAGTTCTCCACCATTAATTTCCACTAAATTTGATGGTCTATATCAAAGAGAGACATACGGCCCACTCTTAAACGGCAACACCCCTTTGCCGTTTTGGTCAAATGTGAGGGACAAATTTATTAAAATAAACAAAAAGATGAGGCCTTCAGCAACTTCCCAAATCTTGATTAACTTGCTGAAAGAAAAATGCAAAATCCATGGCTTTGGATAGCCAAAACCCTAAAAATTAAAAGAAAATTTTGAAAAGAGCAAGAGCATGAACATACAATGGTCGGCCATGTCGAAGGTGGAGAGGCCGGCATCGGCATACTGCATCATAGCTTCAACCGCGCCGTCGCGGTCAATACGACCCCATCCGCCGCTTGTTTGCCACATTCCGTTGAGGACTCGGCATATATCCAGTGAATCATTTCCGTTCTTCAGCGTCACTCGGCGGGACACCGTAGTTGTTGCAACGCAGCACCTAACCCGATAAGCACCGAGTCTCCCTGACTCGGAAACAATTGAAGCTGAAGTGGGCTTTGGGGCGAGGGCGAAAGAGCAAAAATGGTAAACTGAAGATGACATATTTGAAAAACCAAAGACTGAAAGGAGGACCAGAAAAAAAAGGGACGAAATAGGAATAGGTGTTTGGCGCCCAAAGATTGGCTGTTATGAGGACCAGAAAAAAAAGCATTAGTAAATGATTAAACTTCAAATTGGTCCTTTTAACTTACTTGTGGTACTCAATTTAGACCAAAAGTAAACTAATTGATTGAATTTTTTTTTTTTTTTTCTCCCTAAATTACAGATTTTTTACTGAGGCACTGTTAAGTCTCATAATTTCCATTTACGAGTATTGTCTTACAACCTTTGTTGCTAATTAAATTACAATTCGTACATAATTGATTTAACTAATTAATCAATTATATATTAAGAATTAATATATAATTTAAATATATATTAACGTTGATTTAATTTATGATTTAAATATACGTAATTTTTAGTTAATTTAGATAGTATATTTTAGCAGTGGGTGTATATCACTGTTTATGACCGGAAGTATAGGTGGCCAAAGTTTATGAACCCGAACCTTAACCTTCAAAAAGGATGAACTACCAGTTTAAGCGGACCGGTTCAGGTTCAGGGTTTGATCAGGATTTAACCAGGTTTAGGGTCGATCCGATTCAGAATAATTTTACAACGACTTGAATAAAATCCGCTCGTCGGTTTTCTTTATTATATGAATTTTAAGGTTTATCAGTTATCACCAAAATTAGATTGCATTCATTAGACAATTTAAAGACCTGATTTATTCTTAATAGTCCAATAATGCAGATGTAGTATAAAGCGAAATTTGATAAACCTTAAATGCCATAAAATTAAAAGTTTAGGGAATACCAAATTCAAAATGCCTCTTATTTAACTTTAAGGTACATATAGTAAATTGATTATCCAAATTAGTCACCGGTTAATTACGTCTTAAAAAAAAGAAAGTTTTTTACATCAAATCTAATCCCCTTTTAATATTCCACAATTTTTTTTTTTAATTTTTTTTAAAACATCTCAACAAAAGTGAAAATTTTTTTTTACATCTTTAGGTTTGGAAATTAATGATATCGTCAAAAACATTGATGACTTGTACCAATTGCTATTGCTTAAGAAGATCAGTATTCTAAGATTAGTAAAATCTTTGGTTTTACTCTGTTTAATCAAAACAATCAAGGATTATTGAAAATTAAACAAAACCAAACCAAATTAAATAATCGCACCAAAATGAAAAAAATTGTTGAACTGAATTATGCACACCTCTCATCCTATCAAGCAGAGAGCTAATCTAGGAATTGTCATAACAAGTTCCTCTTTTAAGAAGAATAATGCTATACAATACTGTTCCATGGCCCGCCGGTCAATGTATGTTCTAACTAAGCTTTAGATTGGTTTCACTTGGCATTTTGCAACCTAGTCAACCCAAGATTTGAACAGAAAATCAAGCTGCAACTTAAAACCGAAAATTCATCTCCCATGGAAGCTGAATTAGTTTAACCAACAGAAAATGAACCAATCTTTAGATTCGGGCTGTACTCAATGCCAGAAAAGCAAATGAAAACCGGTAATGCGAAAGCAAATAAGAGTGCAAGAGGATTTTAGACATAAACTCGAGTGTTTAATCCATTTCAACTAAACAAATAAGATATCGGTAAAGTTTCTTTTGGTTGTAAGCATATGCTTTCTACTAACTGAACAAAATTTGAAAAATAGAACCCCAGCAATTGTTCTCGAAAACATTAACTGCATAACAACAATACAGAAATAAAACCATCCTCCATGATATTATATACTCCATAAAGCATATTTCTCATTCCATGAATTAAAAATACAAAGCATATAATTCATAGATCAGTTATGTTCACAGCTAT
This sequence comes from Euphorbia tirucalli, assembly GCA_039660915.1. Lineage (NCBI taxonomy): Eukaryota > Viridiplantae > Streptophyta > Magnoliopsida > Malpighiales > Euphorbiaceae > Euphorbia > Euphorbia tirucalli. The sequence goes on along the minus strand of CM077639.1, from coordinate 2,399,516 downwards.
GAGATTTCATGCACAAACATAAAGCTACAGATACGAAAGCATCAGGTCTTTACGAAATTTTTTGCACACACCTGATGGCGTATGTGAAGGTCGAAAATGGATATTCACTTCTTTTGTTTCCTTTCGAGTCTGATAATCTTCCTTTCCATCTGCAAATCAACAAGCCCTAGAATCAAATTCGAGCAACAGTTTATGCAAGATAGTTTGACAAAACGCAATATGATTGCTTTCTCAGTTCATCAAAATCTAATTCAGATTGTAATTTTTCAACGGTATCAATTCAGGTATAGGATATTCTTTCCAATTTCATGTTGTACGGGTAATTTTTCATCTCTCTCAGAAAGAGACACAAACTTCATTAATAATGACCACAAAATAAATCAAAAGGTCATTAATCACATTTGCTGGTCTCGTAGTCATCCTGTGATACTATTTCTAGAAGAAATTTGAAGGTTCTCAATGAAAAAAAAATCCGATTTAATAATACCTGGCCAATGGCCTCCAACTTGCTCTGGATACTTCCAAATTCAATATTCAGCCAACCGAGTGCGCAGTCAAAACTGAAATTATGATTTAACCACATGTAGGAAGGGAAAAACATTGTCAATAATTTGATAATGGCATGCTAAAATAAAGAGCGTAAATTAAAGTATCTATCGTGTTATACGAGTAATGACAATCACCATAAAAAGTGAAAATTTGGAAAGTAGGAAGAATATATTATAACAGGAATAATCAAATACACCAACAAATCGGAAACTATGAATGCAGGCTTACTTTTTCTTGCTCATCTCACGACAAGCCTGAATGAGATCGGCACATGCACACCTTACATGCTCAGCACCAATGCTGTAAAACAAATTAAGGAACGTACATGCCACTTTAGAATAAATATAACACATGTAGGATTATATTATCAGAACTTAATATAATAAAATTTTACCAGTACTTCATCCAAACCATAATAGATAACCACAACATTCCAAATTTGCAAAAAAAAAAAAAAAAAAAAAAAATCCATACAAGGAACATAAGAGAGATAATTCGACCAGCGGAAAAACAGGAATGCCAAAATATTTGATACTACTGGAAATCATACTTCAGGAAGTTTATAGGATATATTTTAGCAATTTAAGTTGCATACCTGCAGGGTTCTTTTTCCTTTTTCCTATTTTTTCTTTATGTTATTTATTTTTGAGCTAACATATGGAGAGAATCCATTAAATTAATTTCCAAAACTAGTCAAATTTTCCTTTCTGTTCCACAGATTATTGTAAGATTGTGTCCTTGAATATATGACTCCAAAACAATTGACCCTCAAAATTGAAATTGGAAGTCCATGCCTAAGCAAAATGATTAAGATTTGACCACAAAAATGCTTGTGCATCCTAGAAATTTCGTAAAGGCCATGGAATTTTCTCTGTTTTTCCTGACCAAATAGAATGAACTAGGTCGCAGAATAAAGTACTTAGACAGCAACTATAGACGACATAAACATATTTTGATCTGTTAGCTAACCATGAAAGTCTTTAAAATAGTTCGCCTTGTAGGGATTTGCTTCTACTATACAGACTGCATTTTTAATTATGTGAAATCCACATGTGCTATTAGACGTGTACAAAATCCAACTGACAAATGTCAAACATGCACTCTTCTCTAGACATGTTCGATTGTTTTAATTTATCCAACATATTCCCCAATTAGACACAAGAAAAATGTTATCTTACTATGAACTTTTCTCCTCCATTTCCCGGGCTAATGCTTCCAAGTTACGAAAATCAACTTCAGGAAGATCTCTGCAAGACACAAGAACGTTGTAAAAACTCAAAGCATATAGTTACATCTACCATAACTGAAACTTCATCAAGTTTTGAGAAAGATGATACATGGAGCTCTCGATCTCTAACAGCATTTTTTCCACATCAGTGCAGTACGTATCAATCAACTGCACGACACGATCAGGTTCTTCCACAGTCTTCAAGTTTAGGATACGACGAAACTGATCATTGACAATTCTCTGCACGAATTGACATTAAAATTCAACACCACATAATGATAAAGCTGAGTTTATGGAGTGCGAAATCAAAATCAAAGGATAATAAATGAAAATTAAAAGCCAAACAGAGTCAAAAGCGCCTGAACTCATTCAACACGAAAATCAGTAGCATCCTTATAAGAAACTAGACTAAAAAGAATGCATAGAAATATAAATAAATATCACCATAAAAATCAAAAGCTAGTGTATACTCTATCACCTCCTTAAACAGTGACTGAATATATTGCTCAAGCAACTCTTTAACAATAGACAAGGCCATTTCTGATAATATAAACAGTAGCAAAAGCCAAAAGCAACAAGAACTGAAAGGAAGCTTTAAGAAACAGTGAAAAGGAAAAAGCTTGCATGAGACATAGATACTTTGGTGGCATACTTATAGACAAAAATGGATAGTAGTTCACAAGTTTGGCATGACAACCTGCAAAATTTAGTGCCTTGATATTGCCAAATTAACATTTATCTCCTGCAAATTGCTTCTAAAAGCCCTGCAATTACATCAAAGAATTTACTCATAACAACTAGACCATAGGACATTCATGAACATGACATCCTTCAAAGCAATGAAAAAAATAATAATAGGAATAACTTTAAGTTATTCCATTAAACTGAATGACAGAAAGGACAGTTCTTTGGCAGGGAATTTCAATTTGACTTCCTGTGCATAGTATCCAGTGGACCCCATTTTTCTCCTGCATGACATAATGACAGATTATAGTAGGTCCCATCATTCACCTTTGTGGACCTTACCAAACTTTGATAGCATCATATATATTCCGTGTTGAGGGGTAAGTATTTTCCATATATGGTAGCATTACGAACATTTCCTACATTAAATTCTATGTGAAGAATTAAATTCAAACCTAAGGAAAAGAACAACATCAACAATATCTCCAACCTCCAAAGTGCTGGATTCTGTAAATATAATGTTTAAGTAAAAAGGAAAACAGGTGCAATCCTTTAGTCAAATAATAAACGAGTGGATACTGGAGCAAGTCAAGAGGATTATGATTGACTCTTATGAATAAGACTACCGGCAAACTTTGTTATATCTGTAATCAATTAATAAACAAGAACACAAAGTAAAACATAACTGTGCAATTAATTTATTTCAGAAACAATAGATCACAAAATGCTAGAAATTATCAAATTTTGGATTTTTTAACCATAAAAAATGGACCTATGATTGTCGATTTTCTAGAGTAGGCATGTGCGAGTTCGTGTATGAGTTCCACCAACGAACCCCTACCAAGAAAGATTTTGCTAAATTACATCAACAAATAGGAGGGTTTACCACTTAATGGAAGATTGGTCAGTTCACCGTCCAATTAGCATTTCCTAGGTTTGTCAATTTGAACACAATAAATCAAGATTTCATTCAATGAAACTCTGCGATCCAATCAAGTTCACACAATAGATATGCTGCTCCTATTTGTCTATTCAATGAAGCATGTGCATAAACTACTAAAACTAGGGAGGAAAATATGATTTAAGCCTAGAATTGCATTTGACTTTAGAAAGAGAAACATGATTGTTTGTTTCTATGTAAAGTTGGTAATGAACCTAAGACATATCTTCATGACAATCTTTTTAAACTTCACAATGTGAGCATTCGAATCCATGTCAATAAGACCATGTATTCCATCATAACAGATGCTGTGGCCTGTGAATATCAATCCACAGTCATTTTAAATTCATAATTGACTAGTAAAAAACATGCTAAAAGAACACATTTCATGCATGTCATGATGATGCTAATCAATCCATAATCATTCGGTAGCATAATGCTTCATTTTCAGAAGCTACTGAATTCTACAAGATAAACGAATTGCAGACATATGCGACAAATCTATGACTCTCATAAATCACCCAATTGTTTTTTTAATTTCCATTTTTAGTGAACACAAAATAGGGTTCTCTCATGTGGATATTTCACAAAATTTAGTATAACACCGGAGTTGTTCAAAAATGGGCAATGCCATTCCTGTCCTAAGACCGCCATGCAGTGGCGAATCTAGCATTGAAATTTAGGGGGGCTAGATTTTATAAACAAATTTTTACTTATGCTAGAATTAAAAAAAAAACATAAAATTAAAATTCTACTAAAAATAGTTAGAAAATAGTTTTTACTTACATAATGATTATGAGTTTTTGACTAGGTATTTGCAGTGCCTGAACCACTTGCGTGTAATAATTGTAACCTTCGAGATCCTAAATTCTGAAAATGTTGCAAAATGACTTCATCATCAATACTTTTAAAAATTTTTTTCTCAATATAACACACCAAGCAATCTGTGAGATAATCATCTCCTATCCGGTTGCGTAAATCCATCTTGATAATATTCATCGCAGAGAAACATCTTTCAACAGTAGTTGTTGCAACAGGTAAGATCAATGCCAATTCGATAAGCCGATATACTAAATGAAAAATAGTGTGATATACAAAAATATTGACCTAGGACAAGTATACAAAAATAATAATAAGATTTTAATTCAACTTAATCGCAAAATCAAATTCACTATATAAGCATGCTTATCTCTAATACTAACTCAATTCAATCAACTAAAGTTACTAAATTAATAAAGTATAAACCCTAAATTGAGTTTCACAATCAACTAAATTAGTCAAATAAACTGTAATTAAGTGTGCAAAACAACTAATAATTAATTTATCAATTTGTAATCCTTAACCCTAAAAGAAAATTTAATATAAAACTTTCAAAATAAAATGCTATTATTTGATAATAAGAAACTAGTAATAACAAACCTTGCTTTGCTTTAAGCCACAAAGATGGATGGAGAACAAATGATAAAGAAATAATTGTAAAAGAAAAAGGATTGGGAATTTTGAAGTTGAAGAGATAAAGGGAAAAAAACCGACAAGAAAATGCTGCAAAAAGGTAAAAGAAGTGGGGGAGAAACGGGGGCTGTGTGACTTTTTATTGCTCCCTTTTTTTTTTTCCCACTAACCAAAACGACGTCGTTTTGGTTAGTGGCCTTAATAAAAAAAAAAGCTTAGCCCAATCCTAAGCTTGGGCTGTCTTCTCCTTCAAGCAGGCGTGGCCTGCTTGAAGGATGAAAGGGGGTGCTTTTGTAAGCACCCCCTTTTGTGTGTCAATGGCGGTCCAAGGGGACCGCCGGTGGCAGGGGAGGCGCCGCCACCGTCGGCCCCCCCTAAAACCGCCACTGCCGCCATGGATGCCGAATTTTAGCTTGAAGAGCTACTGAACTGAGAAGAATGAAAGTATACTCCATTGGAAGTACAGAAGGACTTTCGTTCGAATTTTCCTTTTTTGTTGATTCAATTCATCAATCGAAGGCCTTTTGCTCAACATCTGATGTACACAGAAATTTTCAAATAATTAGCACAGTGTTGCACAGCCCAGTCTACTTTTATGCTTAAAAGCCCAATTATAAACCTAGCTATTTACTCTTTGACCCCTGAGCTTTTTGGCTTTCTTTATTTAAATTTTTATCATTAATTACTTTTTATATTTTTATACAGAAATTCTATTTAAGTTGTTGTTACTTTATTATAATGTCTATTAAGTCCTTAAATTAAATTATGTTCTAACAACTTTGACATCTATAATATTCATAACTCAAAACTTTCAGCATGAAAATTAAAAAATAATTAATTAAAACTATTTCATGAAAATGTTTCTATAAATATATATTTTAAGATATAGAATCTTTTTTTTTTTTATTGAACAGATTTAATCCAATTTCAACTTTTGACATGTTAATAAAAGGGTTTGGAGTCAAATTTCCCTTTCAACTATCCTATCAAAGTTGAATTAATATCTAAATTTTCTAAATTGTCATAATCTCCCTCACCTTTTAAATTTTCAATAACTTACCCATCACAATCCGTGTTTGGGCTTGAGTTTTTTATAAGTAATGTATGTCACTTCTCCTCCTTTAAGGTATTATTTGCGGTGAGTTACGCCTAATTTATTATGGTATCAAGTTGAAAAAAGCCTAATAGTTGAAAGATCCTGGACTTGTATTTAAAGACCTGGTAGAGAGCCTCATTGATGATCTTAAACATCAAAATGAGACATGTGAAGGCAAACTTATTGCACATCCCACGTCGCATATATGGTAAATAAAAATGTTATTGTTATATATCAATTTATAAATTAATTATAAGCAAGTTAATACAGTTAACAAATTTAATACGTAGAACACCAAACCATCCATGATATTATTTTTCTCAACCAAATTTATTTGCAATATTATTAATCTTGTTTAACTTCAAGAATAAATTTTTATATCAATAATATAGTAATTTAAGTTAACAATCAAGGATAACTAACTCTATACTAGAAAACTAAAGAAAATGACAATATATATTCTTTGTACTTTACTTGTTAAATTTATTTTGTAATTTATTTAGGATATATTCAGTGTTTTTATTTGGTATAATTTGTCATTTAAGGTTTTTCACTTCATTTTGTAAATATATTTTTTTATAGAAGATTTCAAAATACATGCATTATAATATAATTAGATAATACATTTTGATTACAAATGTTTTGCTAGCACGTATGATATATTAATAATAGATTTATCAATTAATTGTCAAAAGATTTTAAAAAACTTAAATACACGAACAACACTGTACCAAAATTAAATTGTATGGGTCGATAATCTTAAAAAAAAAAAAAAAAACTAATTGGACAACATAATAATATATAGTAACATAAATATTATACTGATATATACTTAATTTACTGGATATATTACAGGGGCACAATTTTTTAATTAAAATATATACTAATAAAACAATTAGGGGTCTTTATTAAAAAACTAAAATGTTAGGGTCGTGTATCCACCCTTGAGAGAATATATAATAGTCTCATATTGAAAATAAATAAAACTGAAAAGTAACACGCAGATAATGTAAACTAACTTTTATTAAAAAGTCAATTAATTTTACATTCCATTCCTTCTGTTGTAAATGGTTTAAATAAATAAAGCTTATAATAATAATAATAAGGAGAATATAATATGAATAGAGAAAAAATATAAGAATATAAATTTTTTATTATTGATTATAAGTCGTATGAAATAAGAAAAACTAACATATATTTATAGAATAAATCGAGGAGCTAAAAAGTAATTTTACAGCCTCAAAACAATTTGCGGACATCAATCTCACAACACCTTCAACATTATAAATATATACGTAACCACTGATTTAAGTCATAAGAAGTCTTTTCACACTATTTTGAAAGTAAAAGTGATATTAGACAGCCATAATAACCAAAAATTGGCGATGACGTGTTGTAACACATGATTTACTGATTAAAAAAAAAGGTGTGTCGGAATCTCCTTGGTTTGGTAGGCTTAATCTTGACAAGTAATTCTAACTGATTTCTAACACAAATTAATTAAAGCCCTAATCTAATCTTTCTCCGAAATATGCTAAAGTAATTAGATGCTGATAACTATTACAACTTTCTGGTCATGTCAATTAAAGAAGAATGAGAGGATATCGCACAATGAATCACATAAAAATACATGGAACTTTGGAGCAGCAAATTACAGTATAATAATAAATATAATAATAAAGCAAAACCTTTGTGGTGGATGTAAATCAATTTAATTAAATAAATATCCAATTGGATTAGATGAGATCGAAATAAAATGAAAAAAATTAATCAATTAAAAAAAAAAAAAGAAAATTAAGGAGAGAAGCACCACCTTTAAACAAAATTCAAAAGTTGCATGAAAAGGATGTCTGGCAAAAGAGTATATATACTAAATGAGTATATATAAGAAACCTTAATCTAATTCTCCCTTATCCTAATAGAGAATTTTCAGCGACAATACAGAAAATTACAGCAGCCCCCTTTTGCACTTTCTCTTGGTTTTCGTTCAATCCGTTCGCTAGTACGAGTCTCGTTTGAAAGTCGTTCGTGTACCGGATTGTAAAGGAAACGCGTTTGGGTTTTTGCAGCAGTCTCTAGAGGAGATAGTTAAGGTGCAAAAATTTATTTTTTCTTCGTTCTTGATTTCATTCTATTAATCTACACGTATCTTAGGCTTTGGAATCGAGAAAATTTTTAATCGGTATTCCACCTCGCTTTTAATTTTTCCCGTGACGATTCCCTAGTTTTTATTATTATCTCTGATACTCCCTCACATGCAAATGTACCTTGGGCTTGAAGTGTGTACAACACAGGCCCATTCTGCCATGTGTTGAATTTTTAATCAACAAATGGAGCTATCAGGATTCGAACCCTCGACATCTAGATCTAAGCGGCTCTCATACCATGTCATGGAACCATTGAACAAAAAGCTTAAGCTGATAGGTAAGGCCCAATCATAGCTTTTATTATGGGGTTTTTACATAAATACTTATCTTTTTACACCACCTAACTTTTTTACCTACAAAGGAAATATTTACTTAAATACTTTAAAAACTTTCCAAAATTACAAAAATACATAAAACAGGAAATTCCTGTTTTACGCTAAATCTGCAGAAAAAAACACAAAACAGAAAAACATAAATCTCCAAAATACGTGATTCCCGCCAGCTCAAAAACCTCCCAAACGCCAAGAAATCGCAGATCAATTTCGCCAAGAATCACAGATCAGTTTCTTCACCTGGAATCGCATACCTGGATCGATAATCACAGATCAGTTTCGCCATCTAGAAATCGCACATCTGTATCGATCGATCTCTCTCCTACACATTCAATCGATCACTGCAATTCAATCGATCACTGCAAAACAGACATAGCAATTCAATCGATCACAGAGATGTGCAAGAAATCACAATTCTACTCATCATAATGGAACTTGGACTGAAGATTACAGATTCATCAATTACAACTCAGTATAACTAATGTATAATTCAGGTATAACTAAGGTATAATTCAATATAACTCAGTATAACTAAGGTATAATTCAGGTATAACTAAGGTATAATCAGTGAAAAGAGTGTATTTGAATGTATAACAAAGGTATAATCACAATAACACTGTATCTTAGGTATAACTAAGGTATAACTCAGTATAACTAAGGTATAATTCAGGTATAACTAAGGTATAAACAGTGAAAAAAGTGTATCTGAATATATAACAAAGGTATAATCACAATAACAATGTATCTTAGGGTATAACTAAGGTATAACTCAGTATAACTAAGGTATAATTCAGGTATAACTAAGGTATAAACAGTGGAAAAAGTGTATCTGAATGTATAACTAAGGTATAATCACAATAACAGTGTAACTTAGGGTATAACTAAGGTATAACTCAGTATAACTAAGGTATAATTCAGGTATAAATAGGGTATAAACAGTGAAAAAAGTGTATCAGAATATATAACTAAGGTATAACTCAGTATAACTAAGGTATAGTCACTGAAAATAGTGTATCTGAATGTATAACAAAGGTATAATCACAATAAAAATGTATCTTAGGGTATAACTAAGGTATAATCCAGGTATAACTAAGGTATAAAACAGTGAAAAAAGTGTATCAGAATGTATAACTAAGGTATAATCACAATAACAGTGTAACTTAGGGTATAACTAAGGTATAACTCAGTATAACTAAGGTATGATTCAGGTATAAATAAGGTATAAACAGTGAAAAAAGTGTATCAGCATATATAACTAAGGTATAACTCAGTATAACTAAGGTATAGTCAGTGAAAATAGTGTATCTGAATGTATAACAAAGGTATAATCACAATAACAATGTATCTTAGGGTATAACTAAGGTATAACTCAGTATAACTAAGGTATAATTCAGTTATAACTAAGGTATAAATAGTGAAAAAAGTGTATCAGAACGTATAACTAGGGTATAACCACAATAACAGTGTAACTTAGGGTATAACTAAGGTATAACTCAGTATAACTAAGGTATAATTCAGGTATAACTAAGGTATAATTCAATATAACTCAGTATAACTAAGGTATAATTCAGGTATAACTAGGTATAATCAGTGAAAAAATTATATAATCAATGTATAACTAAGGTATACTTCATGTATCAGAATGTATAACTAAGGTATAATCACAATAACAGTGTATCTTAACGTATAACAAAGGTATAAATCATGTATAACAGTGTATCTTAAGGTATAATTAATGTATAACTCAGTATAACTAAGGTATAATTGCGGTATAACTAAGGTATAATCAGTGAAAATAGTGTATCCGAATGTATAACAAAGGTATAAATCAGGTATAACAATCTATCTTAGGGTATAACTAATGTATAACTCAGTATAACTAAGGTATAATTGCGGTATAACTAAGGTATAATCAGTTACTATAGTGTATCAGAATGTATAACAAAGGTATAAATCAGGTATAACAGCATTCAATAATCACAACTATCGAGTCTGAAATCCCTACAAATCAAAGTCACAATCACAAATCGTAATCCAAAATTATGCAAATAGATCAACGGCATATGATTGCGTTATAAACCAAAAAACTCAGGATCTAAATATCATGATAGCATGATAACAGCCATTAAACAAATTAGATACAAAAACAGAATGAGTCATACGAGGAGTAGCATGAACTTATTGTTCTGGTTGCTTGCCGAGAAAATGCAGGAATGCATCAGGAAAAAAATAAAACCAAAAACAACTACAGATCTAAGAGTGCGAAAGTTAGAAGAGAAAAAGGGGAATACCAGATCTGAGCAATGGTGGAAGAACGGAGGTGGTGGCCGACGAGTGAAGACTGAGTGAATGTTTGAAGAAGAAAAAAGTAGTGAACAGAGAAAGAAGAAGAAGAAAAGCGTACAGATGGGAGAAAGGAGAAGAAATGCGTAAAGATGGGAGAAAAGAGAAGAAAAAGGTAAAGATGAGAAAGAGAAAACAAAAACACGTAATTCAGTAAATAGGAAAAGGTAGGCCCAAAAACAAAAGCCCAAATCCAACGTAAATTTGATAATTTCCCTTTTATTATTCTCTCTGACACTTCCCCGCACGCGAATGCCCTATGGGTTTGAAGGGTGTACAACACAAGTCCACATTCCCACGTGTTGAATTTTTAATCAACAAATGGAGCTGCCAGGATTCAAACCCTGGACTTTTAGGTCTAAGCGGCTCTGATACCATGTCATGGAACCAATTGACTTAAAAGTTGAAGCTGATAGGTAAGGCCCAATATTATCTTTTATTATTATCTCCCACCATAAACACACCCTTCGTTTAAAAGCAGGAATAATGAAATAGAGAATAGTTGTGAATTAAGAAATCAAAGTTCCAAAAGAATATATGTCTTTTTTCGCTTAATGGAAATCTTTTGATCATAATAAATTATTAATAGAAAAATAAATTATTAATTTAGAGTTATTAATGATTTTACCAGTCATAATAGTGGTGGACCCGACCCGTTTTAATAATCCCAACCCACAAACTTTCTGTATCCTACATGGAGTCAGTATATAATTGAATCTCCGCCACAACTTTCACTTCATCTTCATGTTGCGTAGAGATGGAGTTAGGAAATATTGTTGAATTTCTTCAAAATAAATCCATTCTAGTCACTGGTATAACTGGGTGTCTTGCAAAGGTACGAATTTCCTTTTTATTAAAAAACAAAAATTCAGAATATATATATATATATATATATATCAATTAAAAATACTATTAGTGTATCAAAATTGTTAATTTGAATCATTGACTTTTGTTTTTTTTTTTTCTTTTTGTAATTGTTGATGCAGTATTTATAGAGAAGATATTGAGAGTTCAGCCAAATGTGAAGAAACTTTACCTTCTTTTAAGAGCTTCAGATTCAATTTCTGCAAATCAACGTTTCAAAAATGAGGTAATAAAATTTTGTACATATATATATATATAAATTTTTTTTTTAAATATATGTGATGACAATTGTTGTATTAATATAGGTAATGGAGAAGGAATTGTTTAGAGTAATGAAAGAAAAATTGGGAGAGAATCTGAAATCTGTTATCACCAAAAAGATTATAGTTATTCCTGGTGACGTTGGTTTTGAAGATTTGGAAATACAAGATTTATCGTTGAGGGAAGAAATGAAAAATGAATTGGATTTTGTCCTCAATTTTGCTGCCACCACCAACTTTGATGAGAGGTACTAATCTATAACAATTATTATATTTACTCAATTTTTTTTTTTTATTTTCTAAATATCATATATGTTGAAATCTCATATGTTAACGTAATGATTGATAAATAAAAAAATTATAAAAATTATTTTGAAATGTAGAAATTATTTTTGGGAAATCTTCATTTGATATAGTATTAGTGGTGATGTTATTATATGTTAAAAGTATATAAATTATTTTTTAAATAATTTATTGTTGGAGTTTGGTTTTAAATTTTAAGTTAAATTATTAAATGGAGTATTTTTTAATTTTATTTAAATTTTTTAGCAGTGTTAATAAAAACTAAAACGATCAACACCTAGTAATCTATTAATTTTAAGTGATTATATTTAAAAGCAAATATCGTACGTGCCTAAATTTTGAGGATAAATTTATCAATAATAGGTACAGTTTCAATTTTTGTGTACAAAACATCTTTGAAATTCCAATCATATGAAGATTTTTTTTTTTTTTTTTAAAAAAAAGGACTTAACTTTATATTAATTCACATTCGATTTTAAATGACAGGTACCAATACGATGGGAGCTAAGAACGTTTTGTGCTTTGCCAAAACTTGTGTAAAACTAGAATTGCTTGTCCACATATCTACAGGTATTATTATTGTTGTTATTATTATTATTATTATTATTAGGGAAAATAATTAATTTGTCTTTATGTTTTTGCTTATTATACTAGTCAATCCACATGATAATTATATAGTCTTTATGTTTTATCATTGTCAACTGTTTAGTCTTTTTAAATCAAATTAGACTAATAATACCAAATTTACCCTTTATTTTATTTTATAATATTAAAATATATTATATTTTCTATTTTATACTTTTTCTTCACCTAATCATAATATTAATAATATTACTAATATTGATCAATTAATTTATTAAATTTTATATAATTATATAACTAAACTCTTGGCACACAAATATTTTATCAAAATAACTAAATAAAAAAATATTTTGAAAAATATAAAATTAGGAGTTAACTATGTAAATTATAAATTTGAAAAATAAAAAATTAGGAGTAGCACTATATAAAAATCATAAATTCAAACTTTTCATTCTAATATACTTTAAAGAAAACATTAATAAACAAAAAGATATTATTTTAAAATAATTAACAACATTCATAATAACATTTATTATTAGTTTATAGATATTATATTAAACTAATAACAAATGATAATATATATTAAAGAGAATAAATAATAAGAAATGATTTTATTTTTATAGCCCATATATAAAAATATAGAAATATAGGTATATACGTATATACTGCATAAAAATTTATTGGAAATATTTTAATTAAATTTAAAAATCAAAAGATAAATTTTTACCAATAATCAAGGGTGATTTTGTCTTTTCATAAGCAAAAGTAAAAGAAATGATAAAGAGTTCATTGAAATAAAACTTAAGGACCTTAAAATTAATCTATGAACTAACTAGTGTAAGACATAAAAATATAGGGACTAATAAATTGTTTAGCCTTATTATTATTATCCAAAAATAATAGTACAGTATCTCCGATAAAAAAAAAAGTATAATATCACACATTTACTAAGATTGAGATAACTATTGTCGCTTAAATTGTACTCCCTCCATCCCAAAAAGATATACTACTTTATCATTTTATTCTGTCCGAAATTGTAGAAAATTTTCTGTTTTTGTAAATTAGTTAAATTTCAACTTTTCTATTATACCCTTATTTATTATCTATAAGAATTAACAAAATGCATCATACTAACTTGAAATTATAAATATTTTTTCAATTCTAATACAAACTTTACTGAAAATTGTCACTAATAAATATTCATCTATCCTATTGGTTGATTAAATTAGGAATATCAAATCTAAAAATTGTATTTCAATCAACTTAACTATCTTTTCTTAATCAACGAGAATGCTGAAAGTAGTCTATCATTTTGGGATGGAAGGAGTAATAGATTATCACTAAGTTGTAATATATATATATATATATATATATATATATATATATATATATATATATATATATATATATAAATATAAAATTAACTCATTATATGTAAGCTTGGACAGGCTGACCTGGACTCAAAAAGGTTTATAGCCGAACATGTATAGACATGTCAATATATGAAATTTAGTGATTAGAATATAAATATTAGTTTTAGTTACTTAATTTAGTGAGTCCACTCTCCTAACTCAATACTTTAAAATATAAATAAACTGAACTTAAAAATTGGACTAAATTAGCAAAAATTGAATAAAAGGTGTGAAATTAATTTATTCAGCTAACAGAATATTTATAATTATATTTCTCTATTTTCAAATGTGTATTTCCTTTTGCTGCTTCAATTGATTAAATACAATTCATAATATGTACCTTCCAGCATATGTGTGTGGAGAAAGATCAGGGGTGATTCAAGAAAATCCTTACTACTTGAATGAGCCAGATAACAGTATCTCTCAATTGAATATTGATCATGAAAAGGATTTGATTGATAAAAAACTTAAGGAACTTAGAGCTGAAGGAGTTACTGAAGCAACAATTCATGATGCTATGAAGGATTTGGGCATGAAAAGGTACAAGACAGAAAATTATTGGACCAAAACTGTATTTTGTCACCTATACTTTCCTAAATTTCTTTACTTCAATAAATTTACATATTGAGGAGAATCTAGGGGATGAGCCACTCGGACTCCACCCGGTACTGCAGTTTGTATGTTTTGGAATATATTGTGTGTAGTATCAAAATTTGTACTATTGTTGCCGACTGGATTGGTTTGGGACTGCTATAAACGTATCACGTCAGCACAACTGCTGATGTGGTATGGTCGTAATATTCTCAAATAGTCCGATTCAGAAGCACAATAGAACTTCTTGTGGAGCACTCCCAAAATTTTCAGTCTTTGATCCATATGTACTTTGATTTGACCTTACTTAGCTTTTAAACATGCAATTTATAGATAATTTATCATTTGAAAAATAAATATGTTTAGCATATTTCTTGCTCTCTATCAACTTACACGTCATCATCCACGTAAAATTTCCGTTAAATCAAATTAACAGAGAATGAGAAATATGCTTAACATACTTATTAGTCAAAAGCTAGATTATCAAAATAAATTACAATTTCGGTGGACTAACTAAGATCAAATTAAACTGAAAAAATTATTAAAAAAATTAAGGGAAAAGTCATATATTTGTACTATGCATATATACATGGTACAAAAAAGGGCTTCTACCAAATTAAATTGTAGCAATATGATTTGATTTTCTTTATTTTCATTGAATTAAACTAAAGATTTTTTTTTTCTTTTATTAATAGGGCTAATGAATATGGATGGCCAAACACTTACGTATTTACCAAAGCCATGGGAGAAATGATTATTCAACACTTGAAAGGAAATTTGCCTCTAGTTATCATTCGTCCTACCATTGTTACTAGTACTTTCAAAGAACCTTTTCCAGGTTGGACAGAGGGTGTCAGGTTAGTATAATTAATTAGAGTAATTAGACTGATATAATCTTATATATAATTTTTACATTCATCGGAAAAAAAAAATACACAATTTGACTCCTAATGTATTAAATAGATTAATTGAAGATCAAACACTATCATCTGAAGTCAATTAAACTCTTGATTAATAAAACTCTTTATATTCTTTGTCAATTCTGTTAATATTAGCAAATTTGATAACCAAACTAACTAACGATTAGCGAGACCTATATGTATATTTTTCTCTAATTATTATTCTTTTAATTATTATCTCTAGAATTGAAGTGCCGCCCAATTCACTAACTTGAATAACTAATTTTCTAAAATTTAACAAAAGTTTAGTTGGTTTATTAAGTAATAATAAGGTGTTGATGTAGTTAACTGTGATAGTAGTGATCTAAATTAGAGTAATTAGACTTATATATAATTTTTACATTCATCGCAAAGAAAAAACAATTTAACTCCTAATGTATTAAATGGATCAATCGAAAGGTTAAACGTTGTCATTTAAGATCAATTAAACACTTGATTAATAAAATTCTTTATTTCTTTGTCAATTCTGTTAACGTTAGCAGTTTTGATAACCAAAATAATTAATGATTAACCATGTGTTAGCAGGACCTATATATATCTTCTCTAATTATTATCTCTAGAATTGAAGTGCTGGCCAACTCACCAATTTGAATAACTAATTTTATAAAATCCTTATCTGGAACAACATAAATTTAACAGAAGTTTAGTTGGTTTATCGAGTAATGATAAGGTATTAGTTAACCGTGATAGAATTCTATTAATGAAGGAGCTAAATTGGCCTTAGGTGACAAAGTGAGTCATTTAATTAAATCATTTAGTATTTTAAAAATAATTTTTTTTTTTATTTTTTTAACGTTAGATGAATTTTTGAAATTTATCCTATATTTGAGGTGAATACCACTATGAAAGTGGAAATTTGTTTGGAATGCAGAACTGTTGATGCATTCATCCTCGGATATGGCAAGGGAAAACTGAAATTCACTGCTTGTGATCCTGCAGCAACTATTGATGTGGTAATTAAGCATTCTAACTTGATTTAAAAAAAAAAAGAGGGAGAGAGAAAAAAAATTCATTATTTAGAAATTGAACTCTAACACATTAAACTTTCTATTAACTATACACATTATTATAAATTTCTCCCTGCCGCCTCCCTACTTGAAATTCTTGGGTTTAACTCCAGCCGAAAAGGCAAAAGGGGCCTCGAAAGGAGGACAGAAAATTGCCATTAAAGGCTAGGCAATCACTCTATGGGGTAAAACGGTTGGATACTTACTTTTTAAGTGCATAATAGTAATTTTTTCATGCTTGCAGATACCAGTTGACATGGTGGTGAATGCCATAGTTGTAGCAATGGTAGCTCATGCAAATAAACCTTACGGTAATGGTATTTATCATGTGGGATCATCATCAAGAAATGCTCTTAAATATTCTGATCTTATTGATTACATCATTCAATATTTCACCAAGAAACCATATATGGGTGAAGATGGAAAGCCAATCAAGAATACCAGACCTACCATATTAACAAGCATTGCTAGCTTCCACAGATATTTGGCAATTCACTACATGCCATTTCTTATGGTAATTTAACTCTCCTTTATAAAATCTCTTGTATCTTACACTTTTGCATGATATACGATTTTGCATGTATGACAGTATGAGTGGACATATATGTCGGATTGAATCTATATAACATAAAATCAATTAGCTTATGTTAAGGCCCAAGTAACACTACTGATATATTGCTCTTTAGTCCCACTTATTTCCAATTTAGGATTATCATTCATTTTCAAACACTCCTCCTGAAGTATAACTAGGCATAGACTGGTTATCACTTGTCAAACATTCATTGGCCTATCTATTTTGAGGCCCAAGATTATCAACGAATATAGTCTTATCCATTAGAACAAACGCCCCTACGTTTTTAAGTGTGAGCTTATTGGGACCTTTCGGTTGTTTTATCTTACTCTGTTATGATATAATGAAAAGACTTCACTAATCTTGAGAGTGTTAGGTCATATTATATAAGTGAGCACAGTACAAATTTATTTTCATGGTATAAATCCCAGTTCATTTTTACTTTTTTTTTTTTTAAAGAAATTAATAATTTCTTTTTGTCATTATGTATTTTAAAAAGAGTGATTGAACTAAAATTCTATCATGGTGTAAAATTAGTTTCCAAATAAAGAATTCAATTCATTTGCAAATTTTTATTTTTATTTGAAAAAATAAAATAAATAAAAGTAATTCAATCATTTCTTATCAATTGAATTCTTTTTTATTTTTTATTTTTTATTTTTTGCAAGAACAGGTCCTTAAATTGGCCAACACTGATAGGGTTTGTGTAAACAGGCGTAAATGTTATTGAGTATTAGTGTGAATATATATACAACCCTATTTGTGAATAATTACATATACAGTACAGCCGTAATTATACAAGGACACTATTACCCTTTATACTCCCCCGCAAATTGAGCCGGGGGTGTGACCACGGTCAATTTGTGACGCAAGAGCTGGAAACGATTCTTGGACAGACCCTTGGTGAGTAAGTCGGCAATCTGATCCTGAGAACAAACAAAAACCACCCGCAAATGACCCTGACGGACCAAGTCACGTACAAAGTGAAAATCGATCTCTAAATGTTTACTCCGATTATGAAACACTGGATTGAGTGTCAAATAAGTCGCACTTAAGTTGTCACAGAAGAGAGTAGGACACCGAGGCACCGGAAATTGGAGTTCGGTGAGTAAGTGTCGCAACCATGATAGTTCAGATGTGGCAGCAGCTAGAGCACGATACTCGGCTTCAGTAGAGGAACGAGATACAGCCTTTTGCTTGCGAGAGGACCAAGATATTAAGTTGCTGCCCAAATAAATTGCATAGCCACTTGTGGATTTCCGATCATCTATGTCACTAGCCCAGTCTGAATCAGCATAACCAATTAAATTACAAGAGGAAGGACGAAGAAACAACCCAAAGGTAGACGTGCCCTGCAAGTACCGAAGCAAGCGTTTGAGAGCAGTCCAATGATCATTGGTAGGCTGATGTAAGAACTGTGAAATCTTATTAACCGCAAAGGCAATATCTGGACGGGTAAATGTGAGGTATTGAAGACCACCAACAAGAGAGCGGAACAAGGTAGGATTTTTGTACGGTTCACCATGTTGATTGGATAATTTAGCACTCACATTGACCGGTGTTCCAACTGGTTTAGAATCCGCCATTTGAGCTCGGGCAAGTAAATCTTTAATATATTTGCTTTGATGAAGAAGTAAGCCATTTTTGCACCACAAAGCTTCAATACCCAGAAAATAATCTAAACGGCCAAGATCTTTGATGGCAAATTTTGTGGCAAGATAATGAAGCAAATTTGCAATAACACCATCATCATTTCCAAGAATCAGAATATCATCAACATAAATGAGGCAAAAGAGTTTTAGTTTGGCACTCACTATGTAGTAAAGAGAGGTGTCCGCCCGAGAGCCAGTAAAACCAAATGCAATGAGAGAGGCCGTAAGACATTGATGCCATTGCCGGGGGGCTTGCTTTAAGCCATATAAGGACCTGTGTAACTTGCAAACATAATCAGGATGAATAGGATCAACGAACCCCGGAGGCTGAACCATAAACACATCCTCCTCAAGAGTACCATGAAGAAAGGCGTTAGATACATCAAGGTGTTTCACCGACCAGCCAGAAGAGATAGCCATGGACAACAACAAACGAATCGTGGCAGGTTTGACAACGGGGCTGAATGTATCATGAAAGTCAATACCTGGTCGTTGGTGAAAACCCTTCGCCACTAATCTCGCCTTATATCTTTCAACCGAGCCATCAGGTTTCCGTTTAATACGAAAAATCCACCGACATCCGATCAAATTGTGCCTGGAATTGGGGGGAACAAGTGTCCATGTTCCATTATTTTGGAGAGCCGTGAACTCTGCTGCCATGGCCTGCCGCCATTGAGGTGTTTTAAGTGCTTGAGTGTGAGATGTCGGCTCAACATCAACTGTAGCTGTCATATGTAAATCAAATGGCTTAGTAGGTTTGAGAGTGCCTGCGGCCGTACGTGTTAGCATAGGGTGCTGTTTCTGCTGCAAAGGAGCCGTGGGGAGGGCATGAGAGTCCACGGCTGAAGGCTGGCCAAATTTAGAGAAATCAACCACCAACGATAAACCATGACCTGGAGAAGAAGCAGGAGACCGAGAGGTGTTAGATGAGGGAGACGCAGACTGTGCAGAGGATGGGGGCGTATGTGGTGTGGATGGATTGTGTGTGGGTGAGGTTGGCGGGGTGGGTGTGGGGGGACTGGAAGGGGGGGCTGTGGACGTAGACTGAGGTGAGTGGGGCTCGGGTAGTGTAGGAGATGGGGCAGTGTGTGTGGGGAGTTGAGCACGGGGTAGTGGAGCTGGGTCGCTGGCAGTGGAAGGTAACCGTTGGATGGGTAGGGGAATGGGATTACAGAGCCTGGTTTGTACGGTGGACTTCGCAGTGGAGTGGACGCCCGGGAGCTGCTCATCATTTAACTCAAGACCAGGAAACACCTGTTCGTCAAACAACACATGGCGTGAGATATAAATCCGGCCAGAAGAAACATCAAGACATTTGTAACCCTTGTGTAATTTGCTATAACCCAAAAATATGCAAGCTTTTGACCTAGGTTCCAATTTATTTTGAGAATAAGGACGCAACCAGGGGAAACATAAACAACCGAAGATACGAAGAATAGAGTAGTCCGGAAGCGTGCCAAATAGTTTATGATAGGGGGTGTCAAATTGAATCGTTGAAGTGGGTAACCGATTAATGTTGTAAACAGCACAAGAAAAAGCGGCAGTCCAATATTTAGTGGGAAGGTGACTGTGATGTAAAAGGGCAAGTCCTGTTTCAACAATATGTCTGTGCTTCCGTTCCGCACACCCGTTTTGTTCCGGAGTATACGGACAGGAAACACGTTGAGTTATCCCATTTGCAGCAAGATATTTAGTAAGAGCTTGAAATTCCCCACCCCAATCAGCTTGAAACATTTTTATAGGTGTTTGAAAATAATTTTCAACAAGTTTGCGAAATTGAATAAATGTTGGCAACACTTCCGACTTTCTCTTTAAAAAATAAACCCAGGTATACTTGGTGAAATGATCAAAGAAAACAACATAATACTTATACCCGTCAAAAGATTCAATAGGGGATGGTCCCCACACATCAGAACATATTAATTCAAGAGGAGCACTAGCACGAAACAAAGATTTATTAAAAGGTAATTTGTGCATTTTGCTAGTAGAACATGCGTGACATAATTTGGGTAATGAACTATTGGAAACAGAAATTTTATTGGATGATAAAGTTCGTTTAACAATCGGTAATGCAGGGTGCCCTAACCGAGCATGCCAAACATCTAAAGTAGCTAAGTTTATTTGAGGAGCAATATGATTGGAAATAGAATTCAGACACAAAGAATATAAACCCGCATCACTCCGGCCTTGGTATAAGATCCTCCTCGTTGCCAAATCCCTGATGACAAACTTTTGCGCAAAAAATTCAATAGAGATGGGATTAGCATTAGTCAAGGCATAAACAGAAATCAAATTGGTATTAGAACTTGGAACATGCAAAATATCACGAAACGAAAGGACGGAATTACCGACTCGAAACTTAGACTGACCAAGATTAACAATGGGAAGGGTTTTACCATTTCCGAGATGAACGGCTTCGGTGCCTTGATATTCAGAATGTAGAGATAAATTGTCAAGATGTGGAGTTAAATGATGAGTAGCTCCGGTATCCATGACCCATTGCTGCTGTTGCGGTTGGGAATGTTGTGTGGCAGTAAAATTGGATGAAGGGCGAAACCCATGGTTACTTTTGGGGGAAGGACATTGATGAGAGTGGTGCCCCAATCCTCTGCAATTGTAACAGACATCCCTACTAGAATCAGGTCCTGCTGACTTCGAATGTGAATTAGCATGTGGTGGATGATGGGGCTGATAATGGGGCTGCTGTCCATGCTGAAAGCCGCGAGACTGAAAGCGTCCTCTACCACGACCAGCCCCTCTTCCTCGGCCGCGAGACTGGCTGCCTGTAAACTGATTGTTTGTCGAAGAACGACCAGCATAATGGGCAGTAGGTAGGACCGGTATCTTCTCCTCACTATCAGCTTTTTCTTCTTCAAGTAACAATCTTTCTTCATGCAGTAACATTCCATATAACTCATCAAGCGTAATGGAATCTTGTGCAGTTGCTACACTACGTTTGAATAGGCGAAACTTCCGATTCAGACCAAGTAAAACAGTGTCAACAACCTGAGATTCAGGTACCTCCTCATCGAGGGCGGCAAGTTCATCAACAATACCTTTAACGCGTTGAATATAGGCTGGAATGGTCATGCTGTCGCCTTGCTTCGCAGCTTGTAACTGAGCACGTAAGTTCCTGACCTGAACTCGTGCGCGAGAGCCAAAAGCGCGAGCAATTTTATCATAAGCCTGTTTTGAAGACTTGGAACCAACCATGATGGGCGCAAGGGAGGGCTCTACTGACCCGAGAATCCAGTTAAGAATCTGACCATCTTGTCTATCCCAAACAGACCATTGGGGATTGAGACTTCCATTAACAAATTTTTCTGGTTCGAGAATGGAACCATCTATATGGTGAGTGAGACCAAAACCACGGAGCATAGTTTCAAGTTGAAGTTTCCATAGAATAAAATTGGATTGATCAAGACGGATGGGATAGTGACTGAGGGACGGAACAAAAGTGTGCTGAACTGGAGCAGTAGTTCCAGCCATGAGGGCGCCAATGGAGGAATTGGAGTTTTCGGACTCTGTAGACATGATAGCTAGGCGGAAAAGATTGGCAGGGAGGGGGACGGAATAGGAGTGAGGGGAACAATGGTGGCTGCCGAAAAAGAGAAGAGATGGTGGAACCCTAGTGAAGCTCTGATACCATGATAGGGTTTGTGTAAACAGGCGTAAATGTTATTGAGTATTAGTGTGAATATATATACAACCCTATTTGTGAATAATTACATATACAGTACAGCCGTAATTATACAAGGACACTATTACCCTTTATAAACACAATATCATTCAATTATTTTCAGAGCATTTACAGCACTATGGATAGAAGGATGAAATTCGTGAAACGACTTGTTGAACTCTACCGTCCCTACTTATTTTTCCATGGGATGTACGTTAGTTCTTTAATTATTAATTGTCTCTTCAGAATTATTTATTTTGGTCTCTCCCCATATATATTTTTATTATTTAATTTTCTGATATGAAATTAATATTGGATTTTGCAGATTTGATGACTCCAACGTAGAAAATTTACTAAAAGCAGCTAAAGAAAACAATGAAGAGATTGATACATTTTTCTTTGATGTGAAATCTATTGATTGGAATGATTATTTCATGAATACACATATTCCTGGTGTTCTAGAATATGCTTGTAAGAGATAATTAATTAATTAATTCCCAAACAAAAATTAATCAACTTCGAATAAATTGTATCAAATAAGTTAGTAATAATTAACCAACACATATACAAGTTGGTGTTGCTTATGTTTTAAGTAAAGCAATAATTAGCTTCTTACATCTACATAAGATCTTACAATTTCCTTAATCATAAATAAAATTCTATGCTAAACCTTTATGTTTTAAGTAAGTTGTGCTTTTGTTTCATCACTACTTTTTGTTGGACTATAACTCAATTTTATTCGTTATTGTTGAAAATCTTGGCTTGTGAGGTGATTTGTAGCCATTATTTAAGAACATTAATTAAATCGTTGTAAAACTAGCCATTTTATATTGTAAAGCCAGCTGCTTTATAGCTATGACATGCTAAGGGTACGTTTCATAATTGTTGTAATTAAGGCCACTAACTATTTTATAGCTATTACACACTAGCCGTTTTGTAATTGTTTTAAACTAGCCATTTTATAATTACAGTAAAACCAATTGTTTTATAGTTGTCACACACTACTCATACGTTGTATAATTTTTATAAAACCAGTTGTTTTATAACTGTTATACACTAATTGTTTTGCAGTTATTTTAAACTTGTTCTTTTATAATTATTGTAAAACCATTTGTTTTATAGTTGTTACACACCAGTTGTATGCTTTATAATAATTGTACGGCCAGTTATTTCATAGTTGTTACATACTAGTTGTTTTGTAGTTGTTTTAAACTGATCATTTTATATCTATTGTAAAACCAGCTATTTTATAACTTACACGCTATAATCGTACATTTTTTAATAATTGTAAGGCCATTTGTTTTATAGTTGTTACATATTAATTGTTTAGTAGTTGTTTTAAACTAGTCATTTTATAATTATTGTAAAACCAGTTGTTTATAGCTGTCACAAACTAATCGAACGTTTTATAACTACTTGTTTTATAGCTGTTACTTATTAACTGTTTCATAGTTGTTTTTTACTGGTCATTTTATAATTATTGTAAAACCAGCTGTTAACCGGCTGTTTTATAGCTGTCACACACACTAATCGTACGTTTTATAATTATTGTAAGACCAGCTGTTTTATAGCAATTCTACACTAGTTTTTTAGTTATTTTAGATCAGCAGTTACAAAATTTTCACTATAAAATGATTCGTTGAGTTCAATTTTCTATATAAAAAAATATATCTTCTTTCCAATCTTTTACTTTGATATTTTTTGGGTAATTGTTGTGTTTTGTTCAAAGTTCTAGTTTTTAAAGGCACGATAGTAGGGTTTAATGTGATAACCCTATGAAGCAATCAATATTTTGATTGCACCTCGATTTTGCTTTCAATCAATGGCTCATCCACATCACAACATTAATTCGATAAGTTTATTTCTTTTTACTTAATGATTATTTCCAACAATTATATATTACTTAGGCGCTAATACACTTGCTAATGCGATAAACACAAACGACATATCACTATAATTTGCATTAATACCAAAACATTCGCCCCAATTATCACTACAATTTGCATTAATATTGCAATGATTTTTTTTCAAAGACAATAATTTGGAATAATAATTTATGCAATAAAATATTTCCTTTAGCGACATGAGCAAAATTTATGCACTCAATAGAATCCTTCTCTTTTAATGTATCAACGTGAAAATTCTCCTTGTAGATGGAAAGGCTTAAGCAATTTTTTTTAAAGTGTGAGAAACTCAGTGAACTTTGCATATACAAGCTATTTAGCTTGAAAACGATTCGATTACAAAATGAAAGGTAAAGTTCTTTTTATACAGCTAACAACAACTAACAACTAAATTAGTTACTAATTAGTTGCAACTAATTATTGTATGAAAAGACTAAAAGACCCTAGACAAAGCATATATTTCCACAGCCCCCCCTCAAGATGAATGTAGTGAAACAAAATTCATCTTGCCCAAAACAGGAGACATATGAGCAGCACTAAGGGGTTCGGTGAATAAATCAACCAGCTACAAAGAAGTAGAAACATAAACCGGAGAAAGAAAACCAGCAGCCACATGTTCATAAATCAAATGACAGTCAATATCAACATGCTTAACCTTTTCATGGGAGACCGGATCCTTGGCAATGGCAATGGCAGACTGACTATCATAATGAAGTGGAATAGGAAGAGCTGGCTGTATCTGAAAATCTGTCAAAAGAAAATGAAGCCACTTGAGCTCACAACTAGTGGTAGCCCTACTTTTATACTTTGACTCGGCAGATGACCGGCTGACAGTTACTTGTTTCTTGGTTTTCCAAGAGATGAGTGAATCACCCAGTAGCACATAGTAGCCAGTTAAAGAACGGCGGGAATCTTTGCATCGTGCCCAGTCAGCATCACAAAAGGCAGTAAGCGAAGATAAATTAGAGTTAGCAGGATAGAACAAACCGCAAGTCATAGTACCTTTTAAGAACCTCAGTACATGGATGGCAGCTTGAAGATGATGTTTACAAGGTTGCTGCATAAACTGACTAAGTTGATTAGTAGCATGAGCTATATCAGGGCGAGAAAACCCTAAATACAGGAGGCGACCAACCATATGTCTATACATAGCAGGATCCTGTAGTAATTCCCCTGAACTACTAAGATCAGAACCAGCAACCAAAGGACTAGAAACAGAGGAGGCTTGCTATAAACCAGCATCATCCAACAGATCAGTGATGTATTTGGTTTGAGTTAGAAAGATACCCGCATCAGTCCGTGTCAATTCTATACCCAAGAAATAGCGTGCATCCCCCATGTCCTTGATTGTAAAAAGATTCTGTAAATAATCTTTTATGGCCTGAATTTTGCATGCATGAGAACCCATAATGAGTATATCATCTATATAGATTAAAATTGCTAAGAAAGAACCATCAGTACTATCAGTCAAGGTAAACAAGCAATGGTCATTGATGGACCTTTGAAAACCATAAGCCAAGAGTTTTATGGATAACTCTTTGTGCCATTGGCGCCCAGCCTGCTTGAGGCCATAGAGAGACTTCACAAGTTTGCAACTGTGACCTGCAGGAACAGTTTTATAACCAAGTGGAGGTTTTAAGTAAATATCTTCATCAAGAATGCCATGGAGGTAGGCATTGTTAACATCAATCTGATGAATACTCCAACCTTTAGCAGCACCTATTGCCAAAAACAATCTAACTGTAACTGTACGAGCCACAGGACTAAAACTATCATGATAATCCATACAAAAAATCTGGTTATCCTTGGCAACCAGGCGTGCCTTATAACGGTCAACATCACCATTACTCTTATACTTAACCCTGTACACCCACTTAGTATCAAGAGGTTTAATATGAGAAGGGAGAGGCATAATCTCCCTGGTGTGATTGGCTTCCAGTGCCTGCAATTCAGAGTTCATAGCTTGAACCCAGTTAACATCTCCCTTAGCCGCATGATAGTGAGTAGGCTCCTTTATCTGCAAAATCTTGGTAAGAAAAACTCTTTGTTGAAAAGAAATGTTAGTAGCAACATTACTGTTATTAGTAACATAATCTTGTAACCAACAAGATGGCTGTCTAATCCTAACTAACCTCCGCAGAGAAGAAGACTCATCACCAGGAGATGGAGCAACAGTAGTATTAGGAAGAGAATGTGAAACAGAAGTAGGAGAAACTGAATTGAGTGAAGAAGTTGCTGATTAAAAAGGAAACTCATTCTCTATAAACTGCACATCCCTGGAAACAACAAGTTTCTGAGTTGTCAAATCAAAAATCTTATAACCCTTCTTACCTGGAGTAAAACCTATAAAAACCCCTGGAAAGGCACGAGAAGAGAACTTGTCACGGGCAGGAGACACATTAGTATAAAAGCAGCTGCACCCAAAAACATAAAACTTAGTATAATCTGGCCTGCACTGAAACAATCTGTCAAAAGGAGTTTGCCAATTCAACACTCTAACTGGAAGAACATTAATGATAGAAGTAGCCATCAAAATGGCTTCTCCCCAAAACTGTAGTGGCAAATGAGACTGAAATAAAATGGCTCTGGCATCTTCCAACAAGTGTCTGTGTTTGCGCTCTACTACCCCATGTTGCTGAGGGGTGTAGACACAGGTAGTCTGATGTAAAATACCCTGATTTTGGAATAACCCTGTACAGAACTTATTGACAAATTCTGTACCATTGTCACTTCGGATCACCTTCACTTTTGTGTTAAATTGACCGTTTGAAGAAAAACTCCTATAGCATGCCCAACCTGAGCCTTAGTTTGTAACAAAATGACCTAAGTATATCTAGTGTAATCATCAACCAAAGTCAGAAAATACTTAGCACCAGTAAGAGAATTCAGTTTGTAAGGCCCCCATAAATCCATATGCAACAAGTCAAAGCATTTTTCAGTAGTTATTGCACTTCTAGTAAAAGGAAAACGATGCTATTTAGCACGAGGACAAACAGTACAAGAATATGAATTACATTGTATATCAAGATTACTGACATGACTGAGAACATCAAAAGAGGCATGACCAAGTCTCTTGTGCCATTTGTCAGAATCTACATTATTGGAAACATTCATAGCCAAACACAATTGCTAGACTTTATTGATAATATCTTCAGAAAAGGAATGTGCATCTAACAAATAGAGACCATCAACATGCCACCCCACTGCCTTAGCCACATGACTGTCCCTATCCTGCAGATAACAATAATGAGAATGAAACACCACCTCAAGATTGCTATCCTGCAACAATTGACCCACAGATAATAGATTGTAGCAAAAACTTGGCACAAAAAGAACCCCATGTAAAGTGAAAGTAGGTGACAACTCAACCTTTCCAACATTCTTTATATGTTTTAAAGTGCCATCAGGCAAAGCCACTGTTTGTCTGACTAAATCAGAGGAAGTAGGAATAAAATGACTTGAAACATAAGTCATTTGTGAAGTGGCACCACTATCAATAATCCAGCATGATGTGTGCACAGCATTTATACCAGAAGAAGAAGAAGAAGAAGTACTTGAGAAACCTGCAAAAGCAGTAAAATCAGGAGTCTGCATGGGTGAGTCAGCCATAGAACCTTTTCCCTTCATCATCTTGTAAACTTCCCTCACCATTTGTTGGAAATCTTCCTTTTGTTCATCATCTTCTTCAGTATCACTTCCCATTATCATTTTCTTTATCCCTCCCTGTACTGCATTAGCACGATAGGACTGGGTATTCTTCTTTGGTTTGGAGTTTTGCTTCTTGGATTTGGGATGCCAATTCAGGATATCCTATTAGTTTGAAACAAATAGCCCGAACATGTCTAGTACCATCACAATAATCACACTTCAAATCATCCTTGTTAATCTCTGAAGGCTTCTTGTTGTCATTCTTAACAAAACTAGTAATTTCTGTTGTATGCATCAAGGAAATCTCCTGCTGCTTCTCAACTTTCAACAACATAGCATACGCCTTATTTAAACCAGGTAAAGGATCCGCTAACAAAATCTGATTCTTTACATTATCATAGGCCTCATGTAATCCCATCAAAAACTGAATTAGTTTATTTTCTTTTATAGAATCTGCCATACGCTGAAAGGCATTACAAACACAGTTGCGAGAGACAGCACAATGACAACTAGGAACAGGAGTAATATAACTCAACTCATCCCACAGACGCTTAATCTTGTTGTAATATTGTAAAATTGACAAATTACCTTGTGTCAGCAGTGTAATCTCCCTTTGAATTTTGTAAAGCAGAGGACCATTGCTAATTCCAAAACGAAGCTCCAGTTCCAACCATAATTCTCGAGCAAAAGAGACATACTGAAAACCATCAGCAATATCCTTTTCAAGACTATTAATCAGCCAAGCCGTGACCAAACTATCAGTTTTTAACCATGACTGATATCCGGGATCTGTTTCCTTCGGGAACTCAACATCCTTCAGTACTAAATCGCTCTTCTCCTTAACATTTAGGGCTCGAATCATAGCTCTCCTCCAGGAAATGTAATTGTTTCCATTTAATTGGAAATTGATAATCGAAATACCTGGATTATCATATGATTGTGTGAAACCAGAAAGCATATGGCGGTCGAAATCATGAAAAGCTCGATCTTGATTTCCAGGCTCAAGTGGTACACGTTCTCCATCTGGTTCAGGAAATTCTCCTTCACCATCAAATCTTCCACCGGTCGGAATCTCCGTCACTCTTGCTCTACGGCCGCTCCTCACCATTTTGCTGAATCCAGCTCTGATACCATGAGAAACTCAGTGAACTTTGCATATACAAGCTATATAGCTTGAAAACGATTCGATTACAAAATTAAAGGTAAAGTTCTTTTTATACAGCTAACAACAACTAACAACTAATTTAGTTACTAATTAGTTGTAACTAATTATTGTATGAAAAGACTAAAAGACCCTAGACAAAGCATATATTTCCACAAAGTGAATTACTTAAACTGAACATTTTTTTTATTATTATTTTTTGCAGTTTTTTATTTAGTGTTTAATAGCTCTCTATTTATTAGTTTTGTAATAGTTTACTTCATTAAGGGTTTTTTTTTCACAAAATGAAAAATTTAGTTCTTACTTTTAACATATTATTATGTGTTTTTCTATTACTCCACCTTTTTCTCCTTAATTTTCCCTCTTTCCTATTTTACATATGCTTGTAACTTTTCATTCCTTATTTTCTTTTTTCTTTTTTTATTTCTTTTCTTTTGATTTTTATGTTGTTTTTTTTTTTCTTCTTTTCTTTTATGGATTATCCATGTAGATGAAAATTTAACCAAAGTTTCATAATAGAAAAGAGAGTTAGATTTCTACTTATTCTTCATTAGCTCTAAGGGATTGGTTTCGTTGCATCTAGAATTTACCTTCACTATCTCATTTTTCTGTCATGTTTTTCATTGTTTTGTTGTTCGTGTTTCTAGCAGCGATAATGACAATATGAATTATATCCTCCTTTTCTCGTTTTAGTCATGGGATAGAATTATTTTCCTTTTCTATTTCATGTTTTATAATTGTTGTAAGGCCAGCTGTTTTATAGCTGTTACACACTAGATATTTTTTTATGGTATTAAATTAGTCATTTTATAATTATTGTAAAACCAGCTGTTTTATAGCTATTACATCCTACTTGTGCTTTTTATCATTGTTGTAAAACCAGTTGTTTTAAAGTTGTTACACCCTAGCTATTTTGTGTTGTTTTTAATTATCCATTTTATAATTATGGTAAAACTAGTTGTTTTATAGTTGTTACACATTAATCGTAAGTTTTATAATAGTTATAGGACCAATGGTTTTATAATTGATACATACTAACTGTTCTGTAGTTGTTTAAACTGGTCGTGTTATAATTATTGTAAAACCAACTGTTTTATAGTTGTTACACATTGATCGTACGTTTTATAATTATTATAAGAACAGCTATTTTATAGCTATTATACACTAGTTTTTTAGTTGTTGTTATAAAATTTTCAAAATGATTCGCTGAGTTCAATTTTCTATATCAAAAAATATATCTTCTCTCCAATTTTTTGCTCTGATATTTTCTAGGTAATTGTAGTGTTTTGTTTAAATTGTAGTTTTAAGTGTATGATACTAGAGTTTAATGCGGTAACCCTAAGTAGCAATCGATATTTTGATTGCACCTCGATTTTGTTGAAATTTTGCTATCAATCAATGGCTCATCCATATTACGGGTTAGTTTGGGATTGCTGTAGATTTCATTACTTTTTTTAAAAGTAGTTTTAAGTATTTTTCCAGTACTTTCCTGAATACAATCGAACTTTTACCAATTGTACATTTGAGACTGTTTTCTGCCACCCCAAAAGCAGCTTTCAGTCAAAGTAAAGTTTTCCATACATTGGCTGAAAGCTGCTTTCGGCTATCCCAAACTGGCTATACAACATTCATTCGAGAAGTTTATTTCTTTTTTTCATTATTATTTACAAGAATTATTTATAACTTGAGCCTCTAAATTTTAAGGAAAGAAGTGCCATAAACCAAAACATTCGGCCCAATTATCGCTATAATTTGCATTAATTTTGCAATGATATCTTCAAAGACTGAGCGACAAAAAAATAGTTGCTCAAGAAGAGATAGTTTTTTTAGAAAATAATTATATTTTAATTAAATGTCAATAATTAGGAATAATAATTTATGCGGTAAAATATTTCCTTTAGTGACGTGAGCAAAATTTATGCACTCAATAAAATACTTCTCTTTCAATGTATCAACGTCAAAATTCTCCTATTATAGGTTGAAAGGCTTAAGCAATTTTTTCAAAGTAAATTACTTAAAATGACCTTTTTTTTTAATTTTTTTATTTCAAAGGATTTTCTTATTTATTTTTTTCGGTTTTTTATTTAGTGTTTAATAGCTCTCTATTTATTAGTCCCGTAACAGTTTACTTCCTTAAGTTTTTTTTTTTTTCTAAATGACAAATTTAGTTCTTACTTTTAACATATTATTATTATTTTTTTATATTACTCTACCTTTTTCTCCTTAATTTTCCCTCTTTCCTATTTTACATATCCTTGTAACTTTTCATTCCTTATTTTCCTTTTTTTTCCCTTTCTTTTTTTTTTCTGTGTTGTGTTTTCTTTCTTCTATTATTTTTTCTTCTTTTTTCTTTCTCGATTAATCATCTTAGATGAAAGTTTAACCAAAGTTTCATAATAGAAAAGAGAATTAGACTTCTTTTTTCTTCTTTGTTATTTCACTCTGAGGGATTGGTTTCATTGTATCTAGAATTTGTCTTCACTATCTCATTTGTCTGTGCTATTTTGTGTTGCTGCGGTAATGATTTTAGCAAATATTAAGATTAGTGGATTAATTTGTTTGAGAAATTCTCTACGTAAAAGTGAGTAAGTGGGCCGGTGAGGGATTTTAGCAAATCTTAATGAAATTTGAAATTTGATTTCATACGTCAGCTATTCCAAAATTAATATACTGAAAATCTAGTTGCCAAAACTACCCTTTTACCAAGTCCAATTTTTCCGATGCAAATACTGATATACAACCCCCACCTACTTTAGCTCACAAACACAGCAACCCACTTTTGATAATGGCTTCCATTTCCACTTCATCTTCAACCACTGCTCCTTCTAACACTAGGCATGATGTTTTTCTAAGTTTTAGGGGTTTCGACACCCGCCGTGGTTTCACCAGCCATCTCAACACTGCTCTACGTCGAAAACACATCCGCACGTTCATAGATAAAAACGATCTCAAGAGGGGAGAAGAGATCTCTACTCTCTTGAGAATGATCGAAGAATGTAAATCTTCGGTCATTGTTATCTTGGAAAACTATGCATCGTCTCCATGGTGCCTGGATGAATTGGTGAAGATAATGGAATGTAGGAAAAAATTAGGCCGAAAGGCCGTACCAATTTTCTATAATGTTGAACCTTTTCATGTCAGACATCAAACTGGAAAATTTGGAGAAGCATTTGAGAAAAACAAGGAGCGATTCAACAACGACGAAGATAGGGTCCGAAAATGGTGCTCTGCTTTGGCAGAAGTAGCTAATTTACATGGATGGAATTCCACAAAGTACGGGTATGTATTCTTCTTCTGCTTAATTTTATTACGCATGATTATGATTAAGACAGTATATGTGTAAAAATTTATAACTGAATTCTACATATAAAGAATACTTCTTTACTGTAAATTGTGTGACTTTATTTATTTGCAACAAAAATATAATATAATTTTACTACTAAAATTGAGCTTTTTTTGCAGGAACAGATATTGCTGCTAAATAAACTTTTTGAGAGTAAAATTATTTTATTGCCAAATCTAACATTAACTAAGAAGCACAACCTAATGTGACATCAACATCAACATCAACATCAGGTATTGTTCCACTTAAGTAATTTATATGTTTATATACAAGGAATCTACCAAATGGTTAAATCTTTGTCATATATATGTTGTGTGTTCAATTATATACATCTTCTGCAGGAATGAAGCAGAATTAGTTGAGAAAGTTGCAGAAGATATTGTGCAGAAGCTCAATCCTACTGCTTCAAATGAGTTGATTCGGATGGATTTACAGTATAATAACCCGATTCTATCATGGTTAAGCAAGAAAGCAACAAATGATGTTCGTTTTGTAGGATTATTCGGGATGGGAAAGATCAGGTGCAGACTTTAATTCTGTTTCTCTTTAAATCGAGAACTTCTATGGTGGTCTTGGACCACATTGGTCAAGAGATCACTAAGATTACAACATGTCAGCGGTAGTGTTGACGTGTTGCAATCGCAACAGTCCTGCACTAGTGTAGTACAGGACCAAAATTGAATATTTTGCGTTTCAGTCTTATGTTATTTTGACAGATATTTATCTGATTGTGAGTTTTCAGTTGATGCAGTGCAGTGTCTTCATCAAAACTTAAAAATCCTTGATCTTCAAAGTTGTGTTCTTCTGCAAAGATCTTTCTTCTGCAACAACACTGGATAATCTTAATTCTTGATTACTGCAAAATTTGGCTGAGACTGCAATTAAAGAATTAGCATCATCAATAATTTGTGCCAGGCTGCAAGCTGCATCAATTGCATCTCCAGCGCTCCAATTAAAGGTAAGGTTATTTATTTATCTAATCTTCAATTCTTCATTTTTACAGTAGATATTTTCACTTAATTAATTTGAAGCAAAATTGGCCTGGTATTTAGTATTTACACCTTAATTAAGAGCAGTACAAAACAATGACATTGACTATAATTAATCGAGTTAATTGATAATTTGTCTTCGTTAATTAATGTTAGCACAGATGAAGACAAAACTTAGTATTGGTGTGTACCTAGAAGAAATCCAATGGTAGTGTAACGTACAGTACAAGAAACAGGGTCCGTAGGGCGATTTATTTTGCCTCTAGAGGCGGTTTAACTGATAGAGAAACTTTCTGCCACAGCCTCAATGTCGTCGGCTTTGGACGCGTCACAAAAATATTGTAGCAGTTATTGTTAACATCCTCAAAAATTAGGCATAAATTATGTCCATAAAATAATTAATTACGATGTTAAAAAAAATAAAAATTTAAGAGTCAAGCAAATATTCTATTTTCATATAATTCGTTATGATCAATTAGTATCTGAATACTTTCAATTACAAGTTTATAATTGTTAAAAGAAAACTAATTTAATTTTTATTGAATGTACGAATGAATATATAGACAAATGCATGTGTGAGGCATCAGATTGTGTTTTGTTGTATAACTTTTGTGTGGCTACAAATAAAATCTTGTGTCGGCAAGCCATATAAAAGGATAATAATAATAATAATAATAATAATAATAATAATAATAATAATAATAATAATAATATTGATAATTGATAATAATTACAGTTAATTATATTCGCAATTTTTAAATACAGTTAATTATTGTTATTGTTATTGTTATTGTTTTTGAAATAGATATCAATTAAGTGCTGCATAATTGAAATATCTCTAGAAAGTCAAGTGTTAGGCCATTTCTTATTACTTAAACATTTTCTATTTTCATGTGTAAAAAAAAAAAAAAAAAAAAAAAAAAAAAAAAAAATATACCTTAGTAGATATCCAAATTTCTTATGTACAATCAATTATATATTAAAATTATTTTCATTTTTAAGGAAACTTATTTTTATTTTTATAGGAATATTAGTGATATATAATGGTGATAGGTGCATTTTCTCCGCAAGCCTATATTGAATCTATTTGAGATTAAATGCTCTACTCTTAGAGTGTGTTCTCCTCACCTTATTTAAATAAGTTTCAGGTCCAATAAGTTTCACCTTTTTTATAGGAAGATAACCTTTATGTGGCTACAAATAAAATCTTGTGTCGGCAAGACATATAAAAGGATGATAATAATAATAATAATACATAAATAAATAAAAATAATGTATATATAGATACAAAGAAAATCCACTGCTTTTTTTCTTTCAATCAAGGTTTTACAGGTACAGTTTCTTATTTAATTATAGTTAATTTGTGTTATTGATTGTATTCGCAATGTTTAAATGGAATTTTCTTCAATTCCTTAGCTTAAAGTATTGTTTCA
Source organism: Euphorbia tirucalli (assembly GCA_039660915.1). Classification (NCBI taxonomy): domain Eukaryota; kingdom Viridiplantae; phylum Streptophyta; class Magnoliopsida; order Malpighiales; family Euphorbiaceae; genus Euphorbia; species Euphorbia tirucalli. Next base: position 2,364,386 of record CM077639.1, on the reverse strand, counting down.
TTTATTTATTTATTTTATAGTTTTTTATAATTCTCATTTTTATTAAGAATTCAATATCTAATATCAATATACTGGATCTCTCATTTAAAGAAAGATATACTAACCACTAGGACGAAGCTTATGTGTTTTTTTTTTTAAATAATTAATTATGTGTAAGCTAACTTCCATTCATTATATTGGAAAATGTAGATAGTGTAATGATCATATTTTTAATTTCAATTTGTTAAGAAAAATTTTACTGAAACATTCTATACTATTTGTTAATTTCAGCTACAATCTGCAAGTCCTTTAGGGATTTTGGAATAGAGCCCAATAAGTTGAAGCCCAAGCCATAATTGCAAAGAGGAGTTGAGAATTTATCTAGAATGATAATGGGAAAATTAGCTTAGTGGCATGTTATTATGTAATTATCTTTCTAAATGACCCAAGTCTAATTATGAAATTCAAAATAACCAAAATATCAAATTAATATCCTTAATGATATAGCTAACAAAATCATAAATAGGATAATGCATTTTATTTTGTAGAAATTTATAACCTAGACAAATAATAAACAAATTAATAATAAGATAATAAATTGATAACCTTCCTGTTTTGTGGAATGATTTTCAGATAATGATAAATAATTATACTAATAAGATAATTACTATATATATAACGTAGAATTCTAACCAAAATGAATAACTGAAATGTAGAATTCTTTATAGACAAAACACTAATTAAATTTATAGAATAATAAAAATATTGAAGATTATGGTATATTATAACCACTCCTCCTCCTAGACGAGATTTTCTAATTCTCGAGAAAAAATAAATTTCAATTTGAAGATATTAAAATATATGTTATTTATAAAAATACATTCAATATACTCATTGGACGTAAAATCAACTTAAAATAATATACAAATATATATTAAACAGTATATTAGTATACCTTAATATACCTTAAAAATCTATTAGTATACCTTAAATATACTAGGAAAGTATATCGGTATACTTTGAACATACCGTAAAGATATATTGATATATCTTAAATATACTTATTTTGAAATACCTTAAAAATATAACAGTAAATATTTTGAAATATATTAAAGGTGTTGTAAAGCACCCAATACAATGACAATGAAAACAAAAATAATGGTGAGATAAGTAAAAATAAATCTAAATTGAACTGAAATTAGATTATAGCTAAATTGACATACATATTCCAAACATCTAAACTATACTCAAACATGATTTGAACAAATGAGCAATTATAAAATGAAAAACAACTATTCAGTAAACATTGAAAAAAATAACCAAAAAATAAGAAGTCAAATATTCAAAGCTTAATATGCAAATAATACTTCCATTAATACCCAATGAAAGATCATATAGGCTATAGTTGTTACGTGAAAAAGAAATAATAGAATGGATTCTCTATGAAGTATTTATATAGTAAGGAAAAAGAAATTTAGAATATTATATTTTAATAGTTGAATCCATATCCTTATTAATTGTAAGAATTAAAAATATATAAAATTAATATTTTGTTATTGTAAGAATTAAAAATATATAAAATTAATATTTTGTTATTGTGATAATGTTATTCTATTAGATAATATAATATTATTAACAATTCTAGAAATGGTTAAAAGGAAGTATAAAATGATTTAAATTCTAAAGAGAAGAAAGATAGAATGCTAAAAGAAACAATAAAACAAATTTAAAGATATACAGGGTAATTTCCCCAATGATAATTTTTTAATTTTTAATAAAAATAATATATATATATACACACACATATATTAATTATGTGTGTCATCAACCTTAATAAATCTTTATTCTGTAAATTGTGTCTTAAACATGTTTCCTGCTATTTTGTGTTGAAATATAAAACATTTTAATTCCTTTGTTCCATCACGTATAACTACAAATATTGATTTTCTATTGAGAAAATATTTATCAATTTAAACTTCTAATTTGTCGCACTTTAAATAGTAAAACAAAGGGTTATACTTGACTAATTATTATAGAGTTGGATACTCAATTGGTTTACAATGCTCTGTCTTAATAAATCATTGTTTTCAATTTTCTATATTGTAATTTCAGTTGGGTTCGTAGGTCAGCGAATTTTGTCACTCATGTTCTAGTGACAACATCTAATTCTATATCTGAGCAAGGTTGTTAGATTATTAATCCACCCTTTTTGTCCAAGCTTCTATGCTTATGGAATCTAATGAAAGTTCTCTCTTTTTCTTAAAAAATAATATTATTTTAATTTAAACAATATTAGGATTGAGGAGTCCTAAATATGTTTCCCTCAACGTGTAAATCTTAAAGTGATGTAGAGTATATACTTTTGTACAAAATTTTTTTATTTAATAAGGTAATGACATAGTTATGCGCTTTAACAGATATTATTATTATTATTATTATTGAAATAGATATCAATTAAGTGCAGCATAATTGAAATATTTCTACAAAATTAAGTGTTAGGCATTTTCTTCTTACTTAAACATTTTCCATTATATATATATATATATATATATATATAACTAAATAGATATCCAAAATTTATTATGTATAATCAACTATATATTAAAATTATTTTCATTTTTAAGGAAACTTATTTTTATTTTTATAGGAATATTAGTAATATATAATGGTGATAGAGGCATTTTCTCCGCAAGCCTATAGTTAATCTATTTGAGATTAAATACTCTACTCTTAAATGAATAGAATTATATATAAAGAAAATAGGATTAAAAAAAATATTTGTCAAAAAAAAAAAGAAAATATTATCTTTCGTTTTTTTTTTTTTGTTTTGGGTCAAATTCGTTAATTAATTCGAATAAATTAAATAATCCAGCTATATATTGTCAGGCAGTTCCCAACTTACAGGGGACTACTTGGAGTTGCAATTTGGTCCCACCATATCTTAGAAAACATATTCAATTTTCTATTTGTGGTCTCCATCTAAAGAGAGAAATTGATAAAAATATATACAGTGCATGTAAAACTATACCAGAAATTATCAATTTATATTCGAAAAAATGATGACGCCTCTAATTTTTTTCTATATGATAGAAAAAATATCATGACACCTATTCTTTTCAATTTTATTACTATTTAAGTGATCCATGTTTATTTGAAAACCTAACGTTTGACCAGTTCTATCAAAGTTATATGTTAACACACTTACGAAATAGATTGTACACTAATTTATAATAATTAACGTTGGGATTTATTTTTGAGCTTTAACTTGTAGATGATTAATTAATTTATTGATATGATATTAGAGTATTCTAAACTAAGAGAGCAACTGTTGAAATTTCAATATATATCATTGCATATTAATATACAATAGAGTGAGTATATATCGCACGCACATCAAGCAAATCGCGTGAGAGAATATATCAGAAATAGTTATCAATTAGATTAAACTTTTAGGTTTGTTGGCTCGATAAAATGTTTCACCGGCTAGAGACATGAGTGGAGGGAAAGAAGACGTAAGGTGGTCATTAAAATAAGTCTATCAAGGCAAAACGACGCCGTTTTGCCTTGATGGGTTTGAAAAAGACAAAATAAATTAGAAGATTCATTTCCTCTCTCTTTCCAGATATGCTTTTTCAACAAACCTTTTATTTAGCCCAAATCAGCCACTACCTCTACTTTCCACCACTACCACTGGTTCGCCGTCGTGATACCTTGCCGAACGCCATCCATTTATGCCCCTCAGTATTGGGTTCTCACCTCTGCTACTGATTAAAGGCTGGATTAATGTATGCAGTTATACTTTATTCGATAGATTAAGGTGTTAAATTGAAAAGTTGAAAACTTAATAAAAAAAATTGGAAAATATGAGGACTTAGGACTTCTTTTTCCCAGTATATATGAAATCATTGTATAGTTTGATAACCATACCGGACTAGCTTGCTGTGGGAGATAAAGTAGAACATAGGTTAGTCTGGTCAGTTTTCATCTGCTTCGTTCTAGGGAAAAAAAAACAATTAGTAACGCTTGAACCGGTTAGTTGAATTAAAAAACCGTGAATTTAACTGATTTTTGGTTCAACTGTATCAAGTTTTTCAAAAAATATATATATTATTTGAATTAAAAAATTTAGAATGTAATTTTTAATTTTTCTTAATAAGTCTATGATTATAAAAACAAAAATTTAGATTATTTATTAATTACCTCAAATTAAATTAATATTAATTGTAACTATAAAAGATATATAAAATATATTTAGTTTTTTAATGAGTGTATTGTGTTTAAAAATTTTAGTTTTATTACATTTTTTTTTTTTTTTGAAATGTAAAATTTTAACAACTTATAAATTTACATGAAATAGGTTCGATTTCAGTTAGATTCGATTTCAGTTAGATCTTTAACTCTTTTGACCTTTTATCTTCACCGGTATGATGCTTTTGAATATCATAAAATCATCAATACACATGGTTGGCCAAATGAAAACTAATAATATTATAATATTTATGGGACCATTAAGTGCAGTTCAACATTATTTAGTTATTGAAAAGTATAGTTTAGTGGCTACAAATAGACCACTAAAATTATGTGTTTAGCTAATTACAGTAAATTACACCTAAGAAAAACATTGTTATAAAGGCACTAAAATGAAACGAAAAGCCGGCATTTTGCTGTCTTCTTTTATAACTTTCTTGATTTGGATAATTATTTAATGTAACCTCCACACACTCTTTTCTAATTTTAAATTAATTATTTATTTACCTCTTAAAAAGTTTAAAACAAACTCCACCTATGAAAGTGCAAAGAAGACGAAAAACAAGTGAAAGAAGCAAAATTAAACATATCATTCCAATGTTATAATTCACATTATTTTAATGCATTTCATATAATTTTAGTTCATATTTACTAAGATATTGGCTACGTGTTTAATTTTTGATAATTTAACTTAAAATAGGATGAGAGTTCGAATCATAACAGTTTTATTTGTTAATTAAATTTCAATATATAGTAGAGTGGGCTTGTGTTGGACACGCTTCAAGCTTACGAGGTATTCAAGTACAAAAGAGTATCAGAGATAATAATAAAAATTATAATTAGTTTATACCTACGAGCTTAAATTTTTAGGTGAATTGGTTCTCTGACAAGATTAAATTAAAGTGTTAATTCATCAATGCATATGCACACGAGAAATTTTACACTATTTTCTTAATAAATACTCTCCTATTAAAAAAAAAAAGAAGATATATATATATTGTTATATCTTAAAAGTCTCAATAATAACCTTTTTATCAATATATTTTTTCAAAAGTATCATTTTTTGTGAGTGTTTAAAATTTTCCTTATACAAAATGATTATGCACAATACTTTGATATGTTTATATATTTTTTAGTTGTTATCACGCGGTTAAATCTAAATACGAATTGGGATGAATATTTGGAAGAGGTAAAACTCTTCAAAAATAATACTTTTTTGGATCTTGAAATATGCGTTTTGTTGATTTGTTAATTATGTGTTTTAAGTAGAATTATTCAAACGTATTGTTACCCAATCTTGAAACGTAGAGTCTTCTTTGTGGAATGAAGTTTGGCAAAACGCAATCTGCTCCAAATAATTTCCTCGCAAAAAAAAAAAAAAAAAACATGTGTAAGCTTGTTTTCAGGAGTCTGTTTGCTGAGCATGCGCCGGCCGCCTGACATGCCGACTCTAGCCCACCTATCACATTACATGCATAATCTTCACCTTTAATTTTTTCTTTAATCTATATATATATATATATATATATATATATATATATATATATATATATATATAATTTAACAACTAATTTAGATTTTTTTGTAACGTAATTAATTTAGATTTTTTTTTTCGAGGAAATTATGAAAATCGTGTTAAATGTTTATTTAGTGTTTATGATAATCTTGTAAACTAAATTATAAATATATGAACTTCCAAAATTAGCTTTTAAGAAACCGTATCTGATTGATCTGAACCACTGAATATGAAATAAATTGTTAAAGAAAGTCTTTGAGCTGAGTATCCGCAATCTATGCCTTATTTTAATCAACAATTTTATTTTCATTTGTTAATTATCATTTCCGAGTCAAATTATATCTTTGAATTTGATCTGTTGGTGAGATAATTTTCATCTGTATGGAATTAATTTATAGATCCATAATTTAATTCCTGAAGAGTAAATTTAATAAACCATATTCACGCCTTCTTAAAGCATTTGAATTAATTTACACGATTATCATACTATAAAGAATTAAGATTATTTAAAACCACATTTTTCTTAGAGATACCAGGATATAATGAATATCTTTGGAGATTATTATTGGATTTTGAGAGTTTTTGTTATTCTATTAATTGTAATTTATAATTGACACTCCCTCCATATAAAAAAATAGTCTATTTAATTACTCGCGTGATTCAATAGAATAGTTCAATTTAACTATCTACATGTTTTAATAAAATATGGTTAATATAATTTAAGGATAAATTTTTACATGTTAATTTTCTTATACATCCGCCTTAAATTTAATATTATTGGTCAATACATGTAAATAGAAATGTATATATTTATAACATTATGTGAATAACAATTTATATTAAATAGGAGTATATTGAAAAATTAATTTTATATATAGTTTGTTAAAATTTATGTTTGATTATAATAAGTTTGATATATGGAATAGATAGTTAGATTTATAATCATGATAACAAGAGATTTACGTAGTTTGATTAATTTTTTCTATATCCATATGCAATGAAAAATAAATAATTCATTAATAATTAGTGATATAACAGTAAGGATATTTCATCATTTACACAATTACTCAACTCAAATCTCATTAGACTCAGTTATACACAATTTACACATATATAAATTCTTAGATTTATAAGTTTTATAATTCTTTTGTAAATTGTTCTTGGTATTTTAAGAAGAAAACTTTTCATTTCTTGTGCACGAATTGGTCAAACTACATAAATTATTTATTTTATTTTTTTTTTAGTTTTTCAATTTACAAAACAGCCGTAATTTCTTAAGATAATCTAGAAAATGAAACTATAATATTATTTTGAATGTTCCAAAATGAAAACATAAACTATATGTTTGGATGGAAGGAGTATTAATTTGTAGGTTCGAATCCTATTTGGGGAGATTTGATTCATTCCAAATTCTTTAATTTGGAATGAAAGGATTCACTTTCACCGTTAAGAGCAGGTAACTGTTCCTAACTGTATTTTTCTGAGGATTTTATTTTTATCAGTTGTGATTTTTTACATTATTTTTTTCAAATATATAGAAAGAATAAAGAAAGTGAGAAGTCTAATTAAATTTTAGAATTCTGTCTTTATTGTATTAAAAAAATGAAATGCTTATATAAAATTTCTTTATTATTTGAAAAGTAAAAAAAAAAAGGGATAAGTTGAAAGGCAAATGGAACGCCGTCTCAAAGCCGGCATCATATGGATGAAAGGTAACACGACTTGTCAGACTACAACTGCAACCCAGCATGTGCTGCAATGACGTCGACACTTGTTGGCCGCTTGCACACGTGTTCTTCATGCATTAAATATTTCTCTCTTCATGTCGATATTTGGTTGGACCAAAATAAATTATTTTTTTGATATCAAACTAATATTAATTTACTTTTTTTTTTTTTTTGTCACACTGATATTAATATACTCAAAACATGTTTATTAATATGGGGAGCAAATATTTTCAAAATATTATGTTCAATGCCGCCTTAACTAAATATGAATTATTATAATACTGTGGCTGAAATTTAAATAAATATTTTAAACCAAAAAAATAAAGTTGACTTGGAAAATGATCAAAGATGTCAAATCGTATAATGAATCTTGTTAGCACACACAACAAAAATTAATTGAAAATTAATTCAGTAAAAGGATACTTGATCAAATTAATTTAAAACAAAAGGAGTCATTTATATTTTGTTGTCAATTAGTTTAAAGGATTATGGTAAATTATTTGTAAATCTATTTCCATATTGATTATATCTTTATTAAAAGAAACCAATAAATAGTCGATTATGTTTGCATGTTGTTAGCTATTTTCTATGTACACAAATTATTGATATCCTAATAATTATTACGTATTATTTAATGGATTGTTTTCTACAAGTTGTAGTTCAGTTAGTAACTCAGGTCGAATATTTAGAAAAAATTTCAGGTTCAAATCTTATTAAATATATCAATAAAGGGAAATGAAAAATCTCAACTGTAACAAAGCCGCAATCTGAATTATTCAAATGTATTATTACCGAATCTTGAAATTTAGTTGATTCACCCTCATGTCCTACAGTCACCTCCAAATAATTAATAATTGGTTTATGTTTTCTCACATTGAAAAAACAATAATATCCATGTGTAAGCCTGTAGTTTTCGGGATTCTGTTTTCTGAGCATGCGCCCGCCACGTGACATGCCGACTCTAGCCGACCTATCCCATTACATGCATAATCTTCACCTTTATTTTTTCTTTAATCTTTATATTTATATATATATATATATATATATATATATATATATATATATATATATATATATATATATATATATATATATATATATACTCTTCAATCTTCATCATTGTATGATTTTTTTTTCTTTTATCAGAATCGTATGAGTTTTTTTATTTTAATATGCCAGTAAATATAAATTCTTAAATATATTGTCTTTTTAATGATTTTTTTTTTTTTTTTGGTTGCGAGGAGATTATGAAAATCGTGTTAAATATTTATTTAGTATTTATGATAGTCTTGTAAACTAAATTATAAATATATGACCTTCCAAAATTAGCTTTTAACTTAAAAAATCATATGTGATTGATCTGAACCATTGAATATGAAATAAATTGTTACGCTAATTTTTTTTATGGAAACAACTAACTAATTTTTGGAATTTCAAAATTAAATTCCAACCATTCATTTGGTATTAAAACGGTTAAAATTATCGACATTACTTTTCAAGTTGTCAACCTTAGCTAATTAATCCAAATTCATTTGTTAAAAATGTATTTTAATTCTATCATATATATAATATAATTAATATAGGAATAAATAGAAAAATATGATAAATATATTTTTATTTTTACTTAATTAAAGACTAAAAAGCACAATGACAGTTGTGGTTAGGACTCAATATCATCTTATCCCCAATATAAAAGTGATGCTGCGATCTTTGAAGTCATAATTCAATCATCGATTATGACTTTAGCAACAAATCTTTCTTTCTTTTCCTTAAATTTATAAATTAAAAACAAAAAAATTATAGTTGAAAGGATAATGCTTGCTTATTGAAATATTTTCTTCAAAATTGAAAAATCTTTGATCGAATAAAAATCAAGCTAAATAATTTAGTTTATTGAATCATGTGTGTGTATATATATATATATATATATATATATATATATATATATATATATATATATATATATATATATAGCAAAAGCTAATCGACATGCCAACAAGGCTAGCCTAGTAAAGTAGCATTATAATTATATAAACGTGTTCTTTGTAATATATATATATATATATATATATATATATATATATAAGAAAAAAAAAAAAAGAAATTTATTAGAAGAAAGTCTTTGAGCTGAATATCCGCAATCCATGCCTTATTTAATCAACAATTTTAGTTTTATTTGTTAATTATCATTTCCGAGTCAAATTGTATCAAGTCTACTTAAATTTTAGAATCATGTCTTTATTGTATTAAAAAAATGAAATGAGAATATAAAATTTCTTTATTATTTGAAAAGAAAAAAAAATGGATAAGTTGAAAGACAAATGGCACGCCGTCTCAAAGCTGACATCATATGGACGAAAGTGAACGCAACTTGTCGGACTACAACTGCAACCCAGCACGTGCTGCAATGACGTCGACACTTGTTGGCCGATTGCACACATGTTCTTCATGCATTAAATATTTATCTCCTCGTGTCGATATTTGGTTGGATCAAAATAAATTATTTTTTGAGACAATTTCTAATATTAATATACTTTTTTGTTTGTTCATTAATACGGGAGCAAATATTTTCAAAATATTATGTTGAATGTAGAATAGTCACTAAGGAATAGTCCAAAAAAAAGTATAGGGTTTTAGATTCAATCGTCATAATTTTTAAAAATGATTAATTATATCTAATTAGAAAAAATCAAATGTAACTAGTTTATTAAAATTTCTGTCCAACATTGGATTATAGAAAAATATTATTATTTCTTTTTCATCCAGACCCTCCCACTTGCCACCACATTCTTTTTTCCTTTATTTTATTTCAGAAATTATTTTATTCAAAAAAAAAAATTCTATATTTATTTATTTATTTATTTATTTATTTTGTCTATATATCCGCAGCCTCCATTTGTTTCCGCTCACTTTGCACCTTCTTCTTCTTCTTCTTCTTCTTCTTCTTCTTCAATGGATTCCTCTGAAGCTTTTTCTTGTTCCTTGATTATGGAGTCAATTCCTAGTATTTTCTCCTTGTTATTCTTCGGATTCACAGTATTATTTTCTCTATTTTCTCTTCTCCTCTTTTTCATAAGATTAAAACCATATTGCAACTGCAAAATCTGCAAAAGCTATGTAACCAAAAATTGGACAAAAGATTTCACAAATCTCTGCGATTGGTACACTCATCTCCTCAAAAAATCCCCAAGTGGCACCATTCATCTCCATGTCCTCAGCAACATAATTACTTCAAATCCTGAAAATGTTGAATACATTCTCAAAACCAATTTCGAAAATTACCCAAAAGGCAAACCTTTCTCTGTTCTTCTCGGCGATCTTTTAGGCCGAGGAATTTTCAATGTCGACGGCGATTCATGGCGATTTCAGAGGAAAATGGCCAGTTTAGAATTGGGTTCTGTATCAATTAGAATGTATGCTTTTGAGCTGATTTCAAATGAAATTAAAACCAGATTAATTCCTCTTTTATCTTCAATTTCTTCATCCGATGAAAAAACATTGGATTTACAAGATGTTTTTCGGAGATTCTCGTTTGACACTATCTGTAGATTCTCTTTCGGGTTGGACCCGGGTTGTCTGCAACTATCCATGCCCATTTCGGAGTTCGCTCTGGCTTTTGATACGGCATCGAATTTGTCAGCGGAGAGAGCAATGGCGGCTTCCCCAATTGTGTGGAAGATGAAGAGATTGTTCAATATTGGGTCGGAGAAGAAGCTGAAAGAAGCTATTAAAATGGTTGATGAACTTGCCGGAGAACTAATTAATCACCGGAGAGATGAAGGATTTTCCGACAATAAAGACTTGTTATCGAGATTCATGGGATCAATCGAAGACGACAAGTATCTTCGTGACATTGTTGTTAGTTTCCTTCTCGCCGGTGGGGATACGGTTGCCTCCGGTCTGACCAGTTTTTTCTGGTTAATTTCACAAAATCCGCGAGTGGAGTCAGAAATTCGGACCGAGTCAGACCGGGTGATCGGTTTAAGTGATAAGGAAACAATCACTAACTTTGAAAAATTGAAAGAATTACACTACTTAAACGCTGCTATTTATGAAAGCCTGAGACTATTTCCACCGGTTCAATTTGACTCTAAATTCTCTCAAGATGATGATATATTGCCAGATGGTACATTTGTGATGAAAGGGACCCGGGTTACGTACCATCAATATGCGATGGGTCGGATGGAGCAGGTTTGGGGCCCGGATTGTAATGAGTTCAAGCCGGAACGGTGGTTAAAGAACGGGGTTTTTATCCCAGAGAATCCATATAAGTATCCAGTTTTTCAAGCGGGGTTTCGGGTTTGTTTGGGAAAGGAAATGGCATTAGTTGAGATGAAAAGTGTAGCTCTTGCAGTAATTAGAGCATTCAACATTCGGGTTGCAGATCCGGATCACCCACCAAAATTTTCTCCAGGTCTTACTGCCACCGTGAGAGGCGGCTTGCCCGTGGTGATTCAAGAAAGGAAAACCTCAACATGTGACAAATCTTAATTAGACTAATAATATTATATATAAACATTAAGAAGCAAAGAAATTAAATGTGTACATATTGTATTATGTCGAAATTTTACCATTTTAATGGGTCAGAAATATGGGCATGTGCCTTTTGGGAATGCTTTATGTACATATAATTGAGATATTCAATTTTGGTAAAAAATTTTGGATCAGTTGAAATTCTACATTTGGGTAAAGTAAGTAAATGGCTCTTAAAATCACTATTTATTTCAGATACTTTTTTTAATCTCTGCCAATCAATGTTATCATAACCGTACCAGACATCAAACCGGTGAAGCTACTGGTACGTGGTACAACCGGTTCAACCGGGTAATACTGGTGGTTATACCGGATTATTATTTTTTTAAAAAAATATTATTTAAAAAATAAATAAGCTTATAAATTCATCAAACACAATTTTCAAATATTTAATACTCAAAATAATTTCATGAAATATCCTAAAACTTCGTCAATTTTAAATTTTAATGATAATTGATTTAAATTTTAAAATTTGAAAAATTTTGGTTTGAAACCAAACCGAACCAGAACCAAACAAAACTAATTCAGTTTGGTTCAAGTCAAACCGAATGTATATTGGTTTGATTTTGGTTTTTATAATTTTATATGTTTATTTTTTGGTTCGGTTTAAAACTTCATCAATTTTAAAATTTAATGATAATTGATTTAAATTTTAAATTTTGAAAAATTTTGGTTTGAAATCAAACCGAACCAGAACCAAACAAAACTAGTTCAGTTTGGTTCAAGTCAAACCAAATGTATATTGGTTTGATTTTGGTTTTTATAATTTTATATGTTTATTTTTTGTTTCGGTTCGGTTCGGTTCGAACAGAACCGAAGTGTCGAACCGAACCGAATCAAAAGCAAAGATAGAAAATGGTCAAAACCGGTTTTTGATCGGTTCGCCGGTTTACTGGTTTTTAACCGGTCGAACCGGTCATCTCCGGTTTTTAATCAAACAGTCCATTTTAATCAAACCGACCGGACCCATGGCCGGTTCGTGGTAAAACCGGTCAAACCGCCTGGTCCGGTCCGGTTTTCACAACATTGCTGCCAATGCATTTTCTGGTCAATTTTGTATATTATTAATTTAACCTTCTCTCTATCACCTAGGTTGGCCCAAAGAGCTATGACTACAATGGAATACTGTAATTAATACTAAGCAATGGATAAATTATATATAAAAAAAAGCTTTTTTTTTATTGTCACTAATGATAAATAAATAAAATAGTTTCTACTTCTATATATAAAAAAAAAAAATAAAAAAAAATCTAAATTCGATGCCATATTATATATAATTGAATGTAGAGGTAGCCACGGTTCATGAACCACCGGTTCAGGTTCATGAATTCTTGAACCTGAACCTTAACCTTCAAAAGGGATGAACCGCCGGTCCGGTCCGGTTCAAGTTCAGGGTATGACCTGGGTTTGATCAGATTCAGGTTCGGTCCGGTTCAGGTTCAACCTTTTTGAATAAACATTTAGAATTCAATTTGCGTGTGGTTTCGATGTAGATATTTCTTGATAAATAATTAATATACGTGACAAAATAATATAATTTCTCAAACATGAAAAACAACTTATATCTTTTATTTTACAATTAATAATTTACATAATATTAATTTATATTACAACTAACCCTTGATTGAATCTAAGGGTTGAACCTCCGGTTCACATACTAGTTCAAAACCACCGATTAACCACCGGTTTAAAGGTTCAGGGATTGATCGACCCTGAACCTTAACCTTTTTTCTTCTGAACCGTCGGTCCAGGTCCGGTCCGGTTTAGGGTTTGACCGGTTTTGATCCGGTCCGGTTCATCCGGTTCAGGTCCAATTTGACCACCTCTAATTGAATGGAATGAGTGTATTCAAAAGTCTAATGCCCATTGGGAAAAGTTATATTTTAGCCATGTAATTGTTTATATTTGTACAATAGATTCATGTATTTTGGCTATTAATTTTGTAGATATGTTGGGTAGAAGTGTTAAATTATCATAAAAATATATGTACATGGATTAACTAAGCCCAAAACAAAAGTATGCATGCGTTTAGAAATAAAGTTTAAATAAGTACGATGATACTATCGCTAAAATACGATTTTTATTTTTAATATTTAATTCTACAGTAATTTAAATAAAAAATTTATAGCAACAACATGCAATAAATATTTTATTGTTATATAAAAATATGACAAAAATTTGTTAGTTTTGGCAAAATTTATTGTTGTCAAACTTTATATATATATATATATTTTTTTATAGTGAAGCAATATTCAAAAATAATATTCATATTTTGTTTCATGTTCCATATATAAGATGTTTCTTGAACTTATATCCTAAACAAAAGAGACGCTAAACTTAAGTTATTAGCGTAATTGTAGAATTTGTAGAATTGTAGAATTTAATTTCAGAAGACATAAATTCTGAGCATATCATTTTATTTCATTTAGAAAAAAATATGCTTACACGTAATTGGTTGTGCCCATGCAGTTCCATTTAAGTGTGTTAGAAACCAAAAAAAATAAAAAATAAAATTCCTTCATAATATGAAAAAACCACGTACCATCTATACTCTATAGAGCCATTAAAAATAACTATTCATTTTTCAACTCCAATGTGACACTAAGGACCAATTTGATGTTACTGTCAGAGAAATTTAGGTTTCATTACTTTCTTTCCTGAATACAATTTCACTTTTACCAATTGTGCATTTGAGGCTGCTTTCACAGCCCCAAAAACAGTTTTCAGCCAAAGTAAGGTTTTCCAAGCTTTCGCTGAAAGCTGCTTTCGTAACTGCTAAAAGCTGCCCTAAACTGACCCTAATGCTGCGTTTGGGGCCGAGAAAAGCAGCTTTCAGCCAAAACAAGGGGAATCTTACTTTGGCTAAAAACTGGTTTGGGGGTTACGGAAAGCAGCCTCAAATGTACAATTGATAAAAGTCAGATTATATTCAGAAAAGTACTAGAAAAATACGTAAAACTACTTTTAAAAAAAAGCAATGAAACCTAACTGTGAGAAAAAATACTTTCGCTAACATCAATCACAAACTGGTCCTAAATAATTGGTTATATACGAAGTACTATTATTCAACATATGTTACAAGAAAAAGATAATTAAAAACAAAACAAGCTTGAAAATTAATTGAATGGAAGATCTAACTTACTATTTTTTTTTTCTCGCAATAAATGATGGTCTTATTCGAATATACTAATTTAATTTAATTAATTAATTAATAATTAATGAGCCAAAGGATTGACTTGCACATGCTTCCTACAGTACCATCATGAGAGGTTGCTCTTTGAAGCAGGGGTGGCAATTTGTGTAAGTGGGTCGTGTTCGTGTCGTGTCAAATTTGGGTTCGTGTTTCAGTGAGCAAAACCCAAACCCGACCCAAAAATTTTCGTGTCATAATCGAGTTAACCCAATTGTGTTCGTGTCAGTTTCGTGTCGTGTTTTGGGGTTACATGCAAAAATATTATAAAGGAAATATTAAAAATTTTAAAAATTTATGCCGTATCTAAATTAACAATTTAACCCTTGTCGATTTAAAATATTGATCTAAAACCTATTTTATAAATCTTAACGCTCTATTTTTATATTTTGGATTGTATATTGCTCACATTTATATGTCATTTTAAGAATGACGTGTACAATTATGGAAAAGTTGTCTTATATTTGTGAGTTATATATATTATATTACATTTTTTAATGGTGACATGTAAAAATAAAGGAAAATATAATAATAAATTTTAAATATTCGTGTCATTTTCGGGTTAGCTGGTCAACTCTAACCCGACACAAAAATTATCGTGTCACTTTCGTGTTAACCCAAAAATAACCCATTACCTGTTTAATCAAACCCAAACCCACTAAATTCATATCAGATTCGTATCGTGTCAGTAGGTTGTGTACATAATTACCACCTCTACTTTGAAGCAATTGGAATCCATGGATAAGGTGGGCTATCGCCCCATGATTCCCAATTTATATTTTTTCTAAAAAAATTTCAGAATTAATTATGTATATTATTATTATTATTTAAATGAAGCTTAAAAGGAAGACCAAATCTAATGTGCAAAAGCTACGTTTTGTTCACGGGACTATATATATTTATATACGTATCATTAATTAGGGCACGTTTTAGTGGTACTAATTCTTTAATTATTATTGGCTGCTACGTGGGATAGATATATAAATTATATATTATCTAATTAATTAATTAGTCGGTTAAAGATATATTTACTATATTTGAAAAAAGACAAGTTTTGAAGAAATTTAATTAATTTATTCGAGATCCCTGATTCTTTCATTTATTTAATAAATTAGTCTAGATTACTTTTTTTTTTTTCCATTTTACACAATTTTTTAATTTTTAATTTTTTTTGTGTTGGATTTAATTTATTTAAAATAATACATAAGTTGACCAATTGTTATATATATATAAGCGTATCTTTTTTTTATTCGTGATTATTAATAAAAGTAATATTCTATGCGAACAAATAGCATTATGACAAACTGCACACTTCAACTAATAGAAAATTAGAATAATAACAATATGTAATTAAGTAATAAATTATTTGATAGTTGATTATTTAAAATAAATTTTAAACCCTAAAATAAAAATCCTAAATTCTAAAGTATAAACTTTAAAACCTAATTTGTAAACTTTATATCTTAAAATATATTACATAATATAATTTTATTAGTTTGATACATAAATAACATAATGTGATAAATATATTTTATAATTTCTTAATTTTATTTATATGACTAAGGCTATAAACTATTATTGGAGAGTTGTCTGCTATGCCAATAATTTTTTTTTTCTTTCTGTTATTGCTTATTTAATTAATTAATATAATATGTTACTGTATTAGTTGGTTAGTTAATCAATCGTACCTCAGTATTAATTTGTCATGTATCGGTTGGTTACATAGAAAAATAATGTGTCCAAATGAAGCAATTATACAATTTCAACTACTACAGTTTTTACAGTTTTTTTAGTAAGTGCTCCTCCTAATTTACACTTATATATATATAACCAAAGATATTTTTATTTTTAAAAAATAATGTTTAGTTGTTTACAATCCAATTTTGTAATAGGAAAATTTCTCAATAATTTTAGATCACACTTAGTGTCTATATATATATATAAAATACTATGGCAACAAATATATAAATTAATTAAATTTGAATGAATTAGACAAAAGATCAAATAATTAAACTTTTAACTGATTGAAAAATAAATAATTTTTATTCGCATGTAGTACGTTTCAAAAGAAAAAAAAAAAACTCTCGATCAAAATCTTTAAAAAAATTAATGATAAATAATTAATTTAAAAATATTTTACACCAAATAAAAATTTAAACATATAAAAGCCGTGCTGTATTTTTATTCTTTTATGAAAATGAAAATGAAAATATATTATATGTTGAAAACTATTATATTTAATCTTTAGGAGCAATAATTATATTAATTTTAACCCCTAATATTTTAAAACTTACTTTTGTAATGATTACTATATATTTGATCAGTTTATAATTACATTATTCTTATTATATACGGGATTTGTGTAAATATTTTCTTTTTTTTTCCTTGATGTAATTGAAATAATATATATTTTATTAAAAAAATAATTCTATTAAATTTCGATGAAATCTTTTTAGTTATGAAATGGAATACCAAACGTTCTAATTAAATTAGAGGTCATAAGTGTAACTTATTTTATATGTATTTTACAACTTATATCCGTATACAATCATATAATATATTGTATATAATATATAATTCATTTAATTGTATTTTGAGAATTTTATTTAAAATAATCATACCTCAAATTAGTCACCACATATGCTTGTTAGAGATGGCAACAAGGGTACCCACAGGTAATGATACTATTCGTTTCATATCTGTTTATGAATATGATTATCCATTCTGTCTAGGGCTAGGAATACAAATTAGATATATTGAACCATTGCTTTTAAAGAACGAGATTGTATTGGCCTGGAATTTATCTAGATACGGACCGAGGATCGGAATTGGAGTGCATCAAGGAGTGGGCTAAAAAAAAAAATAAGAATTTATTAATATGAAATTCTTATTTCAGTATAAAGAGATTATTTAATTTTAGTAGTTTTACAATATGTTTGAAAAAATAATTATTACCACATAAAATAATTTATAATAATTTTAACCATTAAGTAAATTTAATTTATAATATTTTGATAGATATTACTTGAATTTGTATTTTTTTAATTAAAATTCTACAAGAAAATGTGTTTTTTTTATGCGTTATTTTATATATCTGGATTGGATTAGATTGAATCTCGTAGCTTCAGAACCAGATAGGAATGAAATCAAATATTTGAATATCTGAACTTAGACTATATCGACATTTTGAAACAACACAGTTCTCCAAATGAAAATATCATAAAATTTAAAAAACTACCAATAAATAAACTTAATAATCCAGAAATTAACAACAACATAAATTTACACGTCTAGATTCTTCAAGCAACAAACAAAAGTAAAACATTCAATAATAAAATCTTTTATAAAAAAGTACATAACTTTTATCATTCTTCCATTATTCTCTCCATTATCGATATGAATTCATTACCATTTAAGAAAATAAAAGATACAAATTAACAAGTAATATCGCAATACAACTTAAGAAATAAACAGATACGGATAGTGGGCACCTTAAAAAATAATCATGATTCCGTTATGTACTCATGACGGATAATAAATTAAATCTCATTCTTATCTCACACTCATATCAAGTTCGGATAATCCTATTAGAACCGGGAATTGCTGATTACCCTGAAAATCCATACATATTGCCATATCTAATCCTTATATCTGTAATTTGTATATTATTGACTGTACTATTAGTTGGAAGTAACTAATTAGACATTTCTATTTTATCAGAAATCTTATCGTCAAAAAAAGTTTACTTAATTGATTTTTTTTTTCCAAATTTATCAGAATTTTTTTTTTTTTCTTTCCAAATTTATCACCGATAGTGTGATAGTTGTATATACACGTTTTAAATGAGAAAAAGTAGATTTTTTTTTTCTTTTTATAAAATAGAAAAAATAGAAATTAGCTAGGACAAAACTGCATTAACTATAAGAAGTTAGTTTCATCCACTGGCCCACACAGACAGTTTGCCCCTATGAGTCAATGCGACGTACTTTTCCAATTAATTTCTGTCTACTTAGCTAATGACATCTTAATTTTTTTTTCCCTTATCTTTGAGGTGTCAATTACAAAATTATTTAATAAAAAAACTTATAAAAAATACAGTAATATAGTAATTTGAGGTATATATATATATATCAGTATATATATATATCAGTACCTGATTCAATCCGATCTATGAATAAATATAAAAAAATAATTGATAATAATAAGATATATTAATCTAAGGATAATTTATTTATATAATTCTAGTTTCGTCTATCCTAAAATTAAAATTACAGTTCTAAATCTCTAAACTAAAACTCAAACCATATTTTCTTTGAGTTTATCAATAATTTTCAATCAATTAAAAAAGCAATAAAATAAAGGCTTTCTACCAATTATAATATTGAAAGACATTGAGACATTTGGACCGCAAAACAAACTTCAACTTGTTTAAGGTACATCAAATTTATGACCATGTGTATGTTGGCCTATTCAAATGTCGTATCAAAAAATATACAATTATTTTTTTAAAGAATTTACGAATTATCATATTATCCTTTTAATTATATAAACCATAATGAAATTTAACAAGACATATCACATGAAAGTTACTTTCGAACTATATATTAAATATTAAAATCTTTGTTACCAAATTCATTAATTAAACAATAATTGACGTGTTCGATTCTCATCAGTTAAAAAAAAAAAAAATCCCACTGTATAATCTAAAAGATATATAATGATATAAAATATCAAACTACAACATAGAGTTAAATAATACTCAAAATTTTTAATATATTCATTTTTATAAATGAACAAAAATAATTAATAATAAAAATTATTGTTAAATCATACCAATCAGCTTAAGTTTAATGTATCAAGGCCTATTAGGTCTAAAAGCCAATAATTCAAATTTTCACGATTCTATTCATTAATGGAATTCAACACGTGATAGAATAAAAATGTATTATACATGTTTCAAATCCAAGTACGATATATGAAACAAGTAAAATTAGAATCTTAATTCTTGCTCTAAATTCAAAAACTTCAAATCTTTTTTCTCTATGGTGATGGAACTTTAAAATAACAACTACTACTTTAACTTTTGGCTTCACCTCAGCTCTCTCTCTCTCTCTCTCTCTCTCTCTCTCTAACCAATCAACGGCGGTTCTTGGGGCATCAAGGGCGGATCCAAGGGCATCTTGGGGTATTCCTTAGTCTTGGATTTGTTGCTTCTTCAACACTTCCAGCCATAGCTACTTTAACAATCCTTCAGCCCTCATTGTCTTTAGTATTCTTAAAAATTTTGTTGTGGCTCTGCTATTGTGTGATTGATAAACTGAAGAAATTGCTCTCCAATATGAACATATATGATGTGAATGATGAATTAAGCTCATCACACAAATCATCCATCACTTAGTTCCATATTCGTATGTGTCAATGAATAGCCTCTTTTGGTGAACAAACAAGTGAACCCCATACCTTTTAAACTTGAATTTTACATCATAAACCTTTTGCATAGAAGTCTAGTTTAAACTGTAGTGAAGCCTCCTTGCCACTGGAAACTTCCTCTATCCGATCATCTACAGAATTCGAGTAACAAAGCAACGCATGATCTGATTGATGAATACCATACATGAATGAACTCAAGGCTTTGGAATCTTCACAAGAATCATATGTGAAACTATAAAGGCATTGGTAGCCGGTGACATCAACAGGACAGTCAAATAACAAAAGAACACACAATGCCAAGCTTAGGTAAGAAGGGTATGAGAAATGTGGGAGCTGAAATACCAATGAATCTCCTGAGCTTTGATAGCTGAACCATTGTGGGATCTCACTTCCAGGTAAACCAATAGTAAAACTTGTCTCCATCTATGTTACAGAACAAAAAATTTCAAAATAACTAAACAGTTGAGAGTGGAAAAATGGTCATATTAGCAGGATCAAGTTGACTACTGAATTTTAGGTATCAATTCAGTTCGCCAATTGACAAATTTAGTCATATTCACCCAAAAATGACACCAGTCAATATATGATTAGTGAATTTTTTTAACACGTGTTAAATCTACTACTAACATGTCATTTCAGGCTGATTTGACAACAAATGCCACATTGAATGGTTAAATTAATACCTAAACTTTAATTTGGAGCAAAATTAACCCTTTATCCGAAAAGGAAAACATGTAAAGTTGGTCCATAAAGTCTTGAAAATATAGATAGTTAAATGTTCATGACAAATTAGAAAGATAGAGCTTACTATTGGTAAAAGGGTTGTCTCTTCAATTCTCCACCATGCATCTGCCATAATCTTGCGGCGTGCATTGTTGTCCAACTTCACACAATTGCAAAAATTATATACATAACAAGAAGTACTTGCAGGGAAATTGCCTGGATTTGAGAAATATTTGAATGGAATGGATGCTATAGATGCAGCTCGCAGTGATGCACAATCATTTGCTTGGAGTTCTTCGAGTTGGCATGGAAGCAGTGGCAAACTCTGCAGTCTCTTGCAGTGGTTGATTACTAAAATTCTCAGTGATTCTAAGGAGACAATGTCAGTTGGAATTTCTACAATACCTCAACATGATATATATAGATTTCATCAACAAAATTGAGGATTTCTTTATCACAACTTGTAAAGATAATTCTACTTCCAGGACCAAACCAACCTTCACCTACACCTAAAGCTTCTAATTGGTCCGGATCATTGACATCATCAAGAACAAGCATCAGCTTCATTCTACTTGGTGAATTCTTGATATAAGTGGGTACTACATGAAGCGTTTCTATGTTTATATTTTCATTCCCTAAGAGTTGAGAAAACATTTTTTTTCTCAAATGAATAAACCCATTCTTTTCTGATTCTTCTCTAACATTGCGAAAGAAGTAACAACGCTCAAAGTGACAAGATATTTGACTGTAAAAGATTTCCACAGTGGTTGTCTTACCAACCCCTCCCATGCCCCATAATCCTATAAAACGAACATCCTTTGATCCCATACTTAAACATGATAGAATTCGCTCAATATGTGTATTGATCCCAACCAACTCATCTGAAACAGTATAAGAGATAGGATAAAGTTTATGCAGAATGTGCTCTGCAACTTTCTCAGTTAGTTCCACTTCGTTGCTGCAAAGGACATGATACACACAGCACATAATGAGTTTTAACTCTTGTAAATTTTCTTTTACAAGTATGGATATATCATTTGAAAGAATGATATAAATGAATTCCTATATGATTGATTCCACTGAAAGTAGCTGAATGATTATATTTATTTAAACAAAATTTGATTAAAAAGATTCAGTTAGAGAATTATGTTTTATCAGCAAATGTATACATGGAGAAAAATGAGTGACCTTTAATTGCAAATACTAGGAGTGAAGCTGAAAGTGAATTGAACTAGAAGTCTATCAGGTATTTTACCAAACAATTGTAGTGCAAAAGTTTGCTCCGACGAAAAAATATCAACTGGGTTTACAATTGCCTAATTTACAAATTGGAGAGGAAAGAATTACCTGTAATTGAAGGAATCCCATCCAGATAAATCTGCTGCTTCTTCCAAAGCAGAGCACCATTTCTGGATCCTGGCTTTGTTGCTGCTGAATCGCTGTTTCTGTTTCTCGAATGCTTCTCCAAATTTTCCGTTCAGATCACTCACTTGAGAGGGAACAACATTATAGAAAATTGGCATGGCCCTTTGGCCAATTGTTTGGGTACACTCCATAATCTTCAGCAGCTCATCCAGACACCATGCAGAAGACGCATAGTTTTCCGAGAAAACAATGACTGAAAACTTGGATTCTTTGATGGTTTTCAATAGAGTAGGCGAGATCTCTTCTCCTCTATCAAGATCGGTTTCATCAATAAATGTGTGAATGTGTTTTCGACTCAAAGCAGCATAGAGATGGCTGGAAAAATTCTGACAATGTGGCCATACATCCTAACTAGTCTTAAATGGCATGTATCAGAACCTCTGAAACTTAGAAAAACGTCATAACTAGTCTTAAAGGGACTGTTTGGAGATGAAGTGGAAGCCATTTTTAGAACTCAATTGCTCTGTTTCTCAGCTACAAAAACCAAAATCAATAAACAGAGAAAATGCTAGACAAAAAGCACAAGGAAGAAGGAAAACTAGAAAATTTTTGTTACACTCTTGTTTAAGATTGAGAATCAGATCAAAAGTCAATTCCAGGCTATGCAGTAAGAAATCCTCGATCACTGTTCCCACATGTATAGAGTTTTTTTAGTTTTTAAGAATTTATCAAAGTCAACAATACCACAAATCAAAAGATAAATCCCATTTAATTCCTCATGCGTAAACCACATGGCTGATTTAGCTCTTGAAAGCTGCTTTTGGAGCTGTGAAAAACAATCTCAAATACACAATTGGTAAAAGTCAAATTGTATTCAGAAAAGGAAATTCTAGCAAGTACAAGTGAAGCAATAAGAAAGTGAACAAGATTTGGGATGTTTGTTTTATAGAAGCAGGGAGGAAAAAACAAAAAGGAAATAAGGATGTATCTATGCTCACATAATTTATGTTCAATTTGGTTTTCAAAGTTAATTTATAGAAGCAATTTGCTCAAGAGTCAAGTTTAGATTTTAATTCACCTATTCAAATTCAAATTAATTCAAAATAACGTGTTAATATGAAAAAAGTAATACATGTCCATTAATGATATGTTCACACTATCGTTTTAGGCTAATTTGATCCTATATGTCAAATTGATACTCTGACGGGGCGTTTGTTTAAACGGATAAAAGGTGGGATGCAGATTTGTTATCCCAACTCACCTCTTATTCCATGTTTGATTCAGAGTTCCATCCTCAATTCCTTATCTTTGTCTATTTCCATGTATAAGTAATCGGAAAATTTTTTTCTTTACCCATATTCCTTTCCCAATATTTTATCCTAATCCCTAACTAAACCCTCTATCTCTATTCTATCATATACCCAACGGCCCGTAACTTGCTTTTGGACCAAATTAATTTAAAAGCCAACTAAGGAGCTAAATTGACACCTCATCCATCATTCAAAGTAATTATTTATTGGTAGTACCTTACGTGGATTTGTACTTCTAGCCAATAACTTATTAATCGAATGTCTTTTTACTTTCTGACTTTTGAAATTACCTCTTTTGAAATTACTTTCTGATATCCTTCCACATGGCTGAACATAGGCCAATTTGACACTTAAAAACGGATGAAACTTTGAATAAAACTAAGTTGACTTCTTTAGACTTTGTGGTCTAATAATTTGGCAAGGCCACCCTCCAATTCAAGGGCTAAATTCTAAAAAGAAAATTCAAAAATAATGTGGAAGGATGGGTCAAACTCGAAGATTATAGAGAGAGAGTGAGAGCTTACAATAGGTAAAATGGCAGTTTCTTCAATTCTCCAGCGTTCATCTGCCATAATCTTGCGGTGTGTATATTTGTTCAACTTGATGCAATTGCAAAAATTAAATACGTAATTACCATTAATTACAGGGAAGTTGCTTGGATTTGAGAAATATACAAGTGAGATGGATGCAACAGATGCAGCTTGCAGCAAGGTACAATCATTTGCTTGGAGAGTTTCAAGCTGCCAAGGAAACAGCGGCAAACTTTAGAGTCTCCTGCAATTGCCAAGTACTAATGATCGTAATGATGCTAAAGAGGCAATGTCAATTGGGATTTCTACAATTCCACTTCCCTCTAGAGATAGCTTTTGTAAAGAACTCAAACCGTTTAAAGGAGGCAATTTTGACAGTTTTAAGCAACCACCCAGATACAATGTTTCAAGGCATTTCAACTCATGAATGCTGTCAAGAAGAATCTTGAGATCTTTGCATTCTCGCATACTCAAAAATTTAAGTGATGAAGATAAATATTTGATTGATGATGGCAATTCTTGTATTGCAGTCTTATCCAATCTCATCATTTCAAAATTTCCAGAGATATTAACCTTGCTCAGATTCCGACAGCCTCCAACATATAGAACAATGTGATTTTTGAGAAAATCAAGAGATGTAGGCCAGTCTTCGACCCCAGATTGGAAAAACTGCAAACGTTCTATGCTTCGCAGAATTTTTGGAAAATTCTTCAGATTCACACACCCTATTAGACTCAAATTTTGGAGAGAACTTAAGCACATGAGACTTGGAATGCTCCTTAAGTTTTCAAAATGGATCACTCCTAAAAATTTAAGTTTCTTGAGATTTTCAATACATGGTGGCAACGCTTCCAAACTTTTGCAGTGACTAAGATTTAACCCCTCTAGTTTTGTTGCGATGAGAGATCTGATAACCTCCTTAGGTGAACAGACTGTCGAAGATCAAGGATTTTTAAGTTTTGAGAACACTGCACCAAATGAAAACTCACAATCAAACACATATATATCAAACAAAATACAAACACAAAAATGTAATTTTTGAACACACACATGGATATGCGTGCGCGCGCGCGCGCACACACAAAAACAACTAATTCGTTATGATACTCCTTGAAAATGCCACACTGGACTTAATCCTCTAGAAAATCAAATGCTAATCATAACAGGAGAGTATATCATTCACAGCGAGACGGGGAATAGAGATATAAGCGAGAGGGGGAATAGAGATAAATATCATATACACTTCTCAAAAATTTCACTATATTCACAAGAATACCTTTTTTTTTTTTCCTTTCCAATAATTAATATTTAATATAAAAATGTTTTCTTTCAGATATTATTTTTCTTGAATATTTTAATTGCACTATAATCGATCTTTTATATCTTGATATTATAGATTAGTAGTTTCAAGTAACGACAAAATTAGCACAATATATGGCCATGACAATTTGAGTTGCACTTATTAATGAGATATCGTTATTTAATAATTTTTCAATACTTTATAGGTTAAATGTATATTTAAAAAAAAAAAAAAAAGATTCGTATCCAATCCTTGAATAGAAAAGAGCAATTAAACCCTTTACCGCAAGATGAGCATTACAAGAAATGGGTTTACAACAATGACATATTTACAGTAATAATAGAGCACATTCTAATGTTTATGTTTGCAATTTAGAAGCTTAATGAGCTCCATAACTATAAAAAAAAATTAATTATTCCTAATCTTTCATATAGCAAATATATTAAAAATAGTTAAAAGATAGTTTGTATTTTATATATATATATATATATATATATATATATATATATATATATTACAAATTCGAATTAGTATGCCATACTCTGTTTTACTACATATAACAAAATAATAGTTAAATTACGAAAATGAAAAATTAATTAATTAATTTTAATAAAAGAAATTTAAATTTAATATAATATCTGAAAGAAATGTAATGAATTGGAAAGAAAAAGAAGTAAATACTTGTTGAATAGGGATGATGGAATGTTGGAATTCACAAGGAATGGCAGCATTTCCATTGGGGTAAAAGTTCATCGATCCTCCTGCTTGATTTAAGAGCTCCTGGAACTGTTGTTCTGTTGACCTGCTCCACCATAATTGATAAAAAAATTATAATTTGTGAACTGCTTAAACTAAAAAATACTATTAGTTATTTTCCATTAACAGTTTAAGTTAATATTTTTTTTTTTTTAGAAGAAAATCAAGACATAAGAGTAAGAATTATGCCGATATTAATTAAGATTAACTTAGGTGATGAGGGCTTTAATTGCATGAGCTACAAATCTCGAATGCGGACCCTATGCAAAAAAAAAAAAAAAAAAAAAAAAAAAGAATTAAAGATGGACTACTTAAAAAAAAATGTTTGATTAACCTTCGAACCGAGATAGTAACAAAATATAGTTTCTAAAGCCATGTATAAATTTGTTTAAAAATGAAATATGTTCTCCAGTTTTCATTTGATTTTTTTTTTTACTATTGAATATTAAAATTTTATTTTCTAATTTAATATTGAAATAAGATTAAGCTTGATTTTCAGAACTAAATACATCTTACTATCTTGCACATTTAATTTTAGAAAAACTAAAATGAAAAAATGTGTATAATGTAAATATTTATCACATAGCAATCGTGTTTTGAATAATTTAAGAATTAAAAATAAAATATGAGAAGTAAATACCCAAAAGGCATTGAAGAGGCCAGCATGGCGATGTGGCTTTGAGAATGCTATCTATCCTATGGGGAGGTAGAATTAGGATCCGGGCTCGGGCCTCCTCCTACATCCACAAGGATATTCCTGTCAATACCAGGCTGGTTCTCTTTCCTCTTTGGGCCCACATCACTTTTTTTGGCCCACCACAGGGGGTGGCCCCAATCAAATCCATGTGTCCAGAAGATGGCGTTAACAGGTGGCCCTTAGCAAGGATCCTCAGGGTCCTCACCTTCTTGTTTCCAATAAGCCCAGGTTCTTCTGTCTTGGACTTTTTCTTCTTCTTATTCTTCTCCTTAGTGAGCCCAATTGAGTCGTTTCCCTTTGAAACCTCTTCTCCTCTTGGAATATTGAGAATATTTTTAGGGAAATTATCAAATTTACGTTGGATTTGGGCTTTTGTTTTTGGGCCTACCTTTTATTATTTACTGAATATATGACTATAAATAATTTCCGCAATGGTTGCTTTTCCAACTCCCCCCGTTCCCCATAATCCTACAAAATGAACATCCTTTGATCTCATGCTTAAACAGGATAGAATTTGCTCAATATGTGAATTGATTCCAACCAATTCACTTGAGATAGTATAGGAGTTGGATAAAGTTTCTGCATAATATACTCTGCAACTTTCTCAATCAGTTCCACTTGGTTGCTGCAAAAGACTCGATGAACATCCAACATATAATGAGTTCAAACCACACTTTTAATTCTGATGGAGTCCTTTCAAACAAATATGAAAATTATTAAAAAAAAAAAAAACATAAAAATGAGTTAAAGGCAAATCAATTAAACCTTTTACATAATTTGTAACTCCCACAAATTAATTTATTAGCTATAAAAAAAAAAATAAATAAATAAAGGACACGTTATTCATTTCTAAATAATAAATTTGATAAAAAAAAAATAGTTGATTTGAATTGAATGACCTAAGAAGGCGTTATCATCCAGATAAGGAAGTTCCCGCAACATTAGATCCTGAGCTCCTGCAGGCGGAATCTCAAAGAAATGGATCCCTGAAGGAAAAGAAGAGGCAAAATTCACCATGAAATCAGCACATCCATTTCCTTCTCTATAAGTATGCTCCATGTGGACTACCCAATCCCGGTTCATCAACTCTTGAATCGTGGCTAAAAGACTATCAACAGTCATTCACATTGCAAACCTTCATTTGCATTACATATTGCAAGAAATTCCCCTGAATGGAAATTAAAATTATAAAAATAATTTAATCCCCTAAAATAAGTTTGTTGCTAAATGCTAATAATAGGATGAGTGGATATTAATGTGTGTGAGTGGGCAGCCCCATAAGTAGCCAAAAGTATATAAGAAGGAAATTGACAAAACATAAATTATTTTATGAACATAATGAAGTCGACCTTAATTAGTGAATAAGTAGAGTAGGTGGTATGCTAGATTCCAATTTTATATAGCAATTGCACAGTTTTTTTTTTTTTTTTTTTTTTTTTTTTTTTTTTTTGTTATTAATTATGAATACAAAATTAGAATAGGGATTTTATATATAGGTAAAGGGGCCCATCATTGAGCAATATGATTTGGTATGAAATTAATTACATTCATAAGGTTTTAGCATCATATAGACAAGGATCTCCTTAATAATGGACCAAGATATTGTGTTAGATTTTATTCCTCTGGCCTACCAATTTTTGCATATCACATTCCATGCCACGTAATTCATTAAGGTTTCTTTTGTTTTTGTGAACAACATCTTTTATTAACGTGCCCACTCCAAACTAACAATAATCAATCACAATTTGTTATCGCCATATTTTACAAAATAAACATAATCCAATTGAATTAGAATGAACTGAGTTCTTCTAAAATCCAATTGAAAACTTAATTATTACTTATAAAGGTAAAATAATTCAGCAACTTTCCGTTAATTATAATAAGCCATCATATGTGAAGTTAATTATGCTCAAACATAAAAAACTCATAAAATAAAATGCCTCCATGCCAGAATAAGGGCTTCTCAATATTTCAAATCCTTTGCTAAAATTTATTTATAAAAAAAAAAAGCAAGTTAACACTCTGCTTTATCCTTTGGTCTGTCTCTCCTACTGATCATCAATTACATAAGCTGATGATATGAATCATTTATGTTTCAAAACAACCCACTGAACCCCACACCTCTTTACCCTTATTTCTGGTCCATAACTTCCTTCTAACTCAAACTGAAATGATTTCTCCTTTCCACTGAAAACTTCATCAATCATTCCTGATTGATAATTTGAGTACCACAAACACACATAATCTTTTTCATAGGGATTATAAGTCCCAGTCCATATGTTTGGCAGATATTTAATGGACACCCTGAATTGTTCACCAAAATCATATATCGGTTCCTCGCAACGCAAACCGTAGCCAAGGAAAATTTTATTATCAGAGGGAAGGAATTCTACAGCAACACAAAATGCCAAGGTGAGGTAAGAAGGATAAGAGAAATGTGGGAACCTAACAACCACTGAATTTCCTTCGCTTTGATAGTTGAACCACTCTGGTATTTCAGTTCCAGGTATAAACATTTTAAAACTTGTCTTCACCTGTGTTATAGAAAACAAAACATTATAAATTACTTACCATAAAGAGGTTAAACAGAAAAATTAAAAAAAGTCGTGCGGCTTACTTACATTGCGTGGTAAAATGGTCATTTCTTCAACTCTCCAGCTTGCATCTTCCATAATCTTGTGGCAAGCATTGTTGTCCAACTTGCAGTTTGAAAAACTAAATTCATAATCACCTGTAATTTTAGGGAAGTTGGTTCGATTTGAGAGATATTTGAATGCGATGGATGCAATTGATGCAGCTTGCAGCATCCTACAATCATATGCTCGGAGTCTTTTGAGTTGCCAGGGAAGCAATGGCAAACTTCGCAGTCTCTCGCACCCCTTAACAATTAAAAAGTTTAGTGATGGTAAAGAGACAATGTCAGTTGGGATTTCTACAATTCCACAGTCGAAAAGAGATAGCTTTTTTAAAGAAGTCAAACCATTTAAAGGCGGCAATTTTGACAGTTTTGAGCAAGCAAGGAGATACAGTGATTGAAGGCATTTCAACTCACACATGCTGTCAGGAAGAATCTCGAGATCTTTACAGTGATCCATATACAAACGAACAAGTGACGAAGATAAACATCTGATTGACGACGGCAATTCTCTTATTGGATTACAACTTAAACGTAAACTTCGAATACATGGAGGACTGTTGAGGAAATCAAGAGAACAAGGCCACCCTAAATATTTTATGCTACTCGGAAGCTCTGGAAGAAGCTTTAAATTCCTGCATCTGTGGAGATGAAACTTGCAAAGAGAATTTGCATGAACAAGGCTTGGAATGCTTCTCAAGTTTCTGCAGTCATTCAGAGATAAAGTTGTAAGATTCTTGAAAGTTCCAATACATGGCGGCAGCACTTCCAAACTTCTGCAGTCCCCAAGATCTATATCTTCTAGTTTAGTTGCTGATGAGAGAACTGGTAGCCTCTTTAAGTGACCGGAATGTCGAAGATTAAGGATTTTTAAATTTGGAAGATGACACTGCAAAGTAATCGAAAGCTCATGTTCAAACCAATAATAATCCAAATAGTTTTGTGAGGAAAAACAGGCGGTGGAATAAAATGTTTATTTTGAGAAAATAGAACCACAACAAAATAAAAAAGAATAATAGATAAATGATATACATGATTTACATGGTTCAACTGAATGCATGCCAACTCCAAAAGGCTAAAAAGAACGAAAATTAATCCTTTGATTATTAACTAAAATAGTAGTTTTATGTTAATGAGCTAAGAAATTAGTTTGGAGACTAACAAGTAAAAAGCATACAGCCACATGTAAAAAGTCTCACACCTGATTTCCATCCCAAAGATGTGTAAGCTTGCTTCCGGGTAATGCAAGCATAACTAGGCTCTGCATCAAACATTTAATTGGCAAAGACTTGAATGGATAGCCATTAATGTTTAGCAGCCGTAGTTTGGGCATCAATGATAAGGCTTCGCAACGGAAAGGCACCTTTTCAACTTCAACCATATTCAAGACTATGGCTTCAACTGTTTCGTCCTTCTAATAATTAAGAGAATACAATAATATCAAATGTAAATACATTTCCAAATAGAATGAAAATATTATTAGAAGCTGTTTCTTATGGAAGAAAATTAATTGATTTAATAATATTATAGCTAGCCAAATTATACTTTTTCATTTTGTTTAATGTTTCATCTTTTAATTCTTAATACATATATAGTTTCTAAGCTAACTTTCTTTGCTGACTCCTTGTCGTTACTTTAAAGCTAATTTCTAACAGCATTATTCATAGTCACTTCAATTGAAAAAGGTACATAATTTAATACATTACCGTATTCATCTTCGATATATGAATAATATCCTTATTATTATACAACCGACCCTTCCTCCGAGCAATTTCCTGACCCATCTCCTCCACTAAATCATGCATCCGCAATTGATCCCATTTATCAATAATTATCAAACACTTCTCAATTAGTCGGTTTATTCCCCGCCTCGTCAGAGAACCACGACCACCTATAATATTTATAACTGAATTTTTTTTATAACCTTTGAGACAACATATGTCAAGAAATATGAGTTTCAAATCATCATCCAGTCCCTCAAAACTTAATTCCAGGATTTTCATAATACTAGGGTCCGGGATTTCATTTAATTTATCCAATTCCATTTCCCATTCATGCGGTGTCCTTCTGCATAAATGGGAACCCAACACTTTAAGAGCCAAGGGAAGGCCCTGAGCATAACGTAGTACCCTACTTGACAACTCCATGTAATCCTTTGGAAGATACTTTTGTTTGAAAGCTTTCATACTCAAGAGCTCAAGAGCATTACTTTCATCTAATCCCCCAACCTCATATATATAGATTTCACCAACATTGTTGAAGACTTCTTTATCCCTGCTTGTCAAGATGATTCTACTCCCAGGACCGAACCAACCCTCACCCACACATAAAGCTTCTAATTGTTCTGGATTACTAACATCATCAAGAACAACAACCACCTTAATTCTACTCAATGAATCCTTGATATAAGTGGGTATTGCATTAAGCATTTCTATGTTCATACTTTCAATCCTTAAGAGCTGAGAGAGAAACTTTTTTTTCAAACAAATAAGTCCATTCTTTTCTGATTCTTCCCTAATGCTGTGAAAGAAGTAGTAGCGGTCAAATTGATAAAATATTCGACCATAAAGAATTTCGGCAATGGTTGTTTTGCCAATGCCTCCCATGCCCCATAATCCTACAAAACGAACATCCCTTGATCCCATGCTTAAACATGGGAGAATCCTCTCAATGTGTGAATCCATCCCAACCAACCCCTTTGAAGGAATAACGGGGTTGGGATAAAGTCTCTGCACAATATCCTCCACAATTTTCCCAATGAATTCCACCTCATTTCTACAAAAGAAATGATGAACACATACCATGTAATGAGTTCAATTGAATTCTTTTAAAATTCATATAACAAAAATGAAATGTTTAAAAGAAATTACCTGTAATTGCTGGAATCCCAACCAGATATATCGGCTGCTTCTTTTAAAGCAGAGCACCATTTCTGGATCCTGTCTTTGCATTTGCTCGATTGCTCCTTCTCTTTCTTGAACGCTTCTCCAAATTTTCCAGTGAGATCACTGACATCTGAGGGATCAACATTATAGAAAATTGGTACCGCCGTTTGGCCTAATCTTTTGCACTCCATTATCTTCACCAGCTCATCTAGACACCACGGAGAGGATGCATAGTTTTCTGAGAAAATGATTACAGAAATCTTTGATTCTTCAATTATTCTCAGGAGAGTAGTAGAGATCTCTTCTCCTCTGTCAAGATCATTTTCATCTATGAATGTGTGGATATGTTTTCGAACAAAAGCAGCGTAGAGATGGCTGGTAAAATTAGGGCGAGTATCAGAACCTCGGAAACTCAAAAACACATCATAGCTAAATTTAGTGAGACTAGTTGCAGATGAAGAAGCCATTTTCAGAAGTTAGAGAAAGCTCAGATGGAAAATAGCTAAAGACGGGTATATAAACAAAATAGCTTCAACGAAGTTTCCATGAAATTGCAAGGATTTAAAGAGACACTGCTTTTGGATCTGAATGTCAAATTCTAGCAAATTTCTGCAAAGTTGAGATTAAATTTCAAACAGTGAATGGTGGGGACACGACTTTGAAATTGCAGCAAAAGACAAAAGAAAAACAGCTTCTTCCGTGATCCTTCTTTTTCCACGTTTCACACAAAATACGCACTTTCACCCAAATCGCAGTTCAATGGAGGATGTGTGCGTGGTTCATATATGGGTCATTGCTATTTTGATATATATATACATATATAAAAGGAAAAAAAACTCATCGTTAAATTCCAAGTGAAAATATATATTCAGTAACAAATTTGAAGTTTAATTATGTATGCTTTTGATACCGTCAGAGTAATAGTTACAGCTTTTAAATGAATAAATATAAATAAAAATAAAAAGGATTTAGCCCCAGAATAATGCTTAATGGAAAAAAAATTACCGTTATGATGTTTGGTTAGGAAAAAAATACCGATCTGGGGTCTGATTAACTGGGCCATTTTCAGAACCGGCGGTTCCGAAAATTGGTTGAACCATTTTCGGAACCAAGATTTCCGAAAATGGTTCAAATTTTAATTTTTTTTTTTAAATAATTACCTGTTTTCGGAAAGATAGTTTCCGAAAACAGCGTTTAGTTTAAAAAAAAAAAAAAACTAAAAAGGTTGTGAAATTGAGCCCAATTTCGGAACAATTCCGAAATTGGGACATCAATGCACTGCTCCCTTGGGAGCAGTGCATTATATACATATGCCATGGCTTAAAGCCATGGCATATGTATATATATGTATAAATTTTTTAAAAAATAATAAATTATTTAATTATTTTGTATAATATTAAAATTTGTAAAAATAATAATAAAATTAAAATATATTGTTATTCTATATTTTCAATCCAAGATTAATTAATTAATGTTTGAATAAAGGATCCTAAAATTATAATAATAACCATATTTTTTTTTGTAATACCACCGGTTTCCGGATACCATATTGGATACCGACTAATTCCGTTTCAGGGTAATAGTTCGGTAGATTATAATATTAAGACCTCACCCAATGTTGATATTAGGACTCAAACACTTATTCTGTTTTTAGCTCAGCTTACCATCTCCCATCTGAGCTACCAAACATTGGTAACAATAACCATTCTTAAAAGTTTGAATGTTGTCACAAAAATTGGTCCTTTTAGTTTTATTACAAACCGTTGCATATAATAAGCTATTCTTAAACGTGTCACTCCCTGCATTTATAGTATAAAAATTCAATTTTAAATATATTATTGATCGGAGGTTAATTGCAAAATCCATAAAAATTTAAAAACTTAGAATGTATATTCGACAAAAAAAAAAAAGAAATTAAAATAATTACTTACATATATTGAAAAGGTAAAACGTATAATTTTCACAAATTATATGAACTCTATGACTTGATACAAAATAATAAAATAATTTGTTTTATATAAAAAAAATATATGTTTACCACAATATATTATGTCCATAAAAAATTAATGTATAATTTTTTACACTATATATGCACGTTAGCAATGTGAAGTAATTAATGTTGAGTTGAAAATAAATATATTTTTAATTTTTTTTTATAAGTAACGCGGGATGAAGGAAGGGAGAGCCAAAACAACCCAACTAGGATGGCACCTTAAGACACTCCACTTCACACTCCCTTAATTTTATTTTTACAAATTTTAATATTATATAAAATAATTAAATAATTTATTATTTTTTAAAAATTTTATACATATATATACATATGGCATACGTATATAATGCACTGCTCCCAAGGGAGCAGTGCATTGATGTCCCAATTTCGGAACTGTTCCGAAATTGGGCTCAATTTCACAACCTTTTTAGTTTTTTTTTTTTTTTTTTAAACTAAACTCTGTTTTCGGAAAGTAAGTTTCCGAAAACAGAGTTTGTGTCAGGCGTTTTTTCAGCTCCTGACGCAAACCTGTTTTCGGAAACTATCTTTCCGAAAACAGGTAATTATTTAAAAGAAAAATTAAAATTTGAACCATTTTCGGAAATTTTGGTTCCGAAAATGGTTCAACCAATTTTTGGAACCGCCGGTTCCGAAAATGGCCCAGTTAATCAGACCCCAGATCGGTATTTTTTTTTTAACCAAACATCATAACGATAATTTTTTCCCCATTAAACATTATTCTGGGGCTAAATCCAAATAAAAATAACAAGCACATGGAATGTCTTTTGCTACCAATTTTGCTAAAATAATTAAAAATAATAGTTTTCATAGAAAATATATTAAAAAAAAATTGACACTTGTCCCAATAGAACTGATATAATAGAGAAAAAGAGAGCAATAATTGAGAACGTGGTGCGTGAAACAATGTCAACCAGAATACCAACACCGAATCAAACCGAAAAAAGAATTTATTCGGTTACTGAATATTTTCTGATTTGATTTAGTAAAAATTTTATAAATATCTAGGTATTCAGTTTGGTTCAGTTTTTCCCGAAAAAAATTCGGTTTAACCGAAACCGAACCGAATTATTATATATATATATATATATATTTATTTATTTATTATATTGGATGTGCTTTGTATGAGTCCATTATTACCAAGGCTCAACTCTTCCTAACACAAATCCTACCAAATCATGAATTAATGAATTAATTGTTCAATTAATTGCTCTACAAATTATTTTCAAATATTTCTTTTATCTATTTTCAGTTAAAATAATAAATTTTGGTAATAACCGAACCGAAACGAAATAAAAGTAAATTATTTGTGCCCATTTTGTCAAATTCTCTTTTCCCCTTATTCTTTTGTCTACTTTCAACTTTGTGGTTTATATTATACGTTCTAATACTTGATGGATAAATTCTAATAATACTAATTACCTGTATTATTTAATTAATATTAATTTTGAACTTTCTTTTTGGTCACACACTATGTACTATCTATGTATCTAGTTGTTGCTTTCACTTCCCATGTAATTTCATGGGTGTAAGCAGACGACGTTTTCGACGGAATACAAGACTCCTTTTTAGAAGGGATACCTCGATCTCGGGCGGACCCTTCTCTCGCGTAAGGTTTTATAAATTGAAAAATCGGTTTTGGAAAATAAATGGGATTAATTCTTAAAAGAACCGAGACCTAAGTCTCGATAAATATTTTAGAGTCCCCACCCGGCTCAGCTCAACCGGGAAATTTATAATGCAGCTAAACCGAATAAACGGCCGCTACACTATCTAGAGATTCGAGTCCGGACAAGTCCCTTATTTCGTGTCTAATTAAAATAAATATTAGTCGATGTTCATATATGATATTTCAAATTCTAAAGTCAATTTTATTGAGATGAATATTTAAGTGGTTTACAACCCAATCGAATAAAAAAATAAAAACTCTCGCCTCACTTTTACAAGCGCCTAATATACATGAGAATCTAGAAAAATACAATCGCTTAGGATACACGATTAATTCTATTAAATTACATCCAAAATAAAAATAAAAGAAATTAAAACCTGCAAAACAGAGGGCTAGCACAATTTACGGCACGCCACAAGTAGGACTCAAACATGACAGAATGGGAAATCAAGAATTGGGGGCATGCATTTAAGGGATAACCGGGTTGGCTCGGCTAGCCGGCCCGGTTAGACCTGGAAAACATTTTGAAACGTCCATGTATTTTGGTTTTTGTGGGAAAATCATTTTGAAAACAATTTTTCCGGTTTAATTTAATTTTAACATGTGAGGTGGGCCGGTTCTCGGGAGAACTGGGTCTCCATCGTGGCATTGTTCTGAATGCAATTTTACTGAAAATTGAATCTATGGTCGTGAATGCATACAACAAAATTTATTTTGATGATTTTTGGGGTTTTCTGAATTTTTATGGGTTTTTGGAAATTTTTGGGGATTTAAAACGGAAATTCTGATTATGGAAAATAAGTTACAGTCGTACGACTGTAAACTACAGTTGTGCGACTGTAAACGTTCCAAGGTCAGAATCTCGTGAAAGCTTATTTGAAACAAAACTGGAAAGAAAATGCCTAGAAATCAAGAACACTCGTACGACTGTAACTACAGTCGTACGACTGTTCATCAAATCCAAGAACAGTCGTGCGACTGTTCTTGATTCCCAGAAGCAGAAGCACGAAAACACAGGAAAAATGCAGAGAAATACACTTCAATCACCTAGAAAGCAAGAAAAAGTGAAAGGAAAAGGAGTGCCTACCTTTTTAGAAGCTTATCCAAGTCGATTAGACCCCTAGCGTCACTCCAATCCACATGAATTTGCACTTTTTCCTTAAGTTTGGGGTTGAAAACTTGGGTCCAAAGATTTCCAAATGTTAGGGATTCTTAAATATGAGTTCTTTCCTTTCTCTTCTTTTTTCTCTTTTCTCTCTTTTCTTTCTCTCCTTCGTTTTCTCCCTTCGTTTTCTGACCGGCCCTTCTCCCTTTTTTCTTCTTTCTTTTCAGCTTTTGAGGTATAGGTTGGCTCACCTGCCACGATCTACAGTCGCACGACTATAGTTTGATTACAGTCGCACAACTGTAGGAAGAGTCGTACGACTGTACTCTTTTTTTTTTAGGAAGTAAAATTCCGAAGCTTACAGCTGCCCCTCGCATGATCAAATTCACCACTCGATCTTAGTCTAGGATAGTTGAGGTGAATTTAAGAAATACGACTCAAAGCACCGTAGACACAGGAAGGAACCTACCGTTGAAATAAGCTGATATCGGGTCTAGGTTACCCGAGGCAAAGCTGAGGAAGAAATAAGCCGATATCGGGTCTATGTTACCCGAGGCAAAGGAAGATGGATTACGGATAGGCCGATATCAGGTCTATATTACCCGAGACAAAGAAAGGCGGAATTTTGATGATTTGAAATCTTACTGGAATTGGATGAACTTGAAATAATGAAATAAGAAGTTCAAGGATTTGAAACCATGCTTGAACGTAATGGAGTTCAAGGGCTCAAAATCTGGCTTGAATGAAGAAAGGGGTTCAAGGATTTGCAACCATGCTTGAACGTAATGGAGTTCAAGGGCTTGAAATCTGGCTTGATTGAAGAAAAGGGTTCAAGGATTTGCAACCATGCTTGAACGTACTGGAGTTCAAGGGTTAAAAATCTGGCTTGAATGAAGAAAGGGGTTCAAGGATTTACAACCATGCTTGAACGTACTGGAGTTCAAGGGTTAAAAATCTGGCTTGAATGAAGAAAGGGGTTCAAGGATTTGCAACCATGCTTGAACGTACTGGAGTTTAAGGGTTAAAAATCTGGCCTGAATAAAAAAAGGGGTTCAAGGATTTGCAACCATGCTTGAACGTAATGGAGTTCAAGGGCTTGAAATTTGGCTTGAATGAAGAAAGGGGTTCAAGGATTTGCAACCATGCTTGAACGTACTGGAGTTCAAGGGTTAAAAATCTGGCTTGAATGAAGAAAGGGGTTCAAGGATTTGCAACCATGCTTGAACATAATGGAGTTCAAGGGCTTAAAATCTGGCTTGAATGAAGAAAGGGGTTCAAGGATTTGCAACCATACTTGAACGTAATGGAGTTCAAGGGTTAAAAACCTGGCTTGAATGAAGAAAGGGGTTCAAGGATTTGTAACCACGCTTGAACGTA
The DNA here is from genome assembly GCA_039660915.1 of Euphorbia tirucalli. NCBI lineage: Eukaryota > Viridiplantae > Streptophyta > Magnoliopsida > Malpighiales > Euphorbiaceae > Euphorbia > Euphorbia tirucalli. Next base: position 2,325,400 of record CM077639.1, on the reverse strand, counting down.
CTAGAGTTCAAGGGTTAAAACCTGGCTTGAATGAAGAAAAGAGTTTAAGGATTTGTAACCATGCTTGAACGTAATGGAGTTCAAGGGTTAAAAACCTGGCTTGAATAAGAAAGTTGGTTCAAGGATTTGCAACCATACTTAAACGTTAGTCTGGGATAGTTGATGTGAATTTGAGAAACACGACTCAAAGCGCCACAGACACAGGAAATAGAACATGCAACTGAGTTGCTGAAGTTTCACTGCTGTGGTGACGTGTTGAGTTGATTGGATGGAATAAGCCGATATCGGGTTTATGTTACCCGAGGCAGAGCTGAGGAAGAAATGTGGTTAGGCTGATATCGGGTCTATGTTACCCGAGGCAAGAAAAATGAAGTGCGGGATTTGGATTGGTTCCAAAGATCCAGGATCTTGCTTGAATCGATCTTCAAGAATCTGAAATCTGACTTGGCAGGATCTTGCTTGAATCGATCTTCAAGAATCTAAAATCTGACTTGGGAGATTTTCAAGGATTAAGAATCAGGCTTGAAAAGGTTACAAGGATTCAAAATCACGCTTGAGGAGGTTTGCAAGGATTGGGAATCATGCTTAAAGAAGTTCAAGGATTCGAAATCTAGCTTGGAGACGTGTTTATCAAGGATTGGGAATCATGCTTGAAGAAGTTCAAGGATTCGAAATCTAGCTTGGAGAGGTATTTATCAAGGATTGGGAATCTTACTTGAAAAGGTTTAAGGACTCGAAATCTAGCTTGGAGAGGAAAGGGATTCAAGGATTTGCAACCATGCTTGAACGTACTGTAGTTCAAGGGCTGGAAATCTAGCTTGAATGAAATAAGGAAGTAGCTTTAGTAATGATAATTTTGATGTTGGCTCGAGGATGAGTATTTATCCTTTGATCGATAATTTTGGAAACAAAAATTTTTGCCCTTTCGATTAAGGATAAATACGGCTTGATTGCTTTGCCCCTTGGAGACTTGATATATTGAGATTTGGGTTTACGCTAATGCTTAAGGTCCAATGGATGCCCCGGTGTTGTGCCATCTCTGCTTTGAGAGTGATCCTGGTTCGGAGAGACCTGGTGATGGAAGCGGGTACCTGCACTTGGATTAGTTGTGATGCATATGCATATGAATTATGCGTGTTTACTTTAAACGTATACACGTATGTACGAATGTATCGTTCTAAATGTATGTATGCATTCAACATGTGGCTTATGCTTTGTCCTTAGTATCCGTGCCAGCCCGGAGATGGAATTCACGGCTTGTGACTGGCCCTGATGGTAGCCCAGGTGACCTAGTCTGATTGTTCCGACGTGTTTTCTGACCAACTGACTATTACACTGATCTAGGTATCGGAGGAGTTGACCATCTTGGGTGACTTTCCACTTTACCCTCTGCATATTCTGAAGCATTGTCTGGCTCAAAGGATTAGGATAATACGCCGCGCCGACGGATGGTCCGTTTAATTGAGTAAGGAGATGAGAGTGAGACTTTACATTTCTGTACCATATAACAGGAGTTTCTGCGATATTGTCACGGGCTTGGATGCGATGTCCTATTGATGGATGTTTATATGTAATCGCATGGTGTATGTAAGATGAACATCTGATCAGAAATCCAAACATACACATATTGCAATGGTGACATCAGAATGAGTATAACAGGGAATGTGACATTGACTCTGACTTTGTATATCACCCCTTTCCTGTCACCAACACGTCCTTTCAGTTTTCCGCGTTAGAAGACTTTTTTTTCTCTTTTTTTTTTTGGAGAAAGATTCTGTAAGGGGCATTTTGTCTGAGTTGATTCCTTTCGCGACAGTTTGTCTTAGGATGGGAAAGATATATCTTGATATGTTCATTACGACTCGCGAAGATACTGCTGTCGATGATACCCAATGGTTCGGTTTTTACTTGCCCCTGGTATTATAGGTTTGTGTTTAGGGAGTATTATAAATTTGCGTTTGGGGAGTAAAGCACTTCTACAGACAAGGTTCGCTGCGCGATGTAGCCCGTAAGTGATTATTGACATGCAATGACATGACAAATGCATATTGAACACCAAAATTGAATACAAAACATTCATGTCATAATGAATACAGATGCAGTAGGAAAATCCAAAATGTGGCTCTGGTTTTAATTGATGCCCCTTCAAATTACCAATATACCCTTTCGGTTTTGCACATTGGATAGAATTTTTTTTTTGGAATGAATGCCCGATCACTGGATAGAGTTGCTATTGTGGACAAACAACCTAAGATGAATTCAATTAACCACTGGATTCTCCTACGGTCTGATGCCGTATTCATGTTTCCAATTCACCCCAGATTCCAGTTCAGGCACAGTTCTCAAAGACTAAATCCTTGAAATGATTGGTAAATGCAACTTTCCCTTTGAATATGAGCACAACAGACTTTGTAGCTTTCCTGTTAATGGTATCGTTCCCTTCATGATTGTTGAAAGCTTTGTAAAGCCAAGTTGCCCCAACACTGTTGATGAAGTTCACAAGTGCATAATCGACATTTCCTCCAGTCTTGAAATCCATAAGGAAATAGGGGAAACCATAAGCAGACTTCCCTTTGGACCTACTCTTGACTAGAATTTGTGGCAGATTATGTCTTTGAAACTGGTTTGGCAGATGTATGATCATTAGGCTTGTTTTCTCACCGAGACTGGCGTTGATCTCCCTCTTATTTGACTTGATCTCTTCAATAGTTAGGTTCTTGTGTAACCATTGTTGAGCTCATTTGAAGTAGACTCATATTCAAATCCTCTCTCTGCTCCGTCGCCCTTCTGGTGATGAAATGATGTAGAAAAATGCGATATGGAGCAGCATTGGGGTTCAATCTCTTATTGGAAACCATTAATGGTAGAAAATAAGGCTTCACAGAGTCAGTTCAAGGGAGAAGATGAAAGTATTGTGCCTTGCAATTTAATGCCATGAGACACTCCAGGCTTAATTATGGTAGCCGTGTATGAGATGGATAAAGACACTGATCTTCTCTGCCGCTGCGCGAAGTTAACTTTTCAGAATAGGCAAAAATGTACTTATCTCCATTGTATCAACTCATTGACCCCGACATTTCATGCAATAGATGGGCCACCCCTAGATTCATCAAGCACTCAACAGAGTTTGACTCTATAATTGAGGAGATCACAACTTTAAGCCAGGAACAGAAGTCTCACTGTAAGGGAGAGCTGAGGTCTTCCATCAGTGCCTTTTTTTTTTTTGAAGAAGCTAAATCCAAGCCACAGCCACCTGTTGTTTTTCCCGCTACATTCAAATCCATGTATGTCATGCGTGTTTAATATGTCTTTTTGGATGAACAACGCATGTGTAATGTCATATGCACATGAATGCCACACAAACAAGACCATACATGCACTAAAACCAATGTCTGCTTCAGAGCTTTACAGCATGGTGGATGGCAAAGGTCATTTGGATTTTTGGGGCTTGCTACTTTTGATGAGTTTGTTTTTTTTTTCAACTACAAGATTATAGTGTGGGATGCTTTCTCGAGCACGAATAAAGGCTCAAAGCTTCATCTTGGGGATTGGCTCTGAAATTTGGCAATGGTCTCTGGTTTGGAGTCATTTGCGTGTATTGAGGGTTTTTCAAGTTGGAACCTCTGGGGTAAGGCCAACAGTGTTTTGGATCGTGGTTGTAGGGATCACTGATCTAGGTTGTCAATTGATTCGATAGAAATGATGCCATCCCATTATTTGCTTGGCAGACTTTTCTCTTCTCTTTTTTTTTTTTTTTTTTTTGAAGAAAGGAGCTTAACCGAAGCCAGGTTCACTTTTAAATTCCCTATAAAACTCAGATTGATGCATCTTAATATTATGCATGATGGACATGTCATTTCAGATGATCAAATGCATGCTTAATGCCATATACATGTAATCGTCACATAAGTAAGAAAGTAACAAGATGCATTGCATTCAAAATGAGTTCAATACACTTTACAAACAAAATGAGTTCCCTACGGGAAGGAGCCTCTAAAGGTATTGATCTCACAGCGTCTGACTATTCCTTAGCCGGTCACTGCCCCAGCTCCAATGTCACTGCGCCACTTTCATCAAATCAGGCTTAGGAGTTCTTCATTATATTCCTCTCCCCGGGAGGTTTGAGGAATTTCCTTACTGGTCTTCTTGCTTGCCCCCAGTCACTCATCTGTAGTGGATGGCACCTTTAACCTTCCCTCGTTAACTAACTTCTGGATCTCCTTCCTCAAAATATAGCAGACATTGGTTCGGTGACCTGTCACTACATGATAGGTACAGAAGTTGTTCTTTTGATCCGGTGCCAGCTCTATATACGGCTTGACGCTCTACAGTAGCCCCTCTTTTCTACATTTGGCAAATAATTGGCTCAACGACAAGGCCACGGGGATATGCCCTTTCCGTCACCCTTAGGGCGTGGGCACCTATTTGGTCGCAGAACAAGGTCAGTATTGGCTTTGAGGGAGGCCTTCGATTCTGCTTCACTAGTCAGCCCCCTTATTATTCCCTCAAGCTCAATCACACGTGCCTCTAATTTAGAGCACCTTGTCGTCAGCTTTTCAACCTTGTCCAGATCACCTCCTAGCATTTCCTTCAACATAGCCGCTGCCTCATCCCTGACCACCTTTCAGAATCGTGATGAAGCAACATAATCATCCACGACATCCGTTACGGTGTTGAAGTTCATTGGGCTAGCCAATCTCGAGACTCCTTCCCTTTCTCCCCTGATAAGAACATTTGTTAGCATCGATTGAGGCATGCGCACAAAGGATACCAAGTCAAAGGATGATGTAGGTATGAGTGCATGATGTGATGCATGTATGTATGAAGGATGATGTCATGTGATGCCGTGTCGTGTTATGCAACTCTAAGCTAGTCAAGTGCACACAAAACCAAGAATGGGGACATGCAAGATGCAATAAATGCTGTTGATGAAGATATGTGCTGAAGTAGAGTGTGGCGTATAAATATACACCACATGGATAAAATGACAAGTAGGGTATCTACGGATCGAAGCAAGGTGATACTTGCGAAGCGCTTACATGTAGAGCGTATCTTACACGGGAGGAGAGTGAATATTTGAAGCGGTACGTGTAGAGCGGATCTTACACGGGGAGGATGGGTAGAGTTTAAAGCGGTACGTGCAGAGCTTGTCTTACACGGGAATATTTGGAGTGGTACGTGTAGATATTGTCTTACACGGGGAGGAAGTGTGCAGAGCTTGTCTTGCACAGGCAGATATTTGGAACGATACATGCAGAGCTTGTCTTACACGGGGAGGAAGGGTAGAGTTTGATGCCGTACATGCAGAGCTTATCTTGCACGGGAAGATTTGGAGCGGTAAGTGTAGAGCTTGTCTTACACGGGGAGGAAGTGTGCAGAGCTTATCTTGCACAGGAAGATATTTGGAACGAAATGTGTAGAGATTGTCTTACACGGGGAGGAAGGGTAGAGTTTGATGTGGTACGTGCAGAGCTTGTCTTGCACGAGAAGATTTGGAGAGGTACGTTTAGAGCTTGTCTTACACGGGAAGTAAGTGTGCGGAGCTTGTCTTGCACGGGAAGATTTGGAGCGGTACGTGTAGAGCTTGTCTTACACAGAGAGGAAGTGTGCAAAGCTTGTCTAGCACAGGAAGATATTTGGAACGATACATGTAGAGCTTGTCTTACATGGGGAGGAAGGGTAGAGTTTGATGCGGTACGTGCAGAGCTTGTCTTACACGGGGAAGATTTGGAGCGGTACGTGTAGAGCTTATCTTACACAGGGAGTAAGGGTAGAGTTTGATGCGGTACGTGCAGAGCTTGTCTTCCACGAGAAGATATTTGGAGCGGTACGTGCAGAGCTTGTCTTACACGGGGAGGAAGTGTGCAGAGCTTGTCTTGCACAGGAAGATATTGGAACTTATGTGCGCGGGACACAATAATGATTATGGAAGACCTAGGGGGGTTGATGAAGTTTCTAGCGTTTTTGGAACACTTAAGTGACTCAGTGCATGCTGTAAAGTCCTTGGTGCTTGTGGAGTGCTTGAATGTTTAACGGATGAATGAGATGTACGTTGTGAGATGATAAGGATGATTCCCTTGTTATTTTATTTTATTTTATTTTATTTTTTTATTTTGGACATTCCAAGAACACCCAATGCTGTGCAAAAAATGCTACGTGTGGACCGCCACATGGATAAAAGTTCGGTGCTTTTGGGGCACCTGATGAATTTCATGAAATGGTCACGTGTGTACTGACACACGGATGGAGTTCGATGTTTTGTAGGTCTATGAGATGATATGAAATGGTCACATGGGACCGGCCCATGTACAAAGTTCTAATGCTTTTGAGCATATGAAATGGACTGATGTTGTGAGAGAGTCATGTGTAACGGGGACGTGGACAAAAGCTTGGCGTTCGGGGAACACCTTGCACGACTTGGGATGTTATGAAATGCCCCTACATACATACTAACCCGGCACTCGGGGAGCACCTTGAATAATATAGCAACGTCATGAAGTAACCCGATGTGGATCACAGTGCTATATAATATTTATGATGAATGGATATGATGTCATGAAATGCATCGTGTGGATTGTTACATGACAATATGTCTAAGACAATTGTGGTCTCTATTGAATGAAATGATTTGGTGGAATGGCCGAATGCAATCCGGTGCATTGGCAAAACACGGGTATTTTGGGATACCCGATATATGATGGAATGATATGATCGTGGTGGGCATCCTTGGAATGCCCTTAATTTAATTTAGGTGATATGTCGTGAATGCTTATGACACGTAAAATGCAAATGACTGCACAAAAACGTGGGTTAGGATGCATGACACACATAATGATGTTATGTGAAAAATGCTAATCACGCAAATTTAATGTCATGGCTAAAAAAGAAAGGATTATTATGAATGGCAAACAGATGATTTAATGATTTCATACGAAAATAAAATCCGAATGGCTGTATAAAAATGTGGGTTAATATCATACATCATGTTTTATGTATGATATGTCATGTGTACGGAAAATGGTGATTGTGGTATGTCGTGAAATGTCGAAAAGCATGTAAAATGTAGCACATGAAGCGAATTCTTCCAACCTTATTTCTCCAAGCGCGGTCGGTCTCAAAAATTCTTCTAACCGAGTCCAAGGCGGGGTTCTCTTCGATCATCAACCGAGGATGATGAAGGCGTGATTTTATTTTTATTCACACAATTTATTCTTGTATCCTAAGGGAATCCAACTAAGGCTGCCTATATGAGTTCGGTCCAAGTCGGGTTAAAATCAAGGTTCCCATAACAAAATATACTCCTCACTTCTCCCCACTCAAGGGTCCAAACGAATGGGTTCGTACGAGGCTATGGGTGGTGTTTCGTATCCATGCCCCTAAGACCATACGGAATTAAGGCGACACTTCAACAATCCACCGGGCTAAAATGGGATACTCAACCTAATGCAAGCATGTCTAACTAAAAATGCAAAATAAAATACCAATCAAGAATCATCCACCTTATTTTAATTAGACACTTTTTAGGGCTTGTCAAATTCTTTTAAATTTTTAAGGAAACTTTTGTAAGAAATCCCTAGTGGAGTCGCCACTGTGAGCGGACGACGTTTTCAACGGAATGCGAGACTCCCTTTCCGAAGGGGCGCTTCGATCTCGGGCGGGCCCCTCCCTCGTGTGGGGTTTTATAAATGGAAAAATAGGTTTTGGAAAATAAATGGGATTAATTCTTAAAAGAACCGAGGCCTAAGTCTCGATGAATAGTGCAGAGTCGCCACCCGGCTCAGCTCAACCAGAAAATTTATAATGAAGCTGAACCGGATAAATGGCCGTTACACTATCCAGAGATTCGGGTCCGGACAAGTCCCTTATTTCGTGTCTAATTAAAATAAATATTGGTCGATGTTCATAGATGGTATTTCAAATTCTAAAGTCAATTTTATTGAGATAAATAGACATACAACGCGCATGCAGGTATTACAAAAATAAAAGTAAAGTAATGAATATTTAAGTGGTTTACAACCCAATCGAATAAAAAAATAAAAACTCTCCCCTCATTTTTACAAGCGCCTAATATACACGAGAATCTAGAAAAATATAATCGCCTAGGATACACGATTAATTCTATTAAATTACATCCAAAATAATAATAAAAGAAATTAAAACCTGCAAAACAGAGGGTTAGCACAATTTACGACACGCCACAAGCAGGACTGAAACATGACAGAATGGGAAATCAAGAATTGGGGGCATGTATTTAAGGGATAACCGAGTTGGCTCAGCTAGCCGGCCGGTTAAACCTGGAAAACATTTTGAAACCTCCCTGTATTTTGGTTTTTGTGGGAAAATCATTTTGAAAACAATTTTTCCGGTTTAATTTAATTTTAACATATGAGGTGGGTCGGTTTTCGGAAGAACTGGGTCTCCGTTGTGGCATTGTTCTAAATGCAATTTTACTGAAAATTGAATCTATGGTCGTGAATGCACACAACAAAATTCATTTTGATGATTTTTAGGGTTTTCTGAATTTTTACGGGTTTTTGGAAATTTTTAGGGATTTAAAACGGAAATTCTGATTCTGGAAAATAAGTTACAGTCGTGCGACTGTAAACGTTCCAAGGTCAGAATCTCGTCAAAGCTTATTTGAAACAAAACTGGAAAGAAAATGCCTGGAAATCAAGAACACTCGTACGACTGTAATCAAATCCAAGAACAGTCATGCGACTGTTCTTGATTCCCAGAAGCAGAAGCGCGAAAACACAGCAAAAATGCAGAGAAATACACTTCAATCACCTAGAAAGCAAGAAAAAGTAAAAGGAAAAGGAGTGCTTACCTTTTTAGAAGCTTATCCAAGTCGATTAGACCCCTGGCGTCGCTCCAATCTACAGGAATTTGTACTTTTTCCTTAACTTTGGGGTTAAAAACTTGGGTCCAGAGATTTCCAAATGTTAGGGATTCTTGAAGATGAGTTCTTTCCTTTCTCTTCTTTTTTCTCTCTTTCCTCTTTTCTCTCTCTCATTCGTTTTCTCCCTTCGTTTTCTGACTGGCCCTTCTCCCTTTTTTCTTCTTTCTTTTCAGCTTTTGAGGTATGGGTTGGCTCACCTGCCACGATCTGTAGTTCGATTACAGTCGCATGACTGTAGGAAGAGTCGTACGACTGTACTCTTTTTTTCTTTTAGAAAGTAAAATTCTGGCGCTTGCAATGGGTTACTTCAAGGTTTCTATCAATCTAACGACTAATTTATTTACCTTCATTTTCTTTATTCAGCGTTAGTAAAACCACTTTTTGTGGTTCAATTCCTATTACCTAGCTAATCTCCATATTTATCTTTTTTTTAAGCTAATATTCCTTTGCTCGAATAGGTACGTGTACTACCTAATTCTTATACATATATATATATATATATATTTTTAATTTCAAATAATAATATAATAATAATAAATTATAATAATTTAATATAATAATAGTTAATTAACATTTTAATTAATTACTAGAATATCCTTAAAAAAATCTCATGAACCAAGCTTAATGCGTCTCTAAATTCCAACCGTCAACATTTGATTTATGGAATAAATACGTGCACTGACTTAACTTGAGCAAGAATAATATAATTAAATTTCAAGACATGCTAGAGTCTTTGTTCATAACAAATTTGATCCCATGATTTAGTATTTAATTGAATTCACAATTCAATTAATTAATAAATCATTTACAATGTAGAGTATTGGACCCTTAATGTGTGTGACTTTCTAGGTTCATATCTAATTAACATTAAGGAATAAAACTCTTTTGTAAAAATAATATTTCATATCTCATAGCCTATATTATTTTTAATGCTTAAATATCAGGGTTGATGCCTAGCATAACATGCCCCGACACTTAATTAGAAATAAATAAACACAAGGTCTATTAAATGAACCACGATCATAATTATTGCATAATTAAGTCCAATTCGCTGCAAGATCCTGATCTTGACTAGGTTCATGGTTTGTCAAAACCGTAATTGTCAAGATGCTATGACTTTGCCTTTCAATAATAATTCTTTGATAAATCTCATATACCTGGCCAGGATTTAATTTATCAAAGAATAATTAATAAAAGTCATAAGATGTTATCCATATTCTTGCAAGGTAATGAAATCCTATTTTGGCTGACCTTTTGCCACACTACATAACAAAATAAGGCCATAACATGTTGAAATATCATATATGGCTAAAATGGTAAAAAGCAATAATAAACCTTAATTTCTTATGAAAGAGCAATCGGATCACCGCAAGTCAAAGGACAATATATACCAATATGATCTAAATGACAAATGATTGACAAGTCAAGAAACTACATATTCTTGTGATTTAACGTCACAGTTCAGTCAACTCATCATTTGAGTACCCACATATTTATCGTGGCATCTTATGTCAAGTGGTATAAGATTCACCACTTCTCTAAGAAAATAAATAAAGGTGATGGTTTATGAATTAATAATGCCCAGTTATTAATTCTTCCAACCATGAACATTTAAAGTATATTATTACCAAGAAAACCTATCTCATATTCTCAACTCTTGAGAATAGGTACTCTTTAATAATAACTTTAGGACAAATATTTACTGACATATTATATTTAATAAGAGATAAAAATGAAAGAAAACATTTACATTACTAACAGTATGATACATCTATAAAAAAATAAAATAACGAGAAACATATAAAAATAAGATCAAATAAAAGGAAAAATGTAGAAACAATACCAAATGTAATTAAAATAACAAAACAATATAATTTTAAATAAGTTAAAAGACAATGTAAAAAATTAACGAGATATATTGTTGATATAGCTTTGATACACATGTGTGTTACTTGTATGATGTATTTATAAACAATACAAAATAATAAGATACATGTAAAAATAACACAAAATAATGAGATAGACGTAAATACAATACCAGATGTAATTAAAACAATGCAAGAAAAAAAAAATGCAATCAATAGTTAAAAAAAAAAAAAGGTCACCCAAAACTAAGATAGTTGAAAAAAAAAAGGCAATTCAAATAATTTTGTTTCCTTTGTTTTGTTGGTTATACTTAAAAAAAAAAAAAAAGCAAAAATTGTTGAAATATATTATTGACCTCTTTATATTCAGTGAAATAAAGATTACAACAAATGTAATTAAAACAATAAAAAAAAAGGGATTAAAAGATAAGGTAAAAAAAATGTCATTGACATATCGTAAATATATCATAAACATATCAAATATTTGTCAAACGCATATCGTATAAGTATCAAACACATAATAACGACCTTTGAAAAAAAGGGTTATCATGGCCGTATCGTGCTGAAATTTTTCCATTTAAAGAAACGTGTTAGCTTATCAAATTCTAGTTTTTGAGCCATTTTGAAACTCATTCTGACCTTGTGTTTTATTTATTTATTTATTATTCTTAGTGTTGTATTTTAGGAATTAGAAAAGTGACATCTAAGAAATTTTTTTTTTTTTTTTTTTCTTTTAGAAGTTTTCAATATATGGTATGTTAGTTAGTGGGTGTAAATTTGGTGGTATTTTGATAAAAGAAAATCCATGAATAAAGCTAAAAATGAATCAAAGTTGAATAATTCGGTTGCCTTTTTTAACAGTAGGGCCAAACTAGCCTGATCAGTGAAGCTTGAAGAGCTAAAGCTCCATTAGCCCAATGGAGCATACTTGACACTGTACACAGCCCAAAATCATACTTCTGGTTTCATGCCCAGAATTTGAATTCCTCCATTACTGAATTAGGGCTTTTTGGATTTTTGAATACCTTGCTATTTTACCTCCTAAAAATCCCATCTTTCTTCCTTGCAGCCATGGCTAACGAAACGAGCAAGAAAAAGAGACACAATAAAAATCAAACCCAAGAATCCCAATTCAATTACAATCTCAATTCTTGCTCTAAGTCCAAAAACCTCTCCTCTGCCATCACTCTCTACGACGATGCAGTTTCGAAGAACATTCGCCTCAACAACAATCACTTCAACTCTCTTCTTTACCTCTGCTCCATTTCTCTTTCTAACGCTACAACTAAAGACCTCGCTCTTCAATATGGGTTTCGAATATTCGATCATATGATTGCCAACGGCATCAAACCCAATGAAGCATCGATCACTGCAATTGCAAGACTTGCTGCGGCGAAAGGGGATGGAGATTACGCTTTTGATTTGGTGAAAAACATGGGGTTTACAACGAATTGCCTCGATTGAGGACTTATGATCCGGTGTTGTTTTGTTTCTGTGAGAAATTGGCGGCTGATAAAGCGTATGAAGTGGAGGAGCATGTGGGGAGAATGGGAGTAAGTTTGGAGGAGGCAGAAATTACAGCGTTGCTGAGAGTAAGTGTGGAGACTGCAAAGGAGGAGAGGGTTTATGGGTATTTGCAGAAAATGAGGAAGAGAGTGAGCTGTGTGAGAGAGGAAACTGCAAAGGTAATTGAAGATTGGTTTAAGGGATTTGCGGTTAATGGGCCGGAATTGAAAATTGGTTTGGTGAAGTAGGCGGTTGTGAGGAATGGAGGTGGGTGGAATGGGATTGGGTGGATTGGGAAGGGGAAATGGATAGTGAAGAGAGGGAATGTGGATTCTGATGGAAAGTGTTGTTGTTGTGCGGAGCATTTGGCCTGTGTTGATATCGAAGGTGTGGAGACTGAGAGGTTTGCTAAATCTTTGACGGTTTTGGCTATGGAAAGAGAAGTTAAAACTAACTTTAGAGAACCAACGGTGTTGACGTTTGAGTTTTTTTTTTTTTCTCAAGTAACTTGATTGAATTTTGGCATGTTTGTGTTTACTTATTGAATACTGATTAGTCCGAAATTGTTCCAGAGGTGTGTAGGAGATAATTAGAACTATTTTTGGAGCCTTACCCATTAGCTAAGTTTTTCTTTGTTTCTTTATTTATTTATTTGTTTATTTACTTAATGGTTCTCTGACATATATGTCTGTGTTATGGGTCAAAACTGCAGAATTTTGCAAACCCTGGTCCTCCCTTTTAGCATGATTTTGCGAAAAAAATTGGAATATTTATGTGCAGCACAGTTTCATTTATTTGTTGCCAAAAGCCTATAACCATTACAGTTATGACCAAAAGAAGAGAAATTAAAAAATCAAGGGACCCCAATATGACCTTCCATTAAACATCTTAAATGAATCTGTAAGTGGATTGTGAATCACTAAAATTTTGAAATTACCTGATATAAAACATGTTGCAATTGGAGGATTTCTTACATCTCACAATTGGAAGCCTCATTGTCATTGAATCTGAATTTGAAAGAAGAGCTGGAAGAGAGACCCGCACGAGCTTGAGCTTTGATTTGCAAGGTGGTTTTGTCACATCAATCGATATGGTTAATCATAACTATGAAGCATGTCAACAGAAAACATATGATCGCTAATGGTCATGGAATAAGAAATAACAGGAATGGATCGCAATGAGAATGCAGAGAGAGAAGAAAATACAATCTAACGCCTTTAACCATATCCAAGAGTTCCTATACAGAGAAAACAATAAAAACCTCTCCTTCCTATATTACAACCATGACCAGTGAGACAAGCAAGAAACATATATTGCTCAAGAGACATGGAGGATTATCTGATTCAAAGTTCATTTGCGGATCACCATAAATGTTTAGCAACCGTAGTTTGGGCATGCATGATAAGGCTTCAAAACAGAATTGCACCATTTCAACTTTAGCCATATTTAAGAATATGCCTTCAACTGTTTCATTCCTCTAATAAGAGAGAACAATAATATCAAAACTTCATACATTTCCAATTAAAATGACAATATTATTAGAAGCCATTTCTTATGCAAAATGAATCGATTTAACAACTCTAATTTTGGATAGCTAGACATCTATTGATTCAATCCTCCTCAACTTAGACCTTGCTTATTTCATCTTTTAATAATTATTACATAATTCCTAATGAAGCTGCCCTTAGCAAATTATTTGTGGTTCGATTACTTCAAAGCTAATTTCTAACAACAGTATTCATAGTGTCTCCTATAGAAAAAGTATGAAATTTTATACATTACCGTATTTGTTGTCGATATATGCTTAATATCCTTGTTATTATCCACCAGACCCTTCCTTCGGGCAATTTCCTGACCCATCTCTTCCAGTAAATCATGCATCCGTAGTCCATCCCATCTATCATTAATAGTAATCAAGCACTTCTCGCTTAGCCGATTTATTCCCCATCTTATAGGGAAGCCACAACTATCTAGAATATTAATAATTGTATTTTTTGTACATCCATTGAGACAACATAGGTGAAGAAATATGTGCTTCAACACATCATCTAGTCCCTCAAAACTTATTTCCAGGATATTCTGAATACTAGGGTTTGGGAATTGATTTAACTTATCCAATTCCATTTCTCATTCTTGCGGTGTCCTTTTACATAAATGTGAACCCAACACTTTAAGAGCAAATGGAAGGCCTTGAGTACAATGTAGTACCCTTCTTGACAACTCCATGTAATCCTTTGGGTCTTGATACTCAATAGCTCAAGAGCATTATATATATATATATATATATATATATATATATATATATATATACACTTCACCAACATTATTGAAGACTTTTTTATACCTACTTGTAAAGATGATTCTACTCCCAGGACCGAATCAACCCTCACCTACACCTAAAGCTTCTAATTGTCTTGGATTACTAACATCATCAAGAACTACATGTTGGAGATTGTGCCCTAAGGCCAATATTGGATTATGTAATTTGACTTCTAAGATTAATCTAGTGTAGATTAATATTATCATTTATGTTTGTATGTTAGCATTTATGATAAGTATCCATGAATAAATCGTGTCATTCTAAATATCCCTAGTCGATTGTTATTATGGGAATAATAACAAACTAAGACTAGTGTGAGTGATAATGGATATTCATAAGATGAATATAGTGTATACAGATACAGATTATACTCACGGGTAATATGTTAGAGAACATGTTACTGGAGACCCACTATAAGATCAAGTTCATGGTCACGTGTCACAACTGATCTTGATTATAGTAGTGTCATCAGCTGATTCCTTTGACCTGAGGTCACCATGGATTCCGGGATGAATTCATGTTGTGCTTTGACGCAGTCAAACGCTGCTTGTAACAGAGTAGTTATAAAGGCTGTGGTTGGGTACAATATGACTCATGCTTAGGGATGTGAGTGACAGATATGGGATTTTGTCCCTCTCTAACAAGAGAGCGATATCACTGGGCCCCTCGATAAGTAAGACTGTTAAATGCATGGCCGTGCTCAAATAATTGATAAGAGTATCAATTGATTTGTCTGAACAGTTTACTTTGAGATCGAGAAAGCATATGATTAATTATATAAGATTGACAAGTGTACCATGTCTTATGATTAATCATGATATCAAAGAGACAAAAGGGAATATGACATTCTATAAATAGGTATTGGATCATTCCAATCATGTTAATTGGGTAGTCATAATGGCTTGCTAGAGTCCGCTTGTGATCTATAAGGACATTATGGTAATTTCCTTATTGCCAATTAATATGAACCTATGGGGTCACACACAAAGAGCAAAATGAAGTTCATCTTATCGGGTATAAATTATTATTGGATAATAATTTATGAATGAGAAAGAGAATATATATATAGTGATATATATTTATATATATATGTATATGTGAATATTAATATGGTTAATATTGCATAAGGTATGCCACATATTATAATTAAATTATATAGAGATATAATTAATTATAATATTGTATATACATATGTGTATTATGGAGAATTGATTTGACTTAATATTAATTGAGAATTAATATTAAGTTGTGTGGGTTAATTTATAATTATAACTAATAAGTGTATTAGGGTATAATTATAATTAACTTATTAGGTTATATATATAAGGAAATATATAACCTAATTCTAATGCAACAAAAACACTGATTTCGGCAGCCACACCAAAGGTGAATAGTGGCAGCCGAAATTCTCAAAAAACTCCAAGGAAAAATCTGATTTTTCGCTTTCTCTGTCTCGTTCGAAGAATCGTTCTTCAATCCCGGCGCTAGCACGCGGTGAATGAATTGTTCCGTGTGGATCAACCGTAGAGGGAAGCTATCTTGGTTCCTTTGATTCAATCTTCAAAGAATTAAGGTAATTCTTTAACCCTCCTTCCGATTCAATGCAATGTACATGGGTCCTTGGTGGGGATTAATCTTTTATTTCCGCTGCGCATATTTTGTTTTGTGCGATTAATCACCAACAGTGGTATCAGAGCCACTTGTGCATTGGTTGAATTGGATTTGTTATTTTGATTGGATCAAAATTGTTGTTAGGGGTTTGTATGTTTTTTATTTAGGGTTCTATGTTATTATGAATAACAATTAAAATTTGATTTTATACATTAATCATTGTGAATAATTTGTTTTAATGATTTGGAATGTTTAAGGGGTTGGTGTCATGAATTTGATTCATGGGTTTTTAATTGAAATTGTTTCAATTAATAAATAAAAAAAAAAAAAATTGTTTTTTTTCTTTTCTGGGCATGACGCCCAGAAACCTTTTTGGGCGTTGCAATTGCAATTGCAACACACATCATTAAAAAAAAAAAAAAAAAAAAAAAAAAAAAAAAAATGTTTTTTTTCTTTTCTGGGCATGACGCCCAGAAACCATTTTCTTCTCATGCTGCGTAAGCAGCATGCTGCTCATGCAGCATGGGCTGCGCAGCCCATCGGGCTGCGCGCAGTATTGGATACTGCAGTGCGCGGCCCGACGAGCATGCTGTCCGACAGTTTTACCCCTTTTTCGTTTTAAGTGTGGAAAATTGTTTCTGCATATTTACGAATTTTTCCAAATTAATTAATTCTAAATACAATGTGATTGTATTTTACCACTTTGAACCCTAAATATTTTTAGATATAAAATTATTGTTGATAATTTTATGCATGGTGTTGTGGTATGGTTTTGGACCCGTGGATGCTTTATTTTATTATGGTTTTATATAAATACGACCTGCGAGTCGTTTGTATTTATGTAAATTTTAATTTTAATTTTACTAGATAAATTGTATAGGATGCAATTTATAATATGTAAATTTTATTTTACTAAAAAAAATTGTATAGGTTGCAATTTTGTAAAATATGTAAATCCATGAGATGGTGCCAAGGAACAAAGACGTGAGGACGGATCCAAGGGGTGCGAGAGAGCTGTGACCATGCGATGGTTACAACCACCTAGGAAATGGCTTTGTTGATTTTCATATTGGCCTATGAAAATCAATGTAGATAAAACCATACCATAACACGGTTTTGAGTCTGATGCATGCTACATTTATTTTATGCCATGAGATGCCATGTTAATTTATATAGATGCATGTTAGAAATTCATTTGCATGTGATGCAAATGTTAATATATATATATGTAAATGCATGTTTTGATACATTTAAATGCCGTGTGATGCCATGCTAAATATTCAATATGCATGCTTAACATATGTATGACATAGGATGCCATGTTAGTTAATATTAACAAACGTTGATTAATATTAATGTCATGTTAATGTATAAGATACATTTTAATCACAGGATTTTATAAACCCTAAATGAACTTAAGAAGTTTATATTTGCCACCCAATTACGTATAACACTAGTCAAGTACTATGTTCGCATCATGGTAGCCACGCCAAAGCGGGTACGCATGTTGTGACCTTAGCGAAGCGATAATATGAGAAATGGTGATTCTCATTGTGTTGTAATTGGTTTAACAAAGGGTTAATCAAAACGGTGTTTGAGCCCGAGGCAAAGATGAGATGAGTGACATACAATTAAATATGATATATGATATCATGCATCTCATAAATTAGAAGAGTTGCATAATGATGCAATTGGCAAAGAAGTGCACATCCAAAATATGTTTAAATGGTTTAAAGCATGATTTTGAGTCTTTGCCTACCGAAATTATATTTAATCATAGGGACATGCCAAAGCAGTGCTATGGTTAAGTATGGATTTTGGATCTTCACCCACTTAAATATTTTAAAGGGTTTTATAATTTAAGTGGGAGCATTTAAATAAAAATCTTTACACGCTTTATTATAGTTATGATTGCTATTACCATGGTCTCGATTGTTATTGAACCTTGAGAATTGTTCTCAAATCAAAAGGAATCATATGTTCTCAATAATTCTTTTGCCCAATGAACCACTAGCAATTGTAACACGAGTATAAAAGATGCTTACTTGAAGCATCGAAGGGACTCTGTTTAAAATTTATTATCTTACACTTGCCACCAATTCTTCCGCACGTGGAAGTTTTACTTGAGGTATATGATACATCACAAATGGAAATGTTCCATCAGTTAGTGAGCAAGAAAAGATAAGTGTTTGAGGTAACATTTTCTCATTGGCCTCCAAAAGGCATTAAGATGTGATCTTGAATTTATTAATTGATAGTCATTGGTGATGAACTATCATTTGAATGACATGGAGAAAATTGTGAATTAGTTGCATAGGATGCAAAAGAATGTTAAGTTATCCATAAAGGATAAGCCCGCCTCGAATTGTGTGCTTATGGTTCAAAAGGAAAAGGATAAAAGGAAGGTCGAAAAGCATAAAGACCGAAAGGTTCGGGTGAAACATGTTTTAAAGGCCAAAGCTGTTGGCATAGAGAGATCTCCAAAAGAAGGGTGTTGCCATTTCTAGAATGAATCGTTCATTAGAATGGAAATAGTAAACTCTGTTTGGAGAACTATAAGAAGATGAAAGGCAGTAAGACTGCTACCTTAAGTATTTATTAATTATTCTACTTTTGTTTCTATATCAAAGGTATTAGATACCAGTTATGGATCTCATATTAGTGGAATATGAAAAATCTTAACTTGAATAGAAACCTTATGAAGGTGAAGGTAGAATACGAATAGGCAAGAGAAGCAAAGGTTGTTACTCGAAGGTTATGAACCTTTTACATAAAAGTTATGAACTTTGGTTAAAGGTTATGAACTTTTACATGTAAGTTATGAACTCTTGTTGCCTATTGAGCTTATTGGCTTAAGTAAACAAATGTTGTTTATTTTATAATTGTGAATTATAAGCTTTATAAAGACATACAGATTTACATAATTGTCTTTATATGTGAAGCCCATCTGTAACATAAATACTGTAAGGATCGAATCAAATAGTTTGATTCAACCTATTTTGGCAGTATCGTCTTGGAGGCATAAGCAAAGTCGCATTACGAAACTCCATGAGAATGGACTTTTGGATTCATGAGATTATGAATCATCTTGAATCATGCGAATGTTGTTTATTGTAAAAGATGACAAAAGGTTTTCTTTGCTAAAAGTAGTCAAAGAACAATCGATTTATTAACCATTATACATGTGGATGTATATGAATTATAAATCAACTGCTAAAGGAGGTTCTAATACTTCATTACTTTCATGGAACTTTTCACTAGATAAGAGTATCTAATGAAACACGAGTTTGGAACTTTTGAAATGTTCAAAAGCTTGTAAAATGAAGTATGAAGTATCTTGACAAGATAGTAAAGTCACTTAGATATGATCCAAGTGCTGAACATTTGAGTCAAGATTTTGACAATCATCTTAGGGGTTGTGGGACTGTCTCACAATTGACTCCTCCAAGTACGCCACAAAGTATGTTGTGTCGAAAAGGGAGTAGTCGAACTCTATACAGATATAGTTCAATCTATGATGAAGTCAAGTTGATCATCGTTTTCTCGAAAATATGCCATTAAAGCAGCTGTGTATATTGTTCCGTCTAAAATAATTCATGAATCAACATATGAGATATGGTTGGGTAAGAGACCCAAGTTGTTTCATTGAATAAGTTTAGGGCTGTAAAGCTTATTTCGAATAAGTTGGCACCTAAATTTAAATGTCGTATTGTGGATTACTCAAAAGGAAAGTAGGAGTTGTTACTCCTGTGTTTCTTTGGGATACAAAGTAGTTGTAGCTAGAAATGGTTTCCCCTTGAAGAGGGAGTTAATTTCTAGAAGAGTTAGTGGGAGTAAAGTACACCTACAAAACTCGTAATTCACAAAGTGACATTAACGTTGAAGAGGAACATGGAAATGGTTTCATGATCATTGTTGAAATTACACAAGTCCAATGAAAGTCTAGTAGAATACGACATGAATAGGAGAGATATGGATTTCTCAAAATCATGATGTAGTTTTACTAGATTGGAATAAGTCTTCTTTTATGAAGAAGCAATGTTAGATTTTGAATCTAATATGTGACTTGATGCTACAAAGGTTGAAGATAAGTCCATGTCTGACAATCAAAGTATAGACTTTGATAAATCTTTTAGAAGATGCATATGCAATGGTTGCAAGTGAGTTTTCAAATTGAAAACCGACATGAATGGTGATCTTCAAACTTATAAAGCACGACTAGTGACAAAAAGGGGTTATAAACAAGTTCATAGTAGTGACTATGAGGATACGAACAAATTCATAGTAGGACTATGATAAAATCCTTTTTCGTCATTAATCATGATCAAGTCAAATTGAGTTCTTGTTGCCACATCCGCATAATATGATTATAAAATATGGCAAATGGATATTAAAATCTGTTTTCTACGTGAAAACATGATTGAGGATGTGTACGTGACACAACCCAAAGTTTTTGGGCATCCAAAGAATTCAAATAGCGTATGCAAGTTTTCAAAGATTCTCATAAGGATCGAAACATGCATCAAATAGTTGGAATCATAGTTTTGATAAAGAAATCAAATGGTTTGATTTTATCAAAAGGATGATGAATCTTGTGTTTCAAAAGGATCAGTGGGAGCATATCGGTATTCCTAATGCTATATGTGGATGACATATGGCTTGTTGGAAATAACATTCTTACCTTGCAAGAAATAAAATCTTGGCTAAGAAAGTAATTTCGGTTAATGTTATAAGCATGACTGCCTGTATTCTTGAAATTGGAATCTATACAGATAGATCTAAAAGAATGTTTTGGCTTAAGTCAAAGCATTGAAAGCGTTCAATATAAAAGACTTAATAGAAGCTTGCTTATGTTAACTGTGCAAATAGTTGCACATATACAACTGATTGCAATTAGTTGCAATATATCAGTCTAGTATTCTCTTAAAAAGAGATGTTATGATTTTGAAAGGTTCAAAATAAAACGATATAGCTAAATATCTATAATAGTAGTCAAAGTATATTGTTACATATGATGTAAAGGAAATTTTGGATGAAGAAGTTCATCACAAAATGTTGTGTTTTGTTCTAAGCATTGCTTATCCTGTGAGACTATTGTAGGGACAATAGTTCAATGCGTAAGAACCTTGTATGACACAAGCATATACTTAGGCGTTCCTCACTAATTTGGAGAGGCTGTCTCTAAAAAGAGAGTGAAAATGTGTAAAGTAGCAACGGAAGTGAAAATTAATAATTCACTGACAAAGACTCTCGCACGAATGAATACATGAAAGTCATGTAGGTCAATGGGTATAAGATACATGTATGATTGGCCATAGTGCAAGTGGGAGATTGTTGGAGATTGTGCCCTAAGGCCAATATTGGATTATGTAATTTGACTTCTAAGATTAATCTAGTGTAGATTAATATTATCATTTATGTTTGTATGTTAGCATTTATGATAAGTATCCATGAATAAATCGTGTCATTCTAAATATCCCTAGTCGATTGTTATTATGGGAATAATAACAAACTAAGACTAGTGTGAGTGATAATGGATATTCATAAGATGAATATAGTGTATACAGATACAGATTATACTCACGGGTAATATGTTAGAGAACATGTTACTGGAGACCCACTATAAGATCAAGTTCATGGTCACGTGTCACAACTGATCTTGATTATAGTAGTGTCATCAGCTGATTCCTTTGACCTGAGGTCACCATGGATTCCGGGATGAATTCATGTTGTGCTTTGACGCAGTCAAACGCTGCTTGTAACAGAGTAGTTATAAAGGCTGTGGTTGGGTACAATATGACTCATGCTTAGGGATGTGAGTGACAGATATGGGATTTTATCCCTCTCTAACAAGAGAGCGATATCACTGGGCCCCTCGATAAGTAAGACTGTTAAATGCATGGCCGTGCTCAAATAATTGATAAGAGTATCAATTGATTTGTCTGAACAGTTTACTTTGAGATCGAGAAAGCATATGATTAATTATATAAGATTGACAAGTGTACCATGTCTTATGATTAATCATGATATCAAAGAGACAAAAGGGAATATGACATTCTATAAATAGGTATTGGATCATTCCAATCATGTTAATTGGGTAGTCATAATGGCTTGCTAGAGTCCGCTTGTGATCTATAAGGACATTATGGTAATTTCCTTATTGCCAATTAATATGAACCTATGGGGTCACACACAAAGAGCAAAATGAAGTTCATCTTATCGGGTATAAATTATTATTGGATAATAATTTATGAATGAGAAAGAGAATATATATATAGTGATATATATTTATATATATATGTATATGTGAATATTAATATGGTTAATATTGCATAAGGTATGCCACATATTATAATTAAATTATATAGAGATATAATTAATTATAATATTGTATATACATATGTGTATTATGGAGAATTGATTTGACTTAATATTAATTGAGAATTAATATTAAGTTGTGTGGGTTAATTTATAATTATAACTAATAAGTGTATTAGGGTATAATTATAATTAACTTATTAGGTTATATATATAAGGAAATATATAACCTAATTCTAATGCAACAAAAACACTGATTTCGGCAGCCACACCAAAGGTGAATAGTGGCAGCCGAAATTCTCAAAAAACTCCAAGGAAAAATCTGATTTTTCGCTTTCTCTGTCTCGTTCGAAGAATCGTTCTTCAATCCCGGCGCTAGCACGCGGTGAATGAATTGCTCCGTGTGGATCAACCGTAGAGGGAAGCTATCTTGGTTCCTTTGATTCAATCTTCAAAGAATTAAGGTAATTCTTTAACCCTCCTTCCGATTCAATGCAATGTACATGGGTCCTTGGTGGGGATTAATCTTTTATTTCCGCTGCGCATATTTTGTTTTGTGCGATTAATCACCAACACTACAACCCCCTGAATTCTACTCAATGCACCCTTGATATAAGTGTATATATATATATATATTTCACCAACATTATTGAAGACTTCTTTATCCCTACTTGTAAAGATGATTCTACTCCCAGGACCGAACCAACCCTCACCTACACCTAAAGCTTCTGATTGTTTTGGATTACTAACATCATCAAGAACTACAACCCCCTGAATTCTACTCAATGAATCCTTGATATCAGTGGGTACTGCATTAAGCATTTCTATGTTCGTACTTTCAATCCCTAACAGCTGAGAGAGAAACTTTTTTCTCAAATGAATACACTCATTCTTTTATGATTCTTCCCTAACGTTACGAAAGAAGTAGCAGCGGTTAAATTGACAAGATAATTGACTATAAAGAATTTCGGCAATGGTTGTTTTGCCAATGCCTCCCATGCCCCATAATCCTACAAAACGAAACACCACCTGATCCCATGCTTAAACAGGGGATCAACATTATAGAAAATTAACATCACCTCTCTGTTAATAATTAAGAACCCATGTCCATCAACCATGTAAGAAATCATCATTATTAAATCATATTCAGCATCTGGAAACTTCAGGGGAAGTTTGGTAGTTTCAACATCAAATGCACATATTCGAACTTCAGCACGTTGCAGAAGATCAGTCCTCTTTTCAAGCATAACACCACTACTGGACACACTAACATCGTACCACCGCCCGGATCGGATATCTGTATAGCATCCAATCATTGGTAGTGACATAACACTTACGCAATTCATTTAACTTGACAAGCAATAACAAAAAAAAAAAAAAAGACAGCATTGGATAACCGATCACCGTTGTCAATGGCAAAGCGGACATGATATGGAACATCATACTCCCGAAGATCAACTATACAAACGAGAAAATCTTGAGGTCTTTGTTCTCTGCTGGTCAGATGCCCATTACATAAGACACATATCAATAATAACTAAATGTAAAATGCACGTCAAGATTCAACATGAATATGCAGCACATATCATTAGAAAAAAAAAAAGAGAGAGAAGAAGAAGCTAAAGAACTAAAGCCAAATGATGGTTCTTCCAAGAATATGAAATGTATACTCATAAGACCAAGCAATACCTTCTACCTGTTTATATAGACTCGTATGCTTCTGCAGTTTCGAACTTTGCTTGGTTTCTCTCAACGACATGTGATAGATCTTTCTTCACGTCCATCAGTTGTTGGACAGTAGAGAAAGATATTTTTAAATATCTTTTTCATAAACCGGACAAATGGTTTTTCTGTCAATAAACATATAAAGCAATCGGGTGAGACAAACTTACATCAATTAGTGCACCAAAACTAAATCAAAGTTGACTATCAGAAGCACCTCAGGAAGAATGGCAATTCATGTTGACATTCAATAAAAATTAGATAAGCATTTGTGGTCGTTAGATGAGAGAAAAAATCTAAGAGCCCAAACCTGAAAAAGGAAAATTCCTCCAAGGCAGCACAACTAGAGGCCTAAATGTAGTGAAAAAAAGAAGACAAAGTGACTCACAAGATCTAGGTCCTCCTTCTCCACAATCTCTATATCTGCAATTTGACTTTCGTAGCATCTCCGCAAATAGGCATCATCATCCATTTCCATATTTTCCTGTGATAGTTACATCACGTAGCGTTAGTAACAAAAGAACTATGTAGAAAGCCACAAATATTGGTCCTACCTTTGTAGCTGCATAAAAGTAAGGGCGGAATTTGAACTTCGACTTGAAAGCAGAGCCACCCTGCAAAATTCAAATTGAAACGTGTCTCGTTTGTAGATATCAACACTATACAGCTAAACATAGACATTTGTATAGATGAACTGACCTGAGATACAAAATAGAGATCAACGCAATTGTGCACTCTGCCTATTTCACCAAAAAAAAAATGAAGAAATGATCTCATAATATGTGGCAAAAATACAAATATATGAAGGTTTTTTTCTTAAAGAAAATTTTTTTTTTATGAAGGTTTAAATATACTTGAATTTGACATAATCTGATGTTGGATTAATTATTTATGCGTAATTAATTTATATAACAAAATTCGACTTCAATTACTGAAATCCTTGCGGTCCCATCTCCGGCCACCGCCTTTCATCATCTAAATTTCTGGAAGATAATCACTTTACGGGGCATGGCGAGGGACGAGTAGGGTTAGGAAGAAGAAGAAGTGCAGAGACAAGTCCTGTGAATTGTGATCTGATTCAGCTTGTACTTGCCGCGTGACTGAGAATGAGGATGAAGCATTTTCCCGCGCAAAAGAGTGGTATCTATTTTCGTAATGACATAAACGCCCCCCAACAATTCTAGAAATTACATATAAGACAACGCCCTGTGATTTGAGCCCATTGAACTGTACCCAGCTTATGATGGGCCTAACCACCTGACCTTTAGAGTGGGCCTTAGGCCCGTTTATCTTAAAACTCGGTCCATAAAATAAAATAAGGTAAAAAATGGGGAAATTACCCCATTTGTCCATAATTTTGTAATAATATTTATTTTAGCATCCTCTAATTTTTGTATTTAGATCATATATAAATTAATCTTCTGTTTAGCCCAACAGTACAACTGTCATAATTTTTTCACATTATATTATTATTTTTATAGTATTTATCAATTTTTTTTATTGTTTTTCACGGTAATTAATTGATTAGATTATTTTAAGTTTATTTGCTCCATCCTTATCCTATCTCTTTATCAGCTGACTATCCTAATCGTTTCGTATCTCTTCCTTTCCTTCTTCATACTCTCCAGAGACAGATCACACTGTCTTTAGCCCTTTGACAATCAGGCTCCTCTCCTCCACCCTAATCTATCAGGTTATTGTCCATATTCTGTTTGTTTCCATTACCCGGCCGATTGAAAGGAGAGATTGAAATCTCAGCCGAATCTAGGTCAGTATTTCTTGCTTTTTTTTCCAGTTTTTAGGTTTTTATTTGGGTTTTCATTCCATTTTGATTTGTTCCGTCCATTTTAGCTCTTCGACAATCAGGTTCCTAAAATCTCAGCCGAATCTGGGTCAGTATTTCTTGCTTTTTTTCTAGGTTTTTAGTTTTTTATTTGGGTTTTCATTGCATTTTGATTTGTTCTGTCCACTTTAGCTCTTCGACAATCAGGTTCCTCTCCCCCACAGTAATCCTTCAACTTATTATCCATATTCTGTTTGTTTCCATTACCCGGCCGATTGAAAAAAGACATTGAAATTTCTGTCGAATCTAGGTCAGTATTTCTTCCTCTTTTTTTTCCAGGTTTTTAGTTTTTAATTTGGATATTCCATTTTGATTTGTTCTGTCCATTTTAATTTTTAGTTATTTCTTTATCATGTATCGTTAGCTATATTTCAGTGGGTAAAATTCTGATTTGCAATAGATATGAAAAGTTCAAATTCCTTAATATTGGTAGGAATCACAGTTTCAATGATAAAATAGAAAACTTTTTACAATTTCCAATTTTCTCATTGTAATCTATTGCCAATTAATTTGCCTTTACTTAACTAAACCATACCAGTTACGAAGATAGGGTAGTATATTAGCAAATGCTGCATGTATGGGCAGAAAACATCATTATATTAGTCAAAGACATCCCCTCCTCATATGCTTATGTGCATCCCTCCCTATTCATATTTTGATAATACTGATAAAAAGATTGCAGCATTATAAATTAGTAACTTAACATGTGAAATTAGAAACTTGACATGTGGGTTTTGTTTCACATTTCCACATGTCAAGTTTCTAATTTCTAATGCTACAATCTTTTCTCAGCATTATCAAAATATATATCAAGATATTGCGTTTTCAAAAAACGCAAAAGGCAATCATAATGGAAAATAATATTGAAGACCTTATAATTGTTGTCATTATTATTGTTTCTGATAGCTGAAATATTGCAAATTACCATGCAATTATTGAAGATATCATGTAAATCTATGATTCTTTTAGCGTCACTATATTTTTTGTTATCGTTTATGGCATATAAAACTTTTTTGCATTTATGGAAATTTGTGCTAATATAATTCTTTTTTCTGTGTAATCTATCCAAATGTTTGGAACCATTCTTTTCAGTGATGGCAAGGACAAGAAGTTCTTTGGGTGTGGGTTCTCCTAGATCATCAAAGAATTCCGCTGGTAGTGTCAAAGGTGTTAAGATATATCGTTCCCCTAAATCCAACATGTCTAATCGTAATATGAAGGCACAACGGGGTAAGAGTAAACTGTGCAGAAATAAAAATCGAAATCTTACTCTTCGTAGGAAGAGAAGGATCGATTCTGATTTTGAAGCTAATAATGAGCAACCTAAGGTTTGTATTTCAAATGACCTTAGCTGTATGTCTTCTTATATATATTTATGCTATATTGATATAAATTTGTATAACACCAGTGTATTTGTGTATAACTTGATAGTATATTGGTGTAGTATCAATAAATAGTAAATTAACCGAATATGTAAGTTATAACACCGGTAATTCCCTAGCAGCCTTGTTTAATGCGTTAAGTGATTCTACTATGTTTGAAGTTAAACTTGAACTTCTACTATTTGGGCAATGGCATCTTGACCATCGTTCATAGCCAATATCAACTAAATATGGTCGTATTGCTGCATCTACCTTGTCAAGCTCGACCATGTAGCTCTTAAAGTCTTTGATGGTGTATGACTCAGCAGCTCCTATGAAATTTTCACTTATTTTCTTTGGATCCTTTCTGAAATTTGATTTCAAGTAGTTGAGCAAATGGTACATGCATACAAAGTGGCATGCTTGAGGGTATATTTTACATGCTGCTCTTGCAATGCTTGTTGGGATTTGTCGCCGGAAATCACCCGATTAAAGCGGAAGAACGCTATGATTTCCTCAAATCCGTGCCCAGGAGCAATAGAGATGGAAACTGGAAAAACAAAAATTTAATAGAAAGAGATAAATCTCTTACCCGGAATATCTCTTTCAGAGATGGTTGCAGACTGCAGGAATCAAACTAGAAATCCTCCTCGTTCATGTACACGAACGCCTAACGAACACCACCCGTGCTAGCGTCGGAAAACATAAAACTTTGGAGAGAGGAGGTTAGGGAAATTTCGGCTATGTCTCTTCTATCTCTGGTGGTCGAAATTCCTAGGGTTAATAAACCCTAGGTTGGCCGAAATTCCTAAAAGAATTTTGGCCCAACTTGGCTCTTTCATTTGTGTGGGCTTCCTTCTCTTAATTCAGGCCCAATCTTATTTTAATTAGTCTGGTTTAAATTAATTTCAAGCCCAACTTTAATTTACCCATGTATTTAATATATTACACCAAGTAACATATTATTTACATCTAAATTAAAATTAGTTTGACCAATTAATTTAATCCATCAAATTAATATTAGATCTTCACAAAATAAAATCATATGTAAACCTATACATATGAATATTTCCACCTAGGAAATAATCTCATAATTAATCCAATTAATTATGAAGAGCCAATCAAATATTAATTTTATCATTATGATCAATCCAATTGATCTTCATAATATAATTAATATATACCTCTCTATATATACCTCTCTCTCCAGAGTGTATACTCCAAGTATACATGTGATTCCTTAAGTCAGTGTTCAGTCGCTCAATGTGTACGATCCCGTGGGTCCATCTTTATGTTGGCAGTGGGCCTGTGGCCCACAGACTGCAGTTGGGCTCTAGCAAGCCACTGCAGCGCCCAATTAAGATGGAGATGGCAGTCTAACTGTTATCATAACCCTGTAGTTTGAACTTGTACATCCCATGTCATTGATATCAGTATCCAACACAGAGGTATGGATTGATCACCCTCTTTTGTGTTAGGACATTAACTTGATCCCGAATGCACTGAAGCTCACAAACAAGTTCCCACTTATTTGGGTGTGGCCACACTCTTATCAGTCGCATTCATCAAGAGGCCGGTGATATCTTCCCAGTGGACTACTGAGCGACAAATCCCTTCTGCATATCCATAGCATTACCATGCTAAGTGACATACCCGAAAGTACCCATACTTGGCACCCTATTACAAGCCCTTTAGGCGTAGCCCTAAGTATGTGACCTTACATGCAACACCATCATATGGTCAGGTCTAAGGATCCATACAAGTACTACACGAGAATCACTTGTGATACTATACCATGTGGATTTCTTGTTTAGTGGATCTATCTAGTACCATGCCCTTTTTACATGTACCCATTAACTTGGTTGACATTCCATGTCCAATGACCGGTAAGACACCGTCATACAACCAGGTTAATGATAGTCTCCCATTCCATTCATTCCCATGATTGGAACAGACTACGGATCTATTTATGGTCATATCGTTTACCCTATCCATGGTCTTATTGCCAAGTGCATGACACTGGTCATCATGTATATGGATATGTCCATTGGATACTTCATTTAATATATTGTACAAGATAAATATAATAAATGAATTAATGCCTTTATTTATAACACAAATAAGTATAATACATAAATCCAATAAATGTATGATATAAATACAAGGACCAATGCCTCGGGACTAGGGCATATCCAACAATGCTCTCATGCCGATCAGATACTATTGTTAAGCTTTCTCTATCCCCGTATGCCTCTTTGAACTTTATGACGAACCAATCATAGGCTGCATTATTTTTTGAGTCCACAACCCCAAATGCCAATGGGAATATAGAACCTGCATTAAAAGTGTAATCAGCTTCAGTTTTACAAATATAGCACTAAATATAAATATATAACATATGCATATAATATTTATGGTATATATGCATGTTGTTTTTACAAATTGTGTTGTGTATCATTTCAATACAAATTTCTATACCTGATGCATCCTTAGTATAGGCTGTCAACAAAGTTCCCCCATATGTTGCCTTCAAGAAAGAGCCATCTACAACTAGCATCGGTTTGTAGTATTTCCAACCCATTATGGAAGCATGTAAAGCCATGAAAGCATACACAAATGAATTGTTAACATCTGTATGCATTTCCACAACCAAGCTAGGATTTGTTTGCTGCACCATATAAAGATAACTTGATAACATTGCATATGAATCACCAGGTTTTCCCCTTATTATCTCCACCCCTAGTTCCAGTCTCACATAATCTATTATATCTCTAGGTGTGTATGTTTTATGAACGTCCACATATTTATATTTTATGCACTCACCAATCAAGTACCTTGTTGCTTGTCTCTTTCCCGAGAATCTGATATCCAACCTGCATGTATGCGAATCCACCAATTTCTTAATTTGAAACGTGTCTGTATTCCTGCATTTACTTGCCCTCATAATCCAAGTGCAACTGTCATCAATACAACTCAAGTACAATTACCTGGCATTTGATCTTTCAGTCTTGAATTGAAAGTGCATGTTTATTGCATAAAAGCTGATAGATGTTTTCAATGTGTACTTGTCCTTGAATTTTTGTCCAATCTCAAATTTTGAGTGCCTAATGTCATGGATTATTGTTGGATTATATGAAACTTCCTTGTTGGCTCTGTAGCTGAAGCTGTTTTCTAGATCTGCCAACTGTAAATTAGAAATTTCATCAATATACTGTCATCGTATAAATAAACTAGACTAAATTACAAAGTAAATTTTAATTAAGTTTCATTTTTAAAACTGATTATGCTACTGCAAAATACACAAATTTGACATATTCAGAAACAAATGCTATAAATTAGAAATTTAAAGAGGTTATTAATGAATATTACATTTCTTACATCATTGCTATTATTATATATCATACAATTGTAGTTTCTTTAAATTGAGTGAACTCACATGAAACACACAGTAACTGTATTTGCATTCCAAATCGAATGTAGTACCACAAAGCTAACTGTAATTTCTATGCAAATTAGCTTGTTTGTATGAACATGCAAAACTCTAATGACAACTTACGCTTCTATGCAAATGAAATTACGACACTGTAATTTAATGTCCAATGTAGTATATTGATGATATATTACGATTGTTTTTACCTGAAATTCGATGTCCAATGCACTGTATTTCATCCTGATTTTCATTTCATTTGATATTATGTTTTTCAACATGTGAAAGTTGCAACCCTGTGGTAGAATAACTCCTTGAAACTTGTTGTTCTGATATTTGTTGCTTTCCGTCCAAGTACCACCGTATCGAACCGCTATTGCTGTTCCTGTCATATCTTTCCTTCATATATTCACAAAAAACATCAAAACATGATTTCATATTATTTGTTTTTATTTTTTTAGAAGAAATATCAAGTTATATTAAATTAAAAAGATCTTCAGGAGTATGTTTATACAAGTATATTAGTATGCATACATATTAGATATTTAAAGAAATATTCTTACCCTGTGTGTTTAATATGTTGTAGAAATCAAGAACTCAGTGGTTGGAGTCTACTAATGGTGTATATCGATTTAGGTTTTTACAGAGAAAAAATCTAGAACGTGGATTGAGGAAGAAAAAGAATGAGAATAAAACTGTATGTTGTAGGAATCAAGAATCAGCCGTTGGAGTTTGCCTTTTGGTGTATATTGCTTCTGCAAATTGCTAATGGTGTATATTGCTTCTGTTTTTTGCAGAGAAAAAATGTAGAAAGTGGATTGAGGAAGAAAAAGAAAAAAAAATAAAACTGTTTTTTTTTTTTCTTTTCTGTTTGCAATTTATGATGGGTAGTTTTTTTAAAAGTGTTTCAATTGTAATAGGATATGGATATTAATATTATAATATTTAAATTAAATTTGTTTATTGTTTTTTCATATTATCATTTTCCAAAAATCAAAATATATTATCCTATCTAGTATTATCTTATCCACACCATTAAAGATATTATTTAGATATTGTGGTTATTTTAAATTTTATAATCACATTTGGGTCCTTTAGAAGATAATTACGTAATAGTATACTACAAAGCTAATTATCCTGTAAAAAATACCAAATTATTATGTAGTGTAAAAAATTATTTTTAATTGAAATAACGATCAAAAAGGAAAAAAGGAAAAAAAGAAAAAAAAAAAAGGAAAAAGTTAATCCTTCAAACTTGAAATAACGATGATTTTAACACATTATCTAAGACATTCCTGAAACTGATATTCATTTTGAAATATATATATTCTGAGACTTTAAATTATATCCAAGAAATATGATATACAATTATTTAATTTCTTTTAAATATTTTAACAAAACATATTGTGGTCAATTATATCATAGTATGATACAGATGTTATATTACTTAATTTATATAAATTTAAAAATATGAGTACACAAAATTGTTTTTCTTTGAAACAAGTGTACAAAATTTTTATTAAAAAAGGGACAAATCCATACATATTTAAATAGATTTAAATTTATAATTCATATACATTTATATATATAAACAATGTTAAATTTATCCAGGCGCCCGGATAAATTTAGACCCTTTATTTGAAAGAATTGATTGATAAAGATTGGTCGAATTTTGTATGGATGTTAGTTACTCTTTTATGGATGTTAGAAAACGTAATTGTTACATTGTCAAAGACAAAGTAATTATAGAACTTCCCATTGATTGTAATTAGGCATTATATGTGAAGTAAAATAAAATTCCTCAATGATGAGTAAAATACTTTGCTAACAACCTCTGCTTTCTATATTACAACCATGATCGGTGAAACAAGCAAGAAAACGAGACACAGTGAAAATGAATTGACTATGGCTTCAACCTTTTCACCTCTTCCTTTCGTCTATCTCTCCTACTAATCATCAATTATAAACTGATGATATGGATTATTTATGTTTCAATACAACCCATTGAACCCCACACCTCTTTACCCTCACTCGTGGTCCAAAACCTCCTTCTAATTTAAACTGAAATGATTTTTCCTTTCCGCTGAAAACTTCATCAATGATTCCCGATTGATAATTCGAGTACCACAAAAACACATGATCTCTATCATAGAATCTATCCTTACCGTATACGTATTGCTGATATTTAATGAACACCTTGACAAAATCATATATCGGTTCCCAATGAGAATCGAAGTCAAGCCAAAAGTCACGGTGACGAGGGAATTCTACAGAAATACAAAATGCCAAGGTGAGGTAAGAAGGATAAGAGAAATGTGGGAACTTAACAACCACTGAATTTCCTTCGCTTTGATATTTGAACCACTCTGGTAT
This sequence comes from Euphorbia tirucalli, assembly GCA_039660915.1. NCBI lineage: Eukaryota > Viridiplantae > Streptophyta > Magnoliopsida > Malpighiales > Euphorbiaceae > Euphorbia > Euphorbia tirucalli. The sequence continues at coordinate 2,292,155 of CM077639.1, read as the reverse complement.
TTCAACTCCAGGTATAACCATTTTAAATCTTGTCTTCACCTGTGTTATAGAAAACAGAACATTATAAATAACTTACCATAAAGAGGTTAAACAGAAAAATTAGGAAAAGGAGTGGAGCTTACTTACATTGCGTGGTAAAATGGTCATTTCTTCAACTCTCCAGCATGCATCTGCCATAATCTTGTGGCGACCATTGTTGTCCAAGTTGAAGCAGTTTGAAAAATTAAATATATAATCACCTGTAATTGCAGGGAAGTTGGTTGGATTTGAGAGATATTTGAGTGCGATGGATGCAATTGATGCAGCTTGCAGCATCCCACAACCACGTGCTACGAGTGTTTTGAGTTGCCGGGGAAGCAATGGCAAACTTCGCAGTCTCTTGCAGTTTTCAGCACTTAAAAAGTTTAGTGATGGTAAAGAGACAATGTCAGTTGGGATTTCTACAATTCCACTGGAGGCAAGAGATAGCTTTTTTAATGAAGTCAAACCATTTAAAGGAGGCAATTTTGACAGTTTTGAGCAACTAAGGAGATCCAACGATTGAAGGCATTTCAACTCACACATGCATGGTGGCAGCACTTCCAAACTTTCGCAGAGCATAAGATGTATGTCTTCCAGTTTAGTTGCTGAAGAGAGATCGGGTAGCCTCTTTAAGCGACGGGAACGTTCAAGATTAAGGAATTTTAAGTTTGGAAGACGACACTGCAAGGTAATCGAAAGCTCATATGTAAACCAATACGTTTTCAAAAATATAATTACTATCTAATAATAATTCAAATACTTTTGTGAGGGAAAAACAAAATGATAATAGTGTTTATATTAATCATGATAAATGTTAGATGATAAAGTGTTTATTTTACATGGTTCAACTGAATGCATGCCTACTCCAAAAGGCTAAAAAGAACAAAAATCAATCCTCTAATTATTAACTAAAATAGTAGTGTTTATATTAATCAGCTAAAATATTAGTTTGGAGATTAAAAAGTAAAAAGTATATAGCCGCAATTAAAAAGTAATTGACATTCTCACACCTGATTTCCATGCCAAAGATGTGTAAGCTTGCTTCTGGTTAATGCAAGCATAACCAGGTTCTGCATCAAACATTGAAATGGCAAAGACTTGAATGGATAGCCATTAATGTTTACCAGCCGTAGTTTGGGCATCAATGATAAGGCTTTGAAACGGAAGTGCACCTTTTCAACTTCAACCATATTCAAGACTATGGCTTCAACTGTTTCGTCCCTCTATTAATTAAGAGAATACAATAATATCAAATGTAAATAGATTTCTAATTAGAATGAAAATATTTTTAGAAGCTGTTTCTTATGGTAGAAAATTAATTGATTTAATAATATTATAGCTAGCCAAATTATACTTTTTCATTTTGTATGTGTCTATTTAAAAAAAAAAATGTGTTCTATATACAAAAATCCACTGAACTTAACCTTGCGTAATGTTTCATCTTTTACTTCTTATTACGGATATAGTTTCTAAGCTAACATTGCTAACTGCTTGTCATTCAATTACTTTAAACCTAATTTCTAACAGCATTATTCGTAGTCACTTCAGTTGGAACAAGTATATAATTTAATACATTACCGTATTTATCGTCGATATATGAATAATATCCTTGCTATTATACAACCGACCCTTCCTCCGAGCAATTTCCTGACCCATCTCCTCCACTAAATCATGCATCTGCAGTCGATCCCATTTATCAATAGTTATCAAACACTTCTCAGTTAGTCGATTCATTCCCCGTCTCGTAAGAGAACCTAGAATATTTATAACTGAATCTTTTGTATATCCTTTGAGACAACATATGTCAAGAAATATGAGTTTCAAATCATCATCCAGTTCCTCAAAACTTAATTCTAGGATTTTCATAATACTAGGGTCCGGGAATTGATTTAATTTATCCAATTCCATTTCCCATTCCTGCGGTGTCCTTTTACATAAATGGGAACCCAACACTTTAAGAGCCAATGGAAGGCCTTGAGCATAACGTAGTACCCTCATCGACAACTCCATGTAATTCTCTGGGGGATCCTTTCGTTTGAAAGCTTTCATACTCAAGAGCTCAAGAGCATTACTTTTGTCTAATCCCTCAACCTTATATATATATATTTCACCAACATTATTGAAGACTTCTTTATCCCTGCTTGTCAAGATGATTCTACTCCCAGGACCAAACCAACCCTCACCTACACATAAAGCTTCTAATTGTTCTGGATTACTAACATCATCAAGAACAACAACCACCTTAATTCTACTCAATGAATCCTTGATATAAGTGGGTATTGAATTAAGCATTTCTATGTTCGTACTTTCAATCCCTAACAGCTGAGAGAGAAACTTTTTTTTCAAACAAATAAGTCCATTCTTTTCTGATTCTTCCCTAACACTGTGAAAGAAGTAGTAGCGGTCAAATTGATAAGATATTCGACCATAAAGAATTTCGGCAATGGTTGTTTTGCCAATGCCTCCCATGCCCCATAATCCTACAAAACGAACATCCCTTGATCCCATGCTTAAACATGGGAGAATCCTCTCAATTTGTGAATCCATCCCAACCAACCCGTTTGAAGTAGTAAAGGGGTTGGGATAAAGTCTGTGCACAATATCCTCCACAATTTTCCCAATGAATTCATCCTCATTTCTACAAAAGAAATGATGAACACATACCATGTAATGAGTTCAACTGAATTCTTTTAAAATTCATATAACAAAAATGAAATGTTTAAAAGATCTGTAGATCAGATTTTTAGTTTTTGGAAACGTATAAATGAAAAGGAATTACCTGTAATTTCTGGAATCCCAACCAGATATATCGGCTGCTTCTTCCAAAGCAGAGCACCATTTCTGGATCCTGTCTTTGCAGTTGCTCAATCGCTCCTTCTCTTTCTCGAATGCTTCTCCAAATTTCCCAGTGAGATCACTGACATCTGAGGGATCAACTTTATAGAAAATTGGCACCGCCCTTCGGCCTAATTTTTTTGTACACTCCATTATCTTCACCAGCTCATCTAGACACCACGGAGAGGATGCATAGTTTTCTGAGAAAATGATGACAGAAATCTTTGATTCTTCAATTATTCTTAAGAGAGTAGGAGAGATCTCTTCTCCTCTGTCAAGATCATTTTCATCTATGAATGTGTGGATATGTTTTCGATCAAAAGCAGCGTAGAGATGGCTGGTAAAATTATGGCGAGTATCAGAACCTCTGAAACTCAAAAAAACATCATAGCTAATTTTAGTGAGACTAGTTGCAGATGAAGAAGCCATTTTCAGCAGTTAGAGAAAGCTCAGATGGAAAAATGAAGAGGTAAAGCTAAGTATTTATAAACACAATAGCTTCAACGAAGCTTCCATGAAATTGCAAGGAATTAAAGAGACACTGCTTTTGGATCTGAATATCAAATTCTACCAAATTTTTGCAATTGAGATTAAATTTCAAACAGTAAATGGTGGGGACACAACTTTTGAAATTGCAGCAAAAGACAAAAGAAAAAACAGCTATGGAAAAAAGTTCCTAAGTGCTTTTGATCCACTTCTTCTTTTTCTTTTTCCACGTTTCACACAAAATACACACTTTCCTATGTTTGACTTACACATATATACTTCCCAATCTGCATTTCAATGGAGGATTTGTACGTAATTTATATATGGGTCATTGCTATTTTGATATATAGATATAAAAAAAGAAAAAAACTCATCGTTAAATTCCAAGTGAAAATATATATTCAGTGACAAATTTGAAGATTAATTATATGTAGGGGTTGAGCAGTAGTGCAATATTTAAGAATATGGATTATATGTAAGGCTCAAAATTGATAGCATGTTTTGATAAATCAGAGTTTTATTAAAATTAATAGGATCCAACCTAGCTATTAATTGGAAAGGCTTTAATTTAAAAGCTTTAAAAAAAAAAAAGTGATTTATATATAAAAAAATAAAATAAAATGAAGTGTACCAATCTGTGGTAGTGATTGGTACTCCCAGTCCCCAAACCAGAGTGTGAAGCCGAGCTGCAATAAACAAAGGGTTGTCTATCTTAAATTAAGGATATGGTTTTTACCTTTCCAATGAATAATCAACATATGTAGAATGAGCATTGGAAAACGAAAACTAAAATGAGATAATAGAAAACGTAATTATTACTTATAAAGGCACAGTAATTCTGGAACTTTCCGTTAATTATAATAAGCCATCATAAAAGAAAATGTCTCCATGCTAGAATAAGGGCTTTTTGTTCGATTTCTATGATTTCCTTCTTTTTTTCATTGGATTATAATCCTTTTTTGTGTTATTTATTTCATTGGGTGACTATCTTAGCGGATTTACTTGTATGAAAAAAAAAAAAAAAATGGATTGCTAACTTAAAATCCTTTTGTCCCTAATTTATTTGATATGTTTGAGTATAAATGCTGATATTTTATTATTTAATGAAAAAAAAATCTCTTGAGAAAAATAATTCCTTTATAGTCAACTTTATTAAAATTTTGACTTATAAACAAATTAAAATAAAAATGTAACAAATGGTATTTTAGTAAATTAATAATATATCGTATAATGATGGAAAAAGGTTCAAAATAGACGGAGGGATGTATTAATTAATATAACAGAAACAAAACATAGGGAAGTGGTTATTAAATTGGCAAAATAGAGAAAGATCTTAATGTATTTTGGTATGTCTCAGGGTGTTCATCGCTGTTTACCCAATAAATTATAACATTAATTTCTTTCGTTGCAAAAAGTTTACCGAAAGGAATGAATTCAAAGTCAAAAATCCAACAAATACAACAAACGGCTCGAATATTAAGCCTTGCGTTAAAGGAGAGAATACATGATTAAGTACAAAGATGAAGAGATTAGTCTAAGCTCATTCGTACTCTATATTCAGCCATAAGTACAAAGATGTGATAGTTTTCACCGGATTCTGGCGTGGTCAGCGGTATTTTTCATGGTTAACGGTAATTTTGACTTTTAATAAATAAGTGGAAAGTGGACCTAGAAAGGCAGCATGCTTCCTGTTCTGATAAAGCAAAATATTCCACTTATAATGGCTTATCCATCAAAGATTCCTTCCACGTGTCCTTTTAACTTTTTTTAATACCTATTGTCTTTTCTTTTTCTTTTAATCAAATAAAACGACAATTTTTAATTTAATTATTTATATTTGACATATTACTTGGTTTAAATTAAATTCCCCAATCCAATTTCTTTATTTTGTTTCACTGATTAAATTTTACTCTATTGTACAAGTAGTCATATATCAACCGAGTTTTTCTTATCAATATATATATATATATATTACTTAATATAGAAAAAAAATGCATTAATTTGATAATTATTTGGATATATCTACAATTTGACTAAACGCATTAAAAAATTAATTGTCGTTGGATTTGGACATGAGTCCTTTAGTGGTTTTTCAACAAATAATGTTGTTTTGAATGTATGATTTTAGAAAGTTGCTTTTCATAATTTGTTGATTGCATAATACTAATGTGGAGGAAATATCCTAAATACTTGCCTTTAATTAGTAGGATGGTTTTCTTGGATTGGATAAATTAATGATCATTCTTTAATTAACATCCAATTGTATTGAAATATATAATAAAGAGAAGAAAAAGTAGAGAATCAAACATGCTATATATTTAATAAAAATGCTATAATATTTTTTTTTATAAAATATTAATTTAGTTCTCGAACTAGTGACTTACGTGTGGTCATATCAATTAATAAAATCACAAAAAACCTGAGTCGAGCTATTAGCTAGGTTGTTTATTTATGACCAAAAACAATTTATCAATTAATAAAAGTATAACAAACAATAAATATCAATATCAAGTTCTACTACAAGAAATATTAGATTTAGCAACAAAAATACTTACACCAAAAAGATGACATTTAGTAGTAATATTTAAAATTTACTGCTAAAAAGAACATTTAGCCATACTTATATCAAAATTTTGTTGTAAATCCTTACGGCTACAATATTATAGCAATAATATGACACAATTTTATATTGTTGCCATAACTTATAGCAACAATAAAATTTTTATTGCATTTTGTTGCTACAAAGTTGTGACTCTAGGTATTTGCAGCAAAAAGTTAATATAATTTTGCAGCTAAATGTATTTTCTGGTAACAATTTTTAAATGTTACTGCTAAATGTGCTCTTTAGCAACAAAATTTATTTTGCTACTAAATCCAACATTTCTTATAGTGTTAACATTTTTTAATGTAAAAAACAATAGATAAAATTGGCAATAAATTGACAAATTGAAGGATAAATATATATATAATCATCAATGAAAGAACTTTTACCTGTCTATGTTAACTTCATGGCTAGCAATCTCAAGATCGTGGCTATCAACAGCAACCTTATGAGCTCCCATGCTGCATATATCTCCAATTTTATTTTCTATTGAAAAATTTTTGCCACTAATAGTTTGATATTAATTCAATTTCATTGACATGAATAAAGAAAAAATGTTTTTATAAAATGCAGTAAATTATTCATAGTAAATAAACAATGATATTGTTATTTTTGAAAAAAAAAAAAAAAAAAGATTTACCTTGAGCTAACCAAACAAAATTGATAAATGGTGATTCCAATTCCAATTCCGTATCATTCCCTTTTTGATTCCAATTCCGATTCCTATGTCCAAACCAAATGCCCCCTTAATGGATACAAATGAGGTAAATAAGATGTAATTATCAAAAAGAAAAAAAGAGGCAATGAGATTAGTAACATGCCATCTTAAAATAATAAAGGAAAAGAAAAGAAAAGAAAATTAAGAGAATTTTAGTATCATATGAACAATAACAAAAAAATTAAAAATTAAAAGAGTTGTTGACTTAGAGTAAAATTTTTAGAATATGATTAGTTCAAGGTACATTTATAATAATTAAGAACACAGATTAGGACATTAAAAAAAAAAAAAAAAGAGAAAGAAGTGTTGCAATTACCTTTTCTCTCCAGCTGTCCACAAATTCGTCACTTCCCAAGTTAATAATTATAATTTATATGATAACGTAGAGCAAAAGAAGTTATAGAAGAAAAAAGAAAAAGCAAGTTTTTTTTTTATAATTTGATATTTTTTTTTTTTAATGTTTGATATTTTTTCTTTTGAAAAACTCAGTGATTTCTCCATTTATCTTTATCGTACCGACTGAAATAGAAAAATCCATATGATAAGAATGGTAGAAAGAAAGATAAAATGTAGTATGATGATAAAGCGTGTGTTGATTTCAACGTAGAAACAGGTAAATTAAAGAGTATATAAGAATTATAGACAAAATCATATATTTCCTTTATACCTCGTAAACAAAAAATGTGATTTCAATCAAATTAAAGCAATCTGGATGTTAAGTATGATTTGTGTATTTCAATCAAGTTAAATCAATTTGAATTTTACGTCCAGAACCAAATTAATAAAATCAAAAGAAAAATGAGTTGCCCACAATGTTAGAGCAAATAAACTAGCTATTTTTTGAATTTTAACTTGGACAAGCTTACAACCTTTTAATCGAAATTAAAAATTAATAGAGTTAACTTGAGTAAAATGTTAGAATATAATTAGTATTCAAGTAACTATTTTTTTAACACAAAAAAACGAACATAAAAGAAAAGAGAAAGAAGTGTCTTTAATAACTTTTTTTTAAGGGTTAGTTTGGGATTGCTTTTAGTAGTCTTGAAATAGCTTTCAGCCAGAGTAAGGGGAACCTTACTTTAGTTGAAAGATGCTTTTGAGACTGCAGAAAAGTCAGATTATATTCAGGAAAGTACTGGAAAAACTGTGAGGCATCTACTCGCTGAGCTGGCACTTGGAGGGAAAACTAATTTGGGCTAATTTGGGGAAATAGGTTCTAGCGGGAAACCTAGCGAAAATGACGGAATCAGTTCCAACTAAAATCCCCAAATTCATTTCTTCTATTAGCTTCTATTAGCTTCTCTTAGCTTCTATCTTCTATTTTTCCCTTCTTGTTTTCATTTTCCTCTTGCTGTGTATAAATACTCTGTAGTTGATCATTAAAGAAATAATGAAGAGTTATTGATTTCTTCTCTTCTCATTCGGTTCATATGGTATCAGAGCTCATAGTATTCATCCTGAGCATATAACAATGGTGCGGCGAAAGAAGAATAGAGAGATCCCTGCAGCTGAGCTATTTTCCGATGAGGAATCCGATCACGAAGGATAAACTCATTTCGTCCAAGATCAGAATTACGATTTTGGCAGAGATCGAGCAACCGGTTCTACAGGTATGTACTTACAACAGAGTCACGATAATCCTGGTGCTATGATTATCAATTTTCAACTTACTGGCAAGAACTACATTGCTTGGAGAAGAGCTATGATTCGTGCGCTCACCATAAAAGAGAATATCGATTTTGTCATGAAAGATGAAGTTGTTCCAGAAATCGATTCACCAGGATATCAGAGGTGGTTAAAGCAGGACTGTTTGGTTACTGCGTGGATCATTAACAATATGGATAAGGAAGTGGCTGAAGGTTTCCAATATGTTTCTTCTTCTCGATCATTATGGAAGGATCTTGAGCATCGTTTTGGCATGAGCAATGGTCCCCTTCTCTATCAGATTCAGAGAGAAATCAGCTTATTGACTCAAGGTAATTTGGCTATTTTGCAATATTACAATAAACTGAAGAAACTTTGGGATGATATGAATTTTTTAACTCCGGTTCCTAGCTGTCATTGTGGAGCCTCTAGAACTTGTGCTTGTAATGCGTTTCAAAGAATTGCAGATGCTACAGAGGAAACAAAATTAATTCAATTTCTCATGGGACTAAATGAAGCATATGATCATGTGAAAAATCAGATTTTATTAATGGATCCCTTGCCCAATCTTAACAAAGCATACTCTATGCTTTTGAAAGTAGAAAAGCAACATGAGATTTCAATAGAGCATGCTACAAAGATGGCTAGTATGGTGCAAATTGACAAGAAGACTAATGGAGGACAATTTTCTTATGGATCACAGAAGAAAGAAAATGATTCTAAGGATGGTTTGAAATGTGACCACTGTGGTAAGCCTCGACATGAAAAAGCTAATTGCTGGAAATTGGTTGGTTATCCAGATTGGCATCCAAAATCTAAAGGCAAGAATCTTGCACATTCAAACAAACCAAGGGTGAACCGGGCTAACAATGTTACCACCACTTATTCGTCTCCATATAGCAGCGATTCTGAAGGAGATACAGAACAGAAAGGGATGGAACAACCTAACATGGCTTTTATGCTTCAAGAGGTTTATAAAATGTTAAAGGGGAAGAAGGCGGTTAATCCACTACAATCATCTACGGATTTTTCAGCTTTTGCTGGATTTTCTGGTAAGAATTGTCTGTCTACTCCTGCTAATGATTGTGGGATTTTAGAAAGTGGAGCAACTGCACATATGACAACCAAATATGAATTGGTTTTCTAAAAGCAAAACACTACTTGCACAAACTGTTTTGTTACCTGATGGCACTGTTACACGGATCACACATATGGGAAATGTAACACTACATGCTGATTTTGTGCTTCAGGATGTACTTCATGTACCAGCTTTTCAGTATAATTTACTATCAATTGGATAGTTGCTATGACAGACTAATTTGGAAGTTGTTTTTCATGATGCCTATTGCTACTTGCGGGATAAAGGGAGTCACAAAATTTCTGCTGTGGGATGGTTAGTTGATGGCTTATATTTGTTGGACTCAAAGTCATTTTCTTCCACTATTATTAATAAAGTACAGAGTCTCTGTATGTTTTCAAGTGTTACAGATAATAAACCTGATGTTTGGCACCTTAGACTTGGGCATGCCTCCTTAGATGCTCTTAGTCATATTGATGCTATTAATGTCAATAATGATTCTTCTAGTTGTAAAATTTGTCCTTGTGCTAAACAACATAGGCTGTCTTTTGTGTGAAGTTCTATTAAGACAACACAGGCTTTTGCTTTATTGCACATTGATCTTTGGGGCCCATATAAAGAGCCTTCTATTACTGTTGCTCGCTATTTTCTAACATTAGTGGATGATTTTACAAGAATGACTTGGGTAATATTGCTGCAACATAAGTCACAGGCTATCACAGCTCTGGATGTTTTTTTTAATATGGTTTCTTGCCAATTTCAAGCTAATGTGCAGGTTATTCGTAGCGATAATGGCACTGAGTTTATTAATGAGAAAAGCAGGCAATTGTTTCAGGCACGTGGAATTGTCCATCAAACTACATGTGTTTATACCCCACAACAAAATGGGTTTGTTGAATGCAAACACAGACATCTTTTAGAGGTAGCTCGTGCTTTGTTATTTCAGGCCTCTCTTCCAACAAAATTTTGGGGTGAAGCCATTCTTATGGCTGCTTCTATCATTAATGTGTTACCTATGCATTTTTTGTCTTGGGTAACCCCTTTTGAGAAGTTGTATGGACCGGCCCCTGATTATGACATGTATCATGTTTTTGGATGTTCTTGTCACTATACTGATGTGTTTCCTATTAAGGATAAATTTGGTTCTAGGGCACGGTATGGTATTTTTCTGGGTTTTGCAGAGGGCAAAAAGGGGTATAAGGTCTTGGATCTCGATACTCAGAAGTTTGTTACTTCCAGGGATGCTGTTTTTCATGAAATGTGTTTCCCTTTTGCTTCTTCTCAGGCTTTCACTGAGGTTTCAGCTGCTCTTCCCTCTGCTGTTCCGTCATCCAGTCCTTTGCGTCGCTCTTCGCGTCCTACAACTAAGCCCAGTTGGCTACGTGATTTCGTCTCTTGTACTCAATTAGAGACAGCAAATGTTTCTAATTTGCCACTATTTCTAGGTATTTCCGCTCCTCACAAAAGTTTTTTAGCTAACATTTCACAAGTTAAAGAACCGTCATCTTATTTTGAGGCGTGCAGAGATCCTAAATGGGTTGGGGCTATGGAAACTGAATTGGCTGCATTAGAGGCCAATCAAACCTGGAATATAGTGCCTTTACCTGCAGGAAAACGCCCTTTGGCTACAAAATGGGTTTATCGAATCAAGTACAAACCCACAGGTGAAGTTGATAGATATAAAGCCCGGTTAGTAGCTAAAGGCTTTAATCAAGTTTTTGGGGTGGATTACTTAGAAATTTTTAGCCCTGTTGCCAAAATTGTTACAGTTCTAGTTTTTTTGGCTATTGCAGCTGCTCGCGGATGGCTTGTTCATCAAATTGATGTTAACAATGCCTATCTTCATGGGCATCTTGATGAGGATCTGTATTTGCTTCCACCTCAGGGCTATCACAAAGTTCCTTCCGGGTCTGTTTGTAAACTTGTCAAGTCTCTTTATGGGCTTAAGCAGGCTGGTCGCCCATGGCATAAAGAGTTGTCTACCAAACTGTTGGCTTATGGTTTTGTTCGTTCTAAGAATGATCACTACTTGTTTACAACTGCTACTTTAAACTCTTTTCTGGCTGTCTTAATCTATGTTGATGATATATTAGTTATGGGTTCTGATGATGTTCAAATTTAGGCTATCAAGGATCATTTACATACCCTTTTTACTATTAAAGACATGGGTGTTGCCAAATATTTTTCGGGTATTGAATTGGCTTAATCTGATTCTGGCATATTGTTGACTCAGACTAAGTATATTTTAGATATGTTACAGGATGCAGGAGTTATTGATGCTGTTTCTGTTTCTAATCCGATGCAACAAAATGTCCAATTGGAACAGCAGGGTGAACCATTACTTGATCCTGTTGCTTATCGACGGATAGTGGGACGGCTGTTATATCTTGGTTTCTCCAGGCCTGACATTTGCTACGCCACACAGCAGCTCAGCCAGTACATGCAACATCCTTGTCAACATCATTATGAAGCTGCGATTCATGTGCTCAAATATCTGAAAGGTACTCTTTCTTATGGCTTGTTCTATCCTCGTGCTTCTAATCCTACAAAGGTTGAAGCTTATTGTGATGCAGACTGGGGTAGGTGTAAAATCACTAGGAAGTCTTTGACTGGTTATTGTATTTTCTTGGGATCAGCCATGGTTTTTTGGAAAACAAAGAAACAGGCTACGGTTAGCAGGTCTTCCACTGAGGCTGAGTATAGGAGTATGGCTACTACTGGATGTGAATTGAAATGGTTGAGTTATTTGTTGAAAGATTTCTGTATTCAATTACATATCTTGTTCCTTTGTACTGTGATAACAAGTCAGCAATTGCCTTATCCAAGAACCCAGTCCATCATGAACACACAAAGCATATTGACATTGATTGTCATCTGATTCGTGATTATGTTAAGCAGGGTTTTGTTTGCAGCACTCCTTTTGTTCCTAGTTCACAGCAATTTGCGGATCTTTTCACAAAGTGTTTGAGCCATGATTATATGATGCCTTTGTTATCCAAGATGAACATTGTTCAATCTGTTTCATCTTGAGGGGGGGCTGTGAGGCATATACTTGCTGAGCTGGCACTTGGAAGGAAAACTAATTTGGGCTAATTTGGGGAAATAGGTTCTAGCGGGAAACCTAGCGAAAATGACGGAATCAGTTCCAACTAAAATCCCCAAATTCATTTCTTCTATTAGCTTCTCTTAGCTTCTATCTTCTTCTATTTTTCCCTTCTTGTTTTCATTTTCCTCTTGCTGTGTATAAATACTCTGTAATTGATCATTAAAGAAATAATGAAGAGTTATTGATTTCTTCTCTTCTCATTCGGTTCATAAAAACATTTAAAATTATTTTTAAAGAAAACAACGAAATCTAGCTTTTTCTGACAATACTTTCACTAACAGCAATCCCAAACTGGTCCTAAGTTGCCCCAAAAATTTTTCTCTTAACATTGAAAAATAATTCCAACCATTTTCTCGAGTTAATAATTATATGATAATTGGGAGTAAAAGAAATCATAGAAGAATAAGAAATTAAAAAAAAAAACAAAATTTTTATATTTATTTCTATTTCGTTTGAAATTCCTAATACATTTTCTAACTATTTTTATGATACCAATTTAAAAACAGGGACAAGAAAGATTGAAAAAAAAAAATATATTCAAATACGTAAAAATGTGTGTCGTGTCTAAAATTGCCACCCCTAATTCCTACCATTTTTTGAAGGCAATAATTATATGACATTGGAGAGTAGAAGAAATTGAAGAAGAAGAAGATTAAACATTTTATAGTAATACTTCTTTATTTTGAGCTACTCAGTACTTTATCTCTTTATCTTTATCATAATTAGTGAAAACAAAAATAGCTCACATGATTAGAAAGGTAAAGAAAAAAGATAAAGTGTAACTGACAGTAAAAATATGTATTGATTTGAATGTGGACACATGTAAATTAAAGATTATATAAGAATTGTTCACAGAAGCATACCTTGCCTTTATACTTTTGTAAACCAAAATTGTGATTTCAATCTAAATAAATAAATCTAGATCTTACTTTTTGAACAATTTAATTAGCGTAATGAAATCAAAAGAAAATAATTTATCAAGAATGCTATGTTTGGAGTTTTTACTTGGACAGATTTAGATTCTTTTAATTGATACAAATGAGGTAAATAAGATGTAATTATCAAAAAGAAAAAAAGAGGCAATGAGATTAGTAACATGCCATCTTAAAATAATAAAGGAAAAGAAAAGAAAATTAAGAGAATTTTAGTATCATATGAGCAATAACAAAAAAATTAAAAATTAAAAGAGTTGTTGACTTGAGTAAAATTTTTAGAATATGATACATTTATAATAATTAATAACACATATTAGGACTTAAAAAAAAAAAAAAAAAAAAGAAAAGAAAGAACTGTTGCAATTACCTTTTCTCTCCAGCTGTCCACAAATTCGTCACTCCCCATATTAATAATTATATGATAACGTAGAGCAGAAGAAGTTGTAGAAGAAAAAGAAAAAGCAAGTTTTTTTTTTTTTTTTTAATGTTTGATACTTTTTTTCTTTTGCAAAACACAGTGATTTCTCTATTTATTTTTATTATGCTAACTGAAATAGAAAAATCCATATGATAAGAATGATAGAAAGAAAGATAAAATGTAATATAACAATAAAACTTGTGTTGATTTAAACGTAGCAACAGGTAAATTAAAAAGTATATAAGAATTATTAACAAAATCATACATTTCCTTTATACCTTGTAAACAAAAAAATGTGATTTCAATCAAATTAAATCAATCTCGATGTTAAGTATGATTTGTGTATTTCAATCAAGTTACATCAATTTGAATTTTACGTCTCGAACCAAATTAATAAAATCAAAGAAAAATGAGTTGCCCACAATGTTTGAGCAAATAAACTAGCTATTTTTTGAATTTTAACTTGGACAAGCTTACATCCTTTTAATCGAAATTAAAAATTAATAGAGTTAACATCCAAAAATAATTCCAACCATTTTCTCGAGTTAATAATTATATGATAATTGGGAGTAAAAAAAAAATCATAGAAGAAAAAGAAATTTAAAAAAAAAAATTATATTTTTATATTTTTCATTTGAAATTCCTAATATATTTTCTAACTATTTTTATGATACCAAATTAAAAACTGAGACAAGAAATATTGAAAAAAAAAAAAAAAAAAAAATTCCATGTCTGGCTTAGGAGTATACGAGAGTAGGGGTGGCAACGGTCCGGGTGCGGGTGCGGGAGTGCATTCCCCACTCCGCCCCCAATGATTGCTGGGGCGGTTTCGGTGATTCCCCATTTAACATTTCGGGGATTTTTTCACCCCCATCCTCAACCCGCGCGGGCGCCTACGGGTTTCGATGAATCCCCGTCCACCCATATCCAATAAATAAAATAAAATAATATTATTTTAATAATCATTTTAACATTCAATAACCAAAATACAAATTCTACCACATTACAAATGTGGTTTAACATTAAATATTCAAAGTACAAAATATATCCAATATTACAAATATTTAAGTTCCAAGTGAACTTTCTTTGAACAATTTGAAATTGAAGTCCAATCATTTAAGAGCTAGGACTTGGTTTTGTTGTTTTGTTGTGATTCGTATTTTCATCATCCTATAAGAATAAAAGCAAATATTAGATGCATAGAATAATAAATAAAAAAATTAAATATCAAAAGTTAAAAACTATCTGAAGAACATCCATATCTTTGTTTATGTTCCACAACAATGAATACATAACTGATTTAGAATCTAAAAACACAAGTATTCATTATATTAAAACATTTAATACATAACTTTGAAGTAAAGTAAATTAATAAGTAACTATTTATAAGTATAATACCTTTTACTTCAACTTCTAACCAACTTTGAGTGCATATCAATGCTTCTACCATCTCAGAATTAAGACTGCTACGAGACTCACTTATAACTCTACCACCTGTACTAAAAGCTGACTCTGAAGCCACAGTTGACATGGGAATTGCAAAAATATCCCGAGTAATTAATCGCAACATAGGGAACTTGAGGCAATTTTTCCACCAACCAAGTAAATCAAATTCTTCTTTCCTTGGTAACAAACGCTCCTCCAAATAATGATCAAGTTCAACCCCAACATTTTCAATAGATTGTTCAGAAGCAGCAACAAATTGTTCAAAGTTGGATATTTCTCCATCTCTTTGAACTTGGTGAGTTGGCGATAATTCATTATTTTTTTGCGATAATTAGCTTGACCTAATTAGGAATTAATTAACATTTCTTTATATATATATATATATATATATATATATGCGGGTTTTATACTGGGATTTATTCTGGAGCGGGGCGGGGATTCCCATGGTGCGGGGATAGTACTCCCCGCGCCCACGCCCGTTTAAGTACTAGGAGTAAAAAAATCCCCACCCCCATCCCCATAGGGAATAATATCGGTTATTCCCCACGTCCGCCGATTCAGATCCCCATGGTTTTCGGGTAATCCCTATCCCATTGTCACCCCTATACGTGAGTTCTAGAAAAAACTATACATTTTATTTTCCTCTATTTTTTATATGGTTTTTGTTTTTTTTGTTTTATTTCTTTACTAATATGGCAATTCACACGCGTAATGCGAGGATTGGGACGTACTCTAATCAATTGTACGCTTAAAAAATTATTAAGCGTGCGATTGACGCTAAGTCGGTGGTGTCAATCCTTTACCAAATTAAAAACTCGCAATCAACATAACCGACTCTGAATTTGAACAAATCCTAGCCGTATGTTATCCTTTTATCAATTTGATCTCAGCCTTCCATTTCGTCTTGACTTATCTATAAGTACAAGCCCTGTCTTTCCTAACCAGCAGTCGGTCTTATCGCTTTGGATTCTAGTGTGTTTGCGATGTCTTTTCGTTTCTTGCTGTTTCTCTTTGTCGTTGCTTCTTTATTTGATTTTGTTCAGGGATAGCATCTATTGGCCTGATTTTGCTGCTACAATGGTTATGCAACTTTTCTTCCGATGCTTGTTTGTTTGATTTAGTTCATGGATTTCAGTCTGGTAATTCTTTTTATGCAAGGAGAGCATCTACTGGCCTGTTTTTTCGGCTACAATGGTTTTAGGGTTTCGACTTTTCTTCCGACGCTTGTTTGTTTGATTTAATTCATGGATTTAAGTCTGGTAATTCTTTTTAATGCAAGCAGAGCATCTATTGTCCTGATTTGCGGCTACAATGGTTATGCAACTTTTCTTCCGATGCTTGTTTGTTTGATTTAGTTCATGGATTTCAGTCTGGTAATTCTTTTTGTGCAAGGAGAGCATCTACTGGCCTGTTTTTTCGGCTACAATGGTTTGAGGGTTTTGACTTTTCTTCCGACGCTTGTTTGTTTGATTTAATTCATGGATTTCATTCCGGTAAACTTTTTAATGCATCTACAGGCCATTTTTTCGGTTACAATGGTTATTGGGGTTCAACTTTTTTTCCGATGCTTGTTTTTTTGATTTCGTTCATGGATTTCATTCTGGTAATTTTTATATGCAAGGAGAGCATCTATTGATTCTGCCCTTACGATGCATCTAATGGTATTTGGTGATTCTTCTTAAGATATCTTGCTTGAAGCTTGTACGCTACATTTATTGGATTGATTATGTGATTTGGCAAGTTTAGGAAGTTTTTAGGATTTGAGCAATTTTATTGCATAACCGAAAATCGGGAATATTCGGATATCTGTGATCACGGGTTTATATTGGTTAAAAGTTAATCTGATTCATTTTGTTTTAGTTACATGGCTAAGATCACAAATAGCTTTTTGATAGGATTACGACTTGTTTTCTTCAGGATCTTTTGCTTACATGTCTTTCATGAATAACCTAATCTCACTTGGTACTGTTTTTGGAATGGAAGACCAACCGAAGATGATCTGTTTTTGATGCAGGCTTTATTAGAAGGGCTCTATCGGTTTCAACTATGACTAGACAGGGAGCTTTGCCTTCTTAATGTATTTACGTTTGATAGTTTTCTCGCGTTAGTGAATAACAATGTTCGTGATTTCCCTTTACCTAGGAAACTTAGTTGCTCTGGCTGGATATGTGGTGTCAGGTGTTTCAGAAATAAATGGAGTTGAAGTGATCAGGAAGTTTTGCTTTTCAGCCTTCAAACATAATTTTCTTTTTTGCCTCCTCAGATATCATTTTTCCTCGTTATGAGACATTTTCTCAAGGAGAGGAACTTCTCTGTAGCCGTGGGACTGTATATGTGTCTTCTAATGATTTGATGAGATATGGATTGCGCTTGATTGAGGGGGCTTTCTAAGACATCGCTTTTCTATTACTTGTATGCGTAAATTTGCTAGGTAGTTTTGGATGCCGAGCCTTGGTTTCCTATTTCTCAGGGATTCACCGAAAATCACAGAAAATGGGAAATTCATTTGCTTTAGAAGTTACGTTGCCTAAGATAGATTCGGAGATCATGCTTTTATCTTCATGTGGAGAATATGCACCGAAGTGGTGATCAGGGAGCTATTGCTGTTTTATACCTCCTGTTGTTTGTTTCTTTTAATCCTTCTCTGGAACTAAGGAATCTGAGTTGGCCAAATGTGTTTTGTTAGGGTTCTCTAGTTCAAGCCGATACAAGCGTGTTCAGAAGGAGTTGCTATGAAGTATTGCATTTCTTTTTTGCATGCATATGTTTCTGCTTATATACTCTTTTAGAGGTTTTAATTTTTCTATGAATTTTTTCCTTTTTTGTGCATTGAGCAAATCAATGGCTGGAGAAGTGGATTCTGTTAACAGAAGCATAGTCTTTTTTTGCCTACCAACAGATGAATCAAGGACTACACGGTTTGAGATGGATTGAAGGGGGTTCTCTTGGGCCTTGCTTTAACTTTAAATTATGGTTTGATACTTATTGCATGGTGGTGGATTTTCTAAGTGTTAGTTTTGGCTTCTCAGGAATTAATCATAGGTTGGAGAATTTTGGGGCTTATGCGTCGAAAGTGCCTGGATGATCAGGGAGCAGTTCTAATTTAGTAACTGTTTATTGTGTTCCATTCACTATTCTGTAGTAGTTAGTTTTTAAATAGAATTAGCACTTGAGTCATTTCGGTTACATGTTTTCAGGGGTTCACCATCTTGATTCACAGGACAATAGACTGGCCGTTGGGAAGTTTTTTCTTTTACTTTGTACACATAAAGCAGTTATTGCAAAGATTTGTTCTCTGACAATGAATTTTTTTTTTTTTTTTTTTTTTTGTGCATGAAGAGTTAAAAAAGAAAAAATCATTGTCAGAGAACAAATCTATGCAACTTCTTCTTTATATGTACAAAGTAAAAGAAAAAATTGGGAGCAGTCCTTATTAATAATCATTCTATTTATTGTGTTCTGTTACTTAGTAACGGCAACTAAAGTTATTCTTTCTAAACTGAATCAGCAGTTAAGTTAGTTGTTGGATTCCCCAAGTGTAGTTGTAATTTTTCAGGAGTCAATCACAGCTTGGAGAAGTATGTTGGCTAGAATCTTGTTGTGCATGGAAATGTCTGGGAGCATATTTTATTTGTTATTTATGTTGTAGTGTTAGTTAATAATGGTACACTTTAATTGTTAGATTTCATTTATAATCAACTCCTAAGTTAATTTGATTGCATTTTTTTCAGGGTTTTATATGGATCACAGTAGTTAATAATGTTTGCAGTTAATTAGTTTTCAGTTAGAATTAACACCTAAGTTAATTTGATAACATGTATTTTTCAGGTTGTGTATGAATTACAGTAATATTTTGAGTGAGGACTGTCTGGAAGTATATCTTTCCCTTGTTTTTATGAATTAATTTTGCCTGCTTTTTTGTTATCCCCTTGATTTATAATTTTCTTGTAGTGATATTTCTATTTTTCAGTTAGTTTTTATATTTTGAGGTTGGGTTTTGTATCTTGACTTGTATCTTGACTTGCACTAGTTGTGTTGAATTGTCTTGTGGAAAAAATGTGTGACACTTGATCTTCTTTTTTTTTTTCTTTTAATTTTTGAAATGATATAGGCTATTTGTTTTGTGCTGTTTCTTTTTCATCGGTGTATGTAGCAGCTAGTCCCTAGTTGATAGAAATTCTCATGCTGAATTGTTTGGTTGCATTATTATTTCAAAGGGTCAAATTTGAGGAATATGAGCACGTATTTGGAGCTGTCAGGAAGGTTTCTGTTACCTGTACTACATCTTTTTTTAAGACTAACATTATTGACTCGATTTTGTTATGTTTCTGACTTCATTTTGTTTCTTCATATGATTACTTGTTCCATGTCAACATTTTATTTTTCTGCAGAAATATTTTAGAACTGGAGATCTAGATTTTGATATTTGATTGAGGATTTGTGATTTGATGAAAAAGGGGCTTCTTGTATCTTGGCTTCTTACAATTTTATTTATGATTTTGTGCTTTCTGAATAGATGACAATTTCAGGTGGCTTTCCAGGTTGCAGCAACATGCAGAGAAATATTGGAGTTCTGTTCTGTCGGAGTTTTGTCTTTTCATCTACAAATTAAGTGACTGCTTTATTTGTTCTTTTTTTACTGTTTTCAAATGCTGCTCTAAGGTTTGATTGATGTGTATATTCCATTTCGATTGCTAATTATTGCTGGTCACTTGTGCTGTATTGTTTTCATTCCAGTAATTTGTTTTTCTCTAACAAGAAATGGAACCCTAATCATCTCCATTTTTTGTGTCTTCATATCTTATGATATTGAATTTTCACTGTTCCTTTTGGTTGCGAATAAATACTGTTTTGAAAATGAATAGTAGCTTAAGATTTTCATGTTCCATTGAGGGGTGGTTGGATGAAGAAAGCCTTTGGTGAACAAACTGTTTGGAATTTTTAGATGCTTAGTTCTGAGATGGTAATGTAAGTTGTTTCCCCTATCTATAAATTTCTAGCTCTTAATTATGGAAGTTGTTTTTCCAAGTCTTACTATTTCTGGCCCTTAATTAATGCAACTGACAGTTTGCAATTTAATCTTCATCCTTCACGTCTGTGTATTTTTTGACACTGATTTTTTGTTGTTCCTTTTGGTTGTGGAGTTATTCATGTTTTGAAAACTAAAGGTCATGTTGGATGGAGAAAACCTTCGGTGAACAGTCTGTTTGGATTCTTAGATGCTTAGTTCTGAGATGGTACAGTAAGTTGTTTTTCCTGTCTATAGTTCTTAATTAGTGGAACTGATATTTGGCCTTTAATTAGTTGTTTTTCCTGTCTGAATTAGTTGTGATTTTATCTCAAAACATACAGCATTCTGTCCGGAAAGTTCCGCTCTTTCTGCATTCTTTAATGCTGAAGATTTTTTTTTAATGTTAATTTTGAAACTAGATTTTTTATATTTATCCAATTTTAGTGAATAAGTTTTTCCAAAATTATCCGGAGTTCAACATCTATTGTGTGTTTATGATATTTGTTTTGTTTGTTATCTTCACAGATATCATTTGCTATTGCCCTCAGAGGCTTGTGGAAGTTGTTACTTTGTAGAGCTGGTATTTTTGAACCGACTCGAGAACTGTTAAAGAATCAGAAAAATAGCCTGAAATTTTGTTTTGAGGTTGTGAAAATCTCTTTGTTATGGTTGATTGTTGACAATGGTTTATTTTCAAGTGCTGTCAGACAAGGAGATGAGAAATCATAGCACTAGTGATTTTGTTATGATTTGGCAGTTAAGATGTCTTTGTCCGTGAAACAAATTCTCTCCATTACAATTGATTGTTGACATATAGAATCATTTCAGAATTCAGTGTAAATTGGTCATTTTGGAGGGTTATCAGATAAAGAGATGAGGAATTATAACACTAGTAGTCGGTAATAATTGTTAATTCCCAATGTTATAGATGAAGTTCAGCTCGTTATTGGTCTTCCCAAAAAAAAAAAAAAAAAAATCAGCATACAGTTGACATACCAATATGCTGGAAATATGGACTGGTTTGATTGTTGCCGGTATGGTAGTTGCTAGGTTTTGTGATTTATAGAACAATGAGATGTCCCTCTGGTCTGCTTGGTTGCTAGGTTTTGTGATTTATAGAACAATGAGATGTTCCTCTGGTCTGCTTGGTTGCATTTTGGTGCTTGCACATGGAGAAATGTTATCTGCTTTGAGGTTTGTTTGAAGCTCATATTCTTTCGGACTGCATATTATGCAAATGGTCGCTTGTTCTGTGGTTGTTGCTGTACGCTAGCTGCTGGGTTTAATGTGTTTGTAAATTGGTGGTATCTCCCTGAGGTGTGATTTGTTGGAGTCGACACTTCTCTAGTTGCAGTATTGGCCTAAATGGGTATCTGACCTTCATGTGGTTTTTCAGGCTCTTTTATTTGTAGTATGCTCTCTTATCGGTGTAGATCTTCACGTGATTGGTGAACATGTCTGTGGGATAAGTGATTGCCTGTTTGCTATTCTATAGTATTTTGAAAAAAATTTCTAACTCCGCCTATGTGGTTGAGCACATAGCCGGTCCCAAGCCCGGAAAAAGGAGGAGGGTGATAATGCTAGTACACGAATCACTTCAAATGGGAATGATGTGGTTCAAGTGTGTTCAAGTTGCAGGAGATTGGAGACTACGTGTTTGATTTGCGAAGATTTAGGATTTGAGGAGGATAACTGTGAAGTCGTGTAGGCTTACAGTTGAAGTAACGCTTGTACATTTACAAGAAGGGTGATTGTAGTTTGTAGTTTGGAGAAGGGATGTTTCAGGTCCGGCCTGAAAAATGTGGTGGATCACGATATTGGTGTTGTTATGTCTGAAGTTTCACTTTTGACTACTGAAGAGCGAATTTTGAAATTACTGCTGAAACTGGTGGCCTCCATTTTGGAACAGGCTGGTGTTAATTGGCAACGTGGTTTGCAGGATATTAACAGTGATGCAAGAACCTTAAGAAGGTTGAAAACTGCCTGCAAAGGGCGAAAAAGTGACTTTCGTCAACCTCACGAATGAACAGCGAGATTGTTTCTCTTCTTGGTGAGATGTAGAAGTGTATTGTGTCTGGTCTGGAATGTGTCGCTTGATATTGTATTACTTTGTCATGTTTCTATGATATTCTATATCTCCTTGAACTGAATTCCGGAATAAATTTTTGACATCGATTTGTAGTTCGAAGCTAACTCCTTCGTCAAGTAATTTTTGGGCAAGTTAATATACGTTGGGAGATTTTCTCCAGACAGTTTGCCCCTATGAGTCAAATGTGACATCTTAATTTTTCCAATTAATGTCTGTCCACTCCGCTAATGACATCTTAATTTTTTTCCCCCTTATCTTCGAGGTGTCAATTACAAAATTATTTAATAAAAAAATAATAAAATATAGTAATCTGAGGTATATTTGAACCTAAGCTTGATTTAGAAGTTAAATTTTAAACTTTAGGCTATAAAAAAAATTAAATAGATTGTGTTGGAACAAAATTAACCATTTTAGAGGTTGATATATGTAGATCAATACTTGATTCAGCCCAATCTATGAATAAATTAAAAAAATATACTTGATAATAATCAGATATATTAATTTAAGGATGATTCATTTATATAATTCTAGATTCGTCCATCCTAAAATTAAAATTATAATTCTAAATCTCTAAACTTACACTCAAATCATAAACTACATGGTAAAATACACAATTAAAACTGATAATTTAATTATGTTTGATATTCTCTCTATCCCTAAACGGTGGTCTAGCTTAACTACTTATGTGGTTTTTTTTTTTTTAAATATAGTTAATATAGTTCACGCAAGTTGTTTGTATCTCAAGTGGGTAAAGTACAATGTGCTGGATTTTGTTTTCTTTGAGTTTATCAATAATTTTCACCAATTTGCAAACATCAAGCAATAAAAAAAAGTAATAAAATAAAGGCTTTCTACCAATTATAATTTATAATATTGAAAGAGATTGAGACATTTGTGACCGCAAAACAAACTTCAACTTGTTTATGGTACATCAAATTTATGACCTGGCCTATTCAATCAAAATGATGTCGTATCAAAAAATGTACAATTTTTTTTTTCTTTTAAAGAATTTATGAATTATTATATTATCCTTGTAATTATATGAACCATAGTGAAATTTGACAAGACATATCACATGAAAGTTATTTTCGAACAATATACCAAATATTAAAAATGTTTACCACCAAAGTCACTACTTAAACAATAATTGACGTGTTTGATTCCCATAAACAAAAAATTGTAACCAACCAACAGCGGTTCTTGGGGTATCAAGGGCGGATCCAAAGGCATCTGGGGTATTCCCTGGTCTTGGATTTGCCGCTCCTTCAGCACTTCTAGCCATAGCTACTTTAACGATCCTTCAGCCCTCATTGCCTCTAGTATTCCTGAAAATTTTGTTCTGCCTCTGCTATTGAGTGACTGATAAATTGAAGAAATTGCTCTTCAATATGAACATATGTGATATGAATCATGAATTAAGCTCATCACACAAATCATCCATCACTTGGTTCCATATTCGTATGTGTCAGTGACTGGTCTCTTATGGTGAATAAACCAGTGAATCGCGCACCTTTTAAACTTGAATTTTACATCATAGACCCTTTTGCATAGAATTTGCATAGAAGTCTAGCTTAAACTGTAGTGAAGCCTCCTTGCCACTGAAAACTTTCTCTATCCGATCATCCACAAAATTCGAGTAACAAAGCAACACATGATCTGATTGATGAATACCATACATGAATGAACTCAAGGCTTTGAAATCTTCACAAGAATCATATGTGAAACTATAAAGGTATTGGTAGCTGGTGACATCAACAGAATAGTCAAATTCCACAAGAACACACAATGCCAAGTTTAGGTAAGAAGGATATGAGAAATGTGGGAGTTGAAATACCAATGAATCTTCTCAGCTTTGATCGCTGAACCATTCTGGGATTTCACTTCTAGGTAAACCAATAGTAAAACTTGTCTCCATCTGTGTTACAGAACAAAAAATTTCAAAATAACTAAAACAGTTGATAGTGGAAACATGGTCATATTAGCAGGATCAAGTTGACTAATGAGTTTTAGGTATCAATTTAGTTCATCACTTGACAAATTTAGTCATATTCGTCCAAAAATGACACTTGTCAATATATGATTAGTGATTTTTTTAACACTTGTTAAATCTAATATATAATTCTATGAATTATATATTATCTAATTAATTAATTAATCAATCAATCGGCTAAAGCTATACTTACTATATTTTAAGAAATTTAATTAATTTACTCGAGATCCCTGAGTCTTTTATTTATTTAATAAATTAGTCCAGGTTACTTTTTATTTTTTTTTTAATTTTACACAATTTTTTTTTTGGATTTAATTTATTTAAATTAATACATAGGTTGATCAATTGATATATATATATATATATATATATATATATATATATATATATATATATATATATATATATAAACATATCTTTTTTTATTCATCATTATTAATAGAACAAATACGGTATGCAAACAAATAATATTATGACAAACCACACGCTTCAACTAATAAAATAATTAGAATAATAATAATATGTAATTAATTAATAAATTATTTAATAGTTGATTATTTAAAATAAATTTTAAACCCTAAATTAAAAATCCTAAATTTTAAAATATAAACTTTAAAACCTAATTTGTAAACTTTATATCTGCTGTGCCAATAATTTCATTTTTTTCTTTCTTTCTTTGTCAATAATTTTGTTACTCCTTTTTAAAAATGGTTAGCATATTTAATTAATTAATATAATATATTATATGTTACTGTATTAGTTAGTTACTTAATCAATTGTACCTCGTATTAATTTGTCATGTATTGGTTGGTACATAAATAATGTGTCCATATACAATTATACAATTTCAACTGCTACAGTTTGCACTGTTTTTAGTAGGTGGGAACGATCAAATAAAATAAAATAAAATTAATATATATACCAAAGATATTTTTATTTAAAAAAAATTAATATGTAAACAAAAGTTATTTTTATTTTTAAAAAATAATTTTTAGTTGTTTACAATCCAATTTTGTAATAGGGCGACTTTCTAGAAATGCTCAATAATCTTAGATTACACTTAGTATATATTTTAAAAAAATTATTATGGCAACAAATATATAAATTAATTAAATTTGAATGAATTCTGCGAAAGATCAAAAAATTAAACTTCTAACTGATTGAAAAAATAAATAATTTTTATTCACAAAATAAAAATTAACTCTCTCGATTAATATCTTTAAACAAATTAAAGATAAATAATTAATTTAAAAATATTTTACACCAAATAAAAATTTAAACATATCAAAGCCGTGCTGTATTTTTATTCTTTGATGAAAATGAAAATGAATATATATCATATGTCGAAAACTATTATATTTAGTCTTTAGGAGCAATAATTATATTAATTTTAATCCCTAATATTTCAAAACTAACTTTTGTAATGCTTCTAACCTCGTCAAATTTAAATATATTTGATCAGTTTATAATTCATGTAAAATACTTATATTATTTGTAATACATTACATACTGGTTTGCGGAATTTGTGTAGATATTTTCTTTTCTTTAATTTATTATTTCTCTTATTGAAATAATATATATTTTATTAAAAAAATAATTCTATTGAATTTCGATGAAATATTTTTTGTTATGAAATGGAGTACCAAACTTTCTAATTAAATTAGAGGTCATAAGTGTAACTTATTTTATATGTATTTTACAACTTATGTCTAAAATAATTATATTTAAAATAATTTAAAAGAATTATATTTAGAATTATATTTAAAATAATTATAGCTCATATCAGTCACCACATATGCTTATTAGAGATGGCAACAAAGGTACCTATAGGTAATTACACTATTCATTTTATACCTGTTTATGAATATAATTATCCATTTTGTCTAAAGCTGGGAATGCAAACTAGATATACTGAACCTTTGACTATTAAAGAGCGAGATTGTATTGGACTAGAATTTATCTAGATGCGGACCGAGGATTGGAATTGGACTGCATCAAGGAGTGAACTAAAAAATCCTAGAATTTATTAATATTAAATCATATTTCAATATAAAGAGATTATTTAATTTTAGTAGTTTTACAATATGTATGAAAAAATAATTATTACCACATAAAATAATTTATAATATTTTTAACCACTAAGTCAATTTAATTTATAATATTTTGATAGATATTATCTGAATTTGTATTTTTTTAGTTAAAATTGTATAAGAAAATATGTGTTTTTTTATGCGTTATTTTATATATTTGGATTGGACCAGACTGAATCTCGGAACTTCAGAATCAGATAGGAACGAAATCAAATCTTTGAATATCTGAACTTAGACTATACTGAAATTTTTGGGAAAACACAATTCTCCAAATGAAATATCATAAAATTTAAAAAACTATCAATAAATAAACCTAATAATCCACAAATTAACAACAACATAAATTTAGATGTCTAGATTATTAAAGTAACAAACAAAAGTAAAACATTCAATAATAAAATCCTTTATAGAAACATACTATATAAATTTTATCATTCTTCCATCTCTCCATTTATCGATATGAATTCATTATTATTCAAGAAAATAAAAGATACAAATTAACAAGTAATACCACAATACAATTAAAGAAATAAACAGGTACATGTATTGGGTATCTTAGGGAATAATCATGATTCCATTCTGTACCCATGTCGGATAATAAATTAAATCTTATTCACATCTCATACTCATACCAGGTTCGGATAATTCTATTAGAATCGGTAATTGCTGCTTATCTTGAAAATCCATACACAATGCCATATCTAATCCTTATATCTGTAATTCGTATTTTATTATCTGTACTATTAGTTGGAAGCAACTAATTAGACATTTCTTTTTTATCTGGAATCTTATCGTCAAAAACAGTTTACTTAATTGATTTTTTTTTTTTTTTTTTTTTTTTTTTTGTTTTCCAAATTTGTCACCGATAGTGTGATAGTTGTACTTGGACAAGTCATATATACACGTTTTAAATGAGAAAAAGTAGATTTTTTTTTCTTTTTATAAAATAGAAAAAATAGAAATTAGCTAGGACAAAAACTGCATTAACTAAACAAGTTAGTTTCATCCACTGGCCCACACCGACAGTTTGCCCCGATGAGTCAATGTTACGTACTTTTCCAATTAATTTCTGTCTACTTCGCTAATGACATCTTAATTTTTTTTTTCCCTTATCTTTGAGGTGTCAATTACAAAATTATTTAATAAAAAAACTTATTAAAAAAAAAATACAGTAATATCGTAATTTGAGGTATATATGTATATATATATATATATATATATAATCAATTTTAAAAAAGCTTAAAAAAAAAAGGGCCTGAGCCTAAGCTTGATTTAGAAATTAAATTTTAAACTTTGAGCTATAAAAATATTAAATGGATTGTGTTGGAACAAAATTAATCATTTTAGAGGTTGACATATATAGATCAGTACCTGATTCAATCTGATCTATGAATAAATATAAAAAAGATACTTGATAATAATAAGATATATTAATTTAAGGATGATTTATTTATATAATTCTAGTTTCGTCTATCCTAAAATTAAAATTACAGTTCTAAATCTCTAAACTAAAACTCAAACCATAAATTTCACAATAAAATACACAATTAAAACCGATCATTTAGTTATGCTAAACTACTTACGTGATTTTTTTTTAAAATATAGTTGATATAGTTTAATAAAAAATTTTTTACACACCAATTTTCTTACATATTTCTCCTTGAACTTTGTTCATTAATTTATAGTTCCAAGCAATGTTATCATAACCGTACCAGACATCAAACCGGTGAAGCTACTGGTACGTGGTATTACCGGTTCAACCGGGTTTAACCGATGGTTATACCGGATTATTATTTTTTTGGAAAAAAATATTATTTAAATAATAAATAAGCTTATAAATTCATCAAACACAAGTTTCAAATGTTTAATACTTAAAATAACTTCATAAAATATCCTAAAACTTCATCGATTTTAAATTTTAATGATAATTGATTTAAATTTTAAAAATTTGGAAAATTTTGGTTTGGAACCGAACCGAACCAAAACCAAACCAAACTAGTTCAGTTCGGTTCAATTCAAACCGAATGTATATTGGTTTGATTTTGGTTTTTATAATTTTCTTTATTTGGTTTTTGATTCGGTTTGGTTCGGTTTTGAACCAAACCGAATTGGTTTTGAACCGAACCAAATCCAAAACCAAACATAGAAAACTATAAAAACCAGTTTTTGACCTGTTCGTCGGTTCACTGATTTTTCACTGGTTGAACCTGTCATCTCCGGTTCTATAAAACCGCTTATTTTAATCAAATCAACCGGACCTATGGCCGGTTTGTGATAAAACCGGTCGAACCAGCCGGTCCGGTCTAGTTTTCATAACATTGGTTCCAAGTAGAAATTAATGTATTTTTTATACAAGCAATATGAAGATATCAATCAGCATTAAATAGAGAAATAATCCAATAAAATTATAAAAGAAAGTCAATTATAATTTGGAAAGCATTAACATAAAGATATTGATTTTTTTTTTTTAATTTGTAATTTTTTTTAGAAAATTAAGAATGAATATGCAAACAGTACAAAGAAAGATGGTACTCAAGTGGGTAAAGTACAATTCCAAGTTGTTTCGATATCCAATTAATGAGTGAAAGATGTTGCACACAAGTTGTTTGTATCTCTAGTGGGTAAAGTACAATGTGCTGGATTTTGTTTTCTTTGAGTTTATCAATAATTTTCACCAATTTGCAAACATCAATCAATAAAAAAAAGTAATAAAATAAAGGCTTTCTACCAATTATAATATTGAAAGAGATTGAAAGTTACTTTCAACAGCGGTTCTTGGGGTATCAAGGGCGGATCCAAGGGCATCTGGGGTATTCCCTGGTCTTGGATTTGCCGCTCCTTCAGCATTTCTATCCATAGCTACTTTAACAATCCTTCAGCCTTCCTTGTCTTTAGTATTCTTGAAAATTTTGTTCTGCATCTGCTATTGTGTACTGATAAACTGAAGAAATTGCTCTTCAATATGAACATATGTGATGTGAATTATGAATTAAGCTCATCACACAAATCATCCATCATTTGGTTCCATATTCGTATGTGTCAATGACTGGCCTCTTATGGTGAACAAACCAATGAACCCCACACCTTTTAAACTTGAATTTTACATCATCAACCCTTTCCATGGAATTTGCATAGAAATCTAGTTTAAACTGTAGTGAAGCCTCCTTACCACTGAAAACTTCCTCTATCCGATCATCCACAGAATTCGAGTAACAAAGCAACACATGATCTGATTGATGAATACCATACATGAATGAACTCAAGGCTTTGAAATCTTCACAAGAATCATATGTGAAACTATAAAGGCATTGGTAGCCGATGACATCAACAGAACAGTCAAATTCCACAAGAACACACAATGCCAAGCTTAGGTAAGAAGGATATGAGAAATGTGGGAGCTGAAATATCAATGAATCTCCTGAGCTTTGATGGCTGAACCACTCTGGGATTTCACTTCCAGGTAAACCAATAGTAAATCATGTCTCCGTCTGTGTTACAGAAAAAAAAATTTCAAAATAACTAAAACAGTTGAGAGTGGAAACATGGTCATATTAGCAGGATCAAGTTGACTAATGAATTTTAGGTATCAATTTAGTTCACCACTTGACAAATTTAGTCATATTCGTCCAAAAATGACACTTGTCAATATATGATTAGTGATTTTTTTGACACGTGTTAAAACTAATACTGATATGTCATTTCAGACTGATTTGACAACAAACGCCACATTGAACGATTAAATTAATACCTAAACTTCAATTTGGAGCAAATTAACACTTTATTCGAAAAGGAAAACATGTCAAATTGGTCCATAAAGTCTTGAAAATATAGAAAGTTAAATGTTCATGACAAATTAGAAAGATAGAGCTTACTATTGGTAAAAGGGCTGTTTCTTCAATTCTCCACCATGCATCTGCCATAATCTTGCGGCGTGCATTGTTGTCCAACTTCACACAATTGCAAAAATTATATACATAACAAGAAGTACTTGCAGGGAAATTGCCTGGATTTGAGAAATATTTGAATGGAATGGATGCAATAGATGCAGCTTGCAGCAAGGCACAATCATTTGCTTGGAGTTCTTCTAGTTGCCATGGAAGCAGTGGCAAACTCTGCAGTCTCTTGCAGTGGTTGATTACTAAAATTCGCAGTGATTCTAAGCAGACAATGTCAGTTGGAATTTCTGCAATTCCAGTGCCCCTTAGAGATAGCTCTGTCAAAGAACTCAAACCATTTAAAGGAGGCAATTTTGACAGTTTCGAGCAGCCATCAAGATAAAGTGTTGTAAGGCCTTTCAACTCACAAATGCTCAGAGGAAGAATCACGAGATCTTCGCAATCTTTCATGCTCAAATATTCAAGTGATGAAGAGAAACATGTGACTATTGATGATGGCAATTCTTGTATTCCAGTCTCATCCAATATTATACTTTGAATATCTGCTGTGATATTATCTGGTAGCTTTCGCAGATTCCGACAGCCTGTAACATCTAAAGTAATACAATCATTGAGAAAATCAAGAGATGCAGGCCACTCTTCCGCCCCGGATGCCCAAAACTGTACATCTCGTACGCTACTCGGAATCTCTGGAAGAATCTTTAGATTCGAGCACCCTGTGATATCTAAGATTTCGAGAGAATCTGAGTTAATGAGGCTCGGAACGCTTCTCAAGTTTTCGCAAAACATCAGAGATAACATTGTAAGATTCTTGAGATTTCCAATACAAGGTGGCAGCACTTCCAAACTTCTGCAGAAATCGAGATGTATGCTCTCCATTTTTGTTGCTGAAGAGAGATCTGGTAGACTCGTTAGGTGAACAGATTCTTGAAGATTAAGGATTTTTAAGTTCTGAGGACACTGCAGCAGTTGAAAAAACAAATATATAAGAGCTTATAAATTCTGATTGTAACATGAAGAGTAATTATGAGTAGAACCATATATAAGAAGCTTAAATTTTTAACCTGATTTCCATCCCAAAGTTGTATAATGTTGCTTCCAAATATGTTAAGCTCGACCACGTTTTGCATGAAAGAATCGGATGACAACGACTTGAATGGATAATAGACCCAACGCAAAAAACTTAGTCTGCTGGAAAGACGCGGAGGATGATGTGTTTCAAAGTCCAATGGCAAAAACGGATGATAAATGTTTAGCAGTCGTAACTTTGGCATCCATGATAAGGCTTCAAAACTCAACTGAGTGTTTTCAACTTCAGACACATGCAAGACTACACCTTCGGCCGTTTCGTTCCTCTGAAAAATAAAGAGAAAACAGAAATATCAAAATTCTATGTAAACCCAACTAAAATGACAATATCATAGTAAGTCATTTCTTAAGGGAAAAAAAAAAAGAAAAAGAAAAGAAAACATAGAAATTTTATGTTATACCATATTTGTTGTCAATATATGAAGGATGTCCTTGCTATTAAACAGCCTAGTACCGTTCCTCCGAGCAATTTTGTGACCCATCTCTTGTATTAAATCATGCATCTTTAATGTTTCCTCTCCATCAATAGATATCAAACACTTCTCGCTTAGCCGATTTATTCCCCAGCTTGTAGGAAAACCACAACCATCTAGAATTCTTACGACTGAATCTATTTCATACCCTTTGAAAAAACATGCAATGTCAAGAAATATGTCCTTCAACACATCATCTAGTTCTTCAAAACTTATTGCTAAGATTTTTTGAACAGTAGAGTCTGGAAATTGATCTAATTTATTCAATACAATTTCCCATTCTTTAGGTGTCCTTTTACGTAAATGGGAACCCAACACTTTAAGAGCCAACGGAAGGCCTTGAGCATAATGTAGTACCCTTTTCGAAAACTTGGTGTAATCCTTTAGGGGATACTTCTGTTTAAAAGTTTTCATGCTGAATAGCTCAAGAGCATCGGTTTCATTCAATACCTCAACATGATATATATAGATTTCATCAACAAAATTGAGGATTTCTTTATCTCTACTTGTTAAGATAATTCTACTTCCAGGACCAAACCAACCTTCACCTACACCTAAAGCTTCTAATTGGTCCGGATCATTGACATCATCAAGAACAAGCATCAGCTTCATTCTACTTAGTGAATTCTTGATATAAGTGGGTACTACATGAAGCATTTCTATGTTTATATTTTCATTCCCTAAGAGTTGAGAAAACATTTTTTTTCTCAAATGAATAAGCCCATTCTTTTCTGATTCTTCTCTAACATTGCGAAAGAAGTAACAACGCTCAAATTGACAAGATATTTGACTGTAAAGGATTTCCGCAGTAGTTGTCTTACCAACCCCTCCCATGCCCCATAATCCTACAAAACGAACATCCTTTGATCCCATGCTTAAACATGATAGAATTCGCTCAATATGTGTATTGATCCCAACCAACTCATCTGAAACAGTATAGGAGATAGGATAAAGTTTATGCAGAATGTGCTCAGCAACTTTCTCAATTAGTTCCACTTCGTTGCTGCAAAGGACATGATACACACAGCACATAATGAGTTTTAACTCTTGTAAATTTCCTTTCACAAGTATGGATATATCATTTGAAAGAATGATATAAATGAATTCCTACATGATCGATTCCACCGAAAGTAGCTGAATGATTATATTTATTTATATTATTCCTTTTGAAACAAAATTTGATTAAAAAGATTCAGTTAGATTGAATCTCTAGATAAGAATTTTGGATATAGAGAATTATGTTTTATCAGCAAATGTGTGCATGGAGAAAAATGAGTGACCTTTAATTGCAAATACTAGGAGTGAAGCTGAAAGTGAATTGAACTAAAAGTCTATCAGGTATTTTACCAAACAATTGTAGTGCAAAAGTTTGCTACTACGAAAACTATCAACTGAGTTTGCAATTGCCTAATTTACAAATTGGAGAGGAAAGAATTACCTGTAATTGAAGGAATCCCATCCAGATAAATTTGTGGCTTCTTCCAAAGCAGAGCACCATTTCTGGATCCTGGCTTTGTTGCTGCTGAATAGCTGTTTCTGTTTCTCGAATGCTTCTCCAAATTTTCCAGTCAGATCATTCACTTGAGAGGGATCAACATTATAGAAAATTGGCATGGCCTTTTGGCCAATTGTTTTGGTACAATCCATAATCTTCACCAGCTCATCCAGACACCATGCAGAAGATGCATAGTTTTCCGAGAAAACAATGAGTGAAAACTTGGATTCTTCGATGGTTTTCAATAGAGTAGGCGAGATCTCTTCTCCTCTATCAAGATCAGTTTCATCAATAAATGTGTGAATGTGTTTTCGACTCAAAGCAGCATAGAGATGGCTGGTAAAATTCTGACGGGTATCAGAACCTCTGAAACTTAGAAAAACGTCATAACTAGTCTTAAAGGGACTGTTTGGAGATGAAGTAGAAGCCATTTTTAGAACTCAATTGCTCTGTTTCTCAGCTACAAAAACCAAAATCAATAAACAGAGAAAAAGCTAGACAAAAAGCACAAGGAAGAAGGAAAAGGTAAACTAGAAAATTTTTGTTACACTCTTGTTTGAGATTGAGAATCAGATCAAAAGTCAACTCCAGGCTATGCAATAAGAAATCCTCGATCACTGTTCCCACATGTACAGAGTTTACTTTTTAGTTTTTAAGAATTTATCAAAGTCAACAATACCAGCTCAAATAAAATCAAAAGATAAATCCCATTTAATCCCTCATGTGTAAACCACATGGCTGATTTAGCTCTTGAAGTGGGAACACAGGCCAATTTGACACTTAAAAATTGATGGAACTTTGAATAAAACTAAGTTGACTTCTTTAGACTTTGTGGTCTAATAATTTGGCAAGGCCACACTCCAATTCAAGGGCTAAATCAGTATTTAATCTAAAAAGAAAATTCAAAAATAATGTGAAAGGATGGGTAAAACTCAAAGATTATAGAGAGAAAGAGAGAGCTTACAATAGGTAAAATGACAGTTTCTTCAATTCTCCAGCGTGCATCTGCCATAATCTTGCGGCGTGTATAGTTGTTCAACTTGATGCAATTGCAAAAATTAAATACGTAATTACCATTAATTACAGGGAAGTTACTTGGATTTGAGAAATATACAAGTGAGATGGATGCAACAGATGCAGCTTGCAGCAAGGTACAATCATTTGCTTGGAGAGTTTCAAGCTGCCAAGGAAGCAGCGACAAACTTCGGAGTCTCTTGCAATTGCCAAGTACTAATGATCGTAATGATGCTAAAGAGACAATGTCACTTGGGATTTCTACAATTCCACTTCACTCTAGAGATAGCTTTTGCAAAGAACTCAAACCGTTTAAAGGAGGCAATTTTGACAGTTTTAAGCAACCATCCAGATACAATGTTTCAAGGCATTTCAACTCATGAATGCTGCCAGGAAGAATCTCAAGATCTTTGCATTCTCGCATACCCAAAAATTTAAGTGATGAAGATAAATATTTGATTGATGATGGCAATTCTTGTATTGCAGTATTATCCAATCTCAACATTTCAATAACCATAAATCTCAACATTGCAGTATTGTCTTCACCTGTGTTATAGAAACCAAAACATTATAAATAACTTACCATAAAGAGGTTAAACAAAAAAAATTAGGAAAAGGCGTGGAGCTTACTTACATTGTGTGCTAAAATGGTCATCTCTTCAACTCTCCAGCATGCATCTGCCATAATCTTGTGGCGAGCATTGTTGTCCAACTTGCTGCAGCTTGAAAAATTAAATTTATAAGTGCAGGGAAGTTGGTTGGATTTGAGAGATATATGAGTGCGATGGATGAAATTGATGCAGTTTGCAGCATCCTACAACCACCTGCTTCGAGTGTTTTGAGTTGCCGGGGAAGCAATGGCAAACTTCGCAGTCTCTCGCACATCTCAACACTTAAAAAGTTTAGTGATGGTAAAGAGATAATGTCAGTTGGGATTTCTACAATTCCACTGAAGCCAAAGATATAGCTTTTGCAAAGAGCTCAAACCATTTAAAGGAGGCAATTTTGACAGTTTATGGCAACCACGGAGAAACAATGATTGAAGGCATTTCAACTCACACAGGCTGTCAGGAAGAATCTCGAGATCTTTACACAAATTCATATACAAATGAACAAGTGACGAAGATAAACATCTGATTGATGATGGCAATTCTCTTATTGGATTATTATCTAAACTTATTGTTAGAAAACTTCCAATACATGGAGGACTGTTGAGGAAATCAAGAGAACAGGGCCACTCTACCACCTCACATGAAGAATAATTTAAATATTTTATGCTACTCGGAAGCTCTGGAAGAAGCTTTAAATTCGAGCAATTTTGTAGATGAAACTTGCAAAGAGAATTTGCATGAACAAGGCTTGGAATGCTTCTCAAATTTGTACAGTAATCCACAGATAAAGTTATAAGATTCTTGAAAGTTCCAATACATGGCGGCAGCACTTCCAAACTCTTGCAGCCCATAAGATGTATATCTTCTAGTTTAGTTGCTGAAGAGAGATCTGGTAGCCTCTTTAAGTGATAGGAATATTCAAGATTAAGGATTTTTAAGTTTGGAAGACGACACTGCAAAGTAATCGAAAGCTCATATTTAAACCAATACGTTTTCAAAAATATAATTACTATCTAATAATAATCCAAATGGTTGGGAACAAAGTTTTTATTGTGAGAAAATAGATAGAACCACAACAAAAATAAAAAAAGAATAATTGATAAATGATATACATGATTGAAATGGTTCAACTGAATGCATGCCTACTCCAAAAGGCTAAAAAGAACGAAAATTAATCCTTTAATTATTAACTAAAATAGTAGTGTTCATATTAATGAGCTAAGAAATTAGTTTGGAGACTAAAAAGTAAAAAGTATACAGTCTCACACCTGATTTCCATCAGCATAACTAGGCTCTGCATCAAACATTTAAATAGCAAAGACTTGAATGGATAGCCCTTAATGATTACCAATCGTATGTTGGGCATCAATGATGAGGCTTCGCAACTGAAGTGCACCTCTTCAACTACACCCATATTGAAGACTATGACTTCTACTGTTTCGTCCCTCTAATAATTAAGAGAATACAATAATATCAAATGTAAATACATTTCCAATTAGAATGAAAAATATTATTAGAAGTTGTTTCTTATGGAAGAAAATTAATTGATTTTATAATAGTATAGCTCGCCAAATTATACTTTTTCATTTTGTATGTGCATATAAAAAAAAAATGTGTTCCATATACAAAAATCCACTGAACTTAACCTTGTTTAATGTTTCATCTTTTATTCTTAGTACAGATATAGTTTCTAAGCTAACATTCTTTGCTAACTCCTTGTCGTTCAATTACTTTAAAGCTAATTTCTAACAGCATTATTCATAGTCACTTCAATTGAAAAAAGTATATAATTTAATACATTACCGTATTCTTCTTCGATATATGAAGAATATCCTTGTTATTACACAACTGACCCTTCCTCCGAGCAATTTCTTGACCCATCTCCTCCACTAAATCATGCATCTGCAGTTGATCACGTATATCAATAGTTATCAAACACTTCTCAATTAGTCGGTTTATTTCTCGCCTCATAAGAGAATCACGACCACCTAGAAAATTTATAACTAAATCTTTTGTATATCCTTCGAGACAACATATGTCAAGAAATATGAGTTTCAAATCATCATCCAGTCCCTCAAGACTTAATTCCAGGATTTTCAGAATACTAGGGCCCCGGGAATTGATTTAATTTATCCAATTCCATTTCCCATTCCTGCGGTGTCCTTTTACATAAATGGGAACCCAACACTTTAAGAGCCAATGGAAGGCCTTGAGCATAATGTAGTACCCTTATCGACAGCTCCATGTAATCCTCTGTGGGATCCTTTCATTTGAAAGCTTTCATACTCAAGAGCTCAAGAGCATTACTTTTGTCCAATCCCTCAACCTTATATATATAGATTTCACCAACATTATTGAAGACTTCTTTATCCCTGCTTGTCAAGATGATTCTACTCCCAGGACCGAACCAACCCTCACCTACACATAAAGCTTCTATTTGTTCTGGATTGCTAACATCATCAAGAACAACAACCACCTTAATTCTACTCAATGAATCCTTGATATAAGTGGGTATTGCATTAAGCATTTCTATGTTCGTACTTTCAATCCCTAAGAGCTGAGAGAGAAACTTTTTTTTCAAACAAAGAAGTCCACTCTTGTTTGATTCTTCCCTAACGCTGTGAAAGAAGTAGTAGCGGTCAAATTGATAAGATATTCGACCAAAAAGAATTTCGGCAATGGTTGTTTTGCCAATGCCTCCCATGCCCCATAATCCTACAAAACGAACATCCTTTGATCCCATGCTTAAACATGGGGGAATCCTCTCAATGTGTGAATCCATCCCAACCAACCCCTTTGAAGTAGTAAAGGGGTTGGGATAAAGTCTGCACAATATGCTCCACAATTTTCCCAATGAATTCCTCCTCATTTCTACAAAAGAAATGATGAACACATACCATGTAATGAGCTCAATTGAATTCTTTTAAAATTCATATAACAAAAATGAAATGTTCAAAAGATCTGTAGATCAGATTTTTAGTTTTTGGACACGTATAAATGAAAAGCAATTACCTGTAATTTCTGGAATCCCAACCAGATATATCGGCTGCTTCTTCCAAAGCAGAGCACCATTTCTGGATCCTGTCTTTGCAGTTGCTCAATCGCTCCTTCTCTTTCTCGAATGCTTCTCCAAATTTTCCAGTGAGATCACTGACATCTAAGGGATCAACATTATAGAAAATTGGCACCGCCCTTCAGCCTAATTTTTTTGTACACTCCATTATCTTCACCAGCTCATCTAGCCACCACAGAGAGGATGCATAGTTTTCTGAGAAAATGATGACAAAAATCTTTGATTCTTCAATTACTCTCAAGAGAGTAGGAGAGATCTCTTCTCCTCTGTCAAGATCATTTTCATTTATGAATGCGTGGATATGTTTTCGATAAAAAGCAGCGTAGAGATGGCTGGTAAAATTATGGCGAGTATCAGAACCTCTGAAACTCAAAAACACATCATAGCTAATTTTAGTAAGACTAAGTGCAGATGAAGAAGCCATTTTCAGAAGTTAGAGAAAGCTCAGATGGAAAAACGAAGAAGTAAAGCTAAGTACTTATAAACAAAATAGCTTCACCGAAGTTTCCATGAAATTGCAAGGAATTAAAGAGACACTACTTTTGGATCTGACTATCAAATTCTACCAAATTTCTGCAAAGTTGAGATTAAATTTCAAACACTAAATGGTGGGGACACAACTTCTGAAATTGCAGCAAAAGTCAAAAGAAAAAACAGCTATGGAAAAAAAGTTCCTAAGCATTTTACTTGTATTTACCATACCAAATGGCTTCTTCCATGAAGTTTGGATGAAATTGATGGTGTTATTGGAAGAGGTTTTACGATGGATCCGGTCAACGTGAACCGTTCCAATGAATAATCAATAAATATGTAGAATGAGTATTGGAAAACCAAAACTATATGGGAAAAATAAGAAGTATATATGTGTAGATTATTCATAAGAAAGGTACATATGGATCGGATCCACTATAAAATTCCTCGTGGTCCTAGACTAAAAAAAAAAAAATCAATGAAATTGCTGTGAAATTTGGACTAATCGACTATAACACGGTGAAAGATGGGACCGATTTGTTAAACAAATGTTAAAGCAACTTCTCAACTTGCTGCAAAAGACTGAGTAGTCTTTAATACAGAAATGTCAAGCTTAAGTTCTTCCATCTCTATGTTCGATTTTACATTTACAATTATCCAAAAACCGGATTCGAACACAAAAGCATACCAAAATCAAATAAAGAATTAAGTAAGTGAAATTTCTTAATAAGTTGCAACAGCATCAGAAACTGAATACGAAGCTATTGTCTGTCACAACATTAGCAGAAACAAAAACAGTGTCAGGAGTGTTTTATTGCAAAAATTTGATTCCAAATATATATATATATATATAATCCAAAACTAGTTGCATTCAGATATATGAAATTTTTCCTTCATTTTTCCATAATGAAAAAATATACAGAGTACAACGTGGGGCAGCTCATCATTAAGTGAAATAGATACTTCTTTTAAGCAGGGCTAATTTGAAACACTGCACTCAGCTGAGTCATACCTGAGGATTTTCTTTTGCAAAGCGAACCATGTCTTCTGGATTGACCTCTAATGGATCACAACCTAACTTTGCCTTAGTAACTGCCTGACTCACGATCAAGAAAAGAAAAATGGGTTAATCAATGAGTAAGAAAAAAAAAAGACCATAACTGCAAATTGAGAATGAACAACTAATACAGATAATAGAAAGGGCAAGTATTGCATCCAATGCACATACAGCATAGGAGATATATGATCCTTGTAGAAAGTTGAATAGTTAAATTTATGTAATTTGGCATTTTTTTTATTTGAATGACACAGAGACACCATGAGACCTCACCCAACCTAAAAGTCTGCATTCCCCTAAACAATGAACAAGAACATTCTTGACAAGTAAACAAACAAAACTTTTATGACCATTGTATTTGAATTTCTGGGTAAAATGGAGTCAAGAAAACTGCAAATGCTCCCATAGTTCAAAGCAACAAAATCAATACATTTGTTAGGAAAGAAAGCAAAGGTAACCAGGGTTTTGTCTGCAGGGTTGTATCTAGGATCTAAAGTGAAAGAGTATCACCACAGCATGACATTTTACCAATTCTATCTGACTTATTAAAGAGCTTCAACAAAGAGAAAGAAGTCTAAAAAGCCAATAACTGCATGTTCAATAGCACAAAACCAATCACTACTTTAATAATTAGCTTGACCAGCAAATACAAAACTAAACTCATGAAAAAGGATGATCCCCAATATGTAATTGTACCTTCAAACCATGGCTCCCTTGAGGGAGATAACTATGACGTTTGACCCAAGCAAAACAATCCAAATGGCAAGCAAATTTAGCCCAGCACTCCCCTTGATTCTTGTCACATGAAAAGCTAACTTCCTGAAAACTCAAATCGACAAAATTAAAGCAGCAATTAGTTAACATAAGCCTTTAAATACAAACAAACAGGGGTTAGCAAGTAAATGCAATAATAGACAGCATACATCACTCATCTTGAACCCATGATAAGCTGCTCTGGTTTCGAGAAATGGCCAGTCAAAGTAATCACCATTGTATGTAACACAAATACCAAGTTTCACTTCTTGCATGTGAGAAAACCATGTTCTAAGAAGTTCCACCTGCAAGTAAGCATAAAGTTTTTAGAATCATGTATTAGCATCCTAATGTAAATAGATAGATGACTTTCAAAACCTCATTTTGTACATTGGTCAGTTTGAAGTACCCTTCGAATTCTGGTTTAGGAGTGTACTCTAAATCTTCTATATCATCACCCACACACTGACATGGCAATAACTTTTATTAATATCTTAATGGAGGTCAAGGTTTAAATAAAGAGAATAAATAATTCAACAGGAGATAAAGACAGATCAAGTTGAAGTTGTTTACTTCAGGAATATAAGCATGTGTATCCTTCTATATTATAGTGGAAACACCTCAAAACGTCTTTAAACTATCAATCAACATGAAGTGTAACCTAATACTGCATCATTTTTTCTTTTTCACATTACCTCTTGAATGTCCTGGAGGACTATACCTATTCCCTTACCAAAAGCAATTTCCAAATTACATTGTCTTTCCGTATTGTATCTAGAGCAATCACTCTTCTTGCATTATGGTTCATGCACTTTGTAAAAGCTTAATACACTTTAAAATCTTCTTTATGGGACATCATACTCCCGAAGATCAGATCACCATTGTCAATGGCAAAGCGGACATGATATGGGACATCATACTCCCGAAGATCAACTATACAATCGAGAAAATCTTGAGGTCTTTGTTCTCTGCTGGTCAGATGCCCAATGACATAAGACACATATCAACAATAACT
Organism: Euphorbia tirucalli; assembly: GCA_039660915.1. NCBI lineage: Eukaryota > Viridiplantae > Streptophyta > Magnoliopsida > Malpighiales > Euphorbiaceae > Euphorbia > Euphorbia tirucalli. The sequence continues at coordinate 2,250,739 of CM077639.1, read as the reverse complement.
AAATGTAAAATGCAAGTCAAGATTCAACATGAATATGAAGCACATATCATTAGAGAGAGGAAAAAAAAAAAAAAAAAAAAACAAACAAACAAAAGAACTTATGCCAAATGATGGTTCTTCCAAGAATATGAAATGTATACTCATAAGACCAAGCAATACCTTCTCCCTGTCAATATAAGTTCGTATGCTTCTGCAGTTTCGAACTTTGCTTGGTTTCTCTCAACGACATGTGATAGATCTTTTTTCTTCACGTCCATCAGTTGTTGGACAGTAGAGAAAGATATTTTTAAATTTCTTTTCGTAAACCGGACAAATGGTTTTCTGTCGATAAACATATAAAGCAATCAGGTGAGACAAACTTACATCAATTAGTGCACCAAAACTAAATCAAAGTTGACTATCAGAAGCACCTCAGGAAGAATGGCAATTCATGTTGACATTCAATAAAAATTAGATAAGCATTTGTGGTCGTTAGATAAGAGAAAACATCTAAGAGCCCAAACCTAAAAAAGGAAAATTCCCCCAAGGCAGCACAACTAGAGGCCTAAATGTAGTGAAAAAAAGAACAAAGTGACTCACAAGATCTAGTTCCTCCTTCTCCACAATCTTTATATCTGCAATTTGACTTTCGTAGCGTCTACGCAAATAGGCATCAACATCCATTTCCATATTTTCCTGTGATAGTTACATCACGTAGCAGTAACAAAAGAACTATGTAGAAAGCCACAAGTATTGGTCCCACCTTTGTGGCTGCATACAAGTAAGGGCGGAATTTGAACTTCGACTTGAAAGCAGAGCCACCAGCAAAATTCAAATTGAAACGTCTCTCGTTTGTAGATATCAACACAATACAGCTAAAAATAGACATTTGTATAGATGAACTGACCTGAGATACAAAATAGAGATCAACGCAACTGTGCACTTGCCTGTTTCTTCATCCTCCCAAGATGACTGCAATTTCACCAAAGAAAAAAAAATACATAAACTATTTACATTCCTCTATGACTAAGAAACCTAATAAAAAGCAAGGAAATTGAAAATGAGTGAAAAATTCGGGGCTGTATCGGCTAGGCGAAAATGGATTCCGCTTACAGAAGCAAAAGTAAGAAGCCAACCAAGGCGTTTATCGTCCTCACTGAAGAGATCAAAACCGAACTTGGCATAGAGCTTCTCTTCGGCGTTGCGAATCAGCTTCTGCTTCTTCGAACTCCGCCCAAAATCCTCGCGGTCCCATCTCCGGCCACCGCCGTTCATCATCTAAATTTCTGGTAGATAATCACTTTACGGGGCATGGCGAGGGCCGAGTAGGGTTAGGAAGAAGAAGTGCAGAGACAAGTCTTGTAAATTGTGATCTAATGCAGCTTGTACTTGCCGCCTGACTGGGAATAAGGATGAAGCATTTTCCCGCGCAAAAGACTTGTACCTATTTTTGTAATGACATAAACGCCCCCCGACAATTCGATAAATTACATATAAGACAAAGCCCTGTGATTTGAGCCCATTAAACTGTACCCACCTTATGATGGGCCTAACCACATGACCTCTATAGTGGGCCTTCGGCCCGTTTCTCTTAAAACTCGGTCCATAAATAAGGTAAAGAAATACCAAAATATTGTGTAGTGTAAAAAATTATTTTTAATTGAAATAATTGCCATGGCAAGAAATCAAAAGAAATCAAAAGAGAATCTAATGATTTTTTCAAGTATGTCGTCGTATTGAATATTGACTGCAATACAAGGTGACTCATATTACATTAAAAAAATAATTATATGGATATTTAAGACATTTTAAAATATTGCTGCTCGAAAAGAATATTGTTGCTTGAGGTTACCACGATAATATAAATTATAAATATTAAAAATCTTATCATCCCGGTAATGTTAAAATTTTTTTCGTTCACAATACAACATGTTCTCTTCCATGGTCACGCCCTTAATCTCAGCTATCGAATAATTCCTTAGCAATTCACGATATTATTAAGAGCATGTTTTACACTCATACGGGTTACATCACCCATTCTCCTCATGCATATCTCCATACAATTCACTGCAGCGTATTTACAAGTATGTGAAATAAAAAAAAACAAAGAAAAATCAAAAGCTTCAAACACACTCACATGAACTGAAAAAGAAAAAAAAAATTAGTAAGCAAATAGTAAACTCATCATTGCTATTTTTGATATAGAGTATTAGGAGGAGTCTCACTCCATCAAATACATAACTATAACCTGATACAGCGTAAAGAAAATGTGGAAAAACCATAGCTGTGAAAACCGGATAGGACCGGCCGGTTAGACCGGGTTCGAGCGGAACCAGAGATCAAACCGATCGGTTTCTATCCAGTTTCACTTTGGTCAATAACTGGTCAATTTTCGGTTGGACCGGCCGGTCGAACCAGAAAACTGTGAACCGGATCAGTTTTCGGTGTGACCAGACTTTTTATAAAAAAAATTATTTAAATATAAAATTTAAGTTATTATTTTGAGGTGTTTTTAATTAAAATAAAATATAGTTTGTATTTTTAAATTATTTTAAATTAAATTGACATTTAATTGTAACTATAAAAACTATATTTCATAAATTAAGTTTTTTTAATTACTATATTGTGTTTGAAATGCATAAACTTAAAGAATTATAATAAAAATGTTCAAATTTTCATAAATTATAAATATAAAAATAAAAATATTTTAATATTTTAATATATTTATTAAATCCGGTTCGATTCCAGTTTATTCCGGTTTAATCCAAAATCCATGAATCCATCCCTTCACCGGTTCGATGACCGGTCCAGGTCTGAAAACCATGGGAAAAACCATAAAATTTACATTTTGTTCTTCATTCACTGAAGACGAATGAATATTGATACCATATTCATATTACTAACAAGTTTACTGTAAGTATCATTCAAATATTGTTTATCAATATTTTCTACAGGTACTATAAATTAATAATTAATTTTTTATTTCTTACTTTTAAAATTTTTATGATTTCAATTTCTTTGTGTTTATTTTGATGTACTTCATCATTGATTTTAGAAAATTATCAATAAGAAATCCCAATCCGAAGAATGAAACAGAGTAAAATAATTTGTATAGAAAAAACTTAAGGCATACATATTTTTTCATTATTTTTTAATCCACACTTTCAAAAAAAATTGTTTTAATTTTTTGGCAACTTGGCATGTTGTTGGTGTGATGGAATATAGCACCAGGCTATTTGATCACAATATTAGTCTAACTGTTAATGTTAATCTCTTACGTCATTGTTTTGCATCTCTTCTCTCAGTGATAATTGTGTGGCCGAACACATCAGGACCTTCCTAAACTTGATCAAAAGGCTAATTGGACACTTTAAAAATTCAGAGGATATTAGACGTTTTTAACCAAGTTCAGAGGATCCAAATATATTACGGCTAATTGTTTCCCGTCTCAAGATTAATCTCTAACATGTTTTTCATCTCCGCACTCTATGCAGTCACAAGGCTAAATCAAATTCTTCTTAATTTTTCTTTTGATTTGCATTTGTAATTGATTTGCAGTCTTAACTGGATCTAATGATTATTTCCATTATCAGAAAATGTACAATTGGCAGATGCAATTGTATAAGGATGTATGAGCATTTTCTACCTCCAACTTTTTGTAAGGTAGACAAGAGGAGTTAATCGGTTCGAGGTTTGATTATGCATCCTTTAGGTGGCTTCTCTCCCCATTAAAGTTTTTTGCGTACACTAGAAATCGAACTCTCTTTTGAGAGCATGCATCATTTGGACATTGTAAGGAAATTCATTCTATCAATTCATCTATAGTAGAGATAGTTTGAGAGAAGTTGAAACCCGAGAACCATTGTTCCAACACCAAATTTCTTTAGAACTATGCTAACAAAGAAAGTAACAAATTCTCTTTATGTAACAACTTAACAAATCAGGAAGCCAAATTTTGGTAATTGTTAATGAGACTATGACTATATAGTAAAGACAATGAAAATGGGGAAAAAAAAAAGGGAAAAAAGAAAACAAAAGTTAATCCTTCAAACTTGAAATAACGATGACTTTATTACATTATCTAAGACATTTCTGAAACTGATATTCATTTTGAAATATATATATTCTGAGACTTTAAATTATATCCAAGAAATATGATATACAATTATTTAATTTCTTTTAAATATTTTAACAAAATATATCGTGCTCGATTATATCATTGTATGATACAGATGTTATATTACTTAATTTATATAAATTTAAAAATATGAGTACACAAAATTGTTTTTCTTTGAAACAAGTGTACAAAATTTTTATTAAAAAATGGACAATCCATACATATTTAAATTGATGCAGAGCTGGTAGTGGATGAATTGCTGGACCGGGAATCAAGAAAAAAAAGAGATCGTAGGCCCAAGAGATGAAATAAGTAGTTTTATTTTTTGTAGATTTTAAATCGGACGTAACTTTTTGCATATGAGTCCGATTGTTTATTACAATATGTTTTCGAAAAGTGTCTTTCGAGCTTTAAAAGGGTGGGTATGGGTTTGGGCCCCAAAAAAAGCTGTTTAGGGCTGGATCCGTCAATTTTAAGTTTTGGGGTGTTGTTATATATATATAAATATAGGGTTCTTTTCCTGCTGTTGAGCAATTTTTTTGGAATTATCAAATCCATGCATATTAAAATAGATTTAAATTTATAATTCGTATACATTTATATATATATATAAACAATTTTAAATTTATCCGGGGGCCTGGTTTCAACACTAGTTTATACAAAATTGCACAAACCTCTATTAATAACATAAACATATCGAGTTATAATAATAATTTTGCTTTCTAATTATGATTGTAAAACCCAAAAAGGTTGAGAGGAAAAAATTGACAAAAAAGGTTTAGGTATGAATTATAAATAAGTAAATAAATAAATAAAATTGGTCCGTTTAAATCTTGACTTATGGTATTGACGTGGTGTTAACTAGATGGATTTTGGCAGAAAATAAAACTTTATTCATTTTCTGGCACCAATTTATTCGGTTTTGATCATGAAAAAGCATTAACTAGGGGAAAATTTATAAATAGATATTTATATTTTTTTTATTATATCCTAAAATTTAATTTTTTATTATATCCTAAAATTTAAGTATCAACCTTGTTATTAATTAAGGAGTTTTGTACTTCAAAAGTATTTTAATGTTTTCCTAGAAAGACTTGTTAGTTGATAGGGTCTTTAACAGGTTTGCATAATAAGAGTCTTTGTGGACTAATGAAGATTTTGGGATAGATGTTTTCCTTGTTTCTAGCTTTCCTACTTTTTCTTTTACCAAACACTTATCAGATGGCTTTTTTGGCTTTCCTTCCTTGAAAGGAGCTTTCCAAGTTGGGAAAGCAATACCAAACTGGGCCGAGGTTTTTTTTTTCTTCAACATTAAATAGTTGCTACTAATATTTTTTATTTTTGGTGAAAGCAAAAAAAAAAAATTATTACATACCAAAAGCAATTGTACAGGAAACCAGAAAAAAATAAAAGTCCACAGGTTCCAATTGAATCGAGAATTACTAGACAGCAACCTCATCTTCACACTAAAACTAATCCGAGCAACAACCCCACTTACCTCAGGGACAATTTCGTTAAAAATACAATTGTTCCTCTCCATCCAAATCCAACTGATGCAGTAATAGGCCACTCTCCGCACAGCCGCCAAACAACTCTATCCCTTAGTTTTCTGAACAAAACAACTAAGCTCCCGCTACCAACGCATCAACAAACAACGAAACAAACATTTATGCAAAATAATAGCCCAAACAATAGAAGAAAATAGACAAGAGAAGAACAAATGGGCAACATCCTCAATACGAGAATTACGAAAACAACATCTATTAGAGTCCACAACACCCTCGCGAACAATGAAACCTTGCCTCGGTATGATTTTAGGACGCAAAAATATAAGAACATCCACAATGAGAAGATCTCCAACAAACAGAATCAGCTCGACCTAAACTAGGCTGAAACTTATGAACTGATGGGAAAGGAATGCGGAATAAACTTTCCCTGCTTAAATGAATCTGTGAGTAGCTTAATCAGCAGAACAACACAAGTAAACACAAAGGAACACCGAGATTTTTAAGTGGAAAACTCTTTCAACGTGAAGGATAAAAACCACGAGTCCTCTCCTGGCCCAAGCTAAAATACCTACTATAATATGAGAGTTTTACAGCATATACAAAACCGGGCTAGTGAACAACAACAAGTTTCACGGCCCCAATGAACAATAACAACAATAAATGGATACACCGAATTTACATAGCAAGAGCAAAACGTTCTAGAGTTCCAAACAAGATCTCCACCTTACAAAATAAAGAAAAATGAGTCTAGAACAAGATCACCAAATTTCAGCCCAATCCGAAGAGAATAACATGTTCAAAAGACCGAAAAGTGATGAAGCAGCTTAAGCTGAAACCCCATAGAAGAGAAACAGCAAATAGCAAAACGGGGATGGACAAACGAAGACCTTCCTGACGCTAGTCACTGATCTCACAGTCCAGAATACAGAAAAAATTATCTTTAAACTTGTGTCAAAGTTTCATTTAAATCCAATGGCTAGAAACGAAACTACAAGAAGAAAACCAAAGCTGGTTGCAAGAAAAAGGCCCAGAAACAACAGATATTACAAATGCAAAAATCCAAATTTATGAACCTCCAAAATCTGATCCGACCGTTCAGAATCAAGAAACAAAAGTCTCCAATATGCTCTCCAAAAATCAACACAATCGGACCCTATATGAGCTAGAGATCACTGAAAGAAGACGGAGATTATACTTGAAGAACAAAGTTCATAAACTCAAAAGGATTTTCTCTCTTAGTTCTCTCTACTCCCTTGTATCTAAAACTCTTTTAAATGTTGTTATGTCTTTTTCACATACTACTTCTCCTCACAAGCAACATATATATCCTAATATGTTAGCTCTTGAAAAACATAGCCTCTTGAACCTCACAAGAGTTTCCTCCTCCTAAACCTCACAAGAGTTCCATCCTCTTGATCCCTCCAGGCCTTGAAGAGTATACATGGGCTTTCAAGGGCTTGAAAGTCTTCCTCTGAACAAAACAATGCTTCCTACTTCCTGAACCATACAGGAGTCTCTTCCTACACATATGAAGAGAACAAACCCCAACACGAACTACCTCCCAAGCTGCCAATAAGCTATCATCAATAGGATCTGGAAGGCACCAAACATCGTATCTCCACACATCACAAACCTGAGCCTTCATAGGCATATCAGAATCCCCAATAGAAGTACCTGAAAATTTATTCACAAGACTCTCCCCATCCAACCAATGATCAAACCAAAAAGAAAACAGACTACCATTACCCAAGCTATACAAAAACAAAGGTCGAAACAAAGATCGAAGCTCATAAAGATGACACCATGACCAACTAGCATCATGAGGCTTAGTAATACCCAAAAGCTTAAGCATTTAAGCCAATTAGGAACAATCCAATTAGCCACAAAGATTCCTTAGCTGTAAGAAGCTCCCACACTTGTTAACAAACAAAAGCTCTATTCAATTCCAACAAAACCTTTAATACCCAAACCACCTCGCTTCGCATCAATCTTCCTAAACCAAAAAAAATTGCGAAAATGTGCATCAATTTCTGCCACCGCCTGAGTGAAATACTTTGTTAACTACCACTGCTTTCTGTATTACAACCATGATCAAACGAGACACAGTGAAAACGAATTGACAATGGCTTCAACCTTTTCACCTCTTCCTTTCGTCTATCTCTCCTACTGATCATCAATTATATAAGCTGATGATATGAATTATTTATGTTTCAATACAACCCACTGAACCCCACATCTCTTTACTCGTGGTCCAAAACCTCCTTCTAACTTAAACTGAAATGATTTTTCCTTTCCGCTGAAAACTTCATCAATGATTCCCGATTGATAATTCGAATACCACAAAAACACATGATCTGTATCACAGAATCTATCCTTACCGTATACGTATTGCTGATATTTAATGAACACCTTGACAAAATCATATATCGGTTCCCAATGAGAATTGACGTCAAGCCAAAAGTCACGGTGACGAGGGAATTCTACAGCAATACAAAATGCCAGGGTGAGGTAAGAAGGATAAGAGAAATGTGGGAACTTAACAACCACTGAATTTCCTTCGCTTTGATATTTGAACCACTCTGGTATTTCAGTTCCAGGTATAACCATTTTAAATCTTGTCTTCACCTCTGTTATAGAAAACAGAACATTATAAATAACTTACCATAAAGAGGTTAAACAGAAAAATTAGGAAAAGGCGTGGAGCTTACTTACATTGCGTGGTAAAATGGTCATTTCTTCAACTCTCCAGCATGCATCTGCCATAATCTTGTGGCGAGCATTGTTGTCCAACTTGAAGCATTTTGAAAAACTAAATTCATAATCACCTGTAATTTCAGGGAAGTTGGTTGGATTTGAGAGATATTTGAGTGCGATGGATGCAATTGATGCAGCTTGCAGCATCCTACAATCACGTGCTACGAGTGTTTTGAGTTGCCGGGGAAGCAATGGCAAACTTCGCAGTCTCTTGCAGTTTTCAGCACTTAAAAAGTTTAGTGATGGTAAAGAGACAATGTCAGTTGGGATTTCTACAATTCCACTGTAGGCAAGAGATAGCTTTTTTAATGAAGTCAAACCATTTAAAGGAGACAATTTTGGCAGTTTTGAGCAGCTAAGGAGATCCAATGATTGAAGGCATTTCAACTCACACATGCATAGCGGCAGCACTTCCAAACTTTTGCAGAGCATAAGATGTATATCTTCCAGTTTAGTTGCTGAAGAGAGAACGGGTAGCCTCTTTAATCGACGGGAACGTTCAAGATTAAGGAATTTTAAGTTTGGAAGACGACACTGCAAGGTAATCGAAAGCTCGTATTTAAACCAATACGTCTTCAAAAATATAATTACTATCTAATAATAATTCAAATAGTTTGTGAGGGAAAAACAAAATGATAGTAGTGTTTATATTAATCATGATAAACGATAGATGATAAAATGTTTATTTTACATGGTTCAACTGAATGCATGCCTACTCCAAAAGGCTAAAAAGAACAAAAATTAATCCTCTAATTATTAACTAAAATAGTAGTGTTTATATTAATCAGCTAAAATATTAGTTTGGAGATTAAAAAGTAAAAAGTATATGGCCGCAATTAAAAAGTAATTAAAATTCTCACACCTGATTTCCATGCCAAAGATGTGTAAGCTTGCTTCTGGGTAATGCAAGCATAACTAGGTTATGCATCAAACATTGAAATGGCAAAGACTTGAATGGATAGCCTTTAATATAGGGGGGAAAAATTGCAATAATAAGAAACAGTACAAATATCGAACAATTTCAGTTATGCAATGATCAGCTTCTTGGCAGAATAAGGATATCATTATAACAACAAATCAAGAATTGGGATATCAGTTCGCAAATCAAAAAGTTCTTCAAAAATATCATCCAATATTCACCACAACCACAAAAAATATTAAAAAAATTAGAAACTAAACTAATTTAGAAAAACTAAAAGGGTTATTTTGAGTATATTTTTTTATAGTGTACGATTAGTATTCAAGAAACATACATAAAAACCAACAAAAAAAAAAAAAAAAAAAAAATCAAGAATAAGAAAATAAAAAGAAGTGTCTACAATAACCTCTTCTTTCAAGGTGTCCACAAGATTCCTCTTTTGACATCTAAGATCAATTCCAACTAGGGATGGCAATTCGTGTTCATAGGTCGTGTTCGTGTCGTGTTGAGGTACTATGTTGAAACGTTTAAAGTCGACACGAACACGACGTGTTTAATTTCGACACAATTAATTGAAACACGAATACGACCCCTTTAACAAACGAGTAACACGACACTACCCGTTTTATACGATTAATAAAAAAAATCAATTATACGATATACCCATATACAACACTATCCGTTTAGCGACCCAATTATAAATATTAAAGAACCTAGCCAAACATTGCTAATTTGCTACTAAAACTTCAAAATTATTAATAAAATGTCACTAAACGCAATGGATGGAGAATGGAGATTATGGATTTAGTTTTTTTCTTTTAAATTCTTATTTATATTGCCTTTAATTTAGTGACTAGTAAAATATAATAAAAATAAACGGGTTACGTGGGTTGACCCATTTACAATCTATTTATCTTGTATCATAAACTTGTTAACCCGTTTCTGACCCAAACCAGTTTAACCCCAACCCAAATACGTAAAAATGTGTGTCGTGTCTAAAATTGCCACCCCTAATTCCTACCATTTTTTGAAGGCAATAATTATATGACATTGGAGAGTAGAAGAAATTGAAGAAGAAGAAGATTAAACCTTTTATAGTAATACTTCTTTATTTTTAGCTGCTCAATACTTTATCTCTTTATCTTTATCATAATTAGTAAAAACAAAAATAGCTCACACGATAAGTAAGACAAATAAAAAAAAAAAGATAAAGTGTAACTGACAATAAAAATATGTGTTGATCTGAATGTGGACACATATAAATTAAAGAATATATGAGAATCGTTCACATAACCATACCTTGCCTTTATACTTTTTGTAAACTAAAATTGTGATTTCAATCTAAATAAATCAATCTAGATCTTACATTTTGAACAATTTAATTAGCGTAATGAAATCAAAAGAAAAATAATTTATCAAGAATGCTATGTTTGGAGTTTTTACTTGGACAGATTTAGATTCTTTTAATTGATACAAATGTGGTAAATAAGATGTAATTATCAAAAAGAAAAAAAAAAAGAGGCAATGAGATTAGTGACATGCCATCTTAAAATAATAAAGGAAAAGAAAAGAAAATTAAGAGAAAAATGAACAATAAAAATAAAAAAAAAATTAAAAAATAAAAGAGTTGTTGACTTGAGTAAAATTTTTAGAATATGATTAGTTCAAGATACATTTATAATAATTAAGAACACAGATTAGGACATTAAAAAAAAAAAAGAGAGAGATAGAAAGAAGTGTTGCAATTACCTTTTCTCTCCAGCTGTCCACAAATTCGTCACTTCCCAAGTTAATAATTATATGATAACGTAGAGCAGAAGAAGTTATAGAAGAAAAAGAAAAAGCAAGTTTTTTTTTTTTTTTTTGTAATGTTTGATATTTTTTTCTTTTGAAAAACTCTGTGATTTCTCTATTTTTCTTTATCATGCCGACTGAAAATAGAAAAATTCATATGATAAGAATGATAGAAAGAAAGATAAAATGTAATATGACGATAAAGCTTGTGTTGATTTAAACGTAGAAACAGATAAATTAAAAAGTATATAAGAATTATTAACAAAATCATACATTTCCTTTATACCTTGTAAACAAAAAATGTGATTTCAATCAAATTAAATTAATCTGGATGTTAAAGTATGATTTGTGTATTTCAATCAAGTTAAATCAATTTGAATTTTACGTCTCGAACCAAATTAATAAAATCAAAAGAAAAATGAGTTGCCCACAATGTTAGAGCAAATAAACTAACTATTTTTTGAATTTTAACTTGGACAAGCTTACAACCTTTTAATCGAAATTAAAAATTAATAGAATTAACTTGACTAAAATGTTAGAATATAATTAGTATTCAAGTAACTATTTTTTTAATACAAAAAAAGAACATAAAAGAAAAGAGAAAGAAGTGTCTTTGATAACATTTTTTTTTAGGGCCAGTTTGGGATTGTTTTTAGTAGTCTTGAAATAGCTTTCAGCCAGAATAATGGGAACCTTACTTTAGCTGAAAGCTGCTTTTAAGGCTGGGGAAAAGTTAGATTGTATTCAGGAAAGCATTGGAAAAACACTTAAAATTATTTTTAAAGAAAACAACGAAATCTAGCTTTTTCTGACAACACTTTCACTAACAGCAATCCCAAACTGGTCCTAAGTTACCCCAAAAATTTTTCTCTTAACATTGAAAAATAATTCCAATCATTTCCTCGAGTTAATAATTATATGATAATTGGGAATAAAAAAAATCATAGAAGAATAAGAAATTAAAAAAAAAAACAAAATTTTTATATTTATTTCTTTTTCATTTGAAATTCCTAATTCATTTTCTAACTATTTTTATGATACCAAATTAAAAACAGAGACAAGAAAGATTGAAAAAAAAGGAGTACACGAGAGTTCTAGAGAAAACTATACTTTTTATATGTTTTTGTTTTATTTTGTTTTATTTCTATGCGTAATGCGAGGATTGGGATGTACTCTAATCAATTGTACGCTTAAAATATTATTAAGCGTACGATTGACGGTAAGTCGGTGGTGTCAATCCTTTACCAAATTAAAAACTCGCAATCAACATAACCGACTCTGAATTTGAACAAATCCTACCCGTACGTTATCCTTTTATCAACTTGATCTCAGCCTTCCATTTCGTCTTGACTTATCTATAAGTACAAGCCCGATCCTTCCTAACCAGCAATCGGTCTTATCGATTTGGATTCTGGTGTGTTTGTGATTTCTTTTCGTTTCTTGCTGTTTCTCTTTGTTGTTGCTTCTTTATTTGATTTTGTTCAGGGATAGCATCTATTGGCCTGATTTTGCTGCTACAATGTTTATGCAACTTTTCTTCCGATGCTTGTTTGTTTGATTTAGTTCATGTATTTCAGCCTGGTAATTCTTTTTGTGCAAGGAGAGCATCTACTGGCCTGTTTTTTCGGCTACAATGGTTTGAGGGTTTTGACTTTTCTTCCGACGCTTGTTTGTTTGATTTAATTCATGGATTTCATTCCGGTAAACTTTTTAATGTGAGGAGAGCATCTACAGGCCATTTTTTCGGTTACAATGGTTATTGGGGTTCAACCTTTTTTCCGATGCTTGTTTGTTTGATTTCGTTCATGGATTTCATTCTGGTAATTTTTATATGCAAGGAGAGCATCTATTGGATTCTGCCCTTACGATGCATCTAATGGTATTTGGTGATTCTTCTTAAGATATCTTGCTTGGAGCTTGTACGCTACATTTATTGGATTGATTATGTGATTTGGCAAGTGTAGGAAGTTTTTAGGATTTGAGTAATTTTATTGCGTAACCAAAAATCGGGAGTATTCGGATATCTGTGATCACGGGTTCATATTGGTTAAAAGTTAATCTGATTCATGTTGTTTTAGTTACATGGCTAAGATCACAAATAGCTTTTTGATAGGATTACGACTTGTTTTCTTCAGGATCTTTTGCTTACATGTCTTTCATGAATAACCTAATCTCACTTGGTACTGTTTTTGGAATGGAAGACCAACCGAAGATGATCTGTTTTGGATGCAGGCTTTATTAGAAGGGCTCTATCGGTTTCAACTATGACTAGACAGGGAGCTTTGCTTTCTTAATGTATTTATGTTTGATAGTTTTCTCGTGTTAGTGAATAACAATGTTCGTGATTTCCCTTTACCTAGGAAACTTAGTTGCTCTGGCTGGATATGTGGTGTCAGGTGTTTCAGAAATAAATGGAGTTGTAGTGATCAGGAAGTTTTGCTTTTCAGCCTTCAAACATAATTTTCTTTTTTGCCTCCTCAGATATCATTTTTCCTCGTTATGAGACATTTTCTCAAGGAGAGGAACTTCTCTGTAGCCGTGGGACTGTATATGTGTCTTCTAATGATTTGATGAGATATGGATTGCGCTTGATTGAGGGGGCTTTCTAAGACTTCGCTTTTCTATTACTTGTATGTGTAAATTTGCTAGGTAGTTTTGGATGCTGAGCCTTGGTTTCCTATTTGTCAGGGATTCACCGAAAATCACAGAAAATGGGAAATTCATTTGCTTTAGAAGTTACGTTGCCTAAGATAGATTTGGAGATCATGCTTTTATCTTCATATGGAGAATATGCACCGAAGTGGTGATCAGGGAGCTATTGCTGTTTTATACCTCCTGTTGTTTATTTCTTTTAATCCTTCTCTGGAACTAAGGAATCTGAGTTGGCCAAATGTGTTTTGTTAGGGTTCTCTAGTTCAAGCCGATACAAGCATGTTCAGAAGGAGTTGCTATGAAGTATTTCATTTCTTTTTTGCATGCATATGTTTCTGCTTATATACCCTTTTAGAGGCCTTAATTTTTCTATGAATTTTTTCCTTTTTCGTGCATTGAGCAAATCAATGGCTGGAGAAGTGGATTTTGTTAATAGAAGCATAGTCTTTTTTTGCCTACCAACAGATGAATCAAGGACCACACGGTTTGAGATGGATTGAAGGGGGTTCTCTTTGGCCTTGCTTTACCTTTAAATTATGGTTTGATACTTATTGCATGGTGGTGGATTTTCTAAGTGTTAGTTTTGGTTTCTCAGGAATTAATCATAGCTTGGAGAATTTTGTGGCTTATGCGTCGAAATTGCCTGGATGATCAGGGAGCAGTTCTAATTTAGTAACTGTTTATTGTGTTCCATTCACTATTCTGTAGTAGTTAGTTTTTAAATAGAATTAGCACTTGAGTCATTTCGTTTACATGTTTTCAGGGGTTCACCATCTTGATTCACAGGACAATAGACTGGCCGTTGGGAAGTTTTTTCTTTTACTTTGTACACATAAAGCAGTTATTGCATAGATTTGTTCTCTGGCAGTGATTTTTTTTTTTTTTTTGTGCATGAAGAGTTAAAAAAGAAAAAATCATTGTCAGAGAATCTATGCAATAACTTCTTTATATGTACAAAGTAAAAGAAAAAATTGAGAGCAGTCCTTATTAATAATCATTATCTATTTATTGTGTTCTGTTACTCAGTAATGGCAACTAAAGTTATTCTTTCTAAACTGAATCAGCAGTTGAGTTAGTTGTTGGATTCCCCAAGTGTAGTTGTAGTTTTTCAGGAGTCAATCACAGCCTGGAGAAGTATGTTGGCTAGAATCTTGTTGTGCATGGAAATGTCTGGGAGCATGTTTTATTTGTTATTTATGTTGTAGTGTTAGTTAATAATGGTACTCTTTAATTGTTAGATTTCATTTATAATCAACTCCTAAGTTAATTTGATTGCATTTTTTTCAGGGTTTTATATGGATCACAGTAGTTAATAATGGTTGCAGTTAATTAGTTTTCAGTTAGAATTAACACCTAAGTTAATTTGATAACATGTATTTTTCAGGGTTGTGTATGAATTGCAGTAATATTTTGAGTGAGGACTGTCTGGAAGTGTATCTTTCCCTTGTTTTTATGAATTAATTTTGCCTGCTTTTTTGTTATCCCTTTGATTTATAATTTTCTTGTAGTGATATTTCTATTTTTCAGTTAGTTTTTATATTTTGAGGTTGGGTTTTGTATCTTGACTTGCACTAGTTGTGTTGAATTGTCTTGTGGAAAAAATGCGTGACACTTGATCTTCTTCCTTTTTTTTTTTCTTTTAATTTTTGAAATGATATAGGCTATTTGTTTTGTGCTGTTTCTTTTTCATCGGTGTATGTAGCAGCTATTTTGAGGTTGGGTTTTGTATCTTGACTTGCACTAGTTGTGTTGAATTGTCTTGTGGAAAAAATTTGTGACACTTGATCTTCTGTTTTATTTTTGGTTTTTTTTTTTTTTTTCTTTTAATTTTTGAAATGATATCTGCTATTTGTTTTGTGCTGTTTCTTTTTCATCGGTGTATGTAGCAGCTAGTTCCTAGTTGATAGAAATTCTCATGCTGAATTGTTTGGTTGCATTATTATTTCAAAGGGTCAAATTTGAGGAATATGAGCACGTATTTGGAGCTGTCAGGAAGGTTTCTGTTACCTGTACTACATCTTTTCTTAAGACTAACATTATTGACTCGATTTTGTTACGTTTCTGACTTCATTTTGTTTCTTCATATGATTACTTGTTCCATGTCAACATTTTATTTTTCTGCAGAAATATTTTAGAACTGGAGATCTAGATTTTGATATTTGATTAAGGATTTGTGATTTGATGAAAACGGGGGTTTCTTGTATCTTGGCTTCTTACAATTTTATTTATGATTTTGTGCTTTCTGAATAGATGACAATTTCAGGTGGCTTTCCAGGTTGCAGCAACATGCAGAGAAATATTGGAGTTCTGTTCTGTCGGAGTTTTGTCTTTTCATCTACAAATTAAGTGACTGCTTTATTTGTTCTTTTTTTACGGTTTTCATATGCTGCTCTAAGGTTTGATTGATGTGTATATTCCATTTCGATTGCTAATTATTGCTGGTCACTTGTGCTGTATTGTTTTCATTCCTGTAATTTGTTTTTCTCTAACAAGAAATGGAACCCTAATCATCTCCATCTTTTGTGTCTTCATATCTTATGATACTGAATTTTCACTGTTCCTTTTGGTTGCGAATAAATTTACTGTTTTGAAAATGAATGGCAGCTTAAGATTTTCATGTTCCATTGAGGGGTGGTTGGATGAAGAAAGCCTTTGGTGAACAGACTGTTTGGAATTTTTAGATGCTTAGTTCTGAGATGGTAATGTAAGTTGTTTCCCCTATCTATGAATTTCTAGCTCTTAATTATGTAAGTTGTTTTTCCAAGTCTTACCATTTCTGGCCCTTAATTAATGCAACTGACAGTTTGCAATTTAATCTTCATCCTTCACGTGTGTGTATTTTTTGACACTGATTTTTTGTTGTTCCTTTTGGTTGTGGAGTTCTTAATTAGTGGAACTGACATTTGGCCCTTAATCAGTTTTGATTTTATCTCAAAACATACAGCATTCTGTCCGGAAAGTCCGATCTTTCTGCATTCTTTAATGCTGAAGATTTTTTTTTTAATGTTGATTCTGAAACTAGATTTTTTATATTTATCCAATTTTATTGAATAAGTTTTTCCAAAAATATCCCGAGTTCAACATGTATTGTGCGTTTATGATATTTGTTTTGTTTGTTATTTTCACAGATATCATTTGCTATTGCTCTCTGAGGCCTTGTGGAAGTTGTTATTTTGTAGAGCTGGTATTTTTGAACCGACTCGAGAACTGTTAAAGAATCAGAAAAATAGCCTGAAATTTTGTTTTGAGGTTTTGAAATTCTCTTCGTTATGGTTGATTGTTGACAATGGTTTATGTTCAAGTGCTGTCAGATAGGAGATGAGAAATCATAGCACTAGTGATTTTGTCATGATTTGGCAGTTAAGATGTCTTTGTCCGTGAAACAATTTCTCTCCATTACAATTGATTGTTGACATAAAGAATCGCTTCGGAATTCAGTGTAAATTGGTCATTTTGGAGGGTTATCAGATAAAGAGATGAGGAATTATAACACTAGTAGTCGGTAGTAATTGTTAATTTCCAATGTTATAGATGAAGTTCAGCTCGTTATTGATCTTCCCAAAAAAAAAAAAAAAAAAAATCAGCATACAGTTGACATACCAATATGCTGGAAATATGGACTGGTGTGATTGTTGCCAGTATGCTAGTTGCTAGGTTTTGTGATTTATAGAACAATGAGATGTCCCTCTGGTCTGCTTGGTTGCTAGGTTTTGTGATTTATAGAACAATGAGATGTTCCTCTGGTCTGCTTGGTTGCATTTTGGTGCTTGCACATGGAGAAATGTTATCTGCTTTGAGGTTTGTTTGAAGCTCATATTCTTTTGGACTGCATATTATGCAAATGGTCGCTTGTTCTGTGGTTGTTGCTGTACACTAGCTGCTGGGTTTAATGTGTTTGTAAATTGGTGGTATCTCCCTGAGGTGTGATTAGTTGGAGTCGACACTTCTCTAGTTGCAGTATTGGCCTAAATGGGTATCTGACCTTCATGTGGTTTTTAAGGCTCTTTTATTTGTAGTATGCTCTCTTATCGGTTTAGATCTTTGCGTGATTGGTGAACATGTCTCTGTGGGATAAGTGATTGCCTGTTTGCTATTCTATCGTTTCTTGTTTTGAAAAAAATTTGTTAACTCCGCCTATGTGGTTGAGCTCATAGCCGGTCCCAAGCCCGGAAAAAGGAGGAGGGTTATAATGCTAGTACACGAATCACTTCAAATGAGAATGATGTGGTTCAATTCTGTTCAAGTTGCAGGAGATTGGAGACTCTGTTTGATTTGCGAAGATTTAGGATTTCACAAGGATAACTGTGAAGTCGTGTAGGCTTACAGTGGAAGTAACGCTTGTACATTTACAAGAAGGGTGATTGTAGTTTGTAGTTTGGAGAAGGGATGTTTCAGGTCCGGCCTGAAAAATGTGGTGGTTCACGGTATTGGCGTTGTTATGTACTGAAGAGCAAATTTTGAAGTTACTGCTGAAACTGGTGGCCTCCATTTTGGAACAGGCCGGTGTTAATTGGCAACGTGGTTTGCAGGATATTAACAGTGATGCAAGAGCCTTAAGAAGGTTGAAAACTGCCTGCAAAGGGCAAAAAAGTGACTTTCGTCAACCTCACGAATGAACATTGAGATTGTTTCTCTACTTGGTGAGATGTAGAAGTGTATTGTGTCTGGTCTGGAATGTGTAGCTTGATATTGTATTACTTTATCATGTTTCTACGATATTCTATATCTCCTTGAACTAAATTCCGGAATAAACTTTTGACATCGATTTGTAGTTCTAAGCTAACTCCTTAATCAAGTAATTTTTGGGCAAGTTAATGTACATTGGGAGATTTTCTCCAAAAATATTTCTTGTTTTTATTATTCTGGGAATACAATCACGCAGTTTTGACTTTTTTTTTTTTTTCTTTCTCCTCTGATTGTGGTGGAAGCATTAAAAAAAAGAATCAGCAAAAGCGCTTTTTCTTGTTAAGTAATTTTTCATTATAGATAAAATATAATGAATGAATGACGCAACACAAAAAAATATTAAAAACGTAACGTATTGGTTCTGATATGTGCATCAAAATATGTATTATGAATGTATAAAATATATTACATAAAGTATCACTAAAAATATAATGAATATATCGC
The DNA here is from genome assembly GCA_039660915.1 of Euphorbia tirucalli. Lineage (NCBI taxonomy): Eukaryota > Viridiplantae > Streptophyta > Magnoliopsida > Malpighiales > Euphorbiaceae > Euphorbia > Euphorbia tirucalli. The sequence goes on along the minus strand of CM077639.1, from coordinate 2,231,886 downwards.
AAAATGTAAAGTTGTTGCATGTTTTTATTTTCTATGTTTAGGATTTGTAATAATAAAAATAACCAGTTTAGGTATTACAGATAAAACATGTAAAATGAATTTATAATACACAACATAAAAATTATTAAAAATGTATTGGTATAGATATATGTATCAAAATAATGAACGCATAATACACAATACACACAAAATAGCATTAAAAATATCATAAAATATATCCAAAATGTAGAGTTGATAAATGTGTTAAAATATGATATTTTTATGCTTTTTTAATACATTTTTTGATATTCCTTTCATATTTTCTTGACAATCAAAGAAAAAAAAAATATATTTATAGATTTTATTTTGAAAAGAAGAAAGAGGATATAAAAATATTTTAAAGTGATATGTAAAAAAAATTATTGGATTAAGAAATAAATGACAAAATTAATATTAAAATATAAAAAAAAGAGAAAAAATAAGGAAATCTAATTTGGCGGAAGAAAAAAGGTCAAAAAAAAATAAAATAGACAACATTAAAATTAAAAAGAAACAACGTTTTTTAAGAATGGTACAAGTATTTGAAAAAAAAAAAGTGTATTTTTGGTTAATTTCCCTTTAAATAAGATCATATTATGCCCAATTGATTTAACTGGTAGGTTTAAAACAATAGCTATTTTATGTTAAAATCAGGAACACTAGAAATAAGAAAAGTTTTTTTGAGAATATCTGTCTATTTTAGTTAATCTCAATTTGATGATAATAGAAAATTATCAATAAATAAAAAATGATTTATTAAAAATAGAGATCAAGCGATATAAAGAGATTAAGAAAAGGTAGAATTAATTAAAAGTGATTTATTAAAAATGAAAGTTAGAAGTGCAAATTAAGCGATATAAAGATTTTTTTGGCCCTATATTATTATTAGTTTGCCCTTTTACCCTTTGTACTATTGAAAATTTCATTTTTATCTCTTATGGTATGCAAAATGTTGCAAAATGGCTCCTAAAAAACATGTTCTGTCAGATTCTGTTTGCAATTTTATTAGCAGAATTTGATGAAATATACTTATTAGGAGCCATTTTGGAACCTTTTTGTATACCATAGGTAGTAAAAGGAAAATTTCAATAGCACAGGAGCCAAAGGGATAAACCAGTGATAATACAGGGATCAAAAAGGTATTTAGTCCGTGCAGATAAATCTTGCAGGCAAGGTTGGATTGAAAGAGCGAAATTTACTCATCCAAATGGAAGAATTTTATAATTTTTTTGGCACACTATTCCAATAAAAATAATGAAATATCGGGTTATGCTTACTAGTAATAGCACAATTTCGGTTACTAAGCAAATAAGAAAGAGTAAGAAAGCAATTGGGAAAATTAAACTAACAAAAATGACCAATTACAATCAGACAAAGATCTATTTTGTCTTAAACTTATTAAATACCTCAGCATAAAAAGGATGATAATAACATCACTTTAATTTATTACATAGTCTTTGATAATTTTTTATGCTATGAAATAAAATCATATTATATAGGATGCCTATATTCATCACCACAATCTCCAATTTCTTTCATAAGATCTTTCCCTTGCTTTGAAACTTGTTTTATGCTATTCATGTCTTCCTCATCAAGAACTAAACTAAAGATTGCATTTGCATCATTTATATGTTCCGATAACCCGAGCCGAACACCGATCATCGATCCTACCACCTCCGGCTGCATCCATAAAATATGCAAATTAATTAGAGGAGAAAACATGGTAGAATAATTAAAAACTTGATTAATTAATTAATTACCTGATTTAGTATGTACTTTACAGCAACTGTTGGGATTGAAACTCCATGTTTTGTAGCTATTGTTTTCAGTGTCCTCAGCAAAATTTGGAACTCATTCCATCCTCCCCAAGCATCCAAAAACTGCCAAATTTTATATTTGGTGTCAAATCACTTCCAAATTCATTGACGGATTGACAATAATTCAAAATTTGGTAATAGGCTCAAGACGGAAAAGTCAAGATAAAGTCTTTAAAAGTGGTAAAGGAGATGAGAGGTCGAAGTAGCCACTACTAGAGTGCTAAACATTATATTTGGTTAGAACTGTTTGCCTTGCCATCATCCCTAAGGTTTCAATCGTTACACATTAAAGAAAAAAATATGCAATTGTAAAATGCATTAAGAGTTTCACATATCATATATACCTTTTTGTACTTTTGAACGGAAGGAGTGTTCAAAGGTGGAGCAACAGAATTGGATAAATTTGTATCAAGGTATTTCTCAGATAGGAGCCCACCCATCACTGTTCCATACCTGCATTTTACCAAATATATATTATTTATTAGGAAAATAATTTCTTGCATTAAATATAACAAAACAATATTTTTTGGCTATTGTATTTGGTAAAATTTTAACTTTCAGCCTCTGAATTTTGATTTGGTGAGATTTAAACCATTAGTTTTGGTTTTTGTCAAAATATACGGAGTTGTTGCATTTGAACACCACACGCACTATGAATTTTGCATCGACAATGAATATGATCGAACTTTTATTTTGTCCACGAAGAGAAATATATTTTTGTGAAAGTTAAAACCGTGGCGGTTTCATCAATAAAGACTAAGTTGCAACAAAAATTAGACTTTAGCGTTAAATTTCAAAGAATTAAAGTTCAGCAGCTAAAAAAATAGAGGTGAAATCGAACAGACGTTATGAGTTTAACTCCGGTTTGTCGACATAGCTCAGCCATTTTCTGTTGAGGACGCATGTCGATGATTGAATGTTGAACCTGATAATGAAATCACAACATATATACCAAAGAAAAATGTGTGGTTTAATTTTCAGAAGAAAAAGTGTTGAAAATTCTCACAAAATTAGTTTTAATCTAATTACCTGATTGCTGACAATAGGAATACCATTTTCTAGGATTATTTGCAATCTTTCAGTGTCAAAATTGGTCAATGCAACTGTCTTAATTTTACCTGAAACATAGATTATCAAGTAATTATCTAGTATGTATGCAATTTGAGATAAATATTGGAGTATTAATAACAATTAAAAAAAAAAAAAAATTAACAATCAACACATAGATGATATAAATACTAACCTTGTTCTTTGAGATAAATATTGGAGTATTAATAACAATTAAAAAAAAAAAAAACAATCAACACATAGATGATATAAATACTAACCTTGTTCTTTGAGGTCTGTTAGGTGTTTAAGGAGATCAAGGTAACCAGGATTCGAATAGTCCCACCTGTTTCAAGTTCAATTTATTTTTCCAAAATGCTCTCATTTTAGTCAATTTATTATACAAATAAAATAAAATTAGATTTGTAATTTCATTATATATATTAAAGCCTTGTTTTACTACATTCACTAATTTCAATTCTTGCACAAAAATAATTGAATCTTGATTTTTTGTCGGATAAAGAAACAATTTGGTTCTTGACATTAGATTCTGCGATCAATTTGATTTAATATCAAGTTTGTGTGTCAATTTCGTCTTACAGGTGAAAATTTCTAGTATAGCCGCGGACCGGATTGGTCCGAAACCATTGAATGAGCGGTATGTAAACACAATTACTGATGTGTAACTCATCGAACGATCCCAGATTATTCCGGTCCTGGACCATGATAGATTTTCTCCTTATAAGTTGGTATTTAGGGTCAATTTAGTCCAAAATAAGACGTGTCAATATTTATGATTGATTTTATTTATACGTGTTACTTTCTTATACTGACACGTGTCATTTTAGAGTAATTTGACCTCCATTATCAAGTTAAGAGGCTAGATCAATATTGAAACTTGATTTCTGAACCAAATTAATCGTACAAACTAATATCAAGTTAAGAGACTAGATCAATATTGAAACTTGATTTCTGAACCAAATTAATCGTACAAACTAACTTCAAAAGTTAAACTGACTCTGCCTTACTAAAATTACCATTATAAATTCCGGATCAAATCTATGAGAAAGAAGTGATGTGACTAAATTAGACCTTTTTTGGATTTAATTGTTTGAATAAAATTGAAATTTAATTTGACAAAGGTTTTTTTTTTTTTTAAATGCATATTTATGTTTCATACCAGTGAAGTTGAAGCATGTCCAAGCAGGAAACATCCATTCTCTTAAGAGTAGTGTTGATACAATCCTTCACATAGCTGCTTGTTATCTTATCACTTGCTGGTTTTTGCACCCATTTTGTAAGTCTGCATTATTTATTTATTTATTTATTGCATCATAATTCAAATTACCATCATATATAATTAAGCAAACAAAGTGATTTCCTACGTAATTAATTTATAATTAAATATAATTATTGACCCTTTACTCTGATCCAAAAATTCAGGCGTGCGTTCTTGACGAACTCGATTGATGAAAATTCCATAAACATCTTCAGCAGGTCCATCTGTTGCATTAATTGATTAATTAAAATAGGATTCAGTTAATTTAAACAAGTTAATTAATTTAAATATATCCAGTCTATCCAGCTACAACCAGATTGTACAGGTTTTTTTTTTTTTTGTTTTTTTTTTGTTTTTTTTTTTTTTTTAAATTCCAGGATTCGAGTGTTAGTGAAATTATATACTATACAGCTTTAATTAAGAATAAGAGTACTTAAAAAAAAAAAAAAATCTATCCAAGTTTATATAATGCCATACTAGTCTGGTTTAAAAAATGGGGGAAAAAAAATGGGTCTAACAGTCGACGCAAACTATCAATTTTTTTACTATTTACAATTTTATTTTTACGAATTTTTAATATTACTATTTGTCCTTTCAATCTGACACCCCTTAATCTCTCTCATGTTGACTTAGTTTCTTTCTATTAGTAAATTAATTTATAGTTTTGAAATATTAAAAATTTTAATTCCATCCATAATTAATTTTTCTATACAGTGCTTATTTATAAATATTTTACAATTTTAGGTAGTTACCAAAAAGCACCAATGGAAATTAAAACCCAGCCGGAAAGCAAACCGGTGAGTTTAATGAATTTATAGTTCGATCGGTCAAATCAATTCAACATGTGGTTTAATTGTATATTTAATTATTTTTAAAAATATTATTTAATAATAAATAATACTAAATTATAGTTCAATAGACGGTTTAACCTCCGATCGAACTATTTTTGACCCATCTTTTTAAAACTAGAATTTTTAACTAAATCGATTGGATTTATAATAGTGTATAGTTAAACCGATCGAACTGACTGATCCGTTTCCGTTCTGATAACACTGAAAAACAATATATATAAAATCTCACAATTAATCGGAGGAGGCCATTGTTAGGAATTGGGGGCAAACCAATTGAAGGCCCTTTTATGAGATGAAAATCTAAAAGACTTGAACCCAATGGCCCAAACTCAAAGCTAATTATATATGAACAAATTTTTAATAAATTCAATATCAAGTTTTTCTCACAAATTTTATTATAAAAAATCTATAAAATAATATAATTATTTTTTTATGTTCTTCCATGTAAAAATTAATCAAAGTGAACCTTCAAATTCCCTATAGTTTATAGTTATACAAAATAATCTAAAATTTTATTTGATAATTACCATTAGTTTTGCTAATAATTACCATTCATTGAGAAAATTCTTTTTATTTAAGTAAAAAGAAAATTCATGTAATTCATCACTAAATAAAATATTTTAAAATTGTTTTTATAAAAAATAATGTTTAAAATTGCAAAAAAGGAAAAAAAAAAGGTTAACCAGAGTAAAACAAAAAAAGTTGAAACTGTTCAGTTAACGTTACTATAAAAGAGTAACGTTCCCACCAATGGATGCCACGTGTAACCACAACTCTGACAAAAAACCAAACCAACTTGCCATGTAATAAAAATGTGATTTAACATACAGTGGTCGGACATGTCGAAGGTGGTAAGTCCTGCATCGGCGTACCGAAACATGGCCGCTACAGCTTTTTCCGTCTCAATTGCGCCCCAACCACCGCTCATTTGCCACATTCCGTTGATGACGCGACATATCTTCAGCGAATCATTCCCGTTCTTCACAGTCATGTGGCGGGACTCGGCGGCGGATGTGGCGGCGCACCTGACTGAATTTTGTTTGGCTATAATTCTTGAGAAAAATCGATTTGCAGTGGATTTGAGGGAGGAGAGATGCGAGATCGGACAGTGGATAAGATTTGAGGACATTTTTTATCGTGCGGCGGAGGAAGCAAAGAAGAGAAAAGAGAAGAGTTAGTGGGGAATAATATTATAGGGAGAATGAGATGTTTTCTTTTATAGACAAGGAAGATGAAGTGTTTGTTCATTTATTTAATTATTTATATTTTTTTAAGGAAAAAAACTAGAAAAATGAATGAAAAAAATATTATTATGGACCTGAATTAAAATACAAAATTATGTTGCGTGTCGGGACTAAATTACTCCAAAAAAATTAGAGCTTGTTGTTATGTCAACAACTATAATAGTGTAGTAAATTGTGATTAGTTATGAATATTATATTCCTAATGCACAATAAAACCGCTCATCAAAGTGATATAAAACTATTATGATCATGTCACATCAGCAATTGTATTGCTCTAGCTAACTAGCCGTGGACCACATAGAAATATAGAGTTTACTAAATTTAGGTTTTATAGTTTATGGTAAGAAGATGGGAAAAAAAAGGCAATTTGTTTTTCAGTCTTAGGGCAACAAAATTTTCCTTTAATTGTAATGAAGTTGATATTTTTTCATGTATATAACAATTATATTGCTCTAACTGACTAGCTATGGACCACATAGAAATATAGAGGTTACAAAATTTAGGTTTTATAGTTTATGGTAAGAAGATGGGAAAAAGGCAATTTGTTTTTCAGTCTTAGGGCAACAAAATTTGCCTTTTATTGCAATGAAGTTGATATTCTTTTCATGTATATGACAATTTTACCATATATATCAATAAAAATATCATAAGAACTTTTTCCATTTTGTCGAAAGGCTAGATTTCCATATTTGACTAGTTTTTTTCTTAATAAAGTTTTATCTCTATTGATTAAACTCAACTCATGACACTAAAATGACTCTTGTCACTCCATCTTGTTGTCTAATTTATATGTAATTTTATTCAAATAATTATATATGAAACTTAGTTACAGTTAACGTTTTTCGCTCTACCTTTTCAAACATGTTTAGTAGAAATTAAATCTAAAATCTCTTCCACAAATTTAGTTTGCAACACAAGTGAGGCACAAATCCATAGATTTTTGGCACTACATTTGGTGTTCAGATATCATAATATTAAAATTTCCATAGCTACGATCATTGGAAGCAGATTGTCTTCTTCAAATCAGAATATTAATTACAAACATATACTTCCTTTGTTCCACAAATATAAGCAAAAATAAGTCTGCACACTAAGCAAGATTACATTAAATATTATTGATGTATTCCTGTTATACTCTTAATTGATGAAGTGATTTAATAAATATATAATTTAATTTATTTTAAACTCGGAAATTTTAAACCATTATAAATAGGGGTATAGTATAAAGAGAAATGGTTATATGTAATTAAAAAAGGAGTTATGTCTATTTTATATAAGACGTAGAAAGATGAATATTTATGTATATTCATGAAACAGAAAGGTATAATTTTTTCCTAACTTAAATTGTCCAGACTGTGAGATAATTGAATTTTCAATCTATGCAAAATACCATTGAAACCTAAAAACAAGGTGAATGTGTATAGCGGACCAGATCCAATGGACCCAACCAATAGAAAAAAGTATATATGTATTATTTTTTTATTGGAAAGGGTCTATATGAACCGAATCCCTTATAACGTTATAAGTTCAAAATTATGATATTAACATAGATAATTTAAGTATTAAATCCCAAAAATATTGAATTATAGTTCAATTAATTATATATGTATTAATAAATGTCTTGGTAAAATTATAAAATAAAATTTAATAAGGGAGGACTAAAATGAATAATCTGTATGTAGCAATGTGAAGAAAAAAGTATGTCTCAAGAAATTGGACAAATTGCACTTATGGTCACTGAAGTTTTGAGATTTGTGCATTCTAAGACACTACAATTTAATTTGTGGGAATAAAGCTATTGACACTAAAATAATGATATGATGAGTTAATTAATGCCAATTTTGACATGTCAGCACGACATTACGTCAGTTCTAACAAATTTTGAATTTTAAATCTTTTATTTTTTTTCATATATATGTGGGTGTCATGTCCATGACATGTGTCATCTATTTTTATCGGTTGGAGTTAACGTGATATTGTGGTAATATTTAACTTGGTGTAGGCTAGCCACATCATTATCTCATGATAAATATTGATGATATAACCAGAGAATGACTTTACTAACATAATTTTAATATTACTGAAAAAAATCTCAAACTTCAATAACCGCTATACAGTTCCATAAGTTTTCATCCCTTTCCTTAATTCTTTATTAACTATGCGAAACCCATGCAAATATACTTTAAAAATGTATTTTAAACAATTTTACACACAAGTTGATTGTAGAAATTACAACAAAAATCACCTTTTTGAAACCTTATATATTATTGACATTCTATAATCTAAAATTGAGAAGGAGATAACCTTGAATATATAATTATCAAATCTAGTCATCTCTATAATATTTTTTTCTCTTACTAAATATATTTATTTAATATTGTTTAATCAATAATCTAATAAATTAGAGTGAATTATCTAATAAAGTGTCTACAAGAGTAATTGTCTTTTCAATATCTTATTTAGGTTTTAGTAAAAAAAAAAAAAATCTTATTTTCATTTCCTCCTTTCTCTATTTCCCTGACAGACATCCTCCTTTCTATTTCATCTATATTTAAAGAGGCTCCGTGGTCCTTGAAAGTACTAGGCTTGACTTGATGAGTGAGCATATAGATGAATTTGGGGTTTGTGAATTCTCTCCTAAAGTGTGGAGAGGTAATCCATTGAATATATATAGTGGAGGAATACAAATACAAGTAGGATTCTACAATTAGAGTTCTATACAAAGTAGAATTTATAAATATATAAAACATAAATATATAAAACATATATACTCTATTACTCCCCCGCAAGTTGAGCTGGGGTGGAGACCACAGCCAACTTGTCCCTTAGAAGACGAAAACGCGGCCTGGGGAGAGGCTTGGTGAGAATGTTGGCCACCTGATCATCAGTAGAGATATACCGAACAACCAACTGCTTAGAAGCGACACTTTCCCGAACAAAATGAAAGTCAAGCTCCAGATGTTTGGTACGGTGATGAAAAATAGGGTTGGCCGTAAGGTAGGTAGCACTAAGATTGTCACACCAGAGAGTGGGTGCATGCTCCATAGGAAAGCCAAGTTCAACAAGTAACATCCCAATCCAAGACAACTCCAATGTAGAAGTAGCAAGGGCACGATATTCTGCTTCCGTAGAGGAACGCGACACAGTGTGTTGCTTTCTGGAAGCCCACGAAATAAGATTGGTGCCATGAAAAATGGCAAAACCGGAGGTGGACCGTCGATCATCAATATCACCCGCCCAATCTGAATCCGAAAAAGCATGGAGACGTGTCTGAGTTTGAGGCTGAAATCGCAAACCATGTCGAAGCCTTCAAGTAACGCAATATGCGTTTTAACGCTTGCCAATGTAGGACTGTTGGTGCATGCATATACTAAGCAACTTTGTGTACCGCAAAAGCAATGTCTGGACGTGTGATTGTAAGGTACTGTAAGCCACCCACCAAGCTCCTATGTTCCGTAACAGCAGGTGATGGTTCTCCTGAGACACACAACTGATCGGTGGAATGAGCTGGAGTGTCCACCGGTCTAGAATTCAACATACGTGCCTTGGATAAAAGGTCACAAACATACTTCTTCTGAGTCAGAAACAAGGAACCATTATGGCTTGTAAGTTCAATACCTAAAAAATACTTGGCTGGTCCCAAATTCTGAATAGCAAATTGAGACTGAAGAGAGGCAATTAAGGAAGCCACTTGACCCAAATCATTACCCAAGATCAACAAATCATCAACATAAATGAGACAAAATAAAACCCGAGTACCTTGACGCCAATAATACAAGGACACATCAGCCCGGGAGCAAAGAAAACCATGAGCAACCAGTGCTTGAGTCAGACGGCGGTGCCACATCCGAAGGCATTGCTTGAGGCCATAGAGAGACTTCCGTAGTCGACATACATGAGAGGGCAAGGTTTTATCCATAAACCAGGGGGCTGGACCATGTAAACTGGTTCATCAAGATCACCATGTAGGAATGCATTGGAGACATCCAAATGTGAGATCGACCACCCAAAAGAAACAGCGAGTGAGAGAAGTAGCCGAATTGTTGTAGGTTTAACCACAGGGCTGAAGGTATCATGGAAATCAAGCCCCGGACGTTGGTGGAATCCCTTGGCCACCAAGCGTGCTTTGTAACGCTCAACGGACCCGTCAGGTTTGGTCTTTGTCTTGAACACCCATTTACATCCAATTACATTCTGAGCTGAATTTGCAGGAACTAATTCCCACATACCATTAGTCACCAATACGGAATATTCTTCTGCCATTGCTTTACACCAATGAGCACTCTTGGCTGCTTCCGTGAAACTGGTGGGGTCTGGAGGAAGTACCAATGTATGAAAAAACTTTGGAGGAGGTGGCAATTTACCCGTTTGCCGCCTAGTAACCATCCGGTGAGTGGGCTGAACCTCGGTAGCAACAGGAGATGTGGACGGTGCCGTAGAGGGGACAGGGGCCTTATGCATGGCTTTTTGAAGGTCAACAATCAAGGAGATGCCAGGTATGGTGTTTCGGGTGGAGGGAAGTGGGTCGGTTGGGACTGCAGGGGGTTGGGCGTTAGGTTCGGTCGGAGCAGGTGGTGGAGTTTGGGTTGCGGGCTGAGCAGAGGTAGAGGAAGTGGGCGGATGTCGTGGCAGTTGCGGGAGGGCAGGGGTGATTTGGCAACTGGGAAGCATGGGTTGGATAGGAGATGGATCAAGAATGACAGAACTACACAACTCTGAAAAAGGGAACACCTGCTCATAAAAAACAACATGGCGTGAGATAAAGATTTTCGTGGACACAGGATCAAAGCACCTATAACCTTTATGTAATTTACTATAGCCCAAAAAGATGCATTTGTGAGAGTGAAAATTTAATTTATTTGAAGAATATGGACGCAACCAAGGGTAGCAAAGACAACCAAATACACGCAAAAAGGAGTAGTCAGGATGATGATTAAATAATTGAAAATATGGTGTAGAGGAATGTAAGGCAGGTGAGGGCATTCTATTAATTAAATAGGCAGCAGTATCAAAGGCATATGTCCAAAATTCTATAAGCAATTTAGCATAGTGTAATAAGGAGAGACCTGTTTCTACTACATGTCGATGTTTTCTTTCCGCTGCCCCATTTTGTTCAGGGGTATAAGGGCTTGACATACGATGTTGAATGCCATTTTCAGCTAAATAAGACCTCATAGCAATAAATTCCCCTCCATCATCAGAATGAAAAATCTTAATAGGACGACGGAAATATTTTTTAACTACTGAACGAAATTTAATGAATGTACTCAATACTTCAGATTTATATTTTAAAAAATAAATCCAACAATATTTGCTAAACTGATCATAAAAGAGCAAATAGTAAACAAAACCATCATGAGATTCAATAAGGGCAGGGCCCCATAAATCAGAACAAATAATATCAAGAGGTCCATCTACAATAGAATTAGAAGGAGAAAAAGGAAGTTTATGACTCTTGCTGACCGTACAGCTAGAACAAATGGTGCGATCCCTACTAGCTAAGAAACGAATATTATTATGACGCAAAATACGACTGACTACTGGTAAGGCAGGATGACCAAGCCGTGCATGCCATGTGGCTAATGATGTGAGATGTGCCCGGATAGGAGGTGGAACACCTGGAGAAAGAGTGTATAGCCCATTCTTATTCTGGCCTTGAAGTATCACCTGTTTGGAAGTCAGGTCCTTCACAATAAAATAAGAATCAAAAAATTCAACAGAAACATCATTAGCACGGGTTAGAGCACTAATAGAAACAAGATTAGAATTAGAAGATGGGACATGGAGGACTTGAGATAATTTTAAAGGATGAGCAGTAGTAGGAATAAAAGAAGACCCAACATTAGTAATAGGGAGACGCGAGCCATTACCTAGATGAACCTCTTCAGGCCCATTGTATTCTGAGTGCAGGTGGAGTTGACCCAAGTCCGGAGTGAGGTGGTGTGTAGCTCCACTATCCATAATCCATGAAGAGTCGGTTGGGTTGGTAGTAGTATGTTGGAGGTTGGAGGGTGAGGATTACGCTGATGGTTAATTTTGGGAGATGGACATTGACATGCATAATGCCCCAATCCTCTGCAATTATGGCATGTAACCGTCGACACATCAGCTGGTGCGGACTAAGTGTACTGCCTTTGCTGGTGGCGTGAGTGCTGCTGGCCGGAAAAGTGGGTCTGTCCGTGTTGCTGCTGTGGATATGGACCAAGGATGGATTGCTGCTGTTGCCGGCGGTAGGAGGAGGCGTACTGTCCCTGAGAGTGCTGCTGGTGGCGTCCGCGTCCTCTTCCGCGGCCACCTGAACTCGGCTGCCTTGCCGTGAAAAAGGCAGTTGGTGCATTCAATTCCTCGGTTAAGGATTTTTCCTTTTTAATATGCCGTTCCTCAGTCAACAACAAACTAAATAAATCATCATAAGATATAGTACGTGCCCCAAATGTACGACAAACCTCCCGAAAAGGACCCCGAAGTCCATCCAAAATAGCATCAACAAGATCTTCATCTGAGACTATGTATTGTAAAGAAGCTAACCGATCGGAAATTAATTTGGCACGTTGCATATAATCAGAAATTTTTTCAGAGTTCAACTTTACTAGGGAGTGGAGTTGTTGTTTCAAGTCTCGTACCTGAGCCCTTGAACCAGAAGCATAAGCGTTTTCTAACTTTACCCAAGCATCACGAGCCGTTTTAACACCAATGATCTGCGAAAGGAGAGATGGAGAGATAGAATTCAAGATCCAACTGAGAACCTGTTGATCTTTTTGATACCACATCTGATAAAGGGGATTGACATCATTATTAACCAGTCTCTCTGCTGGAACTTACGCCGTACCATCCACATGAGCGGCTAAACCACATCCCGAAAGCATAGGCATAATCAATGTGCGCCAAAGCACATAGTTAGTTGAGTCAAGTTTCAGCGGAAGTTGATGAGAAAAAGTTGGGGTAGCCATCCCCCCAAGACTAGAACCAATGAAATCGGTAGGAGAAGAGGTGGCTGAAGAATTGGTAGAGTTACCGGAGGTTGTCATGATGAGAAGAAAAAGGATGAGTAAAGAGAGAATTCTTAGGGTTAGGGTTTCGGTCACCACAAGAGAGATGAATCAAGATTAGGGTTTCGGTTCCACAAGACAAGAAAGAAGAGAAGAGAGAACCAAGGTTAGGGTTTCGGTCACCCCAAGAAACAAGAAAGAAAAAGAGAGGAAATCCTTTAGGGTTTGGAGTTCGGCCTTGCTCTGATACCAAGATAGATTTAGGGTTTGTGAATTCTCTCCTAAAGTGTGGAGAGGTAATCCATTGAATATATATAGTAGAGGAATACAAATACAAGTAGGATTCTACAATTAGAGTTCTATACAAGGTAGAATTTATAAATATATAAAACATAAATATATAAAACATATATACTCTATTACATATAAGTGAGGTTGAGCTCATGTAACACAAAATCAATTAGCTTGTGTTAAGGCCTAATCTACTCCCCATATATACTACTCTTCATTCTCATTTATTTCCGATGTGGGATTCTTACACATCTCCAACACTCCCCCTCAAGTGCAACTGGGCCTGGATCAGTTGTTACTTATCAAACATTCCTTGGCCTCTTTCCTTTAAGGCACAAGGTTATCAACGGGTCTAGTTTTTTCCACTAGCCTAAACTCCACCAGGACTTCAAACACGGGCCAGGATCTTTTCAGCTGTCAGGCCTTACTCTGCTCTGATACCATGAAGAGACTCCGTGGTCCTCGAGAGTGCTAGGCTTGATTTGATGAGTAAGCATATAAGTGAAGTTGAGCTCATGTAACACAAAACCAATTGGCTTGTGTCAAGGCCCAATCTACTCCACATATATACTATTCTTCATTCTCATTTATTTCTGATGTGGGATTCCTATACATCTCCAACACTCCCCCTCAAGTGCAACTGAGCCTGAATCAGTTGTCACTTATCAAACATTCCTTGGCTAAAGGGTTTCGAAACTGTGCTGGTATGAGACGATATAGTTAAGAATGGCTAGATTTCAAGACTGTACTGGTATAGGACGGTGCAGTTGAGAAAGGACATAAGAGATTTGAAAGTTATCATGAATTGATAGCCATCCTATGCATAGTTGTTATTCTTCTGTTTTAAAGATATACTATTATAAGAAGATAAAAACAGTTACTTCTGCCATTGATTCTACAATTGACATAAATACAAGCTGCGGATGCATTTTCTTGGCATAATCTCACTTCCAATACAAGAGATACTGCTGCAATTGATTCTAAAATTGGCAGCATTCTATAATTGTACAACCAATTTGGCATTTTAGATTTAACTTTGCTATTTTCCTCTCCATTTTTGCATTATCACAATTTTCAATCTTCAGATTGATAAAGTAATCCTTAGATAATAAATATGATTTACATCCATAGCTGTGACATACATATATAATAAATATAGTTTGGATCCCTTCATTAAACTTTAGTGTTATATTTTTTTTTCGTAAATTATATCACGTGCTAATTAATGGATACCACAGTTCATATTTGAAAAGGTGTTAAATATGGAAATATATTGTCAAAACAAAAAAATCGTGTACTTAATGTATTGAAATAATTAATCAACCGAGCCAATTGTAAAATTTATGAGAGTTCATAGGCTCACAATATATTGTCTTAAGTATTTTATCGGTTAATCATTTGATTAGTTTCTAAAAAATTTCATAATAATATAATTTTTTAACATTATACTAATTTATTAGGTGGTAAAAGTAATTCTCTCCAAGAGCATATGCTACACCTGTTAATTAAAAAAAATAATAATAAAACCTTTTAGGTGGATGATCATTATTATTATTGTTATTATTATTATTATTATTATTATTATTATTATTATTATATGATCATGTAAAAATATCAATTTCGGTCGTGTGGGCGTGGCCATTGGTCCTATTTGACAGCTGCAGAGATAGAAAAAGATTGTCCGAATAAAAAGTGGCTAATGTAGTGAAATTAAAGAATTGGCTAACGTAGTCAAATTAAAGAAGTGGCTAATTTAGTCATCTAAGAAGTGACTAATTTAGTTAACTAAAAACCTTCTTTTTAAAGTGTAATTAGGATTTTACTTTTGCATGATTTAAAACAATAATCTCTTTGAGTTAAAATAAATAAATAAAGCTAGCTAGAAAGACATTTGCTGTATTTATATTTTGTTGTTTTTTTAATGAACCATAAAATTCAATTGTTTAAATCAAGAGATTATAAGCCATTACTAAAAAAGTGGTGTCGAGAAATAAACAATTCTATATATGCACTCCCTTATTCATAGAATTATTCACAGAATTAAACCTAACATTAAATAGTCATAACATATTCATATGGATAAATAATTAATTGAATTATAATAAAATAATCCATAAAACATATAATAACAAATTTTAAAAAAATTGAATTTAACATAATCCAACTTAATGCTTCACGAAAACTAACAGCTTGATGGTTATGACACTGTATTCACGAGTCAAGAGTGCGCTTTACATGTCTGTCTACAATCGGGATGAAATTATTCGAAATCATCTTCTTCCTGCAGCAAAAATTCTACCATATTAAATGAGTCTGTCTCAATTTTACCGACATTCCAACATGTTGCAAGACTATAATTTCATCTGCCAAAATTAATTATTGCAAATCGTGTGCAGTTTCTATTGCCACAAACAGTAGAAACATATAAAGAAAATTCGATAAAGTAACAACAAGAAAATCAGATTGTGCATAGTTTTTATTGCCACTAACATAAAATGTTAGTTATAAATTTTTTTGCTAATTTTTGAAACCACATGTCCTATCTTTTTGATAAAAAAAATAATAATAATAATCTCTAAGTTTTTAGCGAGTACAACAATATGGATGGTATTTAAAGTTTTCCCTACAATTAAATGTTAATTTGATTTAAAGTAATTAAAAAAAATTTATTTTATTTTAATAATAATGTATTTAACTAACACAAGCAAAAGTCATATCCTAAAGATTAATTAAAATAATATTATTTGCAAAATCAGCCTGATCGAACTGGAAATTCAGTTTGATTCAAATTATCTAGTTTGATAATCCTGGTAGACCAATTATTAACAAGTTTTGGACAACATAAAGAATTAACAGAAAACTAATCTATTCAACCTTCTTTTCTTATTAAACCCAATCCGAAATATCGATTCGGTTCGATTTTCAACAATTATTCTTTTCAATACTTTCTCCTTACATATTTGTTTAATTAATGGATTATCTAGAAAACATTAGTATAGTTATTTAATAAAAATGCATTAATCATAATTCAGAAGCAATACATCACTTCACCAAGTATAATAATAAATATCAGTTGTCTAAATATAAAATAAACATCTAATAATCTATATAAGCTAAATTATAAATTATCCAATGCTAAAAGAATATTAGTTATCCAAATATAATACTAATTCAAGATTGGTATTTGGATTATTTGAACTCAAAGAAATATTGTTAGGAGAAAAGCAATATAATTAAATATATAAATAATTTTATACAAGTAATTTTTTTAGTATTTAAATAATTTCCGTGGATATTGATATGGAAACATAATGGAGAAGGGAGTAAGAATTTTGTGGGATGAGGAGAGAGGTCTCCATCCCCACCCTATTCCCTTATCGGGAGAAATAATTATTCCATCCCCTACTCGTGGAAAAAGTAAATAGAATTTCTCTGTTTTCATAGGGACGAATCCCCATGGGATGCAGAATTTTCCCTCCCCGTTTGCTACCTTAAAGGCCTACTGTTAGGATTAACAAAGGAAAAATGCATACTGGCTTTTACTATAAATTCATTAAGAAGGAAACGTAAAACCCAAATATACGATAGAATAATTAAGATATTGTCAATGTTTATTTGAATATTTATTACTATGAGTTGTGAATATATTAAATACTAATATTTATTTACTACCTTATATTGGCTTTAATTATTACACTTTGAAGTAAAAAAAGAATAAATTATCCTAAATTATAAATACTCTAGTTAAAATACTTATTGTTTGATTGATTGATTAAAATTATAAAATTAAAGTGTGTGTGTGTGTGTATATATATATATATATATATATATATATATATATATATAAAGAAAATAAATCAATTAGGTTCATAACACACATTAGATTAATACATCATCTCATCATTATTGCTGATTTTGGGATATTATTGTCTCTCCCTTTTGTAAGATCTTATTTATGAAAAGAATGGCACATTATTGGGAAAACTGAAAATTGCAAAAAATAGAAGATAGAAATCAAATCATGAAATATTTTCTCTTATTCAATTATAAATTGCAATTGCAATTTATACAAGTAGGAAGATGATTCTAGAAAGTATTTACAGCTGGTATTCTAATAGTAACAGAATACAACAAACACTAACAAACTAACAAAATACTTAACAGAAAGCAACAGAAAACTAACAGAAATACAGCTTGACATAGTCTTACGGCTTTGCTGCATTTATTCTCTACATTACGGCTCTACTTTAGCTCCTGCGGCTCTGCTGTAGCTTCTGTGGCTTTTCTGTAGTGCCTGTGGCTCTGCTGTAGTTATCAGTTATCTCAACACACATGACCATTGCCAAAAATAGGGGTGAGTAAAACACGGTTCGGTTCAAAAATCAAACCGAATCAAAAACCAAAGTAGAAGAAAAACAGAAACCAAAGCCAAACCAAAGTTGATATGGTTCGGGTCAAACCGAACCGAACCAGTTTGGTTCGGATTACGGTTTGGTTCGGTTCAAACCGAATCAACAAAAATTTCAATTTTTTAATTTTTATTATTTTTTTTTATAAATTACATGTAAAGTATTGCTTAAAAAGGATTTATATTACATGTATATTACTAAAGTCTCATAAATACAAACTATATAATAATATAAATATATATAAATATACATATTTTTAAAAAATATTTTTTCTATTACGGTTCGATTCGGTTCAGTTTCGGTTTTTTCAACAAAAACAGAAAACCGAACCAAAAACCAAATAATAATATTTTATAAAACTAAAACCAAACCAAACCAAATAGAATTTGGTTCGATTTGGTTTGGTTTTTCAGTCTCAGTTCGGTTTGGTTTTTTGTTTGCGGTTTGGTTTTACTCACCCTTAGCCAAAAAGGCTCATCATGATTTATTATTGAAAAAATTGGACAGAAAGGGCTTCGATGGTACATGAAATTGGCGGTGGTAAACCTGTTTGATACAGAAATTTTTCAAATTTTTTTTGGGCCAAACACATATGCGGCCCCTTGAACTTTAATTTTTGAGCCGCTTGGCCCCCTCAACTATTTTAGCGATCTATCTAACCCCTCATCTAAAAGCCAAATACATACGTGGCCCCTTCAACTTTTATTTTTGAGCCGCTTGGCCCCCTCAACTATTTTAGCAACCTATCTAACCCCTCATCTATTTTAAAGTGGTATTTTTAGACATTTGAATGCTGATGTGTAGTATGACCTAGAGGTAAGAGATAATATTAATTAAATATAAAATGGTTTCCAGCGTGTGTCCTATATGTCTTTAGTGTCATACACGTATAATGCATGATACTCTTTCGTGTCTGGTTATGTTCACTCAAAGGTTTAAAAATACCACTTTAAAATGGATGAGTGGTTAGATAGGTTGCTAAAATAGTTAAGGGGGCCAAACGGCTCAAAAATAAAAATTGAATGGGCTACGTATGTGTTTGACCTTTAGATGAGGGATTAGATAGATCGCTAAAATAGTCGAGGGGGCCAAGCGGCTCAAAAATTAAAGTTGAAAGGGACGCGTATGTATTTAGCCTTTTTTTTGTCATTGTGAAAGTGGTAATGGCACTTTTAACTTTGCTTCACTCATTGTATGGAATGAAGCTGTGATTAGAAATGCTTGTAGGATAGTTACAAAAGCCTCAACTACACTGTACTCTAGCTCTTATTGTTCTTATTTTCTTTAATAATTGTTGTATTTTGTCGGTACCTTTGTATCCACCAGACCAAGTTGAGACCAAATTTGTCTATTTGTCATTAAATACTAACTGTCAAATTCTTCTTTTGTCATTCTATGATTGGGTGTATGATTTTATGACTCCAAATAGTACGGAATTGTCCTATTCAACTACCTTAATTCTATGGTCCACATCATTTTCAACGTATCATGCACACATGCACTGTTACTCATTATTCCAATCTTTTGTTGACGGCGCATCTCAATTTATTCCATTAGGATCTCATTTGTTAATTATACAATAGATTTAATGTATATGAACTTTTGCAATGAAAAAGAGAGGTATATGCAAAATCAGTATTAAACAATTAAAAGATATATCGAAAAACAAAAAGATATTTATGTGTTAATTTTTTTATTGGAAGAGTCCATATGTATCTGGTCCATTATAAAATTTATGTGAAATGAAAATAACGTTGTGAAAAACAGAATTAATATATGCACATCAATAAAGGTCTAACCTTTACACGTGAATTTTTTGATTTCATGTATCATACTAATAATCCTATATGTTATGTTATGAAAAAAGGAATTCATCATCAGCATTTCTTATTCAAGTACTCGATCAATTCTATTTAAATAATGCACTACTGATATTTATTCTACTTAAAATTAATAAAAATCACTCAAAATTAATAAAAATCACTCAAAATATTACAATAAATTAGAAATAAAACCTATACTTCAATACAGACTCTCAAAACCAAAACCAAAACCCAACAACTGATTGAATTATCAAGCAGTGATTGTAAATGGATGTAGGATAGTTACAATAGCCTCAACTACACTGTACTCTAGCTCTTATTGTTCTTATTTTTTTTAATAATTATCGTATTTTGTCGGTACCTTTGTGTCCAAATCAAGTTGAGACCAAATTTGTCTATTTATCATCAAAATTACTGCTTCAAAATCTACGTGTCATTAAATAGACCAAATTTGTCTATTTATCATCAAGTCAAACCCTACTTTTGTCATTCTATGATTGGGTGTTTGATTTTAGCACGGAATTATGATAATTCAATTATCCCATTCAACCACCTTAATTCTGTGGGCCACTTCCCTCATCATTTCTAACGTATCATGCTCATATGCACTGCTACTCATGATCATTTCTATTAAATCCAATAGCATTAATATTTAATTAAAATTAATATTATTACAAATTTATTATCAATCCATCTGTAGCCTGGTGGTAAAAGCAAATGCTAAAAAGAAACTGTTATAGTATATATATTAATTTATATTTTATTATTTATAAGTTTATTTTAAATTATTATTTTCTTTTTTTCTTATATATCACTTCTAAATTATAATTTTTACAATTATATTGAATATGTAATACGAAAGCATCCTTCGTATTTAAAGAGCATATTCTCTCTCCCATAAATAATATTATATGTTTTAATTTATAATTTTTTATTTAAATATGTGATGCATAATTTATAAAACACAAACTTGAATAGCTTGTTATGATTCTTATTTTATACTTTTCTAATTATTTCGTGGTTGATATAGGATTTAATATATGAAATGAAAATAATATTGTGAAAACGGATTTAATATATGTGCATCAATAAAGGTCTGACCTCTACATGTGAATGCCTTTATTTCATGTATCATAATAAATAAATAAATTATACATTAAGAACTTTTTATTGGTTGAAAACGGAATAAGAGAAAGTAGAGTTTATCGGTAAAGAAAATGTGGTCATGAAGGCATTGACGAGACTGAATAAGACCTTAATTAGGAAGGGATGTTTTTGTTTTGTTTTGTTTTTTTTCTCTTTTTATTTTCTTTAAAAAATAGAATAATTCTTTAAATTTAATTGCTGCTTTGATGTTGGGATAAATGATGGCAGATGGTGCCATCTGTTCCACGTGCCAGAAGCAACGTTAGTTGCTCAAAAAACCTTTTAGGTGAATGATTGGTTTCTGTTTTGGTGTGATATGATTATGTAAAAATATCAATTTCGGTCGTGCGGGCGTCGCCATTGGTCAGTTTTGATGGCTGTCGAGATAGAAAGAGATTGTCCGAATAAAAAGCGACTAATGTTGTCTAATTAAAGAAGTGGATAATGTATTAAAATTAAAGGCTAAATATTTACGCTGCCCTTTCAATTTTAATTTTTGGACCGTTTAGTCCCCTTAAGTATTTTTAGCGATGTATCTAACCCCTTATTTAAAGGTAAAATACATATGTAGCCCCTTAAATTTTTATTTTTGAGCCGTTTGACCCCTTCAACTATTTTAGCAACCTATCTAACCTCTCACTATTTTAAAGTGGTATTTTTAAACCTTTGAGTGAACATAACCAGACACAACAGAGTACCATGTATTACAAGCGTCCGACATTAAAAACATGTAAGATACACGCTGGAAACTATCTTCTATCTAATTAATATTACCAAGCGGCTCTAAAATTAAAGTTGAAAGGGCCGCATATGTGTTTGGCCTAAAATTAAATAAGTGGCTAATTTAGTCACCCAAGAAGTGACTAATTTAGTCAACAAAAAACCTTATTTTTAAAATTAAATAAGTGACTAATTTGGCATTTTAGATTTAACTTTGCTATTACTCTCAATTTGCCATTTTAGATTTTTTTTTTTTTTTTTTTTTGGTAATTGTGAAAGTAGTAATATATCTCCATAAAAAAACAATAAATAAATAAACAAAAAGAAGAAAGAGCATGGCACTTTTAACTTTGCTTCACTCATTATATGGAATCAAGCAGTGATTAGAAATGGTTGTAGGATAGTTACAATAGCCTCAACTACACTGTATTCTAGCTCTTATTGTTCTTATTTTTTTTAATAATTACTGTATTTTGTCGGTACCTTTGTGTCCAAATCAAGTTGAGACCAAATTTGTCTATTTGTCATCAAATTAACAACTTTAAAATCTACGTGTCATTACATACTAACTGTCAAACACTGCTTTTGTCATTCTATGATTGGGTGTTTGATATTATGACTCCAAATAGTACGGAACTGTCCTATTCAACTACCTTAATTCTGTAGTCCACTTCCCTCATCATTTCTAACGCATCATGCTCGTATGCACTACTCCTCATGATAATTTCTATTAAATCCTATAGCATTAATATTTAATTAAAATTAATATTATTACAAATTTCTTATCAATTCAGCTGTAGTCTGGTGGTAAAGGTAAATACTAAAAAGAAACTGTTATAACATAAATATTAATCTATATTTTATTATTTACAAGTTTATTTTAAATTATTATTTTCTTTTTTTTTTTCTTATATATCACTTTTAAATTATAATTTTTACGATTATATTGAATATGTAATACGAAAGCACCCTTCATATTTAAAGAGCATATTCTCTCTCCCATAAGTAATATTATACGTTTTAATTTATAATTTTTTATTTAAATATGTGATTCATAATTTATAAAACACAAACTTGAACAACTTGTTACGATTCTTATTTTATACTTTTCTAATTATTTCCTGGTTGAAATAGGATTTAATATATGAAATGAAAATATATTGTGAAAACGGATTTAATATATGCGCATCAATAAAGACATTGCATCTACACGTGAATGTCTTGATTTCATGTATCATACTAATAATCTATATGTTATGTTATGAAAAAGGGAATTCATCGTTAGCATTTCTCATTCAAGTACTTAGTCAATTCTATTTAAATAATGCACTGCTGATATTTATTCCGCTTAAAATTAATAAAAATCACTCAAATATTATAATAAATTAAAACTATAACCTAAACTTTAATACAGACTCTCAAAACCAAAATCCAATAATATCTTTTTTATATTATTTTAAATTATTATTTTCTTTTTTTCTTCTTATATATCACTTTTAAATTATAATTTTTACGATTATATTGAATATGTAATACGAAAGCACCCTTCATATTTAAAGAACATATTCACTCTCCCATAAATAATATTATACATTTTAATTTATAATTTTTTATTTAAATATGTGATTCATAATTTATAAAACACAAACTTGAACAGCTTGTTATGATTCTTATTTTATACTTTTCTAATTATTTCTTGGTTGATATAGAATTTAATATATGAAATGAAAATAATGTTGTGAAAACGGATTTCATATACGTGCATCAATAAAAGCCTGATATCTACACATGAATGTCTTAATTTCATGTATTGTACTAATGATCTATATGTTATGTTATGAAAAAGGGAATTCATCATCAGCATTTCTCATTCAAGTACTCGATCAATTCTATTTAAATAATGCACTGCTGATATTTATTCCGCTTAAAATTAATAAAAATCACTCAAATATTATAATAAATTAAAACTAAAACCTAAACTTTAATAGTGACTCTCAAAACCAAAACCCAACTGTTGATCGAATTATTGATGCATAATTAAGCTTAATTAATAATAAAAATAAGGAATCAAATTGGATAAAGCATCATTATTAGACTGTATCCTAGATAAGATTTAGAATTTGGATTCTACCTAAAAAACAAGTTCAATTTTTCTATTTGTGATTGCGTCAAGCTGACATCAATTGACATAATTGTGGTGATGTGCTGACATCAATTAACCACTGACTTTGACCTTTTTTTTTTTTTTTTTTTTTTAATCAATTACAAACCTACCAATACCATCTCTGATCTGAGGCTTCTTAAATATAATTTCTTTGTACACAATTATGAATTACCTGGAGTTTCAATTCAATAGATACATTGCATTTCTGGGGCGACAAAGGTCAGAAAAACGAGTCCTAATTAATGATTATTATACTACTAATCATAACACACCATTTCGATTAATTTCTCAATCATCTTATCATAGTATGATATTACCTTTGACAGTAACAATTAGGAAGAGTTAAATTATAAATTTTATTAAATATACCTAGGAAAATATTTCTATGATATGTTCAATTTAACATAATTTGAATAATTGAATCTAACATATCATAGAAAACTCAAACAGAAATGAGAGCTCATTGATGAGCCATTTTAAGTGAAGTTTGGCCAATGCATTCAATGAATTAACCAAGCAAAGGGCTGCCTGCAGGAACGACCCATTCAGCAGTGCATATGTCACTAATAAGTTTAAAGAACAAATTGACTATTTACGCACAATTCCAATGCGGTACGGAATGGCAGTAAATTCATGAAGTTGTTGGTAAAATATGACTATGTCACCAGCCTTAAGACCCCATCGATGAACGAAATGGAGCCAGTTCTGGCAGGCTATTTCGGGCTCATGATGTCCATCGTCGCTGTTGCTCTCGCTGCTTCTGATTCCGCATTGTAAATTCCAAATGAACCCGCCATCATCACAGGCATCGAAAATCCCCAAGTGTTGAAACTCCATTGGAACTTTAAGTTTTGTCAAATCTGAATTGCTCAGTGGCTTAAAGAAAAGTACGTTACGCACAACTTTAATCCGGTACGAAATGCCAGATTCATGAAGTTGTTGGTATAGAATGACCAAGTCACCAACGTTAAGATCCCATTGACGAACGAAATGGAGCCAGTTGTTGCAAGCTATTTTGGGCTTGGGATGTCCTTCTCTTTTGATTCTACATCGTAGATTCCAACAACGCTCGCTATCGTCCATGGCATTGAGAAAATATTCATTGCCTAAAAACCACCGCATCAAGTGAGAATAAGCTTTCATTGGTACGGCTAAATTTTTCAAATCTGAAGGGCTCAATGACTTAATGAAGAGTAATATCTCTTGCATTGGATCAGTAGTTTTGTTGCCAAAAGATAGATAGAGAAAATATAATGTGAGACTAATATCTGTTGCATTTGATCAGTAGAAATGCTGCTTTTATAGACACCGCTTGAGGATGCATTATGAATTAAATAATGCATTGTGAGTGCGCGAAAAACTAACTCTTTGTGTTGCTTTCTATATGCTAAGATAATTTCATTTTGTCTACATTATGAATTTAGTAACTCTTTGTGTTGCTTTGAATCTTTGACAATAACAATTAGATTATAAATTTTATTAAATATCAATTCTTAAAAGTCTAACAATAAAAAAGCATGAAACATATTTTGTATCAGATTGTTGCTAATTATTATTACATTTATGTTCGGATCATTATAATTTATCAATTTGATATTAATTGAAAGAATAAAAGAAGCTTAACATACATGCTTACAAATTTCTATGATATGTTCAATTTAACATAATTTTTAATCTAATATTATGTGAATCAACTATATATATACCTAGGAAAATATTTCTGGTTGTTTGATATGGGGCCAAAGTATAATTAATTAATTATTATTGATATTTTTAATATATAAGCTACACTGTCAATTTTTGTATTCTTAAAAAATTTTGATATTTTTAATATATATGCTACTTTCCGCAGCCCCAAAAGTAGCTTTCAGCCAGAGTAAGGTTCCCTTTGCTTTGGCTGAAAGCTACTGCAGCCCTAAACACAACCTAAATTTATGCAATTAGCGAATTAGAAAAATAAACATAGTAATCCAAAGTCCTGCCCGTATCAAACCATCGTCACATCACATTTTTCTGTAATTTTTAGTTTCAAGAATCCACTTGAAATGAATGAATTTCTCAAAATTTTGAGGATTCACTTCCGATTCTAAATTTTTGTGTTTAGAATAAAATATTAAGAAATTAATGGAATTCAATATGACTTAAAAAAATTACAGATAGTATTTACAAATAAATTTTAGATTTTATGTAGGAAAATATTTTAAGACAATTCTAACCTCGCTACACTTTTATTATTCTTTTATTTTTACATATAATTTTATTTATTTATTATTTTTTTAATATTAATTTTAAAAAATAACTAATTATTATTGTACTTTTTAAATTGATTATATTATATTATATTATATTTTACTTTATTTTAAATATTGGGAATGATGAGAAAAATAATTAAATAAAATTTCTTTTTAAATTATACAACTTCGAACTAATTATTTAACTAGTAAAAAAAAAAAGATAAAAATATATTTATATCCCAATATAGTTATAAATTATTTAAAAGAAAACTCTTCTTAATAAAGATAATTCAATAAATGAGCACAAATAAATTTTTTTGTTCATTTATTCCAATGATTAATTTCATACATTTCAAATTTATCATTTAAGTTATATCATTCCAAGCATCAGAGTTCACTTATAATTGAATTCCACATAGAATGCATTTATTAATGAATTTTATATTTTTAGTTCGTTGATTCCAATAAGAACCTAAAATTTTTTAATGATACATGACAAAAACATGTGATAAGAATGTGATCTGTAATAAGCTGATAATTAAGTAAAACTTTGCATAAAGTAGCCACGTTGGTTTTTCAATTGGTTTCTTTTCTAATACGGAAATACGATTTTATTAAAATTCAAATTAAATTTTAGTGATTTTGTTAATATAAAATTAATTTTACTTACCATCAACCTATAAATGTAAAATTCCAATAGCTGTTGATGTATTTCATCTTTCAAGCATGGATGGATTTTATTTTGTCTTTCTTTTTGAGTAATTGTTTTATCTTATTATTAGGCATGAACAGAATCTCTTGAAGTGGGTCCCATCAAGCATTGATTGAAATTAAGGATACAATAGCTAGGGGTAAAAAAAAAAACTGAAAAACCGAACCGAAATCGAGTTTAAAATATGGTTAACCGAAATCGATGGACTAGTGTATGGTTTTATTTTTAGAAATTAATGGTTACGGTTTAGGTTTACAACGAAAGTCTATGTGGACTCGCGGTTAACCAACTTTTTACAAATATTTTTCTTAAAAAATTATGTAATTTTATATATATATAGGTAATATGAATAATCAGTGCAACATTGTGGACTTTGATGTTATTTTACTTCTTTAGTATATAACACCAAATAGTCTGAGTCACTCCCTTCCAATCTCATCTCCTCTCAATTCTTAATTTCACACTCGCTGAAAAATGAACAGCGGAGAGTAATTTCATTAATTAATGTTTGATCTTGTACAACAATTTCTATGTTTGGAAACTTTTTTTTTATTAATTTTGTAATTATTGGAGTTTATAGTTAGAATGTTATTTTAATTAATAATTAAGACTATGTTTTGTAATTTTATATTTTTATGTGACATTTGAGATTTATGGTCTATTTATTTGAGGTATCAAATATTATAAATTTAGCAAAATCATAATGTATATTTCATAAATGGTTAACAGTAAAGAAATGGTTAACCGATCGTGTACACCCCTAACAATAGCATGTGCTGATTTGGGAAAAGAAAAATTAATATATATTTTTATTAGGATAATAATTGTAAATTTTTTTTTTTTTTTTTTTTTTTTTTTTTTTTTTTTTTTTTGTAATGTAATTGTAACTATCTTTTGTGAAATACACTAATATATTTTCTTATTTTACATATCTAATTTATATATCATTGGGTACAAATCCCACAAATTTAAGATGAAAATTTAAAATTTCATATGCCCAAAATGTGAGGCTTTGGATTAAAGTCTCGTTCAAACGAGAATATATTATATATACTTGTGTGTCCACAATATATAATACTAACGGAATATCAATATTTCAAATAAAATGACTATCACAGAGAATCATTATTATAATATGATTCTATAGCAAAACTTTAGTCATTTATTATAAGTGTTCTTAGAAAGATTTTTTTAATGTATTTATATATATTTTTTTTAGTTGAATTAGACTGTACTTATACGAAATTATATATAACCCATAAGCATTAAATAATAATAATAATAATAATAATAATAATAATAATAATAATAATAATAATAATAGCATTCTATATCAATTGACTTACTTTTATTTGTATAGTAAAAAGAATTTATTTTTATTTGTAATTTAGAATGCAATGGTTGTTGATTAGACTTTAAACTATAACAAAGGATAATCTTTTATATAATTAAGGGTTTGACTTGTCAGCCACTGTGTCTGTCATTCTTAATATCACCCTAATTTTTTAGCTTTGTCTTTTCAAATTTTTTTCTTATATATTAAAGGGGTGAGCACTATTTGGTAAAATCGAATACCAATTCGGCACCAAATAGAAAAAAAGTTTGGTTCGGTTACCAAATATTTTCTGGTTTGGTTTGGTAGTAATTTTACGAATAATTTAGTATTTGGTTTGGTTTTCCGCAAAAAAAAAAAAAATCGGACTAACCGAAACCGAACCGAATTATGTTATATATATATTGGGTGGGGTCTGTATAAGTCCATAAAAACTCATCTCTAATAGGTTTGTTCTTTAGTTGGTGTTGTCTTGGTCCACATTTTCAAGTTTTATTCTTCCTATTGTATTGGTTTAATTGATATTGATAATATTTTTAATTTTTAAGTCTTGAATTGAATAACAGGTTAATAAGCTATAATAATCATAAAATGATAAATTAAAAAAATGATAAATTAATGGTTCAATTAATTGCCCTATAAATCATTTACAAATATTTTTTTATATAATTTCGGTTAAAATGACAAATTTTGTTAATAACAAAACCGAACTGAAAAATTTCGATTTGGTTTGATTCAATTTTTATCCTTATTTGGTTCGGTTCATTTTTAATTATTAACAAATTTTGGTGCGATTAACCAACAATATGGTTTGATTCGGTTACCGAACCGACCGATGCTCAGCCTTAATATATTAACTAATTGATCATTTTTATATTCACCATGATGACATCAATTTGTCTATTTGTGATTCGTCGTGTGATGACATCATTAACATAACTGTGGTCAAAAGAATCTTCCAAGTGGAGAAATTTTATGGTGGAACGGGTCCATGTGGACCGTTCCACTAAAAACTTGACACATAAGCAATATAACTATTGGGAAATTAAAAAATGCTTATGTGTCAATTTTTTATTGGAAAGGTCCACATGGACCGGGTCCATTGTATAATTTCCCCTTCGAATTGTTGATGTACAGGTCATATTTTTCTCAAATTTGTGATTTTTTTTTTCATTGATGGTTTTTATCTTTTCGTTTGGATTTTTTTTTTTTTTTTTTTTTTTGAGAGTCAAACTAGAACTAAAAAAATTAATTAAAATAATAACATTTTTTTACGTCATTTGAATTAATAACATGTAAAAATTTAATATTCAACAATAATTTTATAAAATTAAGGATTATAAACACAATATATTAATTAAAAAGTTAAATATATTTAATATAGTTTTATAGTTATAATTAAATATAAGTATGATTTAAAATAAAAAAAGATTAAATTAAATTTCATTTTAAAATAAAGTATTTAATTTAAATAATCAAAAGTCGTATTCTTAGTTTTTAAGTAAAATAATATTTTTTTTAAAAAAAAATTTCATTCTAATTCGTGGTTATCCAATTTGAT
This sequence comes from Euphorbia tirucalli, assembly GCA_039660915.1. Classification (NCBI taxonomy): domain Eukaryota; kingdom Viridiplantae; phylum Streptophyta; class Magnoliopsida; order Malpighiales; family Euphorbiaceae; genus Euphorbia; species Euphorbia tirucalli. The sequence goes on along the minus strand of CM077639.1, from coordinate 2,202,248 downwards.
CGGCTTATATATCACAGATTAACTGACAAAAAACTTATCAGACCAACTTCTGATTTCGTTGAAACCTAATCCAACCTATTGCTCAGGTTTGATTTTCAAAACTATGGGTTTTTCAATACTTTCTACTAACATCTATATTCCTTTCATTAATAGATTATTTTTCCTTTTTGTTTTGTCTTTGTATTGTTTGTGGATTGGCTTTTAAAGGTAATGTAATTAGATTTTGATAAAATTATATTACAAATTCTAATATTCTAATTTTTCTAGTAAAATTCAAAAATTTGCAATATATTACAAATTTACAATCATTCAAATATAATCTAGAAAACATTAGTATAAGTACTTAATAAAAATGCATTAATCATAATTAATAAGCAATACATCAACCCACCAAATGTAATAATAAATAAACATCTAAAAATCCATATATATAGATAATGAATTTTCAATATAATTAAAAACATAAATAATTGTAATATATATATATATATATATATATAGTGTGTTATTTAAAGAGTTTTCGTGGATATTGCCATGGAAACATGATGGAGATAGAAGTGGGAACCCGGCGGGATGAGGACTTGGGAGAGAGGTCCCCATCCCATTCCTGTCTCCGGAGAAACAATTATCCCATCCCCACCCTGTGGAGAAAATAAATGGAATTTCAAGGACGTATCCCCGTGTGGCAACGGAGTTTCCCCTCCCCGTTTGCAATCCTAGGGACACAAGCCACTCTAACGGCCAACTTTTAAGGATTAACAAATTACAAATGCATGAGGGCTGTCACTAACCAATGTTCAAAATTGCTCCATTTTACAAAACATAATCACTGATAAGCACAAATACAAACATCAAAATTAGCTCATTAAGGAATATACAGAAGTACCTCAAGCATATGAGATGACAAGAACAAAAGTACAAGCATCCATAACTTCATATTCGCCTGTATTCATCTCCACAATCACCTATCACTGTCATCAGGTCTTTCCCTTTCTCGGAAACTTCTTTTATGCTATTTACATCTTCCTCATCAAGAACTAGTGAAAATATAGCATTTGCATCTTTTATATGTTCTGACAAACCGAGCCGAACCCCAATCATGGACCCTGCTACGGCCGGCTGCAGTTGCACAAAATCATACCAGAAAGATGATACAAGAACATTAGTAGAGATTATTTGATGATCATAGAAGCTTAAGCTTAAGAAGTGAATGTAACATACCTGATCTAGTATGTATTTTACAGCAACAGTCGGAATCGAGACACCGTGTTTAGTAGCTATCTTTTAAGGGTCTGCAGCAAAACTTGAAACTGACCCCAACTGCTCCAAGCATCCACCATCTGAACACATTTATTAGACAATCTTCTTGCACAGACTGTGAGCTTTTAATAGTCTAAAGCTTAACAAGCTAAGTAATCAATTTGCATAAGCTGGAGAAATTCCGCCAACGAGAAGAACAGCATCCTGTCATTTATAACCATTCAAGAATGATCCTCGTCATAGCTTAAGAAGTCTTTATATGAAATCAAAATGAGAATGATGAGAAATTTTCTATAGTTTTGTTGCATCCCTTTTTTCCAAAGAATACGCAAGAAGCTGTTTGGTCAAGCTTTAACTTATCTTAATCTTTCAAGCAGAAAAAGGATCTTCTATAATTAGAACTTAGAAGTACTGTTCACTCCAACTTTCAGAACTATTTCAACTTTTTGAGTCAATTCCAAATTATTTCTCAATTCTGCTAACTCTTAGGCTACTGCTGAAAAGTTAAAATCCCAATATAGCAAAATATTCATATTGCAAAGAGGCAATCCTTAATGCATTCAGGAATGTTATATCATTACCCTTTTGTACTTCTGGAGGGAAGGAGTGTTCAGAGGTGGCCCAGCGAAAGGAATGGTCAAGTTGGTATCAAGGAATTTCTCGGATAACAAGCCACCCATTACAGTCCCATATCTGCATTTAGTAAATTGTCATATGAATAAATGATGCAAATTAGATGAATAAATCGAATTGCTATGTGGTTGAACTAAAGAAAGTTCTTGATTTGGTAAAAAGAGAAGCAAAGAACTGATCTAAAGAGATTTAGTTAAACAATAATATGAAAGAAAAAAATAAATAAATAAAAGCACTCTCAGGATCCTATGAGGTGCAAGGAAAACACGCATTAGCATTTTTGAGTCAGAGACATACGTGATAAGCTGGACTCCTGTGTAAGTTGACAGAGCTCTGCCATTTTCTTCTGAGGACGCATGTCCACAATTGAATGTTGCACCTGATGCAAGCACAGCATACTGTTTAGTTCTTTACCATCAGCTATATATGCTGACAAATGAAAGTTGAACCAAGTTTGATTGAATTCGAAGTTTTGAAATTTACCTGATTGCTGACAACAGGGATATCATTTTCCAGAATTATTTGTAATCTCTCCGTGTCAAAATTTGTCAAAGCAATAGTCTTTATTTTACCTGCAACCCACTCACTGAAGTAAAGCAATCAATCAAGATATATGGACTAATATCAGTAACTAATAACAATAACAAAACATAGATAACACTGACCTTCTTCTTTTAGGTCTGTCAGATGTTTAAGGGCATCAAGGTAACCGGGATTGGAATAGTCCCACCTATATAATTTCCATAAACCAGAAATTCGTTACCAAAAGAAATGTGACATCTCTTGTTTCTCGAAAATCACTTACAGTGTCTTAACCTCATTACAACTTTGAGACATTAAACCCGACACCAAAGAAGGAAAATAGTACCAATGAAACTGTAGCATATCCAAAGAAGATACATCCATTCTCTTTCGTGAAACATTGATATTCTCCTTCACAAAGCTACTTGTCATCTTAACGGGTGGAGGGACCCACTTAGTAAGACTGCAAAACATAAGATATTAGGTAAGCAAACATGATACACTCTAAGATTTTGTTCCAAAAGTCGAGTTTTTTATGCTTAAAAAACCAAGGCGCATACCAAATCATTATTGCATGTATCAAACCACAATCTAAAGACTACATGTAGGACAACAGAAGATTAACAATGCTATTATAGCTCACCCTCTAATTTGATCCAAGAACTCTGGTGGGCGTTCTCGGCGAACTCGATTAATGAAAATTCCATAAAGATCTTCTGCAGGTCCATCTATAAGGGAGACAAATCCATGAGAAAGATAAACTACTTGATATATCTCAACAATAATGTAACAAAATGTGAGAAAATGGCATCACTGAATATAAGCACTAATTGGTGACTCAGCTCTGATCAAGCAATTCGAATCATCTAGACAACCATATCAAAGGTTTGCAAAAGAGAAGCTATGTTTTTGAAATCCAATTACATATATCAGCCATATCAAAAGTAGCCAGTCCAGTATCAGCATATTGAAGCATCGTATCAACAGCATCATTACGATCAATTTTGCCCCATCCACCACTTGTCTGCCACATCCCATTCACAACTCTACATATATCTAATGAATCCTTCCCATTCTTCACTGTAATCTTCCGGCTATCTTGAGTTAAAACACATTGCAATGGCTTCAAACTGACGTTTCTAATTTGACAAACTCTTCTGCCTTCCACATTAAGTGGACTGAAAGAGAAACTGCCCAAAGAATGGCATATGCACTGTGCCATTTCAAAAGAAGAGCCCAACTATCCTCAAGTAAAAAAGAAGAAATATTTCGAGTATACTTTTTTCCCCTTTGTTAGGTTCCAAAAATAAAAATAAAATCTTTTCTCCAAAAAATTCCAGTAATTTTTATCTTATCTGCTTCTGTGTCTAGTTCTCCACCATTAATTTCCACTAAATTTGATGGTCTGTATTAAAGAGAGACATACAGCCCACTCTTAAACGGCAACACCCCTATGCCGTTTTGGTCAAATGTCGGACAAATTGATTAAAATAAACAAAAAGATGAGGCCTTTAGCAACTTCCCAAATCTTGATTAACTTGCTGAAAGAAAAATGCAAAATCCATGGCTTTCGATAGCCAAAACCCTAAAAATTAAAAGAAAATTTTGAAAAGAGCAAGAGTATGAACATACAATGGTCGGCCATGTCGAAGGTGGAGAGGCCGGCGTCGGCATACTGCATCATAGCTGCAACCGCGTCGTCGCGGTCAATACGACCCCATCCGCCGCTTGTTTGCCACATTCCGTTGAGGACTCGGCATATATCCAGTGAATCATTTCCGTTCTTCAGCGTCACTCGGCGGGACTCCGTAGTTGTTGCAACGCAGCACCTAACCCGATTAGCACCGAGTCTTCTTGACTCGGAACCAATTGAAGCAGAAGTAGGCTTTGAGGCGAGGGCGAAAGAGCAAAAATGGTAAACTGAAGCTGACATATTTGAAAAACCAAAGACTCAAAGGAGGAGATTTTGGGGAAGGACGAAATAGGATTAGGTGTTTGGCGCCCAAAGATTGGCTTTTATGAGGACCAAAAAAAAAAAGGCATTTCAAATGATTAAACTTCAAATTGGTCCTTTTAACTTACTCGTGATTCTCAATTTAGCCCAAAAGTAAACTAATTGATTGATTTTTTTCTCCTTTTTTTATTTTTTTAAATCACAGATATTTTTATTAGCAACTGTTAAGGCTCATAATTTCCATTTACATATGTATTTAGCGAAAATCGAATCAAATGCGAATGTTGTCGTGCAAACTTCAACCTTTATTGCTAATTATATTACAATTTCTATATAATTGATTTAACTAATTAATCAATTATATATTAAGAATTAATATATAAATTAAATATATATTAACGTTGATTTAATTTATGATTTAAATATACATGAGTTTTAGTTAATTTAGATAGTATGTTTTAGTGGTGGGTGTATCACTGTATATGACCGGGAGTTTTCTTCGTGGAAAGGGAGAATTGGACTCGCTGTAATCTCTCAATGTAGAGCTGGACTCTGATTAGGCCCAATGTAAACTCTAATGGGCCATGCCATGCTGTGTTGGACGTGGTATTGGGCCTCCACGGACCGTATCGGCTTATCCCTCAATTTTGAAGGCTTGGTAATTCATTTTAATGATGCATTTATTTTCAATTAAATAATTAAATAATTTTATAATGAATTAAATAAAATCCTTTCATCGGTTTTCTTTATTATATGAATTTTAAGGTTTATCAGTTATCCCCAGAATTAGATTGCGTTCATTAGACAATTTAAAGACCTGATTTATTCTTAATAGTCCAATAATGCATAAAATTAAAAGTTTAGGGAATACCAAATTCGAAATGCCTCTTATTTAATAATGCTCAAAGTTTATTTTATTAACTTTTAGGTACATATAGTAATTGATTATCCAAATTAGTCACCAGTTAATTACGTCTTAACAAAACGAAAGTTTTTGACATCAAATCTAATCCCCTTTTAATATTCCACAATTTTTCTTTTAATTTTAATTTTAATACATCTTAACAAAAGTGAAAATTCTTGATTTGGAGGATGCAATCCACATCTTTAGGTTTTGAAATTAATGATATCGCCAAAAACATTGATGACTTGTACCAATTGCTATTGCTTAAGATCAGCAAAATCTTTGGTTTTACTTTGTTTAATCAAAACAATCAAGGATTATTGAAAATTAAACCAAACCAAACCAAATAATCGCAACAAAATGAAAAAAATTGTTGAACTGAATTATGCACATCTCTAATCCTATCAAGCAGAGACCTAATCTAGGAATTGTCATAAGAAGTTCCTCTTTTCAGAAGAATAATTCTATAGAATACTGTTCCATGAACCACCAGTCAATGTATGTTCTAACTAAAGCTTTAGATTGGTTTCACTTGGCATTTTGCAAGCTAGTCAACCCAAGATTTGAACAGAAAATCAACAAAATATATTATCAGTAGCAAGACAACTGCAACGTAAAACCGAAAATTCATCTCCAATGGAAGCTGAATTAGTTTAACCAACAGAAAATGAACCAATCTTTAGATTCGGGTTGTACCCAATGCCAGAAAAGCAACTGAGAACAGCTTCAACTGGTAATGCGAAAGCAAATAAGAGTGCAAGAGGATTTTAGACATAAACTCGAGTGTTTAAGCATTTCAACTACACAAATAGGATGTGGGTAAAGTTTCTTTTGGTTGTAAGCATATGCTTTCTACTGACTGAACCAAATTTGAATAATAGAACTGCAGCAATTGTTCTCGAAAACATCAACTGCATAGGAACAATACAGAAATAAAACCATCCTCCATAAAGCATATTTCTCATTCCATGAATTAAAAATACGACACATATAATTCATAGATCAGTTATGTTCATAGCTATGAGATTTCATGCACACACCTGATGGCATATATGAAGGTCGAAAATGGATATTCACTTCTTTTGTTTCCTTTCGAGTCTGATAATCTTCCTTTCCATCTGTAAATCAACAAGTCCTAGAATCAAATTCGAGAACAGTTTATGCAAGATAGTTTGACAAAACGCAATATGATTGCTTTCTCAGTTCATCAAAACCTAATTCAGATTGTAATTTTTCAATGGTATCAATTCAGGTATAGGACATTCTTTCCAATTTCATGTTGTACAGGTAATCTTTCATCTCTCTCAGAAAGAGACACAAACTTCATTAATAATGACCACAAAATAAATCAAAAGGTCATTAATCACACTTTGCCGGTCTCTTAGTCATCCCGTGATACTATTTCTAGAAGAAATTTAAAGGTGGTCAATGAAAAAAATCCAATTTAACAATACCTGGCCAACGGCCTCCAACTTGCTCTGGATACTTCCAAATTCAATATTCAGCCAACTGAGTGCGCGGTCAAAACTGAAATTATGATTTAACCACGTGTAGGAAGGGAAAAACATTGTCAATAATTTGATAATGGCGTGCTAAAAAAAAAGAGTGTAATTAAAGTATCTATCGTGTTATATGAGTAATGACAATCACCACAAAAAGTGAAAATTTGGCAGGTAGGAAGAATATATCATAACAGGAATAATCAAATACACCAACAAATCGGAAACTTCAAATGCAGGCTTACTTTTTCTTGCTCATCTCACGACAAGCCTGAATGAGATCGGCACATGCACACCTTACATGCTCTACACCAATGCTGTAAAACTAATTAAGGAAAGTACATGCCACTTTAGAATAAATATAACACATGTAGGATTACATGATCAGAAGTTAATATAATAAATTTTACCAGTACTTTATCCAAACCTTAATAGAAAACCACAACATTCCAAATTTCCAAAAAAAAAAAATCCATGCAAGGAACATAAGAGAGATAATTCAACCAGCGGAAAAACAGGAATGCCAAAATATTTGATACTACTCGAAATCATACTTCAGGAAGTTTATGGGATATATTTTAGCAATTTAAGTTGCAAACCTGCAGGGTTCTTTTTCCTTTTTCCTATTTTTTCTTTATGTTATTTATTTTTGAGCTAACATATGGAGAGAATCCATTAAATTAATTTCCAAAACTAGTCAAATTTTCCTTTCTGTTCCACAAATTATTGTAAGATTGTGTCCTTGAACATATGACTCCAAAACAATTGATCCTCAAAATTAAAATTGGAAGTCCATGCCTAAGCAAAATGATTAAGATTTGACCACAAAAATGCTTGTGCATCCTAGAAATTTCATAAAGGCCATTGAATTTTCTTTGTTTTTCCTGACCAAATAGAATGAACTAGGTCCCAGAGTAAAGTACTTGGACAGCAACTATGGACGACATAAACATATTTTGATCTGTTAGCTAACCATGAAAGTCTTTAAAAATAGTTCGCCTTGTAGGGATTTGCTTCTACTATACAGACTGCATTTTTAATTATGTGAAATCCACATGTGCTATTAGACATGTGTACAAAATCTAACTGACAAATGTCGAACATGCACTCTTCTCTAGACATGTTCAATTGTTTTTATTTATCCAAGAAGAAAAATGTTATCTTACTATGACATTTTCTCCTCCATTTCTCGGGCTAATGCTTCCAAGTTACTAAAATCAACTTCAGGAAGATCTCTGCACGACACAAGAATGTCATAAAAACTCAAAGCATATAGTTACATCTACCATAACTGAAACTTCATCAAGTTTTGAGAAAGATGATACATGGAGCTCTCGATCTCTAACAGCAATTTTTCCACATCAGTGCAGTATGTATCAATCAACTGCACGACACGATCAGGTTCTTCCACAGTCTTCAAGTTTAGGATACGACGAAACTGATCATTGACAATTCTCTGCATGAAATGACATTAAAATTCAACGCCACATAATGATAAAGCTGAGTTTATGCAGTGTGAAATCAAAATCAAAGGATAATAACTGAATATTAAAAGCCAAACAGAGTCAAAAGCGTCTGAACTCATTCAACACAAAAATCAGTAGCATCCTTATAAGAAAGTAGACTAAAAAGAATGCATAGAAATATATATAAATATCACCATAGAAATCAAAAGCTAGTGTATACTCTGTCACCTCCTTAAACAGTGACTGAATATATTGCTCAAGCAACTCTTTGACAATAGACAAGGCCATTTCTGATAATATAAAGAGTAGAAAAAGCCAAAAGAGACAAGAACTGAAAGGACGCTTTAAGAAACAGTGAAAAGGAAAAAGCTTGCATGAGACATAGATACTTCGGTGGCATACTTATAGACAAAAGTGGATAGTAGTTCACAAGTTTGGCATGACAACCTGCCAAGGTTAGCGCCTTGATGTTGCCAAATTAACATTTATCTCACTGTAACGAAACATTGCACATGCTCTTTTCTATCCCAAGTTATTAACCTCAAATAAAGATTTAGATAAATTGATTTGCCAAAAGAAGACAAAGAACAAGTGCTTTCGATCACGGTGAAAAAGAGAATAGTTTATCAGCATCAGAACCAGCTTGAAGTAGTTATTGATTAAACAAGAACATTTTTTTTTCCAAAATTAGGAAAAAAGAATTAGGATGCATGATGACAATTTAGCTTATGATAAGAATGCCAAGCTATAAGTTATTCTATTCAGGAAAGATTTCCTGATAGAAAGGTAATGGAACAAAATCGTACTTGACTTTTGTTGTAACTCAAGAACACAAAGTTAGCAAGAAAAAGTCCAAGGTCTGGTCTGCAAATTGCTTCTAAAAACACTGCAATTACATCAAAGAATTTACTCATAACAACTAGACCACAGGACATTCATGAACATGACATCCTTCAAAGCAATGAAAAAAAATAATAGGAATAACTTTAAGTTATTCCATTAAACTAAATGACAGAAAGGACAGTTCTTTGGCAGGGAATTTCAATTCGACTTCCTGTGCATAGTATCCAGTGGACCCCATTTCTCTCCTGCATGACATAATGACAGATTATAGTAGGTCCCATCATTCACCTTTGTGGACCTTAGCAAACTTTGATAGCATCATATATATTCCGTGTTGAGGGGGAAGTATTTTCCATATATGGTAGCATTACGAACATTTCCTACATTAAACTCTATGCGAAGAATTATCTTGAGATACCATAATTTCACAAAAAAACTCACAAATATGGTGCAATTTAGATACTAGGTAAGAGATAGTACCGTAAAGCAACTGATTTTTGGGATTCATATGCTACATTTGGACCATCAACATTCATAACGATGGTTTCTCCATAAAAAGAAAATAAATAAATTCCAGCATTAGTAGGAGACCAACCATCATGTAGCCTATTGACATCTTGTATCAAGAAAGAATGAATAAGTTTCTCCTTAACAGAAGCCCACACTGACCAGATCAAGCACAAGGCCAAACTGCAAATAGTCTATACATCTTGTATCAAGAAAGAACGAAAAAGATTCTTCTTAACAGAAGTCCTTACTAACCAGCTCAGGCACAAGGCCAAACTGCAAATAGCAAGAGGCAACAAGTTATCCTATGAACAAGTTCATCATGCCAATCAAATTCAAACCTAAGGAAAAGAACAACATCAACAATATCTCCAACCTCCAAAGTGCTGGATTCTGTAAATATAATGTTTATGTAAAAAGGAAAACAGGTGCAATCCTTTAGTCAAATAATAAACGAGTGTATACACGAGCAAGTCGAGAGGATAATGATTGACTCTTATGAATAAGACTACCGGCAAACTTTCTTATATCTGTAATTAATTTATTTCAGAAACAATAGATCACAAAATGCTAGAAATTATCAAATTTTGGATTGTTTAACTATAAAAAACGGATTTATGATTGTCCATTTTCTAGAGTAGGGATGTGTGGATTCGTGCATCAGTTACACCAACGAACCCCTACCAAGAAAGATTTTGATAAATTACATCAACAAATTGGAGGGTTTACCACTTAATGGAAGACTGCTCAGTTCACCGTCCAATTAGCATTTCCTAGGTTTGCCAATATGAGCACAATAAATCAAGATTTCATTCAATGAAACTCTGCGATCCAATCAAGTACACACAATGGATATGCTGCTCCTATTTGTCTATTCAATGAAGCATGTGCATAAACTACTAAAACTAGGGAGGAAAATATGAATTAAGACTAGAATTGCATTTGACTTTAGAAAGAGAAACATGATTGTTTGTTTCTATGTAAAGGTGGTAATGAACCTAAGACATATCTTCATGGCAAGCTTTTTAAAGTTCACAATGTGAGCATTTGAATCCATCTAAGTAAAACCATGTGTTCCATCGTAACAAATGCTGTGGCCTGTGAATATCAATCCACAGTCATTTTAAATTAATAATTGACTAGAAAAAAACATGCTAAAAGAACACATTTCATGCATTCCATGATACTGTTGATCAATCCATAATCATTCAGTCGCATAATCCTTCATTTTCAGAAGCTGCTGAATTCCACAAAATAAACGAGTTGCAGGCATATGCGACACATCTATGACTCTCATAAATCACCCAATTTTTTTTTTCAAATTTCCTTTTTTAGTGAACACAAAATAGGGTTCTATAACAAACGACATGAAATTTGAAGATCTGCAAGTTACAACGTATATTGAAAGATAAGGCAAGTGGAAGAAGGACCTCAGCTCAGATAGACGGTAGAATAATACACCGGAGTTGTTCGAAAATGGGCAATACAATTCCTGTCCCTAAGACAGCCATCGATGCCGAATTTTGGCTTGAAAAATAGCTACTGAACTGAGAAGAATGAAAGTATACTCCATTGGAAGTGCAGGGGGATCATATATGGTAGGAATTTCGTTCGAATTTTCCTTCTTTGTTGATTCAATTCATCAATCGAACTCCTTTTGTTCAGCATCTGATGTACACAGAAATTTTCAAGTAATTAGCAGAGTGTTGCAGAGCCCAATCTGCTTTTATGCTTGAAAGCCCAATTATAAACCTAGCTATCATAAACTATTTTATGAAAATGTTTATATATATATATATATATATATATATATATATATATATATATATATATAGAAACTACCCTTTATTTAATGTTATTGAACAAATTTCATCAAACTTCAACTTTTGACATGTTAATAAATGGGATCGAGTCAAATGGACCTCAGAATTATTCTATCAATGTTGATTTAATATCTAACTTTTCAAAATTGTCAAAGTCTCACCTTTTAAATTTACAACAACTTGTCTATTGCAATCCGTGTTTGGGCTTGAGTCATTTATAAATACTATTTGTCAATTCTCCTCCTTTGAGGTTTTATTTGCGTTGAATTAGGCCTAGCAGCTGAAAAATCTTGGACCTATATTTAAAGACATGCTAGTTCTAATAGGAAAACTAGTCTTATTGATGATCTTAGACCTCAAAATTAGACAGATAGAGAAATATTTGACAAATAAGTGACAACTGGTCCAAACTCGATTACACATAAAAAAGAGTTTTAGAGAATAAAGGAGCAGATCCAGAATTTGTATGTAATGAAAGCAAACTTACACATCATGTGTTGCATAAATTGTATATTTATTAAATTTGTAAAATTTATTTTTGTAATTTATTTGGGATATATTTGGCATTTTTATTTGGTATAATTTGTCATTTAAGGTTTTTCACTTAAAATTTTCATTATATTTAGTCCTTGTATTTTATTTATTTATTTATTTATTTATTTTGCAAATATTATTTTTTGATAGAAGGTTTCAAAATGCATACATTATGATATAATTAGATAATACATTTTGATTACAGGGGTATTTTGCTAGCATGTATTATAATTAATAATAGATTTATAAATTAATTGTCAAAAAATTTTTTAAAAAAAAAATTTAAAGTACATGAACAACATTGTGCTAAAATTGAATTATATGGATCAATAATCTTTAAAAAGAACATAATGTTATATTGAGATTATATTCTACTAACATAATGTCATATACTAACATATATATTATATTGAGAAATACTTAATTTACTCGATATATTATAGAGGCACAATTTTTTAATTAAAATACATACTAATAAAACAATTAGGGGTCTGTATGAAAAAATTAAAAAATCAAGGTCATGTATCCACCCCTGAGAGAAAATACAATAGGCTCATATTGGAAATAAATAAAACAAAAAAAGTTAAGAGGCAAATAATGTAAACTAACCCTTATTAAAAAGCAAATAATGCCTTCAACATTATAAATATATGTGTGCTCACTACTCTAAGTCATATGAAGTGTTTTCACACTATTTTGAAATCAAAAGTGATATTAGATAACTACAACAACGAAAAATGGGCGTTGATATGTTACACTCCCATTGGCGGGGTGTAATATACTCCCGGCTTAAGCTAGACTTTCTCCTATAATAATAATAATGGGAGAAATTCTACAGTACTACAAGAGTATTACTCCCCTAGTTATAAAGTGTTACTTATATATATATATATATATATATATATATATATATATATATATATATATATATTATATTCTATAAAAACACAAATAAACTCTTTTTACTAATATATTTTAAAAGGTCATTTGAAAATTTTCACAATATGTGAGCAACCAATTAATATTAGTTTACGTGGAGGGTAGGAAAATGGTTGGGAGTTTGATTATATGGGAGTATGGGTGCAAAACACCATCATGTAACTGTAATTTGCTTGTTGATGCACTTTTTTCTTACACGAATTATGGGTAAGAATCAATAATTTGGTTCACCAAGTTAATCATAAGATCAGACCAATAGAAAAATAGTGCTTCCCAATAAATATTAATTTCGCATTATTAGTTTTTTTTTAATAAATTACAGATTTTGACATTGGAATAATATTGTTCGAGGTTTAGTTACAGTTAAGAATTTTCACTCTTTTTGTGAATATATTTAATATAATTTGAATCTAAGTCATCTCCCATATACTCAGTCTGCATTGCCAACTGAATTACAACCTGTGGATAATTTAGCGTTATTAATAATTTTCCTGTTTCGAGTGAAAATGACAATATATATTTTTTGCACTTTATTAAATTTGTTAAATTTATTTTTGTAATTTATTTGTATATATTCGGTATTTTTATTTGGTATAATTTGTCATTTAAGGTTTTTCACTTAAAATTTTCATTATATTCAGTCCTTGTATTTTATTTTATTTTATTTTGAAAATATTATTTTTTGATAGAAGGTTTCAAAATACATACATTATGATATAATTAGATAAACATTTTGGTTACAGGGGTATTTTGCTAGCACATATGATATATTAATAATAGATTTATTAATTAATTGTGAAAATTTTTTTAAAAAAAAATTTAAAGTACACAAACAATATTGTGCTAAAATTGAATTTTATGGGTCAATAATCTTTAAAAAGAACATAATGTTATATTGAGATTATATTCTACTAACATAATGTTATATGGTGTATTGATTATATTCTACTAACATAATGTCATATAGTAACATAAATATTTTATTGAGAAAAACTTAATTCACTGCATATATTATAGAGGCACAATTTTTTAATTAAAATATATACTAATAAAACAATTAGCAGTCTATATGAAAAAATTAAAAAGTCAAGATCGTGTATCCACCCGTTAGAGAATATACAATAGTCTCATATTGAAAATAAGTAAAACAAAAAAGTTAGAGGCAAATAACGCCTTCAACATTATAAATATATATGTGTTCACTACTCTAAGTCATGTGAAGTGTTTTCACACTGTTTTGAAAGCAAAAGTGATATTAGATAGCTATAATAACCTAAAATGGGTGTTGAAGTGTTACGCTTCCATTGGCAGGATGTAATATACTCTCGGCTTAAACTAAACTTTCTCCTATAATAACAATAAGAGGAGAAATTTTATAGTACTACAATAGTATTACTCCCCTGATTATAAAATGTTATTTATGTTTTTTTTTTTTATTATATTCTAAAGAACATAAAGGGATGTGCAAAATACGGTTTGGTTCAAAAACCGAACAGAACCAAACCGAACAAAAAAAAAGGAGGATTGTGAAACCAAAACCAAACCAATATCTATTCGGTTTGGTTGAACCAGTTCGGTTTGGTTCGGGGTCGGTTCAGTTTAAAACCAAAATTTCCAAATTGAATTAAATTATCATTATTATTATCATTAAATTATTATTAATTATATATAAATTATTTTCAAAAAAAATCTATATTACATATATATTATTAAAATCTCATAAACATAAATTATATAATAATATAAATATATATTATATCAAATTTTATACATATATATAAATAATTTTTAAATGCATATAATTAGTTCGGTTCGGTTCGATTTTTGTTTGGTTTTTTAATCAAAAACCAAAACCAAACAAAAAACCAAACTATCACATTTCTAAAAACTAAAACCAAACCAAAGTAAATTTTAGTTCAGTTTTTTCTACTCGATTCGGTTCGGTTCGAGTTGTGGTTTGGTTTTGCTTACCCCTAACATAAACAAATCTTTTTTACTAATATATTTCAAATATATTTCAAAGGAGTAGCATTCGAAAATTTTCACAATATGTGAGCAACCAATTGATATTAGTTTACGTGGAGAGTAGGAAAATAGTTGGGAGTTTGATTATATGGGAGTATGGGTGCAAAAACCATCATGTAACTGTAATTTGCATGTTGATGCACTTTTTTCTTACACGAATTATGGGTAAGAATCAATAATTTGGTTCACCAAATTAATCATAAGATCAGACCAATAGAAAAATAATGCTTCCCAATAAATATCAATTTCACGTTATTAGTTTTTTTTTAATAAATTACAGATTTTGATATTGGGATAATTTTGTTCTGAGACTTGGTTACAGCTAGCTAGGAATTTTTATCCTCTTTGTGAATGTATTTAATGGACCCAAATTTTCTGTATCCGGTGGAGTCAGTATATAATTAAATCTCCACCACAACTTTCACTTCATCTTCATCTTGCACAGAGATGGAGTTAGGAAATATTGTTGAATTTCTTCAAAATAAGTCCATTTTAGTCACTGGTATAACTGGGTGTCTCGCAAAGGGTACGGATTTTTTTTTTTTTTTTTTTATAATTATTACAAAACAAAATCAATTAGAAATGACATTACTGTATGAAGATTGTTAATTTTAATCATTGATTTTTTTTTTAATGTAATTTTTGATGCAGTATTTATAGAGAAGATATTGAGAGTTCAGCCAAATGTGAAGAAACTTTACCTTCTCTTAAGAGCTTCAGATTCAATTTCTGCAAATCAACGTTTCAAAAATGAGGTAATAAAATTTTGTACATATATATATATACATTTAAATTTTTTTTTTTTTAAATATACGTGATGACAATTGTTGTATTAATATAGGTAATGGAGAAGGAATTGTTTAGAGTAATAAAAGAAAAATTGGGAGAGAATATGAAATCTATCATCACCAAAAAGATTATAGTTATCCCGGGCGACGTTGGTTTTGAAGATTTAGGAATAAAAGATTCATCGTTGATGGAAGAAATGAAAAATGAATTGGATTTTCTCCTCAATTTTGCTGCCACCACCAACTTTGATGAGAGGTACTAATTTATAACAATTATTATAATTATTTTACTCAATTTTTTTTAATTTCTGAATATCATAAATGTTGAAATTTCATATGTTAATGTAATAGTAAAGTTGTTTGATAAATAAAAAATTATAAAACTTATTTTGAGATATAGAAATTATTTTTAGGAAATCTTTATTTGATATAGTATTAGTGGTGATATTAATGTATGTTAAAAGTATATAAATTATATTTTAATAATCTATTGTCAGTGTTTGATTTTAAATTTTAATTTAAAAATATTTTCGCTAGTGATTTTTTTTATTTGATTTAAATTTTTTTAGTAGTGTTAATAAAAAACTAAAATAATGAACACCTAATAATCTATTAATTTTAAGTGTTTATTTGACTTAACTTCATATTAATTCGCATTCGATTTCTCAAGTACAGGTATGATGTTGCACTTGGTACCAATACGATGGGGGCTAAAAACGTTTTGTAAAACTAAAATTGCTTGTCCACATATCTACAGGTTAGTATTATTATTATTATTATTATTATTATTATTATTATTATTATCTGACAATAATAGTACAATATCACACATTCACTAAGATAGGAAGAACTATTGTGGCTTAAATTGGAATCAATTATTGCTAAGTTGAAATATATATATATATATATATATATATATATATATATATATATATTGAAAGAAATATATACATATATATTCGGATTATTCGGATTAGTGGAACAAATTACTTCTTGTAGCGCGGAATTCACTAGGATGAATGCAGTGAAAAGATTGAACGAACCACAATTACGTATTACCAGTCAAATGGAAATCCACATCGATGTATCCGGAAAAAATCCATGTCACAAACTAAAGCAACAGAGATAGATTATTCAAAAGAACGAGAAAGGAGCTAAAGGAGTTTTTTAAGAATATGATATCAACATATAATACTCTTATTAATTTTGAAAATCTTAATTTATATATCTATTTATAGATAAATTTATGTTACTATTTATATATATATATATATATATATATATATATATATATCTCGTTAATTTGAAAGTGAGTTATAATTTATATATCATTGTCTCATAAATATATGGTCCCATCTCTAATTATTAAGATGTAAAATATCTCTTTTAATCCTTCAACTTTTATGTTCATACGGGTATATAATATGTATATATTTCCCGAACTCAAAAAGGTTTGTAGCCAAATATCTATAGACATGTTAATATATGAAATTTAGTGATTAGAATATAAATATTACTAATTACTAATTAATTACTTAATTTACCCCTAGTTAGTGAGTCGACTCAC
The DNA here is from genome assembly GCA_039660915.1 of Euphorbia tirucalli. Taxonomy (NCBI): domain Eukaryota; kingdom Viridiplantae; phylum Streptophyta; class Magnoliopsida; order Malpighiales; family Euphorbiaceae; genus Euphorbia; species Euphorbia tirucalli. The sequence goes on along the minus strand of CM077639.1, from coordinate 2,184,984 downwards.
CTAACTCGATCCTTTAAAATATAAATAAAGTGAACTTATAAAAGGTGAGAAGTTAATTTATTCAGCTGCCAGAATATTTAGAATAATTTTTCTCTATATATTTTTTTCTAACTACTTCAATCAATTAAATACAATTTATAATATGTAACTGCCAGCATATGTGTGTGGAGAAACATCAGGAGTGATTCACGAAAATCTTCATTATTTGAATGAGACATATAGCAGTATCTCTCAATTGAATATTGATCAAGAAAAGGATTTGATTGATAAAAAACTTAAGGAACTTAGAGCTGAAGGAGTTCCGGAAGTAACAATTCATGATGCTATGAAGGATTTGGGCATCAAAAGGTACAAGATAGAAAACTATTGGACCAAAACTGTATTTTGGCTACTGCACTTTTCTAAATTTCTTTACTTTAATAATTTTACATACTGGGGCCGTGGTTTATATACGAGTGCTGCAATTTGTATCGTTTGGAATGTTGTTTATTGTATGGAGTTCCAAAAATTCTATTGTTGTCCTGGATTATATTGATTTAGGATTGATATGAACGTACCACGTCAGCACAACTGTTGATGTGGCATGATCATAACATCTCCAAATAGTTGATCCGGAAGCACAATATATAGAACTTGTGACACCTAACTCCAAACTATTTTAACTTTAATACACCTTCCAAACTATTCTAAATTCCTCCACATAATTTTTGATTCCATTCGATTATATCCTTACTGTGTATATAAATTTTCACCCCTAAACTTTTCTTTCTTTTCTATTATTATTATTATTATTATTATTATTATTATTATTATTATTTTATTTTTAATATAATTCCCTCAAATAATTAATAGGATAACTAATTTATAATTTTGAGGCTTTCTCCTTTATATATATATATTTAAATTAATCATAGTAATATTAAAGACAATATTATAAATCAAAATTTACATATAAAATTTCGGAATGTTACAGAACTTCTTCTGGAGCACTCTCAAACTTTTCAGTCTTGGGTCCGCCACTTTCTATGTAATTTAATTTGGCCTTAGTTAGCTTCTACACTTGCAATTTATAGATAATTTAGCATCAGAAAAATCAATGTATTTGGCATATTTCTCGCTCTCCATCAGCTTACATGTTATCATCCACGCCATAGGTAATTCTTTAAATTTCCATAAAGTCAATCTAATGGAGAATGAGAAGTATGCTTAACAAACTTATTAGTCAAAAGCTAGATTATCAATAAATTACAAGTTCATGGACTAACTAAAATTAAAAAAAAAAAAAAAATTAAGGGCTTTTACCAAAATTGTAGCAATATGATTTAATTTCCTTTATTTTCATTAAATTAAACTAAAGATTTTTGTTTTCTTTTGATTCCATATTATTAATAGGGCCAATGAATATGGCTGGCCAAACACCTATGTATTCACCAAAGCCATGGGAGAAATGATTGTTCAACACTTGAAAGGAAATTTGCCTGTAGTGATCATTCGTCCTACCATTGTTACTAGTACTTTCAAAGAACCTTTTCCAGGTTGGACTGAGGGTGTCAGGTTAGTTATAATCAATTAGAGTAATTAGACTTATATAATCTTATATATAATTTTTACATTCATCAGACCAAAAAAAAAAAAATTTAACTCCTAATGTATTAAATAGATCAATTAAAGGTTAAACATTCTCATCTGAAGTCAATTAAACTCTTGATTGATAAAACTCTTTATATTCTTTGTCAATTCTGTTAATATTAGCAAATTTGATAACCAAACCAAACTAACTAATGATTAGCGAGACCTATATATATATATATATATATTTTTTTTTCTCTAATTATTCTTCTAATTATTATCTCTAGCATTGAAGTGCCAGCCAATTCACTAACTTGAATAACTAATTTTCTAAAATTCTTATCCGGAACAACATAAATTTAACAAAAGTTTAGTTGGTTTATTAAGTAATGATAAGGTATTAGTTAACTGTGACAGAATTCTGTTAATCAAGAAGCTAAATTGGCCTTAGGGGACAACGTGAGTCATTTAATTAAATCACTTAGTATTTTAAAAGTAAAATTGTTTTTTTTTTTTAATTATATTAACGTTAGATGAATTTTTGAAACTTTATCCTATATTTGAAGTGAATGCCACTATGAAAGTGGAAATTTGTTTGGAATGCAGAACTGTTGATGCATTCATTCTCGGATTTGGCAAGGGAAAACTGAAATTCACTGCTTGTGATCCTGCAGCAACTATTGATGTGGTAATTAAGCATTCTGATTTCCCTTTTAATTTTCTAACTTATTGCAAAATAATAATAATAATAATAATAATAATAATAATAATAATAATTATTATTATTATTATTATTATTATTATTGACAAGTTGAACTCTAACACATTAAACTATACACATTATATTCTAATCTGATTTCCCTTTTAATTTTCTAACATACAGCAAAAAAAAAAAAAAAAAAAAAAATCATTATTGACAAGTTGAACTCTAACACATTAAACTCTCAATTAACTATACACATTATTGCAAATTTCTCCTTGCTGCCTCCCTACTTGAGAATCTGGGATTTCACTCCAGCCGAAAAGGCAAAAGGGGCCTCAAAAGGAGGAGAGAGGATTGCTGATAAAGGCGATGCGATCACTCTACGGGGTGGATACTTAACATACACTTTTTAAGTGCATAATAGTAATTTTTTTCATGCTTGCAGATACCAGTTGACATGGTGGTAAATGCCATAGTTGTGGCAATGGTAGCTCATGCAAATAAACCTTATGGTAATGGTATTTACCATTTGGGATCATCATCAAGAAACGCTCTTAAATATTCTAATCTTATTGATTACATCATTCAATATTTCACCAATAAACCATATATGGGCGAAGATGGAAAGCCAATCAAGAATACCAGACCTACCATATTAACGAGCATTGCTAGCTTCCACAGATATTTGGCAATTCACTACATGCCATTTCTTATGGTAATTTTACTCTCCTTTATAAATTCTCTGGTATCTTGCACGTTTTGCATGTATGTCTATATGAGTGGACATATATGTCGCATTGAATCTATATAACGTAAAATCAATTGGTTTATATTAAAGCTCAATTGAAATTACTGATATGTTATTCTTTAGTCTCACTTATTTCAAATGTAGGATTATCATTCATTCTCAAACACTTTCCCTTAAATGTAATTAGGCATGAACCGGTTGTCACTTATCAAATGTTTTTTGGTCTATCTCTTTTGAAGCCCAAGATCATCAACGATTAGTCTTGTCTACTAGACCAAACTCCTCTAGGGCTTTAAGTATGAGCTTATTCAGATCCTTCTGTTAGTATATCTTATCCTGTTGTGATACAATGAAGAGACTTCACCAATCTTAAGAGTGTTGGGTCATATTATATAAGTGAACACATAGTTCAAATTTATTTTCACGGTATAAATCTTTGTTCATTTTTACTTTTTTTAACAAATTAATCATTACTTTTTATCATTAACTAAAATTCTATCATGGTGTATATACATAGCCAAGGTTCATGAACTGCCGGTTCAGGTTCATGAACCGTCAGTTCAGGTTCAAGAAATCCTTGAACCTGAACCTTAACCTTCAAAAGGGTTGAATTATCGGTTCGAGCGGGGCCGGTTCAGGGTTTGATCGGGTTCAGGTTCAACCCTTTTGAATAAACATTTAGAATTCAATTTGCATGTGGTTTTAATGTAAACATTTCTCAATAAATTATTAATATACGTAACAAAATACTATAATTTCTCAAATATGAAAAACAACTTACATTTTTTATTTTACAATTAATAATTTACATAATAGACAAATTATTACAAAAATATAACTTATACAAATACACCATTTATTTTTAACTAAGTGAGAGAAGTTAAACCTTGGTTGAACCTAAGAGTTGAACCGCCTGTTCAAAGGGTCAAGGGTTGATCGACCCTGACCCTTAACCTTCTTTTCTATTGAACTGCCGATCCGGTTCTGATTCCGGTCCGGTTCAGGATTTGACCAGCTTTGATCCGGTCTGGTTCGGCCGGTTAGGGTTCAATTTGGCCACCTCTAATGGTGTAAAATTAGTTTCAAAATAAAGAATTCAATTCATTTGCAATTTTTTATTTTTATTTGAAAAAATAAAATAAATTAAAATAATTCAATTATTTCTTATCAATTGAATTCTTTTTTATTTTTTATTTTTTATTTTTTTGTAAGAACAGGTCCTTAAATTGGCCAACACAATATCATTCAATTATTTTCAGAGCATTTACAGCACTATGGATAGAAGGATGAAATTCGTGAAACGACTTGTTGAACTCTACCGTCCCTACCTATTTTTCCATGGGATGTATGTTAATTCTTTGATTATTAGTTGTCTCTTCAAAATTATTTATTCTAATCTCTCTCAATATATATTTGTATTTTTTAATTTTCTGATATGAAATTAATATTGGATTTTGCAGATTTGATGACTCCAACGTAGAAAATTTACTAAAAGCAGCTAAAGAAAACAATGAGGAGATTGATACATTTTTCTTTGATGTGAAATCTGTTGATTGGAATGATTATTTCATGAATACACATATTCCTGGTGTTCTAGAATATGCTTGTAAGAGATAATTAATTAATTAATTCCCAAACAAAAATTAATCAAATTCGAATAAATTGTATCAAATAAGTTAGTAATAATTAACCAACACATATATAATAAGTTGGTGTTGGTCATGTTTTTATGCTTTTTTATTGTTAAACTTTTTTTTTTTTTTTTTTAAAAAAAAACCAATAAAAAAATGCAATTCAATGATGGCCTTGTATTTTCATTTGGACTCTTATAGCCCTTGAAGTTCTATTATTCACCCAATTTAATTATTCACTAATGCTTTCATTAGTCCCAACTTGACAAGTATATAACAGTGATAATTGTATAAGAGCAATCTTATACTACTTGTTATTGTATAATTATGAGTTAATTTTACTCATGGTATACCAACTATCTCTCTAATCACAGTTTGGTATACCAACTACTGTTTTGCACACTGTGATACCCCAACTTCTAGGTGACCTCCTATTGTGGTACATGTAACCTGTTATTGCAGATTAACTGTGCCACGTCAGCACTTTGTTGGGCTTAATTTCACTTATGGTATACCAACTATCTCCCTAATCACAGTTTGATATAACACTTTATACATATTGTTTCATTTTTTTTTTTAAATAACAGAAATATATAAATCAATTTTTTTTTTCTTTTATTTTCTTTGATTTATATATTTTTGTTATTTTTTTTTTATAAAAATAAAATGAAACAATATGTATAAAATGGTATACCAAACTGTGATTAGGGAGATAGTTGGTATACCATAAGTGAAATTAAGCCCAACAAAGTGCTGACGTGGTACAGTTAACCTGCAATAACAGGTCACATGTACCACAATGGGAGGTCACCTAGAAATTGGGGTACTACAGTGTGCAAAACGGTAGTTGGTATACCAAAATGTGATTGGGGATATAGTTGGTATATCATGAGTGAAATTAAGCCTATAATTATTGTATAATCTGCCACATTTCAAATCTGAGTTTTTTTATTGATTAATTGCATTATCTTGTTTAATCTGCAAAGTCAATAGTGTTTGAAAGAAATATGATTTCTCTACCTCCCACTTCTTTCAAACCATAATTATAAATACAATGTATAACTTAGAAATTATACAATAGATCGATTTATACGAATTTTATTAATGAAAAATAAATATATAATTGTTTTTAATTTTTCTAACAAGTTTTTTATTTTCTCAATATGTATGTTGTTTATGTATTATTTTTTCATTAAAAGGGTATATATGGATCGAAAATTTCTCGTACAAGCTCTAGCAAAAGAAACAATGGACTAATAAACACTTGCTCTAGTCTTACTCATTAAAAGTTATTTACTCTTATCCTACTCGGCTTCACGAGTGTGTCTCGCCTCCTGTAGGCCTCCAAAGCATTCTGACTGACGATATCCTTGGCATTGCTCGCCAAAGATTAGTTCGGGTTTAGTTTCTGTCTTTCTTCCTTGTTTTTTGCTCTGGGGTTCTCCCGTCCTTTGTATAAAAAAAAAAGGTTATTTACTCCAAAGTCCATTGGAAAAAGAACCATTGGAAAAAGAAAATTCTGTTGTGGAAATTAAAAAGAGTTTTAAATAGAAAATAAGGGTAAATTAGTAGGAGTATTTTACTTTGTCTAAATCTTATCAATGTACCTTAAACCTTATTTATTGAAAAAAAAAAAAAAAAAAAAAAATTGGTGGGAGTAATTATAAGCAATGTTATTGAAACCGGACCGGACGGTTCGACCGGTTTTACCGCGAACCGGCCATTGGTCCGGTCGGTTTAATTAAATTCAACGGTTTAGTCAAAAACCGGTCAAATCCGGTTCGAACCGCGGAAAACCGGTAAACCGGCGAACCGGTCAAAAACCGGTTTCTTGACCAATTTTAAGTTGAAATTAAGAAAATGCTGAAAGTAGGATTTGAACCCATGTCCCCTCACTTAAGTTTGACATCTTATACCACTGGGCCATCCTGACTTTACTGATGGGTTTTACTTAAATTTTTAATATATCAATTAAATAAAAATGTATCATAAAGAAAGCATTTTCATGAAATTATTTGCTTATATCAGAAAATAATAAAATCAAAATGACACTTTTCGTCCTTAATCTTGAAAAACGTACATAAATTGAATTTGAATTTATGAATTTTTGTATAGTACAATAAAACTGAATATTCTATATTAGTTCATTATGTTTTATTGAATCCTACCATTTTGTAAGTTAATTTCTCATTCAAAATCCAGTTTACTACTTGCTTAATCTAGCAGTAGTACCTTTTATTTCTTTAGTATTGCCCTTACTATTACTAGTCTCTGTTTTTGCCCTTGCTATTACTAGTTTATTTTTATTATTTAAGGCTTGTATTTAATTAAGTTTTAAAATATTTTGTGAAGTTATTTTGAATATTTAACATTTAAAACTTATGTTTGATGAATTTATAAGCTTATTTATTATTTAAATAATATTTTTTTCAAAAAATCAATAATCCGGTATAACCACCGGTATAACCACCGGTTGAACCGATAAACCACGTACCATTAGCTTCACCGGTTTGATGTCCGGTACGGTTATGATAACATTGATTATAAGTACCAACAGCAATATTAAATTTTTAAAAGTACTCTCAGAATATTCAGAAAGTTAATTAGAATATAATACATACATATGTGGTGGTGTGGTTACTGGTGAGTATTGTCACAACCACCTAACAAATGCTACGTGGAGATATACCTACCTATAGTTTTACCTATCTGTCACTGTATATTTTGAATTTTATTTTATTTTTAGTTTTTCATTTCATTTTTTTAATGCTACGTGGAGATATACTTACCTATAGTTCAACCTATCTATCACTGTATATTTTGAATTTTATTTTATTTTTAGTTTTTCATTTCTTTTTCTTTTTCCTTTTTCGTTTTATCTTTTCTTGCACGAGAAACTAACTTCATGTGAGTCGATCGCTTGCTTGTTGGTAAAAAAACATCGTATTAAATACATGATATTTTCATTTCAATATTATTAGTTCCAAATTCAACTTATTTTTTACGTACGTATAAAACGCTTCATTTAGTGACAGAAATATGAAATAAACATTCCGAAATAATTTAGCAATTATATAGTTTTATTGCTTGAAATTGTAAAATATATATTTCCAACAAATCTATTTTTTTATCTTGGTAATTTTTTAAAATTGTGTTACGTGATAAAATATTATCGGTCATATTACTTAATAATGCTTGATATATAGACATAAAATAAAATTGAGTTTGGGGCTTATAATATTAAAATAAAAAAAATCAGATACTTAATATGTTCAAAAAATTAATCAAAAAACTAATTATGATTTTGATAAAAAAAAAATCAGGAGACTCAGAATGTATTTTGTCCTTAAACAATTTAATGTATGTTGGATCTCATAAAGTAGATCATCCAAGCCTTATATTTATTTTGGAATTACATATTCGTTTGAATGACTTTCCTCAAGACGTAATTGATGTTTTGCAACTTCTTTTTTCAATGAAACACCTTTTAGTCAAAAACAAACTTACTACTTCAATAAAATACTTATTCATTTGGACTCCTATGGTTTTATTATTCACCCAATTTAATTATTCACTAATGTTTTCATTGGTCTCAACTTGACAAGTATATAAACAATGATAATTGTACAAGAGCAATCATATATTGTATGATCATTGTATAATCTGCCACATTTCATAAATAAAATGTGAAATGTGATAATTGTACAAGAGCAATATCCATGAAGAGACTTCGTGGGCCTTGAGAGTGCTAGACTTGACTGGATGAGCGAGCATATAAGTGAGGTTGAGCCCACATAACACAAAACCAATTGGCTTATGTTAAAGCAAATCTACACCACTTATATACTACTCCTTGGTTTCATTTATTTATGATGTGGGAGTCATTCCCCAACATCTCCAACACTCTCCCTCAAGTGCAACTGGGCTTTGGACTAGTTGTCACTTGTCAAACTTTCCTTGGCCTATCTCATCTGAGGTTCAAGGTCATCAACGGGTCTAGTTTTCACTACTAGCCTAAACTCCACCAGAACTTTTAAACAGGGGTCCAGAATCTTTTCGGCTGTAAAGTCTTTTCTGCTCTGATACCATGAAGAGACTTCGTGGGCCTTGAGAGTGCTAGACTTGACTGGATGAGTGAGCATGTAAGTGAGGTTGAGCCCACATAGCACAAAACCAATTTGCTTATGTTAAGGCCAATCTACACCACTTATATACTACTTCTCGGTTTCATTTTTTTCTAATGTGGGAGTCATTCCCCAACATCTCCAACAAAACCTTTATGTTTTAAGTAAGTTGCGCTTTTGTTTCATCACTACTTTTTGTTGGACTGTAACTCAATTTTATTCGTTGTTGGTGAAAATTTTGGCATATGAGGTGATTTATAGCCATTATTTAAGACCATTAATTTAAATCCGTGTAAAACTACCCGCTTCATATTGTAAAGCCAGACGTTTTAAAGCTGTAATATGTTAGGGGTACATTTCATAGTTGTTGTAATTAAGGTCAGTTGCTTTATAACTGTAACACACTAGCTGTTTTGTAATTGTTTTAAACTAGCTTTTTTATAATTACAGTAAAACCAATTGTTTTATAGCTGTTACACACTACTCGTACATTGTATAATTTTTGTAAGACCAGTTGTTTTATAGCTGTTACACACTAATCGTTTTGCAATTATTTTAAACTTGTCCTTTTATAATTATTGTAAAACCATTTGTTTTATTGTTGTTAAACACCAATCATATGCTTTATAATAATTGTAAGGCCAGTTATTTTATAGTGGTTACATACCAGCTATTTTTTTCGTTGTTTTAAACTGGTCATTTTATATCCATTGTAAAACTAGCTATTTTATAGCTATTACATGCTATATTCGTACGTTTTATAATAATTGTTAGGCCATTTATTTTATAGCTGTTACATATTAGTTGTTTTGTAGTTGTTTTAAACTAGTCCTTTTATAATTATTGTAAAACCAGCTATTTTATAGCCGTCACAAACTAATCGTACGTTTTATAACCACTTGTTTTATAGTTGTTACATATTAGCTGTTTTTAGTTGTTTTTAACTAGTCGTTTTACAATTATTGTAAAACCGGTTGTTTTATAGCTGTCACACACCAATCATATGTTTTATAATTATTGTAAGACCAGTTGTTTTATAGTTGTTCTACACTGATTTTTTAGTTGTTGTAGACCAGCCGTTATAAAATTTTCACTATAAAATAATTCGTTGAGTTGAATTTTCTATATCAAAATATATATCTTCTCTCCAATCTTTTGCTTTGATATTTTATAGGTAACTGTAGTGTTTTGTTCAAAGTTCTAGTTTTAGAGGCACGATACTATAGTTATAAACAATAACAAACGAATATTAGACATTTCGCTTTCAATCAATGGCTCATCCACATCACAACATTAATTCGATAAGTTTATTTCTTTTTTTTTTTTTTTTCATGATTTTTTCAAAGACAATAATTTGGAATAATAATTTATGCAATAAAATATTTCCTTCAGTGACATGAGCAAAATTTATGCACTCAATAAAATACTTCTCTTTCAATGTATCAACGTGAAAGTTCTCCTTATATAGTCAGTGTGGATTTCTAATAATGATAGATCGAAAAGGCTTAAGCAATTTTTTTAAAAGTAAATTACTTAAAATGAACATTTTTTTTTTTAAATTTTTTGCAGTCTTTTATTTAGTGTTTAATAGCTCTCTATTTATTAGTTTCGCAACAGTTTACTTCCTTAAGCTTTTTTTTTTTTTTTTTCACAAAATGAAAAATTTAGTTCTTACTTTTAACATATTATTATTTGTTTTTCTATTACTCTACCTTTTTCTCCTTAATTTTCCCTCTTTCCTATTTTACATATCCTTGTAACTTTTCATTCCTTATTTTCTTTTTTTTTTTTCTTTCTTTTCTTTTTATTTTTATGTTGTGTTTTTTTTTTCAAAAAAAAAAAAATTATTTCTTCTTCTTTTCTTTTCTTGATTAGCTACCTAGATGAAAGTTTAAATAGAAGAGGAAAGTAAAACCATAAAAGGAAGAAATCAATATTACACTGTCAACAGGAACAAAAAAAAGAGACGATAAAGAATCACCAACAACAAAACAACTAAAAACATCATAGACAAATGAGAGAGTGAAGGCAAATTATAGATGCAATGAAACCAATCCCTCAAAGCGAATTAACAATTAGTAGAAATCTAACTCTCTTTTCTATTATGAAACTCTGGTTAAACTTTCATCTAGATGGCTAATCGAGAAAAGAAAAGAAGAAAAAATAATAATAATAAATGAAAACACAAAAAAAAAGGAATGAAAAACAAATAATAATATGTTAAAGTAAGAATTAATATTGTCATGTTGAAAATAAAAAAATAAACATAACATTGGAAAATGTAAAAATAATAATAATAATAAATAAAGTGCTATTAAACAATAAACTAAAAGAAAAACTGCTAAAAAGCATAAATAAGAAAACACTTTTACATTAAAAAAAAAAATCCTAAAAATTGTCATTTAAAATAATTTACTCAAAATAAAATAAAAATGCTTAAGCCTTGCCTTACAATCAATGCGTTTAAAATGATTGAAAGAAAACTATTTTTCAGTAGTGTATGCATGTCACTAAATGAATAATTTCATAATTAATTAATGCAAATTATCAATTTAATTAAATAAATTTAATATATATATATATATATATATATATTTTTTTTTTCAAAAAGCCCATTTGTTGTTGAGAAACTATTTTTTGTCGGTTAGTAACTAATAGTGATAAATCTAATTGATTTTTGTAATATTTTTTAATATGTGATATTTACTTTTTGTTTACCTTTTGGATTGCGATCCTGTCCCGTTGATAAAGGTCCAAATTTCATCAACAGATTTCTCTTGTTTGACCTCAAACAGGAGATAATTGGATCCTTACATTTTAGTCAAAATATGAACTAAAATTAAGGAAAATGAATATTTTTTAGAGCAAATCTCGTGTTTTTAAAGCTTTATCATGCATAGGCTCAAATCAAAATTGTAAATCAAAATTGTTGCAGTAAATCAGAAATTTACATGAGCAAGAGAAAAATTATTTTTAAAATTTTATTTGTTTTTCTATTTTAGATGTGATTTATGCAATTTTAATTGATGAAGATTAATTTTATTTTTTTAGGAGATATGTTCCCATTTCATTTCTCTCTCATTTTCATATAAATAGAAGATTTTAGGAATCATCTTTTCTCTTCTTTATTTTAATATTCTTCTTTATTTAATATAGAGATCTAGAACGAAGATTAACAAAAGACAAAGAGTGATAAATACAAGTGTAAAAAATATCTTTTGAATCATGACAGTCATCAAAGATCGTCCTGTTTCATTTCTTCCAAATTTCCCAGCAGATAGGCATCCAAAGAGATTGGCAAAAGAACATGTGACGAGCATTTTTGAAGCAACCAGACCATTGTAGGAAAAAATCTGTGGCACTACGAGGAATGGTAAAGCTGATCCCAATCCATGCCAATAACTCCGACCAAATTTTATAATTTGGCAAGCAATGTACCAAAGCATGATCTTGCGTCTCAAGCTCGCGATAGAAAGGACACGTTACAACATCCGATGGCGGAATATGAAAATTGTGGAGAGTAACCTGACAAGGAAGCCTGCCGTGAACCATCAACCACATGAAGAATTTAACTTTCAGAAAAGTTAGAGCACGTCGGATTACCAAAAATGCGACTACAGCAGACGACTGAACCTAGGCAGCAAACAGATGTTGAATGAAAGAGCTAGACGTGAAAGAGTGCTAGCCATTAGATGCAGAAAGCCAAGAGAAATGGTCGTTCTCAGATTAGACAATCGGCGGAAGCATTGCTAGAAGGAATTGCTGTTGTTGCAGTCCAAAAATGCGTAGCCTGCGGGTCCAAAAAGGGCGGCCCAAGTCAGAAAAAATGTGCTCATAAACCTAAGACACCGAAGCATGTTTATTTGCAGCCAGCTCAAACAACAACGGAAAGACATCCTTCAAGGGGACGGAACTCATCCAAGGATCAAACCAAAAATTAATTTGCCTACCGTTCTTAAGACCAAAACGCACACCCTTGATGAAAGTGGACCAAATCCTATCATTCTTGACACAAACAACAATGATCCCTTTCCATAAAGGAGAAGAAGGGGCAGAGAAACTCAGGTTATTCCAATTAGTCATGCCTGACCTTTGAACACAAAATATATACCAAAGCAAAGAAGGGTCCGACGTTCTAGCTTTCCACAACCACTTAAGAAGAAGGTTGGCACTTTTCAGGTATAATTTTTGAACATTAAGACCACCAAGATTGTAAGGGAGGCAAATAGTATCCCAACTAACTTTATTGAAGCCTTTAGCCGACGCATTCCCTTTCCATAGGAAGTTCCTCATGTACCACTCCAACCTGTTTGAAACAGCTCTGGGCATTTTAAAAAGCGACATGAGATGAACTGGAACACTACTCAACACGGATTTGATCAGAATGAGCCTACCCGCATAAGATAAGCAGGAACCCTTCCACATGGATAACTTCTTTTCAAAACGATGAATCAAAGGCTCCCAATCTCAGCCTTTCAAAGGCTTGTATGTCAGAGGAAGACCCAAGTATTGAAAAGGGAAGGAAGAAACCTTACACCCAAACTTTGCTGCACAATGAGCCGTAAAATCAGCATTGACGCCCAATCCAACAAGAGTACTTTTGCTGAAATTACTACGGAGACCGAAAATTGCTTCAAAGCACCGGAGAAGACGGATGAAAGTAGTAATTTTCTCTTCAATAGCCGAGAGAAAACAGATTCAAAACCTATAAACAATTACTTCTAATACAATGGTATTGATTGAAAACATAAAAAATCATACCATATATATGCGAAAATGGAAGATGCTGTAAAAAAATTCTTCACTCTCAACAAAATCAAAATCCAACACCTAAACAATCCAACACCAAAAATGGAAGACAAAACCAATTCACCACCTTTAACATTCAAACCTGAAATAGAAGTGAAAAACAATCTATGCTGCTACTATAACTAGAAAATGAAGAGATAAATAATATGAAACCATTAGAAACAAAAATAGATAAGATATATATTCCATCTCTACCACCATTGCTGCTGGAAACACCAACAACAGAATAATGAAAAACATCACTAACAAATGAGAGGGTGAACGCAAATTCTAGACTCAATGAAACTAATCCCTCAAAGCAAATTACCAATAAGTAAAAATATAACCTCTCTTTTCCATTACGAAACTCTGGTTAAACTTTCGTGTAGATGGCTAGTTGAGAAAAGAAACTAATATAACCTATGGTATAAATCAAGGGTTAACCTAAATATAAGCTGAACGTTAATATATTTATAACCTGAGAATAAGCTTAAGGTTAACCTAAGAATAAGCTTAAGGGTAAACCTAATATAAGCTAAGGTTTATCATCTATCTCTCAACATTTATTACGTGTATTAGTCAAGAGCTCCTACCACCTGGCAACCCACTTCACAAGCAGTTATAATGAACGTGGAACGTGTTGTTTCACATCAGGTAACTTCCACGCTGAAGCTATAAATAGCTTCTCCTTCAATGATACAGGGGTTGGTTCTTTGATAATCAGAGCTTATACTATTTTTACAGCAATATAATCAGTATCACCAGATAACTTTGGCATCGGAGTGTTTGTGGGAAGAACACCCTTCCCACACTGTAACAGGTACCTTGCTGAAGGAGAGTCATAATTTAACCACTACCGGCATTCACTCTCGGAGGCACCCTCGTCCGGTCAACCCTCAATCTTCCAGTAACACCCCTTGACGATCGATCTTCCCTTAACAAATTTACTGCTGTATCGTGGCTACAACAGTTGGCGCCGTCTGTGGGGAATCGATCAAAAAGCCATCTCTAGTTTCTTTGCATCTTCAGTTTCTTTTGCGGGAGTAAGATGCCTCCAAAGAGATCTCAAGTTGCACCTTCTCAGGCCAATCATCCAGAACATACTCACAGTGAACCACGAGAGGTACCTGATCGAGAAGATGATAGTGAACATGGACGCCATCTAGAAGGCACAATTCACCCTGCTCGACGCCATCCAGAAGGCACCATTCGTCCCGGAGGGTCGGGAGTTGTCCCACCAACTGTACCCTTGGAAGAATATGAATTTCTCAAGAGGAAATTTGAGGATAATAACCGCCGGCTTGAAAGTTTACTCACGTTTATTCAGCAAACTCATCCTCAGGATAAGCTTCCCCCACATTTACAGCCTAGGGGAAAAGATCATATAGAGCCTCATCATCCTGAAGACGATGAAGTGTCACACCCTTCACACGACAGGGTAGAACAGCACAACAATCGCAAGAAAAATGATGCGTACTATTAAGTGGTGGAGAGTACTTTCAGAGAAGGAGGCCTCCATACTACAGGAAGAAGGAATAATGAGGAATCCACATTCAGCGTAGTAGAAACCAGAGACTTGAAAAAGATGATTGAGGAAGTATTAGAACAGAAAAAGCTAGTTCCTGCAAGTGAAGAGCAGCCAGGAAGAAAAGTCCCCTTCACTGATGAGATAATGAAGAAACCCCTCCCAAAGAAATTCAAAATGCCTCAACTAGCTACATACTCTGGCAAAGGCGATCCCCATGACCATATGCAAAGTTATGAAGCTGTTATGCTACTCCATGGATGGGAAGATGCAATCATGTGTCGGGCCTTCTCCCTCACCTTAACGGAACATGCTCGAACATGGTTCAACAGCATGAAAGAAGGATCCGTCTCTAGCTTTGATCAACTCAGGGAGGAGTTCATAAATGCTTTCATCATCAATACAAGGAAAAAGAAGGATGCTACATACCTTCTTACCATCAAGCAGGAAGAACGAGAAAGTTTAAGGGATTACATTGAGAGATTCCGTGCTGCAACTTTGGAGATTCATGATCTTCAAGTAGGAATGGCGGTGGCTGGAGTACTTCAAGGAACAAGGTCGAGAGATTTCCAAAAATCCCTTTCTTATGATCAGCCTTCTACTCTTGGGGAGTTGTTCAGTCGAGCTAGCAAATTCATCCTTTCTGAAGATGTCATGAAGAACGTAACTGGAGGCTACCAGGATAGGAAAAGAAAGGAAAGGGATGAGCATCATGAGGAAGCAAAGAAAAATGGAAAAGGGAAAGAGGGGAGTCGTGCCCCCAAGTTAAAATTTGAGAGCTTCACACCCTTACTTGAACCTCGCTCCAATATCCTTGCAGCAATAGAAGGGTCAGGGCTACTCACATTTCCTCCAAAAACTGACAGGACAATGGGAAAGTTTGCTGATGCTTACTGTCGATTTCATAAAACCCATGGTCACTCTACAAACAGGTGTAGAGAATTAATGAACGAAATTGAAACCTTGGTACGTCAAGGGAAGCTTGGAAGATTTGTGTATGCCGAAAGATGGAGGGAAGAGAGACCCTCATACTCAGAAAGGGAAAGATATCAAAACAACAGAGGGAAGGATGACCGCAGTTATGCTAAGCCAAAGGAAGATAGGAAGGAGAAAGCGTCTGCGTTAGATAATAAGCCAGCTCATCCAACAATAAATGTCATCTCAGGTGGGGAGACCTTGGCAGGAGGATCTTCAGCATCAAGAAAAGCCTATGCGAGACAAGCTTATGAAGTGAACAATGTCATGAAGATCCGCGATGAGAAAGTTATAACCTTTACCTCTGCAGATCAAGGAAATGTGGTAACTCCCCATGATGATGCAGTGGTCATTTCGGCCATCATAATGAAGTTCCCAGTGGAGAGAATCCTTGTTGATATCGGAAGTTCCGTCAATCTCCTTTACTGGAATTGTTTTGAGAAGATGAACATATCCCTCGATAGGCTGAAAAAAGTGCAAGCCCCTCTGTTTAGTTTTTCGAATGAAGCTGTCCCAATAGCAGGGTCGATCCAGCTACCAATCACACTAGGAGAAGATCCTTGTAGTACCACAAGGATGGCAAACTTTATGGTGGTTAGGTCGACATCTCCGGCCTATAATGTAATCCTTGGAAGACCGTTACTAAATGACATGGGAGCCATAATCAGCTCAAATTATCTACTTGTGAAATTCCCTACACCCAATGGAATAGGTCAAGTCCGAGGCGATCAGAAAAAAGCTCACATTTGTCACATATCCTCCATCAAGGGAAAGCAGACTGCAAGAGGGGAAACACTGGCAATCTCGGGAAAGGGAGAATCAGAGAATAAGCCTAAGCCAGTTGAAGAAGTTGAGCCCATAAGGCTGAAAGAAGACGATCCAGACAAAATCACTTACATTGGGACACGAATGCAAAAAGAAGTGAGGGATGAAGTGATAGATTGCCTAAGAAAGAATGTTGATGTCTTTGCTTGGACACCCGCTGACATGCCAGGAATTGATTTAGAGGTAGCTTCTCACCATCTGAATGTTGATCCAGAACTAAAACCAGTCAAGCAAAAAAAGAGGAATGTAGCACCGGAGAGGCAACGAATCATAGAAGAAGAAATAGACAAGCTACTCCAAGCTAACTTCATCAGGGAAGTTCAATATCCTGAATGGATCGCTAACATTGTGATGGTAAAAAAGCCAAATGGGAAGTGGAGGATTTGCATAGACTTCACTGATCTGAACAAAGCTTGCCCAAAGGATTCATACCCGCTCCCTCAAATCGACAAGATGGTGGACCAGACTTCAGGATATGAATTGTTGAGTTTTTTAGATGCTTTCATGGGGTACCATCAAATAAAGATGAACCCTTCGGATGAGGAGAAGACTACATTCATCACCGATAAGGGGACGTACTGTTACAGAGTGATGCCCTTCGGACTTAAAAATGCTGGGGCAACCTATCAAAGAATGGTGAATAGGGTGTTTAAACCTTTATTGGGTAACACCATGGAAGCGTACGTGGACGACATGATCGTTAAAAGCAAGAAGGAAGAATCACATATTGAGAAGCTCACTAAAGTATTTAACATTCTGAGAAGCTTCAACATTAAA
Organism: Euphorbia tirucalli; assembly: GCA_039660915.1. NCBI lineage: Eukaryota > Viridiplantae > Streptophyta > Magnoliopsida > Malpighiales > Euphorbiaceae > Euphorbia > Euphorbia tirucalli. The sequence continues at coordinate 2,167,319 of CM077639.1, read as the reverse complement.
CTCAACCCAAATAAATGTACGTTCGGAGTGGAGTCAGGAAAATTCCTAGGCTACATGATCACAGAGAGAGGCATTGAAGCAAACCCCGAGAAAGTTCAAGCTATACTGGACATGAAGCCTCCAGCTTCAATCAAGGAAGTGCAACGCCTAACAGGGAGGATAGCATCTTTAAATAGATTTCTATCCAAGTCAGCAGAGAAAAGTCTTCCATTCTTCAAAACGTTGAGAGCTGCAAAAAACTTTCAGTGGACCCCAGAATGTGAGAAAGCATTTGAAGAATTGAAGGAATATTTGAAAGAGATACCCCTTCTAACTAGACCTGAGCCAGGAGAATCATTGTTTGTGTACTTAGGGGTCAGCAATGTGGCATTGAGCGCAGTATTATTGAAGAAAGAAGGAAAGATTGACAAGCCTATTTACTACGTCAGTAAAGTCCTCCAGGGCGCTGAACCTCGATACCCATTTGCTGAGAAAGTTGCACTTGCATTAGTGATGGCGTCTCGAAAGCTAAGGCCTTACTTCCAAGCTCACCGTATGATAATATTGACAGATCAACCCCTACGTCAAGTCCTACAAAAGCCAGAATGTTCAGGGCGCCTCACTAAATGGGCAATAGAGTTAAGCGAATATGACATCACCTTCGAACCAAGGCAAGCAATCAAAGGGCAGGCTTTAGCTGACTTCATTGTAGAATGTACAGGGGAGAAAAAGTCAGTTGAAGGAGTTGCAAGCATGTGGAAATTGTTTGTCGATGGAGCATCTAGTTCATCTGGTAGTGGAGCAGGGATAGTGATCATATCCCCCGAAGGAGATCCTTTGGAGTATGCCTTGCGTTTCAACTTTCCAAGCTCGAACAATATTGCCGAGTATGAAGCTCTTATTGCTGGAATGAAGCTAGCCCAACAGCTACAGGTGAAGAGGATAACAGCTCATAGTGATTCACAATTGGTGGTTCAACAGTTCCATGGAGAATATGAAGCAAAAGAACCTGTTATCATCCAATACCTTCGCAAGGTCAAATCCTTGTCCCAAGAATTTGAAGAATTCCAGTTGACGCAGATTAATAGAAGTTCTAATGCCCACGCAGATGCATTATCCAAACTTGCCTCGTCTTTAGACACCAAGGGAAGAATCGTGCACCTCGAAGAACTCAAAAGACCAAGTATAGAAGAGAAAGTGGTTGCATGTATTATGGAGCAACAAGACTGGAGAACCCCATTTATAAAATTCTTGAAAACAGGAGAGCTTCCCACTGATTCCACCGAAGCTAAAAAGATAAAAATGAGAGCAGCTCGATTCACCTTGATTGGAGATATTCTATATAAGAAAGGTTTCTCCCTGCCACTTCTCAGGTGTCTTGGTTTAGACAAAGCAAAGGAGGTGCTAGCGGAAATACACGAAGGAATATGTGGACAGCACTTGGGAGCTAGAGCACTAGCCTCTAAGGTTTTGCGAACTGGATTCTTCTGGCCTTCACTAAGAGATGACGCGCTGAAAAAGGTTAGAGAATGCGATAAATGTCAGAGATTTGCTCCCATCCAGCATGCTCCTGCTTCAGTTTTCAGAAGCTCTATTGAACCAACACCTTTCGCCAAATGGGGATTGGACCTACTAGGACCTTTCCCACAAGCAACAGGAGGAAGAAAATTTTTAATGGTAGCAACTGATTACTTCACCAAATGGGTGGAAGCTGAGCCTTTAGCCAGTGTCACTGCAAAAAAGATAGAGGGAATTGTTTGGAAAGACATCATATGCCGATTCGGGATTCCAAGAGCTTTGGTAGTAGACAGAGGAAAACAGTTCGATTGTGATGCATTAAAACAACTCTGTGCAAACCTTCACATCCAACTAAGCTATGCCTCAGTAGCCTACCTGCAAGCCAACGGTCAAGTAGAAAGAGCTAATCAAACCATCAAGGAAGGCTTGCAAATGCGTCTGGACAAAGCAAAAGGAGCATGGGTAGACGAACTTCCATCCATACTTTGGGCATACAGGACTACAAGTAGAGTCTCTACGAAAGAAACCCCATTCAGCCTTGTGTATGGAACGGAAGCTTTGATCCCAGTCGAGATAGGTGCATCTTCACCAAGGATGGTCGAGTTTGATGAAGAGGCCAATTCTGAGGGACTTTGTACCAACTTAGACCTTTTAGAGGAACACAGAGAACAAGCATGCATACGCCTGGCAGCTTATCAACAAAGGGTATCTCGCTATTACAACTCTAAGGTGAAAGAAAGACCATTCGCAGAAGGAGATCTTGTCTTGAGAAAGACAGCCATAACCAATGCTCACCTTGAAGATGGGAAGCTCCGTCCAAATTGGGAGGGGCCATATCGAATAAGAAGAATGGTTGGGCCAGGCACTTGCAAACTTGAAACCTTAGAAGGAAAGAAGATTGGAAAAACTTGGAATGCAAATCATCTGAAGCTCTATTTTCAGAGCACTTGTATTCTGTAACTGTTATTATGAATCAATAAATTTGATGGTGCCGTGATTGCGGGCCCGTGGTTTTTCCCCTTATTGGGGTTTTCCACGTAAAAATATCGCGTGCCATACCTTTAATTTTTCGACAATGTTGCTATATTTAATTATCTTTGACGATAATCTTATGCATTTGCTAAAGATAAACCGTTTGTAATCAAGCTAAAATACGCTCTTCTATGAGGGAGGATACGATTCTCGTAATATCTCTTCCATGAGAAAAGATATAACGTTCTTCTATGAGGGAAGACGTAAACTTTGCAACATTTCTTCTATGAGGGAAGACACATATACTTATATTCTTTTCGAAGGCTGTTAAGACATATGGTAGGCCAAAAAACTTATCTTCTATGAGGGAAGAAAGTTTGCTGCCATGATGCACGCAGTAAAAATTCTTCAAGGCTGTTACGACATATGGTAGGCTAACAAGCTTATCTTCTAAGAGGGAAGAAAGCTTGCTACCATAATGCAAGCAGTTTATAAAAGATCAAACGTACAGTGTGAAAAAATTTCCAGGTATAAGTTTATGAAAAATCACACTCAATTCAATAAAAATTGTTTGTGATTAGGGAGCGATTAGCGTTAACTATGAAAGAAGGTTAACATTAAACAGGAAGGAAGGTAAATAATAAAATAAATAAAAAATTCCAAGTCAATAAATTCTCAAAATATATAAAGAACAAAAAAATAGCGAATAGAAATCTAAGATGCAGGATCGACATCGGCAGAAGGTTCATCATCAGCACCATGATCCTCATCTAAATCTTGCAAAGCCGATATCTCATCATCTGGGACTATATCTGAAGGTCCCATGACTCCATTCCTCCCATAGAATTCCCAAGGTCCACCAAGGTTCTTCAGATCATCAAACAAGCCTTTATTTACACAGGTAGCACTATCCTCCTTATTCGGATCAAAATTCTTCCAATTGGTATGGTGGGAAAGAGATTCCGTTTTTAAAAAAACTAATTCGGGATGAGAATGACCATCCTCCTGCTCAAGAATCTGCCGGGCGAGATAAAAACCTATCTTGGAGAAGCTGACCCCGGCTACACATTTTCTTTCGTAACAATCTTTGGATTCCCTATACTCACGAACTGCGGTAGAACGAATGGAAGCATGGTCACTCTTCAGTTTCTGCACCATGCTAGTCTCATCAGCTAACTTCAGTTCAAGCTTCTTGATATCATTCTTAAGGAGGGAATTCTGCTTATCTAGCTTCTCATAATCATTGCTCAGAATTGCATATTTGGATTCCACGGCTTTCAGATTCACGTGATCAGCTTCCAATGATTTAATACGGTCTTGAAGCTTCACATTTAAACTCCGACTTTCTTGAAGCTTCCCTTCAACCTCTTGAAGTTTCCCTTCAAGGTTTTCAACCGTCTGTTTTAGCTTTCGGGCAAACCCGAAAGCCACTGAAGCACGTTGAGAACCCTACCATCAAAATAAAGAAAATGAGTTATATTCAAATAAAACGCATATGATAAAGTACATATTTATATAGATACATACTTCAACGATCTTGCGCTCAGCCATATCAAGGTTGTCACATAAATCCTTGCAGTAACTCTCTTCATCAGGAGGGAGAATAGAGGAAATCATCAACCTAGAAGCTACCCCCGGCATGTCAACAGAATCAGTATTTAGCAAACCAGGGTAAAATCTGAAATCCTCCCCTTGAAGAGTGCTTTTCAAAGGAGTATTTTTGTAGATGTTGTAAGATGCAACAGGCATGCCCATCCTTGGAAAGACAAGATCCATTCCAGGTAAAGATTCTGAGCGAAGTTTCTTCCTCTCACGACGAAGTGGAATATTAGGATGGATCCTCTCATCTCTGGTGTTTCGCATTGACTGGGAACCACTTCTCTCATCCCGAGCAGAGGAAGAGCGATTCGGGGATGAATTTAACACACTTTTCTTAGCCTTATTGGAAGGATCGACCTCAGAAGACTTAGACTTTGGCTGCACAGGAGGGATTGAATTCACACCAGCAGTGATCTTTGGAATAGCGGTTTCTGACGAAGCATTTGATGGAGCTGAAGGATGAGCCTTCTTCAGAGCCGAAGCATCACCTTCTAAAGTAATTTGACAAGTAGGAGAAATTTCTGCCCTAGTACGCTTCTGTCCGGCTGCAAAAGCGGCGAAAGCGGAGTTCCCAGTCGCAAAATTAGCGAAAGTAGAGTTTTCTGATGGAGTCATGCCTACAAAAGAAAATTGTCAGTAAACATCTATATTCTGAAAAGGCGAGAATCATATATAATATCACATATAAAAATTATTTTAATTAGTCACCGTTGTCGGATAAAGAAGTCGTATGACTAGAAGGGATATCAACATTATGTGGTAAAATATTTTCTAAAGGAAGGATCTCACGTTCAGACGAAGAATCTTCGATGTTGCCCTTAGATGAGGAACCCCTGGATGAATCGGATGAAGAATCCGACGAAGAATCGGAAGAACTTCGATTATTATGAGTTTCACGATCTGAATGTGTAGAGGAAGAAGAGTTAGCTTCGTTAATGAAAGGAAGACATGAAGAGACTCCCCAACCCGTGGCAGATAGATTGGATGGTGTCAAAATTTTACTTAAATAACATTTCGTTTTACGCAACATATCAATCTCGACTGAATACTTCACTAAGAGAGAAGCACGAACCGGCCAAGTAATACCCTTTCTAACCCACACCCAGCTCCAAGGATGAGCAACTTTCCATATATCAGCAGGAGGGTAAATAAGCAACCATTTATCTTCATAATTACCAATGGGAGGAAGATCATCGATTAAGGTGAGTGTTTCCTCACCAAAGTCGGTCTTTTGGAGGAGAAAACGACCTGATTTATCTTTGCATGCCTTTGTGAGGTATAAAAGATGAAAGAGGTTGACAGTCGGAATGACCTTCACTTTATGACAGAGAAGATAAAAACCGATGAGAAATCTCCATCCCATGGGGTGCAGTTGTGGTGGAGATAATTTGTTAGCCTTTAAAAAGGCCATAATGAAAGGAGGCAATGGAAAAGTGATACCCATGTCTAGAAGAACCTCATGAAAAGCGAAAGATTCATAAGGAGCCAGGGCAAAAGAAACATCTGAACTTGAAGGAAGTGCAACCCTCCAGCCGGGTGAAAGGGATAATTTAGCTTCAAAAGATTTGACATCATTTTCCTTGAGTCGGGTGGGAACACATCTGGCAATTACTTCATTTGAGCGAGGACCAAGAACCTCAGACCTGAGTCTCACTGTTTGTTTAGTGCGAACCATCTTCGGGTGCGAAAAATGAATATTAATAAAAAAATAAATATAAAAAAAAAGGGGGAAAAAATAAATTCTGACAAGCAGATAAAAAGAAAGCAACTAAAAAAAAAAAAAGAGTTTGTCACAACCGATTAATCTAAGTTGTCCGGCTCCTATCCATAAGCATCACAAGGGTGGACCGCCTAATAATGTCAGCAGAGCTAAAGTGAGCACCTCACCCTAGGCAGACTAAGATTAAAATTCCCCGAGCTTGGATTGTCAAGTCAGATGTTCAACAAATTATATCCTGAGCCTGGTAACAGGGACCTATGATTTCTTTATTGCAAATTCAAATAGAGGCATTAAAAGGATGAGCCTGTGATTTCTTTATGTTTGCAGGATGAGCCTGTAATAACGGGCCTAATATATTGTTTGCAGGACTGGATGAGAATGTAAAGAAATAAAACAATTTTGGGTTGCTTTTTCGGACCTCTTGGATTCGAAATCAAGTCTCCCCACTCACATTTGATGGATTATCCAATTAGACCATATCTAAATAATGGATCAATTCGCTAGGTCCATTTATTTGCTTTGCTGGGCCACGTCTTTCTTAGCCCAAGTAATACATCTGCTAGCCCCAACATGCTTCACAATATATCCATGTTTAGCTTGTAAGGTATACATTCAAAATGTGTTTAAAGCATCAAACTTTATGGGCCTGACTTAGAGGGTAACGGCCCGTTTTCTGTCTGCTTTACATTATGTGCCCTCCGCTCTAAGAATTGGGAAATCTCGCCTTTACCATTTGAGTTTCAGAACAAAAGTTTTTCTGCTTATTGTTTATAAACCCATGGATTAGGAAGTAATACAATCGTCATAGAGGCTATTCCGATTACTTAAGCAGTTTGGCAGAAAACAAAGGAGGGTATCAAACACAATAACAACAGCAGCATCAACACAAACAGCAACTTAATCACAATTACAAGGATCAACAACCACCAGTGCTTATAATCTAATTAATAAATTCAGACTAATAATCGGAAAGTTTACAGCACTTAATTGCAGCAACCAAATTTACATCCAATCTATTAGATTTACAATAAAAATCTAATAGGAATTTTCAAACTCAAAAATTGAGGAAAAGCTAGAAAATACCTAAGCTTAGAGGCTGCTGAAAAAGTGAGTTCAATGGACCGACCGGAATGACCGACGGAGGCAGCAGGTAATGAGCTCTGACCGGAGTGGTGACCGGAGTGGTGAAATAAATAGAAGGCCGGCGCTTGATCGGCAGTCGCGAGACGACGTCGAGGCGGTAGAGATCAGGATACCCAGGGGCGTTAGAAGTAGGACGACGTTGAGGCTTTGAGGCGTTGAGGCGCGGAGGCGTTGAAGGTGGAGAAAGAGCAGATCGAAGTGTTGGACGGCGGCGTTGAGGCGCTGAGGAGGAGCGGCGCTGATGAGATGTAAGGTGACGGTGGAGAGAAAGCAAGGTGGTGGACGGAGGCGTTGAGGCGCTGAAGTGGAGCAGCACTGATGAGACGTAGACGGTGGAGAGAAGGCAGATCAAGGTAGGAGACGGCGGCGTGGAGGCACAGAGGAGGAGCAGCAACAAATTTTTTCTTTTCCAACAAATCCTTGGGCAGAAGCCAAATAAAGGATTTTCATCTGGGTAAAATATTTTAAACCCACCAGCTAACAAACCTAAACCTATAAGACTTCTACTCCTATTATTATTATTATTATTATTATTATTATATCTTGCCGAAAGAGAAGCCTACAAAAACCAATTTTCAAATCCTACCATGATCCTATCACCATCATTGTTGTTGTTATTATTATTATTATTATTATTATTATTATTATAACTATTATTAAAGATTCAAAAAATGGATTAATATTGTGCTTTTTAAAAGCATATAGCATTTTTCAGTGAGTAATTTTCACATTTTAAAAAACAAATAGTCGGTTTTGCTTACTTATATTTTCTGGATAGACCCAAAAAATAGAAGTGGGGAGCAACTGATATAACCTATGGTATAAATCAAGGGTTAACCTAAATATAAGCTGAACGTTAATATATTTATAACCTGAGAATAAGCTTAAGGTTAACCTAAGAATAAGCTTAAGGGTAAACCTAATATAAGCTAAGGTTTATCATCTATCTCTCAACATTTATTACGTGTATTAGTCAAGAGCTCCTACCACCTGGCAACCCACTTCACAAGCAGTTATAATGAACGTGGAACGTGTTGTTTCACATCAGGTAACTTCCACGCTGAAGCTATAAATAGCTTCTCCTTCAATGATACAGGGGTTGGTTCTTTGATAATCAGAGCTTATACTATTTTTACAGCAATATAATCAGTATCACCAGATAACTTTGGCATCGAAGTGTTTGTGGGAAGAACACCCTTCCCACACTGTAACAGGTACCTTGCTGAAGGAGAGTCATAATTTAACCACTACCGGCATTCACTCTCGGAGGCACCCTCGTCCGGTCAACCCTCAATCTTCCAGTAACACCCCTTGACGATCGATCTTCCCTTAACAAATTTACTGCTGTATCGTGGCTACAACAGAAACATAAACAAAGAAAACACAAAAAAGAAAAAAAGAAAAAGAAAGAGGGAAAAAAAATGAAGAGTTAAAGAAGATATGTGAAATAGGAAAGAGAAAGGTTGAGAAATATATTAAAAAATAATAATAATATGTTAAGTAAGAGCTAATATTGTCATTTTGAAAATTAAAAATATAAAAAATAAACTTAACGTTGGGAAATGTTTAAAAAAAAAAAAAAACCTAATAAATAAAGAGCTGTTAAACAATAAACTAAAAAAAAACTGCTAAAAAAAATAAATAAGAAAACACTTTTACATAAAAAAAAAAATCCTAAAAATTGTCATTTATAATAATTTACTCAAAAAAAAAAAAAAAAAAAGCTTAAGCCTTACAATTAGTCATTATTATGCACCTACATTAAAGTTGTCAACGGAGACGCTAGTATCCGTCCTAACGGTGATGAGGATTCTCCATTAAGGATTCCCGTGGGGCGGAGACAGGGATAAATTTATCTCCGAATGTTAAACGGAAATAGAGATGGGATTATCTCTCCTTGCTCAGTCCCCGTTTAGTCCCTGCGGGGATCTCATCTAAATCCCCACTTCTAATTATTTATATTATTTTATATATAGTATTAGTTATATATTTATCTTATATAAGTAATTCAATTTTGTAGTACGGAAATAAAATTAAAACTAGGATTTTCAATTTTCATTTTCAAATCAAAAAGCCATGCCTTCAAAATTGAATTTTACTTTTTTTTTTTAAAAAAATGTCTTAACGGGAATAGGGATCTCAGCGGGAAACTCGGTCCCGGATTATCCTCATTTACTAAACAGGGATGGAGATCCCCGCCAAACCAGAGAATGGGGATAAGATTGTCAATCCCTACCCCATTTATATCCCCAATCCACATGCACTGTATAATGAGAATCTTCGCATTTAAAATGATTGAAACAGAACTATTTTTCATTAGTGGATGCATGTAACTAAATGAAATACATTATTACATAATCATTAAATTTTAATTAAAATGAAATTTAATATTTTTTTTAGAAAGCCTAATTGTTGTTGAGAAAATATTTTATGTCGGTTAGTAACAGATAGAATTAGGGTTTGTGGAATTCTCTCCTAAAGTGTGAAGAGACATCTCATTGATTTATATAGCTTGTGTAAAAGGGAATAATTATAATTGGAGTCCTATGCAGATTATAATATTATAATTGGATATAATATATATATACTCTATCACTCCCTCATAAGTTGAGCTAGGGTGGAAACCACAGCCAACTTGTCTCTACCTGGAGAGAGGCTTGGTAAGAATATCTGCCACTTGATCATCAGTGGAAATGTAACAAACAACCAATTGTTTAGATGCAACACGCTCCCAAACAAAATGGAAATCCAGCTCCAAATGTTTAGTGTGGTGATGAAAGATGGGATTGATAGTAAGGTAAGTGGCACTAAGATTATCACACCAAAGAGTAGGGGACCGCTCCATAGGAAAACCAATCTCAACAAGAAGCATACCTAGCAATGATAATTCAGAAGTAGTTGTCGTAAGAGCATGGTACTCGGCTTCTGTAGAGGAATGGGAAACAGTAACTGTTTACGAGATGCCCAAGAGATGAGGTTAGTGCCATGAAAAATACCAAAACTAGAGGTGGACCTGCGATCATCCATGTTGCTGACCCAATCAGAATCCGAGAAAGCATGCAGCTGTAACATAGACTGAGGCTAAAATTGTAAGCCATAAGAAACCGTAGCCTTCAAGTAACGCAAAATCCATTTCAAAGCCTGCCAGTGCAAGGTGGTGGGTGCATGCATGTACTGGGCAACTTTATGCACATCAAAGGCAATGTCAGGATAGGTCATACTCAAGTATTGCAAGCCACCCACAAGACTCTTGTAAGCCGTAACATCTGAAGAAAGGGTACCCGAAGCAGATAAACGATCAGAGGAACACGCCGGAGTGTCAACCGGTTTAGATTCCAAGATCCGAGCCTTAGACAATAAATCCAAAATATATTTTTTCTGTGCCAAGAATAACGATCCATTCTGCTCTGATAGTTCAATACCCAAGAAGTATTTTGCTGGTCCCAAATTTTTAATTGCAAATTGGGACTGGAGTAAAGAAATCAAGGCAGACACACAACCTGAATCACTTCCCTAAACTAAGAGGTCATCAACGTAAATTAAGCAGAACAACACCTAGGAACCCTTCCACATGTAATACAGTGAAACATCCGCCCTAGAACACTTAAAACCATAGGCCATAAGGGATTGAGTGAGTCTCTGATGCCACATTCGAGGAGACTATTTGAGACCATAGAGGGACTTCCGTTGTCTACAGATATGTGATGGCAGGGACCGATCCATAAATCCTGGCGGTTGAACCATGTACATAGGTTCACCTAGATCTCCATGTAAAAATGCATTAGATACATTTAAATGTGAGGTGGACTAAGCAAAAGAGCCAGTAAGAGACATCAGTAACTGAATTGTTATTGTCTTGACTACTGGACTGAAGGTGTCACTAAAGTCTATACCAGGATGCTGGTGAAATCCCTTGGCAACCAATCACGCCTTGTAGCTCTCAATTAACCCATCAAGCTTGAGCTTAGTCTTAAAGACCCATTTACTTCCAATTACATTCTGAGAGAAAGATGGTAGAACCAACTCCCAAATACCATTGGACATCAATGCCGAATACTCCTCTACCATCACCTTGTGCCAATGAGCACTCTTGGAAGCTTCGGTAAAACAAGTTGGATCAGGGGGAAGCACCGAGTTATGGAAGAATTTTGGAGGAGGCGGCAGGTTCCGATTTACTGCCGAGTGACCATCCGACACACCGGTGGGATGGTAGGAGCACCAGGTGAGGATGACGGTCCGCAGAGGAGGGTGGATCATTATGCATATTTACACCCTATAAATCAACGACCAAGGAGATACCAGGTGGGGGGTTATGGCTTGGAGAGGTGGAAGGAGAAGAGGTAGGCTAGGGAAAGGGCAGTGTAGTTGGGCGTCAAGGGGATGTATGTGGGGTGACGGGTTGAGCAGGAGGGGATGGGTCTGTATGTGGGGGCTGTCTGGGAGGCATTTGGTGAAGTGTCGAGTAATTTGGCAAGTGGGCATAGTTTCGGTGGGAGAAGCTGAATCACGGGTTGCTGAACTACACAACTCCAAAAATGGGAACACCTGCTCATAAAAAAAGAATGTGAGATGAAGAATTTCTTGGACATTGGATCAAAACATCTATACCCCTAATGTATTTTACTATAACCCATAAAGATACACTTGCAAGAGTGAAAATTGAGTTTATTGGACGAATAGGGACGCAACCATGGATAACAAAGATAGCCAAACACACATAATAAAGAATAATCCGGATCTTGTTTGAACAAAGTGTATTACGGTGTAGAAAAATTAAGAACAGGTGAAGGCATCCTATTAATTAAGTACACAGCAGTATCAAAGGCATATGTCCAAAAATCCATGGGTAATTTGGCGCAATGCAACAAGGACAAACCCGTCTCTACAACATGACGATGTTTTCTTTCTACTACCCTGTTTTGTTCAGGGGTATATGCATATGACATTCTGTGTTGAATACCATTTTTAGTCAAATATGATTTCATAGCAATGAATCCCCCCCCCAACCATTAGAATGGAATAACTTAATAGAACGGCCAAAGAATTTTTCAACCACGGAACAAAATTTAATAAACATACTCAACACATCAAATTTATATTTTAAGAAATAGATCCAATAATATTTGCTAAATTGATCATAAAAGAGCAAACAATACGAAAAACCATCATAAGATTCAATTAGGGTAGGACCCCACAAGTCGGAACAAATTAAATCTAGAGGTCCATCAACAACAGAATCAGATAAAGAAAATAGCAACTTATGACTCTTTCTGACCACACAACTAGAACAAATAGTGCGATCCCTACTAGAAAAAAAACAAACATTATTATGACTCAAAATTCTACTGACTACTGGAAGAGTTGGATGACCAAGCCGTGCATGCCAGGTGGCCAATGATGTGAGATGAGACTGAATAGGAGCTTGAACACTAGCGGGAAGTGCATACAAACCATTCTTATTCTGGCCTCGAAGAATCACTTGTTTGGAAGTCAGGTCCTTTACAAAAAAATAAGAGTCAAAAAATTCAACAAAGGCATCATTAGCACGTGTTAGAGCACTAATAGAAATTAAATTGGAATGAGAAGCTGGAACATGCAAGACCTTTGATAGACGTATCAATAAAAGAAGATCCAACATATGTTATAAGAAGATGGGAACCATTACCCAAGTGAACCTCTTCAGGTTCGGAGTATTCTAAGTGCAAGTGCAGCTGTCCCAAACCTGAAGTAAGGTGGTGTGTAGCTCTGCTATCCATAATCCAAGGTGAATCAGTCGGGTTGGTGGTGGTATGATTAGAAGCTGGGGAATTTTGGTTCCGCTATTGGTTAAATTTTAGGGAGGGGTATTGGCGTGCATAATGACCCAAACCTCTGCAATTATGGCAAGTAACTGTCGAGACATCAACTGGTGCCGATTGAGTTTGCTGACCCTGCTATTGGCGTGCAAACTGTGATCCGGAAAACTGGTTCTGGCCGAATGACGACTGCTGGAACTGACTAAAGGACAAATGCTGCTATTCTCGTCGATAAGACTGGCCGGACTGGCCTTGATATTGATGCTGGTAGCATCCACGACCTCTCTCATGACCACCCGAACTCGGCGACCTTGCCGTGTAGTGAGCTGTCAGCACATTCAGCTCCTCTGACAATGATTTTCCTTCTTTGTGTGATGTTCCTCCGTTAACAATAACCCAAATAAATCATTAAATGAGATGGTACGCGATCCAAAAGTATGACAAACATCTCTAAAAGGACATCGAAGTCCATCTAAAATAGCATCAACCAAGTCTTCTTCTGAAACTACATATTGCAAAGACGCTAACCGGTCTAAAATTAACTTTGCACGCTGCATATAGTCTGAAATTGATTGGAATTGGACTTTACCAAAGAATGAAGTTGTTTCAAGTCTCGTACCTGAGCCCTTGAACCCGAGGCATACGCGTTCTCTAATTTTACCCAGGCTTCTCGAGCCGTTTTGACGCCGATAATTTGAGGAAGGATTGAAGGAGAGATTAAGTTGAGGATCCAGCTAAGCACCAGCTGGTCCTTCTCAAACCACACTTGATAAAGAGGATTAACATCGTTGTTGACTAGTCTTTTAGCCGGAATCTGTGCTGTTCCGTCAACATGGCTGACCAGTCCACACCCTGTAAGTATAGGCATAATTTATGTTCTCCAGAGCACATAGTTAGTTGAATCGAGTTTTAATGATGGGAATGTCAGAGATAATAATAAAAACTATAATTCGGCCTTACCTATCAGCTTAAGCTTTTAGGTCAAATGGTTCCATGACATGGTATCAGAACCATGTTAGACCTAGAGGTCGAGGGTTCGAATCCTGGTAGCTCCATTTGTTGATTAAAATTCAACACATAGTAGGGTGGACCTGTGTTGTACATGCTTCAAGCCCAAGGGGCATTCGCGTGCGGGGTAGTGTCAGAGATAATAATAAAAACTATAATTGGGCCTTACCTATCAGCTTAAACTTTTAGGTCAAATTATAGTTTTTATTATTATCTCTGATACTCTCCCGGGTGTTGCCGCCCCTTATACGCCGATCGATTCAGCCATGGAGGAAGTGGCTGATGAGAGAGTGGAAGAACCGATGGTAGCCATGAGCATCAATAAGGGATGTCTGAAGTTAGGGTTTCGACTGTTAAGCCCTTAGGCTGCTCTGGTACCAAGATAGAATTAGGGTCTATGGAATTCTCTCCTAAAGTGTGGAGAGGCATCTCATTGGTTTATATAGCTTGTGTACAAGGGAATAATTACAATTGAAGTCATATACAGATTATAATATTACAATTGGATATAAAATATATATACTCTATCAGTAACTATAAGTGATAAATCTATAATTTTGATTGATTTTTGTAATTTTTTTTAACATGTGATATTTACTTTCTATTTATCTTTTGGGTGCAAAACAAAAGATTAGTTAACTATGAACTTAAATTAAGAAAAATGAATAGTTAGCCATATTGTTTTTAAAGCTTGATTCTGCATTTAAGGGAGGGTACGAAGGCTCAAATCAAAATAATGGAAGTAAATCAATAAAATCTACATGAGAAAGAGAAAAATTATTTTTAAAATTTTATTTGTTTCTTCTATTTTAGATGTGATTTATGAAATTTTAATTAATCAATATTAACTTTATTTCTTTTAGGAGATATGTTTCACATGTAGTTTCTCTAGCTCTCCATTTTCCTATGGATGGAAGATTCTTCTATTAGCTTAGGCATCGTTTTTTCTCTTCTTAATTTTAAAATCCTTATACTATTATTATCTTATTAAGAGTAGTAAAATATTCTAATGGCTTAGGTAACTATAACAAATGTTAGATTTAGCAGCAAAAGTCCAATAGTTGCTATCCAAAAATAGATTTAGCAGCAAAAAATTAGTTGTTGCATGTTGCTGTAACAAAGTTGTTGCTGTAGATATTTGCAACAAAAAAATTCGATATAATTTTGTGAAGAGATTGATGCAATTACTAAAAGCAGCTAAAGAAAATAGTGAAGATATTGATGCCTTTTTCTTTGATATGAAATCTATTGATTGGAATGATTATTTCATGACTACACATATTCCTGGTGTTCCAGAATATGCTTGTAAGAGATAATTAATTAATTAATTAATTCCTAAACAAAAATTAATCAAATTCGAATAAATTGTATCAAATAAGTTAGTAATAATTAACCAACACATATAAAAGTTGGTGTTGCTTGTTAGAGTAATGTAATTATATGTAATTGTACTTAATTTTAGTCATATATTATACTTATGCTCTTTATGTAATTGTACCTATAAACAAGGACTCAATTGTAAAGCACCATCATATATATGCATACACATCTCCTCTCACGTTTGATAGAGTGAGATTTCCCAAATTACAACCCTAGTTTTCATGGTATCAGAGCATTAAGGCAAAACTGCCGAAAAAGGAGAATAGGGAAAAATCACCGGCGCCGGCATGTCGACCACCAGCAACACCGTGTCTGATGTGTTGTCCTCAACAGCAGAGTCTTCTACGTTGTCAACTGCATCGTCCCTTACCCATCATCTTCCCCTGAAACTCGACTCAACCAATTACATCTTATGGAAAACCCTCATCACACCGATGCTTGCAAGGTGTGATCTTCTCAACCACATCGATGGAACAAGCGCAATTCCTGTTGAACGGTTAGCCGATAACACCATTAATCCAGCGTACAAAGTCTGGAGTTGCTAGGATCAGCAAGTTCTTGGCTCGATATTGACGTCAATATCCCCTTTGATTCTGCCGCAAGTTGTAGGAGTGAAGACGGCAAGAGAGGTATGTGTGAAATTGGAGAAGACCTATGCTTCTGGGTCCACGGCGCAGGTATGATTCAAAAAATACTAGGCCGAGAAAAATGATGATATATGATGATATATTTCGGTTGGTTTAAATACTAGGCCGAGAAAAATGATGGGTTTTTTTTTTTTTTTTTCAAAACCAATCCAATATCCTCTATTTAATGGATTTTGCAATAGTTTTTTTCTATCTATTTTTTCGATATATCAGGTGTATAATTTTTTTTATTGACGATAGTAGCTGTATATTTGACACATTTTTCTCTTGTAGTTGTAGTATCTGTTAAATATACATGACACAATTTTTACGGACACGTGAGACTAAACCGGAAGTATGGTTAATATCCGTAGTTACCGTATGACTGTATATCAAGTATGATTCAAATCCTTCTAGTGAATTCTAGAATTTTATACTTTTCTAAAAAATTTTGACATAGCTAATTAATAAATATTGTAGTATACACGAGATGAAATCAATTTTGAAACTAATACTATCAAAACAGATTAATCATGTATTCAATGTGTTGAAAAATTGACAAAAAGACCAATTGTAAAATTTATAACAGTTCAGGTTACTATTATGTTTTTTTTTTTTGAATACTTTGTTTATTTGGCTTTTAATTTTAGGACAATAATAACAAAAAATTTTGTAGGGAAAAAGATAATATGTACCAGAAAAAACGAAAAGAGTTAGACAGATGAGTTAATAGGTTGGTTAGCGGTCGAAAAGGGTTGTTTTGTTTCCTTTACATAATAATGACAAAATTTCAAATTTAAGAAGTTTTAACACGGCACTAAATGAAATTAATTAAGATAACGATGTTCGATTTGCCTTCAAATTAACCTACATATTCACAGAATTCCTTTTATTATTATTATTATTATTATTATTATTATTATTGAGAGACTATAAGACCGATAATATTTTTTCTTAAAATACACTCGTTAACATTTTTGAATCGTACTATTCTTATTAATAATAGATTTATAAATTAATTGTCAAAAGAATTAAATTATATGGGTCAATAATCTTAAAAAAAAAAAAATAATTGGACAACATAATAATATATAGTAACATAAAAATTGTACTGAGAAATACTTAATTTACTGGATATATTATAGGGGTAAAATTTTTTAATTAAAATATATACTAACAAAACAATTAGGGGTCTATATGAAAAAACTAAAATTTTAGGGTCGTGTATCCACCCCTAAGAGAATATATAATAGCCTCATATTGAAAATAAATAAAACTGAAAATTAACATGCAAATAATGTAAACTAACTTTTATTGAAAAGCCAATTAATTTTCATTTCATTCTTCCTGTTATAAATGACTTAAATAAATAGAGCTTATAATAATAAGAAGAATAATATAATATAAATAGAAAGAAAATATAAGAATAAAAATTTTTTATTAGTGATTCTGAGTTGTACGGGCTAAGAAAAACTAACATCTATTTATAGGATAAATAGAGAGGCTAAATAATAATTTTACAGTCTCAAATAATTTGCCGACATCAATCTCACAACACCTTCGACAATATAAATATATAAGTACTCACTGGTTTAAGTCATAAGAAGTCTTTACACACTATTTTGAAAGCAAAAGTGATATTAAATAGCTATAATAACCAAAAATTGGCGTGACGTGTTATGTTTTCATTGGCTAGATGTAATATACTCCTGGGTTATACTAAACTTTCTCCTATAATAACAATACATGAAGAAATTTTATAGTACTGAAAAAGTATTACTGCTCTAATTATAAAATGAGATTTATGTTTTTGTATTATATTCTAAAATAACATGCATCAACCATTTTTACTAATATACCTTAAAAAAGCAACATTCTAAAATTTTTCAATATTAGCGACCAATTAATATTAGTTTATGTGGAGAGTACGAAAGTGGTTGGGGGTTTGGTTTGGACACACCTGTAATTTGCATGCGATGCACCTTTTATTACACTAATTATGGGTAAGATAAAATCAGACCAATAGAAAAAATAAATTATTAATTATGATTTTACTAGTCATAAAGTGGTGGACCCGACCCGTTTTAATAATCTCAACCCACAAACTTTCTGTATCCGATGGAGTCAGTATATAATTAATTCTCCTCCACAACAACTTTCACTTCATCTTCATCTTGCACAGAGATGGAGTTAGGAAATATTGTTGAATTTCTTCAAAATAAGTCCATTTTAGTCACTGGTATAACTGGGTGTCTTGCAAAGGGTACGATTTTCTTTTTATTAAAAAACAAAAATTTAGCACATGTATATATAAATTAAAAATACTATTACTGTATCAAAATTGTTAATTTGAATCATTGAATTTTTTTTTTTAATTATTGATGCAGTATTTATAGAGAAGATACTGAGAGTTCAGCCAAATGTGAAGAAGCTTTACCTTCTTTTAAGAGCTTCAGATTCAATTTCTGCAAATCAACGTTTCAAAAATGAGGTAATAATAATAATAATAATAATAATAATAATAATAATAATAATAATATTATTATTATTATTATTATATTAATTTTTTAAAAATATTTGTGATGACAATTTTTGTATTAATATAGGTAATGGAGAAGGAATTGTTTAGCGTAGTAAAGGAAAAGTTGAGAGAAAATATGAACTCTATAATCACAAAAAAGATTATAGTTATTCCTGGTGATGTTGGTTTTGAAGATTTGGGGATACAAGATTTATCGTTGAAGGAAGAAATGAAAAATGAATTGGATTTTGTCCTCAATTTTGCTGCCACCACCAACTTTGATGAGAGGTACTAATCTATAACAATTATTATATTTACTCAATTTTTTTTTAATTTCTGAATATCATAAATGTTAGAAATTTCATATGTTAACATAATGATAAAGCTGTTTGATAAATAAAAAAATTATAAAAGTTATTTTGAAATGTAGAAATTATTTTTAGGAAATCTTTATTTGATATAGTATTAGTGGTGATGTTATTATATGTTAAAAGTATATAAATTATTTTTTAATAATTTATTGTTGGAGTTTGGTTTTAAATTTTAAGTTAAATATTTTTTACTTATTAAATGGATTGATTTTTTGATTTTATTTAAATTTTTTTAGCAGTGTTAATAAAAACTAAAATGATGAACACCTAATAATCTATTAATTTTAAGTGATTATTGTTAAAAGCAAATATCGTACGTGCCTAAAAAATCTTTGAACTTCCAATCATGTAAAGATTAAAAAAAAAAAAAAAGGACTTAACTTTATATTAATTCACATTCGATTTTAAATTACAGGTATGATATTGCACTTGGTACCAATACGATGGGAGCTAAGAACGTTTTGTGCTTTGCAAAAACTTGTGTAAAACTAGAATTGCTTGTCCACATATCTACAGGTTATTATTATTGCTATTATTATTATTATTATTATTATTATTATTATTATTATCATCCAACAATAATAGTACAATATCTCTGATAAAAAAAAAAATAATAGTACAATATCATACACTTACTAAGGGTTTAATTTCACTCATAGTATACCAACTATCACCTCAATCACAATTTGGTATACCAACTATCATTTTACACACTACAATATCTCAACTTGTAACTGACCCCCATTATATTATATATGACCTACTAATACAAGTAAATTGTGCCACATCAGTATTTTATTATTTTCAAAATTAAAACAGTGGGACCCCAATAGAAAAAATCATTTATTAATTTAAGGGAAACTAAAAATGTATAAAATAATATGTTTTTATATTTTACCCTGGATCTTCCCCTCCCTCTTTTTCTCTGTGTAACCCTAACCCTGTCCAACCCAATGCTGCGACAACACCTTTTCTCTTTTTCTTCCTTTGTCGATCGCTACCGCCTTGTGTCCTTTTATGCTACGTTCCATTCCTGATCGCGATTTGCACCTGCCGTTCCTTACACAAAACAAATCTTGTTGTTCTCCATTTGTTCCATTTCGCTCCAATCCGGATCACGATTGCACCGTTCTTTGTGTTAGCGGTTTCCCTAATGGCTCAACCTTGGTGCGACGCCAAAGGAGAAAGAGAGGAGAAGCTGACTCGGCTCAAAGCCTGGATAAGTTTAGAAGAATAGATTTGTTCTGAGCTTTTGTTTTCCATTTTGCAGTTTCTTCGTCATTTTCTTTTTTTTGAGCGACTTGGGTCAGAGTTGAATTTGATTAGAGTTTCAGCAAGAAACGGGATCAATAAGTTCTCTTGAATAATTGTAGTAACAATTAATGAACTGGTTTTAAATTGCAAATGGATATTGTGATTATTTCAGTGTGAGAATTAAAGATAAAAAAAAAAATAGAAAAACAAGACTGCTAATTGACTTGATTTCGTAACAAAATTTCTCAGGTCCAAATAGAAAAGGAAGAATGCTACTTAATTAACTTTTTGCAATATATAATTTCAGATAAAAAAAATATACAAATATAAAATGTTGTTTTTACATTGTGGGTCCCACTATTTAAATTTTGAAAATACTAAAATGCTGATGTGATACAATTTACCTATATTAGCAGGTCATATATACCATAATGAGAGATTACCTGTAAGCTGAGAATACCACCGTGTGCAAAATGGTAGTTGGTATACCAAATTGTGATTAAAGTAATAGTTGGCATACCAGAGGTGAACTTATGCCTTTACTAAGATTGGGAGAACTATTGTCGCTTAACCCTCCATTCCAAAAAGATAGACTACTTTATCATTTTATTCCGTCCGAAATTGTAGAAAAGTTTCTATTTTAGTAAATTGGTTAAATTTCAATTTTTCTATTATACACTTATTTATTATGCATAAGAATCAATAAATTACATCATACTAACTTGATATTATAAATATTTTTTCAATTCTAATACAAACTTTATTGAAAATT
The DNA here is from genome assembly GCA_039660915.1 of Euphorbia tirucalli. Lineage (NCBI taxonomy): Eukaryota > Viridiplantae > Streptophyta > Magnoliopsida > Malpighiales > Euphorbiaceae > Euphorbia > Euphorbia tirucalli. Next base: position 2,146,661 of record CM077639.1, on the reverse strand, counting down.
ATTACTAATTAATGTTCATCTATTCCTATTGGTTAATTAAATAAGGGTAAAATAGGAATATCAATATAAAATTGTCTTTTAACCAACTTAACTATTTTTTCTTAATTAACGAGAATACTGAAACTAGTCTATCATTTTGGGATGGAAGGAATAATACATTAACTCATTATATGTAAGCTTGGACAGGTTGACCGGAACTCAAAAAGTATTATATCCGAATATCTATAGACATGTCAGTATATGAAATTTAGTGATTAGAATATAAATATTAGTACTAATCAGTTACTTAATTTACCCCAAGTTAGTGAGTCGACTCACCTGACTCAATCCTTTAAAATATAAAAAAAGTGAACTTATAAATTGGAAAAAAAATTCAATAAAATGTGTGAAACTAATTTATTCAGCTGCCAGAATATTTATAATTATATTTCTCTATTTTCAAATGTTTATTTCCTTTTACTACTTCAATTGATTAAATACAATTCATAATATTTACCTTCCAGCATATGTGTGTGGAGAAAGATCAGGAGTGATTCAAGAAAATCCTCACTACTTGAATGAGACATACAGTATCTCTCAATTGAATATTGATCATGAAAAGGATTTGATTGATAGAAAACTTCAGGAACTTAGAGCTAAAGGAGTTACTGAAGCAACGATTCACGATGCTATGAAGGATTTGGGCATCAAAAGGTACAAGATAGAAAATTATTGGACCAAAACTGTATTTTGGCTCCAATACTTTCCTAAATTTCTTTACTTCAATAAATTTACATGTTGAGGAGAATCTAGGGGATGATCCACTTGGACTTCGCCCGGTACTGCAATTTGTATGTTTTGGAATTTATTGTGTGGAGTACCAAAATTTTTACTGTTATCCCCAATCAGATTGGTTTGGGACTGCTATGAAAGTACCACGTCAGCACAATTGTTGATGTGGCATGATCGTAACATTCTCAGATAGTTTGATGCAGAAGCACAATAGAACTTCTCATGGAGCACTCCCAAAATTTTCAGTCTTTGATCCATATGTACTTTGATTTGGCCTTGCTTAGCTTTTATACATGCAATTTATGGATAATTTGTCATCTGAAAAATAAATATGTTTGACAATTTCGTGGACTAACTAAGATCAAATTAAACTAAAAAACTTATTAAAAAAATCATGGGAAAAGTCATATATTTGTACTATGTATGTAGACATGGTACAAAAAAGGGCTTTTACCAAATTAAATTGTAGCAATATGATTTGATTTTCTTTATTTTCATTGAATTAAACTAAAGATTTTTTTTTTCTTTTATTAATAGGGCTAATGAATATGGATGGCCAAACACTTACGTATTTACCAAAGCCATGGGAGAAATGATTATTCAACATTTGAAAGGAAATTTGCCTGTAGTAATCATTCGTCCTACAATTGTTACTAGTACTTTCAAAGAACCTTTTCCAGGTTGGACAGAAGGTGTCAGGTTAGTATAATTAATTAGAGTAATTAGACTTATATAATCTTATATATAATTTTTACATTCATCACAAAGAAAAAACAATTTAACTCTTAATGTATTAAATGGATCAATCGAAGGTTAAACGTTGTCATTTAAGACCAATTAAACTCTTGATTAATAAAATTCTTTATTTCTTTGTTAATTCTGTTAACATTAGCAGTTTTGATAACCAAAATAATTAATGATTAACCATGTGTTGCCAAGACCTATCTATTCTTCTCTAATTATTATCTCTAGCATTAAATCTAGCATTGGAGTGCTGGCCAACTCACCAATTTGAATAACTAATTTTATAAAATTCTTATCTGGAACAACATAAATTTAACAAAAGTTTAGTTGGTTTATTAAGTAATGATAAGGCATTAGTTAACTGTGACAGAATTCTGTTAATCAAGGAGCTAAATTGGTCTTAGGTGACAAAGTGAGTCATTTAATTAAATCATTTAGTATTTTAAAAGTATTTTTTTTTTTTAATTATATTAACGTTAGATGAATTTTTGAAAATTTATCCTATATTTGAAGTGAATACCACTATGAAAGTGGAAATTTGTTTGGAATGCAGAACTGTTGATGCATTCATTCTCGGATTTGGCAAGGGAAAACTGAAATTCACTGCTTGTGATCCTGCAGCAACTATTGATGTGGTAATTAAGCATTCTGATTTCCCTTTTAATTTTCTAACTTGATTGCAAAATAATAATAATAATAATAATAATAATTATTATTATTATTGACAAGTTGAACTCTAACACATTAAACTATACACATTATATTCTAATCTGATTTCCCTTTTAATTTTCTAACATACTGCAAAAAAAAAAAAAAAAAATTCATTATTGACAAGTTGAACTCTAACACATTAAACTCTCAATTAACTATACACATTATTGTAAATTTCTCCTTGCTGCCTCCCTACTTGAGAATCTGGGGTTTAACTCCAGCCGAAAAGGCAAAAGGGGCCTCAAAAGGAGGAGAGAGGATTGCCGATAAAGGCGATGCGATCACTCTACGGGGTAAAACGGTTGGATACTTAACATACACTTTTTAAGTTCATAATAGTAATTTTTTTCATGCTTGCAGATACCAGTTGACATGGTGGTAAATGCCATAGTTGTGGCAATGGTAGCTCATGCAAATAAACCTTATGGTAATGGTATTTACCATTTGGGATCATCATCAAGAAATGCTCTTAAATATTCTGATCTTATTGATTACATCTGTCAATATTTCACCAATAAACCATATATGGGTGAAGATGGAAAGCCAATCAAGTATACCGGACTTACCATATTAACAAGCATTGCTAGCTTCCACAGATATTTGGCAATTCACTACATGCCATTTCTTACGGTAATTTAACTCTCCTTTATAAAGTCTCTTGTATCTTGCATTTTTGCATGATATACGATTTTGCATGTATGACTGTATGAGTGGACATATATGTCGGATTAAATCTATGTAACAAAAAATCAATTAGCTTATGTTAAGGCTCAATTGACACTACTAATATGTTACTCTTTAATCTCGTTTATTTCCAATGTAGGATTATCATTCATTCTCAAACACTCCCCCTGAAGTATAACTAGGCGTAGACTGGTTGTCAATTGTCAAACATTCGTTGGCCTATCTATTTTGAGGCACAAGATTTGAAGAGACTCAGTAGACCTTGAGAGTGCTGAGCTTGATTAGATGAGTGAGTACAGAAGTGGGGTTGAGCCCATGTAACACAAAACTAATTGGCTTGTGTTAAGGTCCAATCTACACCACTTATATACTACTCTTTGATCTTATATATTTCCGATGTGGGATTCATTTCTCAACATCTCCAACACTCTCTCCCTCAAGTGTAACTGGGCCTAGACCAGTTGTCACTTGTCAAATATTCCTTGGCCTATCTCCTTTGAGGCCCAAGGTCATCAACGGGTCTAGTTTTCACTACTAGCCCAAACTCCACCAGGAGTTTAAACACGGGCCCAAGATCTTTTCGGTTGTCAAACCTTCTTCTGCTCTGATACCATGGAGAGATTCCGTGGGCCTTGAGAGTGCTGGGCTTAACTAGATAAGTGAGTACATAAATGGGGTTAAGCCCATGTAACACAAAACTAATTGGCTTGTATTAAGTTCCAATCAACATCTCCATCAAGATTATCAACAAATATAGTCTTATCTATTAGACTAAACTCCTCTACGTCTTTAAGTGTGAGCTTATTGGGAACTTTCGGTTGTTTTATCTTATTTTGTTATGATATAATGAAGAGACTTGACCGATTTTGAAAGTGTCAGGTCATATTATGTAAGTGAATATAATTCCAATTTATTTTCATAGTATAAATCTTAGTTCATTTTTACTTTTTTTAAGAAATTAATCGTTTCTTTTTATCATTATGTATTTTAAAAAGAGTGAATTTGAACTAAAATTCTATCATGGTGTAAAATTAGTTTCCAAATAAAGAATTCAATTCATTTGCAGTTTTTTATTTTTATTTGAAAAAAATAAAATAAAACAATTAATTCAATTAATTTTTTATCAATTGAATTCCTCCTTTTTTTTTTTTTTTTGGGTACAAACAGGTCCTTAAATCGGCCAACACAATATCATGTAATTATTTTCAGAGCATTTACAGCACTATGGATAGAAGGATGAAATTCGTGAAACGACTAGTTGAACTCTACCGTCCCTATCTATTTTTCCATGGGATGTATGTTAATTCTTTCATCATTAATATCTCTTCAAAATTATTTATTTTGGTCTCTCCCCATATATATTTTTATTATTTAATTTTCTGATATGAAATTAATATTGGATTTTGCAGATTTGATGACTCCAACGTAGAAAAATTACTAAAAGCAGCTAAAGAAAATAATGAAGAGATTGATACCTTTTTCTTTGATGTGAAATCTATTGATTGGAATGATTATTTCATGAATACACATATTCCTGGTGTTCTAGAATATGCTTGTAAGAGATAATTAATTAATTAATTAATTAATTAATTAATTCCCAAAAAAAATTAATCAAATTCGAATAAATTGTATCAAATAAGTTAGTAATAATTAACCAACACATATATAAGTTGGTGTTGCTTATGTTTTTATGCTTTTTTATTGTTAAACTTTTTTCTCTTTAAAACCAACAAAATAAAATAAAATGCTATTCAATAATGGCCTTGGATTGTCATTTGGACTCTTATAGTTTTATTATTCACCCAATTTAATTATTCACTAATGTTTTCATTAGTCCCAACTTGACAAGTATATAAACAGTGATAATTGTATAATTATTGTATAATCTGCCACATTTCCAAAAAGCTTGGAGATTTGATTTTTGGGGTTTAAATAGTACTTTTATGAAGCTACTTTTAATGCAATTATCCTATTCAATAAAACTTATAAACTCTATCTGATCTCAAACCTTTGCGTTCAAATCTGAGTTTTTTTATTGATTAATTGCATTTTTAATCTTGTTTAATTGGTTGAAAATTACAGATTGAATGAAGCAATAATTAGCTTCTTGCATCTACGTAAGATAAGATCTTACAATATCCTTAATCATAAATAAAATTCTACGTTAAACCTTTATGTTTCAAGTAAGTTGCCACTACTTTTTGTTGGACTATAACTCAATTTTATTCATTATTCTTGAAAATCTTAGCTTGTAATTGTTTTAAACTAACAATTTTATAATTACAGTAAAACCAATAGTTTTATAGTTGTTATTCACTACTCGTACGTTGTATAATTTTTGTAAGACCAGTTGTTTTATAGCTGTTACACACTAATTGTTTTGCGGTTGTTTTAAACTTATCCTTTTATAATTATTGTAAAACCATTTGTTTTATAGTTGTTACACACTAGTCGTATGCTTTATAATAATTGTAAGGCCAGTTATTTTATAGTTGTTACATACTAGCTGTTTTGCAGTTGTTTTAAACTGGTCATTTTATATCCATTGTAAAACCAGCTATTTTATAGCTTACACGCTATATTCATACGTTTTATAATAATTGTAAAGCCATTTGTTTTATAGCTGCTACATATTAGTTGTTTTGTAGTTATTTTAAACTAGTTGTTTTATAATTATTGTAAAACCAGCTGTTTTATAACTGTCACAAACTAATCGTACGTTTTATAATCACTTGTTTTATAGCTGTTACATATTACCTTTAGTGACATGAGCAAAATTTATGCACTCAATAGAATCCTTCTCTGTTAATGTATCAACGTGAAAATTCTCCTTATAGATCGAAAGGCTTAACCAATTTTTTTTAAAGTGAATTACTTAAACTGAACATTTTTTTTTATTATTATTTTTTGCAGTTTTTTATTTAGTGTTTAATAGCTCTCTATTTATTAGTTCCGTAACAGTTTACTTCCTTGAGGTTTTTTTTTTTTTTTTCACAAAATGAAAAATTTAGTTCTTACTTTTAGCATATTATTATTTGTTTTTCTATTACTCCTCCTTTTTCTCCTTAATTTTCCCTCTTTCCTATTTTACATATGCTTGTAACTTTTCATTCCTTATTTTCATTTTTCTTTTTTTCTTTCTTTTCTTTTTATTTTTATGTTGTTTTTATTTTTCTTATTTTCTTTTATGGATTAGCCATGTAGATGAAAATTTAACCAGAGTTTCATAATAGAAAAGAGAGTTAGATTTCTACTTATTCTTAATTAGCTCTAAGGGATTGGTTTCGTTGCATCTAGAATTTGCCTTCACTATCTCACTTGTTTGTGATGTTTTTCATTGTTTTGTTGTTCGTGTTTCTAGCAGCGATAATGACAATATGAATTATATCCTCCTTTTCTCGTTTTAGTCATGGGATATAATTATTTTCCTTTTCTATTTCATGTTTTATAATTGTTGTAAGGCCAGCTGTTTTATAGCTGTTACACACTAGATATTTTTTTATCATATTAAATTAGTCATTTTATAATTATTGGCTGTTACACACTACTTGTACTTTTTATCACTGTTGTAAAACCAGTTGTTTTAAAGTTGTTACACCCTAGCTATTTTGTGTTGTTTTTAATTATCCATTTTATAATTATGGTAAAACCAGCTGTTTTATAGTTGTTACACATTAATCGTACGTTTATAGTACTTATAGGACCAATGGTTTTATAATTGATACATACTATCTGTTTTGTAGTTGTTTAAACTGGTCGTGTTATAATTATTGTAAAACCAACTGTTTTATAGTTGTTACACACTGATCGTACGTTTTATAATTATTATAAGAACAACTGTTTTATAGCTATTATACACTAGTTTTTTAGTTGTTGTTATAAAATTTTCACTATAAAATTATTCGCTGAGTTCAATTTTCTATATAAAAAAAATATATCTTCTCTCCAATTTTTTGCTTTGATATTTTCTAGGTAATTGTCGTGTTTTGTTTAAATTCTAGTTTTAAGTGTATGATACTAGAGTTTAATGCGGTAACCCTAAGTAGCGATCGATATTTTGATTGCACCTCGATTTTGCTGAAATTTTGCCTCATCCATATTACGGGCCAGTTTGGGATTGTTGTTAGTGAAAGTGCTGTCAGGGAAAGCTAGATTTCATTACTTTCTTTAAAAGTAGTTTTAAGTGTTTTTCCAGTACTTTCCTGAATAAAATCTGACTTTTACCAATTGTGCATTTGAAACTGTTTTCTGCCACCCCAAAAGCAGCTTTCAGCCAAAGTAAAGTTTTCCACACATTGGCTGAAAGCTGCTTTCGGCTGTCCCAAACTTGCTCTACAACATTAATTCGAGAAGTTTATTTCTTTTTTTCATGATAATTTACAACAATTATTTATTACTTGAGGCGCTAATACACTTGCTGATACACTTATCACTATAATTTGCATTATATTGTAATGCTTTTTTCAGGAAAGAAGTGCCATAAACCAAAACATTCGGCCCAATTATCGCTATAATTTGCATTAATTTTGCAATGATTTTTCCAAAGACTGACCGACAAAAAATAGAAGTTGCTCAACAAGAGATAGTCTTTTTGTGAAAAATAATAATTATATTTTAATTAAATGTCAATAATTAGGAATAATAATTTATGCGGTAAAATATTTCCTTTATGCGGTAATTTAGTCAATAAAATACTTCTCTTTCAATTTATCAACGTCAAAATTCTCCTCTTATAGGTCGAAAGGCTTAAGCAATTTTTTCAAAGTAAATTACTTAAAATGACCTTTTTTTTAATTTTTTTATTTCAAAGTATTTTCTTATTTATTTTTTTGCGGTTTTTTATTTAGTGGTTCATAGCTCTTTATTTATTAGTCCCGTAACAGTTTACTTCCTCAAGGATTTTATTTTTTTTTTTAAATGAAAAATTTAGTTCTTGCTTTTAACATATTATTATTATTTTTTTCTATTACTCTACCTTTTTTTTCCTTAATTTTCCCTCTTTCCTATTTTACATATCCTTTTAACTTTTCATTCCTTATATCTGATTTTAATCCACCCTTTTAAATAGATTGTACACTAATTTATAATAATTAACGTTGGGATTTATTTTTGAGCTTTAACTTGTAGATGATTAATTAATTTATTGATATGATATTAGAGTTTTCTAAACTAAGAGAGCAACTGTTGAAATTTCAATATATATCATTGCATATCAATATACAATAGAGTGAGTATGTATCGCACGCACATCAAGCTAATCGCGTGAGAGAATATGTCAGAAATAGTTATCAATTAGATTAAACTTTTAGGTTTGTTGGCTCGATAAAATGTTTCATTGGCTAGAGACATGAGTGGAGGGAAAGAAGACGTAAGTGTCAGAGATAATAATAAAAACTATAATTGGGCCTTACCTATCAGCTTAAGCTTTTGGATCAAATGGTTCCATGACATGGTATCAGAGCCGCTTAGACCTAGAGGTCGAGGGTTCGAATCCTGGCAGCTCCATTTGTTGATTAAAATTCAACACATGGCAGGGTGGGCCTGTGTTGTACACGCTTCAAGCCCAAGGGGCATTCGCGTGCGGGGGAGTGTCAGAGATAATAATAAAAAATATAATTGGGCCTTACCTATCAGTTTAAACTTTTTGGTCAAATGGTTCCATGACAGTAAGGTGGTCATTAAAATAAGTCTATCAAGGCAAAACAACGCCGTTTTGCCTTGATGGGTTTGAAAAAGACAAAATAAATTAGAAGATTCATTTCCTCTCTCTTTCTAGGTATACTTTTTCAACAAACCTTTTATTTAGCCCAAATCAGCCACTACCTCTACTTTCCACCACTACCACTGGTTCGCCGTCGTGATACCTTGCCGATCGCCATCCATTTATGCCCCTCAGTATTGGGTTCTCACCTCTGCTACTGACTAAAGGCTCGATTAATGTATGCAGTTATACTTTATCGATAGATTAAGGTGTTAAACTGAAAAGTTGAAAACTTAATAAAAAATAATTGGAAAATATGAGGACTTAGGACTTCTTTTTCCCAGTATATATGAAATCATTGTATAGTTTGATAATCATACCGGACTAGCTTGCTGTGGGAGATAAAGTAGAACATAGGTTAGTCTGGTCAGTTTTCATCTGCTTTGTTCTAGGGAAAAAAAATGATTAGTAACGCTTGAACCGGTTGGTTGAATTAAAAAACCGTGAATTTAACTGATTTTTTGGTTTAACTGTATCAAGTTTTTCCAAAAAAAAATATATTATTTGAATTAAAAAATTTAGAATGTAATTTTTAATTTTTCTTAATAAGTCTGTGATTATAAAAACAAAAATTTAGATTATTTATTTAATTACCTCAAATTAAATTAATATTAATTGTCTATAAAAGATATATAAAATATATTTAGTTTTTTAATGAGTGTATTGTGTTTAAAAATTTTAGTTTTATTACATTTTTTTTTAAATGTAAAATTTTAACAAGTTATAAATTTACATGAAATAGGTTCGATTTTAGTTAGATTCGATTTTTAACTCTTTTGACCTTTTATCTTCACCGGTTTGATGCTTTTGAATATCATAAAATCATTAATACACATGGTTGGCCAAATGAAAACTAGTAATATTATAATATTTATGGGACCATTAAGTGCAGTTCAACATTATTTAGTTATTGAAAAGTATAGTTTAGTGGCTACAAATAGACCACTAAAATTATGTGTTTAGCTAATTACAGTAAATTACACCTAAGAAAAACTGCCTGCCTTAATTTAAACGTGATTATAGTGTGGGAATTGAATTTTTTTTTTTTTTAATGCAAATATATAAAATATCTTTTTCAATTTGTCAATATGTCAACATAAAACATTGTTATAAAGGCACTAAAATGAAACGAAAAGCCGGCATTTTGCTGTCTTCTTTTATAACTTTCTTGATTTGGATAATTATTTAATCTAACCTCCACACACTCTTTTCTAACTTTGAAATTAATTATTTATTTACCTTTTAAAAAGTTTAAAACGAACTACACCAATGAAAGTGCAAAGAAGACGAAAAACAAGTGAAAGAAGCAAAATTAAACATATCATTCCAATGTTATAATTCACATTATTTTAATGCATTTCATATAGTTTTAGTTCATATTTACTAAGACATTGGCTACGTATTTAATTTTTGATAATTTAACTCAAAATAGGATGAGAGTTCGAATCGTAACAGCTTTATTTGTTAATTAAATTTCAATACATAGTAGAATGGACTTGTGTTGGACACGCTTCAAGCCTACGAGACATTCACGTGCAAAAGAGTATCAGAGATAATAATAAAAATTATCATTAGTTTGTACATATGAGTTTAAATTTTTAGGTGAATTGGTTCTCTGACAAGATTAAATTAAAGTGTTAATTCATCAACGCATATGCGCACGAGAAATTTTACAGTATTTTCTTAATAAATACTCTCCTATTAATATATATATATATATATATATATATATATATATATATATATATATATTGTTATATCTTAAAAGTCTCAATAATAACCTTTTTACCGATACATTTTTTCAAAAGTATCATTTTTCGTGAGTGTTTAAAATTTTCCTTACACAAAATGATTGTGTACAATACTTTAATATGTTTATATGAGAAATTTTAGAGTGGACCGGGTCCATGTGAACCATTCCAATGAAAAATTGACACGTAAGCAATATAAGTATTAGGAAAATAAAAAATGCTTATGTGTCAGTTTTTCATTGGGAAGGTCCACATGGACCGAGTCCATTGTATAATTTCTCATGTTTATATATATTTTAGTTGTTTGGCAAAACGCAATCTGCTACAATACTTTAATATGTGTAAGCTTCTTTTCAGGATTCCGTTTGCTGACCGTGCGCCGGCCGCCTGAAATGCCGACTCTAGCCCACCTATCACATTACATGCATAATCTTCACCTTTAATTTTTTCTTTAATCTATATATATATATATATATATATATAAAATTTAACAACTAATTTAGATTTTTTGTAACGTAATTAATTTAATTTTTTTTGCGAGGAAATTATGAAAATTGTGTTAAATATTTATTTAGTGTTTATGATAATCTTGTAAACTAAATTATAAATACATGACCTTCCAAAATTATATATATTGTTATATCTTAAAAGTCTCAATAATAACCTTTTTACCGATACATTTTTTCAAAAGTATCATTGTTCGTGAGTGTTTAAAATTTTCCTTATACAAAATGATTATGTTCAATACTTTAATATGTTTATATATTTTTTAGTTGTTATCACGCGGTTAAATCTAAATACGAATTGAGATAAATATTTAGAAGAGGTAAAACTCTTCAAAAATAATACTTTTTTGAATCTTGAAATATGCGTTTTGTTGATTTGTTAATTATGTGTTTTAAGTAGAATTATTCAAATGTATTGTTACCCAATCTTGAAATTTAGTTTATTCAATTTAGTAGAGTCTCTCTTGGTCATAATTTCCTCTCAAAAAAAAACATGTGTAAGCTTGTTTGCTGAGCATGCACCGGCCGCCTGACATGCCGACTCTAGCCCACCTATCACATTACATGCATAATCTTCGCCTTTAATTTTTTCTTTAATCTATATATATATATATATATATATATATATATAATAAAATTTAACAACTAATTTAGATTTTTTGTAACGTAATTACTTTAGATTTTTTTTTTTTTTTTTTTTGCGAGGAAATTATGAAAATCGTGTTAAATATTTATTTAGTGTTTATGATAATCTTGTAAACTAAATTATAAATACACGACGTTCCAAAATTAGCTTTAACTTAAGAAATCGTATCTGATTGATCTGAACCATTGAATATGAAATAAATTATTACACTAATTTTTTTTATGGAAACAAATAACGAATTTTTGGAATTTTAAAATTAAATTCCAACCATTCATTTGGTATTAAAATGGTTAAAATTATCAACATTACTTTTCAAGTTGTCAACCTTAGCTAATTAATCCAAATCCATTTGTTAGAAATTTATTTTAATTCTATCATATATACATAAATAATATAATTAATATAGGAATAAATAGAAAAATATGATAAATATATTTTTATTTTTTACTTAATTAAAGACTAAAAAGCACAATGACAGTTGTGTTTAGGACTAAATATCATCTTATCCACAATATAAAAGTAATGCTGTGATCTTTGAAGTTTGAAATAGAATTCATAATCATCGATTATGACTTTAGCAGAAAATAAATCTTTCTTTCTTTTCCTTACATTTATAAATTTTAAAAAAAAAAAATTATAGTTGAAAAGAAAAGAAAAAAAAAATGCATGTTGAAAGGCAAATGGCACGTCGTCTCGATGCCGACATCATATGGACGAAAGTGAACACGACTTGTCGGACTACAACTGCAACCCAGCACGTGCTGCAATGACATCGACACTTGTTGGCCACTTGCACACGTGTTCTTCATGCATTAAATATTTCTCTCTTCGTTTCGATATTTGGTTGGACCAAAATAAATTATTTTTTTGATATCAAACTAATTTTAATTTACTTTTTTTTTTTTTTTTGTCACACGGAGAGCAAATATTTTCAAAATATTATGTTCAATGCCGCCTTAACTAAATATGAATTATTATAATACTGTGGCTGAAATTTAAATAAATATTTTAAACCAAAAAATTAAAGTTGACTTGGAAAGCAGAACAACTCCACAACAGTTTGGACAGCACAACAACTAAAATAGTAAATTAGCAGCAGATATTTTCTTTCCTTTTGCTATTTAAGAAGATGTGAAGAACCAGAAGAGGCACGACGCTACACACTCACTCAAAAGTTTTCACCATTCCAGAAAAGAAAAAACCCTTGGTCATCTCTACAGCCCTTTGTCAAAAAACTTTAGACTTGCAATTATTGTTCTACCTTTATTGTTGCCTGGACTATTGTAGAATTAGTCCAGCAGGTAGACTAATGCCCTAAGTTTTGCCTAAGCTGCCACAGAGGGTTTTCAGCTTAGCGGGCTTATTTATTTATTTATTTTTTTTTTTTTTTTTGATTTACATTTTACATTTTAATTACTAATTATTACATTTAGAACAATTTTACATTTTACAAAATAATATCATCAAACGGGTCTTGACTGTCTTGAAACAATTTGGAAATTACTTTCTTCTTTGTCGTCGATAAACTTGATTCTGATTCAGAGTCACTTGAAGTAGAACTAGCTTTCGCCAAGATATCTGCAACTTCCTCTTCTGTCTTTGCTTCTGAAATAAGTTTGATCAAATTTTCCTTGTCTCGTTGTAATTTGCTCTTTTCAACAGGAGGTTTTTCAGGATTGAGTTTCTTCAAACAAAAGTTTTCAACAATTTCTAGGGTCATCACACTAGGGTCGTAATTATCCCAAAATTTTATTCTGAATTCTCGATACAAAAGTGGTAATGGGGTCTCTTTTTCATAGTGATAAGTCCAGGAAAGGATCCATGGGACGGAGAATATACTGGCGAATCTTATCAATATGTCTGGTTCAGCATTATTATAAAATTCCAAAAATTTATTATAACTTTTAGTGACCAATGTAGGGAATATCTCAGGGATCGGACCATAATACTTAGCCCATCTCACAAACCAATTTGGAAAAACACCATTGAAATCTTTATGAAAATAGAAAAACCAAGAATGATTAAAAAATCTTAATAAAAAGGCTTTATACCAAGCTTCTTGATATTCATAATAATTATAGGTTTTATAAGGGTTTGTAGTTAAAATTTGGGAAGTAAAAGCTTTTTTATTCCAATCATTTAAAGAAAGAACTTTGACAATTTTGACTTTACTATAATTAACTTTAATATTATCTTGAATATGTTCTATTTCAACAGAACCAGATAACACAAGGATGGACTCATAATACTCTCTATTCTTAGATGGGTCTGCTTCTATGTAATGAAAATTTTGAGGAAATATTTCAGGAATAAGTTTAGAAAAGTCAAAATTTTCAAGCAAAAATACTTCTTCAGGTTCTAAAACTTTAATAAATTGTCTAAGAGAATTTGGAATATACTGACTGCTAGTTTTCTTTAAATTCGAGGAAGTAGAAGGAGCTGAAGGTTTTGCCAAAACAGAAGAAAAAGAAGGTAAAGGGCTTTGCGGACGAAAACTTGAATAAGGGGCTCTAGGTCGAGTTGAAACAAGAGGAGAAAATCTATTTGGAGAAAGAATTGGATTTTGATTATTTTGATTATTTTCCAAAGAGGCTTTTGTCAAAACTTTCTTCATGTTCCCTGTAAAAATTCACGGGATAAAAAATCAGGTAAACTATTAGCCTCGCCTTTGATATATTCAATCTCAAAGTCAAAATTACTTAACAGAGCTTGCCATCTTGCAAATATTTGTTTAGAAACCAAATTTTTAACATCCTTTTCCAATACGTATTTAGCAGATAAACAATCAATTCTTAATAAAAATTTTTTCATATATAAATCATCTTCAAATTTCATAATACATAAAACAATACTTAAAACCTCCTTTTTAATGATTGAATAATTTTTTTTGAGCAGGATTCCAATTTCCAGAATAAAATCTAACTAAATCTTCTCTGTTTTTATTGGGTTCTTTTTGCTTTAAAATTCCTCCAAATCCAATTTCACTAGCATCCGTTTCTACAATTAAAAATGCATCAGGATGTGGAATGTTTAAACAAGGTAAACTTTTAATTTTTTCTTTAATTAATCTAACTATTTTTGTATGTTCTTCTGTCCAAGGTTTGGGATTCTTTTTTAACCTATCATATAATGGTATACAAAGTTTTGCTAAATCTTTGAAAAAATCATGTAAATAATTCAAACATCCCAAAAATCTCTGTAATTGTTTTTTCTCTTTTATTTCATCTGGAAATTTTGAAGTAAATTCTAGACTTCTACTTATAGGCTTAATTGTTCCTTTATCTATGTCATAGCCCAAAAATCTTACTTTCGTTTGAAATAATTTCATTTTTGTTGCTGATACTACTAAACCATTAGTATGAATAACATTATAAAACTTTTTTAAATGACTAATATGTTGTTCAATAGATTCTGAATATACCAAGACATCATCAATATAAACAATTGAATAATTACTTATTGGTTTGAGAATATCATTCATAATATTCTGAAATTCAGAAGGAGCATTTTTTAAACCAAAGGGCATAACATTCCATTCATAATGACCAAAAGGTACATTAAAACCAGTCTTATATCTATCTAATTCATTAATACCTATTTGCCAAAATCCAGATTTCATATCAAATTTTGAGTAGATTTTTGCATTATATAATTTTTTTAACAAATCTCTTTTATTGGGTATTGGATACCTAATCCATTGTAACACTTTATTTAAAGGTTTATAATTTATCACCAACCTGGGAGTTCCTCTCTCAATTTCTGCGGAATTCATAACATAAAAAGCTGAACATGACCATGGTGATTTTGAGTCTCTAATTAATCCCTTTTCTTTTAAGTCCTGAATTTCTTTTCTACAAGTTTTTTCTAATTCTTCAGACATATGAATAGATTTTGACTTTGTGGGAATATCTTTTTCATTGAAGTCTTTAATATAAGGTAAATTAACTATATGTTGTTTTCTACTCCAAAAAGCATTAGGTATGGTAGCGCAAACATTTTTTGTAAACATTTCTTCAATCTCTTTTATTTTTAATTTAACATTATTATTCTGTAATTGTTCTTCTATTCTTTTTTCAGTTATTTCATCAATTAAAAATTTTATTTGTTTCTGCTTATTTTCTATTAAATTAATGTTATTTTCTATACTGCCTATTCCTTTTGGTATAATAGGGAATACAAATTCAAATAAAATTGTTTTTCCCAAAATTTGAGTTTGAATACCATTATCACAAACAGTAAATGGGTATAACATTGTAATAAAAGGTGTTCCCAATATTACTCCTGAATTCAAATTTTTTACCAATATCAAATAGGTTTTAAAACAATATCCTTTATTACAGATTTTTACTTTGGGTAATTTGTAATGTATAATTAGTTTTGATCCATTTGCAGAACTTAATTTTTCAGAAGTTTTTTGATAATATTTTGTAGGTATTAATCCTTCTTGGATACAATTTTGATCAGCACCCGTATCAATTAAAGCCAAAGTAGTAAAATGAAATTCATCTTCTATTACAATATTTAATTTTACTAACCATTTTTGATAATTAACTTTATTAATTATGTTAACATATTCTTCATCTTCCGGTTCCTTAATAATAATGCCTTTATTCTTATTATTTGTTGTATTATGTGAAGTATTGGGGTGTATGGAGCTATTTAATTGAATCTTAAAAGTTTCTTCCTCAAGAATTGTTATTCTATTTTCCAAGGTTTTTAATTGTGCAATTTCTGTATGTAAAGTTTTTATTTCTGCTTGTAATTCCTTAATAGATACTTCTCTTGGTGTATTAAATCTATTATATATTTCCTTAACATTATATGGAGTATAATTCTTAGGTTCTCTATTTCCTATCATATCTTTTAATTTCTGTAAATAAATTCTTTTATCTTCATGATTATCAATTTTTTCAATTAAATCAAATAAAAATTCTTGTTCATTTGTTAGCATATTTATTTTTTCACAATTACATGTTCCTATGCACTCATAACTGTCTGATTCAGTTTCACTGTCACTATTACTAATAATATTTAAATCATTTTCTGAATAGTCTGAGATTTCTGATTCTGAATCCGTTGTCTCATTTATTAAAATTTTCATGATTTTATTTTTTAGGTCGTCTGAAATATCCAAATTATTTATTTTTTGTTTTGCTTTACAATCTTTTGAATAATGTCCCTGTTTTCCACAAGTATAGCAGATGACTATATCTTTTTTACCTTTTCTAAAATTTTTTCTTTTCCTTTTAAAAGTATTTTTAACAACTGGTTGAGCTTCTTTAAATTTATTTTCCTTCTGATTATACTTTTTATAATATTTCTTTTTATAGCCAAATTTTTTCTTTCTAGATTTTCCTTTATATTTGGATGAAGGGGCTTTTATTGTTTCATAACCATATTGTTGACAAAAGGATCCCAACTCTTTTCTTCCTACGATATTATCTTTCTTTAATTTAGATTTAAATTTCATATCTGAACATATTAATAAGCCTTCGTGATTAATATAATTTATCAATTGTCCATAAGTTAATTCAGGATAAGGAATAATACCGTTAAACTCGGCCCTTAACTTTTCTCTAATTCTATCAGCAAATAATTTAGGTAAACCAGCAATAAATCTTTCTTTCCAATAAGGATTATTACAATCTTCTCTTGTCATTACTTTAGTTAAAAATAAATCTTTGTACCAACGAAAATCTTGCAATTTAGGACAAGTTAAATTTTGTAATATTTCAGAGTTTCTATCTTGATAAATTCTAGGGTCTCCTACAAAACCTTTTAAGATTGTAAAAAGTAAAGTTGGAATAATATCATCTTCTTCAGTTTGTAGTCTTTGATTATTTTCTTCTTTAATAACAATTTTCTTAGCATTTACTATTTTATTTTTATCTTCTTGGGTTACGTAATAATCCCACCAACCTTTTAATTGACCAGTAAAGCCTGCTACTAATACTTGTAATACTTGTAATTCAGAATTATTTTTAGATCTTGCAGCAGTAGCTGCCATAGACATTTCTTGCAATAAATTTATTATTTGATATTCAGCTAAACCATCTATATTCCATTCACAGACAGATTCACCATCATATCTAGCCTGTAGCATATCTTTTCTTTCCTCAAATTGTGTATCAGGAGGTGTTGGTCTTGAATAATAATTTTTTGTTCTGGGCAAAGGAGTGTATGTATTAAATTTAATTTTTTGAATAAATTGTTCATCTCTATTTTGATCAAATTGATTTACCAAATTTTCAATATCGCTTATTTCAGTTTCTGTATCCGAATCTTTATTTATCACTAAAATTTGTTTATTTTTCATGTCATCTAAAATATTTAATTGTGCTAATCTAGCTTCAATTTTATTTAATATAGAATCTTCCTTTTTGAGATTAATTTTAATTCCAGATTCACAAGGTTTAAATATTGGTGTTTCTATCTTTGATGTTGTTGATGTTGAGGCCTGATTAGTTTTTGGTACAAGTTTCTGTGGAGACTGTACTACACATTCAACTCTGTTAAGTTGTTCAGAAATAGTATTTAATACTTGATTAGAATAATTGTTTTGACAAATTACTTGCATTATTTCTTTGGTTGGATTATTTTCATTCATATCGATTTTCCTAAAGGGTGTTCCAATAAATGTTTCATCATTATTATTTATTATTATACTTTCTAAAGGTGGATGAATAGATACAACAGATTCATTATTTGTAGTTTTCCAAAGTTTTGCAATTTTATTAGTAACATTAATTTCTCTAAAAGGATATTCGATATTATTTTGTCTACAATAAAATTCAAACCAAGTAAATAAAGGAATATCTACTTGTAAATTTTCCATCTTTTTATACCAAAGAGTTCTAAATTCATTCAATTGTTCTTTTGTAAAATTATTAAAATACCAATTACGTTTCTCATCATTGTAATTTGCATATAAATCCTGTTTTAAAAATTCTTTATTAATCTCAAAATTTGTCATAATTAAAATTTATTCAATTATTATGATTATTTAATACAGAAAATGTTTCCATTTGGGTTCTTGTTGGACTCAACGTATTATCATCCCTTATTTCTTCATAAATTGGTCTTGGAATATTTTCACTAAAATCAACACTAGATAAATTAAAATTTCTTTCAAAACTAGACCGAGGTAAAGTATTATTACTTGACGATGGCCTATTATTCATATAAACAGATGTTCTAGCAGGTTGACTTAAACTAGTTGAAAAATCTATTCTAACAGTGCCATTGCTGTGTTCAATAATTCTGGATGTTTGATTATTTATTTCTAAGGGTCTAGGTTCACAAATTTCTGTTAAATCCCAAGTTCCTGATCTACTTATTTCATTCCAATTTAATCTTTTAGGTACTTGAATATTCGAGTGTGCTTTATTAGCTTCAAATAATAAAGTCTCATTTCTTTTAAAATTCCTTTTCGATCTAGGATTAAGAGTAGTAGTCATAACCTTATAATAAATTCTATATATGATGGCAACAGATCTTACATTTTCTTTAAATTCCAAATTTTTTGTCTTAACAGTCAATGTTAATGTATCTAAAATATTTGGATCAAATAAACTAATAGAAAATCCTGGGTAACAATTAAAATATACAGGCCCATTTGCTAAATTTGTTTCAGCCATAGCAAGCAAAGAATTAGTAAAATTAATATGCCTTCCATCACGCAAACACATCAAAACAGGAATATCCAATCCTAATCGAAACAAAGGTTTTATAGCAATTTGTACAGAACCAATATGCAAAAATTTATATTTTTTCAATTTATGCTCGTTTATAGTCTTTTCTGAAAATAATTGGATATTCTCATGCTCTTGGTTTATAGCAACAGTTTGCTCAGCAGTTTTAATAGCATAATCAGTTAAAAATTCAAATGTTCCAACAGAATAAATAGTACTAATATCTTGCTCTGGTATTGTCTAATCCATCAAGTCATTCTCAATTTTACTAATATTAATTTCCATCGAATTAATTTCTTCTTCAATATTATTACTATTTCTAATAGTAGAACCTGGTTCACGATTAGCAAATATTTTTGTCAATCTATTCATTTTAAATCTTATACTTGTTAAATTTATATTAAGAAATAAGATAATGCAATTTGAACCTGTTGACTGTGGCTGAAATTTAAATAAATATTTTAAACCAAAAAATTAAAGTTGACTTGGAATATGATCAAAGATGTCAAATCGTATAATGAATCTTGTTAGTACACACAACAAAAATTAATTGAAAATTAATTCAGTAAAAGGATACTTGACTAAACTGCAACCCGATTAATCAAATTAAGTTAAAACAAAAGGAATCATTTATATTTTGCTATTTTAACTATTAATAAAAAATATTGGACAAATAGTGAATCAAAGTTCGGTTTATAGTTTTTTTCTTTTTCAATGAAAGATTTTATTTTATTCTTTGTAGATTTTATTTTATTTTATTTTTTATTTTATGGATTTATTTTTTTCTTTTTCTTTATAATTGATTTCATTTCTCTTTATGGGTTTCGTTTTTGCCTTTAATTGTGGATTGTTATTTTTCTTCTACAGATTTTTTCTTCTCCTTAATTAGCTAGGATTTAATATTTTAATTTTTTTATATAAAATTAAATTAAGATTCATTTCAGTCATAAATGAATGAAGTTGAACTTTTGATCACCAGATTTGAAAGACTCTGATATCATATTATGAACTATTTGCCTCAAAAATTAAAACTGGTAAATAGATAAAATCTAAGAAGATATCATTATCCTTGACAATTCTTACTTAAAATAAACGTTAATACATTATCTAATTTACATAGAAATAAAACATATGGTCCTTATTCGATCGAGATAATGATAAATACGTTATGGTCTTTATCTATTAATCAATTTATGATTTTTGGTCAAATTCTTAAATAACATAATAATTTAGTCGTTCCTATCAAGTGGTCGAAAGTTTAAATTCTGACATATTTATATATTTAGAATTTCAACACATGATACAATAAGCATTCACATGCAGAAATATATAAGAAATATAAGATTTGACAACAACAAAAGTTGTTGTAAAAGGTATAAAAATTGTTGCCACATCATTTGACCAAAATCAAAGTAATATATACAAATGATTAATTATATCTAATTAGAAAAAATCAAATGTAAGTTGATGTCCAACATTGGATTATAGAAAAATATTATTATTTCTTTTTCATTCAAACCCTCCCACTTGCCACCACATTCTTTTTCCTTTATTTTATTTCAGAAATTATTTTATTAAAAAAAATTTCTATAATTATTATTATTTTTTTTTTTTTTTTTTTTTTGTCTATATATCCGCAGCCTCCATTTATTTCCGCTCACTTCGCACCTTCTTCTTCTTCTTCTTCTTCTTCTTCTTCAATGGATTCCTCTGAAGCTTTTTCTCCTTCCTTGATTATGGAGTCAATTCCTAGTATTTTCTCCTTGTTATTCTTCGGATTCACAGTATTATTTTCTCTATTTTCTCTTCTCCTCTTTTTCATAAGATTAAAACCATATTGCAACTGCAAAATCTGCAAAAGCTATGTAACCAAAAATTGGACAAAAGATCTCACAAATCTCTGCGATTGGTACACTCATCTCCTCAAAAAATCCCCAAGTGGCACCATTCATCTCCATGTCCTCAGCAACATAATTACTTCAAATCCTGAAAATGTTGAATACATTCTCAAAACCAATTTCGAAAATTACCCAAAAGGCAAACCTTTCTCTGTTCTTCTCGGCGATCTTTTAGGCCGAGGAATTTTCAATGTCGACGGCGATTCATGGAGATTTCAGAGGAAAATGGCCAGTTTAGAATTGGGTTCTGTATCAATTAGAATGTATGCTTTTGAGCTGATTTCAAATGAAATTAAAACCAGATTAATTCCTCTTTTATCTTCAATTTCTTCATCCCATGAAAAAACATTGGATTTACAAGATGTTTTTCGGAGATTCTCGTTTGACACTATCTGTAGATTCTCTTTCGGGTTGGACCCAGGTTGTCTGAAACTATCCATGCCCATTTCGGAGTTCGCTCTGGCTTTTGATAAGGCATCGAATTTGTCAGCGGAGAGAGCAATGCTGGCTTCCCCAATTGTGTGGAAGATGAAGAGATTGTTCAATATTGGGTCGGAGAAGAAGCTGAAAGAGGCTATAAAAATGGTGGATGAACTCGCCGGAGAACTAATTAATCACCGGAGAGAAGAAGGATTTTCCGACAATAAAGACTTGTTATCGAGATTCATGGGATCAATCGAAGGCAACAAGTATCTTCGTGACATTGTTGTTAGTTTCCTTCTCGCAGGGCGGGATACGGTTGCCTCCGGTCTGACCAGTTTTTTCTGGTTAATATCACAAAATCAGCGAGTGGAGTCAGAAATTCGGGCCGAGTCAGACCGGGTGATCGGTTTAAGTGATAAGGAAACAATCACTAACTTTGAAAAATTGAAAGAATTACACTACTTAAACGCTGCTATTTATGAAAGCTTGAGACTGTTTCCACCGGTTCAATTTGACTCTAAATTCTCTCAAGATGATGATATATTGCCGGATGGTACATTTGTGATGAAAGGGACTCGGGTTACGTACCATCAATATGCGATGGGTCGGATGGATCAGGTTTGGGGCCCGGATTGTAATGACTTCAAGCCGGAACGGTGGTTGAAGAATGGGGTTTTTGTTTCGGAGAATCCATATAAGTACCCAGTTTTTCAAGCCGGATTTCGGGTTTGTTTAGGGAAGGAAATGGCATTAGTTGAGATGAAAAGTGTAGCTCTTGCAGTAATTAGAGCATTCAACATTCGGGTTGCAGATCCGGATCACCCACCAAAATTTTCTCCGGGTCTTACTGCCACCTTGAGAGGCGGCTTGCCCGTGGTGATTCAAGAAAGGAAATCCTCGACATGTGACAAATCTTAAGTGGGCTAATAATATTATATATAAACATTAAGAAGCAAAGAAATTAAATTTATGTGTACATATTGTATTATGTTGAAATTTGACCATTTTAATGGGTCAGAAATATGGGCATGTGCCTTTTGGGAATGCTTTATGTACATATAATGATATAATTGAGATATTCAATTTTGGTAAAAAATTTTGGATCAGTTGAAATTCTACGTTTGGGTAAAGTAAGTAAATAGCTCTTAAAATTACTATTTATTTCAATTTTGCATGTTCTGGTCAATTTTGTGTATCATTAATTTAGCCTTCTCTCTATCACCTAGGTTGGCCCAAAGAGCTATGACTACAATGGAATACTGTAATTAATACTAAGCAATGGATAAATTATAAAAAAAAAAATGCTTTTTTTTTTATTGTCATTAATGATAAGTAGATAAAATAGTTTTTACTTCTATAAAAAAAAAAAAAAATCTAAATTCGATGCCATATTATATATAATTGAATGGAATGAGTGTATTCAAAAGTCTAATGCCCATTGGGAAAAGTTATATATTATGTATTTTGGTTATTGTTTAATGGGTAGAAGTGTTAAATTATCATAAAAGTATATGTACACGGATTAACTAAGCCCAAAATCAAAGTATGCATGCGTTTATAAGTAAAGTTTAAATAACTATGATGGTACTATCGTTAAAATACATCTTTTATTCTTAATATTTAATTCAACAGTAATTTAAAAAGAAATTTATAGTAGCAATATGTAATAAATATTTTGTTGTTATATGGAAATAAGACAAAAAATTTTAGTTTTGGCAAAAGTTATTGCTGTCAAACTTCATATTTTTTTTATACAAGAGAATAATATTCATATTATGTTTAAATGATATTTTTTTCTAAATGAAATTAAATGATATGCTAAGAATTCATTTAATTTCATTTAGAAAAAAATATCATTTAATTCTGAGCGTATCAGGTAAATTGGTTGTGCCTATCTAGTTCCATTTAATTGTGTTAGAAACCAAAAAAAAACAAAATTCCTTCCAATATATCCAAATGATAACCAATTAAAATAATATGAAGAAAACAATGTGATAAAAAAAAAATAACTATTCCTTCTTCAACTCCAATGTGATACTAAATAATTGGTTACGTATGAAGTACTATTATTCAACATATATTAAAAGACAATTAAAAAAAAAAAAAACTAGCTTGAAAATTAATTAAATTGAAGACCTAACTTATTATTATTTTTTTCTCGCAATAAATGATGGTCTTATTCGAATATACTAATTAATTTAATTAATTAATTAATTAATTAATTAACGAAATGATTGACTTGCACATGCTTCCCATAATACCACCATGAGAGGTTGCTCTTTGAAGCAATTGGAATCCGTAGATAAGGTGGGCTGCCGCCCGATGATTCCCAATTAATATTTTTTTCTAAAAAATTTTCAGAATTAATTATTTTTGTTATTATTATTTAAATGAAGCTTAAAAGGAAGACCAAATCTAATGTGCAAAAGCTACGTTTTGTTCACGGGACTATATATATTTATATATGTATCATTAATTAGGGGACCAAACACATACGCGACCCCTTCAACTTTAATTTTTGAACTGCTTGGCCTCCTCAACTATTTTAGCGACCTATCTAACCTCTCATCTAAAAGCCAAATACATATGTGACCCCTTCAACTTTTATTTTTGAGCCGCTTGGCCCCCTCAACTATTTTAGCGACCTATCTAACTCCCCATCTATTTTAAAGTGGTATTTTTAGACACTTGAATGCTGATGTGTCGTATGACTTGGAGGTAAGAGAAATCTCAACGCGTTTGGGATGAAGTTTACGATTTTACAAGGGTAATATTTTATAAATATTATACAAAAAAAATTACCTGCATTTTTTTCTCCCTCTCTTCTCACTTTGGTTAAACTCTCTTCGTTCTTCTTTGTGGTCTCTTCTGCAATCATATTTCTTTTTTCTCTTGAGTTTTATTAATTGCTATGAAATCTTCACTTTATAATAGTTTGTAATATTAATTAAATAGAAGATGGTTTTGCAGCGTGTGTCTTACATGTCTTCAGTATCAGACGCGTATAATGCATGGTATTCTGTTGTGTCTAGTTGTATTCAGTCAAAGGTTTAAAAATACCACTTTAAAATAGATGAGAGGTTAGATAGGTTGCTAAAATAGTTGAAGGGGCCAAACGACTCAAAAATAAAAATTGAAGGGGCTATATATGTATTTGACATTTAGATGAGGGGTTAGATAGACCGCTAAAATAGTTGAGGGGACCAAAGAGCTCAAAAATTAAAGTTAAAGGGGCCGCATATGTATTTAGCCTTAATTATGGGATGTTTTAGGGTACTAATTCTTTAATTATTATTGGCTGCTACGTGGGACAGATCTATGAATTATATATTATCTCATTAATTAATTAATTAATTAATCAATCGGCTAAATATATACTTACTATATTTTAAGAAATGTTGGTTTTTGGTCCGTCCATGACATTTTGGAATGGCAGGGACTAAACTGTAATTATGTGTAAATTACAGGGACTAAATGTGTAATTTGGTCCGACTCTATATATAGATGGAAGTTGGGATTTCCACTATAAATAGAGAAGAAGTTTCTCTATTTCTTAACGAGATGGAATTGTAGAGATTCCCATTCTATTCCCGGGGAAAACGTCCCTATCGATAAAACACAGATTACTTCTTCGTTCGTCGGAAGAATTCACGGATATAGCCCGTACTCAGTGTATTCATACACTCGTAGGAAAGGCAACTAGAACGATCCGGTTTCTCTCGTAGATCAGATCCATCCCATAAACGAGTTTCCGCTGCATATAAACCGTAAGTCTGTTTATCTATATGTTTATGGTTATCTATGGAATTCTGACTTCATTGGTATCAGAGCCGAAAGGTTTATAGATTGATGTGTTCGAATCTAGTTTTCTGGTATTCCATGAATATTGATGTGTTCATATCTTGTTTTATGGAAATCCGTGAATAAGAATGCGTTTCTTTATTCGTTTGAATGCGTATTTATTCGTTTAAATACATATTTGTTCATTTTGATACGGATTTATATTGAAATCCGCATCAAAATGATTCCGTAGACATTGAAATCTGATATTCCATGAAAAGAATATGTTTCTGTTCATTTTGAATTCGTTTTTGTTCGTTTCGATACGGATTTGCATTGTTATCCGAGTCAAAACGACACCGTATTTGATCTAACAGTACAAAGTGTCAAAATTTTTTGTCGGAATTTCGAAAATCTTACCACACCACTGAAATCAGCACGAAAAATCGAGTCGAAATGTCAAATTTCACCACCAACAGAGGCCCGAAAGGCGGCGCATGGCGCCCACGCGCCACACTGCGGCTGGGATTGGCCGCGCGACGATTGGGGAAGTTTGGGACGGTTGGCCACGTGGCGCGACGCGATTCGCTGATTTTCTGACTGTTGAAAAGTCTAACCAATCACGTTAGAACACATGTTCAAGTCAACTGCTCCTGAAATGGTCAACTGCCACGTTTTGCAAACGTGGACCAATAGCATGTCGGCACGTGTCAAAACATTTGTGATTCTGCCACGTCATCGTGCCACATCATCTGCCACGTCATCACTTTGGACCAATAGGATGATGACACGTGTCATGGCAGTGCCACATTAGCGTGACACGTCATCACCCACGTCATTCGTCGACCCAATCAGGTGATGACACGTGGCATGTGTGCCACGTCAGCGCCAATCACATGTTGCCACGTGGCACGTGCATCATCATACCCTGTGGTGCGCGTGAGGGCGCGTGTCCGCGCGTGGTGGCGCATGGAGCAGCTTCAGTTGGCGCGTGGTAGTGCGTGCGGCGGTTTCCGGCGTCCAAATTTCGTCAAATTTTTTCCAGAATAAATTTTGAATTTTTCTTGAATTTTTGGTATATTTTGATGAATTTTTGGAATTCATTTGATATTTTTAAACTAAATTTACTAGTATTTATTGTGTATAAATGCTTAATTTATGTTTAATAAATTCAAGAAAATTCAGTATATTTATTGTGTATTTATATACTGAGTTTTGGTTGATCATTAACAAGTTTTGGTTATTTCTATATATGTTATAGAAATGAAAACGTTCATAAAAACGGTGAAAATAATCAAATCTCACGAGGAGACGAGGACTATCCAAAAACTTGAAGATGAGCTTTTCTTAAATGATATTCCTCGTTGAAGGAAGGGAATATTGTTAGAGTTTTGGAGCGGTTTAATGCGTTAAAACCTGGAAATCCAAGAGCTTGTCTGGAAAGGAGGATTTTCCTCTGGAATTGATCAATTAAAAAAGGTTAAATTTGCGAAAAATGCTTTTCGTGAAAAACACTTTAAGAAATTCTATTTTGGAGAAAATTCTGATTTTGACGAAAGTGGACTCCATTGATGGATTAGTTCCTGAATAGGATTATGGATCCCAATGCAAAGTGTTTTGTGTTGACCTTGGTTAAAACGGGAGCTAAGTTATCTTATAATCCTATAACCATGTTACTTAGAAGTAACAAGTTGGTTCGTCGCCCTGTCTGGATACTGTTATTAAGGGTGTTGTGAACATGCTTTTGGATCTCTACTATAAGTTCGTAGAGATGATCTCAGTCGCCTTAAAAAGAAATTGAGACAGTTCCACTCGATGTAAATGAAGATTGAGCTCTTCATTTTTCACTATTTCTCTTGCTGATTTCGTTTTTCAATTTTGTATTGAAGGGCTTTGTGCTAAAGTTTTTATTGTGGTGGTAATTTTGACTAAATGTTGGATATTTTTTATGGTATTATAAAATGTTTATTTGTTAAACATTGCTATTTTAGTTATTTGTTTTAGTAATTTTTTTTAATTTATTTAGTTTGAGATTATAACTAAGTGTTATATTACTCATTAGTTTTATACTTAAGAGAAGTATAAATGTTAAATAAATTAAAACATAATCTAAAACAAAACTAAATATATATTTATTATTGGAAATTTAAACCTAATATGGTGTTTGTATTAGCCTGTGTAAATGGTGACTCGATGCATTGCGCATGGATGTTCGACTTTACGTGAAGCAAACACTATTTTTAGTTTTAAATGATCTTATAATAAATATGGTGTATCGCTTACTTATTAGTGCTACTTTTGTCTTTAACGGTTTTTCAATAACTGCTTCAAAAGCAATAGTTGCTTACCTAAATAAGGGACCTTCGTTTGAACGGTGACAATTATAAAGTTTGGGCTATGAAAGTCCAATACATAATTGAAGAACAAGAGGTTCTTAACACTCTGGAGAGAATAATGTTTCCTCCTGCAGAGGGTAACACCGCCCAAACAAAGAGGGACCTTAAGGCTTATCAAGCCTGGAATAGGAAGAACTCATCTGCCCACATCACCATGCTTAGTGTGATGAATGATGATATCGTGAAAAAGTCTCACGTATAAAACACATGCTTAGTACGAATTATGCTCTTGAGGAGCAGAAAGTTCAAGCTGTGATACGTTCTTTGCCGATTGGGTGGGAGCATATGAAGTTGCACCTAACCCATACCAACGACATTAAGACCTTTGACGATGCAGTTCGTCATCTTGAACTGGAAGAGGACCGTCTGGCCTCTCTTAGTGTGAAATCTGAGGTTCGCATGGCTAGTTCAAGTCCTGGTCTGAAGTCCAAGGAGAGGAACAAGAGGTTCTTCAAGAAGAAGGCAAAGTGAACGGTGGGCAGTGTTCAAGTTCAATCATAGGGTAAGAAAGATTTTAACATTTCTAGGGTGAAATGTTATAATCGCAAATAGAAGGGGCATTTTGCAAAAGATTGCACAGCTCCTGAGGTAAATGTTACCGAAGTGTATAAGTGTTATACATTTGTTTCAAGTTCTGTTTTTTCCTAACTGAATCTCGTCCTTTGTGGATCTCAGGAGTAACAGACCACGTAACAAAGGATCAAAATTCTTTTTGTTGAGTTCCGCAGTGTTCCACCGGGAACTAAGTGGATATACGTGGGAAACAACTCTAAAGAGGAAGTCTTAGGGATTGGTTGTTGTCAGCTGGTCTTGAATGGTGGTCGACCACTATTTCTTAAAGATGTCCTCTATGCTCCTAGGAATTCAAAGGAACTTGATATCTGTTTCTACCCTCATGAATTTGGGATTCATATTATCTTTTGAATTGAACAATTTTAGTCTCTTTATAAACAATATCTACTTTGGTGGTGGACATTTGTTGGATGGTTTTATTGTTTTGGATTTGGATCCAAATTATATGTGTCATAATAGTTTTTCCTTTACTGTTAACTCGTCTGTGGATAATGTTAGCATTTCAAAAATGTGGCATGCGGACTTAGTCACATTGGTCAACATCGTTTAGTACGATTGGCTGAAGCAGGCTTGTTGGTTGATTTATCAAAAGTAGATCTCCCAACTTGTGAAAGCTGCTTAAAAGGAAAAATGATAAGAAAACCATTTGGTAAAGCTGCGCGAGCTGACCAACCATTGCAACTGATCCATTCTGACATCTGTGGCCAAAATGAATGTTCGGGCAAGGCATGGTGTGTACTATTTCATTACATTTATAGACGACTATACAAGGTATGGTCATGTCTATTTGATTTCACATAAATCTGAAGCATTAGTATGTTTCAAACTATTTATGGCTCTAGTTGAAAACCAATTAGAGTAGAGAATCAAAGCTTTAAGGACCGATCGGGGAAGAGAATACCTCTCCGAGGAATTTAAAGTTTTATGTGTTGAAACAGGTATTGAACATCAGTTGACAATAC
Organism: Euphorbia tirucalli; assembly: GCA_039660915.1. Taxonomy (NCBI): domain Eukaryota; kingdom Viridiplantae; phylum Streptophyta; class Magnoliopsida; order Malpighiales; family Euphorbiaceae; genus Euphorbia; species Euphorbia tirucalli. Next base: position 2,117,364 of record CM077639.1, on the reverse strand, counting down.
CTAGGACTCCACAACAAAATGGAGTAACGGAAAGAAGAAACCGAACCCTCTTAGAGATGGTAAGGTCTATGATAGCTGAAGCCAATTTGCCTATCTCCTTTTGGGGAGACGCACTATTGGCTGCCATATATGTACTCCATAGAGTACCTTCTAAATCCGTTGAAACCACGCCTTGTGCATTGTGGACGAGCTGCAAGCCCAAATTTGAACCATTTGCGACCATAGGGATATGCTACCTATGTTCGTGATACATCTAGCAAGCATGGCAAGCTAGGCCCAAGAGGCAAGAAAGGTATCTTTATAAGATATCCTGTTCTCTCCAAAGGATATGTTCTAGTGGGAGAGAATGTGAATGGTCAAATAACAGAATTTGAGTCACGAGATGTCACATTCTTAGAGAATGAACTTCTTACGTTGGGAGAAGTGGATAAGGAATTCACTTTCTATAAAACTCAAGAGTCTGAAGCTTCAGGATCGCTCAATCCGAGTGGGAGGAATGAAGTTGAAGACGTAAGGGAAAGGGTAGAGAATGATGTTTTTCAACCTTCACAAGCGGATTTGAGTAATCCTGACCCTGACTTGAGTGGTCTTGATTTGAGTAGGAGTCTTGCTCCAAATTCAAGTGCGAATATGGATATAGATCCCAGTGGGAGTGGTCCCAGTGAGAGTTCTGCCCAACACCTTGATGAATATATGAGATTTGTTTATCAAGAAGCAGAATCTCTAAGACGATCACAGAGGGGAAATATCCCGCGATGCCGTCATTTAGTTGATAGCGAAGCTCTCTCGATCGTAACTCAAATTAAAGATATTCCAAATAACATGAGAGAGTTATTGGAATCCCCAGTGAAAGAAGAATGGATTAAAGCAATGGAAAGTGAAATGGAGTCAATAAGGGTCAACAAAGTTTGGGAACTAGTTGACCTGCCCAAAGGGCGTAGAGCCATTGGGAATAAATGGGTACATATGATAAAGCGATCAGCGGATAGGAAACGTATCCAGACTAAGAGTCGGCTGATTACGAAGGGGTTTGCACAACAGGAAGGAATTGACTATCAGGAGTCTTTTCCACCTGCTGTCCGTTTAACGTCTATAAGAATTGTACTTGCTTTTGTAGCATGTATGGACCTTGAATTACATCAAATGGATGTAAAAGACTGCGTTCTTAAATGGTGAACTGAACGAAGAAATCTATATGGTTTCATTGTCCAGGGACCAGAACATAAGGTTTATAAGTTGAAAAGATCAATTTATGGCCTTAAGTAGTCTTCAAGACAATGGTATTTTCGTTTCCATGAAGCGATTATATCAATACAATTTAAGGTGATTAATGCAGACTTGTGTATCTACATTAAGCGTGAAAACGGCAGGAAGTTTGTTATTCTAACGTTATACGTTGACGATATTTGTTAGCAGGAAATGACACTTCCTTACTCAAGAAAGTAAAGACTTAGTTGTCTTCTAACTTTGAGATGAAGGATCTAGGAGAAGCTAATTACATTCTTGAGGTTAAGATCTCAAGAGATCGATCTAAGAGATTATTAGCTCTTTCACAAGAGACGTATATCAATAAGATCTTAGAACGGTTTAGTATGGCTCACTGTGATCCCGATCCAACCCCTATTGCATAAAGTACGGAACTGAATGCTAATATGTGTCCCATGACTCTAGAAGAGACTAAAAGGATGGAGAGAATTCCTTAATGGTGTGCAATTGGTAGCTTGATGTATGCTATGATTTGTACACTACTTGATATAGGTTTTGCGGTAGGTCTCGCAAGCCGTTATCAGGCTAATCCAGGTTTGAAGCATTAGGCAGCAGTGAAAAGGATATTGAGATATTTGAAGGGGACTTCAAATTATTCCCTTTATTACCAAGGAAAGGATCTGCAGTTAAAGGGATACACAGATGCTGATCACGGAACTGATAAAGACGGGAGGTAGTCCACGTCTGGGTATATTTTCATTCTAGGAAATGGTGCAATTTCCTGGTGTAGCAAGAAACAAACTTGAGTGACATTATCGACTACGGAGTCGGTATATGTAGCTACAGTAGCTGCAGTACTAGAAGCTTTTTGGTTCGCTTCATAGATCTTTTGGATCTATTGCCTAAAAGAAAATATACTACTATCTATTCCGACAGCACTGCATCGATAGCTTATTCCAAGAATATTTGTTATCATGGAAAAAGCAAGCATATCGATATAAAATATCATTTTGTTAAAGACAAAATAGCACAGAGAGAAATAAGTTTAGTGCATGTTCCATCTGGTAATATGATTGCAGATTCGTTAACGAAGCCAATAGCTCCAAATGTTTTTAGTAAACACATTTTGGAATTTGGTCTTCGTAGGTTATAGGAACATGTTGTTGTTTTTGAACTGTTATAATAACTTTGGCAAATTCTATTGCAATAGAATGTGAGTTATTTGTTGTGTTCAAATTCATTCACTAATTAAAGCGATACACATAGAGCTATTGAGTACAGTTCAGTATGTTGGCGAAATGTCATCTACTCACATAGATGAATCTTTTACTATGATTGTGTATTCATAGGTAAAAGTGGGAGTGTGAGTTACTCCATATGTGATATTTTGCGTAATATCATCATTTCGTTTATACCGAAAACTGTCCTGTGAAAGGCTTAAATGTGGACTAGAGGTACTGATGCATGAGTTGCATTTAGAGACTGAATGCTTTCGCATAGTGTTTATAAAACATACGTCCTAAGTGGATTAACACTATGGCATATTTTAGTAATATGTGTAAAAGCCGACCAAGGGATGGAAAGAAGAAAATTGATCTCAACTTTCCTAATGTGAGACCCAAATGAAACTATGAGTTTCAAGTTCACCCTTAAAGACTCTTGTAAATAACAAGAAGGGTATGTCTGATGATTAACTTGATTGCAACCCTAAACTAGGCTTCGTTAGCTATGAACGGGCATATAAGGACCAGTCAGATAAGCATTAGACATATGGTGGAAGGTTATTTATAGAGAGGAAGTACATTTTCAGTAACATATCACTTAGTAAACATATAACACTCGAGCTCAATACTTTTTCGTGGAAAAGGTATGCAGTGTATATGAATGTTTTCGTGAGATCAAAAGTGAGTCGAAAACTAGTGATCATGGAAAATGGACTAGGGGGAAGTCACGTTAAGCTAAAGGTGGAAAGATGAAGGAGAGCTTCAAGGTTTAACCGTTACGTTGACTGGTCGCGTGAATTCGCCGAACAAGAACTGAAAGAAGTATGTGTGTTCAATCGCAATGAAAGTGTGTCTTGTCATGTGCGAGTGGGAGATGTTGGTTTTTGGTCCGCCCATGACATTTTGGAATGGCAGGGACTAAACTGTAATTATGTGTAAATTACAGGGACTAAATGTGTAATTTGGTCCGACCCTATATATAGATGGAAGTTGGGATTTCCACTATAAATAGAGAAGAAGTTTCTCTATTTCTTAAAGAGATGGAATTGTAGAGATTCCCATTCTATTCCCGGGGAAAACATCCCTACCGATAAAACACGGATTACTTCTTCGTTCGTCGGAAGAATTCACGGATATAGCCCGTACTCAGTGTATTTATACACTCGTAGGAAAGGCAACTAGAATGATCCGGCTTCTCTCGTAGATCAGATCCATCCCATAAACGAGTTTCCGCTGCATATAAACCGTAAGTCTGTTTATCTATATGTTTATGGTTATCTATGGAATTCTGACTTCAAGAAATTTAATTAATTTATTCGAGATCCCTGTATTTTTCATTTATTTGATAAATTAGTCGAGATTACTTTTTATTTCTTTTTTTTATTTTACACAATTGTTTTTTTTTTTTTTTAGTGTTGGATTTAATTTATTTAAAATAATACATAGGTGACCAATTGTTATATATATAAATATATCTTTTTTTTATTCATCATTATTAATAGAAATAATATGGTATGCAAACGAATAGCATTATGATAAACCACACACTTCAATTAATAGAATAATTAAAATAATAACAATGTGTAATTAGTTAATAGATTATTTAATAGTTGATTGTTTAAAATAAATTTTGAACCCTAAAATAAAAATTCTATATTCTAAAATATAAATTTTAAAGCCTAATTTGTAAATTTTATATTATAAAATATATTATATTGTATAATTTATTAATTTAACATATGATAGGTATATTCTATAATTTCTTAATTTTATTTATACGACGAAGGCTATAAACTATTATTGGAGAGTTGTCTGCTAATAAATTCTTTTTTTCTTTCTTTCTTTGTCAATTAGGTAGTAGCACCGATAACTCCTTTTTAAAAATGGTTAGCATATTTAATTAATTAATATAATATATTATATGTTACTGTATTAGTTAGTTTAGTTAATCAATTAGTTAGTTTAGCATATTAATTTGTCATGTTTTGGTTGGTTACATAGAAAAATAATGTGTCCATATGAAGCAATTATACAATTTCAACTGCTACAGTTTTTACAGTTTTTTTTAGTAAGTGCTCCTTCTAATTTACACTTATATATATATATATATATATATATATATATATATATATATATATATATATATATATATATATATATATATATATATATATACATACATACCATGAGGACAAAATAAAATTAATATATAAACAAAAGATATTTTTATTTTTAAAAAATATTGTTTAGTTGTTTACAATCCAATTTTGTAATGTTCAATAATTTTAGATCACACTTAGTATATATTTTAAAAAAATATTATGGCAACAAATATATAAATTAATTAAATTTGAATGAATTCTGCGAAAGAACAAATAATTAAACTTCTAACTGATTGAAAAATAAATAATTTTTATTCACAAAATAAAAATTAACTCTCTCGATTAATATCTTTAAACAAATTAAAGATAAATAATTAATTTAAAAATATTTTTCACCAAATAAAAATTTAAACATATCAAAGCCGTGCTGTATCATACGTCGAAAACTATTATATTTAGTCTTTTGGAGCAATAATTATATTTAATTTTAATCCCTAATATTTCAAAACTAACTTTTGTAATGATTACTAACGTCGACAAATTTAAATATATTTGATCAGTTTATAATTCATGTAAAATACTTATATTATTCGTAATACATTACACACAGTTTTGCGGAATTTGTGTAGATATTTTCTTTTCCTTAATTTATTATTTCTCTTATTGAAATAATATATATTTTATTAAAAAAATAATTCTATTAAATTTCGATGAAATATTTTTTGTTATGAAATGGAGTACCAAACTTTCTAATTAAATTAGAGGTCATAAGTGTAACTTATTTTATATGTATTTTACAACTTATATCTAAAATAATTATATTTAAAATAATTTAAAAGAATTATATTTAGAATTTTATTTAAAATAATTATAGCTCATATCAGTCACCACATATGCTTATTAGAGATGGCAACAAAGGTACCTATAGGTAATTACACTATTCATCTTATACCTGTTTATGAATATAATTATCCATTTTGTCTAAAGCTGGGAATGCAAACTAGATATACTGAACCTTTGACTATTAAAGAACGAGATTGTATTGGAGTAGAATTTATCTAGATGCGGACCGAGGATTGGAATTGGACTACATCAAGGAGTGGACTAAAAATCCCAGAATTTATTAATATTAAATCATATTTCAATATAAAGAGGTTATTTAATTTTAGTAGTTTTACAATATGTATGAAAAAATAATTATTACCACATAAAATAATTTATAATATTTTTAACCACTAAGTCAACTTAATTTATAATATTTTGATAGATATTATCTGAATTTTTTTTTTTTTTTAGTTAAAATTGTATAAGAAAATATGTGTTTTTTTTTGTGCGTTATTTTATATATTTGGATTGGACCAGACTGAATCTCGGAACTCCAGAATCAGATAGGAACGAAATCAAATCTTTGAATATTTGAACTTAGACTAGACTGAAATTTTTGGGACAACACAATTCTCCAAATGAAATATCATAAAATTTAAAAAACTATCAATAAATAAACCTAGTAACCCACAAATTAACAACAACATAAATTTACATGGCTAGATTCTTAAAGTAACAAACAAAAGTAAAACATTCAATAATAAAATCCTTTATAAAAACATACATAAATTTTATCATTCTTCAATCTCTCCATTTATCGATATGAATTCATTATTATTCAAGAAAATAAAAGATACGAATTAACAAGTAATACCACAATACAATTAAAGAAATAAACAGGTACAGGTATTGGGTACCTTAGGGAATAATCATGATTCCATTCTATACCCATGTCGGGTAATAAATTAAATCTTATTCCCATCTCATACTCATACCAGGTTCGGATAATTCTATTAGAATCGGTAATTGCTGCTTATCTTGAAAATCCATACACAATGCCATATCTAATCCTTATATCTGTAATCAGTGGCGGTGCCAGGATTGGTCCGCTGGGAGGGCAGAATTTGGTTCAAAAAAATTCAGGCCGGTTAAGAAAAATCTCAGGCCAACGATCCAAAATTTCCGATCGATCGACAAACCTGAATGAATTTAATTCAATTCAATAAAAACACAATTAAATTAATCTAAACAACAATTTCATTTAAAACATAGGTCTACTCTAACACAATCAAATTAATCTAAACAATTCAATACAAAAAACATACCAACAATAAATAAAAACACAAATACTATAATCAATTAATCAATTCATAACTAAATTTAAACATATTTTATCAATTCAAACCCAAAAATAACAATGCACAATCAATTTAATTCAAACCCACATTCAAACATAATTCATCAATTTATCAATTCAAACACACATTCAAACCTAATTTATCAATTCAAAACTAAAATTAACAACACAATTTACACAATCAATTTATCAATTAATTCCCCAATTTATCAATTTATCAAATATATCAATTCAAACCCCAATTCAAACCTAATTTATCAAATAACAACACAATTAACATAATCAATTTATTAATTTATCAACTAATACCTCAATTTATTAATCCAAACCTAATTTACACAAATATTTTTCTTTAAAACCTAATTACAATAAAACCTAAATAAATTACAAAAAGCTAACATTTAAAATTAAAACTAACCGGAATAAGAAGGAAGGAGGAAAGGAGGAGAGGAGAGGACAGACGGACAGCGAGCGGCGGCAGGCGGGCTTGAGGAGAAGGGGAGGATTGATGAAGAGAGTGAAAGTGAGGGAGGGTGGGATGGGACGATGATTCTGTCTGTGTCTTTTAATTTTTTTTTTTTTTTCCAAACCAGGACAAAACGACGTCGTTTTGTCCATCAAAAAAATAAAAAAAAAATTAACCCCTGGGTGTTTCGCCCCCTGTATCAGGGGGCAAGAGCAGGGGTGCTGCCCCTACTCTTGGGGGCCGGGGGACCGCCGGAAAGCCCGTCTGTAATTCATATTTTATTAGCTGTACTATTGGTTGGAAGGAACTAATTAGACATTTCTTTTTTATCATAGAAAAGAGTTTACTTAATTGACTATTATTTATTTATTTTTCAAATTTACCACCGATAGTGTGATAGTTGTACATGGACAAGTCATATATACACGTTTTAAATTAGAAAAAGTAGAATTTTTTTTTTTTCTTTTTAGAAGATAGAAAAAATAGAAATTAGCTAGGACAAAAACTGCATTAACTATAACAAGTTTGTTTCATCCACTGGCCCACACAGACAGTTTGCCCCTATGAGTCAATGTGATGTACTTTTCCAATCAATTTCTGTCTACTTCGCTAATGGCATCTTAATTTTATTTCCCCTTATCTTTGAGGTGTCGATTACAAAATTATTTAATAAAAAAAATACAGTAATTTGAGGTGTATATATATATAATCAATTATAAAAACAACTTATGAAAAATAAAGGCCTGAGCATAATCTTGATTTAGAAGTTAAATTTTAAATTTCGAACTATAAAAAAAATTAAATGGATTGTGTTGGAACAAAATTAACCATTTTAGAGGTTGACATATACAGATCAGTACCTGATTCAGTCCGACCTATGAACAAATATAAAAAAGATACTTCACAATAATCAGATATATTAATCTAAGGATGACTAGTTTCATCCATCCTAAAATTAAAATTACAGTTCTAAATCTCTAAACTTAAACTCAAACCATAAACTATATAGTAAAACACACAGTTAAAACTGGTCATTTAGTTATGTCTATTACTCTCTCTATCCCTAAACAATGGTCTAGCTTAACTACTTACGTGGTTTTTTTTTTTTTTTAATATAGTTAGTATAGTTTAGTGATAAATTTTCACACACTACTTGGTGTTTATTTATCTCTCCTTGAACTTTATTCATTGATTTATAATTCCAAGTAGAAATTAATATATATCTCATATCTGCATTATGAAGATATCAATCAGCATTAAATAGGGACATAATCCAATAAAACAATAAAAGAAAGTCAACTATAATTTGGAATGCATAAATAAAAATATTAACAATTTTTTTTTAATTTTTAATTTTTTTTAGAAAATTAAGAATATATATATGCAAAGCTGGTACTAGAAGACAATTACAAGTTGTTTTGATATCCAAGAGTGAAAGATGTTGACACACAAATTGTTTGTATCTCAAGTGGGTAAAGTACAATGTGCTGGATTTTGATTTCTTTGAGTTTATCAATAATTTTCACCGATTTGCAAACATCAATCAGTAAAAAAAGTAATAAAATAAAGGCTTTCTACCAATTATAATATTGAAAGAGATTGAGACATTTGGACCGCAAAACAAACTTCAACTTGTTTAAGGTACATCAAATTTATGACCATGTTGGGTATGTTGGCCTATTCAATCAAAATGATGTCGTATCAAAAATTATTCTTTTTGTTTTTTTTTTTTTAAGAATTTACGGATTATTATATTATTCTTGTAATTATATGAACCATAGTAAAATTTAACAAGACATATCACATGAAAGTACTTTCGTACAATATGCCAAATATTAAAAATCTTTGCCACCAAATTCACTAATTAAACAATAATTGATGTGCTCGATTCCCATAAAAAAAAATCACACTTTATAATGTAGAAGACATATAATGATATAAAATATCAAACTACAACATAGAGTTAAATTCAATACTCAAAATTTTTAATATGTTCATTTTTATAAATGATTAGAAATAATTAATAATAATAATTATTGTTAAATCTTACCAATCAGTTTAAATTTGATGTATCAGGACTTATTAGGCCTAAAGGCCAATAATTCAAATTTTGATGATTCTATTCATTAATGGAATTCAACACGTGATAGAATAAAAATGTATTATACATATTTCAAATCCAAGTATGATCTATGAAACAAGCAAAAAAAAAAAAAGTGACATATAGTACAAGTCAAAGCCATATGTTTCTGGCTCTGCTATTGTGTGACTGATAAACTGAAGAAATTGCTCTTCAATGTGAATCATGAATTAAGCTCATCACACAAATCATCCATCACTTGGTTCCATATTCGTATGTGTCAATGACTGGCCTCTTATGGTGACAAACCAGTGAACCCCACACCTTTTAAACTAAAATTTTACATCATAAACCCTTTGTATAGAATTTGCATAGAAGTCTAGTTTAAACTGTAGTGAAGCCTCCTTGCCACTGAAAGCTTCCTCTATCTAATCATCCACAAAATTCGAGTAACAAAGCAACACATGATCTGATTAATGAATACCATACATGAATGAACTCAAGGCTTTGAAATCTTCACAAGAATCATATGTGAAACTATAAAGGCATTGGTAGCCGATGACATCAACAGAACAGTCAAATTCCACAAGAACACACAATGCCTAGCTTAGGTAAGAAGGATATGAGAAATGTGGGAGCTAAAATACCAATGAATCTCCTGAGCTTTGATAACTGAACCACTCTGGGATTTCACTTCCAGGTAAACCAATAGTAAAACTTGTCTCCATCTGTGTTACAGAACAAAAAATTTGAATATAACTAAAACAGTTGAGAGTGGAAACATGGTCATATTAGCAGGATCAAGTTGACTAATGAATTTTAGGTATCAATTTAGTTCACCACTTGACAAATCTAGTCATTTTCGTTCAAAAATGACACTTGTCAATATATGATTAGTGATTTTTTTTTAACACTTGTTAAATCTAATATTGACATGTCATTTCAGATTGATTTGACAACGAATGCCACATTGAATGGTTAAATTAATACCTAAACTTCAATTTGGAGCAAATTAACCCTTTATCCGAAAAGGAAAACATGTCAAATTGGTCCATAAAGTCTTGAAAATATAGATAGTTAAATGTTCATGAAAATTAGAAAGATAGAGCTTACTATTGGTAAAAGGGCTGTTTCTTCAATTCTCCACCATGCATCTGCCATAATCTTGCGGCGTGCATTGTTGTCCAACTTCACACAATTGCAAAAACTATATACATAACAAGAAGTACTTGCAGGGAAATTGCCTGGATTTGAGAAATATTTGAATGGAATGGATGCAATAGATGCAGCTTGTAGCAAGGCACAATCATTTGCTTGGAGTTCTTCGAGTTGCCATGGAAGCAGTGGCAAACTCTACAGTCTCTTGCAGTGGTTGATTACTAAAATTCGCAGTGATTCTAAGGAGACAATGTCAGTTGGAATTTCTACAATTCCAGTGCCCCCTATAGATAGCTCTGTCAAAGAACTCAAACAATTTAAAGTAGGCAATTTTGACAGTTTCGAGCAGCCATCAAGACAAAGTGTTGTAAGGCCTTTCAACTCACAAATGCTCTCAGGAAGAATATCGAGATCTTCGCATTCTCTCATGCTCAAATATTCGAATGATGAAGAGAAACATGTGACTATTGATGATGGCAATTCTTGTATTCCAGTCTCATCCAATATTATACTTTGAAAATCTGCTATGATATTATCTAGTAGCTTTCACAGATTCTGACAGCCTGTAACATCTAAAGCAATATAATCATTGAGAAAATCGAGAGATGCAGGCCATTCTTTTACCCCGGATGCTCAAAACTGTACATGTAGTACGCTACTCGGAATCTGTGGAAGAATCTTTAGATTCGAGCACCCTGTGATATCTAAGATTTCGAGAGAATCCGAGTTAATGAGGCTCGGAATGCTTCTCAAGTTTTTGCAAAACATCAGAGATAACATTGTAAGATTCTTGAGATTATGAGTAATTATGAGTAGAACGATATATAAGAAGCTTAAATTTTTAACCTGATTTCCATCCCAAAGTTGTATAACGTTGCTTCCGAATATGTTAAGCTCGACCACGTTTTGCATGAAAGAATTGGATGGCAACGACTTGAATGGATAATAGAGCCAACACAGAAAACTTAGTCTGCTGGAAAGACGCGAAGGATGATGTGTTTCAAAGTCCAATGGCAAAAACGGATGATAAATATTTAGCAGTCGTAGCTTTGGCATCCATGATAAGGCTTCAAAACTCAACCGAATGTTTTCAACTTCAGACACATGCAAGACTATGCCTTCGGCCGTTTCGTTCCTCTGAAAAATAAAGAGAAAACAGCAATATCAAAAGCCTATATACAGAGTTTACTTTTTAGTTTTTAAGAATTTATCAAAGTCATAACACTAAACTTTGTTCAAGAAAAAAAATTTTCATGGGACAAGAATTTTAAAATTTGTATTTTAATGAAATTAATATTCAACAAATGAAACACAAGAATCTAAATTCTATTGCAATCTCGGTTCTTACTCTAAATATAGAAATCTTTCCTCTGCCATCTCTGTTCTTTCTCTCTTTCTGACCCACCAACTGAAGACATTGCTCTTCAATATGAACATTTTGCAGAGTGATTAAGCTCATGATTATTTACCCAGCACATTTAATCATAGGATGGGTGACTACTGACATGGTCTCCTAGGATGAAGAACCAAGTGAATCCCACACCTAATGACCTTAAATTTTGCATCGTTCACTCTAAACTGAAACAAGGCTTCCTTGCTGCTGAAAACATCCTGAATCCTAGCCCTTAGAGAATGTAAGTTCCAAAGCAACACGTGATCTGATTCATGAATGCCATTAACGTAAATCTGAGGACTGTTCACAGTGAATTCTATACCAGAATCATCTTTGAAACAGCAACGACATTGAGAGAAAAGGGGATCAGTGACAGCAGCAGAACGCTTGAGTTCTACAACGACGCAAAGTACCAAGCTCAGGTAAGGATGTCCAGAGCAACGTGGGAGCTGAACAACCATTGAATTTCCATAGCTTTGATAGCTGAACCACTCTGGAATTTCACTTCCTGCTAAACCAATAGTAAAACTTGGTTCCATCTATGTTCCAGAAAAGTAAATTTATATTAAATAGCAATTTAGACTCAAATGGGTTTCATAGTAGTCTATAAAGTCTCAAAAAGCTCAATTCAACCATCAACCCATCAACTTATGGCTATTTCACCAGCTCAAATAAAATCAAAAGCTAAATCCCATTTAATCCCTCATGTGTAAACCACATGGCTGATTTAGCTCTTGAAGTTGGAACACAGGTCAATTTGACACTTCAAAATGGAGGAAACTAAGTTGACTTCTTTAGACTTTGTGGTCTAATAATTTGGCAAGGCCACTCTCCAATTCAAGGGCTAAATCAGTATTTAATCTAAAAAGAAAATTCAAAAATAATGTGAAAGGATGGGTCAAACTCAAAGATTACAGAGAGAGAGAGAGAGAGAGAGAGAGAGAGCTTACAATAGGTAAAATGGCAGTTTCTTCAATTCTCCAGCATGCATCTGCATAATCTTGCGGCGTGTAGAGTTGTTCAACTTGATGCAATTGCAAAAATTAAATACGTGATTACCGTTAATTACAGGGAAGTTTCTTGGATTTGAGAAATATACAAGTGAGAGGGATGCAACAGATGCAGCTTGCAGCAAGGTACAATCATTTGCTTGGAGAGTTTCAAGCTGCCAAAGAAGCAGCGGCAAACTTCAGAGTCTCTTGCAATTGCCAAGTACTAATGATCGTAATGATGCTAAAGAGACAATGTCACTTGGGATTAAAATGATATACTCAAACCATTTAAAGGTGGCAATTTTGACAGTCTTAAGCAACCATCCAGATACAATGTGTCAAAGCATTTCAACTCATGAATGCTGTCAGGAAGAATCTCGAGATCTTCACATTCTCGCATACTCAAAAATTTAAGTGATGAAAATAAATATTTGATTGATGATGGCAATTCTTGTATTGCAGTCTTATCCAATCTCATCATTTCAAAATTTCCAGAGATATTAACCTTGCTCAGATTCCAACAGCCTCCAACATCTAGAACAATGTCATTCTTGAGAAAATCAAGAGATGTAGGCCAGTCTTCGACCCCAGATTGGGAAAACTGCAAATGTTCTATGCTTCGCGGAATTTTTGGAAGATTCTTTAGATTCACTCACCCTATTAGACTCAAATTTTGGAGAGAACTTAAGCACATGAGACTTGGAATGCTCCTTAAGTTTTCAAAATGGATCACTCCTAAAAATTTAAGTTTCTTGAGATTTTCAATACATGGTGCAACGCTTCCAAACTTTTGCTGTAACCAAGATTTAACCCCTCTAGTTTTGTTGCTGAAGAGAGATCTGATAACCTCCTTAGGTTAACAGACTGTTGAAGCTTAAATTTCACAATCAATCCTCGGATGGCTGACGGAATCCAAAATAGGAACCTGCTCTTCCATCAGAATATCCTCCGCCACAACAGAATTGAAGGAAGGAGAGTTCGATGGCCACACAGCAGCTTCCTCCATGGGTATGTTATTCACAGCGAGAGGTAGAATTAGGATCCGGGCTCGGGCCTCCTCCTAAATCCACAAGGATATTCCTATCAATACCAGGCTGGTTCTCTTTCCCCGTTGGGCCCACATCACTTTTTTGGCCCACCACAGGGGGTGGCCCCAATCAAATCCATGTGTCCAGAAGATGGCGTTAACAGGTGGCCCTTAGCAACAGGCCCAGGTTCTTCTGTCTTGGACTTTTTCTTCTTCTTATTCTTCTCCTTAGTGAGCCCAATTGAGTCGCTTCCTTTTGAAACCTCTTCCCCTCTAGGATCAATCTGAGAATTTATTCTCCTCTTGTCCTCTTAAGGTTGGTTTATACATATTTCATCAACAATATTGAGAATTTTTTTATCTCGACTTGTTGAGAGAATTCTACTCCCAGGTCCAAACCAACTAACCTTCACCTACACCAAAAGCTTCTAATTGGTTTGGATCACTAATATCGTCAAGAACTACAACCACCTTCATTCTAGTCATTGAATCCTTGATAAAAGTGGGTACTACATGAAGCATTTCTATGTTCATATTTTCATTGCCTAAGAGTTGTGAGAACATTTTTTTTTCTCAAATGAATAAGCCCATTCTTTTCTGATTCTTCTCTAACATTGCGAAGAAAGTAGCAACGCTAAAACTTACTTGATATATGACTATAAATAATTTCCGCAATGGTTGTTTTTCCAACTCCCCCCATCCCCCATAATCCTACAAAACGAACATCCTTTGATCCCATGCTTAAACATGATAAAATTTGCTCAATATGTGAATTGATTCCAACCAATTCACTGGAGATAGTATAGGAGGTAGGATACAGTTTCTGCATAATATACTCTGCAACTTTCTCAATTAGTTCCACTTCGTTGCTGCAAAAGATGCAATGAACATACTACATATAACAAGTTCAAACCACACTTTTAACCCTGGTGGATTTCTTTCAAACAAATATGAAAAAATTAAAAAAAAAACATAAAAATGATTTAAAGGCAATTCAATTAAACCTTTTACATAATTTGTAACTCCCGCAAATTAATTTATTTGCTATAAAAGAAAAAAAAAAAAAGAAAGGAAAAGATGATTAAAATTTTTCATGTTATTTATTTCTGAATAATAAATTTGATAAAAAAAAATAAAGTCGATTTGAATTGAGTGACCTAAGAAGGCGTTATCATCCAGATAAGGAAGATCCCGCAACATTAGATCTTGAGCTCCTGCAGGCGGAATCTCAAAGAAATGGATCCCTAAAGGAAAAGAAGAGGCAAAATTCACCATTGAATCATGGCTGAAAGACTATAACAGTCATTCACATTGCAAACCTTCATTTGCATTACATCGTGCAAGAACTTCCCCCGAATGGAAATTAAAATTATAATAATAATAACAAAGATGAAAAAGAACTTTCATTGATTTTCATAGTTTATAATAAACCATTAGTTTAGTGAGTTATTTCTGTATTACTCGAGTTGTTGATGAAAATTATGTTATACCAGTAGTAATTGAACTGAATGTCTGTCAAGGATTTTATCAAACGGTTGGAGTACATAAAATTCCACCGAAAAATTTAGTTTTTCCAAGATCTAATCAGAGAGATACATTTAACATGACTTTAAAAATAATAAGTTTTTTTTTTTTCATGCTTAATAAAAAGAAATAAGTATCGATCTTACTTAGATTATGATAAGCCCAATTTTAACTTTTCCGTATAAAACAAATTAATTTTTCTCCTATATTATAAAAAATTATAGCTCAATTTTATTCTGTTTTCATGAAATTGAAAAACCAAGGGATAAAGTTGGCAATTATTCCCCAACAAAAATCTCATTATGCTCTTATGCAACAAATTTTATTACTTGTAATCTTTAAAGCAAGAATTTGATTTAATAGAATTTTCCTTCTTTTTTTTATTAATATGAAATCTCATTACATTAATTCATCAATTAACAATTAGAATTGGCATCTTAAGCTTGAATAAAAATTTAAGGAAACATTTGTGGTTGGGGTGGCGGATCATGAATTCCATAATATTTTTAGAATGATTGAAACATTTCATGGAAATCTTGCCTGAAACATGATAGTTATTAATTAAATAATTAATTAATTTCTAAGATAGTTATTTTCAAAAGTAAATAATTAATTTCTTTCATTTTATTCTTTTCCATATAAGAAATTTGACAAAAAAAACATAATCCTATTGAATCAGAATGAACTGAGTTCTTCTAAAATCCATCAAAACAACAGAGATCATTAATATTTTTTTAAGAATTCTTGCACTTGGACATATTGCACAATATAATCAGAAGGATAAATGGGATAAGGAATTACCTGTAATTCTTCACAGACACCAAACAACGGCTGCAAAATGAGATAATAGAAAACGTAATTATTACTTATAAAGGCAAAGTAATTTTGGAACTTTCCGTTAATTATAATAAGCCATGATATGAATCATTGATTGTTGTTGGAAAATGTTAAAGCAAGTCAACACTCTGCATTTTCCTTTTTCCTTTGGTCTATCTCTCCTACTGATCATCAATTATACAAGCTGATGATATGATTCATTTATGTTTCAAAACCACCCACTGAACCCCACACCTCTTTACCCTCACTTGTGGTCCAAAACTTCCTTCTAACTTCAACTGAAATTGAAATGATTCCTCCTTTCCACTGAAAACTTCATCAATCATTCCCGATTGATCATTCGAGTACCACAAAAACACATGATCTCCATCATAGAATCTACTAATATCATCGTATGCGTATGGCCAAATGAACTCCCTGAATTGTTCAACAAAATCATATATCGGTTCCCAATCAGAATCGAAGTCAAGACAACCGTCCAGGGCAGGGGGGGCATCAGCATGATGGAATTCTACAGCAACACAAAATGCCAAGGTGAGGTAAGAAGGATAAGAGAAATGTGGGAACTTAACAACCACTGAATTTCCTTCGTTTTGATATTTGAACCACTCTGGTATTTCAGTTCCAGGTATAACCATTTTAAAACTTGTCTCCACCTGTGTTATAGAAAACAAAACATTATAAATTAATTACCATAAAGAGGTTAAACAGAAAAATTAGGAAAAGGCGTGGAGCTTACTTACATTGCGTGGTAAAATGGTCATTTCTTCAACTCTCCAGCATGCATTTGCCATAATCTTGCGGCGAGCATTGTTGTCCAAGTTGACGCAGTTTGAAAAATTAAATTCATAATCACCTGTAATTGCAGGGAAGTTGGTTGGATTTGAGAGATATATGAGTGCGATGGATGCAATTGATGCAACTTGCAGCATCCTACAACCACCTGCTTCGAGAGTTTTGAGTTGCCAGGGAAGCAATGGCAAACTTCGCAGTCTCTTGCAGTTGTCAACACTTAAAAAGTTTAGTGATGGTAAAGAGACAATGTCAGTTGGGATTTCCATAATTCCACTGCGGCTAAGAGCTAGCCATTGCAAAGAAGTCAAACCATTCAAAGGAGGCAATTTTGACAGTTTTGAGCAACCAGTGAGACACAATGATTGAAGGCATTTCAACTCACACATGCTGTCTGGAAGAATCTCGAGATCTTTGCAGGAATACATAGACAAACGAACAAGTGACGAAGAGAAACATCTTATTGATGATGGCAATTCTCTTATTGGATTATTATTTAAATTTATTGTTTGAAAACTTCGAATACATGGAGGACTGTTAAGGACATGAAGAGAAAAAGTGATGCAGCGGATAAACAATCGAATTCCGTTGATCGCGCACGATACCGGAAACGATTCTTCTAACCCTAGAATTTACGAAAATTCAAAGAGATAGGAAAACAACACAAAATTTCGAATTCAACAAAACTGTATAATTCTTGTTTTACACGCCTTTAAATAGTATCTAGCAACTAGGGTTAAAATTTGAGAAACAACAGAATAAAGGAAAAACTTTTACAATTTTGCAATTAGGTCCCTAAAAATATAAAAACGCGAAATTGAAGGACTAAATGGTGTTTTTTCGCCAAAAAACGATGGGGCCCACCACTTAGTGGTGGGTTCTGTTCACCAGCCCGATTCCCAAGAAAATTCACTAATTTTGGGCCCAAATCGGATACTTTCAAAATTTCAGTTTTCACCGCTTCGTTGATTTTTTTCCGCCTTCGACTTTCTCTAAATAGGTCAGCGCCAATTCCTCTACGCCATCATTCTGCCCGGGTTGGAAAGAATTCGCCCTCGAATTTTCATCCTCAAAAGAATCACTGACATATGGCAGAAGGTGCTTCACATTAAAGACGTCATGTGTACGAATCGAACTCGGCAACTTCAAACGGTAGGCATTGGAATTAATTTTGGCAATGATCTCTACAGGCCCAATCTTCCGAGCAGAGAGCTTGTTGTATTCTCCAACAGAAAAGCGATCCTTGGTTAGCACGGCCCAAACAAAGTCCCCCACTTCAAACTCCACATGTCGCCTTTTCTTGTCCGCAGTCTTCTTATACTTGGCAGCCGAGGCCCGCAAATTGTTGCGCACTGCTTCGTGGACCTCCTGCAAACTACCAACAAAATCCTCCGCCTTGCCATGAAGCTTCGTCTGAGAAGGCAAAGGCAACAGGTCCAGCGGCCCCTTGGGAATAACCGAGTAAACCACTGCAAATGGACTGAACCCCGTGCTCCGGTTCACTGCATGATTGTAAGCAAACTCCGCTAGACACAGCTTCAAATCCCAACTCTTCACATGTTCACCAACCAAGCTGCGTAACAGATTGCCCAAGGAACGGTTCACCACTTCAGTTTGCCCATCCGTTTGAGGATGATATGCACTGCTAAAGTTCAGCTGTGTGTTCACCATCTTCCACAAACTCCGCCAAAAGTGACTCAAAAACCGCGTGTCCCGATCAGAAACAATGGACTCAGGCAGCCCATGCAACTTATACACCTCACGAAAGAACAACTGCGCCACTTTAACTGTATCCGTCGTCTTTTTACACGGAATAAAATGCACCATCTTAGAGAACCTGTCCACCACCACAAAAATTGAGTCGTTACCACGCTGAGTACGCGGCAAGCCCAATACAAAATCCATACTAATATCCACCCATGGCTGTGACGGTACTGGTAATGGCATATATAATCCGGCGTTTGTGGCTGTGCCCTTGGAAATCTGACAAACCCGGCAACGCTGCACAAACTTCTCCACTTCTTTGCGCATGGAAGGCCAAAAATAGCTAGATTGCACCAACTGCAATGTTCTGTCCCGTCCAACATGACCTTCATTGTGTAGCTCCTGTATAATCTGTAGCCTCAAACTGCAATCAGGAATACACAACCTATTGCCCTTGAACAGAAACCCATCCTGTAGATGGAAATCCGTCCGTGCTCCTGCTTTAATTTTGTTTAAGACAGCAACAAAGTACGGGTCAGAATCAAACAACTCAGAAAAATTTTCAAATCCCGGTACCTGGACTGTCATGCGAGCCAGCAAGGTCTTTCTCCTGCTCAACGCATCAGCCACCTTATTTGCCACCCCAGACTTGTGCTTGACTACAAATGTGAACTGCTGCAAATAGGCAACCCAACTAGCATGCCTTGCGGAAACCTTATCCTGGCTGTGCAAATGTTTGAGCGCTTCATGATCAGTGTACAAGATGAACTCCCTCTGGAACAGATAATGTCTCCAATGCTTAACAGCCTGCACAACTGCATAAAATTCTACATCATAAGTGCTGTAATTCAACTTTGCTCCGGACAGTTTCTCACTGAAATAGGCTATTGGTTTTCCGCTTTGACTTAGCACTGCTCCAATCCCCAATTTCGAAGCATCAGAATGCAGCTCAAAAGGCTGCTGGAAATCCGGCAAAACCAGTATAAGGGCGGTAGTCAGCCGATGTTTAATAAGTTCAAACACTTCCTCCGCTGCCTCCGACCATTCGAACTTCCCTGTCTGCTTCATACAGTCTGTGATAGGTGCCATGATAGTGCTAAAATGGGGAATGAAACGCCTATAAAAAGATGCCAAGCCATGAAAGCTACGAACTTCAGTGATTGTGCCGGGTCTAGGCCACTGCTGAACAGCTCGCACTTTCGCCTCATCAACCTGCAATCCCTTGTCCGATACCACATATCCCAGAAACAGAACACTGCTAGACAAGAAAATACACTTTTTCGAGGCAGCAAACAAACGCTCTTTTCTCAACACCTCAAGCACAGCTCTCAAATGGCCCAAATGTTCAGCCTCATTAGCACTATAAATTAATATATCATCAAAATAAACCACTACGAACTTACCAATGAAAGGCCTCAACACTTGGTTCATGACTCTCATAAAGGTGCTAGGAGCATTCGAAAGCCCGAAGGGCATAACTAACCATTCATAAAGCCCTTCTCTCGTCTTGAATGCAGTTTTCCACTCATCTCCCGGACGAATCCATATGTGGTAGTAACCACTCTTCAAATCCAGCTTGCTAAACACAGTGGCACCACTTAATTGATCAAGTAAATCATCCAGCCTAGGGATAGGAAATCGATACCTGACTGTGATTTTGTTGATGGCACGGCTGTCGACACACATCCGCCACGATCCATCCTTTTTCGGGATCAATAATGCAGGTACAGCACAGGGACTGAGACTCTCCCGGATGTATCCCTTGGCCAATAACTCCTCAACCTGTCTCCGCAACTCCTCATGTTCAACCGGGCTCATTCGGTAATGGGGCCGATTTGGAAGAACTGCTCCAGGCTCCAAGTCAATCTGATGTTGTATATCTCGCAACGGTGGCAAACCATCAGGTAAATCTTCAGGAAACAGATCTGCAAACTCCTGCAACAGGGGCTGTACTGCTTCAGGAACCTGATGCTCCTCTGCCACTGTTTTTCCCACCAAGGCAAAAACAATATCCGAATCCTGCAACTCTTCATCAAACTGAGCCAATATCAATAAACTTCCAGCCTCCTTACTGGTCTCTTTCCGAGGAACCAGCACGATCTTCACACCCTCAAACACGAAACTGTAGGTGTTCTTCTTCCCATCATGATGAACATCTCTGTCATACTGCCATGGACGTCCCAACAACAAGTGACACGCGTCCATCTCCACAATATCACACCAGACCTCATCCTTATACTTACTGCCCATTGAAAAAGGAACCAACACCCTTTGTGAAACTGTCAACTCACCTCCTTGTTTCAACCAAGACAGTTTATACGGTTTAGGGTGCTTTTCAGTCGGAAGCCCTAACTTCTTCACAGCTTCAGCTGCCATTATATTTTCACAACAACCAGAATCAATGATAAATTTACATATTTTACCTTTGATGGTGCAAGTAGACTGGAATATGTTTTGCCTCAGCCAATTCTCCTCGACTACTCGAGGGGCCAGACACGACCTCCTCACCACCAGTACAGGGCGTACATCCCCCCCCACAATCTCTTCTTCGTACTCCTCTTCTTCAAAAATTGGCTTGCCTTCATCTTCATCATCATGACCCTCTTCTTCAGCCACATCAGCAAACATGGCTCGTTTTCCTGCTTTCTTACATTCAGACTGACGATGCCCAATCTCGCCACACGCAAAACACTTCATACCACTACTCTGTCCTACCCTTCTGTTGTTATTGTTGGCCGTTACAGGTGTGGGATTTGGTGTAATTGCTGTTGTTGACCCTGAAGGTCGGGGTACTGTCACTGAAGTACGGGGTAACCCACTACTGATGAAACCCGTAGGGCTCGTTCTCCTCTCCATCCGTACTGCCCTTTGATGCGCCTCTGAAACAGTCAGGGGATCAAAATCGTTGACTGATTCCCGGAGCTGCTCCCTTAGGCCTCCAATATATCGCGACACCAACTGTTCCTCCGTTTCTTGGATATCGTTCCGGGCTATTAATTGGTAGAAATCGGTGGTATACTCTTCGGCTGTTCGACTCCCTTGCATCAGATTTTGCAACCGTTGATACATCAATCGCTGGTAGTTATAGGGTAAGAAATTCGACCTCATATGTTTCTTCAACTTCTCCCAAGTCGAAACCTTAGACTTTCCCATCCGTTGCCTGGTCAGCTTCAACTGCTGGCACCAAGCCATCGCTCTCCCCCGTAATCTGGTCGCAACCAGCGGGACTCGTCTGTTCTCAGGTACACCCTTGAACTCTAAAACTTCCTCAACAGTCGCAAGCCAATCTAGGAATTCCTCCGGTTGAAGGGTACCATGGAATTCAGGGATTTCAGTCCGCAATCCACTCTCCCAACGTCGGTCTTCGCCTGCCACACGACGCCTAATAGGAGCCTATTCGCCATCTGAATCCTCTTCCTCGTCCTCTTCGTCTCTATCGAACAGGTTTTCCAGATTTGCTCGTCTCCTATGGGGCTGATTAACCCTAACTTGGGCCGCAATCAACTCTCCCATTCTCTCAGTCAATAGATTGACAGCTGCTTGGATTTGCTGTCCGATCGCTTGATTGAGGCGTTGCTCAATCCGTCGTTCCAGGTCCTCTTCCCCTGCGATGTCACCGACTCATCTCTCTCTTCCTCGAGGCATGATGACGCAAGGTTAGGCTCTGATACCAACTGATGCAGCGGATAAACAATCGAATTCCGTTGATCGCGTACGATACCGGAAACGATTCTTCTAACCCTAGAATTTACGAAAATTCAAAGAGATAGGAAAACAACACAAAATTTTGAATTCAACAAAACTGCATAATTCTTGTTTTACACGCCTTTAAATAGCATCTAGCAACTAGGGTTAAAATTTGAGAAACAACAGAATAAAGGAAAAACTTTTACAATTTTGCAATTAGGTCCCTAAAAATATAAAAACGCAAAATTGAAGAACTAAATGGCATTTTTTCGCCAAAAAACGATGGGGCCCACCCGTGGTGGGTTCTGTTCACCAGCTCGATTCCCAAGAAAATCCACTAATTTTGGGCCCAAATCGGATACTTTCAAAATTTCAGTTTTCACCGCTTCGTTGATTTTTTTCCGTCTTCGACTTTCTCTAAATAGGTTAGTGCCAATTCCTCTACGCCATAAAAAAGGCCACTCTTCCACCCCACATGAAGAATATTCGAAACATTTTATGCTGCTCGGAAGCTCTGGAAGAAGCTTTAAATTGGAGCATCCTATGAGTTCAAACGCACAAAGAGAATTTGCATGAACAAGGCTTGGAATGCTTCTCAAGTTTTTGCAGTAATTCACAGATAAAGTTATAAGATTCCTGAAAGTTCCAATACATGGAGGCAGCACTTCCAAACTTTTGCAGCCCGTAAGATGTATATCTTCCAGTTTAGTTGCTGAAGAGAGATCTGGTAGCCTCTTTAAGTGATAGGAATGTTCAAGATTAAGGATTTTTAAGTTTGGAAGACACTGCAAAGTAATCGAAAGCTCATATTTAAACAAAAAATATTTCTAAAATATAATAATTCAAATAGTTTTGTGAGGAAAAACAGGCGGTGGAACAAAGTGTTTATTTTGAGAAAATAGAACCACAACAAAAATAAAAAAAGAATAATAGATAAATGATATACATGATTGACATCAAAACTTAATTCCAAAATTTTCAGAATACTAGGGTCCGGGAATTGATTTAATTTATCCAATTCCATTTCACATTCCTGCGGTGTCCTTTTACATAAATGGGAACCCAACACTTTAAGAGCCAATGGAAGGCCTTGAGCATAATGTAGTACCCTTGCCGACAACTCCATGTAATCCTCTGGGGGATCCTTTTGCTTGAAAGCTTTCATACTCAAGAGCTCAAGAGCATTACTTTCGTCTAATCCCTCAACCTTATATATATAGATTTCACCAACATTATTGAAGACTTCTTTATCCCTGCTTGTCAAGATGATTCTACTCCCAGGACCGAACCAACCCTCACCCACACATAAAGCTTCTAATTGTTCTGGATTACTAACATCATCAAGAACCACAACCACCTTAATTCTACTCAATGAATCCGAACCACAACCACCTTAATTCTACTCAATGAATCCTTGATATAAGTGGGTATTGCATGAAGCATTTCTATGTTCGTACTTTCAATCCGTAAGAGCTGAGAGAGAAACTTTTTTTTCAAACAAAGAAGACCATTCTTTTCTGATTCTTCCCTAACGCTGTGAAAGAAGTAGTAGCGGTCAAATTGATAAGATATTCGACCATAAAGAATTTCGGCAATGGTTGTTTTGCCAATGCCTCCCATGCCCCATAATCCTACAAAACGAATCCCTTGATCCCATGCTTAAACATGGGAGAATCCTCTCAATGTGTGAATCCATCCCAACCAACCCCTTTGAAGTAGTAAAGGGGTTGGGATAAAGTCTGTGAACAATATCCTCCACAATTTTTCCAATGAATTCCACCTCATTTCTACAAAAGAAATGATGAACACATACCATGTAATGAGTTCAATTGAATTCTTTTAAAATTCAGATAACAAAAATGAAATGTTTAAAAGATCTGTAGATCAGATTTTTAGGAAAAGGTTACCTATAATTTCTGGAATCCCAACCAGATATATCGGCTGCTTCTTCCAAAGCAGAGCACCATTTCTGGATCCTGTCTTTGCAGTTGCCCAATCGCTCCTTCTCTTTCTCGAATGCTTCTCCAAATTTTCCAGTGAGATCACTGACATCTGAGGGATTAACATCATAGAAAATTGGTACCGCCGTTTGGCCTCTTTTTGCACACTCCATTATCTTCACCAGCTCATCTAGACACCACGGAAAGGATGCATAGTTTTCTGAGAAAATGATGACAGAAATCTTTGATTCTTCAATTATTCTCAAGAGAGTAGGAGAGATCTCTTCTCCTCTGTGAAGATCAGTATCATCTATGAATGTGTGGATATGTTTTCGACGCAAAGCAGCATAGAGATGACTGGTAAAATTATAGCGAGTATCAAAGCTAATTTTAGTGAGACTGGTTGAAGATGAAGAAGCCATTTTCAGAAGAGGAGAAAAACAGAGAGGAAGTTAGAGAAAGCTCAGATGGAAAAATGAAGCGGTAAAGCTAAGTACTCATAAACAAAATAGCTTCAAGGAAATTTCCATGAAATTGCAAGCAATTAAAGAGACACTGCTTGTGGTAGGGACACAACTTTTGAAACTGCAGCAAAAGTCAAAAGAAAAATAGCTTCTTTTACGAAGTTTGGATGAAATTTTAATAAAATGTTATTGCAGCAAATTTTACTTCTGATATTTATTAAATTATATACAAACACAGCAAAAGTGTAAAGAATTAGATAGTTGAAGTTGTAAATCATATTGTTAATTCAGAACTTGGCAATTTTCTGGTTTTTGTTTATCTCATGTAGTTTAGCTATTTAAGTAGAATATCAATATTGAGAAAAAATTTTCCATTGTGATATAGGTTGTTAATTAAATTGGTTCAATTGATTTAAAAAAAAAAAAAAAAAAAAAACTCTTACTCTTTTTAGGTGTAATATCTGGGGAGAGATGTCCTTATTGTCTTTTCGTAGCCAGAAGTGTTAGTCTAATTGAGTTTGTTTAATTTCAATTTTCGTATTATTCTACCAAGTTATGATCTTTTCTTTTAGGCTTATTGTTAAAATTTAGATTAATTTGTTTACGCATACTGGTCAAGCAAAATAATTAGACTGAAAAACTTTAATAAATCCGGTCAGTTATTTCAATTAGAATCAGTTTTTAGTATCAAAGACTCATAATATAAAATTCCTCCTTGCCCAATTACAACAATAATTATTATTATTATTATCACAATTTCCGTCGTCTTCTTCATTTTTTTCTATATCAAATCTAACAATGATTGAATGTGGAAACAACCACTAACAGCTCTCTAATTTGTAGTAATACTAATACCACAAGTCAATTTCCAAGTGCTGCCCATTATTGTGTCGAAAGGAGGGCCAAAAGTCATGTTTTTATTATTTTATTATTTTTCTTTTTATATTAACGTTTTACTCAATATATTAATATTTTAAAGGGTAAATGATTTAACTGACTCCAAGTCAAGTGAAGTCAATGTCAAAAGAGGGGGCCCGAAATCATGTTTTTATTATTTTATTATTTTTCTTTTAGTTAATATATTATTATTTTAAAGGGTAAATAATTTAATTGACTCAAGTCAAGTCAAGTCAATGTCTCCCATTGCAGAGTAGTACTACTAAACACGTGATTTGCTTTCTAATATCTAGGGGTGAGCATCGGTCGGTTCGGTTACCGGACCAAACCGAATTTTTGGTTAACCGAATCGAATTATCAGTAATAATTAGAACCGAACCAAACCAAACTAGGATAAAAATTGAACCGAACAGAATCGAAATTTTTTGGTTCGGTTCGGTTATTACAGAAATTTGGTATTTTTCCAAAAAAATAAATAAAAAAAAATATTTGAAATGATTTTTAGGGCAATTAATTGAACCATTATATATTATTTTTGTAATTAATTGTTATTTAGTCATTTTATATTTTTTAATGAAATATAAAATTCAATTAAGTAAATTAGAATATTACAAACCTAATATATATATATATAATAATTCGGTTCGGTTTCGGTTAAACCGAATTTTTTTACGGAAAAACCGAACCGAACCGAATAACCAAATATATATATAATTGTTACCAAACCAAACCAAAAAAAATTCGGTAACCAAACCGAAATTTTTTTTCGGTTTGGTTCGGTATTGGTATTCGGTTAATCCGGATAGTGCTCACCCCTACTAATATCTCATCACCGAAATAATAGCTTTTGTAGTTTTTATATATTATTACTGACAACATTTGTAGGTTGATTATTTATTTTACCAACATTTAGCTTTTATAGCTGTGTAAGTTGAATTGGGCTTGAAGATTACCCAATTCATTAGTATAAAAAAAATAAAAAAAATAAAAAAAAAAGTAAAACGACTGTCCTTAAAATTTTCATAATTAAACTGTAATAAAATTGAATAAAACTAATTATAATATTAATAATACATGGAAATTTAAAGTTAAGAAAATTAGTTGTAAAGGATTTCAAGGCTTACATGAATTAAAGCAAAGATAGCATGAAAGTAGGATTTCATTTCTTTTTTTAACTTAAAAAGAAGTCTATTGAAATTTATGATTAAATTCAATAAACATCTATATTTTCTAAGAAATTAAAAGCACGCATATTGGAATTAATCTGAAACCTGTCAGGAATATCCCTTTATTAGTGAAATAATTAATGTTGTTGTGATTTCTTATGTAAAAATTTTCACAATCATACGGTGGAAATTAAAGATGTGGGTTTAGTTGATTTTGTTGCTATCACCATTTTCCAAGTATAGAGTTGGCAGTCTAAGTGCGGAAAATTTTGCATTAAGAAATCATTGGGCCACTTCTTGGATATTCTATATAATAAAAGCAATTTTGAGACTTAACAATCAGTTTAAGCCTTCGAGATAAATGCTACCATAGTACTGGAGCTTTTTAGAATAATCGGTCAGGAGTTTGAATTTTGATAATTTTATTAGTTGATGAAATTTCAACACATGTGACTCTGTATTTTTATTCTTCGATGAAAATGAAATTGAATATATATTATATGTTGAAAACTATTATATTTAATCTTTAGGAGCAATAATTATATTAATTTTAACCCCTGCTATTTCAAAACTTACTTTTGTAATGATTACTAACCCCGACAACTTTAAACATATTTGATTAGTTTATAATTAATTTAAAATACTTATATTATTTGTAATACAATTTTACTTCTACTACATACTGGTTTACGGAATTTGTATGGATATTTTTTCTTTTTTCTTTTTTTTTTTATATATTATTTCTTTTATTGAAATAGTATATATTTTATTAAAAAAATAATTCTATTAAATTTCGATGAAATATTTTTCGTTATGAAATGGAGTACCAAACGTTCTAATTAAATTAGAGCACATAGGTGTACTTATTTTATATGTATTTTACAAGTTATATTGGTACATAATTATATAATATAAAATTCATTTAAATGTATTTTGAGAATTTTATTTAAAATAATTATAGCTCACATCAATCACCAAATATGCTTATTAGAGATGTCGACAAGGGTACCCACATGTAATGATACTGATATAACTCTGATCTAAGGATAAAAAAAAATCCTAATGCACGTTTTAATTAATTTTAAATATTAATTAAAATTATTAGGGTAATGGTTATTTTTTAGTCAACCTAATCCTCCACTCCTTGAAAGTTACCAGGAACGTGGGTCATGATCTCCTCAGAGCAACTACCCTTACAATAGCTATAAATAGCCATTCCAAAAGAGAGAGAAAGGGTTCTGATCACTAGTTATAATCACTAATTTTGACATCGGAGTGTCTGGGGGAAGAAACCCTTCCCTCGCTGTAACAGGTACCACCCTGAAGAATCCTACCGTTTCAATTGTCTTCATACCCAACCCGATTTTGGCGATCGATCTCTCCTTCAATAAATACACTGTTGGATCAATACTACAACAGATACTATTCATCTCATACCTGTTTATGACTATAATTATCCATTCTGTCTAGGGCTAGGAATGCAAACTAGATATACTGAACCATTGACTTTTAAAGAATGAGATTGTATTGGAATGGAATTTATCTAGATGCGGATCGAGGATTGGAATTGAACTGCATCGAGGAAATAAAGGATACAAATTAACAAGTAATGTCATAATACAACTTAAGAAATAAACAGGTACAGGTAGTTGGTACCTTAGGAAATAATCATGATTCCATTCTGTACCCATGACAGGTAATAAATTAAATCTCATTCCCATCTCATACTCATATCGGATTCGGATAATCCTATTCGAATTGGGAATTGCTGATTACCAGAAAATCCATACACATTGCCATATCTAATCCTTGTAGCTATAATTCGTATTTTATTAGCTGTACTATTAGTTGGAAGCGACTAATGAGACATTTCTATTTTATTAGTAATCTTATCGTCGAAAAAAGTTTACTTAATTGCCTATTATTTATTTTTTTTTCAAATTTATAACCGATAGTGTGATAGTTGTACTTGGACAAGTCATATATACCATGGTTTTCAGACCCGGACCGGTCATCGAACCGGTGAAGGGATGGATTCATGGGTTTTGGAAAAAACCGGAATCGAACCAGATTTAATAAATATATTAAAATATTAAAATATTTTTATTTTTATATTTATAATTTATGAAAATTTGAACATTTTTATTATAATTCTTTAAGTTTAAACATTTCAAACACAACATAGTAATTAAAAAAACTCAATTTATGAAATATAGTTTTTATAGTTATAATTAAATGTCAATTTAATTTAAAAATACAAACTATATTTTATTTTAATTAAAAATACCTCAAAATAATAAATTAAATTTTATATTCAAATAATTAAAAAAAAAAAGTCTGATCGAACCGGAAAATCGACCCGGTTCACGGTTTTTCGGTTCGACCTGACGGTCCGACCGGATGTTGACCGGTCGTAGACCAAAGTGAAAACCTGATAGAACTGACCGGTCTGATCTCTGGTTCTGGTCGAATCTGGTCCGGTCCGGTTTTCACAACTATGATATATACACACGTTTTAAATTAGAAAAAGTAGATTTTTTTCTTTTTCTTTTTATAAGTTAATTTTTTATAAGGATGATTCATTTATATAATTCTAGTTTCGTCCATTCTAAAATTAAAATTACGGTTCTAAATTTCTAGACTTAAACTCAAACCATAAACTACAGTAAAATATATAATTAAAATTGATCATTTAGTTATGTTTGATATTGTCTCTATCCCTAAATGATGGTCTAACTTAACTTCTTATGTGGTTTTTTTTTTTAAATATAGTTAATATAGTTTAATGGTAAATTTTTGAGTTTATCAATAATTTTCGCCAATTTGCAAACATCAATCAATAAAAAAAAGTAATAAAATAAAGGCTTTCTACCGATTGTAATATTGAAAGAGATTCAGACATTTGTGAACGCAAAACAAACTTCAACTTGTTTAAGGTACATCAAATTTATGACCATGTTGGGTATGTTGGCCTATTCAATCAAAATGATGTATATTTTTATTTATTTATTTATTTTTAAGAATTTACGAATTATTATATTATCCTTGTAATTATGTTAACCATAGTGAAATTTGACAAGACATATCACATGAAAGTTACTTTTGAAATATACCAAAATATTAAAAATCTTTGCCACCAAATTCACTAATTAAACAATAATTGACGTGTTCGATTCCCATCACTAAAAAAAAATACATATATATATATATTCCACTGTATCATGTCAAAGATATATAATGATATAAAATATCAAACTACAACATAGAGTTAAATAATACTCAAAATTTTTAATATGTTCATTTTTATAAATGAATAGAAATAATTAATAATAAAAATTATCGTTAAATCTTACCAATCAGCTTAAGTTTGATGTATCAAGACCTATCAGGCCTAAAACCAATAATTCAATTTTGACGATTTTATTCATTAATTGGAATCCAACACGAGATAGAATAAAAATGTATTATACATGTTTCAAGAAATCCAAGTATGATCTATGAAACAAGCCAAAAAAAAAAAGTGACATATAGTACAAATCAAAGCCAAGAATCCGGAATTCCATTAGAACTTTAATTCTTGCTCTAAATTCAAAAACTTCAAATCTTTTCTCTCTATGGTGATGGAACTTTAAAATAACAACTACTACTTTAACTTTCGGCTTTACCTCAGCTCTCTCTCTCTTTCTTTCTAACCAATTAGCAGCGGTTCTTGGGGTATCAAGGAAGGATCCAAGGGCATCCGGGGTATTCCCTAGTCTTGGATTTGTCGCTCCTTCAGCACTTCTAGCCATAGCTACTTTAATAATCCTTCACGCCTCATCGTCTTTAGTATTCTTAAAATTTTCGTTCTGGCTCTGCTATTGTGTGACCGATAAACTGAAGAAATTGCTCTTCAATGTGAATCATGAATTAAGTCATCACACAAATCATCCATCACTTGGTTCCATATTCATATGTGTCAATGACTGGCCTCTTATGGTGAACAAACCAGTGAACCCCACACCTTTTAAACTTGAATTTTACATCATAAACCCTTTGCATAGAATTTGCATAGAAGTGTAGTTAAACTGTAGTGAAGCCTCCTTGCCACTGAAAACTTCCTCTATCCGATCATCCACAGAATTCGAGTAACAAAGCAACACATGATCTGATTGATGAATACCATAATGAACGAAATCAAGGTTTTGAAATCTTCACAAGAATCATATGTGAAACTATAAAGGCATTGGTAACCGGTGACATCAACAGAACAGTCAAATTCCACAAGAGCACACAATGCTAAGCTTAGGTAAGAAGGATATGAGAAATGTGGGAGCTGAAATACCAATGAATCTCTTGAGCTTTGATAGCTGAACCACTCTGGGATTCCACTTCCAGGGAAACCAATAGTAAAACTTGTCTCCATCTGTGTTACAAAACAAAAAAATCAAAATAAATAAAACAGTTGAGAGTGGAAACATGGTCATATTAGCAGGTCAAGTTGACTAATGAATTTTAGGTATCAATTTAGTTCACCAATTGACAAATTTAGTCATATTCGTCCAAAAATGACACTTGTCAATATATGATTAGTGATTTTGTTAACACGTGTTAAATCTAATACTGACATGTCATTTTAGACTGATTTGACAACAAACGCCGCATTAAATGGTTAAATTAATACCTAAACTTCAACTTGGAGCAAATTAACCCTTTATCCGAAAAAGAAAACATGTCAAATTGGTCCATAAAGTCTTGAAAGTATAAATAGTTAAATGTTCGTGATAAATTAGAAAGATAGAGCTTACTATTGGTAAAAGGGCTGTTTCTTCAATTCTCCACCATGCATCTGCTGTAATCTTACGGCGTGCATTGTTGTCCAACTTCACACAATTGCAAAAACTATATACATAACAAGAAGTACTTGCAGGGAAATTGCCTGGATTTGAGAAATATTTGAATGGAATGGATGCAATAGATGCAGCTTGCAGCAAGGCATAATCATTTGCTTGGAGTTCTTTGAGTTGCCATGGAAGTAGTGGCAAACTTTACAGTCTGTTGCAGTGGTTGATTGCTAAAATTTGCAGTGATTCTAAGGAGACAATGTCAGTTGGAATTTCTACAATTCCAGTGCCTCCTAGAGATAGCTCTATCAAAGAACTCAAACCATTTAAAGGAGGCAATTTTGACAGTTTCGAGCAGCCATCAAGATAAAGTTTTGTAAGGCCTTTCAACTCACAAATGCTCTCAGGAAGAAGCTCGGGATCTTCACATTCTTTCATGCTCAAATATTCAAGTGATGAAGAGAAACATGTGACTATTGATGATGGCAATTCTTGTATTTAATAGATTGGTGAAAACCCTTGAATTGTATTGCTGTATAAACATGTTATATAGTTACAAAGGATGGGGAGATAATTACATAAGGCCCCAAGAGAGTGTACATAATATACTTAGTAGTCCCTAGAGTATAACTTCTAACACACCCCCTCAAGTTGAGCAGGGTGAGCAACAATGCTCAACTTGTCTCGAAGAAAATGAAGCCACTTCTTGGATAGAGCCTTGGTGAGAACATCGGCCACCTGTTCCTCTGTGGGAAAATAGCGAACATAAAGGGAGTGATTGGCCACTCGTTCCCGTACAAAGTGAAAATTAATTTCTAGGTGTTTCGTGCGGGAGTCAAAAATAGCATTGGCAGTCAGACACGTAGCACTGAGATTATCACACTAAACAGTAATGGAAGTAGATAGAGGAAGACCAATGTCACGAAGCAACATAACCAACCAAGATAGTTCAGAGGTTGTAGTAGCAAGTGCACGATATTTCGCCTCAGTGGAGGAACGCGAAACGGATCTTTGCTTTTGAGAAATCCAGGAAATGAGATTGTCACCCAAGAAAATGGCAAACCCAGTAGTGGACCATCTATAATCGGGATTGCCTCCCCAGTCAGAATCCAAAAAACCTTGGAGTACTAGGTTGGAAGACGGCTTGTAGTGTAAACCGTGACTTGCAGTAGCTTGAAGATACCAAAGTATACACTTGACAGCCTGCCAATACAAATCAGTAAGGGCATGCATGAATTGGGCAACTCTATGGATTGCATAAGCGTTGTCGTGATGGGTAATAGTTAGATACTGTAGACCCCCTACTATACTCCTGTACAATGATCCATCTGGAAGAGCCTCACCCCTTGTAGCAGACAATGATAAGGAGGTGGAAGTTGGAGTAGTCATTGGTTTATAATTATCCATCTGAGCCCGCTTTAATAGATCTTGAATATACTTATGTTGGGTAACATGTAAAGATCCATGGTGCCACTGAGTTTCCAAGCCAAAAAAATACTGGACTTGTCCCAAGTTTTTAATGGCAAATTGTATTTGAAGATATTTGACCAACCGTGAAAGATGAATAGACTCATTACCTAATAGTAGCAAATCATCAACATAAATGAGGCAGAAAATAAGAATCTTGTCCAAGTGGAACATGTAGAGAGACACATAAGCTTTTGAACACTGAAAACCAAAACCAATTAAGGTCGTTGTCAAATATTAATACCACATACAAGGGGACTGCTTCAACCCATATAATGAAATCTTCAGAGAACACACGTGTCGAGTGAGACGGATCAACAAAAGCCGAGTGGTTGTGTCATGAAAACCCATTCTTTTAAGTCTCTGTGCAAGAAAGCATTAGACACATCAAAATGAAGGACCTGCCAGGAGAACGATAAAGCTAGAGATAACAGAACCTGAATTATCATTGGTTTAACTACAGGGCTGAAAGTATCAATGAAATCCATCTCGGGATGCTGGTGGTACCCTTTAGCAATGAGCCTAGCTTTGTATTCGTTTGGTTTTAATGACCCATTTACAGCCAATGATGTTCACCTTAGAAGGTGCAGGAACCAATTCCCAAGTGCCATTTGTGATTAGTGTAGTATATTCTTCTGCCATGACCTGGCGCCAATGAGCATGTTTTACAGCCCCAGTGTAACTAGTTGGATCAGGAGCATGCACTGTCATGTGTAAAATTCGGGGTCGAGAGAACCTAGTCAAGGAACGTGTAACCATACATCGAGGAGGGGGAACAGGTGCAGGAGCTGGTTCAGGTTCGTTGGGGGCAAACATGGACAAGTAAACAATGAAAGGCAGACTCGAAGATAGATTGGGATTTGATGGTGAAGAGTGGTCGGTTGGAGGGGTAGTTTGAGGTGTTGGGGGTGTAGGAGGGGATGGTGGTGGAGTTAAGGAGTTGGGAACATTTGCTAGTGTGGGGGTGGGGGGTATAGGTGTAGCAGCGGGCGCAGGTGAGGGGGAGAGTGTTGGTGCTGCGGGTACAAGGGTTACAGGTGTTGGCGTGAGTGCAGGATTAGGGGTCGACGGCTGCTATATTTGGGGATGAGATAGGGCATATGTAAGGACTAGGTTGGTGTTGGTAGGAGTGCATAGTGTGGACTCTTGGATACGAGTCATCTCCGGATATGAGAACACCTATTCATCAAAGAGCACATAGCGTGAGATAAAAATTTTGTCAGAGGAAGGATCAAGACAACAGTACCCTTTATGAAGATGACTATAACCAAGAAAGACACAGGGACGAGACCAAAAATCAAGTTTATTAGAATTGTAAGGACATAGCCACGGGTAACATAGACAACCAAAAGTGCGCATTAGACATTCAAACGGAGAAACAAAATTCAACAAGGGAGTGGGCATATGATTAATGAGAAAGACAACAGTATCAAATGCATTTATCCAATATTTCTTGTCTAATTTAGAGTGAGCAAGTAAGGCCAAACTAGTTTCAACAATATGTCGGTGTTTCCTTTCCGCACACCCATTCTGCTGCAGGGTGTGGGGACAGGAAACCCGATGAATGATGCCTTGTGAAGACAGATAGTGGGAGATAGGCTGATATTCTCTGCCCCAATCAGATTGGAAAGATTTAATAGGATAATTAAATTATTTCTCCGCTAATGTACGAAAATTAATAAAGGCTGACAAGGCTTCAGATTTGTACTTCAGAAAATAAATCCAATATAATTTACTAAAAAATGATCATAAAACAAAATGTAGTAAGAAAAATTATCATGAGTTTTACCTAGGGAGGGACCCTATAAATCAGAACAAACAGGTTCAAGTGGCCTCTTGGCCTGAAAAGTTGACTCAACAAATGGCAGTCTGTGACTCTTACTAATAGCACAATTAGAACAACAAAAGTTTTGCAATTTATTTGAAACGGAAAGGCTATGCTAACTAATTATTTTCTTGATAACTGGAAGTGCCGTATGGCCCAACCGTGTATGCCACGTGGACAAGGTTGTGACATGAGCCCGTGTTGGAGGAACTACAGAATGCAACACTGTGTAAAGCCCCTGTCTATTCAGCCCTTTGAAGATTATTTGCTTGGATTTCAAGTCCTTCACCACAAAGAAATTGTTAAAGAACTCAATAGAAACATTATTCTGATTAATCAAGGCAGACACAGAAATAAGATTAGTGTTTGAGCTAGGAACATGAAGAACATTAGATAATTTCATAGAATGATCAGAAGCTGAAAGGAAAGATTGACCAGTATGAAGAATAGGGAGTTTAGCACCATTACTTAAAACCACTTCCTCTAGACATGTATAGTCAGAATGAAGTGCAAGGCTTCCCATATCAAAAGTCAGATGATGAGTTGCACCCATATCCATTATCCATGGTTTGTAAGAGTTATGGCCAAGGGTGGTGTTGTTGGCTTGGGGAAAACGACTGTAGATACATCAACTGTAGCTTGGGTACTCTGATTTTGGTGCCAAGCCTGATTATTTTGCCAATTCTGTCCCCTACAGAACTGCTGCTAAAATTGGCCAGAATGAAAACCATACGGCTGAAACTGGTGAAACTGATTCTGGTGGTGAGGCTGCCTACCACGGCCTCTGCCTCTGCCCCCACCACGCCCTCTACCAGGGCTCTGAAACAGACCAAAACTATGTCCAGGTTGCTGCTGTTTAACGGTTAAATTAGCTGCAGGTAAGGAATTTTCCCGCTTCACACGGCGATTCAAATTTCTCTCTGCAGTAAGCAATAACCCATATAAATCATCATACCCAATCTCATCCATTCAAATTTCAAGAGAACGGCAAAAATCATTAAAAACCTCATCTAATCCATCCAAAATAAATTCAACAAAATCATCTTCCCTCACTTCATATCCAAGAGAAAGTAATTGATCATAAATCGACTTCGCCTTTTTCATGTATTCAGTAATAGACTCATTCCCTTGTTTTAAGCTATGTAATCTATGTCTTAATTCATGTATTTGTGTGTGGGATCCCAATGCATAAACTGCATTCAATCTGTTCCAAGCTACTCTAGCCGTATTAATACCTACAACTTGATGTACTAATGATTCAGAAAGTGAGTTGATGATCCAAGATAATACCTGTTGATCCCTTCTCTCCCATGTGATAAATGCTGGATTTTTGAAACATCTGCTAACGTCACCGGAGGTATTGGTTCTGACCCATCCAGATGCCCTTCAAGCCCGCAACCGCAAATCATGGGTAGCAGTTGCATTTTCCACGGAAGAAAATTGGTATATGTGAGTTTATTCGACATCTGTGTTGAGAGACTGGGTAAAGGAATGGGCAGCGGCTGGGTTGGAGTGCTGTCGACGGTAGGGATGGTGCCGAGGACAATTCCAGTTGTGTCTGATCATGAGTTTTCACCGGTGGACATGGTTGTGCTTGGGATCGACGGCTCTCTTTTCTTAATTAGGGGTTTTACGTTTGTGGCTCTGATACCATAATAGATTGGTGAAAACCCTTGAATTGTATTGCTGTACAAACATGTTATATAGTTACAAAGGATGGAGAGATAATTACATAAGGCCCTAAGAGAGTGTATATAATATACTTTATAGTCCCTAGAGTATATACTTAGTAGTCCCCGAAGTATATACTTCTAACAGTATTCCAGTCTCATCCAATATTATACTTTGAATATCTACTGTGATATTATCTGGTAGCTTTCGCAGATTCCGATAGCCTGTAACATCTAAAGTAATATAATCATTGAGAAAATTAAAAGATGCAGGCTACTCTTCCACCCCGAATGCCCAAAATTGTACATCTCGTACGCTACTCGGAATCTCTGAAAGAATCTTTAGATTCGAGCACCCTGTGATATCTAAGATTTCGAGAGAATCCGAGTTAATGAGGCTCGGAATGCTTCTCAAGTTTTTGCAAAACATCAGAGATAACATCGTAAGATTCTTGAGATTTCCAATACATGGTGGCAACACTTCCAAAATTCTGCAGAAGTCGAGACGTATGCTCGCCATTTTTGCTACTGAAGAGAGATCTGGTAGACGCGTTTGGTGAATAGATTCTTGAAGATCAAGGATTTTTAAGTTCTGAGGACACTGCAGCAGTTGAAAAAACAAATATATAAGAAGCTTTTAAATTATGATTGTAACATGAATAGTAATTATGAGTACAACGATATATAAGAAGCTTAAATTTTTAACCTGATTTCCATCCTAAAGTTGTATAACGTTGCTTCCGAATATGTTAAGCTCGACCACGTTTTGCATGAAAGAATTAGATGGCAATGACTTGAATGGATAATAGACCCAATGCAGAAAACTTAGTGAGCTGGAAAGACGAGGAGGATGATGTGTTTCAAAGTCCAATGGCAAAAATGGATGATAAATATTTAGCAGTTGTAGCTTTGGCATCTATGATAAGGCTTCAAAACTCAACCGAATGTTTTCAACTTCAGACACAACCAAGACTGCCTTTGGCCGTTTCGTACCTCTAAAAAATAAAGAGAAAATAGCAATATCAAAAGCCTATATAAACCCAACTAAAATGACAATATCATCGTAAGTCATTTCTTAAGGGCAAAAAAAAAAGAAAACATAGAAATTTTATGTTATACCATATTTGTTGTCAATATATGAATGATGTCCTTGCTATTAAAAGCCTAGTACTGTTCTTCCGAGCAATTTTGTGACCCATCTCTTGTATTAAATCATGCATGTTTAATGTATCCTCTCCATCAATGGATATCAAATACTTCTCGCTTAGCCGATTTATTTCCCAGCTTGTAGGAAAACCACAACCATCTAGAATTCTTATGACTGAATCTATTTCTTACCCTTTGAAAAAACATGCAATGACAAGAAATATGTCTTTCAACACATCATCTAGTTCTTCAAAACTTATTTCTAAGATTTTTTTAACAGTAGAGTCGGGAAATTGATCTAATTTATTCAATACAATTTCCCATTCTTTAGGTGTCCTTTTATGTAAATGGGAACCCAACACTTTAAGAGCCAACGGAAGGCCTTGAGCATAATGTAGTACCCTTTTTGATAACTCAGTGTAATCCTTTAGGGGATACTTCTATTTAAAATTTTTCATACTGAATAGCTCAAGAGCATCGGTTTCATTCAATACCTCAACATGATATACATATATTTCATCAACAATTTTGAGGATTTCTTTATCTCTACTTGTTAAGATAATTCTACTTTCAGGACCAAACTAACCTTCACCTACACCTAAAGCTTCTAATTGGTCTGGATCATTGACATCATCAAGAACAAGCATCAGCTTCATTCTACTTAGTGAATTCTTGATATAAGTGGGTACTACATGAAGTGTTTCTACGTTTATAATTTCATTCCCTAAGAGTTGAGAAAACATTTTTTTTCTCAAATGAATAAGCCCATCCTTTTCTGATTCTTCTCTGACATTGCGAAAGAAGTAACAACGCTCAAATTGACAAGATATTTGACTATAAAGGATTTCCGCAGTGGTTGTCTTACCAACCCCTCCTATGCCCAACAATCCTACAAAATGAACATCCTTTGATCCCATGCTTAAACATGATAGAATTCGCTCAATATGTGTATTGATCCCAACCTACTCATCTAAAACAATATAAGAGATAGGATAAAGTTTATGCATAATGTGCTCTGCAACTTTCTCAATTAGTTCCACTTCGTTGCTGCAAAGGACATGATGTACACACAGCACATGATGAGTTTTAGCTCTTGTAAATTTCCTTTTACAAGTATGGATATATCATTTGAAAGAATGATATAAATGAATTCCGATATGATTGATTCCACCGAAAGTAGCTGAATGATTATATTTATTTATATTATTCCTTTTCAAACAAAATTTGATTAAAAAGATTCAGTTAGATTGAATCTCTAGATAAGAATTTTGGATATAGAGAATTATGTTTTATCAGCAAAAGTGTGCATGGAGAAAAATGAGTGACCTTTAATTGCAAATACTAAGAGTGAAGCTGAAAGTGAATTGAACTAAAAGTCTATCGGGTATTTCACCAAACAATTGTAGTGCAAATGTTTGCTACTACAAAAAATATCAACTGAGTTTACAATTGCCTAATTTACAAATTGGAGAGGAAAGAATTACCTGTAATTGAAGGAATCCCATCCAGATAAATTTGCTGCTTCTTCCAAAGCAGAGCGCCATTTCTGGATCCTGGCTTTGTTGCTGCTGAATCGCTGTTTCTGTTTCTCTAATGCTTCTCCAAATTTTCCAGTCAGATCACACACTTAAGAGGGATCAACATCGGGGTTTACAACGAATTGCCTAGATTACCCTTTTGGCCAATTGTTTTGGTACACTCCATAATCTTCACCAGCTCATCCAGACACCATGCAGCAGACTAGGGGTGTCAATTTTTGACCCGACACGATAACACGACACGACACGACCCGTATTTTTACGGGTTTGGGCTGGGGGTTAAACGGGTTCGGGTCATAAACGGGTCAACACGTTTATGACACGAAATAAACGTGTTGTAAATGGGTCAACCCGCATAACCCGTTTCTGACCCGCGTAACCCATTTATTTTATTAGGCATATATAAATAAGTTAATAATTACATATAGTAAGTATATATTATATCAATTAAATATAAATTATTAATATTTATTTATATAATTAATTATATTGGTGGATGATGTTAGATTTTAATTAATAGTATTAACTAATATTTATAGTCGGGTTGCTAAACGGGTCGTGTTGCTAAACGGGTCGTGTTATATATGGGTATCGTATAATTGATTTTTTTTATTAATCGTGTTAAACGGGTCGTGTCGTGTTACCCGTTTATTAAATGGGTCGTGTTCGTGTTTCAATTAATCGTGTCAAACTTAAACGGGTCGTGTTCGTGTCGTACTTAAACGTGTCAACAGAATATCCAAACACGACACGAACACAACCCGTAAACACGAATTGACACCCCTACAGCAGACGCATAGTTTTCTGAGAAAACAATGACTGAAAACTTGGATTCTTCAATGGTTTTCAATAGAGTAGGCGAGATCTCTTCTCCTCTATCAAGATCGGTTTCATCAATAAATGTGTGAATGTGTTTTCGACTCAAAGCAGCATAGTGATGGCTGGTAAAGACGGATATTTGAAACAGCAACGACATTGGAAGACAAGGGAATCAGTGACAGCAGCAGAACGCTCGAGTTCTACAACGACGCAAAGTACCAAGCTCAGGTAAGAATGTTGAGAGCAAAGTGGGAGCTGAACAACCATTGAATTTTCATAGCTTTGATAGCTGAACCACTCTTGAATTTCACTTCCTGGTAAACCAATAGTAAAACTTGGTTCCATCTATGTTCCAGAAAAGTAAATTTATATTAAATAGCAATTTAGACTCAAATGGGTTTCATAGTACTCTTTAAAGTCTCAAAAAGCTCAATTCAACCATCAACTCATCAACTTATGGCTATTTCACCAGCTCAAATAAAATCAAAAGATAAATCCCATTCAATCCCTCATGTGTAAACCACATGGTTGATTTAGCGCTTGAAGTTGGAACATAGGCCAATTTGACAATTAAAAATGGATGAAACTTTGAATAAAACTAAGTTGACTTCTTTAGACTTTGTGGTCTAATAATTTGGCAAGGCCACCCTCCAATTCAAGGGCTAAATCAGTATTTAATCTAAAAAGAAAATTCAAAAATAATGTGAAAGGATGGGTCAAACTCAAAGATTAAACTGTGATAGCATGGAGCTATAAAACTGGCCGTGTGAATCACGCGGCTTGTCACCACGTCATCTCATACGCCAACTCCCTAATGTTCCATATGGCATTCAGTGACCCGGGATAAGACCGACTCCTTAATAAATCAGACCCTGAGAAGCGCCGACTGGAATAACTTGTGCCTCGTCAAGTCTCCTAACCCAAGGGACAGGTGAACGGATCCCCATTGAACACGTGTAAGGACATGATGTTGTACCTGTAAAAGGTGCCGCGGGGACAAACACAGGGCGGAGGCCACAGAGTCAGGAACAGGAGAGTGCCGCGGAGACAAGAGCAGGGTGAGCCCGCCGCACAGCTGTGCCAGGAAGGGGGACCACATCCCGCCAATGAGAGTGAACCGTACAAAACGGTCTGACAGGGTCACACGGATGAACCCACTATAAAAAGGGAAAATAAGGGACTCCCCAGGTATCTTTTTAGCAATACACTTTCTTTGCTCTTCTATCCCTGTTTCTCTAAATCCTCTGACTTTGGCATCGGAGTGGACCCGGAGGTCATCCGATCCTCGACCCCTTTTGTTTCCAGGTACTCGGTCCTCCGATAAGACCAGACGGCATTACCCGCGGTGAAGACCGCGTGGAATTCACTTTCTTTCTAGAGCTATCAAACTGGTGCAGTGAGCGTGGACCCGCTGGACGAAACAATGTCATCGGGACCAACAACTTCAGATACGATTCCCACAGTCCTTCCTTCTCAAGGAGGCGCAATACCAGCATTCTCTGAGGTTATGATGCCCTCATCTGCCATGATCGTGACTCCAAGCTCATCCTACGCCCTCGCCGCCATCTCAGGTGATAGCGGCAACTCTGCTAGTGCAGTCTTGGATCGGATTGCCAAGAACTACGGGATGACGCCGGCTGACCAGAGCGATTTCCGGCGAGCCATCCTCCAGATGCAGGAACAAGGCATAGCAGGACCCTCGTTGAGTGATAGCTCTCCCCCTCCCATAGTGCACACATTGCTAGAGTCAGCCTCACATCCACATGTTGTTCAAGCCTTTTTTCCGATCTCTGAGCATGGGACTCCTAGCATAAGATTAGAAGGGTCAGGACAGGGCATGGCTCAGCCCATCGGAGGAGGTAACGGAATGACTGGAGGACCCCATGCAGGAGGATATTTCCCTGCTTTTGGCTGGCTGCCACCACCCGTAGGAGACCAGCAGGCGGCCGTGCAAGCGCATCACACTATGGCTGCCTCAGGAAGTATAGGCTCCCAGGTTTTACTTCCTAACCCATGGTACGGAGTAACACACCCATATTTGCCGAATACCCCACATTCATACCCAGCGCCGGCTCCATTGCAAACACCAAATTCCCTCACCACATACGGCGTTGGAAACAGCTCAGCCATCCCATGTAACACACCCGCAACAAACATCCCAAGCAACACAAATACACCGCCTCCCCCGACACCATCCTCCTCGGGCACAGAACTCATGGATGACCCTAGATTCATGGCCATGTTTAAAAAGGCGTTGAGCACCTTTGCGATACCATACCAAGAGCCACTGATGGAAAGTGGGGAATCTCCCTTCTCAACAAGGATCCTCAACCAACCAATCGACCACCGGTTTAAGCAACCTACCTTTGACAGCTACAGGGGCGACACGAACCCCAGGGT
Source organism: Euphorbia tirucalli (assembly GCA_039660915.1). Lineage (NCBI taxonomy): Eukaryota > Viridiplantae > Streptophyta > Magnoliopsida > Malpighiales > Euphorbiaceae > Euphorbia > Euphorbia tirucalli. Next base: position 2,074,836 of record CM077639.1, on the reverse strand, counting down.
CCACGCCAGAAATTTCAAGAACCGGATGGATATAGCAGGAGCAACAGAAGGACTGGTATACCGCCTCTTCCCCACTACGCTAATAGGAGCGGCCGCCTATTGGTTTGAGTCCCTGGAACCGGGAACGATTGACGGCTGGGATCGATTGAGGCAGGAGTTCTGCAAAAACTTTATGGGATCAATACCGACTGGAGCGGTTAGTCGCACCCTCCACGAGGTAGTCCAAAAGCCAGGAGAATCCTTGAGATCGTTCATAGACCGGTTCAACCTTGCCTGTTTGGAGGTCAGAAATCTAGACTTCAGTACGGCCAAAGAAGCGATGATCAAGAACACCACAAACGAGAGGCTTAGAGGAGAGATCATCACGAGAAAGCCTAGGGAGCTGACCCAGATGATAGCTCTCGCCAAAAGCATGGTGGAAATTGACGAGATCGACATGCCTGCGAGGAATAAAAGACCCGGCTCCAGTAATGAAAGAGACAAAGGCTTCCGGTTCGATGAGAGGACCCAGAGAAAGGATCACAGGGACCGCCCTCGCCGGGATAGTCCCAATGACCGCCCACGGTTTGCTCCGCTGAATGCCCCACTCAGCGAGGTGCTAGTTGTGAACACGAAATTTTTCTTTACAAAAAAAAAAAAAAAAAAGTGGGGCCGTTGACCGTTGACCCATGACTGTAGTATACAGTCGTGGGAATTCACTACAGTCGTATTTCGGGAGGCAGGTTCCAGCCCATACTTCTTTGACTTAAAAAAAAGAAAGGAAATCTTGAGCATTTAATGCTCAAGATTTCCGGGCTAGGGGGGTATAAAAGAAAAAGAAAAAGCAGATTTAGGGAGTTTTGGTTTTTTTTGGGAGAAGAAAACCAGAATTTTAGAGAGAGAAAGAGGGAGAAAAAGAAAGAAGAGAGAGAAGTGAAAAAGGCTTGCTTTCTTCTCATATTTTCCCCCTTGATTTCTTGTTTTTAATCTCTGAAACGAATTAGACATCTTAGGTTAACGATCACACTAACAAATTAAATCATTTCGGACCAAAAACAAACACATATCCGTGACTTTTTGGGAGTTATTTGGACATTCTTGAAACCTTGACTTTTTGGGGAAAAAGTGCAAATTCACGTGGATTGGTGCGTAGCCAGGGGTCATTCCAGCTGTGGATCGTCACCAAGGAGGTAAATAATCTTTAACTCATCTCATTTTCAAGCTTTCTGGGTGATTTGATTGTGTTTGGTGCATTTTTCTTCAAGTTTTTGCATTTTTATTTCTGGAAAAGTAAGAACAGTCGTACGACTGTTCTTGAAATAAGAACAGGGGCACGACTGTAAATACAGTCGTGCCAAATAGCCTATAGTCGTACGACTGTATTTGCTTCTTCAGTTTTAGGGTTTTGTTTTAGGGTTTTTTTAGCGATTTCTGCCCAAACCAGGGCTACAGTCGCACGACTGTAGTGGACAGTCGTACGACTGTAACTACAGTCGTACGACTGTATATCGCGGCCAGGGACAGAAATCCCTAAAAAAATCCCTAAAATCCGAATAAAATTCCAAAAATTCAAAAAAATTTCATAAAAATCAGAAAATTTCAGAAAATCAGAAAATTTGGAAAACCTCAAAAATCATCAAAATGAATTTTGTTGTGCGCATCACGACCTTAGATTTATTTTTCTGTAAAATTGCATTTAGAACAATTCAACGACGGAGACCCGGTTCTCCCGAAAACCGACCCACTTCGCATGCTTAATTATAATAAACCAGAAAAATTGTTTTCAAAAATGATTTTCTCACAAAACCAAAAAATACAGGGACGTTTCAAAAATGGTTTTCCAGGTCTGACCGGGCCGGCCGACCGGGCCGACCCGGTTACCCCCAATTGCATGACCCCGAATCCTAATTCCCTATTTCTGTCTACTTGAGTCCTATTTATGGTGTGCCGTATAAATTGAGCTAACCTTTGTTTTGCAGCTTTTATTCTATTTTAATTTTCTTTTTATTTGTATTTAATAGAATTAAATCGTGTATTTAGGCGGTTGTAAATTTTCTTTAGATTCTCGTGTATCCTAGGCGATTGTATCTGTGAGGCGAGAGTTTTATTTTTCTTTCAATTTGGTTGTAAGCCCTTAAATATTTATTCTCTTTACTTTATATTTTTGTATTATTATCCTGTATGCGCGCTGCGTGTATTCTTTCAATGAAAATCAATCTTTAGCTACTTAAAGTGTCGTAACTAGAACATTGACAATAATATTTAAATTAGACACGAAATAAAGGACTTGTCCGGACCCGAATCTCTGAAAAGTGTGGCAGTTCCCGCTTTGGTTCAGCTACACTGTAATTTCCCGGTTGAGCTGAGCCGGGTGGCAACTCCTATACTTTTTATCGAGATTTAGGTCTCGATTCTTTTTCGAAATAATCCGCTTTTTCAAAAATGAATTTCCAAATCAAAAACCCCACGCGAGGGAGGGCCCCGCCCGAAATCGAGGTGCCCCTTCCGAAAGGGAGTCCCGTATCCCGTTGAAAACGCGTCGTCCGCTCACACTAGTCGCCATACAGAGAGGCCCAGAAGCGAAGAGCATTCGGTATCCTCACGCAAAGCCCGGCCAAACAATGGGCAGTGACAAAGAGGCCTATTGCAAATTTCATAGAGCGAAGGGTCACCACACGGACAATTGCCGAGTCCTGGCAGCCGAAGTAGACTTACTCATCAAAGCAGGAAAGCTCAGCAGGTTCGTAGAAGGCATCACACGCAGTACACATAAGGACAAAGAGCAGAGGGACGGGTGCGATGATGAGCAGAGACCAACCAAAAAATCAAAGGGAGTGGTCATGGTAATAGCCGGAGGGCCGGAGTTTGGGTCGCCCAGTAAGAAGGCTAGGTTCTCGGGGCTCCAGCCGGCCGATTCAGGAAAGGTTGACAGTTTGAATCATTCTTTCTCCCTCCACAACGACGTACAGGCACATCACGCCGACGCCTTGGTCATCGAAGCCCTAGTAGAAGGGTACACGGTGAAGAGGATCCTGGTAGACACGGGCAGCTCGGTCAACATTATCACAAGAGAAGTGGCCCGCCAACTGAACATCCATAAAAGCAGAATCCAGCATGCACATTCCCCGCTGGTCGCTCTAAGTGGCCATTCGGTCCCAGTAGTAGGGCAAGCAACCCTCGCCCTGGAAGTGGGTGATACGGCGCATTCCTGGAGATCTGAAGAGAATTTCGTGATCATCGACACCCCGCTCGCATATAACATAATCTTGGGAAGACCCTTCCTGGTGAAGTCAGAAGCGGTTCTCTCCATTCGGTACTTGGCCCTCCAAATACCGACTGCGAAAGGGGTAGCAGTGGCCAGGGGGAGCCAGCAGGAGGCCCAAAAAACCTACTTAGCTTCCTTGAGAGCAGAAGAGGCCGGACGGGAGTCAGAGGAGGCCGAACCAATGGACGAACTAGAAACTCTGGTGGTGGGACCAGAACGGTCGATTCAGGTGGCCAAGGAGCTGAAACCTGAACTAAAGCAGGCAATCTCAACAGTACTCCAAGAAGAACAGGAAACCTTCGCCTGGAGCACGAGCGATATTATTGGGGTCTTGCCTGAAGTGGCCAAGCACAGCCTAAACATAGACCCTGCTACAAAACCAGTGGCGCAGAAAAGAAGGAAGCATGCCCCGGAGCGACAAAAAGCGATAGAGGTGGAAATAAGCAGACTATTGGAAGCAGGGCACATCCGAAAGGTGCGGTACTCTGAATGGCTGGCCAATGTGGTACTGGTGAAGAAGCCGAATGGGGCGTGGCGTATGTGTGTGGACTTCACCGACTTAAACAAAGCCTGCCCGAAGGATAGCTACCCCTTGCCCAGCATTGACCAGCTAGTCGACTCCACAGCTGGACATGCCGTGTATTCATTTTTGGATGCCAAGTCAGGGTACCACCAAATTCCAATGGACCCAAAAGACGAGGAAAAAACCACTTTCATCACACATGAGGGCACCTACTGCTACAAAGTAATGCCATTCGGCTTGAAGAATACAGGAGCAACATACCAACGGCTGGTCAACCACATGTTCAAAGATCAGATCGGACGAACAGTCGAGGTGTACATTGACGATATGATCATCAAGAGTAAGGATGAGGAGAACCACGCCATGGACGTTCAGGAGGCCTTCAAAATACTACAGAGATACCGCCTCAAGCTTAATCCGGAAAAGTGCGTATTCGGGGTGCGAGGAGGAAAATTCTTGGGTTTCATGATCTCGCAGAGAGGGGTAGAGGCGAATCTGGAGAAGGTCAAGGCAATTTTAGATATGGTGCCACCGAAAACGGTGAATGAAGTCCAGCACCTCAATGGCCGCCTCAATGCACTCGGGAGGTTCATTTCCTTCTCAGCCAAAAAGTGTCTACCTTTCTACAAATCAATCAAGAAAGGTCAGAAGTTTGATTGGGACCACGAATGCCATGAAGCCTTCGACCGAATCAAAAACTTCTTGGGAACCCCGCCGCTGTTGAGTCGGCCAGTCCTAGGCGAAGCGTTGTACCTATATCTAGCGGCGACGGACGAAGCAGTGGGCTCAGTAATGATCAGAGAAGAAGAAGGCCAACAGGACCCTGTATACTACACTAGCAAAGTACTAAGAGGAGCAGAGCTCAGGTATCCAAAGATAGAAAAGCTGGCTTTGGCGGTAGTCGCAGCTTCCGTTAGGTTAAGGCCTTACTTCCAAGCCCACACAATGATTGTGAGGACAAATTTCCCGTTGAGGAAAGTGCTCCAAAGACCGGATACTTCAGGCTGTCTAGCCGAATGGGCCATCAGACTCAGCGAATTTGACATTCGGTTTGAATCCCGGCCGGCGTTGAAAGCTCAGGTCCTGGTAGACTTCATCGTGGAATCTGCAGGGTTGGAGCCAAATCAAGTACTAAAAGCAGAGGAGTGGAAAGTGTACGTAGAAGGGGCCTCGTCTCAAGAGGGAGCAGGTATTGGGGTATATGTCGAAGGACCCGAGAAAATAAGGATATCTTACGCCACAAAGTTGGCCTTTCCAGCTACCAACAATGCTGCGGAATATGAAGCCATAATCAAAGGGCTCGAGCTCATCCGGGAAATCGCCCCAGACCGAGTGAAGCTATTAAGTGATTCAAGGTTAGTTTCAAACCAAATCAATAAAAACTTTGAGACTAAAGATCCTTGCATGTCCAGATACCTCCAAAAGGTACGACACTTGCTCGAGGCCATCGAAGGGAGAGGCACCACATGGAGAGTGGAAAACATATCCAGAAAAGAAAATGTTGAAGTAGACAGGCTCGCCAAAGCTGCAGCCAGCACCAGGGATTGGCAGCTTATGAATTGCCCATATGAAGTCCAGACCAAGCTCGTCATCGAAGCGGAGGAAGTCCTGACGGTGGAGAAAAAGGAAAGGGGGTGGATGGAGCCCATACTAAGATACCTTGCGGAAGGAAACCTACCTGAAGATAAAGGGGAGGCTACAAAAATCTCCAGAAAATCCCAGCGATATGTAATAATTGACGGCGAACTCTACAAGAAATCCTTCACTGACGCATGGTTAAAATGCATCACTGCTGAAGAAGGGGATTATGTCCTCAGGGAACTTCATGAGGGAGTTTGCGGAGCACACCAAGCCGGACAGGTGCTAGTGAGGAAAGCGAAATTGCAATGTTACTTCTGGGAGACCATGGAAGCGGACGCCGCAGAATATGTCAAGAAGTGCCACCAATGCCAGATCCACTCAAAGAAATCCCGCCTGCCCGCAGCGGAGCAAAAATCAATATTAACCGGATGGCCCTTCTCTACATGGGGCATTGATATAGTGGGGCCCATGCCTGAAGCTAGTCGACAGAGGAAATTCATTATAGTTGCAGTAGACCATTTCAGCAAATGGGTCGAGGCAATCGCAACCCAGGCGATCACACCAGAAAGGGTCATCTCCTTCGCTTGGGATCACATCATCACCCGATTTGGGATACCCCACAGGATCATATCTGACAATGGTACACAATTCACTTCTAGTAAATTTAGAGAATTTTGCAAGGGGCTCAAGATCACGCAAAGTTTCTCTTCGGTAGCACATTCTCAAAGCAACGGGCAGGCGGAAGTCACCAACCGGACTATAGGTGACGGCATCAAAAAGAGGCTAGAAAGACATAAAGGCGCCTGGGTCGACGAACTAAACAACGTCTTATGGGCCTACAGGACTACCCCAAGACGACCAACTGGAGAAACACCGTTTGCCATGGTCTACGGCGTCGAGGCGGTGATACCGGTTGAAATCGGTGCCCCTAGCGACCGAGTGCTCTACTATACTGAGGCTCAAAATCACATCAACATGAAGCACCACCTGGACTCCCTGGACGAAAGAAGAGAAAGGGCATACATGCTAATGGCGGCTTACAAAAACAAAGTGGCCCGTTACCACAACAGAAGGGTGAAGAAGATGACACTCAAAGAAGGAGATTTAGTCCTAAAGGACTCTATGGCATCACAAGCAGGGGAAGGAAAGGGAAAGCTTGGCGCAAACTGGGAAGGACCATACAAAGTGGCGGCAGCACTCGGACCAGCAACTTACAAACTTCAAAGGCCGGATGGAAAAGATGTCCCGCGAACGTGGAACATAGCCAACTTAAGGCAATATTTCCCGCCTAAAGGCAGCTAAGGGAAACGCTGGGTTGCACTCTTTTCCCGCTAATGGATTTTTCCCACTGGGTTTTCCCATAGCCGGGTTTTTAATGAGGCAACACCTATATTTGTAAGATGTACTGAAAAGAATCAATGAAAGTGCCATTCAAATCACTCAGTCTCATATAACTCCCATAAGAGGAGCCGGTCACAACCGGATATACACTAATAACTCCCATCAGAGGAGCCGGTCATAACCGGATATGCATTAATAACTCCCATTAGAGGAGCCGGTCACAAACTGGAAATACATTGATTATATAACTCCCATCAGAGGAGCCGGTTATAACAGGGTATGTGATCATTACGAAAATCTCATAACAAAATGAGGGCAAACAGAATAAGAGAAATTTCAACAGAGATATTTCTAAGGAATTTTAACAGATATATTCAAAAGCAAATAATAAACATTGGCCGAATGAGAAAAAAGAGGAATTTTATTTCTTTAATAAACGATTACAAAAGCTAAAGCCCGGCTACAGGGAAAAGAGCAACAATTACAAAAATTACACAAAGTTAAGGCTCGGCTACAGAGAAAAAAGCAAAAATTACAGAAATCCCAAAAGTTAAGGATGCTCATCCACCCTGGGAACGTTTTCCTCAGGCTGCACCTCGACGTTGGCCTGCGACTCGGTCTCAGCCTCCTCTCCTCCATGCTCCTTGGCAGGCAGATCTTCATAACGTGGAAAGTCGATAAAGTCAAGATCAACAGCCAAGTCCGGATGAACAGCCTGGCAAGCAGCCAGAACACGCTGGCCAAACAGCTGCCCGAGAAGCACCAACTCGTTGGTCGCGTCAAACAGAACAGCTTCACACTTGTCTAAGTCCTGTTTGTGCCCAGCTTTCTCCTCTTTAAGCTGTTCCTCCCGCGTGTCCAGCTGCTGCTTTAGAGCCTCCTTGGCCGCCCGCTCCTCCTCTAGTTCTTTCTGTAGGCGGTTGAGTTCTTGACCCTGCGACCAAGCCCTGCTCTTCTCAGTGTCCAGGGACGCCTGGACCTCCTTCAGCCTTTTCTCCAGTTGGCTGGCCTTGGAAAGGCGGGACGCCAAATCCACCGCCCTAGAAATACCCTGCAGAATGGAAATTGATAAGTAAAAGAGGAAGGGAGAAGATGTTTGAGGGGTTCACCAGAGTACTCACGGAGGTCAGGTCCAGCAGGCACAAGGAAGTAGCCGTATAGTCGCTTACTTGGGCATACTCCTTCTTGTCACCAGGTAATATAAACCCGGCCCTAAACTCATCTTGGGCCGAATCATCTATTATCCGGGCAAGAGGGCTGCTGATTTTATGCATCCAAGGCACGGAGTGAGCAGGCGGCTCGGAGGAAGCGGCTTCAGGATCCTGGCCAGGCAAACGCAACGATAAAAAAAAAAAGGGCAATAGTAATAGTAAATAGTAAAATCATAAGAGAACTCGAAGACAGGGACTTACAGGATGAGGAGACGGCTCCGGGGCAGCCACAGCAACTCTCTTCCTCTTTGGTGGCTTAGGGGGGCTGGGTCCCTTAGCCCTGCCTCCCGCGTCAGACGGGATCTCGGTAGGGGCGGGACGCGGCTCTTTCTGAATTTTCTTCTTTTTAGCCGCTACAATGCGGTCAAGGATGTCAGCCTTATTCATGCCTGAAAACACAAGTAAAAACAGCTAAGCAAGATAAAAGAGGTACCTTTTCTCACAGTTATGGGACCCGGATGATACGTAAAGCCGAATCCCTCCCGATCTACCAGCCTAATCCTCTCCAGATAAGCGTTCACAGCAACTTGCCAGGTCCACTTATTGGGAGCCAAGGTCCTGAACTCCTCTAAGAATGTTTTTTCACCCGGCGCTAAGCGTTGCTGGGCCCTCCCGGCTCCGTTGAAAGACCACTACACTGGGAATGCGTCGTGGCCCTCTTTCACTTTGATAAAGAAGAAGAAATATTTGAAGCGCTTCAGGGAGGATATCCGCTTCTGAAAAATGTAGAAGTCCGCCTTCTTGGATAGCTGGTAGTGGTCTTCACCAGAGTTCAGCTTGGGGGTGGCCAGCTTCCGAAAGAAGGCGGCAGTCAGCTCGAAGCCTAAATTCTCGCACAGCCAGTAGGTGGCGCAGATATCCCCCCAAGCGTTCGGATGAATTTGGGCCGGACAGAAACCCCAAACCCGCAGAATTTCGCTGATGCCGGGTGGGAGAGGATATGAGAAGCCAGAACTAATCTGGTCCATGTAGATGGAGAAATAGCCCGGTGGAGGCCTGTGAACCCGCTGGTTTGCAGACGGAAGCATCACCTCGCACCTACGCAGCCAAGGATGAAACTGCTTGCACAGCCGGATGTGCTCCTTATGGGTCTCAGCGACCATGTCCTCAATACGAGGAGTCATCCGCCTGGCTCCAGTCCTACTGGGACCGGGTGGAGGGACTTCAGTTGAAGAAGAATCCACCGGGATGGGCCCTGCAGCAGGCAGATCAGTTGGGGCAGGAGGCTGAGCAGATGTGCCCGCCTCCTGGCCCAAAGTAGGGGAAGGTAAAGGAAGGGAAGAGTCAGAATCTGAGGAAGTAGTGAGATGGTACTCGTTCCCCGAAGAAGAAGGCGGGCTAGGCAGATTTGGGGTGGAAAGTATCAGGTAATCAGCGGGGCCGGTAGGATCGAGAAGGCGGTGAACCGGCTTCGAACCGGATGTTTTAAAGTTAAAGCCCCATTTGCCCTTGTCTACCCTACTGGGGCGGTTTCTGGAATTCACCAGCTCCCCAGATCTACCACTAGTGGATGACCCCAAATCACTAAGGGTTACAGAAGAGCTCATGGCGGATGAAAATGAACAGTAACAATGAACAAGCAAAAACGAGCGACCAAACAGATGCAACCCAGAGCAACCCAGAAAATAAAAACACCCAGAAGAACAAAGCCCCTAACACCAAAATCAAGCAAAATCAACAAGCACACCAATAGAGGAAAGAAGACTTACTGGAGACTAAAAGTTGAAAAATCGAACGAAGGTTGTGGTGGCAAGGAACAAATCCGAAACCGCGAGAATCCTAGAGAGTAGCTGCAGGAGAAATTTCAAAATGGAAAACGTAGCACCCCCAAAACACCTTTTTAAAGGAAGAAGAAAGGGGGCAGGTGAACAGACGCCCACTGACACCGTTTCAGTAAAAGGACGCGTGTCCTCCTGGCATAGGGGATCCCAAGAGTCACCTCGAGCCACTCAAACCAACCGCCAGAAAACAATAATGACAAAACCCTTAAAAGGATTTTTCTCACCAGGGGGGGACTCCTGATAGCATGGAGCTATAAAACTGGCCGTGTGGACCACGCGGCTTGTCACTGCGTCATCTCATACGCCAACTCCCTAATGTTCCATATGGCATTCAGTGACCCGGGATAAGACCGACTCCTTAATAAATCAGACTCTGAGAAGCGCCGACTGGAATAACTTGTGCCTCGTCAAGTCTCCTAACCCAAGGGACAGGTGAACGGATCCCCATTGAACACGTGTAAGGACATGATGTTGTACCTGTAAAAGGTGCCGCGGGGACAAACACAGGGCGGAGGCCACAGAGGTCAGGAACAGGAGAGTGCCGCGGAGACAAAAGCAGGGTGAGCCCGCCGCACAGCTGTGCCAGGAAGGGGGACCACATCCCGCCAATGAGAGTGAACCGTACAAAACGGTCTGACAGGGTCACGCGGATGAACCCACTATAAAAAGGGAAAATAAGGGACTCCCCAGATATCTTTTTAGCAATACACTTTCTTTGCTCTTCTATCCCTTTTTCTCTAAATCCTCTGACTTTGGCATCGGAGTGGACCCGGAGGTCATCCGGTCCTCGACCCCTTTTGTTTCCAGGTACTCGGTCCTCCGATAAGACCAGACGGCATTACCCGCCGCGAAGACCGCGTGGAATTCACTTTCTTTCTAGAGCTATCACACAGAGAGAGAGAGAGAGAGCTTACAATAGGTAAAATGGCAGTTTCTTCAATTCTCAAGCGTGCATCTACCATAATCTTGCGGCGTGTATAGTTGTTCAACTTGATGCAATTGCAAAAATTAAATACGTAATTACCGTTAATTACAGGGAAGTTTCTTGGATTTGAGAAATATACAAGTGAGATGGATGCAACAGATGCAGCTTGCAGCAAGGTACAATTATTTGCTTGGAGAGTTTCAAGCTGCCAAGGAAGCAGCGGCAAACTTCGGAGTCTCTTGCAATTGCCAAGTACTAATGATCGTAGTGATGCTAAAGAGACAATGTCACTTGGGATCTCTACAATTCCACTTCACTCCAGAGATAGCTTTTGCAAAGAACTCAAACTGTTTAAAGGAGGCTATTTTGACAGTTTTAAGCAGCCATCCAGATACAATGTTTCAAGGCAATTCAACTCACGAATGCTGTCAGGAAGAATCTCGAGATCTTTGCATTCTCGCATACTCAAAAATTTAAGCGATGAAAATAAATATTTGATTGATGATGGCAATTCTTGTATTGCAGTCTTATCCAATCTCATCATTTCAAAATTTCCAGAGATGTAGGCCAGTCTTCGACCCCAGATTGGGAAAACTGCAAACGTTCTATGCTTCGCAGAATTTTTGGAAAATTCTTCAGATTCACACACCCTATTAGACTCAAATTTTGGAGAGAACTTAAGCACATGAGGCTTGGAATGCTCCTTAAGTTTTCAAAATGGATCACTCCTAAAAATTTAAGTTTCTTGAGATTTTCAATACATTGTGGCAACGCTTCCAAACTTTTACAGCAACTAGGATTTAACCCCTCTAGTTTTGTTGCTGAAGAGAGATCTGATAACCTCCTGAGGTTAACAGACTGTTGAAGCTTAAATTTCACAATCAATCCTCGGATGGCTGACGGAATCCAAAACAGGAACCTGCTCTTCCATCAGAATATCCTCCACCATAACAGAATTAAAGGAAGGAAGCAGAGTTCGATGGCACACAGCAGCTTCCTCCATGGGTATAGCATTCACAGCGAGAGGAGGAATTACGATCCAGGCTCGGGCCTCCTCCTAAATCCACAAGGATATTCCTATCAATACCAGGCTGGTTCTCTTTCCCCGTTGGGCCCACATCACTTTTTTGGCCCACCACAGGGGATGGCCCCAATCAAGAAGATGTCCAGAAGATGGCGTTAACAGGTGGCCCTTAGCAACAGGCCCAGGTTCTTCTGTCTTGGCCCCAATTGAGTCGTTTCCCTTTGAAACCTCTTCTCCTCTTGGAGCAATCTGGTTTATACATATTTCATCAACAATATTGAGAATATTTTTATCTCTACTTGTTAAGAGAATTCTACTCCCAGGTCCAAACCAACCTTCACCTACACCAAAAGCTTCTAATTGGTTTGGATCACTAATATCGTCAAGAACTACAACCACCTTTATTCTATTCAGTGAATCCTTGATAAAAGTGGGTACTATACGAAGCATTTCTATGTTCATATTTTCTTCGCCTGAGAGTTGTGAGAACATTTTTTTTCGCTGGAATCCCATCCGGATAGATTGGTTGCTTCTTCCAAAGCAGAGCACCATCTCTGGACTCTTTCTTTGCTGTTGCTAAATCGTTTTTTCTCTCTCTCGAACGCTGCTCCGAATTTTCCAGTCAGGTCACTAACATCTGAGGGATCGACCTGATAGAAAATTGGTACAGCCTTTTGCTCAATTGTTTTGATTTACTAGAATTTACCTTATTTTTAATTACTAAAAAATCTCATTAGATTAATTCATCAATTAACAATTAGAATTTGCATCTTAAGCTTAAATAAAAATTTAAGGAAACATTTGAGGTATTATATTTGTGGTTGCAGATCTTCATGAATTCCATAATATTATTAGAATGATTGAAACATTTCATGGAAATCTTGCCTGAAACATGATATACAATTCTCCAAAGATAGTTATTTTCAGAAGTAAATAATTAATTTCTTTCATCTTATTCTTTTCCATATAAGAAATTTGACAAAATAAACATAATCCAACTTACTAGAATGAACTGAGTTCTTCTAAAATCCAATTGAAAACTTAATTACTACTTATAAAGGTAAAATAATTCAGGAACTTTCCGTTAATTATAATAAGCCATCATATGTGAAGTTAATTATGCTCAAACATAAAAAACTCATAAAATTTATTTATAAAACCAAAAAAAAAAAGAAGCAAAAAAAAGCAAGTTAACACTCTGCTTTATCCTTTGGTCTATCTCTCCTACTGATCATCAATTACATGAGCTGATGATATGAATCATTTATGTTTCAAAACAACCCACTGAACCCCACACCTCTTTACCCTCATTTCTGGTCCATTACTTCCTTCTAACTCGAACTGAAATGATTTCTCCTTTCCGCTGACATCTTCATTAATCATTCCCGATTGATAATTTGAGTACCACAAAAACACATAATCTTTTTCATAGGGACTATCAGTCCCAGCCCATACGGTTGGCCGATATTTAACTAACACCCTGAATTGTTCAACAAAATAATATATCGGTTCCCAACAAAATTCTTTGTGAAGCAAAATGCCATGACCAGCATGACCAGAGGGATGGAATTCTACAGCAACACAAAATGCCAAGGTGAGGTTAGAAGGATAAGAGAAATGTGGGAACTTAACAACCACTGAATTTCCTTCGCTTTGATATTTGAACCACTCTGGTATTTCAGTTCCAGGTATAACCATTCTAAAACCTGTCTTCACCTGTGTTATAGAAAACAAAACATTATGAATAACTTACCATAAAGAGGTTAAACAGAAAAATTAGGAAAAGTCGTGCGGCTTACTTACATTGCGTGGTAAAATGGTCATTTCTTCAACTCTCCAGCATGCATCTTCCAAAATCTTGTGGCAAGCATTGTTGTCCAACTTGATGCACTTTGAAAAACTAAATTCATAATCACCCATAATTTCAGGGAAGTTGGTTGGATTTGAGAGATATTTGAGTGCGATGGATGCAATTGATGCAGCTTGCAGCATCATACAACCACATGCTTCGAGTGTTTTGAGTTGCCAGGGAAGCAATGGCAACCTTCGCAATCTCTTGCAGTTGTGCACACTTAAAAAGTTTAGTGATGGTAAAGAGATAATGTCAGTTGGGATTTCTACAATTCCACTATAGGCAAGAGATAGCTTTCTTAAAGAAGTCAAACCATTTAAAGGAGGCAATTTTGACAGTTTTGAGCAACCAATGAGATTCAGTGATTGAAGACATTTCAACTCACACATGCTGTCAGGAAGAATCTCGAGATCTTTACAGTGATCCATATACAAACGAACAAGTGACGAAGATAAACATCTGATTGATGACGGCAATTCCCTTATTGGATTACGACTTAAACATAAACTTCGAATACATGGAGGACTGTAGAGGAAATCAAGAGAACAAGGCCACCCTAAATATTTTATGCTACTCGGGAGCTCTGGAAGAAGCTTTAAATTCCGGCATCTTTGGAGACGAAACTTGTGAAGAGAATTTGCATGAACAAGGCTTGGAATGCTTCTCAAGTTTGTGCAGTTATACAGAGATAAAGTTGTAAGATTCTTGAAAGTTCCAATACAAGGCGGCAGCACTTCCAAACTTCTGCAGCCCCTAAGATTTATATCTTTTAGTTTAGTTGCTGATGAGAGATCTGGTAGCCTCTTTAAGTGATAGGAATATTGAAGATTAAGGATTTTTAAGTATGGAAGATGACACTGCAAAGTAATCGAAAGCTCATGTTCAAACCAATAATAATCCAAATAGTTTTGTGAGGAAAAACAGGCGGTGGAATAAAATGTTTATTTTGAGAAAATAGAACCACAACAAAATAAAAAAGAATAATAGATAAATGATATAAATGATTTACATGGTTCAACTGAATGCATGCCAACTCCAAAAGGCTAAAAAGAACGAAAATTAATCCTTTGATTATTAACTAAAATAGTAGTTTTATGTTAATGAGCTAAGAAATTAGTTTGGAGACTAAAAAGTAAAAAGCATACAGCCACATGTAAAAAGTCTCACACCTGATTTCCATCCCAAAGATGTGTAAGCTTGCTTCCGGGTAATGCAAGCATAACTAGGCTCTGCATCAAACATTTAATTGGCAAAGACTTGAATGGATAGCCATTAATGTTTACCAGTCGTAGTTTGGGCATCAATGATAAGGCTTCGAAACGGAAGTGCACCTTTTTAACTTCAACCATATTCAAGACTATGGCTTCAACTGTTTCGTCCCTCTAATAATTAAGAGAATACAATAATATCAAAAGTAAATACATTTCCAAATAGAATGAAAATATTATTAGAAGTTGTTTCTTATAAAAGAAAATTAATTGATTTAATAATATTATAGCTAGCCAAATTATACTTTTTCATTTTGTTTAATGTTTCATCTTTTAATTCTTAATACATATATAGTTTCTAAGCTAACTTTCTTTGCTGACTCCTTGTCGATACTTTAAAGCTAATTTCTAACAGCATTATTCATAGTCACTTCAATTGAAAAAAGTATATAATTTAATACATTACCGTATTCATCTTCGATATATGAAAAATATCCTTATTATTACACAACCGACCCTTCCTCCGAGCAATTTCCTGACCCATCTCCTCCACTAAATCATGCATCCGCAATTGATCCCATTTATCAATAATTATCAAACATTTCTCAATTAGTCGGTTTATTCCTCGCCTCGCAATAACATCACCACCTAGAAAACTTATAACTGAATATATTGGAGATCCTTTGAGACAACATATGTCAAGAAATATGAGTTTCAAATCATCATCCAGTCCCTCAAAACTTAATTCCAGGATTTTCATAATACTAGGGTCTGGGATTTGATTTAATTTATCCAATTCCATTTCCCATTCATGCGGTGTCCTTTTGCATAAATGGGAACCCAACACTTTAAGAGCCAATGGAAGGCCTTGAGCATAACGTAGTACCCTTTTCGACAACTCCATGTAATCCTCTGGGGGATCCTTTCGTTTGAAAGCTTTCATACTCAAGAGCTCAAGAGCATTACTTTTGTCTAATCCCTCAACCTTATATATATAGATTTCACCAACATTATTGAAGACTTCTTTATCCCTGCTTGTCAAGATGATTCTACTCCCAGGACCGAACCAACCCTCACCCACACATAAAGCTTCTAATTGTTCTGGATTACTAACATCATCAAGAACAACAACCACCTTAATTCTACTCAATGAATCCTTAATATAAGTGGGTATTGCATTAAGCATTTCTATGGTCGTACTTTCAATCCCTAAGAGCTCAGAGAGAAACTTTTTTTTCAAACAAATAAGTCCATTCTTTTCTGATTCTTCCATAACGCTGTGAAGGAAGTAGTAGCGGTCAAATTGATAAGATATTCGACCATAAAGAATTTCGGCAATGGTTGTTTTGCCAATGCCTCCCATGCCCCATAATCCCAGAAAACGAACATCCCTTGATCCCATGCTTAAACATGGGAGAATCCTCTCAATGTGTGAATCCATCCCAACCAACCCGTTTGAAGTAGTAAAGGGGTTGGGATAAAGTCTGTGCACAATATCCTCCACAATTTTCCCAATGAATTCCTCCTCATTTCTACAAAAGAAATGATGAACACATACCATGTAAAGAGTTCAATTGAATTCTTTTAAAATTCATATAACAAAAATGAAATGTTTAAAAGATCAGTAGATCTTTCAGATTTTTAGTTTTTGGACAAGTATAAATGAAAAGGAATTACCTGTAATTTCTGGAATCCCAACCAGATATATCGGCTGCTTCTTCCAAAGCAGAGCACCATTTCTGGATCCTGTCTTTGCAGTTGCTCAATCGCTCCTTCTCTTTCTCGAATGCTTCTCCAAATTTCCCAGTGAGATCACTGACATCTGAGGGATCAACTTTATAGAAAATTGGCACCGCCCTTCGGCCTAATTTTTTTGTACACTCCATTATCTTCACCAGCTCATCTAGACACCATGGGGAGGATGCATAGTTTTCTGAGAAAATGATGACAGAAATCTTTGATTCTTCAATTATTCTCAAGAGAGTAGGAGAGATCTCTTCTCCTCTGTGAAGATCATTTTCATCTATGAATGTGTGGATATGTTTTCGAACAAAAGCAGCGTAGAGATGGCTGGTAAAATTAGGGCGAGTATCAGAACCTCTGAAACTCAAAAAACATCATAGCTAATTTTAGTGAGACTAGTAGAAGATGAAGAAGCCATTTTCAGAAGTTAGAGAAAGCTCAGATGGAAAAATGAAGAGGTAAAGCTAAGTACTTTATAAACAAAATAGCTTTAACGGATTTAAAGGGACACTGCTTTTGGATCTGAATATCAAATTCTACCAAATTTCTGCAAGAAAATGAAAAAAAGTAAACACAACTTTTGAAATTTGTGAAGAAAGGCATAGAATTCTTAGACCAAAAAATGCTTTCTGTCGGCCATCAACTTAATTTAATAGATGAAAAACAAAGGGATAAAGGTTGGAAAAAAATATAAATAAACACTTTTTGTATATTTAATATTGTACTGAAACTTCAAAAAACATTAGAAATAAAAGTGTAAGGAATTAGATAGTTGTAGTTGTAAATCATGTTATTAATTCTTGACAATTTTACTTCTGGTTTTTGTTTATCTAATGTAGTTTAGCTATTTAAGTAGAATATCAATATTGAGAAAATATTTTCCATTGTGATATAGGTTGTCATCTATTAAACTGGTTAAATTGATTTTTTTTTTTTTTTTTTTTAAATCTTGCTCTTTTTAGGTGTAATATCTAGGAAGCGGTCCTTGTTGTCTTTTCGTAGCTAGAAGTGTTAGTCTAATTGAGTTTGTTTAATTTCAATTTTCATATTATTTTACTAAGGTGTACTTCAAATCTAATGAGTCTATTAACAATTTATGATCTTTTCTTTTAGGCTTATTGTTAAAATTTAGATTAATTTGTTTACGCATACTGATCAACCAAAATAATCAGACTGAAAAACTTTAATAGATTCTGTCAGTTATTTCAATTAAGATCAGATTTTAGTCGCCCCTAATAACATCAGCCACCAATTTAACAAGTTACTATCAAAAGTGAATTTTGTTAAATAAAAAAAAAAATTTTTTGTGGGGGTAAACTAACAACCCTCCATATGGTCACTTGGAGGATAATTAAATGTATATTTAGGATTTTGGTAAAATCTCAGTAAAATAATATCCTCGGAACCTAGAAAAATTATTATTTTATCAAGGTTATTAATTTATCGATAAATAATTACTTTAAAAATTTGTAATTGGGACTAGAAAAAATTATTATTTAATTGAGATTATTAATTTACGGTATAATGAGTTGCCAGAAAACTGATGCGGGCCACAAATAATAAAAAGGATCTCCAATTCAATTTGAAAACAACTACTTGTTGTGGAAAGAAATTAAAGAAATATTTCGGATTATATCTTTATTTTAATTGTAATTATTTTATAATTTGGATTAGGAATAGATTTTATTGTAAGGATCCTAAATTGATAAGGATTCCTATTTTATTTGTATTTTAATTTATTTAGTATTTTGTTTAATTAGGAAGTTTAGACTATTTAGAAGTTTTTATTGTTTACGAGTTTTATTATATTTAGGGTAGTTTGCCTATAAATAGGCTTTTATTTCTCAATTGTAAGCAGTTTTCATTATTCAATAAAATTTCGGGTTTATTCCTTTACCCTGCTTTTGTGAATTTGCGAAATTCAATTAGTAGAAGACTAAACTCCGGCATCGTGCGCGATCAACGGACTTTAGTAGTTGTTAGGGTTTGGGTATTCTTAGAATCAACAACCCCATTCAATTTGTATCATCAATATTGATTTCTTCCGCTGCATCAAAAACACAATATATATACTTTGTTAAAGACAAAGTAATAATAGAAATTTTCATTAATTGTAATTAGCCGTGAAGTTAATTATGTGGAAGTATCAAAGACTCATAATATACAAATCCTCCATGCCCGAATTACAACAATAATTATTATTATTATCACAATTGCTCTCTTTTTTGTAGTAATACTAAATACCACAAGTCAATTTTCAAAAGGGTGGGGGCCAAAAGTCATGTTTTTATTATTTTATTATTTTTCTTTTTATATCATTATTTTAAAGGGTAAATAATTTAATTGACTCCAAGTCAAGTGAAGTCAATGTCTTCCATTACAGAGTAGAACTACTAAACAGGTGATTTGCTTTCTTATATAAGAGGAATTGAGCAATTAATGCTAATATCTCATCAACGACCAATAATCAACGAAATAATAGATGTAGCCAATTTTATTACTGACAACATTTGTAAGTTGACTATTTATTTTAGGCCAATTTTAGTCAGACTAGTTGAGGATTTCTTTATCTCTACTTACTAAGATAATTCTACTTCCAAGACCAAACCAACCTTCACCTACACCTAAAGCTTCTAATTGGTCCGGATCATTGACATCATCAAGAACAAGCAACAGCTTCATTCTACTTAGTGAATTCTTGATATAAGTGGCTACTACATGAAGCGTTCCTATGTTTATATTTTCATTCCCTAGGAGTTGAGAAAACATTTTTTCTCTCAAATGAATAAGCTCATTTTTTTCTGATTCTTCTCTGACATTGCGAAAGAAGTAACAACGCTCAAATTGACAAGATATTTGACTATAAAGGATTTCCACAGTGGTTGTCTTACCAACCCCTCCCATGCCCCATAATCCTACAAAACGAACATCCTTTGATCCCATGCTTAAACATGATAGAATTCGCTCAATATGTGTATTGATCCCAACCAACTCATCTGAAACAGTATAAGAGATAGGATAAAGTTTATGCATAATGTGCTTAGCAACTTTTTCAATTAGTTCCACTTCGTTGCTGCAAAGGACATGATACACAGCACATAATGAGTTTAAACCACACATTTAACTCTTGTAAATTTCCTTTTACAAGTATGGATATATCATTTGAAAGAATGATAGAAATGAATTCCTATATGATTGATTCCACCGAAAGTAGCTGAATGATTATATTTATTTATGTTATTCCTTTTGAAACAAAATTTGATTAAAAAGATTCAATTAGATTGAATCTCTAGATAAGAATTTTGGATATAGAGAATTATGTTTTATCAGCAAATGTATACATGGAGAAAAATGAGTGACCTTTAATTGCAAATACTAGGAGTGAAGCTGAAAGTGAATTGAACAAAAAGCCTATCATGTATTTTACCAAACAATTGTAGTGCAAAAGTTTACTACTGAGATTACAATTGCCTAATTTACAAATTGGAGAGGAAAGAATTACCTGTAATTGAAGGAATCCCATCCAGATAAATTTGCTGCTTCTTCCAAAGCAGAGCACCATTTCTGAATCCTGGCTTTGTTGCTGTTGAATTGCTGTTTCTGTTTTTCGAATGCTTCTCCAAATTTTCCGGTCAGATCACACACTTGAGAGGGATCAACATTATAGAAAATTGGCATGGCCTTTTGGCCAATTGTTTTGGTACACTCCATAATCTTCACCAGCTCATCCAGACACCATGCAGAAGACGCATAGTTTTCCGAGAAAACAATGACTGAAAACTTGGATTCTTTGATGGTTTTCAATAGAGTAGGCGAGATCTCTTCTCCTCTATCAAGATCGGTTCCGTCAATAAATGTGTGAATGTGTTTTCGACTCAAAGCAGCATAGAGATGGCTGGAAAAATTCTGACGGGTATCAGAACCTCTGAAACTTAGAAAAACGTCATAACTAGTCTTAAAGGGACTGTTTGGAGATGAAGTGGAAGCCATTTTTAGAACTCAATTGCTCTGTTTCTCAGCTACAAAAACCAAAATCAATAAACAGAGAAAATGCTAGACAAAAAGCACAAGGAAGAAGGAAAAGGTACAACTAGAAAATTTTTGTTACACTCTTGTTTAAGATTGAGAATCAGATCAAAAGTCAACTCCAGGCTATGCAATAAGAAATCCTCGATCACTGTTCCCACATGTACAGAGTTTACTTTTTAGTTTTTAAGAATTTATCAAAGTCAATCCCACACCTAATGACCTTAAATTTTGCATCGTTCACTCTAAACTGAAACAAGGCTTCCTTGCCGCTGAAAACATCCCGAATCCTAGCCCATGGAGAATGTAAGTTCCAAAGCAACACGTGATCTGATTCATGAATGCCATTAACGTACCTCTGAGCACTGTTCACAGTGAATTCTATACCAGAATCATATTTGAAACAGCAACGACATTGGAAGAAAAGGGGATGAGTGACAGCAGCAGAACGCTCGAGTTCTATGACACAAAGTACCAAGCTCAGGCAAGAATGTCCAGAGCAATGTGGGAGCTGAATAACCATTGATTTTCCATAGCTTTGATAGCGGAACCACTCTGGAATTTCACTTCCTGGTAAACCAATAGTAAAACTTGGTTCCATCTATGTTCCAGAAAAGTAAATTTATATTAAATAGCAATTTAGACTCAAATGGGTTTCATAGTGGTCTATAAAGTCTCAAAAAGCTCAATTCAATTTGGCAAGGCCACCCTCCAATTCAAGGGCTAAATCAGTATTTAATCTAAAAAGAAAATTTAAAAATAATGTGAAAGGATGGGTCAAACTCAAAGATTACAGAAGAGAGAGAGAGAGAGAGAGAGAGAGAGAGAGAGAGCTTACAATAGGTAAAATGGCAGTTCTTCAATTCTCCAGCGTGCATCTGCCATAATCTTGCGGCGTGTATAGTTGTTCAACTTGATGCAATTGCAAAAATTAAATACGTGATTACCGTTAATTACAGGGAAGTTTCTTGGATTTGAGAAATATACAAGTGAGATGGATGCAACAGATGCAGCTTGCAGCAAGGTACAATTATTTGCTTGGAGAGTTTCAAGCTGCCAAGGAAGCAGCGGCAAACTTCGGAGTCTCTTGCAATTGCCAAGTACTAATGATCGTAGTGATGCTAAAGAGACAATGTCACTTGGGATCTCTACAATTCCACTTCACTCTAGAGATAGCTTTTGCAAAGAACTCAAACTGTTTAAAGGAGGCTATTTTGAAAGTTTTAAGCAACCATCCAGACACAATGTTTCAAGGCATTTCAACTCACGAATACTGTCAGGAAGAATCTCGAGATCTTCGCATTCTCGCATACTCAAAAATTTAAGTGATGAAAATAAATATTTGATTGATGATGGCAATTCTTGTATTGCAGTCTTATCCAATCTCATCATTTCAAAATTTCCATAGATATTAACCCACCTCAGATTCCGACAGCCTCCAACATCTAGAACAATGTCATTCTTTAGAAAATCAAGAGATGTAGGCCAGTCTTCGACCCTAGATTGGGAAAACTGCAAACGTTCTATGCTTCGCAGAATTTTTGGAAAATTCTTCAGATTCACACTCCCTATTAGACTCAAATTTTGGAGAGAACTTAAGCACATGAGACTTGGAATGCTCCTTAAGTTTTCAAAATGGATCGCTCCTAAAAATTTAAGTTTCTTGAGATTTTCAATACATGGTGGCAACGCTTCCAAGCTTTTGCAGTAACTAAGATTTAACCCCTCTAGTTTTGTTGCTGAAGAGAGATCTGGTAACCTCCTTAGGTGAACAGAATGTTGAAGATCAAGGATTAAATTTCACAATCAATCCTCGGATGGTTGATGGAATCCAAAACAGGAACCTGCTCTTCCATCAGAATATCCTCCGCCACAACAGAATTAAAGGAAGGAAGGAGAGTTCGATGGCGCACAGCAGCTTCCTCCATGGGTATATGATTCACAGCGAGGAGAGTTAGAATTAGGATCCGGGCTCGGGCCTCCTCCTAAATCCACAAGGATATTCCTATCAATACCAGGCTGGTTCTCTTTCCCCGTTGGGCCCACCTCACTTTTTTGGCCCACCACAGGGGATGGCCCCAATCAAATCCATGTGTCCAGAATATGGCGTTAACAGGTGGCCCTTAGCAAGGATCCTCAGGGGCCTCACCTTTTAGTTTCCAACAGGCCCAGGTTCTTCTATCTTGGACTTTTTCTTCTTCTTATTCTTCTCCTTAGTGGGCCCAATTGAGTCGTTTCCCTTTGCAATCTGGTTTATACATATTTCATCAACAATATTGAGAATATTTTTATCTCTACTTGTTAAGAGAATTTTACTACCTGGTCCAAACCAACCTTCACCTACACCAAAAGCTTCTAATTGGTTTGGATCACTAATATCGTCAAGAACTACAACCACCTTCATTCTATTCAGTGAATCCTTGATAAAAGTGGGTACTATACGAAACATTTCTATGTTCATATTTTCTTCGCCTAAGAGTTGTGAGAACATTTTTTTTTTCGCTGGAATCCCATCCGGATAGATTGGTTGCTTCTTCCAAAGCAGAGCACCATCTCTGGACTCTTTCTTTGCTGTTGCTAAATCGTTTTTTCTCTCTCTCGATCGCCGCTCCGAATTTTCCAGTCAGGTCACTAACATCTGAGGGATCGACCTGATAGAAAATTGGTACAGCCTTTTGCTCAACTGTTTTGATTTACTAGAATTTACCTTATTTTTAATTACTAGAAAATCTCATTAGATTAATTCATCAATTAACAATTAGAATTTGCATCTTAAGCTTAAATAAAAATTTAAGGAAACATTTGAGGCATTATATTTGTGGTTGGGGTGGCGGATCATGAATTCCATAATATTATTAGAATGATTGAAACATTTCATGGAAATCTTGCCTGAAACATGATATACAATTCTCCAAAGATAGTTATTTTCAGAAGTAAATAATTAATTTCTTTCATTTTATTCTTTTCCATATAAGAAATTTCACAAAATAAACATAATCCAATTGAATTAGAATGAACTGAGTTCTTCTAAAATCCAATTGAAAACTTAATTATTACTTATAAAGGTAAAATAATTCAGGAACTTTCCGTTAATTATAATAAGCCATCATATGTGAAGTTAATTATGCTCAAACATAAAAAACTCATAAAATTTATTTATAAACAAAAAAAAAAAAAAAGCAAGTTAACACTCTGCTTTATCCTTTGGTCTATCTCTCCTACTGATCATCAATTACATGAGCTGATGATATGAATCATTTATGTTTCAAAACAACCCACTGAACCCCACACCTCTTTACCCTCATTTCTGGTCCATTACTTCCTTCTAACTCGAACTGAAATGATTTCTCCTTTCCGCTGACATCTTCATTAATCATTCCCGATTGATAATTTGAGTACCACAAAAACACACAATCTTTTTCATAGGAACTATCAGTCCCAGCCCATACGGTTGGCCGATATTTAACTAACACCCTGAATTGTTCAACAAAATCATATATCGGTTCCCATTCAAAAACGTGGCGAAGCAAAATGCCATGACCAGCTTCAACAGAGGGATGGAATTCTACAGCAACACAAAATGCCAAGGTGAGGTAAGAAGGATAAGAGAAATGTGGGAACTTAACAACCACTGAATTTCCTTCGCTTTGATATTTGAACCACTCTGGTATTTCAGTTCCAGGTATAACCATTCTAAAACTTGTCTTCACCTGTGTTATAGAAAACTAAACATTATAAATAACTTACCATAACGAGGTTAAACAGAAAAATAAGGAAAAGTCGTGCGGCTTACTTACATTGCGTGGTAAAATGGTCATTTCTTCAACTCTCCAGCATGCATCTTCCATAATCTTGTGGCAAGCATTGTTGTCCAACTTGAAGCAGTGTGAAAAACAAAATTCATAATCACCTGTAATTTCAGGGAAGTTGGTTGGATTTGAGAGATATTTGAATGCGATTGATGCAATTGATGCAGCTTGCAGCATCCTACAACCATATGCTACGAGTGTTTTGAGTTGCCAGGGAAGCAATGGCAAACTTCGCAGTCTCTTGCAATACTCAACACTTAAAAAGCTTAGTGATGGTAAAGAGACAATGTCAGCTGGGATTTCTACAATTCCACTGCAGAAAAGAGATAGCTCTTTTAAAGAAGTCAAACCATTTAAAGGAGGCAATTTTGACAGTTTGTGGCAATACTGGAGATTCAGTGATTGAAGGCATTTCAACTCACACATGCTGTCAGGAAGAATCTCGAGATCTTTACAGAGTTCCATACACAAATGAACAAGTGACGAAGATAAACATCTGATTGATGATGGCAATTCTCTTATTGAAGTTTCATCTAAACGTATTGTTAGAAAACTTCCAATACATGGAGGACTGTCAAGGAAATCAAGAGAACAAGGCTGTAAGGGAATTATGGGCCACTCTTCCACCCCAGAATCAGAACAATCTAAATATTTTATGCTACTCGGAAACTCTGGAAGAAGCTTTAAATTCGGGCAATCTCTGAGATAACAATTGCGAAGAGAATTTGCATGAACAAGGCTTGGAATGCTCCTCAACTCTGCGCAGCCATCTGCATGTATGACTTCCAGTTTGGTTGCTGAAGAGAGATCTGGTAGCCTCTTTAAGTGAGAGGAATATTCAACATTAAGGATTTTTAAGTTTGGAAGACGACACTGCAAAGTAATCGAAAGCTCATAATATGTATGTCAAAAATATAATTACTATCTAATAATAATTCAAATAGTTTTCCATGTAAAAGTCTCACACCTGATTTCCATCCCAAAGATGTGTAAGGTTGCTTTCGGGTAATGCAAGCATAACTACGTTCTGCATCAAACATTTAAATCGCAAAAACTTGAATGGATAGCAATTAATGATTACTAGCCGTAGTTTGGGCATCAATGATAAGGCTTTGAGGAAGTGCATCTTTTCAACTTCAACCATGTTCAAGACTATGGCTTCAATTGTTTCATCCCTCTAATAATTAAGAGAACACAATAATATCAAATGCAAATACATTTCCAATTAGAATGAAAATATTATTAGAAGCTGTTTCTTATGGGAGAAAATTAATTGATTTAATAATATTATAGCTAGCCAAATTAATTGATTTAATAATATTATAGCTCGCCAAAAAAAAATTTGTTCTATATAGTTTCTAAGCTAACATTCTTTGCCAACTCCTTGTCGTTCAATTACTTTAAAGCTAATTTCTAACAGCATTATTCATAGTCACTTCAATTGAAAAAAGTATATAATTTAATACATTACCGTATTCATCTTCGATAAATGAATAATATCCTTGTTATTACACAACCGACCCTGCCTCCGAGCATTTTCTTGACCCATCTCCTCCACTAAAACATGCATCTGCAGTTCATCCCATTCATCAATAGTTATCAAACACTTCTCAATGAGTCGTTTTATTCCTCGCCTGGCAAGAGAATCACGACCACCTAGAAAATTTATAACTAAATCTTTTGTATATCCTTTGAGACAACAAATGTCAAGAAATATGAGTTTCAAATCATCATCCAGTCCCTCAAAACTTAATTTCAAGATTTTCATAATACCAGGGTCCGGAAATTGATTTAATTTATCCAATTCCATTTCCCATTCATGCAGTGTCCTTTTACATAAATGGGAACCCAACACTTTAAGAGCCAATGGAAGGCCTCCAGCATACCATAGTACCCTTCTTGACAACTCCATGTAATCCTCTGGGGGATCCTTTCGTTTGAAAGCTTTCATACTCAATAGCTCAAGAGCATTACTTTCGTCTAATCCCTCAACCTTATATATATAGATTTCACCAACATTATTGAAGACTTCTTTATCCCTGCTTGTCAAGATGATTCTACTCCCAGGACCGAACCAACCCTCACCTACACATAAAGCTTCTAATTGTTCTGGATTACTAACATCATCAAGAACAACAACCACCTTAGTTCTTCTCAAGGAATCTGTGACATGAGTGGGTATTGCATTAATCATTTCTATCTTCCTCTTTTCAATCCCTAGGAGCTCAGAGAGAAACTTTTTTTTCAAACAAAGAGGTTCATTCTTTTCTGATTCTTGCCTAACGCTGTGAAAGAAGTAGCAGCGGTCAAATTGATAAGATATTTGACCATAAAGAATTTCGGCAATGGTTGTTTTGCCAATGCCTCCCATGCCCCATAATCCTACAAAACGAACGTCCCTTGATCCCAAGCTTAAAACTGGAAGAATCCTCTCAATGTGTGAATCCATCCCAACCAATTCCTTTGAAGGAGTAACGGGGTTGGGATAAAGTCTGTGCTTAATATCCTCCACAATTTTCCCAATGAATTCCAC
Source organism: Euphorbia tirucalli (assembly GCA_039660915.1). Lineage (NCBI taxonomy): Eukaryota > Viridiplantae > Streptophyta > Magnoliopsida > Malpighiales > Euphorbiaceae > Euphorbia > Euphorbia tirucalli. Next base: position 2,048,035 of record CM077639.1, on the reverse strand, counting down.
CTCATTTCTACAAAAGAAATGATGAACACATACCATGTAATGAGTTCAATTGAATTCTTTTAAAATTCATATAACAAAAATGAAATGTTTAAAAGATCTGTAGATCAGATTTTTAGTTTTTGGACACGTATAAATGAAAAGGAATTACCTGTAATTGCTGAGATCCCAACCAGATATATCGGCTGCTTCTTTTAAAGCAGCGCACCATTTCTGGATCCTGTCTTTGCATTTGCTCGATTGCTCCTTCTCTTTCTTGAATGCTTCTCCAAATTTTCCAGTGAGATCACTGACATCTGAGGGATCAACTTTATAGAAAATTGGTACTGCCGTTTGGCCTAATCTTTTACACTCCATTATCTTCACCAGCTCATCTAGACACCACGGAGAGGATGCATAGTTTTCTGAGAAAATGATTACAGAAATCTTTGATTCTTCAATTATTCTCAGGACAGTAGGAGAGATCTCTTCTCCTCTGGCAATATCATTTTCATCTATGAATGTGCGGATATGTTTTTGAACAAAAGTAGCGTAGAGATGGCTGGTAAAATTAGGGCGAGTATCAGAACCTCTGAAACTCAAAAAAGCATCATAGCTAATTTTAGTGAGACTAGTTGCAGATGAAGAAGCCATTTTCAGAAGTTAGAGAAAGCTCAGATGGAAAAATGAAGAGGTAAAGCTAAGTACTTATAAACAAAATAGCTTCAACGAAATTTCCATGAAATTGCAAGGAATTAAAGAGACACTGCTTTTGGATCTGAATATCAATTTCTACCAAATTTCTGCAAAGTTGAGATTAAATTTCAAACAGTGAATGGTGGGGACACAACTTTGAAATTGCAGCAAAAGACAAAAGAAAAACACAACTTTACAATTATTTTACTTGTATTTACCATAGCACATAGCTTCTTCCACGAAGTTTGGATAAAATTGATTGTAAAATGTTATTTGGAACTTTATGTTTAGAATGATGTTTGGATGAAATTGCCATGTAAACACAACTTTACAATCTTTTCCAACTAATAAAATTAAACTTAGAACTCCGAAAAGAAAAAGTAAGATTTGAACTCGAATGATTACTACAATTATATAGAGAGAGAGAGAGAGAGAGAGAGAGAGAGAGCTTACAATAGGTAAAATGGCAGTTTCTTCAATTCTCCAGCGTGCATCTGCCATAATCTTGCAGTGTGTATAGTTGTTCAACTTGATGCAATTGCAAAAATTAAATACGTAATTACCGTTAATTACAGGGAAGTTGCTTCGATTTGAGAAATATACAAGTGAGATGGATGCAACAGATGCAGCTTGCAGCAAGGTACAATTATTTTCTTAGAGAGTTTCAAGCTGCCAAGGAAGCAGCGGCAAACTTCGGAGTCTCTTGCAACTGCCAAGTACCAATGATCGTAATGATGCTAAAGAGACAATGTCACTTGGGATCTCTACAATTCCACTTCACTCTAGAGATAGCTTTTGCAAAGAACTCAAACCGTTTAAAGGAGGCAATTTTGATAGTTTTAAGCAACCATCCAGATACAATGTTTCAAGGCATTGCAACTCACAAATGCTGTCAGGAGATCTTCGCATTCTCGCATACTCAAAAATTTAAGTGATGAAGATAAATAATTGATTGATGATGGCAATTCTTGTATTGCAGTCTTATCCAATCTCATCATTTCAAAATTTCCAGAGATATTAACCTTGCTCAGATTCCAACAGCCTCCAACATCTAGAACAATGTGATTTTTGAGAAAATCAAGAGATGTAGGCCAGTCTTCCACCCCAGATTGGGAAAACTGCAAAAGTTCTATGCTTTGCGGAATTTTTGTAAAATTCTTCAGATTCACACACCCTATTAGACTCAAATTTTGGAGAGAACTTAAGCACATGAGGCTTGGAATGCTCCTTATGTTTTCAAAATGGATCACTCCTAAAAATTTAAGTTTCTTGAGATTTTCAATACATGGTGGCAACACTTCCAAACTTCTACAGTAACTAAGATTTAACCCCTCTAGTTTTGTTGCTGAAGAGAGATCTGATAACCTCATTAGGTGAACAGACTGTTGAGAACACTGCACCAAATGAAAACTCACAATCAAACACATATATATCAAACAAAATACATACACAAAAATGTAATTTTTGAACACACACATGGATATGCACACACACACACACACACACAAACAACTAATTCGTTATGATACTCCTTGAAAATGCCACACTGGACTTAATCCTCTAGAAAATCAAATGCTAATCATAACAGAAGAGTATATCATTCACAGCGAGAGGGGGAATAGAGATATAAGCGAGAGGGGGAATAGAGATAAATATCATATACACTTCTCAAAAATTTCACTATATCCCTTTCCAATAATTAATATTTAATATAAAAATGTTTTCTTTCAGATATTATTTTTCTTGAATATTTTAATTGCACTATAATCGATCTTTTATATCTTGATATTATAGATTAGTAGTTTCAAGTAACGACAAAATTAGCACAATATATGGCCATGACAATTTGAGTTGCACTTATTAATGAGATATCGTTATTTAATAATTTTTCAATACTTTATAGGTTGAATGTATATTTTTTTTAAAAAAAAAAAGATTCGTATCCAATCCTTGAATAGAAAAGAGCAATTAAACCCTTTACCGCAAGATGAGCATTACAAGAAATGGGTTTACAACAATGACATATTTACAGTAATAATAGAGCACATTCTAATGTTTATGTTTGCAATTTAGAAGCTTAATGAGCTCCATAACTAAAAAAAAAATTAATTATTCCCAATCTTTCATATAGTAAATATATTAAAAATAGTTAAAAGATAGTTTGTATTTTATATATATATATATATATATATATATTACAAATTCGAATTAGTATGCCATACTCTGTTTTACTACATATAACAAAATAATAGTTAAATTACGAAAATGAAAAATTAATTAATTAATTTTAATAAAAGAAATTTAAATTTAATATAATATCTGAAAGAAATGCAATGAATTGGAAAGAAAAAGAAGTAAATACTTGTTGAATAGGGATGATGGAATGTTGGAATTCACAAGGAATGGCAGCATTTCCATTGGGGTAAAAGTTCATCGATCCTGCTGCTTGATTTAACAGTTCCTGGAACTGTTGTTCTGTTGACCTGCTCCACCATAATTGATAAAAAAATTATAATTTGTGAACTGCTTAAACTAAAAAATACTATTAGTTATTTTCCATTAACAGTTTAAGTTAATATATATATATTTTTTTTAGAAGAAAATCAAGACATAAGAATATAAGAATTATGTCAATATTAATTAAGATTAACTTAGGTGATAAGGGCTTTAATTGCATGAGCTACAAATCTCGAATGCGGACCCTATGCAAAAAAAAAAAAAAGAATTAAAGATGGACTACTTAAAAAAATGTTTGATTAACCTTCGAACCGAGATAGTAACAAAATATAGTTTCTAAAGCCATGTATAAATTTGTTTAAAAATGAAATATGTTCTCCAGTTTTCATTTGATTTTTTTTTTTTTTTTTTTTTACTATTGAATATTAAATTTTTATTTTCTAATTTAATATTGAAATAAGATTAAGGTTGATTTTCAGAACTAAATACATCTTACTATCTTGCACATTTAATTTTAGAAAAACTAAAATGAAAAAATGTGTATAATGTAAATATTTATCACATAGCAATCGTGTTTTGAATAATTTAAGAATTAAAAATAAAATATGAGAAGTTAAATACCCAAAAGGCAATGAAGAGGCCAGCATGGCGATGTGGCTTTGAGAATGCCATCTATCCTATGGAGAGGTAGAATTAGGATCCGGGCTCGGGCCTCCTCCTAAATCCACAAGGATATTCCTGTCAATACCAGGCTGGTTCTCTTTCCTCGTTGGGCCCACATCACTTTTTTGGCCCACCACAGGGGGTGGCCCCAATCAAATCCATGTGTCCAGAAGATGGCGTTAACAGGTGGCCCTTAGCAAGGATCCTCAGGGTCATCACCTTCTTGTTTCCAATAAGCCCAGGTTCTTCTGTCTTGGACTTTTTCTTCTTCTTATTCTTCTCCTTAGTGAGCCCAATTGAGTCGTTTCCCTTTGAAACCTCTTCTCCTCTTGGAATATTGAGAATATTTTTAGGGAAATTATCAAATTTACGTTGGATTTGGGCTTTTGTTTTTGGGCCTACCTTTTATTATTTACTGAATATATGACTATAAATAATTTCCGCAATGGTTGCTTTTCCAACTCCCCCCGTTCCCCATAATCCTACAAAATGAACATCCTTTGATCCCATGCTTAAACAGGATAGAATTTGCTCAATATGTGAATTGATTCCAACCAATTCACTTGAGATAGTATAGGAGTTGGATAAAGTTTCTGCATAATATACTCTGCAACTTTCTCAATCAGTTCCACTTGGTTGCTGCAAAAGACTCGATGAACATCCAACATATAATGAGTTCAAACCACACTTTTAATTCTGATGGAGTCCTTTCAAACAAATATGAAAATTATTAAAAAAAAAAAAAAAACATAAAAATGAGTTAAAGGCAAATCAATTAAACCTTTTACATAATTTGTAACTCCCACAAATTAATTTATTAGCTATAAAAAAAATAAATAAATAAAGGACACGTTATTCATTTCTAAATAATAAATTTGATAAAAAAAAAAATAGTTGATTTGAATTGAATGACCTAAGAAGGCGTTATCATCCAGATAAGGAAGTTCCCGCAACATTAGATCCTGAGCTCCTGCAGGCGGAATCTCAAAGAAATGGATCCCTGAAGGAAAAGAAGAGGCAAAATTCACCATGAAATCAGCACATCCATTTCCTTCTCTATAAGTATGCTCCATGTGGACTACCCAATCCCGGTTCATCAACTCTTGAATCGTGGCTAAAAGACTATCAACAGTCATTTACATTGCAAACCTTCATTTGCATTACATAGTGCAAGAAATTCCCCCGAATGGAAATTAAAATTATAAAAATAATTTAATCCCCTAAAATAAGTTTGTTGCTAAATGCTAATAATAGGATGAGTGGATATTAATGTGTGTGAGTGGGCAGCCCCATAAGTAGCCAAAAGTATATAAGAAGGAAATTGACAAAACATAAATTATTTTATGAACATAATGAAGTCGACCTTAATTAGTGAATAAGTAGAGTAGGTGGTATGCTAGATTCTGATGGATTCAGTAAAATCCTATGGGTGATCCGGGTCTGGGTTGCTGCTCTGACCGGATCCAATGTGGTTTCTGCAAGACAAAACGATGAGACACCGGTAACCTCTGGGGTATACTCCGATGCCTAAGTTAGTATGCTCCTCAGTGTTGAAAAGTACTTTTAGGAGAGTTAAGAAAAGAATTCAATAGCCCTTACCTTAGGCAGGGTATCCTCCTTTTATAAGAGGGAATAGTAGAGTTGGATTGATAAAAGGCTTCTTCGTGGGTGGTGTTTCTGCCCTAGTAAAACACGGAGGTGGATTCCTAATCGGGCGCCACTTCTTACCCTAGGATCTCTCCGCGGATCTAGGGAACTTATCTGCTCAGGAGTTGGATGGGATCCGGATACGGTAGGCGGTTTCTTAGGCCGGATGATCTGACGCGGGTATGGATCGCCGGACTGGGCCGGGTGCACTGGACCGAACCGTAAGAACGGACCGGATGTCATCAGAAGTCCCCCCTAAGTCTGGAGTAAACCCTTTAGGGTTTAGCGCCTAAAACCCTGCCTAGGAACTCGCGCCCACCCACTGTCTGCCACGTGCTGTTCAGCCGCAGGGACGCGACCTTCGATGTGACTTAAATGCTGCAACTCTTCGATTTCCCGCCAGCAGGCTATTTAAGTCGCTTGATTTCTGCTCCTGTGCGTCATTCTGAGTTACAGGCGTTTTCATTTCTGAAAAAAAATCCAGTAAGTGCTTTCCTTGTGCTTTGTTTTTTTTTATTTCCGCAACTTTCCTGCATTTCTTCAGTTCTTAGTTCTAGGATTACTGTTTATTATGGGTTCTTCGAGCTATTCGTGGACCAGTAGCACTTCTCCTCGTCCTGTGTCCCCTTCTGTGGAGGTGGACTCTGACGCCGCGAGGCTCTCCACCTCTGAGTCCTCTGAAAGAACTCGCTCCGCCGGAGAGACCAGCGCACCTGTCAACCTCCTTGAGTCCTCTCGGTTGGTCAGAAGAACTTCGGGGAGAACCCTTACCCCCAGGATATCACAGATGGCCTCCTCTATTGCTTTCCGCGATATTAATCAATTGGTCTCCGATTACCCCTGGTTAGGGGCCTGCGAGTGTCTTATCCCTGCTTCCGACCAGAGGGTTCATCGACCGCCGTCCGGCTATTTCTCCATCTATCTTCACCACATAGTGGGCGGATTCACTTATCCGCTCCCGCAGGGGATATGCTCTATCTTGAACCGATATGGGGTGTGTCCGGCCCAGCTGCATCCGAATGTGATGGAGGACGTGTGCGCCATGTATTGGTTGTGTAGTAACCTCAGCATCCAGCTGACCGGTTCTCTCTTCCGGCATATCGCTACCCCGGTTCTCCGGAACACCAACAGTGATCATCTGACAATGGCTAAGGGGCCTCTCTTCCGGTTTTTCTCTGGCCGCACCTCTTCGGTGAAGGGGTTCAAGGGACTCTTTTTCTTCATCAAATTGAAGAAAGATGTGCCAACATTCCCCACCGCCTGGTCTTTCCGGTCCGCGAGCGAAATGAGGGGGGGAAAGGATAAGCTCTCGCCCGAGGAACAAGCCCACCTTGAGCTGTTGACGGCGGTCCCGACTCAGTACTGGAAGCTGCAGTACGCCACGAAAGCCTACCGTCAAGGGTTGCCTCTGGCAGCGCTTGATGACCGGACCGGTCTTCCTGTGTTCTTTTGTGATCCCTTAGAGGGCCGAGGTATTTATTTACTTATTTTTGTATTTTCCCTCTGTGGCAGGGATGTCACTTGCTGATACTGTTGCAGCATTGCGTGCCCGAAAGAGCGGATCGAAGGCGTCTACTGCCGCGCCAGCTCCAGTTCCTACAATCAATGAGGCCGTTCCGGGTCCTGTTGCTCCTGTGGTGAACGCGGAGCCTGCAGGGAAGAAGAGGGCTGGAGCTTTCGTATCCGGATCGGACAAGGGGAAGAAAGCCCGAGTGGTACCTTCTTTACCTTTCCCTTTTTTAAAACTGTTACTCCGGATTGTGCTTATTTTTTGTTATGCAGGAGGTACTACCTGACTTCTCGGGTCCGGTGAATACTAACAGCTCGATACGGGATATTCTAATATCCAAGTTCGGCCAAGATGCGAGCCTCGCTGATCCTTTGGTACAGCTTGAGCTGAGCAATGGCATGTATCTCCCAGCTGACTCCTCCCGGGTGAGGACTATGTCCAACCGGAGCATAGGGACTAGGGTCCTGAGCAAGCTGTACACGGTAAGTCCTAGACTCTTCCCTTTACCTTCTGGCTGTGTCTGACTGCTTCTTTGCAGGCAATTCCCTTCCTCTACGAGGAGTTGAAGAGGATCGAAGAGGCTGATCGAATCCTCGATCAGAGCATTGCCGGTGCTCTGGAGAGGAAGAAGCTGGATGAGAGCCTGGCGAAAGTAAAGGCCGAGGCAGAACAACAAAAGAAGGCGCTTGAGGATTTGACTACCGAGAATGTGGCTCTCAAGCGTTCTCTAGAACTGGCCGAAGCGGCCCTGGAGCAGGAGAGGAAGTCCCGCGAAAGTGACCGGCTGGCTGCGGAGGAGAAGTTGAAGGAGAGGACCCTTACCTACGGGCGTCTTGCCCTACTATATGGGGATCGTATCCTTCAGAGGTGCTCTGAGGTCTACCCGGATGTATCTTTCGGGGACATAGAAGTGGATTTCCCGGATGAAGCCGATCTCCCGGATGAGGAAGATGATGTCCCTCCGACCGCCTCCGCGCCTCAGGAAGGATCAGCTGAGGGGTCCGGCCAATAGAATTGACATTTTGTACATGTACATTTTCCCCTTTGGGGGCAATTAATGAAATAAGTATTATGTCATTTTTCAATGTGGTTCAAGAAATTTTTCTGTTTGAATGCAAACTTAGCGTATCTGTTTAAGGCTGCCCTGTTTAAGCCGAGTCTAGATTCGGGATCTAATGTTAACCCAGGACTTAAATTTTAACGAATGCGAATGGGCGAGCTGTTCATGCCCTTATTCGAAAGCGAATTAAATTGGCCAAGTATATCAAAGAAATATTCGAAAGCGAACAATAAAATGATGTATTCGAAAGCGAATCTCCATTCAGTATAAAATTGCAGCGTTAAAGTTACAGCACTACAGCTATAGTTGCCTCATTAAAAACCTCAGCAGGGAAAACCCTGTGGGAAAAAACCGCTACCGAGGGAAAAAGAGTGCAACGTGCTCTATTGGTAATATCTTCTAAGTGCCCTGGAGTTCCATGTTCGTGGAATGTCTCTTCCGTCCGTGTGGCATAGTTTGTATGTAGCCGGTCCAATGACCTTCGAGATCCGGTACGGTCCTTCCCATTTTACTGCTAGCTTTCCTCTTCCTTCTCTAGCCTGTGAGGCTTCCGCGTCTCGCAATACTAGATCTCCCGGCTGGAAGACTATTGCCTTCACTTTCTTGTCATGATACTAAGCGACTTTGCTTTTGTATGCTGCCATGAGGACGAAGGCCCTATCCCTCCTTTCCTCCAGCAAGTCCAAGTGAAAGCACAAGTTGATGTCATTCTGGGCTTCGTTGTAGTACGTAACTCTGTCACTTGGGGAGCCAATTTCTACCGGGATAACTGCTTCGGTACCGTACGTTAGGGCGAAGGGGGTTTCCCCAGTGGCCCGCCTTGGGGTGGTCCTGTACGCCCATAGTACGCTGTTCAGCTCATCCGCCCATGCTCTTTTGTGCCCCTCCAGTCTCTTTTTGATGCCGTCGCATATGGTGCGGTTGGTTACCTCCGTCATGCCGTTACTCTGTGGGTGGGCAACCGAGCTGCATCTATGTATTATGTGGAAGCTCTCGCAGAATTCTTTGAACTTTCTGGAAGTGAACTGGGTACCATTGTCCGTGATGATGGTGTTCGGTATGCCGAACCTTCCCAGGATGTATTCCTTGACAAAGGAAATCACTCTCTCGGGGGTGATCGTAGAGAGGGCTTCTGCTTCCACCCATTTGGTGAAGTGGTCAACCGCTACGATGATCCACTTCCTCTGTCTGCTTGCTTCCGGCAACGGACCCACGAGATCGATCCCCCATGTTGAAAAGGGCCAAGCCGTTAGGATTGGCTGTTGCTCTGCTGGTGGTTGACTGGTTTTCTTTGCGTGTACCTGGCACTGGTGGCAAGCATAGATGTAGGCCTCTGCGTCTTCTCTCATTGTTTCCCAATAGTATCCCATGAGCATTGCTTTACGGAGTATGGTTAGGGCGGCCTGGTGCGACCCACAGATCCCCTCGTGGAGCTCTCTCAAAACATAATTGCCTTCTTCTAGCGGGATGCATTTCATCCAGGGGCGACTAAAGGACTTGCGGTAAAGTTGCCCGTCTATGATTGCGTATCTGGAAGATTTCCTAGAGATCCGGCGAGCTGTTGGTTCGTCATCTGGTAGTTTCCCCTCCTTCAGGAAGTCTATGATGGGTGTAATCCAGCAGGTTTTGTGGTGACCTACGGTCAACACTTCGTTTTTCTCGATGCTGGGGTGAGATTGTACCTCGTATGGACAGTGTAGATATTGCCACTCTGCTTTGCTGGAGGCAGCTTTAGCGAGTTCATCCGCAAGGCTGTTGGCTTCCCGGGGGATGTTTTCAATCTTCCACACTGTACCCCGCGCCTCAATCTGTCTCAGCAAGCCCCGGACGGTTTCCAAATATCCCTTCATGGCCGGGTCTCGGACTTCAAAGTGTTTGTTTATCTGGTTGGATACCAATCTGGAATCGCTGAGTATCCGGACTCTGTCTGGCCCTATTTCTTTGACTAGCTCCAGGCCTTTGATCATGGCTTCGTATTCTGCCGCATTGTTCGTTGTTGGGAAGTCCAACTTCACTGCATAGGAGAGTTGGATCCTGTTCGGTCCTTTGATGTATACACCTGCTCCGGACCCTTCTTTTGACGACGCTCCGTCCACAAAGACGTCCCATTCTTCAGATGGAGGAGTTGAGTTGTGCTCCAGATTTTGGAACTCTGTTACAAAGTCTGCTAGGATTTGGGCTTTTAAAGCTTGCCTAGGCTCGAATCTGATATCGAATTCCCCCAGGCGTATCGCCCATTCCGCCAATCTCCCGGATGTTTCCGGCCGTTGCAGCACCTTTCTGAGTGGGAACCCGGTTCTCACGATGATCGTGTGTGCTTGGAAGTAGGGCCTTAGTCTATTGGCTGCCGAGAGCAGGGCCAGTGCCATTTTCTCAATGTTGGGGTATCTTGTCTCCGCCCCTCGCAGTACCTTGCTGGTGTAATACACCGGGTACTGTTGCCCATCCTCTTCTCTTACGAGAACCGATCCGACAGCCTCCTCTTCCGCTGCCAAGTATACATACAATTTTTCTCCCGGTATTGGTCTGCTCAGCAGCGGGGGTGATGTGAGGAATTTCTTCAATCGGTCGAACGCCTCATGGCATTCCCTGTCCCACTTGAAGGTCTGCCCTTTTTTGAGTGCTTTGTAGAATGGCATGCATCTTTTCGCCGAGAACGAGATGAATCTTCCCAGGGCTGTGACCCTTCCATTTAGCTTTTGGATGTCATTGAGGGTCTTGGGTGGAGCCATTTCTAGTACTGCCTTTATCTTCTCCGGGTTTGCTTCAATTCCTCTTTGTGAGATCATGAATCCCAAGAATTTGCCGCCTCGTACTCCGAATATGCATTTTTCCGGATTCAGCTTAAGTTTGTACTTCTGGAGGATGCCGAATGCCTCCCTCAGATCCCTCGGGTGGTCCTTGATTGTCTGGCTCTTGACAATCATGTCATCCACGTACACCTCGACAGTTTTCCCAATCAAATCTTTGAACATGCAATTCACCAACCTTTGGTAAGTAGCTCCGGCGTTCTTCAATCCGAAGGGCATGACCTGGTAACAGTATGTCCCTCTGTGCGTAATGAAGGAGGTCTTCTCTTGGTCCACTGGGTCCATAGGTATCTGGTGATATCCGGATGCTGCGTCCAGGCATGAATATATGGCGTAGCCGGCCGTCGAATCCACCAGCTGGTCAATGTTCGGCAGTGGGTAACTGTCTTTCGGACATGCCTTGTTGAGGTCGGTGAAATCGACGCACATGCGCCACTTTCCGTTCGCCTTCTTCACCATCACTACGTTCGCCAGCCATTTGGGATATTGAACTTCCCGGATGTGTCCTGCGTCAAGTAATCTCTGGATTTCTTCATCGATTGCCCTCTGCCTTTCCGGCGCATACTTTCGCCTCTTCTGCACTACTGGGGTTGCTTTCGAATCTACGTTGAGTGAGTGTTTTATTATTTCTGGTGGCACCCCTTCTATGTCACTAATTTTCCAGGCGAAAGTGTTCTGCTCCTCTTTTATTGCTTGTATAATCTGCTCTTTAATGCCACTATCCAGCTCTTGGGATATCTGCATGTTTCTGTCCGATGCGACTGTTAGCGTTTCAAGCTTGTCCACCGGCTCTGCCTTCCTTTCTTCTTCCTCCTGGCTCCTTTCTGGCTGTAAGGAAGCGAGGTATGTTCTTTGAGCGGTCTGCTGGCTCCCTCTGGCTATCGCCCATCCGGAGGCGGTAGGTATTTGTAATGTCAGGTACCGGATCGACAAGACGGCCTCTGATTCCGAGAGAAGCGGTCTACCCAGTATGGCGTTGTATGCCAAAGGGGAGTCTATTATGGTGAAGTCGGCTTTTGTTCTCCATACATGCTTCTCGTCTCCTATCTCCATATCCAGCGCTACCTGACCTGTTACCGGTACAATGTGTCCACTGAGGCCTACTAGTGGGGCATGAACCGGATGGATTCTGCTAGGCGCAATTCTCAGCTTTTCTATTGCATGTCTTGTGATGATGTTTGTTGAGCTTCCCGTATCCACCAATATACGTTTGACCAAATAACCTTCGATTTCTGCTTCCATGACCAGGGCATCGGCGTGACCCGGTGCTATTCTGTTTTCCGAGAGGGGAGGATTAGGCTTAGCATCTCCTTCGGCATTCCTTTTGATCTTTTTAACCGGCGGATCTCCCCCAGCTATTACCATGACCACTCCCTTCATTTTTTTAATTGGAGGGACATCTTCATCAGCAGGTCTTTTTGATTCCTCCTTGCCTTTTCTTTCTATGAACTTCCGGAGTTTGCCTCTCTTGATCAGTTCCTCGATGTCCTCAGCCAGCCGTTTACAGTCATTCGTGTCGTGGCCATTCACTCGGTGATATCTACAGAATGCCTTCTCGTCTTCTCCCATGATCTGTCCTCTCCTAGCTTCTGGGTAGGAGAGGCTCTTCTTGTCCCTGCTTTTTTCTACCGCTACCAGCACCTCGCCTAACGGCCGGTTGAGGGGTGTGAACTCTCTCGGTCTTCTGTGGTCCCTTCTCTCTCTTCTGTCCCTCCTAGGTCGCCTGTCCTCTGATCCCCTCTCGCCATCTCTATGGTGTCGGGTTGGCGCACCCACTTCGTCTAGTTCTATGAATGTTTTTGCCATCGAGATCATCTGTGTTACGTTTTGGGGCTTCCTCAACACAAGGTCTGCCCTTAGCCTTTCGTTGGTTGTGTTGGCGATCAGTGCCTCTAAAGCAGTGTTGAAATCCAGTTTGCGAATCTCCACTGTTGCCAAATTGAATCTGTCCACGAACTCTCGGAGGGACTCTCCTTGCCTCTGTTTGACGTCGTGTAGGGTTCTACTAGCCGTTCCGGTGGGGACCGAACCATAGAACTTCGTGCAGAATTGCTCCCGGAGCTGTTCCCAACTATTAATCGATGCTGGCTCCAACGTCTCGAACCAATAGGAAGCTGGACCCACCAGCGTTGATGAGAATAGTCTGCACATCAGACCCTCGTTGGCCCCAGCTATCTCCATCCTGTTTTTGTAATTTCTGGAGTGGACATAGGGGTCTGTTTTCCCATTGTAGTTTTCGAAGTTTAGCTGTTTGAATTTGGGATCACAGGGCATGCTCAGAATCCGGTTGGTGAAGCAGGATCCCCCGCTCTCTAGTAGTGGCTCTTGTATGGGCACCGAGAATCGGGAAAAGTAGTGTTTGAACAACGCCATCATCTTTGGGTCGTCTGCGCCTTCCGGCATTGGAGTTGCCGCTTGTGTTGGGGGTGGGCCCAGCATGTACCCGTGGGTCGGGTGATAACTTGGCGGAGGTGTCTGGACCAGGGTTTGAAAGCTAGGAAGCCTGGCCTGTGATGTCATTGGGGCCAGTGGAGCCCCGACCATCGCATGCTGAGCTGTGGGATCCCCAAACCCTGGGATTGTGTTGGGAAGATTCATCTGCCTGGGGTCTCCTGGAAAAACAGGAGTTGTGTTTTCGGTCGAAGGGACCCTGGTGTATTCTGGTAATGGGAAAAGGTTCCGAGCTATCCCCATTCCAAAGCCGTCAATACCTGCGATGAGAGGGGGTGTGCTGCTGCTAATGGTTGGTCCAACCATGCCCTGATTCTGGATCTGAAGAAACGCCTGTCTCAGATCTCTGGCATCAGCGGGGCTCAAGTTGCTGGCTATTCGATTGACTACCGCTGCCTGGGGACATATGGCAGAGTTCAACGTCGCTTGTGGAATTGTGGTTGTGAGAGAATCTCCCAAAATGTCTGAAGTCATGTTAGCGGAACTGGAATTCATGATTATCCGTCCACGCTCACCGCACCAAATGATGGATTCAGTAAAATCCTATGGGTGATCCGGGTCTGGGTTGCTGCTCTGACCGGATCCAATGTGGTTTCTGCAAGACAAAACGATGAGACACCGGTAACCTCTGGGGTATACTCCGATGCCTAAGTTAGTATGCTCCTCAGTGTTGAAAAGTACTTTTAGGAGAGTTAAGAAAAGAATTCAATAGCCCTTACCTTAGGCAGGGTATCCTCCTTTTATAAGAGGGAATAGTAGAGTTGGATTGATAAAAGGCTTCTTCGTGGGTGGTGTTTCTGCCCTAGTAAAACACAGAGGTGGATTCCTAATCGGGCGCCACTTCTTACCCTAGGATCTCTCCGCGGATCTAGGGAACTTATCTGCTCAGGAGTTGGATGGGATCCGGATACGGTAGGCGGTTTCTTAGGCCGGATGATGTGACGCGGGTATGGATCGCCGGACTGGGCCGGGTGCACTGGACCGAACCGTAAGAACGGACCGGATGTCATCAGATTCCAATTTTATATAGCAATTGCACAGTTTTTTTTTTTTTTTTTTTTTTTTTGTTATTAATTATGAATACAAAATTAGAATAGGGATTTTATATATAGGTAAAGGGGCCCATCATTGAGCAATATGATTTGGTATGAAATTAATTACATTCATAAGGTTTTAGCATCATATAGACAAGGATCTCCTTAATAATGGACCAAGATATTGTGTTAGATTTTATTCCTCTGGCCTACCAATTTTTGCATATCACATTCCATGCCACGTAATTCATTAAGGTTTCTTTTGTTTTTGTGAACAACATCTTTTATTAACGTGCCCACTCCAAACTAACAATAATCAATCACAATTTGTTATCGCCATATTTTACAAAATAAACATAATCCAATTGAATTAGAATGAACTGAGTTCTTCTAAAATCCAATTGAAAACTTAATTATTACTTATAAAGGTAAAATAATTCAGGAACTTTCCGTTAATTATAATAAGCCATCATATGTGAAGTTAATTATGCTCAAACATAAAAAACTCATAAAATAAAATGCCTCCATGCCAGAATAAGGGCTTCTCAATATTTCAAATCCTTTGCTAAAATTTATTTATAAAAAAAAAAAGCAAGTTAACACTCTGCTTTATCCTTTGGTCTGTCTCTCCTACTGATCATCAATTACATAAGCTGATGATATGAATCATTTATGTTTCAAAACAACCCACTGAACCCCACACCTCTTTACCCTTATTTCTGGTCCATAACTTCCTTCTAACTCAAACTGAAATGATTTCTCCTTTCCACTGAAAACTTCATCAATCATTCCTGATTGATAATTTGAGTACCACAAACACACATAATCTTTTTCATAGGGATTATAAGTCCCAGTCCATATGTTTGGCAGATATTTAATGGACACCCTGAATTGTTCACCAAAATCATATATCGGTTCCTCGCAACGCAAACCGTAGCCAAGGAAAATTTTATTATCAGAGGGAAGGAATTCTACAGCAACACAAAATGCCAAGGTGAGGTAAGAAGGATAAGAGAAATGTGGGAACCTAACAACCACTGAATTTCCTTCGCTTTGATAGTTGAACCACTCTGGTATTTCAGTTCCAGGTATAAACATTTTAAAACTTGTCTTCACCAGTGTTATAGAAAACAAAACATTATAAATTACTTACCATAAAGAGGTTAAACAGAAAAATTAAAAAAAGTCGTGCGGCTTACTTACATTGCGTGGTAAAATGGTCATTTCTTCAACTCTCCAGCTTGCATCTTCCATAATCTTGTGGCAAGCATTGTTGTCCAACTTGCAGTTTGAAAAACTAAATTCATAATCACCTGTAATTTTAGGGAAGTTGGTTCGATTTGAGAGATATTTGAATGCGATGGATGCAATTGATGCAGCTTGCAGCATCCTACAATCATATGCTCGGAGTCTTTTGAGTTGCCAGGGAAGCAATGGCAAACTTCGCAGTCTCTCGCACCCCTTAACAATTAAAAAGTTTAGTGATGGTAAAGAGACAATGTCAGTTGGGATTTCTACAATTCCACAGTCGAAAAGAGATAGCTTTTTTAAAGAAGTCAAACCATTTAAAGGCGGCAATTTTGACAGTTTTGAGCAAGCAAGGAGATACAGTGATTGAAGGCATTTCAACTCACACATGCTGTCAGGAAGAATCTCGAGATCTTTACAGTGATCCATATACAAACGAACAAGTGACGAAGATAAACATCTGATTGACGACGGCAATTCTCTTATTGGATTACAACTTAAACGTAAACTTCGAATACATGGAGGACTGTTGAGGAAATCAAGAGAACAAGGCCACCCTAAATATTTTATGCTACTCGGAAGCTCTGGAAGAAGCTTTAAATTCCTGCATCTGTGGAGATGAAACTTGCAAAGAGAATTTGCATGAACAAGGCTTGGAATGCTTCTCAAGTTTCTGCAGTCATTCAGAGATAAAGTTGTAAGATTCTTGAAAGTTCCAATACATGGCGGCAGCACTTCCAAACTTCTGCAGTCCCCAAGATCTATATCTTCTAGTTTAGTTGCTGATGAGAGAACTGGTAGCCTCTTTAAGTGACCGGAATGTCGAAGATTAAGGATTTTTAAATTTGGAAGATGACACTGCAAAGTAATCGAAAGCTCATGTTCAAACCAATAATAATCCAAATAGTTTTGTGAGGAAAAACAGGCGGTGGAATAAAATGTTTATTTTGAGAAAATAGAACCACAACAAAATAAAAAAGAATAATAGATAAATGATATACATGATTTACATGGTTCAACTGAATGCATGCCAACTCCAAAAGGCTAAAAAGAACGAAAATTAATCCTTTGATTATTAACTAAAATAGTAGTTTTATGTTAATGAGCTAAGAAATTAGTTTGGAGACTAACAAGTAAAAAGCATACAGCCACATGTAAAAAGTCTCACACCTGATTTCCATCCCAAAGATGTGTAAGCTTGCTTCCGGGTAATGCAAGCATAACTAGGCTCTGCATCAAACATTTAATTGGCAAAGACTTGAATGGATAGCCATTAATGTTTAGCAGCCGTAGTTTGGGCATCAATGATAAGGCTTCGCAACGGAAAGGCACCTTTTCAACTTCAACCATATTCAAGACTATGGCTTCAACTGTTTCGTCCTTCTAATAATTAAGAGAATACAATAATATCAAATGTAAATACATTTCCAAATAGAATGAAAATATTATTAGAAGCTGTTTCTTATGGAAGAAAATTAATTGATTTAATAATATTATAGCTAGCCAAATTATACTTTTTCATTTTGTTTAATGTTTCATCTTTTAATTCTTAATACATATATAGTTTCTAAGCTAACTTTCTTTGCTGACTCCTTGTCGTTACTTTAAAGCTAATTTCTAACAGCATTATTCATAGTCACTTCAATTGAAAAAGGTACATAATTTAATACATTACCGTATTCATCTTCGATATATGAATAATATCCTTATTATTATACAACCGACCCTTCCTCCGAGCAATTTCCTGACCCATCTCCTCCACTAAATCATGCATCCGCAATTGATCCCATTTATCAATAATTATCAAACACTTCTCAATTAGTCGGTTTATTCCCCGCCTCGTCAGAGAACCACGACCACCTATAATATTTATAACTGAATTTTTTTTATAACCTTTGAGACAACATATGTCAAGAAATATGAGTTTCAAATCATCATCCAGTCCCTCAAAACTTAATTCCAGGATTTTCATAATACTAGGGTCCGGGATTTCATTTAATTTATCCAATTCCATTTCCCATTCATGCGGTGTCCTTCTGCATAAATGGGAACCCAACACTTTAAGAGCCAAGGGAAGGCCCTGAGCATAACGTAGTACCCTACTTGACAACTCCATGTAATCCTTTGGAAGATACTTTTGTTTGAAAGCTTTCATACTCAAGAGCTCAAGAGCATTACTTTCATCTAATCCCCCAACCTCATATATATAGATTTCACCAACATTGTTGAAGACTTCTTTATCCCTGCTTGTCAAGATGATTCTACTCCCAGGACCGAACCAACCCTCACCCACACATAAAGCTTCTAATTGTTCTGGATTACTAACATCATCAAGAACAACAACCACCTTAATTCTACTCAATGAATCCTTGATATAAGTGGGTATTGCATTAAGCATTTCTATGTTCATACTTTCAATCCTTAAGAGCTGAGAGAGAAACTTTTTTTTCAAACAAATAAGTCCATTCTTTTCTGATTCTTCCCTAATGCTGTGAAAGAAGTAGTAGCGGTCAAATTGATAAAATATTCGACCATAAAGAATTTCGGCAATGGTTGTTTTGCCAATGCCTCCCATGCCCCATAATCCTACAAAACGAACATCCCTTGATCCCATGCTTAAACATGGGAGAATCCTCTCAATGTGTGAATCCATCCCAACCAACCCCTTTGAAGGAGTAACGGGGTTGGGATAAAGTCTCTGCACAATATCCTCCACAATTTTCCCAATGAATTCCACCTCATTTCTACAAAAGAAATGATGAACACATACCATGTAATGAGTTCAATTGAATTCTTTTAAAATTCATATAACAAAAATGAAATGTTTAAAAGAAATTACCTGTAATTGCTGGAATCCCAACCAGATATATCGGCTGCTTCTTTTAAAGCAGAGCACCATTTCTGGATCCTGTCTTTGCATTTGCTCGATTGCTCCTTCTCTTTCTTGAACGCTTCTCCAAATTTTCCAGTGAGATCACTGACATCTGAGGGATCAACATTATAGAAAATTGGTACCGCCGTTTGGCCTAATCTTTTGCACTCCATTATCTTCACCAGCTCATCTAGACACCACGGAGAGGATGCATAGTTTTCTGAGAAAATGATTACAGAAATCTTTGATTCTTCAATTATTCTCAGGAGAGTAGTAGAGATCTCTTCTCCTCTGTCAAGATCATTTTCATCTATGAATGTGTGGATATGTTTTCGAACAAAAGCAGCGTAGAGATGGCTGGTAAAATTAGGGCGAGTATCAGAACCTCGGAAACTCAAAAACACATCATAGCTAAATTTAGTGAGACTAGTTGCAGATGAAGAAGCCATTTTCAGAAGTTAGAGAAAGCTCAGATGGAAAATAGCTAAAGACGGGTATATAAACAAAATAGCTTCAACGAAGTTTCCATGAAATTGCAAGGATTTAAAGAGACACTGCTTTTGGATCTGAATGTCAAATTCTAGCAAATTTCTGCAAAGTTGAGATTAAATTTCAAACAGTGAATGGTGGGGACACGACTTTGAAATTGCAGCAAAAGACAAAAGAAAAACAGCTTCTTCCGTGATCCTTCTTTTTCCACGTTTCACACAAAATACGCACTTTCACCCAAATCGCAGTTCAATGGAGGATGTGTGCGTGGTTCATATATGGGTCATTGCTATTTTGATATATATATACATATATAAAAGGAAAAAAAACTCATCGTTAAATTCCAAGTGAAAATATATATTCAGTAACAAATTTGAAGTTTAATTATGTATGCTTTTGATACCGTCAGAGTAATAGTTACAGCTTTTAAATGAATAAATATAAATAAAAATAAAAAGGATTTAGCCCGAAATTGGGCTCAATTTCACAACCTTTTTAGTTTTTTTTTTTTTTTAAAACTAAACTCTGTTTTCGGAAAGTAAGTTTCCGAAAACAGAGTTTGTGTCAGGCGTTTTTTCAGCTCCTGACGCAAACCTGTTTTCGGAAACTATCTTTCCGAAAACAGGTAATTATTTAAAAGAAAAATTAAAATTTGAACCATTTTCGGAAATTTTGGTTCCGAAAATGGTTCAACCAATTTTTGGAACCGCCGGTTCCGAAAATGGCCCAGTTAATCAGACCCCAGATCGGTATTTTTTTTCTAACCAAACATCATAACGATAATTTTTTCCCCATTAAACATTATTCTGGGGCTAAATCCAAATAAAAATAACAAGCACATGGAATGTCTTTTGCTACCAATTTTGCTAAAATAATTAAAAATAATAGTTTTCATAGAAAATATATTAAAAAAAAATTGACACTTGTCCCAATAGAACTGATATAATAGAGAAAAAGAGAGCAATAATTGAGAACGTGGTGCGTGAAACAATGTCAACCAGAATACCAACACCGAATCAAACCGAAAAAAGAATTTATTCGGTTACTGAATATTTTCTGATTTGATTTAGTAAAAATTTTATAAATATCTAGGTATTCAGTTTGGTTCAGTTTTTCCCGAAAAAAATTCGGTTTAACCGAAACCGAACCGAATTATTATATATATATATATATATTTATTTATTTATTTATTATATTGGATGTGCTTTGTATAAGTCCATTATTACCAAGGCTCAACTCTTCCTAACACAAATCCTACCAAATCATGAATTAATGAATTAATTGTTCAATTAATTGCTCTACAAATTATTTTCAAATATTTCTTTTATCTATTTTCAGTTAAAATCATATATTTTGGTAATAACCGAACCGAAACGAAATAAAAGTAAATTATTTGTGCCCATTTTGTCAAATTCTCTTTTCCCCTTATTCTTTTGTCTACTTTCAACTTTGTGGTTTATATTATACGTTCTAATACTTGATGGATAAATTCTAATAATACTAATTACCTGTATTATTTAATTAATATTAATTTTGAACTTTCTTTTTGGTCACACACTATGTACTATCTATGTATCTAGTTGTTGCTTTCACTTCCCATGTAATTTCATGGGTGTAAGCAGACGACGTTTTCGACGGAATACAAGACTCCTTTTTAGAAGGGATACCTCGATCTCGGGCGGACCCTTCTCTCGCGTAAGGTTTTATAAATTGAAAAATCGGTTTTGGAAAATAAATGGGATTAATTCTTAAAAGAACCGAGACCTAAGTCTCGATAAATATTTTAGAGTCCCCACCCGGCTCAGCTCAACCGGGAAATTTATAATGCAGCTAAACCGAATAAACGGCCGCTACACTATCTAGAGATTCGAGTCCGGACAAGTCCCTTATTTCGTGTCTAATTAAAATAAATATTAGTCGATGTTCATATATGATATTTCAAATTCTAAAGTCAATTTTATTGGGATGAATATTTAAGTGGTTTACAACCCAATCGAATAAAAAAATAAAAACTCTCGCCTCACTTTTACAAGCGCCTAATATACATGAGAATCTAGAAAAATACAATCGCTTAGGATACACGATTAATTCTATTAAATTACATCCAAAATAAAAATAAAAGAAATTAAAACCTGCAAAACAGAGGGCTAGCACAATTTACGGCACGCCACAAGTAGGACTCAAACATGACAGAATGGGAAATCAAGAATTGGGGGCATGCATTTAAGGGATAACCGGGTTGGCTCGGCTAGCCGGCCCGGTTAGACCTGGAAAACATTTTGAAACGTCCATGTATTTTGGTTTTTGTGGGAAAATCATTTTGAAAACAATTTTTCCGGTTTAATTTAATTTTAACATGTGAGGTGGGCCGGTTCTCGGGAGAACTGGGTCTCCATCGTGGCATTGTTCTGAATGCAATTTTACTGAAAATTGAATCTATGGTCGTGAATGCATACAACAAAATTTATTTTGATGATTTTTGGGGTTTTCTGAATTTTTATGGGTTTTTGGAAATTTTTGGGGATTTAAAACGGAAATTCTGATTATGGAAAATAAGTTACAGTCGTACGACTGTAAACTACAGTTGTGCGACTGTAAACGTTCCAAGGTCAGAATCTTGTGAAAGCTTATTTGAAACAAAACTGGAAAGAAAATGCCTAGAAATCAAGAACACTCGTACGACTGTAACTACAGTCGTACGACTGTTCATCAAATCCAAGAACAGTCGTGCGACTGTTCTTGATTCCCAGAAGCAGAAGCACGAAAACACAGGAAAAATGCAGAGAAATACACTTCAATCACCTAGAAAGCAAGAAAAAGTGAAAGGAAAAGGAGTGCCTACCTTTTTAGAAGCTTATCCAAGTCGATTAGACCCCTAGCGTCACTCCAATCCACATGAATTTGCACTTTTTCCTTAAGTTTGGGGTTGAAAACTTGGGTCCAAAGATTTCCAAATGTTAGGGATTCTTAAATATGAGTTCTTTCCTTTCTCTTCTTTTTTCTCTTTTCTCTCTTTTCTTTCTCTCCTTCGTTTTCTGACCGGCCCTTCTCCCTTTTTTCTTCTTTCTTTTCAGCTTTTGAGGTATAGGTTGGCTCACCTGCCACGATCTACAGTCGCACGACTATAGTTTGATTACAGTCGCACAACTGTAGGAAGAGTCGTACGACTGTACTCTTTTTTTTTTAGGAAGTAAAATTCCGGCGCTTACAGCTGCCCCTCGCATGATCAAATTCACCACTCGATCTTAGTCTAGGATAGTTGAGGTGAATTTAAGAAATACGACTCAAAGCACCGTAGACACAGGAAGGAACCTACCTTTGAAATAAGCTGATATCGGGTCTTGGTTACCCGAGGCAAAGCTGAGGAAGAAATAAGCCGATATCGGGTCTATGTTACCCGAGGCAAAGGAAGATGGATTACGGATAGGCCGATATCAGGTCTATATTACCCGAGACAAAGAAAGGCGGAATTTTGATGATTTGAAATCTTACTGGAATTGGATGAACTTGAAATAATGAAATAAGAAGTTCAAGGATTTGAAACCATGCTTGAACGTAATGGAGTTCAAGGGCTCAAAATCTGGCTTGAATGAAGAAAGGGGTTCAAGGATTTGCAACCATGCTTGAACGTAATGGAGTTCAAGGGCTTGAAATCTGGCTTGATTGAAGAAAAGGGTTCAAGGATTTGCAACCATGCTTGAACGTACTGGAGTTCAAGGGTTAAAAATCTGGCTTGAATGAAGAAAGGGGTTCAAGGATTTACAACCATGCTTGAACGTACTGGAGTTCAAGGGTTAAAAATCTGGCTTGAATGAAGAAAGGGGTTCAAGGATTTGCAACCATGCTTGAACGTACTGGAGTTTAAGGGTTAAAAATCTGGCCTGAATAAAAAAAGGGGTTCAAGGATTTGCAACCATGCTTGAACGTAATGGAGTTCAAGGGCTTGAAATTTGGCTTGAATGAAGAAAGGGGTTCAAGGATTTGCAACCATGCTTGAACGTACTGGAGTTCAAGGGTTAAAAATCTGGCTTGAATGAAGAAAGGGGTTCAAGGATTTGCAACCATGCTTGAACATAATGGAGTTCAAGGGCTTAAAATCTGGCTTGAATGAAGAAAGGGGTTCAAGGATTTGCAACCATACTTGAACGTAATGGAGTTCAAGGGTTAAAAACCTGGCTTGAATGAAGAAAGGGGTTCAAGGATTTGTAACCACGCTTGAACGTACTAGAGTTCAAGGGTTAAAACCTGGCTTGAATGAAGAAAAGAGTTTAAGGATTTGTAACCATGCTTGAACGTAATGGAGTTCAAGGGTTAAAAACCTGGCTTGAATAAGAAAGTTGGTTCAAGGATTTGCAACCATACTTAAACGTTAGTCTGGGATAGTTGATGTGAATTTGAGAAACACGACTCAAAGCGCCACAGACACAGGAAATAGAACATGCAACTGAGTTGCTGAAGTTTCACTGCTGTGGTGATGTGTTGAGTTGATTGGATGGAATAAGCCGATATCGGGTTTATGTTACCCGAGGCAGAGCTGAGGAAGAAATGTGGTTAGGCTGATATCGGGTCTATGTTACCCGAGGCAAGAAAAATGAAGTGCGGGATTTGGATTGGTTCCAAAGATCCAGGATCTTGCTTGAATCGATCTTCAAGAATCTGAAATCTGACTTGGCAGGATCTTGCTTGAATCGATCTTCAAGAATCTAAAATCTGACTTGGGAGATTTTCAAGGATTAAGAATCAGGCTTGAAAAGGTTACAAGGATTCAAAATCACGCTTGAGGAGGTTTGCAAGGATTGGGAATCATGCTTAAAGAAGTTCAAGGATTCGAAATCTAGCTTGGAGCCGTGTTTATCAAGGATTGGGAATCATGCTTGAAGAAGTTCAAGGATTCGAAATCTAGCTTGGAGAGGTATTTATCAAGGATTGGGAATCTTACTTGAAAAGGTTTAAGGACTCGAAATCTAGCTTGGAGAGGAAAGGGATTCAAGGATTTGCAACCATGCTTGAACGTACTGTAGTTCAAGGGCTGGAAATCTAGCTTGAATGAAATAAGGAAGTAGCTTTAGTAATGATAATTTTGATGTTGGCTCGAGGATGAGTATTTATCCTTTGATCGATAATTTTGGAAACAAAAATTTTTGCCCTTTCGATTAAGGATAAATACGGCTTGATTGCTTTGCCCCTTGGAGACTTGATATATTGAGATTTGGGTTTACGCTGATGCTTAAGGTCCAATGGATGCCCCGGTGTTGTGCCATCTCTGCTTTGAGAGTGATCCTGTTTCGGAGAGACCTGGTGATGGAAGCGGGTACCTGCACTTGGATTAGTTGTGATGCATATGCATATGAATTATGTGTGTTTACTTTAAACGTATACACGTATGTACGAATGTATCGTTCTAAATGTATGTATGCATTCAACATGTGGCTTATGCTTTGTCCTTAGTATCCGTGCCAGCCCGGAGATGGAATTCACGGCTTGTGACTGGCCCTGATGGTAGCCCAGGTGACCTAGTCTGATTGTTCCGACGTGTTTTCTGACCAACTGACTATTACACTGATCTAGGTATCGGAGGAGTTGACCATCTTGGGTGACTTTCCACTTTACCCTCTGCATATTCTGAAGCATTGTCTGGCTCAAAGGATTAGGATAATACGCCGCGCCGACGGATGGTCCGTTTAATTGAGTAAGGAGATGAGAGTGAGACTTTACATTTCTGTACCATATAACAGGAGTTTCTGCGATATTGTCACGGGCTTGGATGCGATGTCCTACTGATGGATGTTTATATGTAATCGCATGGTGTATGTAAGATGAACATCTGATCAGAAATCCAAACATACACATATTGCAATGGTGACATCAGAATGAGTATAATAGGGAATGTGACATTGACTCTGACTTTGTATATCACCCCTCTCCTGTCACCAACACGTCCTTTCAGTTTTCCGCGTTAGAAGACTTTTTTTTCTCTTTTTTTTTTTGGAGAAAGATTCTGTAAGGGGCATTTTGTCTGAGTTGATTCCTTTCGCGACAGTTTGTCTTAGGATGGGAAAGATATATCTTGATATGTTCATTACGACTCGCGAAGATACTGCTGTCGATGATACCCAATGGTTCGGTTTTTACTTGCCCCTGGTATTATAGGTTTGTGTTTAGGGAGTATTATAAATTTGCGTTTGGGGAGTAAAGCACTTCTACAGACAAGGTTCGCTGCGCGATGTAGCCCGTAAGTGATTATTGACATGCAATGACATGACAAATGCATATTGAACACCAAAATTGAATACAAAACATTCATGTCATAATGAATACAGATGCAGTAGGAAAATCCAAAATGTGGCTCTGGTTTTAATTGATGCCCCTTCAAATTACCAATATACCCTTTCGGTTTTGCACATTGGATAGAATTTTTTTTTTGGAATGAATGCCCGATCACTGGATAGAGTTGCTATTGTGGACAAACAACCTAAGATGAATTCAATTAACCACTGGATTCTCCTACGGTCTGATGCCGTATTCATGTTTCCAATTCAACCCAGATTCCAGTTCAGGCACAGTTCTCAAAGACTAAATCCTTGAAATGATTGGTAAATGCAACTTTCCCTTTGAATATGAGCACAACAGACTTTGTAGCTTTCCTGTTAATGGTATCGTTCCCTTCATGATTGTTGAAAGCTTTGTAAAGCCAAGTTGCCCCAACACTGTTGATGAAGTTCACAAGTGCATAATCGACATTTCCTCCAGTCTTGAAATCCATAAGGAAATAGGGGAAACCATAAGCAGACTTCCCTTTGGACCTACTCTTGACTAGAATTTGTGGCAGATTATGTCTTTGAAACTGGTTTGGCAGATGTATGATCATTAGGCTTGTTTTCTCACCGAGACTGGCGTTGATCTCCCTCTTATTTGACTTGATCTCTTCAATAGTTAGGTTCTTGTGTAACCATTGTTGAGCTCATTTGAAGTAGACTCATATTCAAATCCTCTCTCTGCTCCATCGCCCTTCTGGTGATGAAATGATGTAGAAAAATGCGATATGGAGCAGCATTGGGGTTCAATCTCTTATTGGAAACCATTAATGGTAGAAAATAAGGCTTCACAGAGTCAGTTCAAGGGAGAAGATGAAAGTATTGTGCCTTGCAATTTAATGCCATGAGACACTCCAGGCTTAATTATGGTAGCCGTGTATGAGATGGATAAAGACACTGATCTTCTCTGCCGCTGCGCGAAGTTAACTTTTCAGAATAGGCAAAAATGTACTTATCTCCATTGTATCAACTCATTAACCCCGACATTTCGTGCAATAGATGGGCCACCCCTAGATTCATCAAGCACTCAACAGAGTTTGACTCTATAATTGAGGAGATCACAACTTTAAGCCAGGAACAGAAGTCTCACTGTAAGGGAGAGCTGAGGTCTTCCATCAGTGCCTTTTTTTTTTTTTTGAAGAAGCTAAATCCAAGCCACAGCCACCTGTTGTTTTTCCCGCTACATTCAAATCCATGTATGTCATGCGTGTTTAATATGTCTTTTTGGATGAACAACGCATGTGTAATGTCATATGCACATGAATGCCACACAAACAAGACCATACATGCACTAAAACCAGTGTCTGCTTCAGAGCTTTACAGCATGGTGGATGGCAAAGGTCATTTGGATTTTTGGGGCTTGCTACTTTTGATGAGTTTGTTTTTTTTTTCAACTACAAGATTATAGTGTGGGATGCTTTCTCGAGCACGAATAAAGGCTCAAAGCTTCATCTTGGGGATTGGCTCTGAAATTTGGCAATGGTCTCTGGTTTGGAGTCATTTGCGTGTATTGAGGGTTTTTCAAGTTGGAACCTCTGGGGTAAGGCCAACAGTGTTTTGGATCGTGGTTGTAGGGATCACTGATCTAGGTTGTCAATTGATTCGATAGAAATGATGCCATCCCATTATTTGCTTGGCAGACTTTTCTCTTCTCTTTTTTTTTTTTTTTTTTTTGAAGAAAGGAGCTTAACCGAAGCCAGGTTCACTTTTAAATTCCCTATAAAACTCAGATTGATGCATCTTAATATTATGCATGATGGACATGTCATTTCAGATGATCAAATGCATGCTTAATGCCATATACATGTAATCGTCACATAAGTAAGAAAGTAACAAGATGCATTGCATTCAAAATGAGTTCAATACACTTTACAAACAAAATGAGTTCCTTACGGGAAGGAGCCTCTAAAGGTATTGATCTCACAGCGTCTGACTATTCCTTAGCCGGTCACTGCCCCAGCTCCAATGTCACTGCGCCACTTTCATCAAATCAGGCTTAGGAGTTCTTCATTATATTCCTCTCCCCGGGAGGTTTGAGGAATTTCCTTACTGGTCTTCTTGCTTGCCCCCAGTCACTCATCTGTAGTGGATGGCACCTTTAACCTTCCCTCGTTAACTAACTTCTGGATCTCCTTCCTTAAAATATAGCAGACATTGGTTCGGTGACCTGTCACTACATGATAGGTACAGAAGTTGTTCTTTTGATCCGGTGCCAGCTCTATATACGGCTTGACGCTCTACAGTAGCCCCTCTTTTCTACATTTGGCAAATAATTGGCTCAACGACAAGGCCACGGGGATATGCCCTTTCCGTCACCCTTAGGGCGTGGGCACCTATTTGGTCGCAGAACAAGGTCAGTATTGGCTTTGAGGGAGGCCTTCGATTCTGCTTCACTAGTCAGCCCCCTTATTATTCCCTCAAGCTCAATCACACGTGCCTCTAATTTAGAGCACCTTGTCGTCAGCTTTTCAACCTTGTCCAGATCACCTCCTAGCATTTCCTTCAACATAGCCGCTGCCTCATCCCTGACCACCTTTCAGAATCGTGATGAAGCAACATAATCATCCACGACATCCGTTATGGTGTTGAAGTTCATTGGGCTAGCCAATCTCGAGACTCCTTCCCTTTCTCCCCTGATAAGAACATTTGTTAGCATCGATTGAGGCATGCGCACAGAGGATACCAAGTCAAAGGATGATGTAGGTATGAGTGCATGATGTGATGCATGTATGTATGAAGGATGATGTCATGTGATGCCGTGTCGTGTTATGCAACTCTAAGCTAGTCAAGTGCACACAAAACCAAGAATGGGGACATGCAAGATGCAATAAATGCTGTTGATGAAGATATGTGCTGAAGTAGAGTGTGGCGTATAAATATACACCACATGGATAAAATGACAAGTAGGGTATCCACGGATCGAAGCAAGGTGATACTTGCGAAGCGCTTACGTGTAGAGCGTATCTTACACGGGAGGAGAGTGAATATTTGAAGCGGTACGTGTAGAGCGGATCTTACACGGGGAGGATGGGTAGAGTTTAAAGCGGTACGTGCAGAGCTTGTCTTGCACGGGAATATTTGGAGTGGTACGTGTAGATATTGTCTTACACGGGGAGGAAGTGTGCAGAGCTTGTCTTGCACAGGCAGATATTTGGAACGATACATGCAGAGCTTGTCTTACACGGGGAGGAAGGGTAGAGTTTGATGCCGTACATGCAGAGCTTATCTTGCACGGGAAGATTTGGAGCGGTAAGTGTAGAGCTTGTCTTACACGGGGAGGAAGTGTGCAGAGCTTATCTTGCACAGGAAGATATTTGGAACGAAATGTGTAGAGATTGTCTTACACGGGGAGGAAGGGTAGAGTTTGATGTGGTACGTGCAGAGCTTGTCTTGCACGAGAAGATTTGGAGAGGTACGTTTAGAGCTTGTCTTACACGGGAAGTAAGTGTGCGGAGCTTGTCTTGCACGGGAAGATTTGGAGCGGTACGTGTAGAGCTTGTCTTACACAGAGAGGAAGTGTGCAAAGCTTGTCTAGCACAGGAAGATATTTGGAACGATACATGTAGAGCTTGTCTTACATGGGGAGGAAGGGTAGAGTTTGATGCGGTACGTGCAGAGCTTGTCTTACACGGGGAAGATTTGGAGCGGTACGTGTAGAGCTTATCTTACACAGGGAGTAAGGGTAGAGTTTGATGCGGTACGTGCAGAGCTTGTCTTCCACGAGAAGATATTTGGAGCGGTACGTGCAGAGCTTGTCTTACACGGGGAGGAAGTGTGCAGAGCTTGTCTTGCACAGGAAGATATTGGAACTTATGTGCGCGGGACACAATAATGATTATGGAAGACCTAGGGGGGTTGATGAAGTTTCTAGCGTTTTTGGAACACTTAAGTGACTCAGTGCATGCTGTAAAGTCCTTGGTGCTTGTGGAGTGCTTGAATGTTTAACGGATGAATGAGATGTACGTTGTGAGATGATGAGGATGATTCCCTTGTTATTTTATTTTATTTTATTTTATTTTTTTATTTTGGACATTCCAAGAACACCCAATGCTGTGCAAAAAATGCTACGTGTGGACCGCCACATGGATAAAAGTTCGGTGCTTTTGGGGCACCTGATGAATTTCATGAAATGGTCACGTGTGTACTGACACACGGACGGAGTTCGATGTTTTGTAGGTCTATGAGATGATATGAAATGGTCACATGGGACCGGCCCATGTACAAAGTTCTAATGCTTTTGAGCATATGAAATGGACTGATGTTGTGAGAGAGTCATGTGTAACGGGGACGTGGACAAAAGCTTGGCGTTCGGGGAACACCTTGCACGACTTGGGATGTTATGAAATGCCCCTACATACATACTAACCCGGCACTCGGGGAGCACCTTGAATAATATAGCAACGTCATGAAGTAACCCGATGTGGATCACAGTGCTATATAATATTTATGATGAATGGATATGATGTCATGAAATGCATCGTGTGGATTGTTACATGACAATATGTCTAAGACAATTGTGGTCTCTATTGAATGAAATGATTTGGTGGAATGGCCGAATGCAATCCGGTGCATTGGCAAAACACGGGTATTTTGGGATACCCGATATATGATGGAATGATATGATCGTGGTGGGCATCCTTGGAATGCCCTTAATTTAATTTAGGTGATATGTCGTGAATGCTTATGACACGTAAAATGCAAATGACTGCACAAAAACGTGGGTTAGGATGCATGACACACATAATGATGTTATGTGAAAAATGCTAATCACGCAAATTTAATGTCATGGCTAAAAAAGAAAGGATTATTATGAATGGCAAACAGATGATTTAATGATTTCATACGAAAATAAAATCCGAATGGCTGTATAAAAATGTGGGTTAATATCATACATCATGTTTTATGTATGATATGTCATGTGTACGGAAAATGGTGATTGTGGTATGTCGTGAAATGTCGAAAAGCATGTAAAATGTAGCACATGAAGCGAATTCTTCCAACCTTATTTCTCCAAGCGCGGTCGGTCTCAAAAATTCTTCTAACCGAGTCCAAGGCGGGGTTCTCTTCGATCATCAACCGAGGATGATGAAGGCGTGATTTTATTTTTATTCACACAATTTATTCTTGTATCCTAAGGGAATCCAACTAAGGCTGCCTATATGAGTTCGGTCCAAGTCGGGTTAAAATCAAGGTTCCCATAACAAAATATACTCCTCACTTCTCCCCACTCAAGGGTCCAAACGAATGGGTTCGTACGAGGCTATGGGTGGTGTTTCGTATCCATGCCCCTAAGACCATACGGAATTAAGGCGACACTTCAACAATCCACCGGGCTAAAATGGGATACTCAACCTAATGCAAGCATGTCTAACTAAAAATGCAAAATAAAATACCAATCAAGAATCATCCACCTTATTTTAATTAGACACTTTTCAGGGCTTGTCAAATTCTTTTAAATTTTTAAGGAAACTTTTGTAAGAAATCCCTAGTGGAGTCGCCACTGTGAGCGGACGACGTTTTCAACGGAATGCGAGACTCCCTTTCCGAAGGGGCGCTTCGATCTCGGGCGGGCCCCTCCCTCGTGTGGGGTTTTATAAATGGAAAAATAGGTTTTGGAAAATAAATGGGATTAATTCTTAAAAGAACCGAGGCCTAAGTCTCGATGAATAGTGCAGAGTCGCCACCCGGCTCAGCTCAACCAGAAAATTTATAATGAAGCTGAACCGGATAAATGGCCGTTACACTATCCAGAGATTCGGGTCCGGACAAGTCCCTTATTTCGTGTCTAATTAAAATAAATATTGGTCGATGTTCATAGATGGTATTTCAAATTCTAAAGTCAATTTTATTGAGATAAATAGACATACAACGCGCATGCAGGTATTACAAAAATAAAAGTAAAGTAATGAATATTTAAGTGGTTTACAACCCAATCGAATAAAAAAATAAAAACTCTCCCCTCATTTTTACAAGCGCCTAATATACACGAGAATCTAGAAAAATATAATCGCCTAGGATACACGATTAATTCTATTAAATTACATCCAAAATAATAATAAAAGAAATTAAAACCTGCAAAACAGAGGGTTAGCACAATTTACGACACGCCACAAGCAGGACTGAAACATGACAGAATGGGAAATCAAGAATTGGGGTCATGCATTTAAGGGATAACCGAGTTGGCTCAGCTAGCCGGCCGGTTAAACCTGGAAAACATTTTGAAACCTCCCTGTATTTTGGTTTTTGTGGGAAAATCATTTTGAAAACAATTTTTCCGGTTTAATTTAATTTTAACATGTGAGGTGGGTCGGTTTTCGGAAGAACTGGGTCTCCGTTGTGGCATTGTTCTAAATGCAATTTTACTGAAAATTGAATCTATGGTCGTGAATGCACACAACAAAATTCATTTTGATGATTTTTAGGGTTTTCTGAATTTTTACGGGTTTTTGGAAATTTTTAGGGATTTAAAACGGAAATTCTGATTCTGGAAAATAAGTTACAGTCGTGCGACTGTAAACGTTCCAAGGTCAGAATCTCGTCAAAGCTTATTTGAAACAAAACTGGAAAGAAAATGCCTGGAAATCAAGAACACTCGTACGACTGTAATCAAATCCAAGAACAGTCATGCGACTGTTCTTGATTCCCAGAAGCAGAAGCGCGAAAACACAGCAAAAATGCAGAGAAATACACTTCAATCACCTAGAAAGCAAGAAAAAGTAAAAGGAAAAGGAGTGCTTACCTTTTTAGAAGCTTATCCAAGTCGATTAGACCCCTGGCGTCGCTCCAATCTACAGGAATTTGTACTTTTTCCTTAACTTTGGGGTTAAAAACTTGGGTCCAGAGATTTCCAAATGTTAGGGATTCTTGAAGATGAGTTCTTTCCTTTCTCTTCTTTTTTCTCTTTTTCCTCTTTTCTCTCTTTCATTCGTTTTCTCCCTTCGTTTTCTGACTGGCCCTTCTCCCTTTTTTCTTCTTTCTTTTCAGCTTTTGAGGTATGGGTTGGCTCACCTGCCACGATCTGTAGTTCGATTACAGTCGCATGACTGTAGGAAGAGTCGTACGACTGTACTCTTTTTTTCTTTTAGAAAGTAAAATTCTGGCGCTTGCAATGGGTTACTTCAAGGTTTCTATCAATCTAACGACTAATTTATTTACCTTCATTTTCTTTATTCAGCGTTAGTAAAACCACTTTTTGTGGTTCAATTCCTATTACCTAGCTAATCTCCATATTTATCTTTTTTTTAAGCTAATATTCCTTTGCTCGAATAGGTACGTGTACTACCTAATTCTTATACATATATATATATATATATATATATATATATATATATATTTTTAATTTCAAATAATAATATAATAATAATAAATTATAATAATTTAATATAATAATAGTTAATTAACATTTTAATTAATTACTAGAATATCCTTAAAAAAATCTCATGAACCAAGCTTAATGCGTCTCTAAATTCCAACCGTCAACATTTGATTTATGGAATAAATACGTGCACTGACTTAACTTGAGCAAGAATAATATAATTAAATTTCAAGACATGCTAGAGTCTTTGTTCATAACAAATTTGATCCCATGATTTAGTATTTAATTGAATTCACAATTCAATTAATTAATAAATCATTTACAATGTAGAGTATTGGACCCTTAATGTGTGTGACTTTCTAGGTTCATATCTAATTAACATTAAGGAATAAAACTCTTTTGTAAAAATAATATTTCATATCTCATAGCCTATATTATTTTTAATGCTTAAATATCAGGGTTGATGCCTAACATAACATGCCCCGACACTTAATTAGAAATAAATAAACACAAGGTCTATTAAATGAACCACGATCATAATTATTGCATAATTAAGTCCAATTCGCTGCAAGATCCTGATCTTGACTAGGTTCATGGTTTGTCAAAACCGTAATTGTCAAGATGCTATGACTTTGCCTTTCAATAATAATTCTTTGATAAATCTCATATACCTGGCCAGGATTTAATTTATCAAAGAATAATTAATAAAAGTCATAAGATGTTATCCATATTCTTGCAAGGTAATGAAATCCTATTTTGGCTGACCTTTTGCCACACTACATAACAAAATAAGCCCATAACATGTTGAAATATCATATATGGCTAAAATGGTAAAAAGCAATAATAAACCTTAATTTCTTATGAAAGAGCAATCGGATCACCTCAAGTCAAAGGACAATATATACCAATATGATCTAAATGACAAATGATTGACAAGTCAAGAAACTACATATTCTTGTGATTTAACGTCACAGTTCAGTCAACTCATCATTTGAGTACCCACATATTTATCGTGGCATCTTATGTCAAGTGGTATAAGATTCACCACTTCTCTAAGAAAATAAATAAAGGTGATGGTTTATGAATTAATAATGCCCAGTTATTAAT
Organism: Euphorbia tirucalli; assembly: GCA_039660915.1. Lineage (NCBI taxonomy): Eukaryota > Viridiplantae > Streptophyta > Magnoliopsida > Malpighiales > Euphorbiaceae > Euphorbia > Euphorbia tirucalli. The sequence goes on along the minus strand of CM077639.1, from coordinate 2,014,386 downwards.
TCTTCCAACCATGAACATTTAAAGTATATTATTACCAAGAAAACCTATCTCATATTCTCAACTCTTGAGAATAGGTACTCTTTAATAATAACTTTAGGACAAATATTTACTGACATATTATATTTAATAAGAGATAAAAATGAAAGAAAACATTTACATTACTAACAGTATGATACATCTATAAAAAAATAAAATAACGAGAAACATATAAAAATAAGATCAAATAAAAGGAAAAATGTAGAAACAATACCAAATGTAATTAAAATAACAAAACAATATAATTTTAAATAAGTTAAAAGACAATGTAAAAAATTAACGAGATATATTGTTGATATAGCTTTGATACACATGTGTGTTACTTGTATGATGTATTTATAAACAATACAAAATAATAAGATACATGTAAAAATAACACAAAATAATGAGATAGACGTAAATACAATACCAGATGTAATTAAAACAATGCAAGAAAAAAAAAATGCAATCAATAGTTAAAAAAAAAAAAGGTCACCCAAAACTAAGATAGTTGAAAAAAAAAAAGGCAATTCAAATAATTTTGTTTCCTTTGTTTTGTTGGTTATACTTAAAAAAAAAAAAAAAGCAAAAATTGTTGAAATATATTATTGACCTCTTTATATTCAGTGAAATAAAGATTACAACAAATGTAATTAAAACAATAAAAAAAAAGGGATTAAAAGATAAGGTAAAAAAAATGCCATTGACATATCGTAAATATATCATAAACATATCAAATATTTGTCAAACGCATATCGAATAAGTATCAAACACATAATAACGACCTTTGAAAAAAGGGGTTATCATGGCCGTATCGTGCTGAAATTTTTCCATTTAAAGAAACGTGTTAGCTTATCAAATTCTAGTTTTTGAGCCATTTTGAAACTCATTCTGACCTTGTGTTTTATTTATTTATTTATTATTCTTAGTGTTGTATTTTAGGAATTAGAAAAGTGACATCTAAGAAATTTTTTTTTTTTTTTTTTTCTTTTAGAAGTTTTCAATATATGGTATGTTAGTTAGTGGGTGTAAATTTGGTGGTATTTTGATAAAAGAAAATCCATGAATAAAGCTAAAAATGAATCAAAGTTGAATAATTCGGTTGCCTTTTTTAACAGTAGGGCCAAACTAGCCTGATCAGTGAAGCTTGAAGAGCTAAAGCTCCATTAGCCCAATGGAGCATACTTGACACTGTACACAGCCCAAAATCATACTTCTGGTTTCATGCCCAGAATTTGAATTCCTCCATTACTGAATTAGGGCTTTTTGGATTTTTGAATTCCTTGCTATTTTACCTCCTAAAAATCCCATCTTTCTTCCTTGCAGCCATGGCTAACGAAACGAGCAAGAAAAAGAGACACAATAAAAATCAAACCCAAGAATCCCAATTCAATTACAATCTCAATTCTTGCTCTAAGTCCAAAAACCTCTCCTCTGCCATCACTCTCTACGACGATGCAGTTTCGAAGAACATTCGCCTCAACAACAATCACTTCAACTCTCTTCTTTACCTCTGCTCCATTTCTCTTTCTAACCCTACAACTAAAGACCTCGCTCTTCAATATGGGTTTCGAATATTCGATCATATGATTGCCAACGGCATCAAACCCAATGAAGCATCCATCACTGCAATTGCAAGACTTGCTGCGGCGAAAGGGGATGGAGATTACGCTTTTGATTTGGTGAAAAACATGGGGTTTACAACGAATTGCCTCGATTGAGGACTTATGATCCGGTGTTGTTTTGTTTCTGTGAGAAATTGGCGGCTGATAAAGCGTATGAAGTGGAGGAGCATGTGGGGAGAATGGGAGTAAGTTTGGAGGAGGCAGAAATTACAGCGTTGCTGAGAGTAAGTGTGGAGACTGCAAAGGAGGAGAGGGTTTATGGGTATTTGCAGAAAATGAGGAAGAGAGTGAGCTGTGTGAGAGAGGAAACTGCAAAGGTAATTGAAGATTGGTTTAAGGGATTTGCGGTTAATGGGCCGGAATTGAAAATTGGTTTGGTGAAGTAGGCGGTTGTGAGGAATGGAGGTGGGTGGAATGGGATTGGGTGGATTGGGAAGGGGAAATGGATAGTGAAGAGAGGGAATGTGGATTCTGATGGAAAGTGTTGTTGTTGTGCGGAGCATTTGGCCTGTGTTGATATCGAAGGTGTGGAGACTGAGAGGTTTGCTAAATCTTTGACGGTTTTGGCTATGGAAAGAGAAGTTAAAACTAACTTTAGAGAACCAACGGTGTTGACGTTTGAGTTTTTTTTTTTTTCTCAAGTAACTTGATTGAATTTTGGCATGTTTGTGTTTACTTATTGAATACTGATTAGTCCGAAATTGTTCCAGAGGTGTGTAGGAGATAATTAGAACTATTTTTGGAGCCTTACCCATTAGCTAAGTTTTTCTTTGTTTCTTTATTTATTTATTTGTTTATTTACTTAATGGTTCTCTGACATATATGTCTGTGTTATGGGTCAAAACTGCAGAATTTTGCAAACCCTGGTCCTCCCTTTTAGCATGATTTTGCGAAAAAAATTGGAATATTTATGTGCAGCACAGTTTCATTTATTTGTTGCCAAAAGCCTATAACCATTACAGTTATGACCAAAAGAAGAGAAATTAAAAAATCAAGGGACCCCAATATGACCTTCCATTAAACATCTTAAATGAATCTGTAAGTGGATTGTGAATCACTAAAATTTTGAAATTACCTGATATAAAACATGTTGCAATTGGAGGATTTCTTACATCTCACAATTGGAAGCCTCATTGTCATTGAATCTGAATTTGAAAGAAGAGCTGGAAGAGAGACCCGCACGAGCTTGAGCTTTGATTTGCAAGGTGGTTTTGTCACATCAATCGATATGGTTAATCATAACTATGAAGCATGTCAACAGAAAACATATGATCGCTAATGGTCATGGAATAAGAAATAACAGGAATGGATCGCAATGAGAATGCAGAGAGAGAAGAAAATACAATCTAACGCCTTTAACCATATCCAAGAGTTCCTATACAGAGAAAACAATAAAAACCTCTCCTTCCTATATTACAACCATGACCAGTGAGACAAGCAAGAAACATATATTGCTCAAGAGACATGGAGGATTATCTGATTCAAAGTTCATTTGCGGATCACCATAAATGTTTAGCAACCGTAGTTTGGGCATGCATGATAAGGCTTCAAAACAGAATTGCACCATTTCAACTTTAGCCATATTTAAGAATATGCCTTCAACTGTTTCATTCCTCTAATAAGAGAGAACAATAATATCAAAACTTCATACATTTCCAATTAAAATGACAATATTATTAGAAGCCATTTCTTATGCAAAATGAATCGATTTAACAACTCTAATTTTGGATAGCTAGACATCTATTGATTCAATCCTCCTCAACTTAGACCTTGCTTATTTCATCTTTTAATAATTATTACATAATTCCTAATGAAGCTGCCCTTAGCAAATTATTTGTGGTTCGATTACTTCAAAGCTAATTTCTAACAACAGTATTCATAGTGTCTCCTATAGAAAAAGTATGAAATTTTATACATTACCGTATTTGTTGTCGATATATGCTTAATATCCTTGTTATTATCCACCAGACCCTTCCTTCGGGCAATTTCCTGACCCATCTCTTCCAGTAAATCATGCATCCGTAGTCCATCCCATCTATCATTAATAGTAATCAAGCACTTCTCGCTTAGCCGATTTATTCCCCATCTTATAGGGAAGCCACAACTATCTAGAATATTAATAATTGTATTTTTTGTACATCCATTGAGACAACATAGGTGAAGAAATATGTGCTTCAACACATCATCTAGTCCCTCAAAACTTATTTCCAGGATATTCTGAATACTAGGGTTTGGGAATTGATTTAACTTATCCAATTCCATTTCTCATTCTTGCGGTGTCCTTTTACATAAATGTGAACCCAACACTTTAAGAGCAAATGGAAGGCCTTGAGTACAATGTAGTACCCTTCTTGACAACTCCATGTAATCCTTTGGGTCTTGATACTCAATAGCTCAAGAGCATTATATATATTTATATATATATATATATATATATATATATATATATATATATATATATATATATATATATATACACACTTCACCAACATTATTGAAGACTTTTTTATACCTACTTGTAAAGATGATTCTACTCCCAGGACCGAATCAACCCTCACCTACACCTAAAGCTTCTAATTGTCTTGGATTACTAACATCATCAAGAACTACATGTTGGAGATTGTGCCCTAAGGCCAATATTGGATTATGTAATTTGACTTCTAAGATTAATCTAGTGTAGATTAATATTATCATTTATGTTTGTATGTTAGCATTTATGATAAGTATCCATGAATAAATCGTGTCATTCTAAATATTCCTAGTCGATTGTTATTATGGGAATAATAACAAACTAAGACTAGTGTGAGTGATAATGGATATTCATAAGATGAATATAGTGTATACAGATACAGATTATACTCACGGGTAATATGTTAGAGAACATGTTACTGGAGACCCACTATAAGATCAAGTTCATGGTCACGTGTCACAACTGATCTTGATTATAGTAGTGTCATCAGCTGATTCCTTTGACCTGAGGTCACCATGGATTCCGGGATGAATTCATGTTGTGCTTTGACGCAGTCAAACGCTGCTTGTAACAGAGTAGTTATAAAGGCTGTGGTTGGGTACAATATGACTCATGCTTAGGGATGTGAGTGACAGATATGGGATTTTGTCCCTCTCTAACAAGAGAGCGATATCACTGGGCCCCTCGATAAGTAAGACTGTTAAATGCATGGCCGTGCTCAAATAATTGATAAGAGTATCAATTGATTTGTCTGAACAGTTTACTTTGAGATCGAGAAAGCATATGATTAATTATATAAGATTGACAAGTGTACCATGTCTTATGATTAATCATGATATCAAAGAGACAAAAGGGAATATGACATTCTATAAATAGGTATTGGATCATTCCAATCATGTTAATTGGGTAGTCATAATGGCTTGCTAGAGTCCGCTTGTGATCTATAAGGACATTATGGTAATTTCCTTATTGCCAATTAATATGAACCTATGGGGTCACACACAAAGAGCAAAATGAAGTTCATCTTATCGGGTATAAATTATTATTGGATAATAATTTATGAATGAGAAAGAGAATATATATATAGTGATATATATTTATATATATATGTATATGTGAATATTAATATGGTTAATATTGCATAAGGTATGCCACATATTATAATTAAATTATATAGAGATATAATTAATTATAATATTGTATATACATATGTGTATTATGGAGAATTGATTTGACTTAATATTAATTGAGAATTAATATTAAGTTGTGTGGGTTAATTTATAATTATAACTAATAAGTGTATTAGGGTATAATTATAATTAACTTATTAGGTTATATATATAAGGAAATATATAACCTAATTCTAATGCAACAAAAACACTGATTTCGGCAGCCAAACCAAAGGTGAATAGTGGCAGCCGAAATTCTCAAAAAACTCCAAGGAAAAATCTGATTTTTCGCTTTCTCTGTCTCGTTCGAAGAATCGTTCTTCAATCCCGGCGCTAGCACGCGGTGAATGAATTGCTCCGTGTGGATCAACCGTAGAGGGAAGCTATCTTGGTTCCTTTGATTCAATCTTCAAAGAATTAAGGTAATTCTTTAACCCTCCTTCCGATTCAATGCAATGTACATGGGTCCTTGGTGGGGATTAATCTTTTATTTCCGCTGCGCATATTTTGTTTTGTGCGATTAATCACCAACAGTGGTATCAGAGCCACTTGTGCATTGGTTGAATTGGATTTGTTATTTTGATTGGATCAAAATTGTTGTTAGGGGTTTGTATGTTTTTTATTTAGGGTTCTATGTTATTATGAATAACAATTAAAATTTGATTTTATACATTAATCATTGTGAATAATTTGTTTTAATGATTTGGAATGTTTAAGGGGTTGGTGTCATGAATTTGATTCATGGGTTTTTAATTGAAATTGTTTCAATTAATAAATAAAAAAAAAAAAAAAAAAATTGTTTTTTTTCTTTTCTGGGCATGACGCCCAGAAACCTTTTTGGGCGTTGCAATTGCAATTGCAACACCAATTGCAATTGCAACACACATCATTATAAAAAAAAAAAAAATGTTTTTTTTCTTTTCTGGGCATGACGCCCAGAAACCATTTTCTTCTCATGCTGCGTAAGCAGCATGCTGCTCATGCAGCATGGGCTGCGCAGCCCATCGGGCTGCGCGCAGTATTGGATACTGCAGTGCGCGGCCCGACGAGCATGCTGTCCGACAGTTTTACCCCTTTTTCGTTTTAAGTGTGGAAAATTGTTTCTGCATATTTACGAATTTTTCCAAATTAATTAATTCTAAATACAATGTGATTGTATTTTACCACTTTGAACCCTAAATATTTTTAGATATAAAATTATTGTTGATAATTTTATGCATGGTGTTGTGGTATGGTTTTGGACCCGTGGATGCTTTATTTTATTATGGTTTTATATAAATACGATCTGCGAGTCGTTTGTATTTATGTAAATTTTAATTTTAATTTTACTAGATAAATTGTATAGGATGCAATTTATAATATGTAAATTTTATTTTACTAAAAAAAATTGTATAGGTTGCAATTTTGTAAAATATGTAAATCCATGAGATGGTGCCAAGGAACAAAGACGTGAGGACGGATCCAAGGGGTGCGAGAGAGCTGTGACCATGCGATGGTTACAACCACCTAGGAAATGGCTTTGTTGATTTTCATATTGGCCTATGAAAATCAATGTAGATAAAACCATACCATAACACGGTTTTGAGTCTGATGCATGCTACATTTATTTTATGCCATGAGATGCCATGTTAATTTATATAGATGCATGTTAGAAATTCATTTGCATGTGATGCAAATGTTAATATATATATATGTAAATGCATGTTTTGATACATTTAAATGCCGTGTGATGCCATGCTAAATATTCAATATGCATGCTTAACATATGTATGACATAGGATGCCATGTTAGTTAATATTAACAAACGTTGATTAATATTAATGTCATGTTAATGTATAAGATACATTTTAATCACAGGATTTTATAAACCCTAAATGAACTTAAGAAGTTTATATTTGCCACCCAATTACGTATAACACTAGTCAAGTACTATGTTCGCATCATGGTAGCCACGCCAAAGCGGGTACGCATGTTGTGACCTTAGCGAAGCGATAATATGAGAAATGGTGATTCTCATTGTGTTGTAATTGGTTTAACAAAGGGTTAATCAAAACGGTGTTTGAGCCCGAGGTAAAGATGAGATGAGTGACATACAATTAAATATGATATATGATATCATGCATCTCATAAATTAGAAGAGTTGCATAATGATGCAATTGGCAAAGAAGTGCACATCCAAAATATGTTTAAATGGTTTAAAGCATGATTTTGAGTCTTTGCCTACCGAAATTATATTTAATCATAGGGACATGCCAAAGCAGTGCTATGGTTAAGTATGGATTTTGGATCTTCACCCACTTAAATATTTTAAAGGGTTTTATAATTTAAGTGGGAGCATTTAAATAAAAATCTTTACACGCTTTATTATAGTTATGATTGCTATTACCATGGTCTCGATTGTTATTAAACCTTGAGAATTGTTCTCAAATCAAAAGGAATCATATGTTCTCAATAATTCTTTTGCCCAATGAACCACTAGCAATTGTAACACGAGTATAAAAGATGCTTACTTGAAGCATCGAAGGGACTCTGTTTAAAATTTATTATCTTACACTTGCCACCAATTCTTCCGCACGTGGAAGTTTTACTTGAGGTATATGATACATCACAAATGGAAATGTTCCATCAGTTAGTGAGCAAGAAAAGATAAGTGTTTGAGGTAACATTTTCTCATTGGCCTCCAAAAGGCATTAAGATGTGATCTTGAATTTATTAATTGATAGTCATTGGTGATGAACTATCATTTGAATGACATGGAGAAAATTGTGAATTAGTTGCATAGGATGCAAAAGAATGTTAAGTTATCCATAAAGGATAAGCCCGCCTCGAATTGTGTGCTTATGGTTCAAAAGGAAAAGGATAAAAGGAAGGTCGAAAAGCATAAAGACCGAAAGGTTCGGGTGAAACATGTTTTAAAGGCCAAAGCTGTTGGCATAGAGAGATCTCCAAAAGAAGGGTGTTGCCATTTCTAGAATGAATCGTTCATTAGAATGGAAATAGTAAACTCTGTTTGGAGAACTATAAGAAGATGAAAGGCAGTAAGACTGCTACCTTAAGTATTTATTAATTATTCTACTTTTGTTTCTATATCAAAGGTATTAGATACCAGTTATGGATCTCATATTAGTGGAATATGAAAAATCTTAACTTGAATAGAAACCTTATGAAGGTGAAGGTAGAATACGAATAGGCAAGAGAAGCAAAGGTTGTTACTCGAAGGTTATGAACCTTTTACATAAAAGTTATGAACTTTGGTTAAAGGTTATGAACTTTTACATGTAAGTTATGAACTCTTGTTGCCTATTGAGCTTATTGGCTTAAGTAAACAAATGTTGTTTATTTTATAATTGTGAATTATAAGCTTTATAAAGACATACAGATTTACATAATTGTCTTTATATGTGAAGCCCATCTGTAACATAAATACTGTAAGGATCGAATCAAATAGTTTGATTCAACCTATTTTGGCAGTATCGTCTTGGAGGCATAAGCAAAGTCGCATTACGAAACTCCATGAGAATGGACTTTTGGATTCATGAGATTATGAATCATCTTGAATCATGCGAATGTTGTTTATTGTAAAAGATGACAAAAGGTTTTCTTTGCTAAAAGTAGTCAAAGAACAATCGATTTATTAACCATTATACATGTGGATGTATATGAATTATAAATCAACTGCTAAAGGAGGTTCTAATACTTCATTACTTTCATGGAACTTTTCACTAGATAAGAGTATCTAATGAAACACGAGTTTGGAACTTTTGAAATGTTCAAAAGCTTGTAAAATGAAGTATGAAGTATCTTGACAAGATAGTAAAGTCACTTAGATATGATCCAAGTGCTGAACATTTGAGTCAAGATTTTGACAATCATCTTAGGGGTTGTGGGACTGTCTCACAATTGACTCCTCCAAGTACGCCACAAAGTATGTTGTGTCGAAAAGGGAGTAGTCGAACTCTATACAGATATAGTTCAATCTATGATGAAGTCAAGTTGATCATCGTTTTCTCGAAAATATGCCATTAAAGCAGCTGTGTATATTGTTCCGTCTAAAATAATTCATGAATCAACATATGAGATATGGTTGGGTAAGAGACCCAAGTTGTTTCATTGAATAAGTTTAGGGCTGTAAAGCTTATTTCGAATAAGTTGGCACCTAAATTTAAATGTCGTATTGTGGATTACTCAAAAGGAAAGTAGGAGTTGTTACTCCTGTGTTTCTTTGGGATACAAAGTAGTTGTAGCTAGAAATGGTTTCCCCTTGAAGAGGGAGTTAATTTCTAGAAGAGTTAGTGGGAGTAAAGTACACCTACAAAACTCGTAATTCACAAAGTGACATTAACGTTGAAGAGGAACATGGAAATGGTTTCATGATCATTGTTGAAATTACACAAGTCCAATGAAAGTCTAGTAGAATACGACATGAATAGGAGAGATATGGATTTCTCAAAATCATGATGTAGTTTTACTAGATTGGAATAAGTCTTCTTTTATGAAGAAGCAATGTTAGATTTTGAATCTAATATGTGACTTGATGCTACAAAGGTTGAAGATAAGTCCATGTCTGACAATCAAAGTATAGACTTTGATAAATCTTTTAGAAGATGCATATGCAATGGTTGCAAGTGAGTTTTCAAATTGAAAACCGACATGAATGGTGATCTTCAAACTTATAAAGCACGACTAGTGACAAAAAGGGGTTATAAACAAGTTCATAGTAGTGACTATGAGGATACGAACAAATTCATAGTAGGACTATGATAAAATCCTTTTTCGTCATTAATCATGATCAAGTCAAATTGAGTTCTTGTTGCCACATCCGCATAATATGATTATAAAATATGGCAAATGGATATTAAAATCTGTTTTCTACGTGAAAACATGATTGAGGATGTGTACGTGACACAACCCAAAGTTTTTGGGCATCCAAAGAATTCAAATAGCGTATGCAAGTTTTCAAAGATTCTCATAAGGATCGAAACATGCATCAAATAGTTGGAATCATAGTTTTGATAAAGAAATCAAATGGTTTGATTTTATCAAAAGGATGATGAATCTTGTGTTTCAAAAGGATCAGTGGGAGCATATCGGTATTCCTAATGCTATATGTGGATGACATATGGCTTGTTGGAAATAACATTCTTACCTTGCAAGAAATAAAATCTTGGCTAAGAAAGTAATTTCGGTTAATGTTATAAGCATGACTGCCTGTATTCTTGAAATTGGAATCTATACAGATAGATCTAAAAGAATGTTTTGGCTTAAGTCAAAGCATTGAAAGCGTTCAATGTAAAAGACTTAATAGAAGCTTGCTTATGTTAACTGTGTAAATAGTTGCACATATACAACTGATTGCAATTAGTTGCAATATATCAGTCGAGATCTAGTATTCTCTTAAAAAGAGATGTTATGATTTTGAAAGGTTCAAAATAAAACGATATAGCTAAATATCTATAATAGTAGTCAAAGTATATTGTTACATATGATGTAAAGGAAATTTTGGATGAAGAAGTTCATCACAAAATGTTGTGTTTTGTTCTAAGCATTGCTTATCCTGTGAGACTATTGTAGGGACAATAGTTCAATGCGTAAGAACCTTGTATGACACAAGCATATACTTAGGCGTTCCTCACTAATTTGGAGAGGCTGTCTCTAAAAAGAGAGTGAAAATGTGTAAAGTAGCAACGGAAGTGAAAATTAATAATTCACTGACAAAGACTCTCGCACGAATGAATACATGAAAGTCATGTAGGTCAATGGGTATAAGATACATGTATGATTGGCCATAGTGCAAGTGGGAGATTGTTGGAGATTGTGCCCTAAGGCCAATATTGGATTATGTAATTTGACTTCTAAGATTAATCTAGTGTAGATTAATATTATCATTTATGTTTGTATGTTAGCATTTATGATAAGTATCCATGAATAAATCGTGTCATTCTAAATATCCCTAGTCGATTGTTATTATGGGAATAATAACAAACTAAGACTAGTGTGAGTGATAATGGATATTCATAAGATGAATATAGTGTATACAGATACAGATTATACTCACGGGTAATATGTTAGAGAACATGTTACTGGAGACCCACTATAAGATCAAGTTCATGGTCACGTGTCACAACTGATCTTGATTATAGTAGTGTCATCAGCTGATTCCTTTGACCTGAGGTCACCATGGATTCCGGGATGAATTCATGTTGTGCTTTGACGCAGTCAAACGCTGCTTGTAACAGAGTAGTTATAAAGGCTGTGGTTGGGTACAATATGACTCATGCTTAGGGATGTGAGTGACAGATATGGGATTTTGTCCCTCTCTAACAAGAGAGCGATATCACTGGGCCCCTCGATAAGTAAGACTGTTAAATGCATGGCCGTGCTCAAATAATTGATAAGAGTATCAATTGATTTGTCTGAACAGTTTACTTTGAGATCGAGAAAGCATATGATTAATTATATAAGATTGACAAGTGTACCATGTCTTATGATTAATCATGATATCAAAGAGACAAAAGGGAATATGACATTCTATAAATAGGTATTGGATCATTCCAATCATGTTAATTGGGTAGTCATAATGGCTTGCTAGAGTCCGCTTGTGATCTATAAGGACATTATGGTAATTTCCTTATTGCCAATTAATATGAACCTATGGGGTCACACACAAAGAGCAAAATGAAGTTCATCTTATCGGGTATAAATTATTATTGGATAATAATTTATGAATGAGAAAGAGAATATATATATAGTGATATATATTTATATATATATGTATATGTGAATATTAATATGGTTAATATTGCATAAGGTATGCCACATATTATAATTAAATTATATAGAGATATAATTAATTATAATATTGTATATACATATGTGTATTATGGAGAATTGATTTGACTTAATATTAATTGAGAATTAATATTAAGTTGTGTGGGTTAATTTATAATTATAACTAATAAGTGTATTAGGGTATAATTATAATTAACTTATTAGGTTATATATATAAGGAAATATATAACCTAATTCTAATGCAACAAAAACACTGATTTCGGCAGCCACACCAAAGGTGAATAGTGGCAGCCGAAATTCTCAAAAAACTCCAAGGAAAAATCTGATTTTTCGCTTTCTCTGTCTCGTTCGAAGAATCGTTCTTCAATCCCGGCGCTAGCACGCGGTGAATGAATTGCTCCGTGTGGATCAACCGTAGAGGGAAGCTATCTTGGTTCCTTTGATTCAATCTTCAAAGAATTAAGGTAATTCTTTAACCCTCCTTCCGATTCAATGCAATGTACATGGGTCCTTGGTGGGGATTAATCTTTTATTTCCGCTGCGCATATTTTGTTTTGTGCGATTAATCACCAACACTACAACCCCCTGAATTCTACTCAATGCACCCTTGATATAAGTGTATATATATATATATATATATATATATATATATATATATTTCACCAACATTATTGAAGACTTCTTTATCCCTACTTGTAAAGATGATTCTACTCCCAGGACCGAACCAACCCTCACCTACACCTAAAGCTTCTGATTGTTTTGGATTACTAACATCATCAAGAACTACAACCCCCTGAATTCTACTCAATGAATCCTTGATATCAGTGGGTACTGCATTAAGCATTTCTATGTTCGTACTTTCAATCCCTAACAGCTGAGAGAGAAACTTTTTTCTCAAATGAATACACTCATTCTTTTATGATTCTTCCCTAACGTTACGAAAGAAGTAGCAGCGGTTAAATTGACAAGATAATTGACTATAAAGAATTTCGGCAATGGTTGTTTTGCCAATGCCTCCCATGCCCCATAATCCTACAAAACGAAACACCACCTGATCCCATGCTTAAACAGGGGATCAACATTATAGAAAATTAACATCACCTCTCTGTTAATAATTAAGAACCCATGTCCATCAACCATGTAAGAAATCATCATTATTAAATCATATTCAGCATCTGGAAACTTCAGGGGAAGTTTGGTAGTTTCAACATCAAATGCACATATTCGAACTTCAGCACGTTGCAGAAGATCAGTCCTCTTTTCAAGCATAACACCACTACTGGACACACTAACATCGTACCACCGCCCGGATCGGATATCTGTATAGCATCCAATCATTGGTAGTGACATAACACTTACGCAATTCATTTAACTTGACAAGCAATAACAAAAAAAAAAAAAAAAAAAAAAAGACAGCATTGGATAACCGATCACCGTTGTCAATGGCAAAGCGGACATGATATGGAACATCATACTCCCGAAGATCAACTATACAAACGAGAAAATCTTGAGGTCTTTGTTCTCTGCTGGTCAGATGCCCATTACATAAGACACATATCAATAATAACTAAATGTAAAATGCACGTCAAGATTCAACATGAATATGCAGCACATATCATTAGAAAAAAAAAAAGAGAGAGAAGAAGAAGCTAAAGAACTAAAGCCAAATGATGGTTCTTCCAAGAATATGAAATGTATACTCATAAGACCAAGCAATACCTTCTACCTGTTTATATAGACTCGTATGCTTCTGCAGTTTCGAACTTTGCTTGGTTTCTCTCAACGACATGTGATAGATCTTTCTTCACGTCCATCAGTTGTTGGACAGTAGAGAAAGATATTTTTAAATATCTTTTTCATAAACCGGACAAATGGTTTTTCTGTCAATAAACATATAAAGCAATCGGGTGAGACAAACTTACATCAATTAGTGCACCAAAACTAAATCAAAGTTGACTATCAGAAGCACCTCAGGAAGAATGGCAATTCATGTTGACATTCAATAAAAATTAGATAAGCATTTGTGGTCGTTAGATGAGAGAAAAAATCTAAGAGCCCAAACCTGAAAAAGGAAAATTCCTCCAAGGCAGCACAACTAGAGGCCTAAATGTAGTGAAAAAAAGAAGACAAAGTGACTCACAAGATCTAGGTCCTCCTTCTCCACAATCTCTATATCTGCAATTTGACTTTCGTAGCATCTCCGCAAATAGGCATCATCATCCATTTCCATATTTTCCTGTGATAGTTACATCACGTAGCGTTAGTAACAAAAGAACTATGTAGAAAGCCACAAATATTGGTCCTACCTTTGTAGCTGCATAAAAGTAAGGGCGGAATTTGAACTTCGACTTGAAAGCAGAGCCACCCTGCAAAATTCAAATTGAAACGTGTCTCGTTTGTAGATATCAACACTATACAGCTAAAAATAGACATTTGTATAGATGAACTGACCTGAGATACAAAATAGAGATCAACGCAACTGTGCACTCTGCCTATTTCACCAAAAAAAAAAAAAATGAAGAAATGATCTCATAATATGTGGCAAAAATACAAATATATGAAGGTTTTTTTCTTAAAAAAAAATTTTTTTTTATGAAGGTTTAAATATACTTGAATTTGACATAATCTGATGTTGGATTAATTATTTATGCGTAATTAATTTATATAACAAAATTCGACTTCAATTACTGAAATCCTTGCGGTCCCATCTCCGGCCACCGCCGTTCATCATCTAAATTTCTGGTAGATAATCACTTTACGGGGCATGGCGAGGGACGAGTAGGGTTAGGAAGAAGAAGAAGTGCAGAGACAAGTCCTGTGAATTGTGATCTGATTCAGCTTGTACTTGCCGCGTGACTGAGAATGAGGATGAAGCATTTTCCCGCGCAAAAGAGTGGTATCTATTTTTGTAATGACATAAACGCCCCCCCACAATTCTAGAAATTACATATAAGACAAAGCCCTGTGATTTGAGCCCATTGAAATGTACCCAGCTTATGATGGGCCTAACCACCTGACCTTTAGCGTGGGCCTTCGGCCCGTTTATCTTAAAACTCGGTCCATAAAATAAAATACGGTAAAGAAATACCAAAATATTGTGTTGTGTAAAAATTAGGGGTTTTTACATAAATACTTATCTTTTTACACCACCTAACTTTTTTACCTACAAAGGAAATATTTACTTAAATACTTTAAAAACTTTCCAAAATTACAAAAATACATAAAACAGGAAATTCCTGTTTTACGCTAAATCTGCAGAAAAAAACACAAAACAGAAAAACATAAATCTCCAAAATACGTGATTCCCGCCACCTCAAAAACCTCCCAAACGCCAAGAAATCGCAGATCAATTTCGCCAAGAATCACAGATCAGTTTCTTCACCTGGAATCGCATACCTGGATCGATAATCACAGATCAGTTTCGCCATCTAGAAATCGCACATCTGTATCGATCGATCTCTCTCCTACACATTCAATCGATCACTGCAATTCAATCGATCACTGCAAAACAGACATAGCAATTCAATCGATCACAGAGATGTGCAAGAAATCACAATTCTACTCCATCATAATGGAACTTGGACTGAAGATTACAGATTCATCAATTACAACTCAGTATAACTAAGGTATAATTCAGGTATAACTAAGGTATAATTCAATATAACTCAGTATAACTAAGGTATAATTCAGGTATAACTAAGGTATAATCAGTGAAAAGAGTGTATTTGAATGTATAACAAAGGTATAATCACAATAACACTGTATCTTAGGTATAACTAAGGTATAACTCAGTATAACTAAGGTATAATTCAGGTATAACTAAGGTATAAACAGTGAAAAAAGTGTATCTGAATATATAACAAAGGTATAATCACAATAACAATGTATCTTAGGGTATAACTAAGGTATAACTCAGTATAACTAAGGTATAATTCAGGTATAACTAAGGTATAAACAGTGGAAAAAGTGTATCTGAATGTATAACTAAGGTATAATCACAATAACAGTGTAACTTAGGGTATAACTAAGGTATAACTCAGTATAACTAAGGTATAATTCAGGTATAAATAGGGTATAAACAGTGAAAAAAGTGTATCAGAATATATAACTAAGGTATAACTCAGTATAACTAAGGTATAGTCACTGAAAATAGTGTATCTGAATGTATAACAAAGGTATAATCACAATAAAAATGTATCTTAGGGTATAACTAAGGTATAATTCAGGTATAACTAAGGTATAAAACAGTGAAAAAAGTGTATCAGAATGTATAACTAAGGTATAATCACAATAACAGTGTAACTTAGGGTATAACTAAGGTATAACTCAGTATAACTAAGGTATGATTCAGGTATAAATAAGGTATAAACAGTGAAAAAAGTGTATCAGCATATATAACTAAGGTATAACTCAGTATAACTAAGGTATAGTCAGTGAAAATAGTGTATCTGAATGTATAACAAAGGTATAATCACAATAACAATGTATCTTAGGGTATAACTAAGGTATAACTCAGTATAACTAAGGTATAATTCAGATATAACTAAGGTATAAATAGTGAAAAAAGTGTATCAGAACGTATAACTAGGGTATAACCACAATAACAGTGTAACTTAGGGTATAACTAAGGTATAACTCAGTATAACTAAGGTATAATTCATGTATAACTAAGGTATAATTCAATATAACTCAGTATAACTAAGGTATAATTCAGGTATAACTAGGTATAATCAGTGAAAAAATTATATAATCAATGTATAACTAAGGTATACTTCATGTATCAGAATGTATAACTAAGGTATAATCACAATAACAGTGTATCTTAACGTATAACAAAGGTATAAATCATGTATAACAGTGTATCTTAAGGTATAATTAATGTATAACTCAGTATAACTAAGGTATAATTGCGGTATAACTAAGGTATAATCAGTGAAAATAGTGTATCTGAATGTATAACAAAGGTATAAATCAGGTATAACAATCTATCTTAGGGTATAACTAATGTATAACTCAGTATAACTAAGGTATAATTGCGGTATAACTAAGGTATAATCAGTTACTATAGTGTATCAGAATGTATAACAAAGGTATAAATCAGGTATAACAGCATTCAATAATCACAACTATCGAGTCTGAAATCCCTACAAATCAAAGTCACAATCACAAATCGTAATCCAAAATTATGCAAATAGATCAACGGCATATGATTGCGTTATAAACCAAAAAACTCAGGATCTAAATATCATGATAGCATGATAACAGCCATTAAACAAATTAGATACAAAAACAGAATGAGTCATACGAGGAGTAGCATGAACTTATTGTTCTGGTTGCTTGCCGAGAAAATGCAGGAATGCATCAGGAAAAAAATAAAACCAAAAACAACTACAGATCTAAGAGTGCGAAAGTTAGAAGAGAAAAAGGGGAATACCAGATCTGAGCAATGGTGGAAGAACGGAGGTGGTGGCCGACGAGTGAAGACTGAGTGAATGTTTGAAGAAGAAAAAAGTAGTGAACAGAGAAAGAAGAAGAAGAAAAGCGTACAGATGGGAGAAAGGAGAAGAAATGCGTAAAGATGGGAGAAAAGAGAAGAAAAAGGTAAAGATGAGAAAGAGAAAACAAAAACACGTAATTCAGTAAATAGGAAAAGGTAGGCCCAAAAACAAAAGCCCAAATCCAACGTAAATTTGATAATTTCCCTAAAAATTATTATCTAAGACATTCCTGAAACTGATATTCATTTTGAAATATATATATTCTGAGACTTTAAATTATATCCAAGAAATATGATATACAATTATTTAATTTCTTTTAAATATTTTAACAAAATATATTGTGCTCAATTATATCATTGTATGGTAATGTTATATTACTTAATTTATATAAATTTAAAAATACGAGTACACAAAATTGTTTTTCTTTGAAACAAGTATACAAAATTTTCATGAAAAAAATGGACAAATCCATGCATATTTAAATAGATTTAAATTTATAATTTGTACACATTTATACATATAAACAATATCAAATTTATCCAGGCGCCCGGGTTCAACACTAGTTTTTACAAAATTGCCACAAAACATATCGAGTTATAATAATAATAATTATACTTTCTAATTATGATTGTAAAACCCAAAAAAGATAGAGAGGAAAAAATTGACAAAAAACATTTAGGTATGAATTACAATAAATAAATAAGTAAATAAATAAACAAAATTGGTTCGTTTAAATTTTGACTTGTGGTATTGACGTGGTGTTAACTTGATGAAATTTGGCACAAAATAAAACTTTATTCATTTTTTTGGCACAAATTTATTTGGTTTTGATCATGAAAAAGCATTAGCTAACATGCAATAGATGAGGAAAATTTATAAATAGGTATTTATATTTTTTATTATACCTTAATATTTAAGTACTAACCTTGTTACTAATTAAAGAGTTTTGTACTTCAAAAGTATTTCAAAGTTTGTTAGTTGTTAGGTTCTTTAACGGATTTGCATAAGAGTCTTGTGGACTAAGTTTTTCCTTTTTTGCAACTCCGAGCAACAACCCCAGTTGCCTCATGGACAATTCCGTGAAAAATACAGTTGTTCCTCTCCATACAAATCTAACTGAGGCAGTAATCGCCGCTCTCTGCACAGCCGCCAAACAACTCTTTTCCTTAGTTTTCTAAACAAAACAACTAAGTTCCCGCTACCAACGCATCGACAAACGATGAAACAAACATTTATGTAAAATAACAGCCCAAACATTAGAAGAAAAGGGATAAGAGAAGAACAAATGGGCAACATCCTCAATATGAGAATTACAAAAGCAACATTTATTAGAGTCCACAACACCCCAGCAAAAGAGTTTAGATCGAATCTGAAGTTTGTTCTGAATGGCTAACCAAACAATGAAACCTTGCCTCGGTAGACTTTAGGACGCAAAGCATGATGAATACAAGAACATCCGCAATGAGAAGATCTCCAACAAACAGAATCAGCTTGTCCTAAACTTGGCTGAAACTGACGAACTACCTCCCAAGCTGCCAATAAGCTATTATCAACAGGATCTGGAAAAGCACCAAACACCATTTCTCCACACATCACAAACCCGAGCCTTGTTAGGCAAATCAGAATCCCCAATAGAAGTACCCTTATCCACAAATCCAACCAATGATCAAACTAAAAAGAAAACAGACCACCATTACCCAAGCTGTACAAAAACAAAGGTCTGAATAAAGATCGAAGCTCACAAAGATGACGCCATGACCAACTAGCATCATGAGGCTTAGTAAAACCCCAAAAGCTTAAGCATTTAAGCCAATTAGGAACAATCCAATTAGCCCACAAAGATTCCTTAGCTATAAGAAGCTCCCACACTTGTTAACAAACAACAGCTCTATTCCATTCCAACAAAACCTTTAATACCCAAACCACCTCGCTTCGCATCAATCTTCCTAAACCAAAAAAAATTGCGAAAATGTGCATCAATTTCTGCCACTGCCGATATAGGCAAAACAAAAGCCATACACCAAAAGAGCTGTATACTCCGTGAAACAGCATTAACCAAATGCAAACGCCCAGCATAAGAAAGAAAGCGCCCAGACCAACTACTAATACGTGCAGTGATACGATCCACCAACTGCACACAAGTTTGTTTATCCAATGTAGAAGAAAATAAAGGCAAACCCAAATAATTAACAAGAAGACAACCTCTTGAAGTGAATAATATTATATTCCACATTTCATCAAAAGTAAGTGAATAATATTTTGACTTTGTGACTTGGATTTTTTTTTTTTAACGGATAGGGGAGTATAATCGTGAAATTAAGCTATTGGTGAAAGACCAATTAATATCGAAAATCAATCTATACAAAATTAAATTACCTATATTGTGGGCAAGTTAAAAAGAAATCCATAAATATATTATTTTGAGTAGAACACAAAATAAAATGATTTATTAAGATAATTTATTTAGCTCTTGCATCTACTTAGTATCTATTTAGACCCTTTTATTTGAAAGAATTGATTGATAAAGGTTGTCGAATTTTGTATGGATGTTAGCTACTCTTTTATTGTTTTTTCTTTAGAAAACGTAATTATTACATTGTCAAAGACAATGTAATTATAGAACTTCCCATTAATTGTAATTAGGAATTATATGTGAAATAAAATAAAAATCCTCAATGATGAGCGAAATACTTTGCTAACAACCTCTGCTTTCTGTATTACAACCATGATCAAACGAGACACAGTGAAAATGAATTGACTATGGCTTCAACCTTTTCACCTTCCTTTCGTCTATCTCTCCTACTGATCATCAATTATATAAACTGATGATATGAATTATTTATGTTTCAATACAACCCATTGAACCCCACACCTCTTTACCCTTACTCGTGGTCCAAAACCTCCTTCTAACTTAAACTGAAATGATTTTTCCTTTCCGCTGAAACTTCATCAATGATTCCCGATTGATAATTCGAGTACCACAAAAACACATGATCTGTATCATAGAATCTATCCTTATCGTATACGTATTGCTGATATTTAATGAACACCCTGACAAAATCATATATCGGTTCCCAATGAGAATCGAAGTCAAGCCAAAAGTCACGGTGACTATGGAATTCTACAGCAATACAAAATGCCAAGGTGAGGTAAGAAGGATACGTAAAATGTGGGAACTTAACAACCACTGAATTGCCTTCGCTTTGATATTTGAACCACTCTGGTATTTCAGTTCCAGGTATAACCATTTTAAATCTTGTCTTCACCTGTGTTATAGAAAACTAAACATTATAAATAACTTACCATAAAGAGGTTAAACAGAAAAATTAGGAAAATAAAACTTGATGAAATTTGGCAGAAAATAAAACTTTATTCATTTTTTTGGCACAAATTTATTTGGTTTTGATTGATCATGAAAAAGCATTGGCTAACAGGTAATGGATGAGGAAAATTTATAAATAGGTATTTATATTTTTTATTATACCTTAATATTTAAGTACTAACCTTGTTACTAATTAAGGAGTTTTGTACTTCAAAAGTATTTTAAAGTTTGTTAGTTGTTAGGTTCTTTAACGGATTTGCATAAGAGTCTTTGTGGACTAAGTTTTTCCTTTTTTGCAACTCCGAGCAACAACCCCAGTTGCCTCAGGGACAATTCCGTTAAAAATACAGTTGTTCCTCTCCATCCAAATCCAACTGAGACAGTAATAGCCACTCTCTGCACAGCCGCCAAAGAACTCTTTTCCTTAGTTTTCTAAACAAAACAACTAAGTTCCCGCTACCAACGCATCGACAAACGATGAAACAAACATTTTTGTAAAATAACAGCCCAAACATTAGAAGAAAAGGGATAAGAGAAGAACAAATGGGCAACATCCTCAATATGAGAATTACAAAAGCAACATCTATTAGAGTCCACAACACCCCAGCGAAAGAGTTTAGATCGAATCTGAAGTTTGTTCTGAATGGCTAACCAAACAATGAAACCTTACCTCGGTAGACTTTAGAACGCAAAGCATGATGAACACAAGAACATCCACAATGAGGAGATCTCCAACAAACAAAATCAGCTCGACCTAAACTTGGCTAAAACTGACGAACTACCTCCCAAGCTGCCAATAAGCTATTATCAACATGATCTGGAAAGGCACCAAACATCATTTCTCCACACATCACAAACCCGAGCCTTGTTAGGAATATCAGAATCCCCAATAGAAGTACCCTTATCCACAATCCAACCAATGATCAAACTAAAAAGAAAACAGACCACCATTACCCAAGCTGTACAAAAACAAAGGTCCGAACAAAGATCGAAGCTCACAAAGATGATGCCATGACCAACTAGCATCATGAGGCTTAGTAAAACCCCAAAAGCTTAAGCATTTAAGCCAATTACGAACAATCCAATTAGCCCACAAAGATTCCTTAGCAGTAAGAAGCTTTCACACTTGTTTACAAACAAAAGCTCTATTCCATTCCAACAAAACCTTTAATACCCAAACCACCTTCCAGGTTACCAAACCACCTGGCTTCGCTTCAATCTTCCTAAACCAAAGAAAATTGCGACAATGTGCATCAATTTCTGCCACCGCCGACATAGGCAAAACAAAAGCCATACACCAAAAAACCTGTATACTCCGTGAAACAGCATTAACCAAATGCAAACGCCCAGCATAAGAAAGAAAGCTCCTAGACCAACTACTAATACGTGCAGTGATACGATCCACCAACAGCACACAAGTTTGTTTATCCAATGCAGAAGAAAATAAAGGCAAACCCAAATAATTAACAAGAAGACAACCTCTTGAAGTGAATAATATTATATTCCACATTTCATCAAAAGTAAGTGAATAATATTTTGACTTTGCTGACTTGGATTTTTTTTTTTTAACGGATAGGGGAGTATAATCGTGAAATTAAGCTATTGGTGAAAGACCAATTAATATCGAAAATCAATCTATACAAAATTAAATTACCTATATTGTGGGCAAGTTAAAAAGAAATCCATAAATATATTATTTTGAGTAGAACACAAAATAAAATGATTTATTAAGATAATTTATTTAGCTATTGCATCTACTTAGTATCTATTTAGACCCTTTTATTTGAAAGAATTGATTGATAAAGATTGGTCGAATTTTGTATGGATGTTAGCTACTCTTTTATTGTTTTTTCTTTAGAAAACGTAATTATTACATTGTCAAAGACAAAGTAATTATAGAACTTCCCATTGATTGTAATTAGGAATTATATGTGAAATAAAATAAAAATCCTCAATGAAAACGTCTGCTTTCTGTATTACAACCATGATCAAATGAGACACAGTGAAAATGAATTGACTATGGCTTCAACCTTTTCACCTTCCTTTCGTCTATCTCTCCTACTGATCATCAATTATATAAACTGATGATATGAATTATTTATGTTTCAATACAACCCACTGAACCCCACACCTCTTTACCCTCACTCGTGGTCCAAAACCTCCTTCTAACTTAAATTGAAATGATTTTTCCTTTCCGCTGAAAACTTCATCAATGATTCCCGATTGATAATTTGAATACCATAAAAACACATGATCTCTATCATAGAATTTATCCTTACCGTATACGTATTGCTGATATTTAATGAACACCCTGACAAAATCATATATCGATTCCCGATGAGAATCGAAGTCAAGCCAAAAGTCACGGTGACGATGGAATTCTACAGCAATACAAAATGCCAAGGTGAGGTAAGAAGGATAAGTAAAATGTGGGAACTTAACAACCATTGAATTTCCTTCGCTTTGATATTTGAACCACTCTGGTATTTCAGTTCCAGGTATAAGCATTTTGAATCTTGTCTTCACTTGTGTTATAGAAAACAGAACATTATAAATAACTTACCATAAAGAGGTTAAACAGAAAAATTAGGAAAAGGCATGGAGCTTACTTACATTGCATGGTAAAATGGTCATTTCTTCAACTCTCCAGCATGCATTTGCCATAATCTTGCGGCGACCATTGTTGTCCAAGTTCAAGCAGTTTGAAAAATTAAAAATATAATCACCTGTAATTGCAGGGAAGTTGGTTGGATTTGAGAGATATTTGAGTGCGATGGATGCAATTGATGCAGCTTGCAGCATCCTACAACCACGTGCTACGAGTGTTTTGAGTTGCCGGGGAAGCAATGGCAAACTTCGCAGTCTCTTGCAGTTTTCAGCACTTAAAAAGTTTAGTGATGGTAAAGAGAGAATGTCAGTTGGGATTTCTACAATTCCACTGTAAGCAAGAGATAGCTTTTTTAATGAAGTCTGATAAGTGTATTTTATATACTTATTTTGCCTTTGTTTTTGTGCTTTAATTGAGTTGATTTGATTTATTTAAGGCATATTTTACTTCCTTTTTATGTATTTTCCTTGTTAGGACCTCTAAGAAGAGAATGGAGCTAAAAGTCCATGATAAAGGAGCAAAATTGACTTAAAACAGCCCTGGAGCTGTCCTAAGGCGTGACCATGCCCTGAGAGGTGCTGATTTTGGAGTTTTAAAGCTGATTTGGTGATTTGGGCCTGCGTTCATGATGGGCCAAGGAAAAGCTGCGGGTTTGGTCTTATTAAGGAGAGAACTAGAAGTCTTTTGGTTGAAAAATCTTGATGGCTAGTGGACTCCTTGTCAAAGGAGGAATGTTTGCTTTTCTTTTGGTAATTCCCTTAAAAGAAGGAAGGGTTTTTGACTCTGGGGAGAATTCTTCTTTCCTTTTTGTTTTAGGAGGGGAGAGTTAGAAAAGGATTAGAATTCATCATTCAGCAGTAGTTTTTAGGTTTTTTGGGAGTTTAGTTTTAGTTTGGAACTTTTCAGATTTTATTTTCTTACTTTCTTTTCTTGGAAGAACGGATTGGAAGACCGTGTTCTTGGGAGCTAGGGTTTGGAGGAACTTTCATCTTGTCATCTCAACGATTCGTACATCAACCACTTTGATTCTAGTTTTCTCTAAACCTTTCTCTTTACCATGTTTTCTTTAATCCATTTTTGTGTTATTAGTTTAGTGATGAACTAATTCCACCATAGCTAAGGCTATGGTGGATCTTAGCAATTGTTCCATGTAATTATTTTATGTTTAATGCAATTTTCATTTGTATTATTTTCCAATATTGTGTTGTGTATGTTTAATGCTTTGGATGAGTGACCATTAATTCCAATGTTCATAGTTAATTTATAATTGATCAAAGGACTAGATTAACGGAATCATACAACACGACTTTTGCATGACCATTGCTCTAGTGGCTCACTAGTTAGTGCTAGGATTTCTTAGACTTAATGCTTTCTTGCTTGACGCTTAGAACTGAGAGGTTTAAGTGTTTAGGTTAAGAATTAGAATTAATAGCCCTAACCAGTATTGATTATTTATGGAAATCGCTATTTTGGAATTTAATCGAATTAATTGCATAGTATAAAATATTGCTGGATCAATGCTAAGTGAAACCGGACGCCTTAGTTAGCTTCCTCATCGAATTTCTCTTATATAATTTTGTTTTATTCTTAATTCCAATTTATTTATTTTTAGCAGTAATTTTAATTCACAATCCAAAATCAAAGATATATCATTCTCTTCACCTAGATTAATATAAATCCGACTATATTTAGGGTTAGCATAATTAGTCCTCGTGGGATCGATACTGTACTTACTATATATTACTTGAGCGACGAAGTGCACTTGCTTCTATTAGTGTGTGTATTTACCACGCATCAAAGTCAAACCATTTAAAGGAGGCAATTTTGACAGTTTTGAGCAACTAAGGAGATCCAATGATTGAAGGCATTTCAACTCATACATGCATGGCGGCAGCACTTCCAAACTTTCACAGAGCATGAGATGTATATCTTCCAGTTTAGCTGCTGAAGAGAGATCGGGTAGCCTCTTTAAGCGACGGGAACTTAGATGTTACATAACAAAATATTTTGACGCTTGAGACATGAATAATATATAAAATTAATAATTTTAGTTTTTTTTTTATTTTTAATGTCACGGGTATTTAACACTCAGGTCGAATTTTTGGCGAATGGATTAGGTCAATATCAGCCAAAAAGACAATAAAAGGAAAAAAAAATTGTGAGAAGTTTTGTGTTGCAAATTTTATAATTTTTTAAAAATTTCATTTCATTTGTGATGGTTGAAAGATTATGGATGTAATTAATCTAATTCCAATCACTGATTTATTCAAATAAATATTTTTTAAAAAAATGTTTTGGATACAACTACTAAGGTTGGTGTAAAAGTATAATCTTCTTGGAAAATAAAATAATTCCACTTTCTTGCAAGAAGTTTTCATTAACGTCTGTGAATGCAACTTTTAAAATTATAATTAATCTGTTTAGTTTTTTTATAAGATTTCATGGAATTGTAAGGGAAGAGATGTGTAAACACAAGTTTTGAAATTAACAAAAAAATAGTATTTGTTGGCTAAAGAAAACTATGAATTTTTCTACATAAATTGGTTAAATTTATATGAAGAAAAATGACTCAACTTAAGTTATACTTTTTTATCTAATGAAAACTTAATTTATATTTCAAATGTACATAACCATATGTACACATAAATTCAAATTGACCCAATAATTATGATATCGGACACAATATAGACATAGGCGCGTGTATATATAAATATATATTTACTAAATCAGTTATCATTAAGTTGATCTGTACATTTCTCCTTAATTGTAGTTTTTCATTTATTAATCATTTATTTTTTAAGTAAATTTTTTTTTGCAATTATTAATGAAGCAATTTGTTCATATTTTTTTTCTCCCACCACCAATATTTGCTCAGTTCGAAATTTAAACTACCTCTCTAGCTCAGTTCAATTTGTTTTGCCCTTATCTTCCATCTTATTCTCCTGCTTTCTCTCTCTTTTGTTACGATTTGGTTCTCAGTCTCTGTCTATTACTTCCTTTGAGAGTTGTATTCCTTAAGCAACGGTTCAATTAACTTACCTTCTTTTTCCATTTCTTCATTGTTCGATTCTATGTTTTTTATTTTCATATTAGAATGATTCTACCACGTGTAAGTTTAGCTATTAATTGATTTTTTCTTTAATCTAGAAGATTTAAGATATATCAATGATTGGTTTTATTTTGTGTGTCTAGTAAGCACTAAGAAATTCCAACCATTTTCTCGAGTTAATAATTATATGATAATTGGGAGTAAAAGAAATCATAGAAGAATAAGTAATTAAAAAAAAAACAAAAGTTCTATATTTATTTCTTTTTCATTTGAAATTCCTAGTACATTTTCTGACTATTTTTATAATACCAAGTTAAAACAGAGACAAGAAAGATCGAAAAAAAAAAAATTCAATGTCTGATACGAGAGTTCTAGAGAAAACTATACATTTTATTTTTCTCTATTTTTTATATATTTTTTTTGTTTTATTTCTAAACTAATATGGCAATTTACATGCGTAATGCGAGGATTGGGTCGTATGCTAATGAATAGTTATCCATGTCTGACTAAGAGAACCTGTTTAAAACATTATTAAGCGTATATAGAGGTGGCCACGGTTCATAAACCGCCAGTTCAGGTTCAAGAAATCATTGAACTTGTACCTTAACCTTCAAAAGGGATGAACCGTCGGTTCGGTTCGGTCCGGTTCAGGGTTTCATAAGGTTTTGACCAGGGTTTGATAAGGTTCAAGTTTGGTCCGGTTCAGATTCAACCTTTTTCAATAAACATTTAGAATTTAATTTAGGTGTGGTTTCGATGTAGACATTTTTCGATAATAATATACGTAACAAAATATTATAATTTCTCCGATATGAAAAATATATAATTTCTCCGACATGTAAAATAACTTATATTTTTTATTTTACAATTAATAATTTACATAATATAAACATTATTACAAAAATATAACTTGTAGAAATAAACCATTTATTTCTCTTACACATTTAATATGATTTGTAAAAAAATGTAAATAAACAAATTAACTAGTAAATAATATAATGTAGAATATTAAAATAACTTGTAAAATGTAAATGAAAGTGTGAAAAAATTGGATATAATAGAGAGAGTGTAAAGAATTGTGTGAAAAAATTAAAAGAGGGATAAAATATTTATAGAGAGGAAAAATTAAAGAAAAAAAAGAAAAAAAAAAACAAATGAGTTAAACCACCGGTTCAAAGGTTCATAGAATGAATAACCTTGAACCTTAACATTTTTTTCTTATGAACCGCCAATCCGATTCTAGTTCGATCCGGTTCAAAATTTAACCGGTTTTTACTCGATCCGGTCTAATCCAATTCGACCGATTCAGGTCTAATTTGCCTACCTCTGAGCGTACAATTGAAGCTAAGTCGGCGGCGTCAATTCTTTACCAAATTAAAAACGCGCAATCAAATAACCGACTCTGAATTTGAACAAATCCTAGCCGTACGTCATGCTTTTGTCAATTTGATCTCAGCCTTCCACTTCGTCTTGACTTATCTATAAATACAAGCCCTATCCTTCTTAAATAGCTGTCGGTCTTATCGCTTTGGATTCTACTGTCTTTGCGATTTCTTTCTTGCTGTTTCTCTTTGTCTTGCTTTTCTATCTGATTTTGTTCATGGATAGCATCTACTGGCCTGATTTTGCTGCTACAATGGTTATGCAACTTTTCTTCCGATGCTTGTTTGTTTGATTTAGTTCATGGATTTCAGTCTGGTAATTCTTTTTATGCAAGGAGAGCATCTACGGCCTGTTTTTTCGGCTACAATGGTTTTAGGGTTTCGACTTTTCTTCCGACGCTTGTTTGTCTGATTTAATTCATGGATTTCAGTCTGGTAATTCTTTTTAATGCAAGCAGAGCATCTATTGGCCTATTTTGCTGCTACAATGGTTATGCAACTTTTCTTCCGATGCTTTTTTTTTTTTTGATTTAGTTCATGGATTGCAGCCTGGTAGTTCTTTTTATGCAAGGAGAGCATGTACTGGCCTGTTTTTTCGGCTACAATGGTTTTAGGGTTTCGACTTGTCTTCCGGCGCTTGTTTGTTTGATTTAATGCATGGATTTCATTCCGGTAAACTTTTTAATGCGAGGACCGCATCTACACGCCATTTTTTGGGCTACAACGGTTTTAGGGGTTCAACTTTTTTTCCGATGCTTGTTTGTTTGATTTAGTTCATGGATTACATTCTGGTAATTTTTGTATGCAAGGAGAGCATCTATTGGATTCTGCCCTTACGATGCATCTAATGGTATTTGGTGATTCTTCTTAAGATATCTTGCTTGAAGCTTGTACCCTACATTTATTGGATTGATTAGGTTTTTTTAAGGGATTTGAGTAATTTTATTGCATAACTGAAAATCGGGAGTTTTCGGATATCTGTGATCACGGGTTCATATTGTTTAAAAGTTAATCTGATTCATGTTGTTTTAGTTACATGGCTAGGACATAAATAGCTTTTTGATAGGATTACGGCTTGTTTTCTTCAGGATCTTTTGCTTACATGTCTTTCATGGATAACCTAATCTCACTTGGTACTGTTTTTGGAATGGAAGACCAGCCGAAGATGATCTGTTGAGGATGCAGGCTTTCTAAGAAGGGCTCTATCGGTTTCAACTATGACTAGACAGGGAGCTTTGCCTTCTTAATGTATTCGATAGTTTTTTTGTGTTAGTGAATAACAATGTTCATGATTTCCCTTTACCTAGGAAACTTAGTTGCTCTGGCTGGATATGTGGTGTCAGGTGTTTCAGAAATAAACGGAGTTGAAGTGATCAGGAAGTTTTGCTTTTCAGCCTTCAAACATATTTTTCTTTTTTGCCTCCTCAGATATCATTTTTCCTCGTTATCAGACATTTTCTCAAGGAGAGAAACTTCTCTGTGGCCGTGGGACTGTATATGTGTCTTCTAATGATTTGATGAGATATTGATTGCGCTTGATTGAGGGGTTTTCTAAGTCTTCGCTTTTCTATTACTTGTATGTGTAAATTTGCTAGGTAGTTTTGGATGCTGAGCCTCGGTTAACTATTTCTCAGGGATTCACCCAAAATCACAGAAAATGGGAAATTCATTTGCTTTAGAAGTTACGTTGCCTAAGATAGATTTGGAGATCATGCTTTTATCTTCATGTGGAGAATATGCACCGAAGTGGTGATCAGGGAGCTATTGCTGTTTTATATCTCCTGTTGTTTGTTTCTTTTAATCCTTCTCCAGTACGAAGGAATCTGAGGAGGCCAAATGTGTTTTGTTAGGGTTCTCTAGTTCAAGCTGATACAAGTGTGTTGAAAAGGAGTTGCTATGAAGTATTTCATTTTTTTTTTGCGTGCATTTGTTTCTGCTTATATACTCTTTTAGAGGCCTTATTTTTCTATGAATTTTTTCCTTTTTTGTGCATTGAGCAAATCAGTGGCTGGAGAAGTGGATTCTGTTAATAGAAGCATAGTCTTTTTTGGCCTACCAACTGATGAATCAATGACTACACGGTTTGAGATGGATTGAAGGGGGTTCTCTTGGGCCTTGCTTTAACTTTAAATTACGGTTTGATACTTATTGCATTGTGGTGGATTTTCTAAGTGTTAGTTTTGGTTTCTCAGGAATTACTCATAGCTTGGAGAATTTTGTGGCTTATGCATCGAAATTGCCTGGATGAACAGGGAGCAGTTCTAATTTAGTAACTGTTTATTGTGTTCCATTCGCTATTCTGTAGTTGTTAGTTTTCAAATAGAATTAGCACTTGAGTCATTTCGGTTACATGTTTTCAGGGGCTCGCCGTCTTGATTCACAGAACAATATCGACTGGCCGTTGGGAAGTAATTTCTTTTACTTTGTGCATATAGAGAAGTTATTGCAGAGATTTGTTCTCTGACAATGATTTTTTTTGTGCATAATTAGTTAAAAAACAAAAAATCTGGAGTATTGGATTCTGTTGATTAGTGTGATCTCTTTCTATCTTCTTATGAATTAGTTCGGTGAATAATTTAAGGGGGTTTTCTTTGTCTTGCTTTTTGTAAGTTATGATTTAGTTCTGGCTGGATAGTGGTGGATTTTCTAAGTGTTATCTGTGATTTCTCATTCAGATACCAACCACTGCTTGGAGAAATTTGTTGGCCAAATCAATTTTGCATGGAAACCTTCCTGGGTGATGAGGGGGCAATCGTTATTTATTATCTGTTTATTATATTCTGTTCGTCAGTAGTTTTCTTTAAAAGGAATTAGCACCTGAGTTATTTGAATTACATGTTTCAGGGTTTGCTATCTATGCTGAATACAGGAGGATTATGATGACTAAGGGCTGTCAGGAAGTATCTTTTTTCCTTCTTAGCCCTTCAGTTTGATCCTGTTGTTTCTCTTTAGATGAAGCTTTAGTTTAATTAGCTACATTTTGGTTGTATTTGTATTTCTAAGGGTCCAGTCAATTGAAGAAAAGGAAGAATATGAGGATCTGGAACTCATTTGAGGAAGTTTTTTTATTCTCTCATGTATTTTTTAAACATAATCTTGACTTTCGCTCGTTCTATGTCAACATTTTTCTTTCAAGAACTATTTCAAAACTTGAGACCTACATGACTGTAGATAGATGTCAGCTTCAGATCGAGGAGTTTTCTTGGATCCCATCGACCTTCTGTTATCGGGGAGCAGTCCTTATTTATAATCATTATCTATTTATTGTGTTCCGTTTCTTAGTAATGGCAACTAAAGTTATTCTTTCTAAACAGAATTGGCAGTTGAGTTAGTTGAATTACATATTTTTGGGGTTTGCTTTCTATCTTGAGTGATGGAATTGTGTTGACTAAGAGCTGTCAAGGAAGTTTTTTTTTTTATTTTTTTTATTTTTGTTACTTTTTCTTCCATTTGATCTTTTTGTTACGCTTTGGAAGAAACTGTAGAAGTGAATTGATTGCATGGTGGTTGCATTTCTGTTTCTAAGGGTCCAATGCTTTCCAAGGATCTGGAGCTTTTAGGAAGTTCCTATTCCCTTCTGCATGTTCCAAACACATTTTTGACTTCCCTTGTTCTATGTCAACGATTCTCTTTCTTTGTAGAACTATTTTAGAACTCCAAGACCTTGATTTGGATTCTGATTGTAGAGACATGTCGGTTTCAGATGATCTTAATTTTGTTTTTATATGCTCTGGATAGTCGTCAATTTTGGGTAGTTGTCATTTTCCGGAATTTTGTAACTTAAGGAGGTTTATTGGTGTTCTTTCCATTTCTATCTTACTTAAACATATCAGTTGGTTTTCCTTGCATTTGCTTCCAGTGATGAAATGATTGGATCCCGAGGAACCATTGGACAATGATAACTTGGGGAAAGATCATGCCTCAATTTTCATTATGTACAGAAAATTGCTGGGTGATCAGGGAGCAATGCTTATTTATCATCTGTTTGTTGTGTTTCAATTAGTTTATGATGGCAATTCACTCTCTTTCAAAGAAAATTTGCACCTTAGTTAAGTTCATATACATGTTTCAGGGTTGTTCTCTTGCACTACATCATCGATCTTAGTTCTTTGAAGAAATATTTTTAAAACCTGAGACCTGGATTTGGATGTGATTGTAGAGATGTCATCATCGGATGGTTTGATGTGGATAAGGGGTTTGATTGGATCTCAGTTTCTTATTTTTGATTATGTGCTGTTTGGATAATTGTCTATTGTGGGTGCCTGATTTTTAAGAACTAAATCAGCGTTGTTAAATACTGGCCATGCAGCGTGTTGTGTTCATATCCATATGCAAAGCATTCAGGATCATCCTTTTTTTTTTTTTTTTTTTTCTGCCTTTAATAATGTCTTCTTTCCATGTTCTTATTGGAAGTTGGTTTCATTTGTTCTCAGTGAAGAAACGATTGATTCTCTGGCAACCAATTGGCTTTGTTTAAATGGAGGGCTCCATTTCAATGAGTGTAAGCAAGTTGTGGAGATTAGCAGGGTGCTGGTGTTTTTGTTATCAAAATGTTTTTGTCCTTCAATTGAACTTTGATCTAAGAAATTTATTCAATGTCTTATCTTTTTATAATGGTTTAGATAAATTGAGAGGTCGTTCTTTTTTATCTTAGTAACTATGTTTTTGTTATTATTTGTCATTTTTGTTACTTTTTGCTTTCACAAGGGAACCTGGCTTGTTTGTCAGGAAGTATTCGTTCTTCTGTTGTATTTCTGTAAGCATATATGTTTTTGCCTAGAATGTGTATAGATGCCTTATTCTGTGTCCACAATTCTTTTGTTCATAGGATCAATATCTGTGCAACGGATGCTGTTTATAGGAATAGTCTCTTTCCGTCTTTTGAAGGAATGATGATTACTTTAGTTCCTCAAGTTGGAAGTTGCAAAGAGTTGTTGGGTTGTCAGGAAGTATTCTTTTTTTTTTTTTTTTTTTTTTTTAAATTCTCATTTGATGGTCGCTGGATAGTGTTGGATTCCCCAAGTGTAGTTGTAACTTTTCAGGAGTCAATCACAGCTTGGAGAAGTATGTTGGCTAGAATCTTGTTGTGCATGGAAATGTCTGGATAGTGTTGGATTCCCCAAGTGTAGTTGTAACTTTTCAGGAGTCAATCACAGCTTGGAGAAGTATGTTGGCTAGAATCTTGTTGTGCATGGAAATGTCTGGGGGCATATTTTATTTGTTATTTATGTTGTAGTGTTAGTTAATATTGGTACTCTTTAATTATTGGATTTCATTTAGAATTAACTCCTAAGTTAATTTGATTGCATGTTTTTTCAGGGTTTTATATGGATCACAGACAAAAGACAAATGTTATTGGTTAGTTATTTTGTAGTTTAGTTTTTTGCAGTTAATTAGTTTTCAGTTAGAATTAACACCTAAGTTGATTTGATAACATGTATTTTTCAGGCTTGTGCATGAATCACAGTAACATTTTGAGTGAGGACTGTCTGGAAGTATATCTTTCCTTTGTTATCCCTTTTCTTTTTTATCCATTTTGGGGCATGTCGTCTTCAAATGAGTCTGGGAGGTCCAGAATTCTTTATTTGGCTGGTATAGTAATTAATTTATGCGTGGAGAACTTACTAGGGTTTATGAATTAATTTTGCCTGCTTTTTTGTTATCCCTCTGATTTATAATTTTCTTGTAGTGATATTTCTATTTTACAGTTAGTTTTTATTTTTTGAGGTTGGGTTTAGTATCTTGACTTGCACTAGTTGTGCTGAATTGTCTTGTGGAAAAAATGTCTGACACTTGATCTTCTGTTTTATTTTTGCTTTTTTTTTTCTTTTAATTTTTGGAATGATATCGGCTATTTGTTTGTGCTGTTTCTTTTTCATCGGTGTATGTAGCAGCTATTTTGAGGTTGGGTTTTGTATCTTGACTTGCACTAGTTGTGTTGAATTGTGTTGTGGAAAAAATGTCTGACACTTGATCTTCTGTTTTATTTTTGCTTTTTTTTTTCTTTTAATTTTTGAAATGATATCAGCTATTTGTTTTGTGCTGTTTCTTTTTTCATCGGTGTATGTAGCAGCTAGTCCCTAGTTGATAGAAATTCTTATACTGAATTGTTTGGTTGCATTATTATTTCAAAGGGTCAAATTTGAGGAATATGAGCATGTATTTGGAGCTGTCAGGAAGGTTTCTGTTACCTGTACTACATCTTTTCTTAGGACTAACATTATTGACTTGATTTTGTTATGTTTCTGACTTCATTTTGTTTCTTCATATGATTACTTGTTCCATGTCAACATTTTATTTTTCTGCAGAAATATTTTAGAACTGGAGATCTGGATTTTGATATTTGATTGAGGATTTGTGATTTGATGAAAAAGGGGGTTTCTTGTGTCTTGGCTTCTTACAATTTTATTTATGATTTTGTGCTTTCTGAATAGATGACAATTTCAGGAAGCTTTCCAGGTTGTATCAACGTGTGGAGAAATATTGGAGTTCTGTTCTGTCGGAGTTTTGTCTTTTCATCAACAAATCAAGTGAATGCTTTATTTGTTCTTTTTTTTTTTTTTTTACTGTTTTCATATTCTGCCCTAAGGTTTGACGTGTGTATATTCCATTTCGATTGCTAATTATGGGTGGTCACTTGTGATGCATTGTTGTCATTCCAGTAATTTGTTTTTCTCTAACAAGAAATGGAACCCTAATCAACTCCATCTTTTGTGTGTCTTCATATCTTATGATACTGAATTTTCGCTGTTCCTTTTGGTTGCGAATAAATTTACTGTTTTGAAAATGAATAGTAGCTTAAGATTTTCATGTTCCATTGAGGGGTGTTTGGATGAAGAAAGCCTTTGGTGCACAGACTGTTTGGAATTTGTAGATGCTTAGTTCTGAGATGGTAAATGTAAGTTGTTTCCCCTATCTACAAATTTCTAGCTCTTAGTTATGTAAGTTGTTTTTCCAAATCTTACCATTTCTAGCTCTTAATCAATGTAACTGACATTTGGCAATTTAATCTACGTCCTTCACGTCTCTGTATTTTATGACACTGATTTTTTGTTGTTCCTTTTGGTTGTGAAGTTATTCTTGTTTTGAAAACTAAAGGTCGTGTTGGACGTAGAAAACCTTCGGTGAACAGTGTTTGGATTCTTAGATGCTTTGAGATGGTACAGTAAGTTGTTTTTCCTGTCTATGGATTTTTAGTTCTTAATTGGTGGAACTGATATTTGGCCATTTACTCTTTAACAGTTTTATCTCGAAACTTACAGCATTCTGTCTGGAAAGTTTTGATCTTTCTGCATTCTTTAATGCCGAAGATTTTTTTTTTTTTTTTTATTGTTAATTCTAAAACTAGATTTTTTTATTTATTTATCCAATTTTAGTGAATAAGTTTTTCCAAAAATATCCCGAGTACAACATCTATTGTGTATTTATGATATTTGTTTTGTTTGTTATTGTCACAGATATCATTTGCTATCGCCCTCAGAGGCCTTGTAGAAGTTGTTACTTTGTAGAGCTGGTATTTTTGAACTGACTCGAGAACTGCGAAAGAATCAAAGAAATAGCCTGAATTTTTGTTTTGAGGTTGTGAAATTCTCTTCGTTATGGTTGATTGTTGACAATGGTTTATTTTCAAGTGCTGTCAGATAAGGAGATGAGAAAGCATAGCACTAGTGATTTTTTCATGATTTGGCAGTTAAGATGTCTTTGTCCGTGAAACAAATTCTCTCCATTACGATTGATTGTTGACATAAAGAATCGCTTCGGAATTCAGTGTAAATTGGTCATTTTGGAGGGTTATCAGATAAAGAAAAAAAAGAAAAAAAAAATCAAAATACAATTGACATACCTTCCCAATGTTATAGTTATTGATCTTCCCCCCCAAAAAAAAAAAATCAACATACAATTGACATACCGATATGCTGGAAATATGGACTGGTGTGATTGTTGCCAGTATGTTAGTTGCTAGGTTTTGTGATTTATAGAACAATGAGATGTCCCTCTGGTCTGCTTGGTTGCTAGGTTTTGTATGAGATGTCCCTCTGGTCTACTTGGTTGCATTTTGGTGCTAGCACATGGAGAAATGTATCTGCTTTGAGGTTTGGTTGAAGCTCATATTCGACCGGACTGCATATTATGCAAACTGGTCTCTTGTTCTGTGCTTGTTGCTGTACACTAGCTGGGTTTAATGTGTTTGTAAAATGGTGGTATTTCCCTGAGGTGTGATTAGTTGGTGTTGACACTTCTCTAGTTGCAGTATTGGCCTAAATGGGTATCAGACCTTCATGTGGTTTTTCAGGCTCTCTTATTTGTAGTATGCTCTCTCATCGGTTTAGATCTTCACGTGATTGGTGAACATGTCTGTGGGATAAGTGATTGGCTGTTTGCTATTCTGTTTCTTGTTTTGAAAAAAATTTGTAACTCCGCCTATGTGGTTGAGCACATAGCCGGTCCCAAGCCCGGAAAAAGGAGGAGGGTTATAATGCTAGTACACGAATCACTTCAAATGAGAATGATGTGATTCAAGTGTGTTCAAGTTGCAGGAGGTTGAAGGCTATGTGTTTGATTTGCTAAGATTTAGGATTTGAGAAGGATAACTGTGAAGTCGTGTCGGCTTACAGTTGAAGTAACGCTTGTACATTTACAAGAAGGTTGATAGTAGTTTGTGGTTTGGACAAGGGATGTTTCAAGTCCGGCCCGAAAAATGTGGTGGTTTAGGATATCGGCGGTGTTACTGATGTTTCACTTTTGACTACTGAAAAGGGAATCTTGAAGTTACTGCTACAACTGGTATCCTTCGTTTTGGAACAGGCTAGTGTTAATTGGCAACCTGGTTTGCAGGATATTAACAGGGATGGAAGAGCCTGAAGAAGGTTGAAAACTGCCTGCAGAAGGGGGAAAAAGAGACTTTCGTCAACCTCACGAATGAACATTGAAATTGTTTCTGTTCTTGGTGAGATGAAGAAGTGTATTGTGTCTGGTCTGGAATATCTAGCTTGATATTGTATTACTTTTCATGTTTCTATGATATTTTATCTCTCCTTTAACTAAATTCCAGAATTTGACATCGATTTGTGATTTTAAGTTAACTCATTAATTAAGTAATTTTTGGGTAAGTTAACATACATTGAGAGATTTTCTCCAAAAATACCTTGATACTGTGGACAATTTCTAAAATATTTTTTAGTTTTATTATTCTTGAAATAACACCATCCATTTTTTACTTTTTTTCTTTAATTTTTTTTTCTTTGATTGTGAAGGATGTATTAAAAAAAGTTATCAGCAAAGTGCTTTTTTTTTTTTTTTTTTTGTAAATTTCCGTACTTAGCTTTTTATTTAGTCTTTACAACAGTAAAAAGAATCGGTTTAAGTAATTTTTCACTACAGATAAAATATAATGAATGTCTGATATACAACACAAAAAATATTAAAAAAGAATTAGTTCTGATACGTATATCAAAATATATGTTATGAATGCATAAAATATGTTACACACAAAGTATCATTGAAAATATAATAAAATAAAATATATCGCAAAATGTAAAGTTTTTACATTTTTTTAATTTTATATGATTAGCTTTTATAATAAAAAAAATAATCAGTTTAGGTAAACTACAGATAAAACATATAAAATGAATTTATAATACATAACATAAAAAAGATTAAAAATGTATTGGTATTGATACATGTATCAAAATAATGAATGCATAATGCATTGCACTCACAAAATAACGTTAAAAATATCATAAAATATATCCAATTGATAAATGTGTTAAAATATGATAACTTTTGACGCTTTTTTTAGTACATTTTTTTGATATTTCTTTCATATTTTCTTAACAATCAAAGAGAAAATATATATATATATATAGATTTCATTTCGAAAAGAAAAAAAAGAATATAAAAATATTTTAAAGTGGATATCGAAAAAATTATCAGATTAAGAAATAAATGACAAAATTAATATTAAAATATAAAAAATGAGAGAGAAAATAAGGAAATCTAATTTGGCGGAGGAAAAAGGGTAAAAAAGAAAAAAAAAACAATTAGACAAAACTAACATTTAAAAGAAAACAACGTATTTTAAGAATAGTGCCATGTATTTGAAAAGAAAAAGTGTATTTTTGGTTAATTTCCCTTTAAACAACATCATATCATGCCCAATTGATTCAATAGCTAGTAGTTTATGTTAAAACTTTGATCAGTCTTAATAACTTTTTATGTCAATCAAACAAAAGTCACCATCTTTTAGTTAATCTCAATTTGATGATAATAGAAAATTATTAATAAATCAAACAAGTATATTGAATGAAAATACAAAATAAATCAATTCAAATTAAGTTTTGTGACTAAATAAGCTCTCCACTTTTTGATCTTCCAAGAAGACAAATTAAACTTAAATATATTGAGAAGTGAAGAGCAAAGTTAATTGGATTTGGCTTGTACAATTAATTAAAAGTGATTTATTAAAAATGAAAGTTGAAGTGCCAATTAAGCGGCATAAAGATCTTTTTGGCCCTGTGTTATCACCGGTTTGCTCTTTTGACTCTTGTATAATTGAAATTTTATCCCTTCTGGTCTGCAAAAAGTTCTAAAATAGTTCATAAAAAACATATTCTGTCAGATTTTGTCAGATTTTGTTAGCAATTTTATTAACAGAATCTGACAGAATATGCTTATGAGGGACAATTTTGGAATCTTTTTGTATATCATAGGTGGTAAAAGGAAAATTTCAATAGCACAGAGGCCAAAAGGGTAACCTGGTGATAGTATAGAGATAAAAAAAAAGGTATTTAGTTCGTACGAATTAATCTTGCAGGCTAGGTTGGATTGAAAGTGCGAAATTTACTTATCCAAATGGAAGAATATTGGGAAAACTGAAAATTACAAGAATAGAAGATAGAAATCAGATTGTGAAAATATTTCTCATTGTCAATTAGAAATTGCAATTGCAATTTATACAAGTGGGAAGAT
The DNA here is from genome assembly GCA_039660915.1 of Euphorbia tirucalli. NCBI lineage: Eukaryota > Viridiplantae > Streptophyta > Magnoliopsida > Malpighiales > Euphorbiaceae > Euphorbia > Euphorbia tirucalli. The sequence continues at coordinate 1,975,491 of CM077639.1, read as the reverse complement.
GATTCTAGAAGGAATTTACAGCTGGTTTTCTGTTAGTAAACACTAACAAAACTAACAGAATATTTAACAGTAAGCAACAGAAAACTGACAGAAAAACTAACAGATACAACTTGACATATTTTGGGTCTGCTGCATTGATTCTCTACATTGCAGCTCTATTTTGTTCCTGCGGCTCTGCTGACTCTTTCTGCAATTTATTAGTTATCTCAACATCCCCCCCTCAAGATGGAAGGATTGTAGCATCAATCATACCCATCTTGCGAAGCATATGAGCATGGCTAAGAGGCTTAGTAAACAAATCAGCAAGTTGCTGATCTGTGGGAACAAAAGAAGTAGAAAGGAAACCAGAATCAACACATTCCCGGGTAATGTGACAATCAATGTCAACATGCTTAGTGGGCTCATGAGAGACAGGGTTCTTGGCAAGAGCCAAAGCAGCTTGGTTGTCACAATAAAGAGGAGTGGGAAGAGGGAGAGATACCTGGAAATCCTTCAGCAAATAAGAAATCCATTTAAGCTCACAAGAAGTAGCAGCCATACTCCTGTACTCAGCTTCGGTAGAGCTACGACTAATAGTAGCCTGTTTTTTTGTTTTCCAAGAGATGAGGGAAGAGCCGAGGAAGATACAAAAACCAGTAAGAGAACGCCTGGTGATCTTACATGTTGCCCAATCTGAATCACAGTAAGCTTAGAGCTGAAAATCAGTGCTGGAAGGATAAAAAAGACTGTAATGTCTGGTGCCTTTAAGGTACTTCACAACATGACAAGCAGCCTTGTAGTGATGCACACATGGTTGTTGCATATATTGACTGAGCTGTTGAGTAATGAAACTGATATCAGGCCTGGTAAATCCCAGGTATAACAGCTTGCCTACCATTCTGCGATATTGTTCTGGATGCGGATACAAATCCCCTGAGTCAGCAAGAACAATGCCAGAAGCCAAAGGACTAGGAACACTCTTGGCATCCTGTAATCCAGCATCCTTGATCATATCTTCGATATACTTGGACTGAGATAATAATAAGCCATCTGATGATCGACATAATTCAATGCCCAAGAAGTATTTTACAGGTCCCATATCCTTAATGGTAAATAATGAATGTAAATAGGATTTCACCTGTTGAATAACAGTTTCTGAAGCACTTGTGAGCAGAATATCATCAACATAGATGACTAGAGCAATAAAGTCATCACCAAACCCCTTGACAAACAAACAATGATCATGACAAGAGCGAGTAAAACCAAAACGTAGAAGCTGATCTGATAATTCCTTATGCCACTGCCGACCAGCCTGTTTCAGACCATATAGAGATTTAATCAGTTTGCATACCTGACCAGCACTAGCTTTTTCATAGCCCAAAGGTGGTTGTAAGTAGACATCTTCATCCAAATGTCCATGAAGGTAGGCATTATTGACATCTATCTGATGAATAGGCCAATTTCTTGCGGCTCCAATTGCCAAAAAGAGCCGAACAGTAACGCTCTTGGCCACTGGGCTGAAAGTCTCATGGAAATCTATTCCATAGGTTTGATTATAGCCTTTAGCAACGAGTCTGGCTTTGTAGCGATCCACTTCACCAGAGGGCTTATATTTGATACGAAAACCCATTTAGATGCCAATGGCTTCTTCCTTATCGGCAGAGTAGTTAATTGCCATGTATGGTTGTCGTCTAAAGCCCGCAATTCATCCTGCATTGCTTTTACCCATGCTGGATCCTTCTGTGCTTCTGCAAAATTCTTTGGTTCCTTACACTGCTGCAATTGGACCTGAAAAACTTGATGGGCAGCCGAAAATGCCTGTATGGTGGGTAAAACAGTAGAAGGAGAACCAAGTGCAGTATTGACAATAAAATCTTGAAGCCAAGATGGAGGTTGAGTTTGCCGTGTAGAACGACGGGAAGGAACAGATGAAATCTGCTTGTCCTGTACTAGAACAGAATCTGCAGAAGACACTTTAGAAATATCAGTTATCTGTTGTTTAAAAGGAAAAACAGATTCTTGAAATATGACTTCTCTAGTGACAACCACTTTCTGCGTTTCAAGATCATAAACCTTGTATCCTTTCTGGCCAGAAGAAAAACCAAGAAAAAAACCTTTCTGAGCTCGTTGCTGTAATTTATCAGTAGGGTGCAGAATTTTGTAAAAACACTGAGAGCCAAAAACATGAAACTCCTGATAAGAAGGTAAAGGACCATAAAATCTCTCATATGGTGACTGCCATTGTAATTTTTGACTTGGCAATACATTGATAATAGTTGTTGCCATAAGGATTGCGTCACCCCAAAACTGCAATGGTAGACTTGCTTGAAACATGAGGGCTCTTGCAACTTCAAGTAAATGACGATGTTTCCTCTCAACCACACCATTTTGTTGTGGTGTGTAAGGACAGGTTCGTTGATGTACAATGCCAAGATCACGGAAGTAAGTAGAACAAGCTGTGTTAAGAAATTCATTACCATTGTCACTTCGTATAATTTGAACAACACCATCAAACTGTTAATCATGTTAAGAAAAGTTTTAATAGCCCCCGGAACCTGTTGTTTAGTTTGGAGCAAAACCACCCATGTAATGCGTGTAAAATCATCCACAATTGTCAAAAAAAATCTGGCACCAGTACGAGATTCTACCTTATAAGGACCCCAAACATCTATATGGATTAATTGGAAACGTTTAACGGTATAAATAGTACTTGAAGAAAAAGGAAATCGATGTTGCTTTGCACAAGGGCAGACTTCACAATTCCGAGAATTACATTTCAAATCAATGTCTTTGATATGACTAAGAACATCAAATGACGCAGGGCCAAGTCTCATATGCCAAATATCTACTGCATTTTTATACTCTATCTCCACAGCACTGAAAGCTCTATTGAACAAACATTGCTTCACCTTTTCAACAATGGAAACTGCAAAAGAATCTCTATCTAACAAATATAAGCCTTCCACCAACCAAGCAACTGCCAATAATTCATGCGTTGCTAGGTCCTGCAAATAACAGCAAGTATCATTGAAAACTACTTCAATATGCATCTGTTTCATTAATTGACCAACAGAAAGTAAGTTATACTTAAATTGTGGTATATACAGAACATCGGTTAGAATGAAGTGTGGAACTATTTGTACAGTTCCTATGTGACTTATGGATTGAGAACTACCATCTGGCATACAAACTGTTTGTGGATAGAAAACTGGCTTCTGAGAAACAAACCAATCAAAATTTCCACACATGTGCGAAGTAGCTCCACTGTCAACAATCCAAACCTGTGATTTTTCAGTATGAGGAGAAGAATTTTTACCTAAAAAACGGGCAAAAGCAGCAAAATCCGAAGAAGATGTTATTGGAGAATCACTAACATGTTTGTTTTCCTTCAACATTTTGTACATTTCTTGCAACAAAGTGGTCATAGTACCAAAATTCTCTTTCCCTCCACCATTACTTCCTTGATTACTTCCTTCATCATCATAATCTGCAGTAGTATCCTTGAAACAAACAACATTATTAGACCGATTAACAGAGTTATTATGAATAGGTTTTCCCATCGGTTTAGGACCTTTCCACCAATCCGGATAACCAATGAATCGAAAGCAGTTAGCTGTATTGTGTTGGTTGATTCACAACATTCACACCAACTGTCTGTCACTTTCTTTTTGCCTTTCACATCATTCTTCTTAAATGGACCTTTACTGTAACTAGCTATTTCCAGAGTTTGATCAATAGCAACTTCATTTTGACTCACTATTCGTAATACCATAGAATATGCCTGATTTACATCAGGTAAAGGATCCATGAGTAAGATCTGGTTATAGACATGATTATACTGATCATTGAGGCCCATTAAAAACTGTATGAGCTTATCCTCTTCAGAAATATCAGCAATCCTTTTAAAAGCATTACAAATACAATTTCTAATGACTCCACACTTACAGCTAGGTAAAGGCCTGAGCATGCTCATTTCATCCCATAATCTTTTCAACTTGTTAAAATACATCATCATAGAAAGATTACCTTGAACAGTAAGATTCATATCTCTTTTAATCTTGAATAGCATCGGTCCATTGCTGTAACCAAATCTATGCTTCAAATCACTGCATAATTGCTTTGAAGATGCAACATACAGAAAACCTTCAGCAACGTCTTTGGAGATCGTGTTCAAAATCCAAGATGTTACCAAACAATCGTTCTTGTGCCACTGCTTGTAGCCAGGATCTGTAATTGCAGGAGGATCCTCTTCTCCAAGGATGAAATCAAGCTTCTCTTTTGCTGTTAGAACTCGAATAATGGAGTTGCTCCAGGAAAGATAATTTTTCTGTCCAATAAGACTGATATTGATCAAAATAAGCCCTGGATTATCAGTAGAACCAAACGATCTGCTTCTTTGATCTACCGATTCTTCTTCTTCCATGTGCTCTGTTCCGGCAAGATCTAGAGGAAACATTCCTCCTTGCGGAATTTCTTGCGCTCGATTTCTTCGTCTTGCCATCTGCTCAACCTAGAGCTCTGATACCATATTGGGAAAACTGAAAATTACAAGAATAGAAGATAGAAATCAGATCGTGAAAATATTTCTAATTGTCAATTAGAAATTGCAATTGCAATTTATACAAGTGGGAAGATGATTCTAGAAGGAATTTACAACTGGTTTTTTGTTAGTAAACACTAACAAAACTAACAGAATATTTAACAGTAAGCAACAGAAAACTAACAGAAAAACTAACAGATACAACTTGACATATTTTGGGTCTGCTGCATTGATTCTCTACATTGCAGCTCTATTTTGTTCCTGCGGCTCTGCTGACTCTTTCTGCAATTTATTAGTTATCTCAACAAAGAATTTTATAGTCTGTTTCAATAAAAATAAAGGAATGTCGAGTTATGCTTACTAGTAATAGCACAACGTAACCCAAATTTCGGTTACTAAGCAAAGAAGAAAGAGTAAGAAAGAAATTGGGAAAATTAAACTAAAAAAAATGACCAATTACAATGAGGCAAAGATATGTTTTGTCTTAAACTTATTAAATGCCTTAGCATAAAAAGGATGATAATAACATCACTTTAATTTATTATATAGTCTTTGATAATTTTTTATGCCATGAAATAAAATCATATCATATAGGATGCCTATATTCATCACCATAATCACCAATTTCTTTCATAAGATCTTTCCCTTGCTTTGAAACTTGTTTTATGCTATTCATGTCTTCCTCATCAAGAACTAAACTAAAAATTGCATTTGCATCATTTATATGTTCCGATAACCCGAGCCGAACACTGATCATCGATCCTGCCACCTCCGGCTACATCCGTAAATCATGCAAATTAATTAGAGGAGAAAACATGGTAGAATAATTAAAAAATTGATTAATTGATTAATTAATTAATTACCTGATTTAGTATGTATTTTACAGCAACTGTTGGGATTGAGACTCCGTGTTTTGTAGCTATTGTTTTCAGTGTCCTCAGCAAAATTTGGAACTCACTCCATCCTCCCCAAGCATCCAAAAACTGCCAAATGCAAATATAATCATTCAATTTTTTTTTTTTTTTATTAAATTGGAGAGAAGAGGTCGGGTGTTGAATCTATTATTCGGAGTTTTTTTTTTTTGTCAAATCCCTTCCAAATTCATTGATGGATTGACAATAATTCAAAATTTTGGTAATTGGCTCAAGACAAAAGAGTCAGGATAAAATCTTTAAAGGTGCTAAAGGAAATGAGAGGTCGAAGTAGCCACGACTAGAGCTCCTAAAACAACATTATATTTAGACAGAACAGTTTGCATTGCCATCATCCTTAAAGTTTCAATTGTTACATTTGGACTCGACAATCTCACGGAATTGTATGATGTACTGATGTACTAATAAGCTCTTAGATATAAATTAACTCGCTTAGGCATCGAAGAGTCCCTCATTAACCATTTTCACAAACTAAAGGACTTCCATTAAAGAAAAAATATGCAATTGTGTAAATGCATTAAGAGTTTCACATATCATATATACCTTTTTGTACTTTTGAAGGGAAGGAGTGTTCAAAGGTGGAGCAACAGAATTGGATAAATTTGTATCAAGGTATTTCTCAGATAGTAGCCCACCCATCACTGTTCCATACCTGCATTTTACCAAATATATATTAATTATTAGGAAAATAATTTCTTACAATAAAAATAACAAAACAATATTTTTTGGGTATTGTATTTGGGAAAATTTTAACTTTCAGCCTCTGAATTTGATTTAGTTAGATTTAACCCATTAGTTTTGATCTTTGTCAAAATATATGGAGTTGTCACATTTGAACACCACACGCACTCTGAATTTTGCATCGACAATGAATATGATCGAACTTTTATTTGTCCATGAAGCAGAATATTTTCGTGGAAGTTAAGCGTGGCGGTTTCATCAATAAGGACTAAGTTGCAATAAAAATTAGACTTTGGCGCTAAATTTCAATTAGGGGTGGCAATTCGTGTAGGTGGGTCGTATTCGTGTCGTGTCGAATTCGGGTTCGTGTTTCAGTGAGCAAAACCCAAACCCGACCCAAAAATTTTCGTGTCATAAGCGAGTTAACCCAATCGTGTTCGTGTCGGTTTCGTATCATGTTTTCGGGTTACATGCAAAAATATTGTAAAGGAAAGATTAAAAATTTTAAATATTTATGTCGTATCTAAATTAACAATTTACCCCTTGGTGACCTAAAATATTGTTCCAAAACCTATTTTAAAAATCTTAATGCTCTATTTTTTATTTTGGATTATGTCTTGTTCGCATTTATGTGTCATTTTACTACATCTATTAAGAATGACGTGTAAAATTATTGAAAAGTTGTTTTGCATTTGTGAGTTATATATATTATATTACATTTCTTAATGGTGACATGTAAAAATATAGGAAAACATAATAATAAATTTTAAATATTCGTGTCATTTTCGGGTTAGCAGGTCAACACTAACCCGACCCAAAAATTATCGTGTCACTTTCGTGTCAACCCAAAAATGACCCATTACCTGTTTAATCAAACCCAAACCCACTAAATTCGTGTTGGGTTCGTGTCGTGTCAGCAGGTCGTGTACATAATTGCCACCTCTAATTTCAATGAATCAAAGTTCAGCAGCCAAAAAAATAGAGAAGAAATTCGAACAGACGTTATGAGTTTAACTCCAGTTTGTCGACATAGCTCAGCCATTTTCTGTTGAGGACGCATGTCGATGATTGAATGTTGAACCTGATTATGAAATCATAGTATATATATCAAATAAAAAATGTGTGGTTTAATTTGCAGAAGAAAAAGTGTTGAAAATTCTTACAAAATTAATTTTAATCTAATTACCTGATTGCTGACAATAGGAATACCATTTTCTAGGATTATTTGCAATCTTTCAGTGTCAAAATTGGTCAATGCAACTGTTTTGATTTTACCTGAAACATAGATTATCAAGTAATTATCTAATATATATGCAATTTGAGATAAATATTGGAGTATTAATGACAATTAAAAAAACAATTAACAATCGACACATAGATGATATAAATACTAACCTTGTTCTTTGAGATCTGTTAGGTGTTTAAGGAGATCAAGGTAACCAGGATTGGAATAGTCCCACCTGTTTCAAGTTCAATTTATTTTTCCAAAATAGTCTCATTTCAGTTAATTTATTATCCAAATAATAAAAAAAAAAGAAAAAGAGAAAGATTAATAATTGAATCTTGATTTTTTTGGTAGGATAAAGGATCAATTTGGTTCCTGACGTTAGATTCTACAATCAATTTGATTTAATGTCAAGTTTGTGTATCAATTTCGTCTTATAGGTGAAAATTTCTAGTATGGCCCCGAACCGGATTGGCCTGAGACCATTGAATGAGCGGCATGTAAACACAATTACTGATCTGTAGCTCATTGAATGTCCCGGACCATTTCGGTACTGGACTATGATAGATTTTTTCCTTGTAAGTTGGTATTTAGAGTCAATTTAGTCCAAAATAACACATGTTAATATTTATGATTGATTTTATTTACACGTGTCACTTTCTCATACTGACACGTGTTATTTTAGACTAATTTGATCTCAATTATCAAGTTAAGAGGCTAGATCAATATTGAAACTTGATTTGTAAACCAAATTAATCGTACAAACTAAGTTCAAAAGTTAAATTGACTCTGTCCCACTAAAATTACCATTATAAATTCTAGATCAAATATATGAGAAAGAAGTGATGTGACATGATTCAATCACTAAATTAGACATTTTTTGGATTTAATTGTTTGAATAAAATTGAAATTTAATCTCACAAAGATTTTTTTTTTTCCTTTTAAATGCATATTTATGTTTCATACCAGTGAAGTTGAAGCATGTCCAAGCAGGAAACATCCATTCTCTTAAGAGTAGTGTTGATGCAGTCCTTCACATAACTGCTTGTTATCTTATCACTTGCTGGTTTTTGCACCCATTTTGTAAGTCTGCATTATTTATTCATTTATTGCATCATAATTCAAGTTACCATCATATATAATTAAGCAAACAAAGTGATTTCCTACATAATTAATTTATAATTACCGACCCTTTAATCTGATCCAAAAATTCAGGCGTGCGTTCTCGACGAACTCGATTGATGAAAATTCCATAAACATCTTCAGCAGGTCCATCTGTTGCATTAATTGATTAATTAAAATACGATTCAATTAATTTAAAGAAATTAATTAATTTAAATCCATCCAGTCTATCCAGCTACATCCGGATTGTACAGGGTTTTTTTTTTTTTTTTTTTTTTCCAACTAAAAAGTCCAGGATTCGAGTGTTAATGAAACTATATACTATACATCTTTAATTAAGAATAAGAATACTTTAAAAAAAAAAAAAATCTATCTAAGTTTATATAATGCCATACTAGTCTGGTTTAAAAAATGGGGAAAAAAAATTGGTCTAATAGTCGACACAAACTATCAGTGACACCCCTTAATCTCTCTCATGTTGACTTAGTTTCATTCTATTAGTAAATTAATTTATAGTTTTGAAATATTAAAAATTTTAATTCCATAATTAATTTTTCTATACAGTGCTTATTTATAAATATTTTACATTTTTAGGTAGTTACCTAAAAAGCACCAATGCAAATTAAAACCCGGCCGGAAAGCAAACCGGTGAGTTTAATGAATTCATAGTTCGATCGGTCAAATCAATTCAACAGGTGATTCAATTGTATATTTAATTATTTTTAAAAATATTATTTAATAATAAATAATACTAAATTATGGTTCAATAGACGGTTTAACCTCCGATCGAACTATTTTTGACCCATTTTTTTAAAACTAGAATTTTTAACTAAATCGACTGGATTTATAATAGTTTATAGTTAAATCGATCGAACTGACTGATCCGTTTCCGTTCTGATAACACTGAAAAACAATATATATAAAATCTCACAATTAATCGGAGGAGGCCACTGTTAGGAATTGGGGGCAAACCAATTGAAGGCCCGTTTTATGAGATGAAAATCTAAAAGACTTGAACCCAATGGCCCAAACTCAAAGCTAATTATATATGAACAAATTTTTAATAAATTCAATATCAAGTTTTTCTAACAAATTTTACTATAAAAAAATCTATAAAATAATATAATTATTTTTTTTATGTTCTACCATGTAAAAATTAATCAAAGTGAACCTTCAAATTCCCTATAGTTTGTAGTTATACAAAATAATCCAAAATTTTATTTGATAATTACCATTATTTTTGCTAATAATTACCATTCATTGAGAAAATTCTTTTTATTTAAGTAAAAAGAAAATTCATGTAATTCACCACTAAATAAAATATTTAAAATTGTTTTTACAAAAAATAATGTTTAAAATTGCAAAAAGGAAAAAAAAAGGTTAAACCAGAGTAAAACAAAAAAAAATTGAAACTGTTCAGTTAACGTTACTATAAAAGACTAAAGTTCCCACCAATGGATGTCACGTGTAACCACAACTCTGACAAAAAACCAAACCAACTTGCCATGTAATAAAAATGTGATTTAACATACAGTGATCAGACATGTCGAAGGTGGTAAGTCCTACATCGGCGTATCGGAACATGGCTGCTACAGCTTTTTCCGTCTCAATTGCGCCCCAACCACCGCTCATTTGCCACATTCCGTTGATGACGCGACATATCTTCAGCGAATCACTCCCGTTCTTCACAGTCACGTGGCGGGACTCGGCGGCGGATGTGGCGGCGCACCTGACTGAATTTTGTTTGGCTATAATTCTTGAGAAAAATCGATTTGCGGTGGATTTGAGGGAGGAGAGATGAGAGATCGGACGCTGGATAAGAGTTGTGGACATTTTTTTATCGTGCGGCGGAGGAAGCAAAGAAGAGAAAAGAGAAGAGTTAGTGGGGAATAATATTATAGGGAGAATGAGATGTTTTCTTTTATACATAAGGAAGATGAAGTGTTTGTTCATTTATTCAATTATTTATATTTTTTTAAGGAACAAACAAGAAAAATGAATGAAAAAAATATTATTATGGACCCGAATTAAAATACAAAATTATGTTGCATGTCGGGACTAAATTACTCTAAAAAAATTAGAGCTTGTTGTTATGTCAACAACTATAATCATGTAGTAAATTGTGATTAGTTATGAATATTATATTCCTAATGCACAATAAAACCGCTCATCAAAGTGATATAAAGCTATTATGATCATGTCACATCAGCAATTGTATTGCTCTAGCTAACTAGCCATGGACCACATAGAAATATAGAGTTTACTAAATTTAGGTTTTATAGTTTATGGTAAGAAGATGGGAAAAAAAAAGGCAATTTGTTTTTCAGTCTTAGGGCAACAAAATTTGCCTTTAATTGTAATGAGGTTGATATTTTTTCATGTATATAACAATTATATTGCTCTAGCTGACTAGCTATGGACCACATAGAAATATAGAGGTTACTAAATTTAGGTTTTATAGTTTATGGTAAGAAGATGGGAAAAAGGCAATTTGTTTTCCAGTCTTAGGGCAACAAAATTTGCCTTTTATTGCAATGAAGTTGATATTTTTTTCATGTATATAACAATTTTACCATATATATCAATAAAAATATTATAAGAATTTTTTCCATTTTGTCGAAAGGCTAGATTTCCATACTTGACTAGTTTTTTTTTTCTTAATCATGTTTTATTCTTTATTGGTTAAGCTCAACTCATGCCATGAAAACATCTCTTGTCACTCCAGCTTGTTGTCTAATTTATATGTAATTTTATTCAAATAATTATATATGAAACTTAGTTACAGTTAACGTTTTTCGCTCTACCTTTTCAAACATGTTTAGTAGAAATTAAATCTAAAATCTCTTCCACAAATTTAGTTTGCAACACAAGTGAGGCACAAATCCATAGATTTTTGGCACTACATTTGGTGTTCAGATATCATAATATTAAAATTTCCATAGCTACGATCATTGGAAGCAGATTGTCTTCTTCAAATCAGAATATTAATTACAAACATATACTTCCTTTGTTCCACAAATATAAGCAAACATAAGTCTGCACACTAAGCAAGATTACATTAAATATTATTGATGTATTCCTGTTATACTCTTAATTGATGAAGTGATTTAATAAATATATAATTTAATTTATTTTAAACTCGGAAATTTTAAACCATTATAAATAGGGGTATAGTATAAAGAGAAATGGTTATATGTAATTAAAAAAGGAGTTATGTCTATTTTATATAAGACGTAGAAAGATGAATATTTATGTATATTCATGAAACAGAAAGGTATAATTTTTTCCTAACTTAAATTGTCCAGACTGTGAGATAATTGAATTTTCAATCTATGCAAAATACCATTGAAACCTAAAAACAAGGTGAATGTGTATAGCGGACCAGATCCAATGGACCCAACCAATAGAAAAAAGTATACATGTATTATTTTTTTATTGGAAAGGGTCTATATGAACCGAATCCCTTATAACGTTATAAGTTCAAAATTATGATATTAACATAGATAATTTAAGTATTAAATCCCAAAAATATTGAATTATAGTTCAATTAATTATATATGTATTAATAAATGTCTTGGTAAAATTATAAAATAAAATTGAATAAGGGAGGACTAAAATGAACAATCTACGCGTAGAAATGTGAAGAAAAAAGTATGTCTCAAGAAATTGGACAAATTGCACTTATGGTCACTGAAGTTTTGAGATTTGTGCATTCTAGGACACTACAATTTAATTTGTGGGAATAAAGATATTGAACAACAATAAAGCCGCTCTTAATCAAAACGGTCAAAATTTGACACTAAAAAAATGATATGATGAGTTAATTAATGCCAATTTTGACATGTCAGCACGACATCATGTCAGTTCTAATAAATTTTGAATTTTAAATCTTTTGTTTTTTTTTCATATATACGTGAGTGTCATGTACACGACATGTGTCATCTATTTTTATTGGTTGGAGTTAATCTATTTTTATTGGTTGGAGTTAACGTGATATTATGGTAATATTTAACTTGGTATTGGCTAGCCACATCATTATCTCATGATAAATATCGATGATATAACCAAAGAATGACTTTACTAACATAATTTTAATATTACTGACAATATACGAAAAAAATCTCAAACTTCAATAACCACTATTCAGTTCCATAAGTTTTCATCCATTTCCTTAATTCTTTATTAACTATGCGAAACCCATGCAAATATACTTTAAAAATGTATTTTAAACAATTTTATACACAAGTTGATTGTAGAAATTACAACAAAATCACCTTTTTGAAACCTTATATATTTTTGACATTCTATAATCTAAAATTGAGAAGGAGATAACCTCGAATATACAATTATCAAATCTAGTGATCTCTATAATATTTTTGTCTCTTACTAAATATATTTATTTAATATTGTTTAATCAATTACTAATAAATTAGAGTTAATTATCTAATAAAGTGTCTACAAGAGTAATTGTCTTTTCAATATCTTATTTAGGTTTTAGTTTAAAAAAAATCTTATTTTCATTTCTTCCTTTCTCTATTTCCCTGACAGACATCCTCCTTTCTATTTCATCTATATTTAAAGAGACTCCGTGGTCCTTGAAAGCTAGGCTTGACTTGATGAGTGAGCATATAAGTGAGGTTGAGCTCATGTAACACAAAACCAATTGGCTTATGTTAAGGCCCAATCTACTCCACATATATACTATTCTTCATTCTCATTTATTTTTGATGTGGGATTCCCATACATCTCCAACACTCCCCCTGGGCCTGAATCAGTTGTCATTTATCAAACATTCATTGGCTAAAGGGTTTCGAGACTGTGCTGGTATGAGACGGTATAGTTAAGAATGACTAGATTTTGAGACTGTATTGGTATAGCACGGTACAGTTGAGAAAGGACATAAGAGATTTGAAAGTTATCATCAATTGATAGCCATCCTATGCACATTTGTTATTCTTCTGTTTTAAAGATATACTATTATAAGAAGATAAAAACAGTTACTTGTGCCATTGATTCTACAATTGACATAAATACAAGCTGCGGATGCATTTTCTTGGCATAATCTCACTTCCAATACAAGAGATACTGCTGCAATTGATTCTAAAATTGGTAGCATTCTATAATTATACAACCAATTTGGCATTTTAGATTTAACTTTGCTATTTTCCTCTCCATTTTTGCATTATCACAACTCTCAATCTTCAGATTGATAAAGTAATCCTTAGATAATAAATATGATTTACATCCATAGCTTGATAGGAATATGTATAGGACACAAATTCTACTTGTATAAGGACTCTAATTGTACTAGATGTAAATATTCTACCTTGTATTCTTTGGGTATATAAACCCAACACTCATTCAATGTAATACATTGTTTTGCCTAATTACTTTATGGTATCAGAGCATCAAAGGCTTAACCGCCGAGTTTTCCAAAAAAAAAAAACCTTAACCCTAGCCGCATATCTCTTTCTCTTCTCTTCTCTTCTCTACCGATTCTACCTATCAACCGCCTCTCCCTTCTCCTCACCGGCGGCCATGTCTGAAATTTTTCCAACTCTCACCGGCGCCGTCCCTCAGCTGCCGTCCTTGACCACTCAAATGCCAACAAAGCTGACCAGCTCCAACTTCCTCCTATAGAAGATGCAACTGCTCCCAATGATTAAAGGGAGCGGCCTTGACGGACATCTTGATGGAACGGATCCAACATTGGAAGAATATCTCGAGGACGGCACCCGCAATCCAGCCTTCATTCTTTGGACACGGCATGATCAACAGGTACTCTGCTGGATTTTAAACTCAATTTCGGAATCATTATTCCCTCAATTGGTTGGGGTTACTACGGCTAGGGCAGCTTGGGATAAACTTAATACTTCTTATGCTTCGGGGTCTCGATCCCAAATCCGTGAGTTACGTAATCGTTTGCATTCATTGAAACAAGGGAATGATGATGTTGCTTGTTATTTACAGCGTGCTAAGTCTATTTATGATTCCTTGTTAGCCTTGGGATGTCATGTTAGGGAAGATGATTTGATTGGAGCAGTTATTGATGGCTTACATGAAAATTTCAATGCTTTTGTGAGAACTTTTGAGGTTCATATGGATTCTGTGTTGTTTGATGATTTGTATGGGATAGTATTAACTGAGGAAAGGAAAATTAATAGACGAGTTAGTCATGAAAATTCAGTCCTGTCCGCTCATGTGACGGTGAGGCAGCAAGTAAATGCGCCAGGAGGTCATACCGGACAGCATTCCGGTCAATATGCTGCGGGAAGAGGACGCAGTAGCCGCGGCGAAAGGGGCCGTGGACGGCAACAGCACCAATATCAGAATCAATTTCAGAATTTTCAGAATTATGGGTATGGAGGTAGCCGCGGTGCAGGCTATCAGAATGGTAATCACACTTTTCATAATGTTACAACCGTGGTATGTCACAACTGTAAGGGGAATGGCCATTATTCCAGACAATGTCCATCACCAATAATTCAGACCCCCAAAAACCGAAACCCTCAGGCCAACCACACTACCATTGTACCTTCTCAACCACCAAACCAACCGCGGATCATGGATACAGGTGCAACACATCACCTCACCTCGGATATGGGGAACCTGAATCTTCATTCCGACTACACTGGCCCAGAAGAAGTCATCTTGGGTAATGGTTTTAAACTCCTTATCTCTCATATTGGTCAATCTCTTTTTCATACGTCTGATAAATCTCTTAAATTGACTAATATTCTTCATGTTCCGCAGTGTAATACCAATCTTATTTCAGTTTCTGCTCTCACTACTAACAATGATGTTTCTGTGGAATTTTTTAATGATTATTTTTTCGTGAAGGACCTGAAATCCAGGAAGGTCATTTACCAAGGACAGAATAGAGGAGGTCTCTACATAGTACCGAAAATTTTAGCCCCACCTGCTCAAATTCATCTCACCTCTCTCTCTACTTGGCATGCGCGGCTCGAACATGCAGCATTACCCATCATCAGAAAAGTTCTTAGTCAGCATAATTTACCTGTTTCCAATAAATTTGATTTTGTTTGTCCCAGTTGTTCAGTTAGCAAAAGTCACAAACTACCATTTATTGAGTCTTCTTTTCAGGCCAATCGGCCTCTTGAACTCATTTGTTCTGATCTTTGGGGACCATCCCCTGTCCAATCATGCGATAATTTTTCTTACTATGTGCTTTTTTATGATCATTACAGTAAATTCAGTTGGATTTATTTCTTGAAATATAAGTCAAATGCCCTTGCTGCTTTTATTAAATTTCGTTCTTTGGTAGAAAAACAATTTGAATGCCAAATTAAATCTTTCCAATCTGATTGGGGTGGGGAATTTCAGTCCATTTCATCATATTTATCCCAACATGGTATACAGCATCGGGTTTCCTGTCCATACACCCCAGAACAAAATGGGTGTGCGGAGAGGAAACACCGCCACATAGTTGAAACGGGTTTGTCCTTATTATCTCATGCCAAACTTGACAAATCATTCTGGACCCATGCATTTTGACACCGTTGTATATCTCATCAATCGTATACCTACTAAATTACTAAATTTTGTGTCACCCTTTGAGAAACTCATGCATTCCCCACCTAATTATGACTTTCTTCGTGCATTCGGTTGTTTGTGCTACCCTTGGCTTCGTCCTTACTCTGCATCTAAGCTTGGTTTTCGTTCTCGTCCTTGTATCTTTGTTGGCTATAGTCACCTCCATAAAGGTTACCGTTGTTTTGATTTTTCTACTGGGAAAATTTTTGTCTCACGCCATGTACTTAGGGGTGAGCAAAACCAAACCAATGTCCAAAAACCGAAAATCCAAACCAAACCGAATCGAACCAAACCGATCCATTTCATAGATTGGTTCGGTTCGGTTCGGTTTGGTTCGGTTCAAAACCGAAAAAGCCGAAAAACCAAAAAATTGGTAAAATATTAAAATTAATTATAAAATTAATATATACTAATTGTAGAGAATTTTAGACATTATATTCTTTTATAGTTTTATATTGTGATTTTTTTTATGCTAATTTATAGTTGTTAAAACTTGAGAGTTGAAAAAAAAAAAGGAAAAGAATTTTAGTATTTTATTGTGATGTAATAGTATTATTTAGTATTACTATTTTTTTAAGTTAATTTTTTTGTATTTCTTTTTTTTCTTAAACAAACTACTTATATAAAATTTTTATTTTGATTTTTTTTAAAAAAAGTTGATGTTTTTGGTTCGAGCTAGTCCAAACCGAACCGAACTAGTTCGGTTTGGACTGAACCGAACCAAAATTTAGTTTGGATCGGATTGGTTTATAAAATACAGTGTTTTTTGGATCGGTTTTTTTCGGTTCGGTTCGGACCGGTCCATGCCCCCTACATGTACTCTTATGAACAAGTGTACCCATATCCAGAGATGGCTCGGCTCCGTGATTCCACACCACATCCCTCCTCTACCAATCCACTACTACAGTTTCCAGCACTTCCCAACCTGCCGCTACCACCTTCAACAACCCACCTCAACTCAACCCCAACCAGCCCTAAACCGCTCACCACCTACAACCCATCACCACCTAGCCCTCACCCAACCAGCACCCCCAACCCGTCACCAACGAACCCTGACCCGACCAGCTCACCAAACCCGTCAACATCCAGCACCACATCGTCCACCACCCGCAACTCGTCCCAAAACCGAAACCCATTAATCCAACCCGTCCCTAACCAGCTCACCACCGAAACCTCCAATGACCCAACCCTCCTTCTCACAAGCAGCACCCCCTCCCCTCGTATTCCCCTAGTTGTGGATCTCACAGATTTTCATCCGCCTCCTGCTATTTCTGATCAGCCCCCTCCGGCTCCTACTCATCGTATGGTCACTCGTTCTCAAACCGGGTCCTCCAAGCCATGGGCCTTCAATGTGACAGTTGCTCCAGATGATCCCGTTACTTATACTGAGGCAGTAAAATTTTCTCATTGGCGGACAGCAATGGCAGACGAATTTAATGCATTAATTGTCAATGGCACTTGGGAATTGGTGCGTCCTCCGCTGAATGCCAACATTATTGGCTGCAAATGGTTACTTAAAACAAAGAGGAAAGCTGATGGTTCTGTTGATTGCTATAAAGCAAGGTTAGTTGCTAAGGGATATCACCAACGTCTAGGCATGGACTTCACTGATACTTTTAACCCTGTTGTGGAGCCTACCATGATCAGACTTCTCCTGGCTATGGCGGTTTCTCTCTCTTGGCAGGTCCTACATTTGGATGTTTCTAATGCCTTTCTCCATGGTGAACTTGAGGAGAAAGTTTTTATGCAGCAACCTGTTGGTTTTGTTGATCCAAGCCGACCCACCCATGTTTGTGCTCTCCGGAAATCTCTTTATGGTCTCAAACAATCTCCTAGGATGTGGCACAAATGCCTCACCACTGCTCTTGTTGGATTCGGTTTTCGATGCTCCAAGGCCGACATCTCTTTATATGTCTTCCAGTCTGGTACGATTACTCTTTTTTGTCTCATTTATGTTGATGATCTACTGTTGCTTGGCAATGATTCGGGGAAACTTCAGTTGTTGGTTGCATATCTACAGCGTCAGTTTGCCATAAAAAATTTAGGTCGTGTCCAGTATTTTCTTGGTCTTGAAATGCAGTGGGGGAATGATGGTTTATATATCAATCAACAGAAATACATTCGAGATTTGTTACATCGGTCAGAGATGTCTGGCTGCAAGTCGTTGAGCACTCCAGCTTGTGTTTCTACCAAACTTTCAGTTTCCGGGGGTGAACCCCTTTCAGATGGCTCTTTGTATCGTAGTATTATTGGTGGCCTACAATATTTAACTGTCACTAGGCCGGACATTGCCTATGCGGTTCATAAGGTTGCCCAGTTCATGCATGCTCCAACTGATCTTCACTGGCAGGCGGTCAAACGTATCCTGCGTTATCTCCAGGCTACCTCCTCCCATGGCCTCATGTTTTCACCAGGTCCTACCACTCAATTACATGGTTTTTCGGATTCTGATTGGGGGGGGGGGTGATTTCAATGATTGGCGCTCCACTACTGGTTTTGCAATTGTACTCAGTGGCAACCTAATCTCTTGGGTCTCCAGAAAACAGCGAACGGTCTCTCGCTCTTCAACTGAAGCAGAATATCGTGCCTTAGCCACCACCACTTCTGAATTGTCTTGGATCACGATGCTTCTCAGGGATATCGGCTTCCCTCTGCCCACTTCGCCGGTTCTATGGTGTGATAATTTGAGTGCCACGTATCTTACGGCTAATCCTATTTTTCATTCCCGGACAAAACATCTGGAGATCGATTTTCATTTTGTCCGGGAACGGGTGGCAGCGAAGTCTCTTTTTGTCCACCATCTTCCAATGGAACACCAACTTGCCGATTTACTCACCAATGCACTTCCCAAATCTCGGTGTCTCTTCTTGCGTGACAAGTTGAGAGTTGTTCCTCCTGCTCAACTTGCGGGGGTGTGATCGGAATATGTATAGGATGCAAATTCTACTTGTATAAGGACTCTAATTGTACTAGATGTAAATATTCTACCTTGTATTCTTTGGGTATATAAACCCAACACTCATTCAATGTAATACATGGTTTTGCCTAAATACCTTATAGCTGTGACATACATATATAATAAATATGGTTTGGACCCCTCCATTAAACTTTAGTGTTATATTTTTTTTTCGTAAATTATATCACATGCTAATTAATGGATACTACAGTTCATATTTGAAAAGGTGTTAAATATGGAAATATATTGTCAAAACAAAAAAAAAATCATGTACTTAATGTATTGAAATAATTAATCAACCGAGCCAATTGTAAAATTTATGAAAGTTCATAGGCTCACAATATGTTATCTTAAGTATTTTATCAGTTAATCATTTGATTAGTTTCTAAAAAATTTCATAATAATATTTTTTTTAACAACATTATACTAATTTATTAGGTGATAAAAGTAATTCTCTCCAAGAGCATATGCTACACTGTTAATTAAAAATAATAATAATAATAATAAAACCTTTTAGGTGGATGATTATTATTATTATTATTATGATATATTATGATAATATGATTACGTAAAAATATCAATTTCGGTCGTGTGGGCCTGGCCATTGGTCCTATTTGACAGCTGCAGATAGGATTGTAAATGGGGCGGGGCGGGGCGGGGATTGCATTCCCCATCCCCGTCCCCAAATTAATCGGGGATCCCCGTCCCCGCCCCGTTTATTAATCGGGGATAAAAATCTATCCCATCCCCGTCCCCAGCGGGGAATCGGGTCCCCGCGGGGATCCCCGTCCCCGTTTAACTAATTTAATATTTTATAAAAAAAACCCTGTAAAATTTCAATTTTTACCCACAAATTTATCCAAATATGCATTAAAATACAAACATAAAATTCTTAAAACTCAATTGTCAAATACATTAATATATAATTAATAATTAAACATAAAATAACATCATCAACTTCGACCCTTTCTCCAATTCCAATCTTCATTTTCATGCCAAATTTCCAATTGAAACCTAGCAAATTAGCAATATAAAATTCATAAGTTTCAAATTTTGTAAAAAATTAAATGGGAACAATTAACCAATGACAATGAAACAATCTATAAAATTAAATGGTTCAAATGGGACCATTTTAAATATATATATGTTAATACCAATTAGCACACAATTCTCAATTATCAATTACCCCATAATTAGCTTAGATTTAGTTTCCCTAATAATGCAATGGACTCTGTATTATTAAGGACATAACTTTGAATACATTTTGTAAAACAATATCAACCGTAACTTTCATTAATATATCAATTGGGCC
Source organism: Euphorbia tirucalli (assembly GCA_039660915.1). Classification (NCBI taxonomy): domain Eukaryota; kingdom Viridiplantae; phylum Streptophyta; class Magnoliopsida; order Malpighiales; family Euphorbiaceae; genus Euphorbia; species Euphorbia tirucalli. The sequence continues at coordinate 1,955,190 of CM077639.1, read as the reverse complement.
AGATTGTTAGTGGGCTGTTCTGTTTCCTCTCCAAATTACAATCCACAGCAATTCAATATTTTATTAATTACTTTATAATATATAATCTAATATTAATTAAATAAATTAACACGGGGATTCGGGAATCCCCGCGGGCTTTAAACGGGGACGGGGGCCCGCGGGGCGGGTAGGGGTAATACCATCCCCGTCCCCGATTAATAAACGGGGACAAATTCGTCCCCGTCCCCGCCCCGCGGGGATTTTAATCGGGGATTCCCCGTCCCCGTCCGGGCGGGCCCCCAACGGGGACGGGCCCCCGTCACCCGTTTGACAACCCTAGCTGCAGAGATAGAAAAAAATTGTCCATATAAAAAGTGGCTAATGTAGTGAAATTAAAGAATTGGCTAATGTAGTCAAATTAAAGAAGTGGCTAATGTAGTGAAATTAGAGAATTGGCTAATGTAGACAAATTAAAGAAGTGGCTAATGTAGTCAAATTGAAGAAGTGGCTAATTTAGTCAAATTAAAGAAGTGGCTAATGTAGTAAAATTAAAGAAGTGGCTAATTTAGTCATCCAAGAAGTGACTAATTTAGTTAACTAAAAACCTTCTTTTTAAAGTGTAATTAGGATTTTACTTTTGCATGATTTAAAACAATAATTTCTTTGAGTTAAAATAAATAAATAAAGCTAGCCAGAAAGACATATGTTGTATTAATATTTTGTTATTTTTTTTAACGAACCATAAAATTCAATTGTTTAAATCAAGAGATTATAAGCCATTGCAAAAAAAGTGGTATCGAGAAATAAACAATTCTATTTGTAGACTCCCTTATTCGTAGACTTTTTCATCGAATTAAACCTAAAATTAAATAGTCATAACATATTCATATGGATAAATAATTAATTGAATTGGAATAAAATAATCCATAAAACATATAATAACAAATTATAAAAAAATTGAATTTAACATAATCCAACTTAATGCTTCACGAAAACTAACAGCTTGTTATGACACTGTATTCACGAGTCAAAAGTGCGCTTTACATGTCTGTCTACAATCGGGATGAAATTATTCGAAATCATCTTCTTCCTGTAGCAAAAATTCTACCATATTAAATGAATCTGTCTCAATTTTACCGACATTCCAACATGTCGCAAGACTATAATTTCGTCTGCCAAAATTAATTATTGTAAATCGTGTACAGTTTTCATTGCCACAAACAGTAGAAACATATAAAGAAAATTCGATAAAGTAACAACAAGAAAATCAGATTGTGCATAGTTTTTATTGCCACCAACATAAAATATTAGTTATAATTTTTTTTGCTAATTTTTGAAACCACATGTCCTTTCTTTTTGATAAAAAAAATATATATATATATATATAATCTCCGAGTTTTTTAGCGAGTAAAACTATATGGATGGTATTTAAAGTTGTCCCTACAATTAAATGTTAATTTGATTTAAAGTAATTAAAAAAATTTTATTTTATTTTAATAATAATGTATTTAACTAACACAAGCAAAAGTCATATCCTAAAGATTAATTAAAATAATATTATTTGTAAAATCAGCCTGATCGAACTGGAAATTCAGTTTGATTCAAATTATCTAGTTTGATAATCCTGGTAGACCAATTATTAACAAGTTTTGGACAACAGAAAGAATTAACAGAAAACTAATCTATTCAACCTTCTTTTCTTATTAAACCCAATCCGAAATATCGATTCGGTTCGATTTTCAACAATTATTCTTTTCAATACTTTCTCCTTACATATTTGTTTAATTAATGGATTATCTAGAAAACAGTAGTATAGTTATTTAATAAAAATGCATTAATCATAATTCAAAAGCAATACATCAGTCCACCGAGTATAACAATAAATATCAATTATCTAAATATAAAATAAACATCTAATAATCCATATAAGCTAAATTATAAATTATCCAATGCTAAAAGAATATTAGTTATCCAAATACAATACTAATTCAAGATTGGTATTTGGATTATTTGAACTCAAAGAAATATTTTTAGGAGAAAAGCAATATAATTAAATATATAAATATTTTATACAAGTAATTTTTTTAGTATTTAAATAATTTCCGTGGATATTGATATGGAAACATAATGGAGAAGGGAGTGAGAATTTCGTGGGATGAGGAGAGAGGTCTCCATCCCCACCCTGTTCCCTTCTCTGGAGAAATAATTATTCCATCCCTTACTCGTGGAAAAGGTAAATAGAATTTCTCTGTTTTCATTGGGACGAATCCCCATGGGATGCAGAATTTTCCCTCCCCGTTTGCTACCTTAAAGGCCTACTGTTGGGATTAACAAAGGAAAAATGCATAGTGGCTTGTATTATAAATTCATTAAGAAGGAAACGTAAAACCGAAATATGCGATAGAATAATTAAGATATTGTCAATGTTTATTTGAATATTTATTACTATGAGTTGTGAATATATTAAATACTAATATTTATTTACTACTTTATATTGGCTTTAATTATTACACTTTGAAGTAAAAAAAGAATAAATTATCCTAAATTATAAATACTCTAGTTAAAATACTTATTGTTTGATTGATTGATTAAAATTATAAAATTAAAGTGTATATATATATATATATATATATATATATATATATATATATATATATATATATATATATATATATATATAAAAGAGAATAAATCAATTAGGTTCATAACACACATTAGACAGTGATTAATACATCATCTCATCATTATTGCTGATTCTAACACACATTGAATATCTTTTGGGATATTATTGTCTCTCCCTTTTGTAAGATCTTATTTATGAAAAGAATGGCACATTATTGGGAAAACTGAAAATTGCAAAGAATAGAAGATAGAAATCAAATCGTGAAATATTTTCTCTTATTCAATTATAAATTGCAATTGCAATTTATACAAGTAGGAAGATGATTCTAGAAAGTATTTACAGCTGGTATTCTGTTAGTAACAGAATACAACAAACACTAACAAACTAACAAAATACTTAACAGAAAGCAACAGAAAATTAACATAAATACAGCTTGACATAGTCTTACGGCTCTACTGCATTTATTCTCTACATTACGGCTCTACTTTAGCTCCTGCCGCTCTGCTGTAGCTTCTGAGGCTTTTCTGTAGTGCCTGTGGCTCTGCTGCAGTTATCAGTTATATCAACACATATGACCGTTGCCAAAAAAGCTCATCATGATTTATTATTGAAAAAATTGGACCGAAAGGGCTTCGATGGTACATGAAATTGGCTGTGGTACACCTGTTTGATACGGAAATTTTTCAAATTTTTTTGTCATTGTGAAAGTGGTAATGGCACTTTTAACTTTACTTCACTCATTGTATGGAATGAAGCAGTGATTAGAAATGGTTGTAGGATAGTTACAATAGCCTCAACTACACTGTACTCTAGCTCTTATTGTTCTTATTTTTTTTTAATAATTATCGTATTTTGTCGGTACCTTTGTGTCCAAATCAAGTTGAGACCAAATTTGTCTATTTATCATCAAATTTACTACTTCAAAATCTACGTGTCATTAAATAGACCAAATTTGTCTATTTATCATCAAGTCAAATCCTACTTTTGTCATTCTATGATTGGGTGTTTGATTTTAGCACGGAATTATGATAATTCAATTATCCCATTCAACCATCTTAATTCTGTGGGCCACTTCCCTCATCGTTTCTAACGTATCATGCTCATATGCACTGCTACTCATGATAATTTCTATTAAATCCAATAGCATTAATATTTAATTAAAATTAATATTATTACAAATTTATTATTAATCCAACTGTAGCTTGGTGGTAAAAGTAAATACTAAAAAGAAACTGTTAATTAATTTATATTTTATTATTTATAAGTTTATTTTAAATTATTATTTTCTTTTTTTCTTATATATCACTTCTAAATTATAATTTTTACAATTATATTGAATATGTAATACGAAAGCATCCTTCATATTTAAAGAGCATATTCTCTCTCCCATAAATAATATTATATGTTTTAATTTATAATTTTTTATTTAAATATGTGATTCATAATTTATAAAACACAAACTTGAACAACTTGTTATGATTCTTATTTTATACCTTTCTAATTATTTTGTGGTTGATATAGGATTTAATATATGAAATGAAAATAATATTGTGAAAACGGATTTAATATATGTGCATCAATAAAGGTCTGACCTCTACATGTGAATACCTTTATTTCATGTATCATAATAAATAAATAAATTATACATTAAGAACTTTTTATTGGTTGAAAACGGAATAAGAGAAAGTAGAGTTTATCGGTAAAGAAAATGTGGTCATGAAGGCATTGACGAGACTGAATAAGACCTTAATTAGGAAGGGATGTTTTTGTTTTTGTTTTTTTTTTTTTTTTTTTTTCTTTAAAAAATAGAATAATTCTTTAAATTTAATTGCTGCTTTGATGTTGGGATAAATGATAGCAGATGGTGCCATCTGTTCCACGTGGCAGAAGCAACGTTAGTTGCTCAAAAAACCTTTTAGGTGGATGATTGGTTTCTGTTTTGGTGTGATATGATTATGTAAAAATATCAATTTCGGTCGTGCGGGCGTCGCCATTGGTCAGTTTTGATGGCTGTCGAGATAGAAAGAGATTGTCCGAATAAAAAGCGACTAATGTTGTCTAATTAAAGAAGTGGATAATGTATTAAAATTAAAGGCCAAATACTTACAAGGCCCTTTTAATTTTAATTTTTAAACCGTTTAGCCCCTTCAACTATTTTTAGCGATGTATTTAATCTCTCATTTAAATATAAAATACATATGTAGCCCCTTCAATTTTTATTTTTGAGCCGTTTGGCCCTTCAACTATTTTAGCAACCTATCTAACCCCTTACTATTTTAAAGTGGTATTTTTAAACCTTTGAGTGAATATAACCAAACACAACAGAGTACCATGTATTACACGCGTCCGACACTAAAAACATGTAAGACACACCCTGGAAACTATCTTCTATCTAATTAATATTACAAACTATTATAAAAGTGAAGATTTCCCAGCAATTAATTAAACTCAAGAGGAGGAAGAAATACCACATATCAGTATTTAAATATCTAAAAATACCACTTTAAAATAGATGAGGGGTTATATAGGTCGCTAAAATAGTTGAGGGAGCCAAGCGGCTCAAAAATAAAAGTTGAAGGGGCTACATATGTATTTGGCTTTTAGATAAGGGGTTAGATAGGTCATTAAAATAGTTGAGGGGGCCAAGCGGCTCTAAAATTAAAGTTGAAGGGGCCGCATATGTGTTTGGCCTAAAATTAAATAAGTGGCTAATTTAGTCACCCAAGAAGTGACTAATTTAGTCAACAAAAAACCTTATTTTTAAAATTAAATAAGTGACTAATTTGGCATTTTAGATTTAACTTTGCTATTACTCTCAATTTGCCATTTTAGAATTTTTTTTTTTTTTTTTTTTTTTTTTTTTTTTTTGTAATTGTGAAAGTGGTAATATATCTCCATAAAAAAAAATAAATAAATAAAAAGAAGAAAGAGCATGGCACTTTTAACTTTGCTTCAATCATTATATGGAATCAAGCAGTGATTAGAAATGGTTGTAGGATAGTTACAATAGCCTCAACTACACTGTACTCTAGCTCTTATTGTTCTTATTTTTTTTTAATAATTATTGTATTTTGTCGGTACCTTTGTGTCCAAATCAAGTTGAGACCAAATTTGTCTATTTGTCATCAAATTAACTACTTTAAAATCTACGTGTCATTACATACTAACTGTCAAACACTGCTTTTGTCATTCTATTATTGGGTGTTTGATTTTATGACTCCAAATAGTACGGAACTGTCGTATTCAACCACCTTAATTCTGTAGTCCACTTCCCTCATCATTTCTAACGCATCATGCTCTTATGCACTACTCCTCATGATAATTTCTATTAAATCCTATAGCATTAATATTTAATTAAAATTAATATTATACATATTTATTATCAATCCAGCTATAGCCTATATATTAATCTATATTTTATTATTCACAAGTTTATTTTAAATTGTTATTTTCTTTTTTTTTTCTTATATATCACTTTTAAATTATAATTTTTACGATTATATTGAATATGTAATACGAAAGCACCATTCATATTTAAACAGCATATTCACTCTCCCATAAATAATATTATACGTTTTAATTTATAATTTTTTATTTAAATATGTGATTCATAATTTATAAAACACAAACTTGAACAGCTTGTTACGATTCTTATTTTATACTTTTCTAATTATTTCCTGGTTGAAATAGGATTTAATATATGAAATGAAAATATGTTGTGAAAACGGATTTAATATATGTGCATCAATAAAGGCCTGACCTCTACATGTGAATGCCTTTATTTCATGTATCATACTAGTAATCTATATGTTATGTTAGGAAAAAGGGAATCCATCGTTAGCATTTCTCATTCAAGTACTTAGTCAATTCTATTTAAATAATGCACTGCTGATATTTATTCCGCTTAAAATTAATAAAAATCACTGAAATATTACAATAAATTAAAATTAAAACCTAAACTTTAATAGTGAGACTCAAACCAAAACCCAACTGTTGATCGAATTATTGATACATAATTAAGCTTAATTAATAATAAAAATAAGAAATCAAATTGGATAAAGCATCATTATTAGCCTGTATCCTAGATAAGATTTAGAATTTGGATTCTACCTAAAAAAACAAGTTCAATTTTTCTATTTATGATTGCGTCAAGCTGACATCAATTGACATAATTGTGGTGATGTGCTGACTTTGACCTTTTTTTTTTTTCAATCAATTACAAACCTACCAATACCATCTCTGAGGCTTCTTAAATATAATTTCTTTGTATATAATTATGAATTACCCCTATTATTGGTGCTCTAGACCTGGAGTTTCAATTCAATAGATACATTGCATTTCTGGGGCGACAAAGGTCAGAAAAACGAGTCCTAATTAATGATTATTATACTACTAATCATAACACACCATTTCGATTAATTTCTCAATCATCTTATCATAGTATGATATCACCTTTGACAGTAACAATTAGGAAGAGTTAAATTATAAATTTTATTAAATATACCTAGGAAAATATTTCTATGATATGTTCAATTTAACATAATTTGAATAATTGAATCTAACATAATTTGTATTATGTGAATCTTTTTTTATAGTCAAAACTCAAAAATTAGTACAAGACACATGTACTTTTGCATTATAAGATTTTCAATTAATAATTCATTAGCATTTGAGTTTTTGTGTACTTATTAGATCAGTTAATTGGTCCCTTTATTAATTTGAAAAAAAAAATGATAAATATTCCTGATTATTAATCTGTTTATAATAACTTTTTAGCAAATAATCAACCATATATTAAGCGCTGTTTCTAACATATCCTATACACATTAAAAAAATCAAATGACTGGCGGTAATTAATGAGGTAAAGCATACTTTTTGGCTGGATCATGCATGCATAGGAGGTGCTATCAATAATGAATGAGCAAGAAAACTCAAACAGAAATAAGAGCTCATTGATGAGCCATTTTAAGTGAAGTTTGGCCAATGCATTCAATGAATTAACCAGGCAAAGGGCTGCCTGCAGGAACGACCCATTCAGCAGTGCATATGTCACTAATAAGTTTAAAGAACAAATTGACTATTTACGCACAATTGCAATGCGGTACGGAATGGCAGTAAATTCATGAAGTTGTTGGTAAAATATGACTATGTCACCAGCCTTAAGACCCCATCGATGAACGAAATGGAGCCAGTTCTGGCAGGCTATTTCGGGCTCATGATGTCCATCGTCGCTGTTGCTCTCGCTGCTTCTGATTCCGCACTGTAAATTCCAAATGAACCCACCATCATCACAGGCATCGAAAGTCCCCAAGTGTTGAAACTCCATTGGAACTTTAAGTTTTGTCAAATCTGAATTGCTCAGTGGCTTAAAGAAAAGTATGTTACGCACAACTTTAATCCGGTACGAAATGCCAGATTCATGAAGTTGTTGGTATAGAATGACCAAGTCACCAACGTTAAGATCCCATTGACGAACGAAATGAAGCCAGTTGTTGCAAGCTATTTTGGGCTTGGGATGTCCTTCCCTTCTGATTCTACATCGTAGATTCCAACAACGCTCGCTATCGTCCATGACATTGAGAAAATATTCATTGCCTAAAAACCACCGCATCAAGTGTGAATAGGCTTTCATTGGTACGGCTAAATTTTTCAAATCTGAAGGGCTCAATGACTTAATGAAAAGTAATATCTCTTGCATTGGATCAGTAGTTTTGTTGCCAAAAGATAGAGAGAGAAAATATTATGTGAGAGTAATATAATATCTGTTGCATTTGATCAGTAGAAATTCTGCGTTTTATAGACACGGCTTGAGGATGCATTATGAATTAAACAATACGAAATAGTTGCTTTATATATGCTAAGATAATTTCATTTTGTCTGTACTAGTTAGTAACTCTTTGAGTTGCTTTGAATCTTTGACAATAACAATTAGATTATAAATTTTATTAAATATCAATTCTTAAAAGTCCAACAATAAAAAAGCATGAAACATATTTTGTATCAGATTGTTGCTAATTATTATTACATTTATGTTCGGATCATTATAATTTATCAATTTGATATTAATTGAATGAATAAAAGAAGCTTAATGTACGTGCTTACAAATTTCCATGATATGTTCAATTTAACATAATTTTTAATCTAATATTATGTGAATCAATTATATATATACCTAGGAAAATATTTCTGGTTGTTTGATATGGGGCCAAAGTATAATTAATTAATTATTATTGATATTTTTAATATATACGCTACACTAGTCAATTTTTGTATTCTTAAAAAGTTTTGATATTTTTAATATATATGCTACTTTCCGCAGCCCCAAAAGCAGCTTTCAGCCAGAGTAAGATTCCCTTTGCTTTGGCTGAAAGCTACTGCAGCCCTAAACACAGCCTAAATTTATGCAATTAGCGAATTAGAAAAATGAACATAGTAATCCAAAGTCCTGCCCGTATCAAACCATCGTCACATCACATTTTTCTGTAATTTTTAGTTTTAAGACTCCGCTTGAAATGAATGAATTTCTCAAAATTTTGAGGATTCGCTTCCGATTCTAAATTTTTGTGTTTAGAATAAAATATTAAGAAATTAATGGAATTCAATATGACTTAAAAAAATTACAGATAGTATTTACACATAAATTTTAGATTTTATGTAGGAAAATATTTTAAGACAATTCTAACCTCGCTACACTTTTATTATTCTTTTATTTTTACATATAATTTTATTTATTTATTATTTTTTTAATATTAATTTTAAAAAATAACTAATTATTATTGTACTTTTTAAATTGATTATATTATATTATATTATATTTTACTTTATTTTAAATATTGGGAACGATGAGAAAAATAATTAAATAAAATTTCTTTTTAAATTATACAACTTCGAACTAATTATTTAACTAGTAAAAAAAAAAAGATAAAAATATATTTATATTCCAATATAGTTATAAATTATTTAAAAGAAAACTCTTCTTAATAAAGATAATTCAATAAATGAGCACAAATAAATTTTTTTGTTCATTTATTCCAATGATTAATTTCATACATTTCAAATTTATCATTTAAGTTATATCATTCCAAGCATCAGAGTTCACTTATAATTGAATTCCACGGAGAATGCATTTATTAATGAATTTTATATTTTTAGTTCGTTGATTCCAATAAGAACCTAAAATTTTTTAATGATACATAACAAAAACATGTAATAAGGATGTGATATGTAATAAGCTGATAATTAAGTAAAACTTTGCATAAAATAGCCACGTTGGTTTTTCAATTGGTTTCTTTTCTAATACGGAAATACGATTTTATTAAAATTCAAATTAAATTTTAGTGATTTTGTTAATATAAAATTAATTTTACTTACCATCAACCTATAAATGTAAAATTCCAATAGCTGTTGACGTATTTCATCTTTCAAGCATGGATGGATTTTATTTTGTCTTTCTTTTTGAGTAATTGTTTTATCTTATTAGGCATCAACAGAATCTCTTGAAGTGGGTCCCATCGAGCATTGATTGAAATTAAGGATATCTCTTGCATTTGAGCACTGGATATATCTGCGTTTTATAGACAGTTGAGGTCGTTAGCCACTATTAAACATCACTGGTGTGCATGTTTTGTCTTATTAGGCATGAACAGAATCTCTTGAAGTGGGTCCCATCAAGCATTGATTGAAATTAAGGATACAATAGCTAGGGGTGAAAAAAAAAACTGAAAAACCGAACCGAAACCGAGTTTAAAATATGGTTAACTGAAATCGATGGACTAGTGTATGGTTTTATTTTTAGAAATTAACGGTTACGGTTTAGGTTTACAACGAAAGTCTATGTGGACTCGTGGTTAACCAACTTTTTACAAATATTTTTCTTAAAAAATTATGTAATTTTATATATATATAGGTAATATGAATAATCAGTGCAACATTGTGGACTTTGATGTTATTTTACTTCTTTAGTATATAACACCAAATAGTCTGAGTCACTCCCTTCCAATCTCATCTCCTCTCAATTCTTAATTTCACACTCGCTGAAAAATAAACAGCGAAGAATAATTTCATTAATTAATGTTTGATCTTGTACAACAATTTCTATGTTTGGAAACTTTTTTTATTAATTTTGTAATTATTGGAGTTTATAGTTAGAATGTTATTTTAATTAATAATTAAGACTATTTTTTGTAATTTTATATTTTTATTTGACATTTGAGATTTATGGTCTATTTATTTGAGATTTCAAATATTATAAATTTAGCAAAATCATAATGTATATTTCATAAATGGTTAACAGTAAAGAAATGGTTAACCGACCGTGTACACCCCTAACAATAGCATGTACTGATTTGGGAAAAGAAAAATTAATATATATTTTTATTAGGATAATAATTGTAAATTTTTTTTTTTTTTTTTTGGTAATGTAATTGTAACTATCTTTTGTGAAATACACTAGTATATTTTCTTGTTTTACATATCTAATTTATATATCATTGGGTACAAATCCCACAAATTTAAGATGAAAATTTAAAATTTCATATGCCCAAAATGTGAGGCTTTGGATTAAAGTCTCGTTCAAACGAGAATATATTATATATACTTGTGTGTCCACAATATATAATACTAACGGAATATCAATATTTCAAATAAAATACGCAAAAAAAGAGAGCAGCCGCCGCAGGATGAGGGGTGCCCTAGCTACACAGCAGCCGCCGCCGGATCCCCCGGTGCCGCCGGACGAGGCTATCGACATGGTTACCAATGAGGGGCTTCAGCAGGAGACCGCGGGAATGGGAACAACTTTTAGTGAGATTGTCGCAGGTAGGCACACGATAGGCAGAAGACAAAACCCTAGAACCCTTCAAGCGAAAGGTCTAGTTTTCATTGATTTTACACCTTGCAATGGTTTGAAACCCAATGTTTTTGTCGCCCCCCAACTTATTAAGGAGCTTGCGGCACCTTGGCGGAAAGCCCTAATAGTAAAACTCCTAGGCCGTGACTTGGGTTATGTTGCTTTGTCTAAGCGAGCACGTGAACTTTGGAAACCAGTCGGTGAGGTTGACATAATGGATTTGGGGTATGGTTTCCATTTGGTTCAATTTGATTTAGAAGAGGATCGAGAGCGGGTGATGATGGAGGGTCCATGGTTAGTGCAGGGTCATTATTTGACGGTGCGAACTTGGACCCCTGACTTCCTTCCGGCTCAAGCTACGGTTGACACAACTATGGTTTGGGCACGTTTTCCGGGTTTGTCGATGGTTTACTACGCTGAAGATGTGTTACTCGAAATTGCCCAAGCTATTGGGAAGCCTATCAAGGTGGACCAAAATACGGCTCAAGCTCATCGAGGTCGTTTTGCGCGGGTATGTGTGGAGATAGACTTGACTAAACCTCTGATTGCAGAATTCTGTCTCAATGGAGACCTTATTAGGGTGGAATATGAGGGGCTTCATGTTGCTTGCACAAATTGTGGTAGATACGGCCATGCTCGCACCCAATGCTCCCTTCCTTCGGTCGCATATGCAGTGCAGAGGGCTGCTGCCCCGGGGTCCCATGAGAATGTAGTGATGGATGAAGGAGATCCCCAACATGGTGGGAATCAGGCTAGTTGTAGTACTACTGAGGAAAGGGGTCGACAAGGCAGTGGGGAGGAGTATGGACCTTGGATGATGGTGCAACGACGAAGAAGAAAGCCAAGGCTTCCGGACAAACAATCCTCACCACTTGCAGCTCCGGAAAAGAACCGTTTTGAGGTGTTCAATACTGAGTTGGGGGAACGTCGATCACCAGTGTTTGTAGTTCCGGATCATGCTGCGGCGGGTAACAAAGGAGATAACCTCAGGGGGGCTAATTTAACTGTTCGAAAGGGGAAGGCTCCAACGAAGCCACGTGCTCCAGGGAGTAAATCTTCCGCAAGAAAGTCCATGCCATTAGCGGAGTTACAAAAACATAACGTTTTTGGGGATGTTGGCGAGACTATAGGGGCTGACAATGTTCTCTTCGGGGGCAGAACCGACCTCTTAGCGGACCTCGGGGTGAATAGAGCGAAGAGAATCCGAGACGATGCTGGAATGGGCTCCTCTGTAGCCCCTCCCGTGCACCAGACTGTGCACCAGCGGACGCGACCACCGGATTTGGGGCACCCTAGTGAGGGGACTGTCGATCGTGGTATCTCCAATGAGGAAGAGCTGGGGCGGTCGTTGGGCACTGCGACTGCAGCGGGTAGCTTTGACAGCAGGGAGCAGCTTACTGCTCCAGGTGTCTGAATGTGTTGGCAGGTTTTTTGCCTTGTATCTTTATCTCTTTCTTTTCTTTAATGAAGATTTTGTCTTGGAATTGCTTTGGAGCAGGGGGCCGGGACTTTACCCGAGCTTTGAATTTTTTGATTAAATCGCATGATCCCACGATCCTTGTACTTGTGGAAACTCGGATTTCGGGTGATCGGGCGGAGAATATTTGTCGAAAGTTACAGTTCTCAGGTATGGAAAGAGTAGAAGCGGATGGTTTCAGGGGGGGCATATGGTTGTTTTGGCATTCGGACCGGGTTGAGGTTTCGATACTTAGGACGGATGCACAGTTTATTCACTCTAGGATTCGGAGTACTCAGGGGCGTTTTATGAATCATTCTTGGCTCTTTTCTGCTGTGTATGTGCGGCCTCAGATGTCCTTTAAACGCAGGTTCATGGCTGATATGTTGCAAATAAATAGTGGCATTTCTGAACCTTGGATCATTGCGGGAGATTTTAACTGCATCAAATCTGTAGAGGAGAAAAAAGGGGGTGTTGCTTCCGTGCTGGACCGGTGCTCTTTCTTCTCGGATTGGATCGATAGTATGTGTTTGGTGGATATGGGCTTTATTGGACCAACCTTTACTTGGGTTCGGGGTCATACCCCACGTACGAGGGTTGCGTGTCGTTTGGACAGGGCCCTTTGTAATCTGGATTGGAGACACTTATTTTCGGAGGCTTTTGTTCGACATTTACCCCGCAATGGATCGGACCACTGCCCTATTTTGATTGATCTGAAAATTAATGCGGTTGGCCCTCCTTTCAAACCGTTTCGCTTTGAAGGGGCATGGATGCAGCATGCTACATTTCCGACGTTTTTTCAACATCAGTGGAAGGATAATGGTGAGATTGTGGGATGTTTGGAAGATTTTCGGGCTGCTGTTCAGCTGTGGAATAAAGACCAGTTTGGCAATATTTTTGCTCAGAAAAAACGGCTTTATGCTCGTTTGGATGGGGTTCAACGTCTACTCTCTCAATCTGCCAATGGGGGTCTGATCCGTCTTGAAAATCGAATATTACAAGAGCTGAATGAAGTGCTGTTACAGGAAGAAATTTTCTGGTTTCAGAAATCACGGGTGAAGTGGATTGGTTTGGGTGATCGTAATACAAAATTCTTCCATGCGTCCACAGTGATAAGGAGAAGACGTAATTGTGTGGAAGGCTTGCGGGATGACAGGGGGCAGTGGATTTGGGAGACGGAGACGTTGAAAACCATGGCAACAACTTTCTTCAGGGACCTTTTCACGGAGGAAGCTCAGACTCGGCCTCGCTTGGTCACGCGGTGTAATTTCCCTGATTGGTCCGTTTTAGACAAGCAGGTTGCTTTCGCTGACTTTTCTGCGGATGATGTGAAGCGTGCTATCTTTGCAATGGCCCCTTATAAAGCCCCGGGACCTGATGGCTTTCAGGCTTTTTTCTATCAGAAGTTATGGGGAGTAGTCGGGCATCAGACGTGTGATTTCGTTCTTAAGGTCCTTAATAATGGGTTTGCGGATTCACGGGTGAACCGAGTTCTCATTGCTCTTATTCCTAAGGTCTTGAGCCCGGAGCGCCTCAACCAATTCAGACCTATAAGTTTGTGCAATGTGCTTTATAAGATCATCACAAAGTGCTTGGTGAACCGTTTGAAGCCGTTCTTAGAAGACAGAATATCCCCGACCCAGAGTAGCTTTATCCCGGGTCGATATATTTCGGATAATGTTGTCCTCATTCAGGAGGTTGTGCACTCTTTCAAGAAAAAGACGGGGAGAAAAGGTCACATGGTTCTTAAATTGGATTTGGAGAAAGCGTATGATCGGATTAGCTGGCAGTTTCTTCGGGACACTTTGTACTGGTTTGGTTTACCTGAAAAGTGGGTGGAGATCATTTTGAATTGCATATCGTCATCCTCAATGCAAGTGCTTTGGAATGGGGAGCCCTTGTCCGCTTTTCATCCTACTCGGGGGTTGCGCTAGGGGGACCCGTTATCCCCGTACCTGTTTGTGATGTGCCTAGATCGCTTGGCTCACCTAATAGAGGACGCTATCCTTGATAAAAAATGGAGACCGATTCGTGTCTCCCAAGATGGTCCCAAACTCTCCCATGTTTTCTTTGCCGATGATATTATTCTCATGGCGGAAGCTTCGGTTACTCAAGCCCGAATAGTCAATGATATTTTATCCTCCTTCTGTGCTGCGTCGGGACAGCGGGTGAGCAAGGATAAATCGCGTGTCCTTTTCTCCGGGAATGTGTTGGAGGGGGATAAGCATTTAATTGCTTCAGCCCTTGGTATTGCGATTACAACTGACTTGGGGACTTACCTAGGCATGCCCATCATTCACAAAAGAGTTACTAAGGAGACATATAAGAAGACTTTGGACAAAGTGCATTCCCGTTTGTCGGGTTGGAAAACGAAATACCTCTCCATGGCGGGGAGAATTACGTTGATCAAATCCGTGATGTCGGCTATCCCTACTTACACTATGCAGACCACGGTGCTTCCAATGGGTTTATGTAATAGGCTTGACAAGTTAAATCGGGGATTCTTGTGGGGAAATTCGGAGTCTCAAAGAAAACTTCACCTACTTAGCTGGGATAAGGTCACTAAGCCGAAGCAGGAGGGTGGTTTGGGTATTAGAACTACTCGACATTTCAACTTATCTATGCTCGCAAAGATTGGGTGGCGGATGATCTCTGCTCCGGAGGCACTCTGGGCCCGGGTTCTCCAACATAAATACGGGTTCAGGGTGGATGACTTACGGTCCTTTCGACTTCGAACGAATCAATCCTATACTTGGAAGAGCATTCTTTGTGGTCTGGATGTGCTAAAATTGGGACTTCGGAAGATGTTAGGGAATGGTGAGCACACAAAATTCTGGACGGATGGTTGGGTTGGTAATCAACCCCTTATATCTTGTGCGAGCAGCCCAGTGTCGCCCACCATGCTTGATAAGACGGTGGCTGATTATTGGAACGCGAATGGGTCGTGGAAATGGGATAGTTTTGCGGCTTTCATTCCCAATTCGGTGGCCCTTCAAATTGCAACACAGGCTCTGTTCCAGGATGCAGATAACTCCGACGGTTGGTTTTGGGGTCTGAACCCGAGTGGGCGCTTCACTGTTTCGTCGGCTTATCGGCTTTTAACCCGGGATAATAATGCCCCGACTCCTTTCAAGTGGAAACAGATCTGGTCTGTACAGGTGCCAGAACGGATACGGGTCTTTGGATGGTTAGTGGCTCATGATGCCGTGCTGTGTAATGCCAATCGGGTTAAACGTCGGCTTGCGATTTCTTCCAGTTGCCCCTACTGCAACGACGTTGAGACGACGCTGCACCTGGTAAGGGATTGCGCGCTTATTCGGGAGCTGTGGCGATTTTTGGTCCCTCCTAGCAGCCGCACGGTTTTCTTTGGTAGTTCGCTGTTGGACTGGTTTGCTGGAAATCTGCAGCAACAGTTTAGTTGGGAGGGTATTGACTGGCCAGTTTTATTCATGACCGTGATTTGGTGGGCTTGGCGTTGGAGGAACATGAAAGTGTTTGAGAATGGGTCCAGATGTGAAGATGGTGTGGCTTTTATCAAGCTACAGGCTTCAGATTTCATGCGAGCAACGGATCAAGGTATGGGAAATTCAATTCGGTTTCAGACGGTTCCCGTTTGTTGGATGAAACCGGAATTGGGTTGGGTCAAACTTAATTGCGATGGGGCTTGTAAAGGTAACCCAAGTATGGCTACGGCGGGGGGCTTGCTGCGGGATGCTAATGGCGACTGGCTGCATGGGTTTATGGCTAATATTGGAATTTGTCCCCCTTTACTTGCTGAGCTGTGGGGGTTATATTTTGGGCTTCATATGGCTTGGAATGGTGGTCATCGGAAGGTGATAGTTGAGCTGGACTCTGCCGTAACAATTGAGCTCATGGAAATTGGTCTGCCGGGTCCTCACCCATACAAATGGCTCATCCGGCAATGCCTAGTTTTTTGTAATCGTGATTGGAGCGTAATCTTTAAGCATGTGTACAGGGAAGGTAATCAAGCAGCAGACTGGTTGGCGAACTTCGCAGGATCTTATCCTTTTGGGCTTCACGAGTGTGTTGAGCCTCCTGCAGGCCTCCAGAGTATTCTGACAGATGATAAAATTGGCGTTGCCCACCAGAGATTAGTTAGATCTTAGTTCCTTTTCCCTTCTCTTGTTCTTTTGTTGTTTTCGGGGTGTCTCCCGTCCTTAGTATCAAAAAAAAAAATATTTCAAATAAAATGACTATCACAGAGAATCATTATTATAATATGATTCTATAGCAAAACTTTAGTCATTTATTATAAGTATTCTTAGAAAGATTTTTTTAATGTATTTATATTTTTTTATTTAGTTGAATTAGACTATGCTTACACGAAATTATATATAACCCATAAGCATTAAATAATAATAATAATAATAATAATAATAATAATAATAATAATAGCATTCTATATCAATTGACTTACTTTTATTTGTATAGTAAAAAGAATTTATTTTTATTTGTGATTTATAATGCAATGGTTGTTGATTAGACTTTAAACTATAACAAAGGATAATCTTTTATATAATTAAGGGTTTGACTTGTCAGCCACTGTGTCTGTCATTCTTAATATCACCCTAATTTTTTTAGCTTTGTCTTTTCAAATTTTTTTCTTATATATTAAAGGGGTGAGCACTATTTGGTAAAATCGAATACCAAATCGGAATCAAATAGAAAAAAAGTTTGGTTCGGTTACCAAATATTTTCTAGTTTGGTTTGATAGTAATTTTACAAATAATTTAGTATTTGGTTTGGTTCAGTTTTTCCGCAAAAAAAAAAAATTCAGACTAACCGAAACCGAACCGAATTATGTTATATATATATTGGTTGGGCTCTGTATAAGTCCATTAAAACTCATCTCTAATAGGTTTGTTCTTTAGTTGGTGTTGTCTTGGTCCACATTTTCAAGTTTTATTCTTCCTATTGTATTGGTTTAATTGATATTGATAATATTTTTAATTTTTAAGTCTTGAATTGAATAACAGGTTAATAAGCTATAATCAACATAAAATGATAAATTAAAAAAATGATAAATTAATTGCCCTATAAATCATTTACAAATATTTTTTTATATAATTTCGGTTAAAATGACAAATTTTGTTAATAACAAAACCGAACTGAAAAATTTCGATTTGGTTTGATTCAATTTTTATCCTTATTTGGTTCGGTTCAGTTTTAATTATTAACAAATTTTGGTGCGATTAACCAACAATTTGGTTTGATTCGGTTACCGAACCGACCGATGGTCAGCCTTAATATATTAACTAATTGATCATTTTTATATTCACCATGATGACATCAATTTGTCTATTTGTGATTCGTCGTGTGATGACATCATTAACATAACTGTGGTCAAAAGAATCTTCGAAGTGGAGAAATTTTATGGTGGACCGGGTCCATGTGGACCGTTCCACTAAAAGCTTGACACATAAGCAATATAACTATTGGGAAATTAAAAAATGCTTATGCGTCAATTTTTTATTGGGAAGGTCCACATGGACCGGGTCCATTGTATAATTTTCTCTTCGAAGTGTTGATGTACAAGTCATATTTTTCTCAAATTTGTGATTTTTTTTTCATTGATGGTTTTTATCTTTTTTTTTTTTTTTGAAAGTCAAACTAGATCTAAAAAAATTAATTAAAATAATAACATTTTTTTACGTCATTTGAATTAATAACATGTAAAAATTTAATATTCAACAATAATTTTATAAAATTAAGGATTATAAACACAATATATTAATTAAAAAGTTAAATATATTTAATATAGTTTTATAGTTATAATTAAATGTAAGTATGATTTAAAATAAAAAAAGATTAAATTAAATTTCATTTTAAAATAAAGTATTTAATTTAAATAATCAAAAGTCATATTCTTAGTTTTTAAGTAAAATAATATTTTTTTTAAAAAAAATTTCATTCTAATTCATGGTTATCCAATTTGATCAGCTTATATATCACAGATTAACTGACAAAAAACTTATCAGACCAACTTCTGATTTCGTTGAAACCTAATCCAACCTATTGCTCGGGTTTGATTTTCAAAACTATGGGTTTTTCAATACTTTCTACTAACATATATATTTCTTTCATTAATAGATTATTTTTCCTTTTTGTTCTGTCTTTGTATTGTTTGTGGATTGGCTTTTAAAGGTAATGTAATTAGATTTTGATAAAATTATATCACAAATTCTAATATTCTAATTTTTCTAGTAAAATTCAAAAATTTGCAATATATTACAAATTTACAATCATTCAAATATAATCTAGAAAACATTAGTATAAGTTCTTAATAAAAATGCATTAATCATAATTAATAAGCAATACATCAACCCACCAAATGTAATAATAAATAAACATCTAAAAATCCATATATATAGATAATGAATTTTCAATATATATATATATATATATATATACCAAATGTAATAATAAATAAACATCTAAAAATCCATATATATAGATAATGAATTTTCAATATATATATATATATATATATATATATAGGTGTTATTTAAAGAGTTTTCGTGGTTATTGCCATGGAAACATGATGGAGATAGAAGTGGGAACCCGGCGGGATGAGGACTTGGGAGAGAGGTCCCCATCCCATTCCTGTCTCCGGAGAAACAATTATCCCATCCCCACCCTGTGGAGAAAATAAATGGAATTTCAAGGACGTATCCCCGTGTGGCAACGGAGTTTCCCCTCCCCGTTTGCAATCCTACAGACACAAGCCACTCCAACGGCCAACTTTTAAGGATTAACAAATTACAAATGCATGCGGGCTGTCACTAACCAATGTTCAAAATTGCTCCATTTTACAAAACATAATCACTGATAAGCACAAATACAAACATCAAAATTAGCTCATTAAGGAATATACAGAAGTACCTCAAGCATATGAGATGACAAGAACAAAAGTACAAGCATCCATAACTTCATATTCGCCTGTATTCATCTCCACAATCACCTATCACTTTCATCAGGTCTTTCCCTTTCTCGGAAACTTCTTTTAGGCTATTTACATCTTCTTCATCAAGAACTAGTGAAAATATAGCATTTGCATCTTTTATATGTTCTGACAAACCGAGCCGAACCCCAATCATGGACCCTGCTACGGCCGGCTGCAGTTGCACAAAATCATACCAGAAAGATGATACAAGAACATTAGTAGAGATTATTTGATGATCATAGAAGCTTAAGCTTAAGAAGTGAATGTAACATACCTGATCTAGTATGTATTTTACAGCAACAGTCGGAATCGAGACACCGTGTTTAGTAGCTATCTTTTTAAGGGTCTGCAGCAAAACTTGAAACTGACCCCAACTGCCCCAAGCATCCACCATCTGAACACATTTATTAGACAATCTTATTGCACAGACTGTGAGCTTTTAATAGTCTAAAGCTTAACAAGCTAAGTAATCAATTTGCATAAGCTGGAGAAATTCTGCCAACTAGAAGAACAGCATCCTGTCATTTATAACCATTCAAGAATGATCCTCGTTATAGCTTAAGAAGTCTTTATATGAAATCAAAATGAGAATAATGAGAAATTTTCTATAGTTTTGTTGCATCCCCTTTTTCCAAAGAATACGCAAGAAGCTGTTTGGTCAAGCTTTAACTTATCTTAATCTTTCAAGCAGAAAAAGGATCTTCTATAATTAGAACTTAGAAGTACTGTTCACTCCAACTTTCAGAACTATTTCAACTTTTTGAGTCAATTCCAAATTATTTCTCAATTCTGCTAACTCTTAGGCCACTGCTGAAAAGTTAAAATCCCAATATAGCAAAATATTCATATTGCAAAGAGGCAATCCTTAATGCATTCAGGAATGTTATATCATTACCCTTTTGTACTTCTGGAGGGAAGGAGTGTTCAGAGGTGGCCCAGCGAAAGGAATGGTCAAGTTGGTATCAAGGAATTTCTCGGATAACAAGCCACCCATTACAGTCCCATATCTGCATTTAGTAAATTGTCATATGAATAAATGATGCAAATTAGATGAATAAATCGAATTGCTATGTGGTTGAACTATAGAAAGTTCTTGATTTGGTAAAAAGAGAAGCAAAGAACTGATCTAAAGAGATTTAGTTAAACAATAATATGAAAGAAAAAAATAAATAAATAAAAGCACTCTCAGGATCCTATGAGGTGCAAGGAAAACACGCATTAGTATTTTTGAGTCAGAGACATACGTGATAAGCTGGACTCCTGTAAGTTGACAGAGCTCTGCCATTTTCTTCTGAGGACGCATGTCCACAATTGAATGTTGCACCTGATGCAAGCACAGCATACTGTTTAGTTCTTTACCATCAGCTATATATGCTGACAAATGAAAGTTGAACCAAGTTTGATTGAATTCGAAGTTTTGAAATTTACCTGATTGCTGACAACAGGGATATCATTTTCCAGAATTATTTGTAATCTCTCCGTGTCAAAATTTGTCAAAGCAATAGTCTTTATTTTACCTGCAACCCACTCACTGAAGTAAAGCAATCAATCAAGATATATGGACTAATATCAGTAACTAATAACAATAACAAACATAGATAACACTGACCTTCTTCTTTTAGGTCTGTCAGATGTTTAAGGGCATCAAGGTAACCGGGATTGGAATAGTCCCACCTATATAATTTCCATAAACCAGAGATTCGTTACCAAAAGAAATGTGACATCTATTGTTTCTCGAAAATCACTTACAGTGTCTTAACCTCATTACAACTTTGAGACATTAAACCCGACACCAAAGAAGGAAAATAGTACCAATGAAACTGTAGCATATCCAAAGAAGATACATCCATTCTCTTTCGTGAAACATTGATATTCTCCTTCACAAAGCTACTTGTCATCTTAACGGGTGGAGGGACCCACTTAGTAAGACTGCAAAACATAAGATATTAGGTAAGCAAACATGATACACTCTAAGATTTTGTTCCAAAAGTCGAGTTTTTTATGCTTAAAAAACCAAGGCGCATACCAAATCATTATTGCATGTATCAAACCACAATCTAAAGACTACATGTAGGACAACAGAAGATTAACAATGCAATTATAGCTCACCCTCTAATTTGATCCAAGAACTCTGGTGGGCGTTCTCGGCGAACTCGATTAATGAAAATTCCATAAAGATCTTCTGCAGGTCCATCTATAAGGGAGACAAATCCATGAGAAAGATAAACTACTTGATATATCTCAACAATAATGTAACAAAATGTGAGAAAATGGCATCACTGAATATAAGCACTAATTGGTGACTCAGCTCTGATCAAGCAATTCGAATCATCTAGACAACTTGCTTTACCATTCAACTAAATAATTTAGGTACAATCAACCATATCAAAGGTTTGCAAAAGAGAAGCTATGTTTTTGAAATCCAATTACATATATCAGCCATATCAAAAGTAGCCAGTCCAGCATCAGCATATTGAAGCATCGTATCAACAGCATCATTACGATCAATTTTGCCCCATCCACCACTTGTCTGCCACATCCCATTCACAACTCTACATATATCTAATGAATCCTTCCCATTCTTCACTGTAGTCTTCCGGCTATCTTGAGTTAAAACACATTGCAATGGCTTCAAACTGACGTTTCTAATTTGACAAACTCTTCTGCCTTCCACATTAAGTGGACTGAAAGAGAAACTGCCCAAAGAATGGCATATGCACTGTGCCATTTCAAAAGAAGAGCCCAACTATCCTCAAGTAAAAAAGAAGAAATATTTCGAGTATACTTTTTTCCCCTTTGTTAGGTTCCAAAAATAAAAATAAAATCTTTTCTCCAAAAAATTCCAGTAATTTTTATCTTATCTGCTTCTGTGTCTAGTTCTCCACCATTAATTTCCACTAAATTTGATGGTCTATATTAAAGAGAGACATACAGCCCACTCTTAAACGGCAACACCCCTTTGCCGTTTTGGACAAATGTCAGGGACAAATTGATTAAAATAAACAAAAAGATGAGGTCTTTAGCAACTTCCCAAATCTTGATTAACTTGCTGAAAGAAAAATGCAAAATCCATGGCTTTCGACAGCTAAAACCCTAAAAATTAAAAGAAAATTTTGAAAAGAGCAAGAGTATGAACATACAATGGTCGGCCATGTCGAAGGTGGAGAGGCCGGCGTCGGCATACTGCATCATAGCTGCAACCGCGTCGTCGCGGTCTATACGACCCATCCGCCGCTTGTTTGCCACATTCCGTTGAGGACTCGGCATATATCCAGTGAATCATTTCCGTTCTTCAGCGTCACTCGGCGGGACTCCGTAGTTGTTGCAACGCAGCACCTAACCCGATTAGCACCGAGTCTTCTTGACTCGGAACCAATTGAAGCAGAAGTGGGCTTTGAGGCGAGGGCGAAAGAGCAAAAATGGTATACTGAAGCTGACATATTTGAAAAACCAAAGACTCAAAGGAGGAGATTTTGGAGAAGAACGAAATAGGATTAGGTGTTTGGCGGTCAAAGAATGGCTTTTATGAGGACCAAAAAATAAAGCATTAGTAAACGATTAAACTTCAAATTGGTCCTTTCAACTTACTTGTGATAGTCAATTTAGCCCAAAAGTAAACTAATTGATTGATTTTTTTCTCTTTTTTTTATTTTTTAAAATCACAGATATTTTTATTAGCAACTGTTAAGGCTCATAATTTCCATTTACATATGTATTCAGTGAAAATCGAATCAAATGCGAATGTTGTCATACAAACTTCAACCTTTATTGCTAATTATATTACAATTTCTATATAATTGATTTAACTAATTAATCAATTATATATTAAGAATCAATATATAATTTAAATATATATTAACGTTGATTTAATTTATGATTTAAATATACATGAGTTTTAGTTAATTTAGATAGTATGTTTTGGTGGGAAGGGAGAATTGGACTCGCTGTGATCCCTCAATGAAGGGCTGGACTCTGAGTAGACCCAATGTGAACTCTAATGGGCCATGCCATGCTGTGTTGGACATGGTATTGGGCCTCCACGGGCCGTATTGGCTTATCCCTCAATTTTGAAGGCTTGTAATTCATTTTAATGATGCATTTATTTCAATTAAATAATTAAATAATTTTATAATGAATTAAATAAAATCCTCTTATCGGTTTTCTTTGTAATATGAATTTTAAGGTTTATCAGTTATCCCCAGAATTAGATTGCATTCATTAGACAATTTAAAGACCTGATTTATTCTTAATAGTCCAATCATGCAGATGTAGTATAAAGCGAAATTTGATAAACCTTAAATGCCACAAAATTAAAAGTTTAGGGAATACCAAATTCGAAATGCTCAAAGTTTATTTTATTAACTTTTAGGTACATATAGTAATTGATTATCCAAATCAGTTACCAGTTAATTACGTCTTAAGTTAACAAAACGAAAGTTTTTTACATCAAATCTAATCTCCTTTTAACATTCCACAATTTTTCTTTTAATTTTTATTTTAAAACATCTCAACAAAAGTGAAAATTCTTGATTTGGAGGATGCAATCCACATCTTTAGGTTTTGAAATGAATTATATCACCAAAAACATTGATGACTTGTACCAATTGCTATCGCTTAAGAAGATGAGTATGCAAAGATTGGCAAAATCTTTGGTTTTACTCTGTTTAATCAAAACAAAATAATCGCACCAAAATGAAAAAAATTGTTGAACTGAATTATGCATACATCTCATCCTATCAAGCAGAGAGCTAATCTAGGAATTGTCATAAGAAATTCCTCTTTTCAGAAGAATAATTATCGCCGGCCAATGTATGTTCTAATTAAGCTTTAGATTGGTTTCACTTAAGCTACTCAACCCAAGATTTGAACAGAAAATCAAGAAGTACAATATCAGTAGCAAGACAACTGCAACGTAAAACCAAAAATTCATCTCCAATGGAAGCTGAATTAGTCTAACCAAAAGAAAATGAACCAATCTTTAGATTCGGGTTGTACTCAATGCCAGAAAAGCAACTGAAAACAGCTTCAACCGGTAATGCGAAAGCAAATAAGAGTGCAAGAGGATATTAGACAAACTCAGAGTGTTTAATGCATTTCAACTAAACAAATAAGATATCGGTAAAGTTTCTTTTGGTTGTAAGCATATGCTTTCTACTAACTGAACCAAATTTGAAAAATAGAACCCCAGCAATTGTTCTCGAAAACATTAACTGCATAACAACAATACAGAAATAAAACCATCCTCCATGATATTATACACTTTATCACTCCATAAAGCATATTTCTCATTCCACGAATTAAAAATACAAAGCATATAATTCATAGATCAGTTATGTTCAAAGCTATGAGATTTCATCAGGTCCTTATCAAACAATCAACCAATTCTAATCCTATCAAGCAGAGAGCTAATCTAGGAATTATCATAAGAAGTTCCTCTTTTCAGAAGAATAATTCTATAGAATCCTGTTCCATGGCCCGCCGGTCAATGTATGTTCTAACTAAGATTTAGATTGGTTTCCCTTGGCATTTTGCAAGCTAGTCAACCCAAGATTTGAACAGAAAATCAAGAAACATAGTATCAGTAGCAAGACAACTGCAACTTAAATCCGAAAATTCATCTCCAATGGAAGCTGAATTAGTCTAACCAACAGAAAATGAACCAATCTTTAGATTCGGTTTGTACTCAATGCCAGAAAAGCAACTGAAAACAGCTTCAACTGGTAATGCGAAAGCAAATAAGAGTGCAAGAGGATTTTAGACATAAACTCAAGTGTTTAATGCATTTCAACTACACAAATAGGATATGGGTAAAGTTTCTTTTGGTTGTAAGCATATGCTTTCTACTAACTGAACCAAATTTGAAAAATAGAACTGCAGCAATTGTTCTCGAAAACATTAACTGCATAGCAACAATACAGAAATAAAACCATCCTCCATAAAGCATATTTCTCATTCCACGAATTAAAAATACGACGCATATAATTCATAGATCAGTTATGTTCATAGATATGAGATTTCATGCGCAAACATAAAGCTACAGATACAAAAGCATCAAGTCCGCATCTAGTTCTTAGGAAATTTCTTGCACACACCTGATGGCATATGTGAAGGTCGAAAATGGATATTCACTTCTTTTGTTTCCTTTCGAGTCTGATAATCTTCCTTTCCATCTGCAAATCAACAAGCCCTAGAATCAAATTCGAGCAACAGTTTATGCAAGATAGTTTGACAAAACGCAATATGATTGCTTTCTCAGTTCATCAAAACCTAATTCAGAATGTAATTTTTCAATGGTATCAATTCAGGTATAGGACATTCTTTCCAATTTCATATTGTACAGGTAATCTTTCATCTCTCTCAGAAAGAGACACAAACTTCATTAATAATGACCACATAATAAATCAAAAGGTCATTAATCACACTTTGCGGGTCTCTTAGTCATCCCGTGATACTATTTCTAGAAGAAATTTAAACGTGGTCAATGAAAAAAATCCGATTTAACAATACCTGGCCAACAGCCTCCAACTTGCTCTGGATACTTCCAAATTCAATATTCAGCCAACTGAGTGCGCGGTCAAAACTGAAATTATGATTTAACCATGTGTAGGAAGGGAAAAACGTTGTCAATAATTTGATAATGGCTTGCTGAAAATAAAGTGCGTAAATTAAAGTATCTATCGTGTTAAACGAGTAATGACAATCACCACAAAAAGTGAAAATTTGGCAAGTAGGAAGAACATATTATAACAGGAATAATCAAATACACCAACAAATCGGAAACTACAAATGCAGGCTTACTTTTTCTTGCTCATCTCACGACAAGCCTGAACGAGATCGGCACATGCACACCTTACATGCTCAGCACCAATGCTGTAAAACAATTAAGGAAAGAACATGCCACTTTAGAATAAATATAACACTTGTAGGATTACATGATCAGAACTTAATATAATAAATTTTACCAGTACTTTATCCAAACCATAATAGATAACCACAACATTCCAAATTTGCAAAAAAAAAAAAAATCCGTACAAGGAACATAAGAGAGATAATCCAACCAGCGGAAAAACACGAACGCCAAAATATTTGATACTACTGGAAATCATACTTCAGGAAGTTTATAGGATATATTTTAGCAATTTAAGTTGCAAACCTGCAGGGTTCTTTTTCCTTTTTCCTATTTTTTCTTTATGTTATTTATTTTTGAGCTAACATATGGAGAGAATCCATTAAATTAATTTCCAAAACTAGTAAAATTTTCCTTTCTGTTCCACAAATTATTGTAAGATTGTGTCCTTGAATATATGACTCCAAAACAATTTGATCCTCAAAATTAAAATTGGAAGTCCATGCCTAAGCAAAATGATTAAGATTTGACTACAAAAATGCTTGTGCATCCTAGAAATTTCGTAAAGGCCATTGAATTTTCTCTGTTTTTCCTGACCAAATAGAATGAACTAGGTCCCAGAGTAAAGTACTTAGACAGCAAATATGGACGGCATAAACATATTTTGATCTGTTAGCTAACCATGAAAGTCTTTAAAATAGTTCGCCTTGTAGGGATGTGCTTCTACTATACAGCCTGCATTTTTAATTATGTGAAATCCACATGTGATATTAGACGTGTACAAAATCCAACTGACAAATGTCGAAGATGCACTCTTCTCTAGACATGTTCGATTGTTTTAATTCATCCAACATATTCCCCGATTAGACAAAAGAAAAATGTTGTCTTACTATGAACTTTTCTCCTCCATTTCCCGGGCTAATGCTTCCAAGTTACGAAAATCAACTTCAGGAAGATCTCTGCAAGACACAAGAAAGTTGTAAAAACTCAAAGCATATAGTTACATCTACCATAACTGAAACTTCATCAAGTTTTGAGAAAGATGATACATGGAGCTCTCGATCTCTAACAGCATTTTTTCCACATCAGTGCAGTACGTATCAATCAACTGCACGACACGATCAGGTTCTTCCACAGTCTTCAAGTTTAGGATACGACGAAACTGATCATTGACAATTCTCTGCACGAATTGACATTAAAATTCAACGCCACATAATGATAAAGCTGAGTTTATGCAGTGCGAAATCAAAATCAAAGGATAATAAATGAAAATTAAAAGCCAAACAGAGTCAAAAGCGCATGAACTCATTCAACACGAAAATCAGTAGCATCCTTATAAGAAACTAGACTAAAAAGAATGCATAGAAATATAAATAAATATCACCATAAAAATCAAAAGCTAGTGTATACTCTATCACCTCCTTAAACAGTGACTGAATATATTGCTCAAGCAACTCTTTAACAATAGACAGGGCCATTTCTGATAATATAAACAGTAGCAAAAGCCAAAAGCAACAAGAACTGAAAGGAAGCTTTAAGAAACAGTGAAAAGGAAAAAGCTTGCATGAGACATAGATACTTTGGTGGCACACTTATAGACAAAAATGGATAGTAGTTCACAAGTTTGGCATGACAACCTGCAAAATTTAGCGCCTTGATATTGCCAAATTAACAGTTATCTCACTGCAATGACACATTGCACATGCTCGTTTCTATCCCAAGTTATTAATCTCAAATGAAAATTTAGATAGATTGATTTACCAAAAGAAGACAAAGAACAAGTGCTTTCGATCACGGTGAAAAGGAGAATACTTTATCAGCATCAGAACCAGCTTGAAGTAGCTATTGATTAAACAAGAACATTTGTTTTTCCGAAATTAGGAAAAAAGAATTAGGATGCATGATGACAATTTAGCTTACGATAAGAATGCCAAGCTATAAGTTATTCTATTCAGGAAAGATTTCCTGATAGAAAGGTAATGGAACAAAATCGTACTTGACTTTTGTTGTAACTGAAGAACACAAAGTTAGCAAGAAAAAGTCCAAGGTCTGGTCTGCAAATTGCTTCTAAAAGCCCTGCAATTACATCAAAGAATTTACTTATAACAACTAGACCATAGGACATTCATGAACATGACATCCTTCAAAGCAATGAAAAAAAAAATAATAGGAATAACTTTAAGTTATTCCATTAAACTGAATGACAGAAAGGACAGTTCTTTGGCAGGGATTTTCAATTTGACTTCCTGTGCATAGTATCCAGTGGACCCCATTTTTCTCCTGCATGACATAATGACAGATTATAGTAGGTCCCATCATTCACCTTTGTGGACCTTACCAAACTTTGATAGCATCATATATATTCCGTGTTGAGGGGTAAGTATTTTCCATATATGGTAGCATTACGAACATTTCCTACATTAAATTCTATGTGAAGAATTACCTTGAGATACAATAATTTCCCAAAAAAAAACTCACAAATATGGTGCAATTTAGATACTAGGTAAGAGATAGTACCGTAAAGCAACTGATTTTTTGGGATTCATATGCTACATTTGGACCATCAACATTCATAACGATGTTTTCTCCATAAAAAGAAAATAAATAAATTCCAGCATTAGTAGGAGACCAACCATCATGTAGCCTATTGACATCTTGTATAAAGAAAGAATGAATAAAATTCTCCTTAACAGAAGCCCACACTGACTAGATCAGGCACAAGGCCAAACTGAAAATAGTCTATACATCTTGTATCAAGAAAGAATGAAAAAGATTCTTCTTAACAGAAGTCCTTACTAAACAGCTCAGGCACAAGGCCAAACTGCAAATAGCAAGAGGCAACAAGTTACCCTATGAACAAGTTCATCATGCCAATCAAATTCAAACCTAAGGAAAAGAACAACATCAACAATATCTCCAACCTCCAAAGTGCTGGATTCTGTAAATATAATGTTTAAGTAAAAAGGAAAACAGGTGCAATCCTTTAGTCAAATAATAAACGAGTGTATACACGAGCAAGTCGAGAGGATTATGGTTGACTCTTATGAATAAGACTACCGGCAAACTTTCTTATATCTGTAAACAATTAATAAACAAGAAGATAAAGTAAAACATAACTGTGCAATTAATTTATTTTAGAAACAATAGATCACAAAATGCTAGAAATTATCAAATTTTGGATTGTTTAACTATAAAAAACGGATCTATGACTGTCCATTTTCTAGAGTAGGGATGTGTGGGTTCGTGCATGAGTTACACCAATGAACCCCTACCAAGAAAGATTTTGATAAATTACATCAACAAATTGGAGGGTTTACCACTTAATGGAAGAGTGCTCAGTTCACCGTCCGATTAGCATTTCCTAGGTTTGCCAATATGAGCACAATAAATCAAGATTCCATTAAATGAAACTCTGCGATCCAATCAAGTACACACAATGGATATGCTGCTCCTATTTGTCTATTCAATGAAGCATGTGCATAAACTACTAAAACTGGGGAGGAAAATATGAATTAAGACTAGAATTGCATTTGACTTTAGAAAGAGAAACATGATTGTTTGTTTCTATGTAAAGTTGGTAATGAACCTAAGACATATCTTCATGGCAAGCTTTTTAAACTTCACAATGTGAGCATTCGAATCCATCTAAGTAAAACCATGTATTCCATCGTAACAAATGCTGTGGCCTGTGAATATCAATCCACAGTCATTTTAAATTCATAATTGACTAGAAAAAAACATGCTAAAAGAACACATTTCATGCATTCCATGATACTGTTGATCAATCCATAATCATTCAGTCGCATAATCCTTCATTTTCAGAAGCTGCTGAATTCCACAAAATAAACGAGTTGCAGGCATATGCGACACATCTATGACTCTCAGAAATCACCCAATTTTTTTTTTCAAATTTCCCTTTTTAGTGAACACAAAATAGGGTTCCATAACAAACGACATGAAATTTGAAGATCTGCAAGTTACAACGTATATTGAAAGATAAGGCAAGTGGAAGAAGGACCTCAGCTCAGATAGACGGTAGAATACTACACCGGAGTTGTTCGAAAATGGGCAATACAATTCCTGTCCCTAAGACAGCCATCGATGCCGAATTTTGGCTTGAAAAATAGCTACTGAACTGAGAAGAATGAAAGTATACTCCATTCGAAGTGCAGGAGGATCATATATGGTAGGAATTTCGTTCGAATTTTCCTTCTTTGTTGATTCAATTCATCAATCGAACTCCTTTTGTTCAGCATCTGATGTACACAGAAATTTTCAAGTAATTAGCAGAGTGTTGCAGAGCCCAATCTGCTTTTATGCTTGAAAGCCCAATTATAAACCTAGCTATTTACTCTTTGACCCCAATTATAAAAGCCCAATTATAAACCTAGCTATAATAAACTATTTTATGAAAATGTTTCTATATATATATATATATATATATATATATATATATAGAAACTACCCTTTATTTAATGTTATTGAACAAATTTCACCAAACTTCAACTTTTGACATGTTAATAAATGGGATCGAGTCAAATGGACCTCAGAACTATTCTATCAATGTTGATTTAATATCTAACTTTTCAAAATTGTCAAAGTCTCACTCACCTTTTAAATTTACAACAACTTGTCTATTGCAATCCGTGTTTGGACTTGAGTCATTTATAAATACTATTTGTCAATTCTCCTCCTTTGAGGTGTTATTTGCGGTGAATTAGGCCTAGCAGCTGAAAAATCTTGGACCTATATTTAAAGACATGATAGTTCTAATAGGAAAACTAGTCTCATTGATGATCTTAGACCTCAAAATGAGACAGATGGAGAAATATTTTACAAATAAGTGACAACTGATCTAAGCTCAATTACACATAAAAAAGAGTGTTATACAGGAACGGATCCAGAATTTGTATGTAGTGAAAACAAACTTACACATCATGTATTGCATAAATGGTATATTTATTAAATTTGTTAAATTTATTTTTGTAATTCATTTGAGATATATTTGGCATTTTTGTTTGGTATAATTTGTCATTTAAGGTTTTTCACTTAAAATTTTCATTATATTTAGCCCTTGTAATTTATTTTTTATTTTTTTATTTTTTATTTTTATTTTTTGCAAGTATTATTTTTTGATAGAAGGTTTCAAAATACATACATTACGATATAATTAGATAATACATTTTGATTACAGGGGTATTTTGCTAGCATGTATTATATATTAATAATAGATATATAAATTAATTTTCAAAAATTAAAAAAAAAAAAAAATGTACATGAACAACATTGTGCTAAAATTGAATTATATGGATCAATAATCTTTAAAAAGAACATAATATTATTTTGAGATTATATTCTACTAACGTAATGTTATATGGTGTATTGATTATATTCTACTAACATAATGTCATATGGTAACATATATATTATATTGAGAAATACTTAATTTACTCGATATATTATAGAGATACAATTTTTTAATTAAAACACATACTAATAAAACAATTAGGGGTCTATATGAAAAAATTAAAAAATCAAGGTCATGTATCCACCCCTAAGAGAATATACAATAGGCTCATATAGGAAATAAATAAAACAAAAAAAGTTAGAGGCAAATAATGTAAACTAACCCTTATTAAAAAGCAAATAATGCCTTCAACATTATAAATATATATGTGCTCACTGCTCTAAGTCATATGAAGTGTTTTCACACTATTGAAATCAAAAGTGATATTAGATAGCTACAACAACGAAAAATGGGTGTCGATATGTTACGCTCCCATTGGCGGGGTGTAATATACTCCCGGCTTAAGCTAAACTTTCTCCTATAATAATAATATGAGGAGAAATTCTGCAGTAGTACAAGAATATTACTCCCCTAGTTATAAATTGTTACTTATAGTTTTTTTTTTAATTATTATATTCTAAAAAAACACAAATAAACCCTTTTTACTAATATATTTTAAAAGGGCATTCTAAAATTTTCCCAATATGTGAGCAACCAATTAGTATTAGTTTACGTGGAGGGTGGGAAAATGATTGGGAGTTTGATTATATGGGGGTATGGGTGCAAAACACCATCATGGAAAATAATTTGCATGTTGATGTGCTCTTTTCTTACACGAATTATGGGTAAGATTCAATAATTTGGTTCACCAAATTAATCATAAGATCATACCAATAGAAAAATAATGCTTCCCAATAGATATTAATTTCACGTTATTAGTTTTTTTTTAATAAATCACAAATTTTCACATTGGGATAATTTTGTTCGAGATTTGGTTATAATTAAAAATTCTCATCCTCTTTGGGAATGTATTTAGTGGAATTCGAATCTGAGTCACCTCTCATATACTTAGTCTGTATTACCAACTGAGTTACAACCTGTGAATAATTTAGCATTATTAATGATTTTCCCGGTTTGAGTGAAAATGATTTCATATATAATAGTATTACTATTAAAGTCTCTTCATAATAGTAGTGGACCCGACCCGTTTTAATAATCCCAACCCACAAACTTTCTGTATCCTATGGAGTTAGTATATAATTGAATCTCCGCCACAACTTTCACTTCATCTTCATCTTGCACAGAGATGGAGTTAGGAAATATTGTTGAATTTCTTCAAAATAAGTCCATTTTAGTCACTGGTATAACTGGGTGTCTCGCAAAGGGTACGGATTTTTTTTTTTTTTTTAAATTATTACAAAACAAAATCAATTAGAAATGATATTACTGTATGAAAATTGTTAATTTGAATCATTGATTTTTTTTTTTAATGTAATTTTTTATGCAGTATTTATAGAGAAGATATTGAGAGTTCAGCCAAATTTGAAGAAACTTTACCTTCTCTTAAGAGCTTCAGATTCAATTTCTGCATATCAACGTTTCAAAAATGAGGTAATAAAATTTTGTACATATATATATTTTTTTTAATTTTTTTTTTTAAATATACGTGATGACAATTGTTGTATTAATATAGGTAATGGAGAAGGAATTGTTTAGAGTAATAAAAGAAAAATTGGGAGAGAATATGAAATCTATCATCACCAAAAAGATTATAGTTATCCCTGGTGACGTTGGTTTTGAAGATTTAGGAATAAAAGATTCATCGTTGATGGAAGAAATGAAAAATGAATTGGATTTTCTCCTCAATTTTGCTGCCACCACCAACTTTGATGAGAGGTACTAATTTATAACAATTATTATAATTATTTTACTCAATTTTTTTTTAAATTTCTGAATATCATAAATGTTGAAATTTCATAGGTTAATATAATAGTAAAGCTGTTTGATAAATAAAAAATTATAAAACTTATTTTGAGATATAGGAATTATTTCTAGGAAATCTTTATGTGATATAGTATTAGTGGTGATATTAATATATGTTAAAAGTATATAAATTATATTTTAATAATTTATTGTTGGTGTTTGATTTTAAATTTTAATTTAAAAATATTTTCACTAGTGATTTTTTTTATTTGATTTAAATTTTTTTAGTAGTGTTAATAAAAAACTAAAATAATGAACACCTAATAATCTATTAATTTTAAGTGTTTATTGAAATTATTAAAAAAAAAAGGTTCATAGGTTAAAAGTAATTAATATCGTACGTGCCTAATTTTGAGGATAAAGTTATCAATAATAGGTACAGTTTCAATTGTTGTGCACAAAAAATCATTGAACTTACAGTCATAGATTTAAAAAAAAAAAATCGACTTAACTTCATATTAATTCACATTCGATTTTCAAATACAGGTACGATGTTGCATTTGGTACCAATACGATGGGGGCTAAGAACGTTTTGTGCTTTGCCAAAACTTGTGTAAAATTAAAATTGCTTGTCCACATATCTACAGGTTATTATTATTAATTATTATTATTATTATTATTATCCGATAATAATAGTACAATATCTCTGATAAAAAAAATAACAGTACAATATCACACATTCACTAAAATAGGGACAACTATTGCTAAGTTGTAATATATATATATATATATATATATATAATATTTAATATGTCTCTTAAATAATACTAATTAGGTACTTTAATTTACCCCTAGTTAGTGAGTCGACTCACCTAACTCAATCCTTTAAAATATATACAAAGTGAACTTATAAATTGGACTAAATTAGCAAAAATTGAATAAAAGGTGAGAAATTAATTTATTCAGCTGCCAGAATTAATATTTGGAATTATTTTTTCTCTATTTGCAAATGGGTATTTTTTTTCTAAGTACTTTAATCGATTAAATACAATTCATAATATGTACCTTTCAGCATACGTGTGTGGAGAAAGATCAGGGGTGATTCAAGAAAACCCTCACTACTTGAATGAGACATATAGCGGTATCTCTAAATTGAATATTGATCAAGAAAAGGATTTGATCGATAGAAAACTTATAGAACTTAGAGCTGAAGGAGTTACGGAAGCAGCAATTCATAATGCTATGAAGGATTTGGGCATCACAAGGTACAAGACAGAAAATTATTGGACCAAACTGTATTTTGGCTCCTGCTCTTCCCTAAATTTCTTTACTTTAATAATTTTAGATATTGAAGAATCTCTAGCCACTTGGACTCCGCCGGTGGTTTGTATGTTGTCCTGGATCATATTGATTTAGGACTGATGTGAGCGTATCACGTCAGCACAACTGTTGATGTGGCATGATCATTATATTCCCAGATAGTTTGATCCGGAAGCACCATATATAGAACTTCTCCTAGAGCACTCCCAAACTTTTCAGTCTTGGATCCGCCACTTTCTATGTACTTTAATTTGGCCTTAGTTAGCTTCTCTACACTTGCAATTTATGGATAATTTAGCATCCGAAAAATCAATGTATTTGGCATATTTCTCGCTCTCTATCAACTTACATGTTATCATCCACGCCATAGGTAATTCTTTAAATTTCCATAAAGTCAATCTAATTGAGGAGGAGAAATATGCTTAACATACTTATTAGTCAAAAGCTAGATTATCAATAAATTACTAAAATTTATTAAAAAAAAAAAATTAAGGGAAAAGTCATATATTTGTACTATGTATATATACATACATGGTACAAAAAAGGGCTTTTACCAAAATTGTAGCATTATGATTTAATCTCCTTTATTTTCATTAAATTAAACTAAGGATTTTTGTTTTCCTTTGATTCCATCTTATTAATAGGGCTAATGAATATGGATGGCCAAACACTTATGTATTCACCAAAGCCATGGGAGAAATGATTGTTCAACACTTGAAAGGAAATTTGCCTGTAGTGATCATTCGTCCTACCATTGTTGGTAGTACTTTCAAAGAACCTTTTCCCGGTTGGACAGAGGGTGTCAGGTTAGTAATAATTAATTAGAGTCATTAGACTTATATAATCTCTGTCAATTCTGTTAATATTGGCAAATTTGATAACCAATCTAACTAACGATTAACAATGTGTTAGCGAGACCTATATATATATACATATATATATATATATATATATATATTTCTCTAATTATTCTTCTAATTATTATCTCTAGCATTGAAGTGCCAGCCAATTCACTAACTTGAATAACTAATTTTCTAAAATTCTTATCCGGAACAACATAAATTTAACAAAAGTTTAGTTGGTTTATTAAGTAATAATAAGGTGTTGATGTGGTTAACTGTGATAGGTAGTGAGCTAAATTGGTCTTAGGTTGCAACGCCAGTGCTTTAACCAAAGCATTTAGTATGTTAAAATTAAAATTGTTTTTTTTATTTTATATCAATGTTCGATGAATTTTTGAAAGTGAATACTAATATGAAAGTGGAAACTTTTTTGGGATGCAGAACTGTTAATGCATTCATTGTCGGATTTGGCAAGGGAAAACTGAAATTCACTGCTTGTGATCCTGCAGCAACTATTGATGTGGTAATTAAGCATTCTCATTTCCTTTATAATTTTCTGACTTGATTGCAAAAGAAAAAAAAAAAAATATTGACAAATTGAAACACTTTAAACTCTCGATTAACTATGCACATTATTATGAATTTTTTCTTGCCATCTCCTTACTTGAGAATCCGGGGATTAATTTCAGCTGAAAAGGCAAAATGGGTCTTGAAAGGAGGAGAGAGAGGATCAACAATAAAGGCGAGACGATCCCTCTATGGGGTAAAACGGTTGAATACTTAAAATACATTCTTTATTAATGGGAAAAATACACCGACCACAACGGCAATAATAAATGCGGAATAAATTTTCCTTGTGATTCTTTTTCCCGACTTGTATGAATCATTGAGAAAACTAAAAATTAGAGTAACACCAAGTTACAAAATAGAGCAATGCACAACAATACAAACACGCAAGAGTTTTAAATGAAAAACCCTCTCAATCGAAAAGTAAAAACCACGGGACCCTTAGGCCGCCTAATATTCCATTATCAAGCAATAATGGAAAATTACAACAAGTCTTCC
Organism: Euphorbia tirucalli; assembly: GCA_039660915.1. Lineage (NCBI taxonomy): Eukaryota > Viridiplantae > Streptophyta > Magnoliopsida > Malpighiales > Euphorbiaceae > Euphorbia > Euphorbia tirucalli. The sequence goes on along the minus strand of CM077639.1, from coordinate 1,918,036 downwards.
CTAGATAAACTAGAGGTATAAACCATCAATATCTTATTCTTGGAATGAATCATCAAGAACTATGGAAATCAAATAAAATGGGAAAAAAGACCAATAACAAACCAAAAATACACACAATCTGCTTTTGAACGAAAATACCCTCTGGAGCTCTAACAACAATCTCCACCGTTCATATTGAAGCCACAGACGTTAGAAAGACGGTGTTCAAATTTCACGACGATCCAACGGTCGGAACTCTGGAAACTGCAAAAAATGTGCAGCTAGTGATGAGATGGATAAAATGGTTTTTCAACCTCTCTTTTCTCTCCTTTCTTTTTGGTTTCTTTTTCTGTCTCACCTGTTTTACATCCTCACAAAGACATATATCCTCTTATATCTATTATTCTCTACCTCATAAAGACAACTTTTTAACCTCTTAAAGTGTTTAAGGTCTTAAAGGTCTTCCTTAGGCTAGAAAAGTCCAACAAATCTCCCCTTTCTAACTATAAGGAAGAACTCACCAACCCGGTGATCGAGCAACACACCTTTAGCTTCTCCCTAGCTAAAGCCTTTGTCAGCATATCGGAACCATTATCATTGGTATGAACTTTATCAAGCTCAAATACCCTTCTTCAATAGCATCCCTAATCCAATGATGCCTCACATCAATATGCTTTGTTTTTTGGTGGTAAGTAGAGTTTCTGGCAAGGTGAACTGCACTTTGGTTATCACAATGCACAACATAGCGTTGTTGCTTCAAACCTAACTCCTGCAAAAACCTTTTCAACCACAACATCTCCTTACCCGCTTCCATTGCTGCTATATACTAGGCTTCCATTGTAGAAAGTGCAACACATTTCTGTAATATTGATTGCCATGACACAGCTCCACCTACAAAAGACATCAAATAACCAGATGTAGACTTTAAGCTATCCTTGCTTCCTATCTGGATTTGACAGAAAACGACTAACAACACCAATCACATGAGCTATATCAGGCCGTGTACATACCATGGCATACATCAAACTTCCTACTACTGAGGCATATGGAACTCTATCCATCTCTTCCTTCTCTTCTTAGTAGAAGGGCAGTCTTTTGCCGTTAGCTTAAAGTTGGTAGTAAGAGGAGAACTAACCACTTTAGCTTTATCTATGTTAAACCTGCAAAGCACCTTTTCAATGTACTTTTCCTGTGACATATGCAACTTCTTGGCCACCCCATCTTTGGTGATTTTAATGCTAAGAATCTGTTTTACTGGCCCCAAGTCCTTCATAGCAAAGGACTTGCTCAACTGTTGCTTCAACTGGACAATTCTTCAAGCATCTTTACCAATAATCAACATGTCATCAACATAAAGCAATAAGATGATAAAATTATCATCACCAAATCTCTGAACAAAGATATAGTGATTTGAATTAGTCTTCTGGTAGCCTTGCTCCCCCATACAGACTCAAACTTCCTGTACCACTGTCTTAGTGCTTGCTTCAAACCGTATAGACTCTTCTGCAATCTACACACATAATCCTCTTTTCCTTTCATCTAAAAACCTTTAGGCTACTGCATGTGAATCTCCTTGTCTAAATCATTATGGAGAAATGAAGCCTTAACGTCCATCTGCTCAACCTCCAAATCAAAGCTAGCAGCTAAATCGAGAACAACACGAATAGATGCCATTTTCACCACTGGAGAGAAGATCTCATCAAAATCAATACCTTTCTTCCGACTGAATCCCTTGACCACCAATCTAGCTTTGTACCGTGGCTGTGAAGAGTTCTCTTCTTGCTTCACTTTGTACACCCACTTGTTCTTCAAAGGTCTCTTGCCCTTAGGCAACTTCACCAACTCAAATGTATTATTCTCATACAAGGATCTCATTTCATCTTGCATGGCATCAATCCACTTCTTCTTATGTTCATCTTCTATGGCTTCTACAGAACTTTCAGGTTCTCCCCCGTCAGTCAATAATACATACTCATTAGTAGAATATCGTGTGGAAGGATGACAGTCTCTAATTTACCGCCTAAGTGGAACAAATGGTGGTGCATCTGGTACTGGCAACTCATCATGGACAATCCCATTCAGTTTAGCTTCCTGTGGAGCATCAAAATCATCAATACCCTATTGGTCAATAGTGTGATCATCATCTCCTGTATGTGTGCCAACATACCCAGGAGGAACTGGATCTAAATCAGTAAGGTCATCAGTAGGGTGAAGAACTATCTCAAGCTGTTGTAGGGAATGATCAGTAGGCTGAGAAACTACTTTAGGCTATTATAGAAGATCATCAGTAGGTTGAGGAACTGCTTCAGCCCTTTGAACATCTTTAAAAGGTTGATCTTCCATAAATATGACATCTCGGCTTCTTATAACTTTCTTTGTGACTGGATCATAAAGCCTATAACCCATATCATCTTGTCCATAGCCAAGGAACACATATTGCCTAGTCTTTACATCAAGCTTAGATCTCTCATCTTTGGGAATATGCACAAAGGCCTTGCATCTAAAGACACGTAAGTGATCATAAGAAACATCTTTGCCACTCCAAACCCTTTCAGAAACATCAAAATGCAAAGGAACATAGGGTGTTAGGTTTAAAACATGTATAACAGTACTCAAAGCCTCACCCCAAAATGATCTAAGCAATCTAGCATATGCCAACACACATCTAACTCGCTCAACCAGTGTCCTGTTCATCCGCTCTGCTAAACCATTCAGCTGCATGGTCATAGGAGGAGTCCTTTGGTGCCGAATACCTTACTGTCTGCAATAGGCATCAAAGGGACCTATGTATTTACCTCCACTATCTGTCCGAATACACTTGAGCTTTTTCCTAGTCTGTCTCTTAACAAGAGCTTGAAACTGCTTGAAAGCTAATAATACTTTATCCTTACTTTTCAAGGTATAAACCCATATCTTCCTTGAATAGTCATTGATGAATGTAATAAAGTAAAGAGAACCACCAACTGTCCTTATGGACATTGGACCACAAACATCGGAATGCACCAGATTAAGTATGTTCTCCTTCTTGGAAGGAGGATGGATGTGAAAGAGACTCTCATCTGTTTACCTATCAAGTAATCAGAACATCTCTTCAAGTGAATATCATGCACACCAGATAGCAAATTCTTCTTGGACAATATAGACATGCCCTTTTCACTCATGTGAGCAAGTCTCTCATGCCACAAGTTAATTGCATCAACATTCTCCACTGCATTAACAATGCTTTTGGAGATCCTTAGTTGCACCCAGTACAACTTAGAATGTCTGCTACCTCTTACCACAATCAAAGAACCTCGAGTGAGCTTCCACCATCCATTACCAAAGCTGTTGTGGTAACCATCATCATCAAGTAAGCCTGTAGAAATCAAATTCAATCTCATATCTGGAACATGTTTCACATTATGCAAAACCAACTCCATCCGAGTGTCAAACTTCAAACAGACTTCACCAACACCAATAGTCTTTGATAGCATATTGTTACCCATCTGTACATGACCAAAGTCAATGGAGTGTAAGATGAAAAATGGTCTCTTCATGATGTAACATGACATGAAGCACCATTATCAATCACCCAACTCGAATCATCATGTGCAAGATTAACAACATCACAATCACAACAAATCAGGAGATTACCACTGTTAGCATTAACAACATCATTTTCATTACCAATGTCATCTTTCTTCTAATTGTTCTGCGTACCTTTCTTCTTCTCCTTCGTCTTTTCCTTCTAACTGTGAAGAGGAACCCTGTGACTTTCTTCTAATCTCTTCATTCAGAATACTGCCCTTGGCTAACTCAAAGGATACAATACCATTTGGAGCAGAGTTACACAAAGACGTTCTAAACGTCTCCCAAGAGTCTGGTAATGTACTAAGAACCCACAAAGCCTGTATCTCATCCTCAAACTTGATTTCCATTCCTTCAAGCTGATTCATAATTCCTTGGAAGGCATTCAAGTGATTTATCACCAGGCTTCCATCTTAATACTTCAAATTTATCATTTGTTTAATCATAATGACGAGGCAGAGGCAAAAATTGCCACGTGTTCATTTTTTTATCGCGTAGGTCAAAATCCCTTTTTTGTTGACAGCCAGAAACCATATGGATTTTTTTGTAAAAAAAAACCTCTAGAACTTTTTGCAAACCAGTGCCACCACATAGGTTTTTTTTATGTAATTATCCTTTTTTTATGCTTGCAGATACCAGTTGACATGGTGGTAAATGCCATAGTTGTAGCAATGGTAGCTCATGCAAATAAACCTTATGGTAATGGTATTTATCATGTGGGATCATCATCAAGAAATGCTCTTAAATGTTCTAGTCTTATTGATTACATCAATCAATATTTCACCAATAAACCATATATGGGTGAAGATGGAAAACCAATCAAGTATACCAGAGCTACCATATTAACAAGCATTGCTAGCTTCCATATATATTTGGCAATTCACTACATGCCATTTCTTATGGTAATTTTACTCTCCTTTATAAATTATCTTGTATCTTACACTTTTTACATGTATGGCCGTATGAGGGGACATATATGTCGGATTGAATCTATATAACGCAAAAGCAATTGGTTTATGTTAAAACTCAATTGAAACCACTGATACTCTTTAGTCTGACTTATTTTCAATGTAGGATTATCATTCATTTGCAAACACCCTCCCTTAAATGTAACTAGGCATAAACCAGTTGTCACTTATCAAACATTCTTTAGTCTATATCTTTTGAGGCCCAAGATTATCAGTGAGTAGTCTTGCTTACTAGACCAAACTCCTCTAGGTCTTTAAGTATGATTTTATTTAGATCCTTCGGTTAGTATATCTTATTTTGTTGTAATACAATGAAGAAACTTCACCAATCTTGAGAGTGTTGGGTTATGTTATATAAGTTAACACATAGTTCAAATTTATTTTCATGGAATAAATCTTAGTTCGTTTTTACTTTTTTTTTTAACAAATTAATCGTTACTTTTTATCATTATCTATTTAGAAAAGAGTGAAATTTGAACTAAAATTCTATCTTGGTGTAAAATTAGTTTCAAAATAAAGAATTCAATTCATTTGCAATTTTTCATTTTTATTTGAAAAAATAAAATAAATTAAAATAATTCAATTATTTCTTGTCAATTGAATTCATTCTCTCTTTTTTTTTTTTTTTGGTTGGTACGAACAGGTCCTTAAATTGGCCAACACAATATCATGCAATTATTTTCAGAGCATTTACAGCGCTATGGATAGAAGGATGAAATTCGTGAAACGACTAGTTGAACTCTACCGTCCCTACTTGTTAGTTCTTTAATTATTAATTGTCTCTTCAGAATTATTTATTTTGGTCTCTCCCCATATATATTTTTATTATTTAATTTTCTGATATGAAATTAATATTGGATTTTGCAGATTTGATGACTCCAACGTAGAAAATTTACTAAAAGCAGCTAAAGAAAACAATGAAGAGATTGATACATTTTTCTTTGATGTGAAATCTATTGATTGGAATGATTATTTCATGAATACACATATTCCTGGTGTTCTAGAATATGCTTGTAAGAGATAATTAATTAATTAATTCCCAAACAAAAATTGGATTTAGCCCCAGAATAATGCTGAGGGGAAAAAAAAAACTGGTTTTAGTGTTGGGTTAGAAGATAAATACCTGGGTAATGCTGGTTTAACCAGTGTATTTTCGGAACCGGGGGTTCCGAAAACTGGTTGACCCATTTTCGGAACCACCGGTTCCGAAAATGGAAAAGAATTAATTTTTTTTTTTTTTTAAAATAACGTTTTCGGAAGTAGGACTTCCGAAAACGCAGAGCCCGTGTCAGGCGCTGAAAAGCGCCTGACACAGACCTGTTTTCGGAAGTCCTACTTCCGAAAACAGCTATTTAAAAAAAAAAAAAAAAAAAAAAGAAAAAAAGTTTGAAAAGAGGTTTTGGCGTGGGAATCCCCACTGTTGGGGGATTCCCACGCCATGCAAAGACGTCTGCGTCTTTGCATGGTTTCAAATTTCAAATTTTTTTTTTTTTTTTTTTTTTTTTTTTTTTCCAGCAGCAGCTGGGTATAAAAAGGGGGTGGGGGTGGGGTGAGTGGGTAGGAAAAGAATAGGTTGAGTGAGTGAGAAAGAAATATAAGTTTTAGTTGAAGTTAAATTTTAAGTCAGTCAATTAATTTTAAGTTGAGGTGAAAAAAGTACATAATTATAATTCAGAGTTCCTGAAGGTAATTTTTTTTTTAATTTTCCAGTCTTATTTTTGTTCATGTAAACTTGATTGTTGAAGTTTTGAATTTAGAGGGTTTAACTTATTGTTAATTGTTACCTTGATTTTATCGGTTTGTCACTAATACTCTATGACCATGCAAATTTTAATTTGAAATAAGTGTTTGAAAAAAACTAAGATGTGGTGTAATTTTTGTATTTTTTTTTAATATTAGTATAATAATAATATTTATTATCATTGTGAAAATATTAACTGTGACGTGTATGAAAATTGATTTAATGAAGTATGTGTTATTATTATTATTAATATTATTATTATTAGAAGTTAGTAAAAGTTAGTTAAAAAAAAAAGAAATTGTGGTTGGGACAGGAAAAAACTAAGATGTGGTATAATATTTGTAGGGGACAAATTTTATTTTTGTATTATTATTATTATTACTTGTTATTAAGTATTGAGTAGTTTTATTATTATTAAATTTTTTATTTATGGTATTATTATTATTATTATTATTTTTATTTTTATTATTATTACATGTTATTGTTATTATTATTGTTATTATTGAGTAGATTTATTTTTTTACTGTAAATTTTGAATTTTATTATTATTGTTGTTATTAATAATATTATTATTATTACATGTTATTGTTATTATTATTGTTATTATTGAGTAGATTTATTTTTTACTGTAAATAGTGATTTTTATTATTATTAATAATAATATTATTATTATTATTATTATTATTATTACTACATGTTGTTGTTGTTATTATTGTTATTATTGAGTAGATTTATTTTTTACTGTAAATTGTGATTTTTATTATTATTGTTGTTGTTAATAATACTATTGTTATTATTATTGTTATTATTAGAAGTTAGTAAAAGTTACTTAAAAAAAAAAGAAATTGGGGTTGGGACAGGAAAAAACTAAGATGTGGTGTAATATTTATATTTACATTATATCTTTGTATTATTATTATTATTATAATAATAATAATAATTATTATTATTATTATTACTTGTTATTAAGTATTGAGTAGTTTTATTATTATTAAATTTTTTATTTATGGTATTATTATTATTATTATTATTATTATTATTATTACATGTTATTGCTATTAGTATTGTTATTATTGAGTAGATTTATTTTTTACTGTAAATTTTGACTTTGTTTGGGTTGGGTTTGTTATAATGAAATTTAAGCATAATTTTGTTTGATGGGTTGGGTTTGTTATAATAAAATTTAAGCATAAGTTTTAGTTCTTGAGTTTTGTTATATACATATATATGGTGAATTTATAGGTTGATGCTAAAATAAAATATTTGCTGTGACGTATATAAAATTTGCTTCATTTTTTATTTGTTTTATTATTATTATTATTATTATTATTATTATTATTATTATTATTATTATTAGTAGTTAGTAAAAGTTAGTTGGTAAATAAATTTTTAATTTATTATTGAATTGTTGAAATTAAGGTTTTATTTAATTTTTTTTATGCAATTTATATATGGTGAAAACAATACTTAAAATTGTTACTTATTAGTGGTGGGTTTTTTTAAAATATTGTGATGGATTTTTTTTTTATTTTTTGTACTAATTATTTTAACCTTATTATGTAAGGAGAAATGGCTTACCAACACAGAGCTGAACAAATCATTGAGGCAGGTCCAATCATGCCACACGTTTTAGTGCAACAAAATGTTCATCGATCTCAAGTTTTATGGACGGGGCAGGTAACGTATTCGATACGACCCTTTATTATTTTTGCCAGCTGGAGGGTTAAAAAATGTTGTTAAGTTAATTAAATAAATTTTTTCGAATTATATATAATTCCTTAATGTTAAATAACGTCGTTATAATATAAAAATTGCATCCTTCTCAGGAATGTCCATCCTTGAAATACACAAAAGCCGGGAATGATGATATGTACCGGAACATAGATCCGAGGATTTTTTCATACCTACAACGATGTGGATTTGAGGGCATGGTGAAACTTGGTTCTATGCCCGTAGATCACCATTTGGTCACTGCATTGGTAGAAAGATGGCGACCGGAAACTTACACATTCCATCTCAGTGTTGGAGAAGCAACAATAACGCTTCAAGACATTGAGATTTTAACCGGTTTACGGGTAGATGGTAGGGCAGTGACAGGTAAATCGGAAGGCACTCATAGGGCACATGAGTTATGCCATCGTTTATTAGGTAGGATTCCCGGCGAAAATGATATGGAAAGAAATTGGTTGAAGCTAAGGTGGCTGGAGCAGCAATTTATGGAGTTGCCTGATGATGCTGCTAATGTAGTAATTCAATATCATGCACGAGCTTTTATAATGCGTATGTTTGGTGGATTAATGTTTGTTAATCCAAAATCCACGATAGTTCATGTCATGATGTTGAGTTTGCTGGAGGATCTATCTGAAGAAGGAGTTGGTGGGTTTGCATGGGGAGCAGCAGTATTGGCGTTTTTGTATCGGGAAATGTCAAAAGCTACTGCTCCAAACAAGAAGCAAATCGGGGGATGTGCCCAAATTATACAAGTATGGGCGTACGAGCGGTTCACAAATATTGCCCCTACAGTCACAACAAACTACATCCCTTATACTGAATATCCGTATGCAATAAAGTAAATATCTATATTATTTTCTTACAAATTTAATTCTATTATATTAAATGTTGTTATTATAACAAATATTATGATTTGCCATCTGATTACTTAATATACATAATTGAATGAATTTTTAGGTGGAAAGTAGCTGTTGGACAACAAGGTCATGGCGCTCATAATGTTAAGGAACTGAGGATGCGGTTGGATTGCTTAACTCCTGATCAGGTTTAATTTTGTTCTTAAACTATATTTTTCCCGAATTTAGGTTTTTGAAATATAAAATTTTTTACTAATAGTTGTTAATATCATTATTTATACAGTTCGTCTGGGAACCATACACGGAAGTCATTCAATTATTGCCAGCCTATTGTCGAAGGGGGCAAAATATTTGGCGTTCCATTGTGCCAATTATTTATTTTCATATTGTCGAGTTTCATCATCCCGATCGATGTATGCGACAATTTGGAATGGAGCAACCTATCCCGCAAGGGATAGAACAATCAAACTATGCGCTAGCAACCGTGAAAATGACCGGGCATGGACCTCGTGATTGGGCAGTTAAATATGCCCCATACATAGACATGTGGGATACACGTCATCAAAGGGTTGCAATGACGCCTCAATTGCATCATCCGTTAGGTCCACAGTCTGAATATATGCAATGGTTCAAAAACATTACCCGACGATGGATGACCCCAGAAGGGGCACGAAACGATTCGCTGGTATGAAAATTCCGTAGAATTTCTGAAATATAAATTATCATATGTGTAATAAGAATTCTAAAATAAATATTATCATATGTCAGTTCAATTTCATTGGTGTCGATTTTTTTTTTTTTTCAGGGAGATGGCAAGAGTTTTTTTATTGTCGTATTATGGAAGCTGTGATTGTAATTGCTGACAAAATGACGGAGGCAAAACCGATGGTATGACATGGGTTCTTTCCAACCAGATGCTTCATTGTTCATGGCAAATAGGATACCAGCATGTCGATCAGAAATGACACCTAAACCAGTTCGTTGTGTCACGAATGTCCTGATACACTCCATGAACCATTCCCAACTTGATTGATTTTCATTTTCAACAATTGCAAAAGCTATTGGGAAGATATGATTGTTACCATCCAACGCGGTTGCCACCAAAAGCGTGTGAAGGTATTTGCCGTACAGGAAAGTACCGTCAATCTGTATGATCGGTCGACAATGTTTGAATCCTTCTATACATGGCTTAAAGGACCAGAACACTCGTTTAAACATTGCAAATCGATGATCAGTTGTTTCATCCGTCAGTAGGAGTGTCACCGACCCAGGATTATAGTGGGTCAACACGTTCAGGTACCGAGGCAACATACTGTACGATTCTTCCCAATTGCCATAAATCTTCTCTAATGCCTTCTTTTTAGCGCCCCATGCTTTTTTCTTAGAAATGGTGAAGTGGAAGACCGTTTTGACGTGCTCAATTATCACATCCAGGTTCAGTCTTGAATCTTTTCGAACCATCCCCAAAATTGAACTCGCTATTATCTTACTATCAAGATTGTAATGGTCTTGTGATGATCTTGCATTTACACATGTATGTGGACCCCGGTAAACAGTTATCATCCAATACCCTATAGATTTCTTGAATTGGGAACGAAGCCACCAACCACAGTTTTGGTCTTCGTTCCTACATTTGAGGACCAATTTATGAGGATGTGATTCAACCACTTTGAAGGAAACATGATTTTTCATCGAATATGTCTTCACCGCTGCTTGCACTTCCTCTTTTCCACCAAAAACTAAACCCCGTTTTAGCTCAGATACTCCATCCCATACGTTTATTTCATCACAATCAATTGTATATTGATGTACATAATCCTGCTCTTCAATCGCGGTATATGTTGGACCTGGGAATACAAAAGATGATAACGGAGCAATAGGGGGAATATCTACGCCTTCCGCAATATGGGGGGGAGATAAATTCAAATCAATCATCCCCGTCGCTGCAACACTCACATTTTGCTCAACGGTAGCTTCGACATTTGTCCCCTCATAACCTTCATCGGCATTGTCATCATCGTCATGACCTTCATCCTCATCGTCATCATCATCATCATTGTCAACGTCAAACTGTATATAATCTTCAACAATTTGTTCATCCACTGTATTGTCAATTTCATTAGGCTCCTCACTGCCATCGATATAATGACATATAGGATCTTCTTCTTCTTCATCATCATTTTGGGTAGCAATTCTAGTAATGTCTTCGGAAATTCCGTGTCGAAACTCAGTGGGATCTACATGCTCCATCGGTGATATGTTACTTACATTATTGTTTTCTGTACCAACAACTTCGACGTTATGTACAACAGACACACCTCCACAAGTAAGTGAGGAAGGTATATTAGCACCGATAGCAGTAGAATGCTCATACGAAGACCCATATGTTTGTATTGCTGCAAAGCCATCAAAGCCATCATTACAAAATGCAACTGGACTGTGACATGTACCAGCATCGGTTCTTATGGATGGGAACGAGTTAAAGGGATCAAATGATGCGTTCGGTTCACCGAATCCACCAACTGTCATAATTGGACGGCGTGTTGAAGGAATAACCAATCCACCTGCTACTGCGCCAAAAGTAGGAAATGATTCAAATCCCTGTACAGAAACAGATGGGGTAGGTTCGTGCCACCCATAAGAACCTATTGACTGAAAGGTAGATTGACTTTCAGAGTTGCCAACGAATGAATCACCTGCTCCGTACCCTAGAACAGTACAGTCATACACGTTGTTCAAGGAATTAGGAATTGAAACCATCGCATCGCTTGATGCTTCATTATCTCCCGATGCAAGAATCTCATAATCAACAAACAATTCGACTGTACGATAATTTGGAATGTTTGCCAAATTTTCATGGATAATTCCAACATCACTGTCGCAACTGATTATCATGTGGGAGAATGAATTGGGCGATACAGGATACTTATACACGATCTTTATCACCCTTCCGTTAGTGCCAAATCCAATCTCACTGCATATCCGATCAACAAGTTTAACAAATGATGGTTTTTTCTTAACCTTCAACCGTTTCTGCCTAGCCGATGAGCTAAACATATCATACTCAAAAACGGAATCGCTTACATACATCCTACCCCCCCAGTGTATAACATAATAGTTGCTATTCTCTGACATGATTGCGCACCTACTGTAACAATAAGATAATAAATATAAGTGCATCGTTTTATAGGTTTTACTATTGAACAATTAAACAAAATTATATACAATTATATTAATTTCAACATCAAGAACTACATGTACTACATTTACTAAATTATATACATTCATTCTTAGTGATCATAATATAATTGAAATACGTACAATGCTAACAAATATTGTATTATTTTCAAATTGAATCTGAGTAATTTCGTGTTCATATAATATTTCATATTCGATAGTACATTAAACAACAAAATCATCCAACGCATATTCATTAATAATAATACGTAATATATATAAATAAATACATAATTAAACTTTACTAACCTCAAATGAGCTATATCGATGAGATTTTATTTAACTTGTAGTGTGCTTGATCAAGAGCTACCCAATATCAAGCTACATCAAATGACATGAAATAAATATTAATTCATTTATGTATATATGATAATATATATATATATATATACACATTAAATGAAATGGTAAATATTAAATTTAAATAAATATAAAAACAAAATGTAAAGAGAAATATAAATATAAATTTATGTATATACGATTTAATGTTATTATGTTAATAAAAAGTATTATGCACGATTTAATTAGATATACAAAAATACTCATGGCATATATGCAATAAATTTTTTCCATATCTTTTGAAATTTTTTATCCCAGTTGACTGTTATTATTAATACCACAATATTATAAGTCTACAGTCATTTGCGTTCTATATAATTTATGGACTGTAACAAAAACAGTAATACCGAGCTAGATAATCATATGATGACATTACATAATACTATTAAATTACATGATAAAAGTAAACAACAAAAAATAACCTAATTTAAAAAATCATAAAATTAAACTAGTACTATTAAAGTTTCTTAAACTTGAATTTGAAACCATTCCTAGCATTCACTATATTACAATAGTCTTCTTGACATTTTGGCAGAGTTTCTAAAACTTTGCCAACCAATTCTTTGGGTAAAGTCATACAATCACTTTCCTTCGTAATTAACATCTTAACCATATCATCATACTCTACAGGTGATTGTTCGTTAATCTCGTCAAAATAGCGTTTATAACGCCAGGATAATCCATTTCTTAATAGTGTCATTTGTTCCCTCCTGCGCTTATTAAATTTATAGCCAGACATTATTATGTCTTGCAATTTTTCATTCATATTTAGCAGGTACTCTAACAATTTTTTTCCCCTTCTCATCCTAATTGCTTTCAGATTTTCTAATTTCTTCATTGCAAATTCGGGGAATCGGAGACATTTCGGAGTAAGTATTGTTCTCACCATCTATAAATTGCATACAAAAAAAAAAAAAAAATAATAAAACCTTAGTTTCAACAATTCAATAATAAATTAAAAAATTATTTACCAACTTAAACAAAAGATTCCACGTCACTAACACATTTTTTTATGGTTGCTTCTAATAACAATAATAATAACAATAATAATAACAATAGTATTATTAACAACAACAATAATAATAAAAATCACAATTTACAGTAAAAAATAAATCTACTCAATAATAACAATAATAACAACAACAACATGTAGTAATAATAATAATAATAATAATAATAATAATAATATTAATAATAATAAAAATCACAATTTACAGTAAAAAATAAATCTACTCAATAATAACAATAATAATAACAATAACATGTAATAATAATAATATTATTAATAACAACAATAATAATAAAATTCAAAATTTACAGTAAAAAAATAAATCTACTCAATAATAACAATAATAATAACAATAACATGTAATAATAATAAAAATAATAATAATAATAATAATAATAATAATACCATAAATAAAAAATTTAATAATAATAAAACTACTCAATACTTAATAACAAGTAATAATAATAATAATACAAAAATAAAATTTGTCCCCTACAAATATTATACCACATCTTAGTTTTTTCCTGTCCCAACCACAATTTCTTTTTTTTTTTTAACTAACTTTTACTAACTTCTAATAATAATAATATTAATAATAATAATAACACACATACTTCATTAAATCAATTTTCATACACGTCACAGTTAATATTTTCACAATGATAATAAATATTATTATTATACTAATATTAAAAAAAAATACAAAAATTACACCACATCTTAGTTTTTTTCAAACACTTATTTCAAATTAAAATTTGCATGGTTGACCGGGCTAAATACGCAAGTGCACGTAGTCGATCAGAGTAATAAATCTGGAGTATTCCAGAGTCGAACCCAAAGGAGGAAATAGACTGCTATTCTAATTAATTCTAGTTTGAAAGCAATAATCTGGGGTTTTGTGTTAACTAATATCTAATAAAGCAATAATTAAGAAGATTGGATCAATGAGAAAAACACTAGGGATTCGGGGTTCACCTAATTGGGGAAATTAACCGTATTATCATCATGTTATCAACAAAAGTTACAATGGCAATTGTTCCTAAGATACCTTAACACTCCGTCGAGCTATTAAGTTGTGCCTAATTAACTGTGATTATCCGTCGATTTCTCACTAATTAATCAAACCCTTTAATCTACACTTTAAGCCATCACAATTAAATCTAACTATGTCTAGTATAGGTTTAATCGTGTCTATCTTCTTAGTTCCGAATTCATATTTCACCTGTCAGTTCATCATATAAATTCTATAATTAAATCATGCACTCGCGAAATACACAATTCATCAATTAAATTAAAGAAGATAGATGTAAACAAGAAAAATAATTCCTTAGAATTAAAATCAAATATCCAACATGATGAATCAACAATTAATTACCCCAAACTAGGTTACATCCCTAACCCTAGTTTGGGGATTTAGCTACTCATAACCATGTTCGAAACCATAGAAATAAATAAACTAAGTTCCATAAAAATAAGTAAGAAGGAAGGAAAAACTCTTAGAAAGATCGTAAAGAATTCCGTCGAATCCGGTAGAAGACTCCGTCAAGTTGTAACCTTGCTCCTCCAAAATAATACGTTCAAGTCTTTCTCAGAGAATACGGCTAAAACTCAAGAACAATAAAAATATCTTCCCCCTATACTAAAAATTACTCTCCTTATATATTCAGTCTTGGAGAGGAAACCTAAAAAGAAATAATAAACCTACTCTAATTAGGATACTAAAAGATAAATTCTAATTGAGAAATAATAAAATTTAAAAGACAAGTCATAGCTCCAATCTCCTTGCAAAACCCGTAGGTCTCCTTTGGCCCATTTGTAAAGCAGGCCCAAGTGTCAATTTCAACTCCCTTTCTTCAATTTCAGCTCCCCATAAGGCATGGTCATGCCTTAAGACAACTTCTGCACTGTTTTTGCCCCAATTTGCTCCATTTTTCATCAGTTTTGGACTCCAAAGTCCTAACCTGAAATATCATGAAAAGAGATGTAAAATCCACCCAAATAAACAAGAATTAAACATTTAAAGCTCAAAATATAAGGTGGGATAAGTGCATAAAACACACTTATCAAACTTCCCCACACTTAGACTTTGCTTGTCCTCAAGCAAACTAGGACTAAAGGAAAATTTCTCCCGAAATTGACTATGGTTGAACCCTAGTAAATCCTTAACCGTTCATTCAAGGAAGTTAAACCACCAAGATTTCATAGGAAGTTTCAAAACTCTACAAGCCAATAAGCTTAATCATAAGAACTAGAAAATCAAACAAGTCGACATAAACAAAACATTTAACCCAACTTCACAAGACTTAGTCAATTGAAAAACCACCACAAATTATTGAATTAACTTTAGGCAGGTGAATTGTCCAACCTAGAAGGACATCTAGAGATTTTAAGCTTTTATTCACATTTAAAGCACTTCAAACCGAGATAGTTACCAAATTAAGCATAGGGTCAACATCCCAATTTTGCGAGTATAGAAAAGGCCTCTAATGAGGGGTAACTCTCCCCACAGGTCATGCTCCATACACAAAGTCATTGTTTTTAACTTTGCTTAAGGTGAGGTGGGCCTATCCCCCAACTCAAAACCCATGGGTGTTGGAATGCGAAAGGTCTCGCTTTTTCGAGCAATGAAAAGGGTCTCTTATGAGAAGTTTGCTCTCCCTCTTAAGCCACTCTCCATACACAAGGAATGATTTTTGTCATACCTTGCTTAAGGTGAATTGGTCCCATCTCCCAATTCAAGGCTCAAGGGTAATCGAGACGATTAAATTATAAAATTTACATTCTCAGTATAATTCAACCAACATCATCAATTATAAGCTAGACTCTAGTTATCTCATCCTCCATAAGTTGGTAATAACTCACTTGCTTCACATTAGCCAACAAACTTTTTGAAAGCAATTGATCAATTAAACCTCATCACATTCTGTCAAAATTAAACGTAGAGTCATATGCAAACCAAGCTCAACCCCCAATCCTTACGACAAACCCACTAACATGCTTTGTTTCTAATTCTTCCTACTTCCAATTGGTTTATTATATTCAATGATGACAAAAATCAGGATTTTCCAAGGGCTAAACCAAGAAAATACCAAAAAAATTTTCAAATTGGAGCTTGATTTACTCTTGGACAAACAACTGAGAATCCGATTTATGGAGGGAATTATGCAAAAACTTCATGCAATCCTAAATAGCACAAGCATTAAACTATCCTAAAAATTGAAAAATTGTTTCCCGATTTTCCTAACCCCTTCCCCCACACTTAACATGCATTTACTCCTGAAAATGCATCTAAATTAAGCACAAAAAGAGAAGGAAAGAAGTACTCCCTTAGAGTGTAGGAAAGAACGGTGGAGAATCGGAAGAACAATGTATGCAGAGGCAGCAAGTTCAAAGCCAATTTTGACACGGATAGATTCTGAATTCGGAGAGATGAAAAACTACAATGTTGTAGATCTTTCTCTTAGCTTTCCAACACATTTTGAATCACTGCAATCGGAGGTCGGACGCAAAAGTTATGGCTGAATTACGAAACATGGTCAGATCTGGGCGCTGCGGTTGGTGCGGCATGCCGCGTGTGGCGTTGGAGAAGCAGAAAGGCAGCACGCCCGCGTGTCATTTTGGCACGCCGTGCCGCTATGAATTTTTGCCAATCCTTTGTTTTTCGAATTTTCGATTGCACTTTCTTGCTCCTTTACCGGATCCTGCACAAAAACTCATAAAAACATATAAAATTAGCAGTTTTTTTTTTTTTTTTTTTTTTTTTTTTTTTTTTTTTTTGACTTGGGTTGCCTCCCAAAAAGCGCTTTTGTTTAACGTCTTTGGCTAGACATTGTCCGATGTTTAATTGTCATGGTCAAAGGAGATCGTGTCAACACCGGAAACATTTTCTCCTTCAAAATAATGTTTCAATCTTTGCCCATTGACCACAAATGGCCTCTTCTCATCTCCTTCAATTTCAATTGCCCCGTACGGATGAACTTTAGTTACTACGAACGGTCCCGACCATTTAGATTTCAACTTTCCTGGAAACAATTTAAAACGAGAGTTAAACAATAAAACCTTTTGTCCCTCCTTAAATTCGCGCCTCAAAATTCTTTTGTCATGCCACGCCTTAGTCCGTTCTTTGTAAATACGGGCGTTCTCATACGAGTCGCGTCGTATTTCTTCCAACTCCTGCAATTGGATCAATCGTTTTTCACCTGCAACTTTCAAATCATAATTTAATTTCCTTATAGCCCAATAAGCACGATGTTCCAATTCAACAGGAAGATGACATGATTTACCATAGACTAATCTATACGGTGACATGCCCAAAGGGGTCTTAAATGCCGTTCTATAGGCCCACAATGCATCATCTAACTTCTGAGACCAATCTTTCCTAGAGGTACTAACAGTTTTCTCAAGAATAGATTTAAGTTCACGGTTGGAAACCTCTACTTGTCCACTAGTTTGAGGGTGGTAAGTGGTTCCGGTTTTGAAGTGACAACCATATTTACCTAACAAGGCCTTAAATTGATGATTTTGGAAGTGAACTCCATTATCAGAAATTATGACCCTAGGGACGCCAAATCTAGAAAATAAATTTTTCACAAACTTAACGACACTATTAGCCGTGTTATTAGGTAATGCAATTGCCTCAACCCATTTAGACACATAATCTACAGCCACTAAAATGTACATGTTACCGTAAGATGGAGGGAAAGGTCCCATGAAGTCCAATCCCCATACATCGAAAAGCTCCACTTCGAGGATACTGTTCTGTGGCATCTCATGTCTCTTACCAATGTTCCCCACTCGCTGGCATCTATCACAGGTGAGAACAAAGCTTCTAGCATCCTTGAACAAGGTCGGCCAATAAAATCCGCATTGAAGCACCTTCGCAGCTGTTTTGTCGGCTCCATGATGACCTCCATAAGGCGACGAGTGACAGTCAAAGAGGATTTTAACCATTTCTTCCTCAGGTATGCATCGCCTCACTATGCCATCCGCACACCTTCTGAATAGAAGGGGTTCATCCCAAAAATAATGCTTGACCTCGGACATGAATCGCTTTTTCTGGTGAAAATTGTAATCCTGTGGGACAATATTAGACACCAAAAAATTAACAATGTCAGCAAACCAAGGTATTGTGTCAGAACTAATCGCCCACAACTTTTCATCAGGGAACTCTTCATTGATGGATTCATCATGGTTCTCCTTTACATGTTCCAGTCTAGATAAGTGGTCGGCAACTAAGTTCTCATTGCCTTTCTTATCTCGGATGTCCAAGTCAAACTCCTGTAATAACAAAATCCACCTTATCAATCTAGGCTTGGCATCCTTTTTAAGGAATAGATACTTGATGGCTGCGTGATCTGTGTAAACAATAACTTTCGAACCTACAAGGTAAGGACGAAATTTATCAAGTGCATAAACCACAGCTAAAAATTCCTTTTCAGTGATGGCATAATTCAATTGAGCATCATTCAACACTTTGCTCGCATAATATACAACATGCAAGTTTTTACCTTTCCTTTGTCCTAACACAGCACCTAATGCAAAATCACTTGCATCACACATAAGTTCAAAAGGTAAACTCCAATCCGGAGAAACAATAATAGGAGCAGAAATCAAAGCTTGCTTAAGAGTGTTAAATGCAGCTAGACATGCATCATCAAAAGTAAAAGGAACATCTTTAACTAAAAGATTGCATAATGGTTTAGCAATTTTCGCAAAATCTTTAATAAACCTCCTGTAGAAACCTGCATGCCCTAAGAAACTCCTTACCGCTTTCACCGAAGAAGGTGGAGGCAATTTTTCAATTACCTCAACTTTTGCCTTATCAACCTCTATTCCTTGAGTTGAGATTTTATGGCCTAAAACAATGCCCTCTGAAACCATAAAGTGGCATTTTTCCCAGTTAAGTACTAAGTTTGTTTCCTCACATCTCTGTAAAACTTTTTCAAGGTTAGCTAAGCAAGAATCAAATGAAGAACCAAACACAGAAAAATCGTCCATAAAAATCTCAATAATCTCTTCGACCATATCAGAGAAAATGGCCATCATACACCTCTGAAACGTAGCAGGTGCATTACAAAGACCAAAAGGCATTCTCCTATAGGCAAAAGTGCCATAGGGGCAAGTAAATGTGGTCTTTTCCTGGTCTTCAGGAGCAATTGGGATTTGAAAATACCCAGAATAGCCATCTAAGAAACAATAGTATGCATAGCCGGCTAAACGCTCTAACATTTGGTCAACAAAAGGTAAAGGAAAATGATCCTTACGTGTAGCCTCATTTAACTTCCTATAATCTATGCATACCCTCCAACCAGTGACGGTCCTAGTTGGGATTAGTTCATTTTTCTCATTATGAACTACAGTCATGCCACCCTTTTTGGGTACAACTTGCACAGGGCTTACCCAAGAACTATCAGAAATAGGATAGATAATACCTGCATCAATGAGCTTAAGTACCTCAGTGCGCACAACTTCTTTCATATTGGGGTTGAGCCGCCTTTGATTTTCAACCTTTGGAGTATGATTCTCCTCCAACAAGATCTTGTGCATACACACCGATGGATTGATTCCCTTTAGATCGGCTATTGACCATCCAATAGCGGATTTCCTTGCTCTCAACACCCTCAACAGCTTCTCTTCCTGCACAGAGCTCAAACTAGACGACACAATTACAGGATAAGCGTTATCATTACCCAGATAAACATATTTTAAATGAGATGGCAATGGTTTAAGTTCCACTTGCGGCGGCTTTTCAGTAGAAGGTGTTGGTCGTGGTTTGCCTGGCCCTAGTTCCTCATATTCTTTGATATGTCTAGGCATACGACCCTGACCTTCTAACCTGATAGCACAATCAACAATTTTCTCATCAAAATCACTCTCATTCAAATTCAATGCAATGCACGCTTCTAAGGGTTCCTTGAATGATTGCCTAAGAAAGTCATGTTGATAAAGGGAATCAAGTGTGTCTATTCTAAAGCATGAGTCATCAAAAGACGGAAATTTGACTGACTTAGAAAAAGTAAATTCCTCTCTCTCTTTACCAACTCTAAAAATCAATTTTCCTAATGGCATGTCAATCAACACTCCACCAGTTAACAAGAAAGGTCTACCAAGAATGAGAGAAACATCCATCTCATCCTCCATATCCAATACAAGGAAGTCAGCAGGAAAGTAAAATTTACCGACTTTAACAAGAAGATCCTCTACTAATCCAAGTGGATATTTTACTGAACGGTCTGCAAGTTGTAGGGATACTGTAGTCGGTTTCAACTCCGCTATGCCCAATTTCCTGAAAAGAGTTAAAGGCATTAGGTTTATACTAGCACCAAGATCACATAAGCATTTTTCAATGCTAATATCACCAATAGAACATAAGATAGAAAAACTCCCTGGATCATTCAACTTCGGGGGTAGCTTCCTTTGAAGAATAGCACTACACTCCTCATTCAAGGGAACAGTAGCATATTCCTCAAGTTTCTTCTTGTTAGATACTATCTCCTTGATGTATTTGGCATAAGATGGCATCTTAGCAAGCGCTTCAGCAAAGGGTATGTTAATCTGCAATTTCTTAAAAATTTCTAAAAATCTTTGGAAATTATGATCCTGATTCTTTTTCTGTAACCTTTGTGGATATGGAATCGGAGGCACATAAGGTTTCACAGAAGAAAAATCAGGTTCATCGTTTTTAGGCTCATTGTTGTCAGAAGCTTTATCATTATCACCCTTGCCTATTTCTACCCGCTTTTCATCCTCACTCTCGTCTTCCTGTCTGACAGTTTTTTCTTTCACAACCTCATCTATCACCCTACCATTTCTTAAAGTTATAGACATAACTCCATCTTTAGGGTTTACTTCAGTGTTACTAGGAAACTTACCTTGGCCTCTATCCGCAAGTGATTTTGCCAATTGACCCATTTGCATCTCCAAATTGTGAATTGAAGCTTGATTTGACTGTGCAACTTGGTCAATCTTGGCATCCATCTTCTTCATCAAAGCTTCTTGTCCCGTAATAAAATTTGAGAGTAAATCCTCCAATTGAGGTTTCTTTTCTGGAACAAAAGCTGGACGTTGTTGCGACATCACAGGATACTGGGATTGCTGAAATCCAGGTGGTCCTCCAGGTCGAGCATTACCCGATTCTCTCCATGAAAAATTTGGGTGATTTTTCCACCCCGGATTATAAGTATTCGAGAATGGGTCATTTCTCTTTAGTGGCATTTGCCTCCCCATGTTGGCTCCCATGTAGTTTACCTCTTCAGCTGATTGGTTTACTAAAGCTGCATTTGAACAAAAATTTTCGTTATGTCCAAATGAACCACAATAAGCACAAATTTCATTTGAAACGGTATCACGGGTTAGAATCATGTCCATTTTCTTGGACAATGCTGCCACTTGCTGTGCCACATCGGGTTGTGCAGGTTGTGCAGTCACTTCATGCACAGTAACTCTCTTTCCCCGGTAAGATTTTTGGCGGGTGTTGAAAGCTACTTTTTCAAATATTGCCTGCATCTCTTCACCTGTCTTATCACCTGTATACCCATCTGCAGCATGATCTACCAAAGACTGACAATTGGGGGTTAAACCATCATAGAAAAATTGCGTTAATAAAAGCACAGGAAACTGATGGTGTGGGCACTGGTTTAAGAGACCTTGAAAGCGTTCCCAAGCCTCATGGAACAATTCCCCATCCCTTTGGACAAAATTGTGAATCTTGTCCCTATACTCCATGGTCCTTTGAGATGAATAAAATTTATACATAAAAGCATCATAAATGTCATCCCATGTAGTAAAAGATCCATTCGGCAAATTTATTAACCATTGCCTAGCTTCCCCCTTCATACAATACGAAAAACACCTCATCCTAAGTTCCATTTCAGATAAGTTATTCAAAGGAAGAGTTTGTACCGTACTGTAGAATTCCTTCATGAACCCCAAAGCATCCTCACTTCCCAACCCATGATAGGCAGGAAGCATGTGCAAGTGGATGTTTTTGAGCTCATAATTTCTAGCTGCTTCAGTTAACCTTATACAAGATGGATTCGCGGCTATCACCGGTTTCTGAATATCCTTCAGGCGAGATGGTTGAGCCATTGCCTCTTGTCGTGGTTTCTCCTCTTGATTTGGTTGTTCTTCTTGTCGCCTTCTAGCTCTGTTTTTCCTGCAAGTACGTTCAATTTCAGGATCAATAGGAATTAAGTCAAAAGTACTACTTAAACTTTTAGACCGTCTTAATTGCATAAAGACCTGAAAAATCAAGTTGGAAGAGGAGTCTAATAAAAATAAAAATAAAATATATTACAAAACTGAAATTAATCAAAATAGCAATTAAATTAGCCTCCCCGGCAACGGCGCCAAAAACTTGACCGGGCTAAATACGCAAGTGCACGTAGTCGATCAGAGTAATAAATCTGGAGTATTCCAGAGTCGAACCCAAAGGAGGAAATAGACTGCTATTCTAATTAATTCTAGTTTGAAAGCAATAATCTGGGGTTTTGTGTTAACTAATATCTAATAAAGCAATAATTAAGAAGATTGGATCAATGAGAAAAACACTAGGGATTCGGGGTTCACCTAATTGGGGAAATTAACCGTATTATCATCATGTTATCAACAAAAGTTACAATGGCAATTGTTCCTAAGATACCTTAACACTCCGTCGAGCTATTAAGTTGTGCCTAATTAACTGTGATTATCCGTCGATTTCTCACTAATTAATCAAACCCTTTAATCTACACTTTAAGCCATCACAATTAAATCTAACTATGTCTAGTATAGGTTTAATCGTGTCTATCTTCTTAGTTCCGAATTCATATTTCACCTGTCAGTTCATCATATAAATTCTATAATTAAATCATGCACTCGCGAAATACACAATTCATCAATTAAATTAAAGAAGATAGATGTAAACAAGAAAAATAATTCCTTAGAATTAAAATCAAATATCCAACATGATGAATCAACAATTAATTACCCCAAACTAGGTTACATCCCTAACCCTAGTTTGGGGATTTAGCTACTCATAACCATGTTCGAAACCATAGAAATAAATAAACTAAGTTCCATAAAAATAAGTAAGAAGGAAGGAAAAACTCTTAGAAAGATCGTAAAGAATTCCGTCGAATCCGGTAGAAGACTCCGTCAAGTTGTAACCTTGCTCCTCCAAAATAATACGTTCAAGTCTTTCTCAGAGAATACGGCTAAAACTCAAGAACAATAAAAATATCTTCCCCCTATACTAAAAATTACTCTCCTTATATATTCAGTCTTGGAGAGGAAACCTAAAAAGAAATAATAAACCTACTCTAATTAGGATACTAAAAGATAAATTCTAATTGAGAAATAATAAAATTTAAAAGACAAGTCATAGCTCCAATCTCCTTGCAAAACCCGTAGGTCTCCTTTGGCCCATTTGTAAAGCAGGCCCAAGTGTCAATTTCAACTCCCTTTCTTCAATTTCAGCTCCCCATAAGGCATGGTCATGCCTTAAGACAACTTCTGCACTGTTTTTGCCCCAATTTGCTCCATTTTTCATCAGTTTTGGACTCCAAAGTCCTAACCTGAAATATCATGAAAAGAGATGTAAAATCCACCCAAATAAACAAGAATTAAACATTTAAAGCTCAAAATATAAGGTGGGATAAGTGCATAAAACACACTTATCAATGGTCATAGAGTATTAGTGACAAACCGATAAAATCAAGGTAACAATTAACAATAAGTTAAACCCTCTAAATTCAAAACTTCAACAATCAAGTTTACATGAACAAAAATAAGACTGGAAAATTAAAAAAAAATTACCTTCAGGAACTCTGAATTATAATTATGTACTTTTTTCACCTCAACTTAAAATTAATTGACTGACTTAAAATTTAACTTCAACTAAAACTTATATTTCTTTCTCACTCACTCAACCTATTCTTTTCCTACCCACTCACCCCACCCCCACCCCCTTTTTATACCCAGCTGCTGCTGGAAAAAAAAAAAAAAAAAAAAAATTTTGAAATTTGAAACCATGCAAAGACGCAGACGTCTTTGCATGGCGTGGGAATCCCCCAACAGTGGGGATTCCCACGCCAAAACCTCTTTTCAAACTTTTTTTCTTTTTTTTTTTTTTTTTTTTAAATAGCTGTTTTCGGAAGTAGGACTTCCGAAAACAGGTCTGTGTCAGGCGCTTTTCAGCGCCTGACACGGGCTCTGCGTTTTCGGAAGTCCTACTTCCGAAAACGTTATTTTAAAAAAAAAAAAAAATTAATTCTTTTCCATTTTCGGAACCGGTGGTTCCGAAAATGGGTCAACCAGTTTTCGGAACCCCCGGTTCCGAAAATACACTGGTTAAACCAGCATTACCCAGGTATTTATCTTCTAACCCAACACTAAAACCAGTTTTTTTTTTCCCCTCAGCATTATTCTGGGGCTAAATCCAACAAAAATTCATCAAATTCGAATAAATTGTATCAAATAAGTTAGTAATAATTAACCAACACATATATAAGTTGGTGTTGCTTATGTTTTAAGTAAAGCAATAATTAGCTTCTTGCATCCACGTAAGATCGTACAATATCCTTAATCATAAATAAAATTCTATGTTAAACCTTTATGTTTTAAGTAAGTTGTGCTTTTGTTTCATATTAATTGTATGAGCTAAATCTAAAATGAAATGAGAACGAAACTAATTAACTCTCATTAACCCACAATGGACAATTACAATTTGTTTATACACAACAAGAAAAGACGTGAAATAGAAACTAATAGAAGGAATAAGTTCTCATAACAGAATCCATCTTTCCAGCTAAGACTTATTTTCCCTCCAATTATTTTCCCTCAAGATGCCAGCTCAGCAAAGTGAGATGGATGCAACAAATGCAGATGCCGCAAGGTACAATTATTTGCTTGGAGAGTTTCAAGCTGCCAAGGAAACAGCGGCAAACTTCGGAGTCTCTTGCAATTGCCAAGTACTAATGATTGTAATGATGCTAAAGAGACAATGTCACTTGGGATTTCTACAACTCCACTTCACTGTAGAGATAGCTTTTGCAAAGAACTCAAACCGTTTAAAGGAGGCAATTTTGATAGTTTTAAGCAACCATCCGGATACAATGTTTCAAGGCATTTCAACTCACGAATGCTGTCAGGAAGAATCTCGAGATCTTCGCATTCTCGCATACTCAAAAATTTAAGTGATGAAGATAAATATTTGATTGATGATGGCAATTCTTGTATTGCAGTCTTATCCAATTCATCATTTCAAAATTTCCAGAGATATTAACCTTGCTCAGATTCCGACAGCCTCAAACATCTAGAACAATGTCATTCTTGAGAAAATTAAGAGATGCAGGCCAGTCTTCGACCCCAGATTGGGAAAACTGCAAACGTTCTATGCTTCAATGAATTTTTGGAAAATTCTTCAGATTCACACACCCTATTAGACTCAAATTTTGGAGAGAACTTAAGCACATGAGGCTTGGAATGCTCCTTAAGTTTTCAAAATGGATCACTCCTAAAAATTTAAGTTTCTTGAGATTTTCAATACATGGTGGCAACGCTTCCAAACTTTTGCAGTGACTAAGATTTAACCCTTCTGGTTTTGTTGCTGAAGAGAGATCTGATAACCTCCTTAGGTGAACAGACTGTTGAAGATCAAGGATTTTTAAGTTTTGAGAACACTGCGCCAAATGAAAACTCACAATCAAACACATATATATCAAACAAAATACATACACAAAAATGTAAGTTTTGAACACACACATGGATATGCACACACACACACACACACACACACACACAAAAAACAACTAATTCGTTATGATACTCCTTGAAAATGCCACACTGGACTTAATCCTCTAGAAAATCAAATGCTAATCATAACAGAAGAGTAACTGCAAGTATAACTTTATACACCAAGCTTAAATTTCACAATCAATCCTCGGATGGATGACGGAATCCAAAACAGGAACCTGCTCTTCCATCAGAATATCCTCCGCCACAACAGAATTAAAGGAAGGAAGGAGAGTTCGATGGCACACAGCAGCTTCCTCCATGGGTATATCATTCACAGCGAGAGGGGGGATAGAGATATAAGCGGCCTATGGAGAGGTAGAATTAGGATCAGGGCTCGGGCCTCCTCCTAAGTCCACAAGGATATTCTTATCAATACCAGGCTGGTTCTCTTTCCCCTTCGGGCCCACATCACTTTTTGGCCCAGCACAGGGGGTGGCCCCAATCAAATCCATGTGTCCAGAAGATGGCGTTTACAGGTGGCCATTAGCAAGGATCCTCAGGGGCCTCACCTTCTAGTTTGCAACAGGCCCAGGTTCTTCTGTCTTGGACTTTTTCTTCTTCTTATTCTTCTCCTTAGTGGGCCCAATTGAGTCGTTTCCCTTTGAAACCTCTTCTCCTCTTGGAGCAATCTGGTTTATACATATTTCATCAACAATATTAAGAATATTTTTATCTCTCTTTGTTAAGAGAATTCTACTCCTGGGTCTAAATCAACCTTCACCTACACCAAAAGCTTCTAATTGGTCTGGATCATTAATATCATCAAGAACTATAACCACCTTCATTCTATTCATTGAATCCTTGATAGAAGTGGGTCTATATGAAGCATTTCTATGTTCATATTTTCATTGCCTAAGAATTGTGAGAACATTTTTTTTCTCAAATGAATAAGCGCATTCTTTTCTTATTCTTCTCTAACATTCGAAGAAAGCAGCAACGCTCAAACTGATTTGATATGTGACTATAAATAATTTCTGCAATGGTTGCTTTTCCAACTCCCCCCCGTTCCCCATAATCCTCCAAAATGAACATCCTTTGATCCCATGCTTAAACATGATAGAATTTGCTCAATATGTGAATTGATTCCAACCAGTTCACTTGGGATAGTATAGGAGGTAGGGTAAAGTTTCTGCATAATATACTCTGCAACTTTCTCAATTAGTTCCACTTGGTTGCTGCAAAAGACGCGATGAACACACAACATATAATGAGTTCAAACCACACTTTTAACTCTGGTGGAGTTCTTTCAAACAAATATGAAAATTATTAAAAAAAAAAACATAAAAATGATTTAAAGGCAAATCAATTAATCCTTTTGCATAATTTGAAACTCCCATAAATTAATTTATTTTCTATAAAAGAAAAAAAAAAGAAAGGAAAAGATGATGAAAAATTTTCATGTTATTCATTTCTGAATAATAAATTTGATAAAAAAAAAAAAGTTGATTTGAATTGAGTGACTTAAGAAGGCGTTATCATCCAGATAAGGAACTTCCCGCAACATTAGATCCTGAGCTTCTGCAGGCAGAATCTCAAAGAAATGGATCCCTAAAGGAAAGGAAGAGGCAAAATTCGCCATGAAATCAGCACATCCATTTCCTTCTCTATAAGTATGCTCCAGGTGGACTACCCAATCCCGGTTCATCAACTCTTGAATGGTGGCTAAAAGACTATAACAGTCATTCACGTTGCAAACCTTCATTTGCATTAAATCGTGCAAGAAATTCCCCCGAATGGAAATTAAAATAATAATAATAATATTCATTGATTTTCATAGTTTATAATAAACCATTAGTTTAGTGAGCTATTTCTGTATTACTCGAATTGTTGATGAAAATTACATCATACCAATAGTAATTGAACTGAAATTTTGTCAGGGATTTTATCAAACGGTTGGGGTGCATAAAATTCCACCTGAAAGTTTAGTTTTTCCATGATCCGAAAAATCAAGAGGACTAAGTACCACTTTGTTCAGGTCGAGATAGTGCCTCAATATAAGCAGAGGTATACATGGAGAAAAAGAAAAGACCGGTAATTGCTGGAATCCCATCCGGATAGATTGGTGGCTTCTTCCAAAGCAAAGCACCATCTCTGGAATCTTTATTTGCTATTGCTAAATCGTTTTTTCTCTCTCTTGAATGCTGGTCCGAATTTTCCAGTCAGGTCACTAACATCTGAGGGATTGACCTGGTAGAAAATTGGTACAGCCTTTTGCTCAATTGTTTTGATTGCTAGAATTTACCTTTTTTTTAATTACTAGTAAATCTCATTAGATTAATTCATCAATTAAAATTAGAATTTTCATCTTAAGCTTAAATAAAAATTTTAGGAAACATTTGAGGTATTATATTTGTGGTTGGGGTGGCGGATCATGAATTCCATAATATTGTTAGAATGATTGAAATATTTCATGGAAATCTTGCCTGAAACATGATGTACAATTCTCCAAAGATAGTTATTTTCAGAAGTAAATAATTAATTTTTTTCATTTTATTCTTTCCCATATAAGAAATTTCACAAAATAAACAAAATCCAATTGAATTAGAATGAACTGAGTTCTTCTAAAATCCAATTGAAAACTTAATTATTACTTATAAAGATAAAATAATTCAGGAACTTTCCGTTAATTATAATAAGCCATCATATGCGAAGTTAATTATGCTCAAAAATAAAAAACTCATAAAATAAAATGCCTCCATGCCAGAATAAGGGCTTCTCAATATTTCAAATCCTTTGCTAAAATTTATTTAAAAAAAAAAAAAAAAGCAAGTTAACACTCTGCTTTATCCTTTGGTCTATCTCTCCTACTGAGCTGATGATATGAATCATTTATGTTTCAAAACAACCCACTGAACCCCACACCTCTTTACCCTCATTTCTGGTCCATTACTTCCTTCTAACTCGAACTGAAATGATTTCTCCTTTCCGCTGACATCTTCATTAATCATTCCCGATTGATAATTTGAGTACCACAAAAACACATAATCTTTTTCATAGGAACTATCATTCCAAGCCCGTACGGTTGGCCGATATTTAACTGACGCCCTGAATTGTTCAACAAAATAATATATCAGTTCCCAACGAAATTCTTTGTGAAGCAAAATGCCATGACCAGCTTCAACAGAGGGATGGAATTCTCCAGCAACACAAACTGCCAAGGTGAGGTAAGAAGGATAAGAGAAATGTGGGAACTTAACAACCACTGAATTTCCTTCGCTTTGATATTTGAACCACTCTGGTATTTCAGTTCCAGGTATAACCATTTTAAAACTTGTCTTCACCTGTGTTATAGAAAACAGAACATTATTACCATAAAGAGGTTAAACAGAAAAATTACGAAAAGGCGTGGAGCTTACTTACATTGCGTGGTAAAATGGTCATTTCTTCAACTCTCCAGCATGCATCTGCCATAATCTTGTGGCGAGCATTGTTGTCCAACTTGAAGCAGTTAAAAAAATTAAATTTATAATCACCTGTAATTGCAGGTAAGTTGGTTGGATTTGAGAGATATATGAGTGCGATGGATGCAATTGATGCAGCTTGCAGCATCCTACAACCACATGCTACGAGTGTTTTGAGTTGCCAGGGAAGCAATGGCAAACTTCGCAGTCTCTTGCAACACTCAACACTTAAAAAGCTTAGTGATGGTAAAGAGACAATGTCAGTTGGGATTTCTACAATTCCACTGCCGAAAAGAGATAGCTTTTTTAAAGAAGTCAAACCATTTAAAGGCGGCAATTTTGACAGTTTGTAGCAAGACTTGAGATTCAGTGATTGAAGGCATTTCAACTCACACATGCTATAAGGAAGAATCTCGAGATCTTCACAGTGATCCATATACAAACGAACAAGTGACGAAGATAAATATCTGATTGATGACGGCAATTCTCTTATTGGATTACAACTTAAACGTAAACTTCGAATACATGGAGGACTGTTGAGGAAATCAAGAGAACAAGGACACCCTAAATATTTTATGCTACTCGGAAGCTCTGGAAGAAGCTTTAAATTCCAGCATCCTCGGAGACGAAACTTGCGAAGAGAATTTGCATGAACAAGGCTTGGAATGCTTCTCAAGTTTGTGCAGTCATACAGATATAAAGTTGTAAGATTCTTGAAAGTTCCAATACAAGGCGGCAGCACTTCCAAACTTCTGCAGCCCCTAAGATCTATATCTTTTAGTTTAGTTGCTGATGAGAGATCAGGTAGCCTCTTTAAGTGAAAGGAATATTGAAGATTAAGGATTTTTAAGTGTGGAAGATGACACTGCAAAGTAATCGAAAGCTCATGTTCAAACCAATAATAATCCAAAGAGTTTTGTGAGGAAAAACAGGCGGTGGAATAAAATGTTTATTTTGAGAAAATAGAACCACAACAAAATAAAAAAGAATAATAGATAAATGATATACATGATTTACATGGTTCAAATGAATGCATGCCAACTCCAAAAGGCTAAAAAGAACGAAAATTAATCCTTTGATTATTAACTAAAATAGTAGTTTTATGTTAATGAGCTAAGAAATTAGTTTGGAGACTAAAAAGTAAAAAGCATACAGCCACATGTAAAAAGTCTCACACCTGATTTCCATCCCAAAGATGTGTAAGCTGGCTTCCGGGTAATGCAAGCATAACTAGGCTCTGCATCAAACATTTAATTGGCAAAGACTTGAATGGATAGCCATTAATGTTTACCAGTCGTAGTTTGGGCATCAATGATAAGGCTTTGAAATGGAAGTGCACCTTTTTAACTTCAACCATATTCAAGACTATGGCTTCAACTGTTTCGTCCCCCTAATAATTAAGAGAATACAATAATATCAAATGCAAATACATTTCCAAATAGAATGAAAATATTATTAGAAGCTATTTCTTATGGAAGAAAATTAATTGATTTAATAATATTATAGCTAGCCAAATTATACTTTTTCATTTTGTTTAATGTTTCATCTTTTAATTCTTAATACATATATAGTTTCTAAGCTAACTTTCTTTGCTGACTCCTTGTCGTTACTTTAAAGCTAATTTCTAACAGCATTATTCATAGTCACTTCAATTGAAAAAAGTACATAATTTAACACATTACCATATTCATCTTCGATATATGAATAATATCCTTATTATTACACAACCGTCCCTTCCTGCGAGCAATTTCCTGACCCATCTCATCCACTAAATCATGCATCCGCAATTGATCCCATTTATCAATAATTATCAAACACTTCTCAATTAGTCGGTTTATTCCCTGCCTCGTCAGAGAACCACGACCGCCTATAATATTTATAACTGAATTTTTTTTATAACCTTTGAGACAACATATGTCAAGAAATATGAGTTTCAAATCATCATCCAGTCCCTCAAAACTTAATTCCAGGATTTTCATAATACTAGGGTCCGGGATTTGATTTAATTTATCCAATTCCATTTCCCATTCATGCGGTGTCCTTTTGCATAAATGGGAACCCAACACTTTAAGAGCCAATGGAAGGCCTTGAGCATAACGCAGTACCCTTTTCGACAACTCCATGTAATCCTCTGGGGGATCCTTTCGTTTGAAAGCTTTCATACTCAAGAGCTCAAGAGCATTACTTTTGTCTAATCCCTCAACCTTATATATATAGATTTCACCAACATTATTGAAGACTTCTTTATCCCTGCTTGTCAAGATGATTCTACTCCCAGGACCGAACCAACCCTCACCTACACATAAAGCTTCTAATTGTTCTGGATTACTAACATCATCAAGAACAACAACCACCTTAATTCTACTCAATGAATCCTTGATATAAGTGGGTATTGCATTAAGCATTTCTATGGTCGTACTTTCAATCCCTAAGAGCTGAGAGAGAAACTTTTTTTTCAAACAAATAAGTCCATTCTTTTCTGATTCTTTCCGAACGCTGTGAAAGAAGTAGTAGCGGTCAAATTGATAAGATATTCGACCATAAAGAATTTCGGCAATGGTTGTTTTGCCTATGCCTCCCATGCCCCATAATCCTACAAAACGAACATCCCTTGATCCCATGCTTAAACATGGGAGAATCCTCTCAATGTGTGAATCCATCCCAACCAACCCGTTTGAAGTAGTAAAGGGGTTGGGATAAAGTCTGTGCACAATATCCTCCACAATTTTCCCAATGAATTCCTCCTCATTTCTACAAAAGAAATGGTGAACACATACCATGTGATGAGTTCAATTGAATTCTTTTAAAATTCATATAACAAAAATGAAATGTTTAAAAGATCTGTAGATCAGATTTTAAGTTTTTGGACACCTATAAATGAAAAGGAATTACCTGTAATTTCTGGAATCCCAACCAGATATATCGGCTGCTTCTTTTAAAGCAGAGCACCATTTCTGGATCCTGTCTTTGCAGTTGCTCAATCGCTCCTTCACTTTCTCGAATGCTTCTCCAAATTTTCCAGTGAGATCACTGACATCTGAGGGATCAACATTATAGAAAATTGGCACCGCCCTTCGGCCTAATTTTTTTGTACACTCCATTATCTTCACCAGCTCATCTAGACACCACGGAGAGGATGCATAGTTTTCTGAGAAAATGATGACAGAAATCCTTGATTCTTCAATTATTCTCAAGAGAGTAGGAGAGATCTCTTCTCCTCTGTCAAGATCAGTTTCATCTATGAATGTGTGGATATGTTTTCGAACAAAAGCAGCGTAGAGATGGCTGGTAAAATTAGGGCGAGTATCAGAACCTCTGAAGCTCAAAAAAACATCATAGCTAATTTTAGTGAGAGTAGCTGCAGATGAAGAAGCCATTTTCAGAAGTTAGAGAAAGCTCAGATGGAAAAAGGAAGAGGTAAACCCAAGTAGTTATAAACAAAATAGGTTCAACGAAGTTTCCATGAAATTGCAAGGAATGAAAGAGACACTGCTTTTGGATCTGAGTATCAAATGCTACCAAATTTCTGCAAGTTGAGATTAAATTTCAAACACTGAATGGGTCTTTGAAATTGAAAGGGTCTTAATATAATAACAATATATACAACCATTTGAGTACATAAGTTGAAAGGGTCCTAATCACACGCACATCATCAAAAATAATAATATTGGATTAAATAAAATTGTTACTTACCACATCATTATATTACTTTCCTTACAATTATATACGACTAATAATAAATTATATTATAAGTTATCAAAAAAACAGTTTACATATAGCCAAATTAGCAAACTTAAATTTCCACTATAAACATAAATCGCTCTCATATTTTATTATTTAAATCGATGATACAATATTATTAGATTCCTTCCATGAAGCTTCCATTTGCTCCTTTTCTTTTTCCTAAGTGTTTTATTTGATTTCTGTCGATTTCATTCCTTTTTCATTGATTTTGTTTGTTATTCATCTTTTTTATTTGATTATATATATATTTTTTGTATTATTCATTCTTTCGGTTCTTTTTTTTTTTTTTCAATTTTTTCTCTTGCATTTTATACTTTTTTTTTTCCATGAATGCATCTAATCTCTGTGTTTTTTCGCATTTTTTTGTGTGTTCAGTTTTTGTGATATACATGTATGATACGCTTGAAATACACTATTGCATTATTGATACATGGTTGATATAATTTTGATATATGTGTAATACATGTATGATACATCTATAAAAAAATAAAATAACAAGAAACATGTAAAAATAAGATCAAATAAAAGGAAAAATGTAGAAACAATACCAAATGTAACTAAAATAACAAAAAAAATGCAATTTTAAATAAGTTAAAAGACAATGTAAAAAATTAATGAGATAGATTGTTGATATAGCTTCGATACACATGTGTGTTACAATCATGTTGTATTTATAAACAATACAAAATAATAAGATACATGTAAAAATAACACAAAATAATAAGATAGACGTAAATACAACACCAAATGTAATTAAAATAATGCAAGAAAAAAAATGCAATTCAATAGTTAAAAACAAAGCAAAGATCACCCAAAACTAAGTAAAAACAAAAAAACAAAAACAAAAAAAGAGCCAATTCAAATAGTTTTGTTTCCTTTGTTTTGTTGGTGATTTTTTTTAAAAAAAAGCAAATATTGTTGAGATACATTGTTGACCTCTTTATATTCGGTGAAATAAAGATTGCAACAAATATAATTAAAACAAGAAAAAGAAAAACTGATTAAAAGACAAGGTAAAAAAATGCCACTGACATATTGTATATGTATCATAAAACGTATTAAATATCTATCAAACACGTATCGTATAAGTATCAAACACGTATTAACGAACTTTAAAAAAAAAAGGGTTATCATGGCCGTATCGCACTGAATATTTTCCATGTAAAGAAACGTGTTGGCTTATCAAATTCTAGTATTTGAGCTATTTTGAAACTCATTCTGAACTTGTGTTGTTTTATTTATTTATTTATTTTTATTTTTCTTAGTTCTGTATTTTAGGAATTAGAAAAGTGACATCTTAGAAATATATATATATATATATATATATATATATATATATATATAATTTTTTTTTTCTTTTAGAAGTTTTCTTTTCATTATATGGTATGTTAGTCAGTACGTGTAAATTTAGTGGTATTTATCCATGAATAAAACTAAAAATGAATCAAAGTTGAATAATTCGGTTGCCTTTTTTAACAGTGGGGCCAATCTAGCCTGATTTGTGAAGCTTGAAGAGCTAAACCTCCATTACCCCAAAATCATACTTCTGGTTTCATGCCCAGAATTTGAATTCCTCCATTACTGAATTAGGGCTTTTTAAATTTTTGAATTCCTTGCTATTTACCTCCTAAAAATCCCATCTTTCTTCCTTGCAGCCATGGCTAACGAAACGAGCAAGAAAAAGAGACACAATGAAAATCAAACCCAAGAATCCCAATTCAATTACAATCTCAATTCTTGCTCTAAATCCAAAAACCTCTCCTCTGCCATCACTCTCTACGACGATGCAGTTTCGAAGAACATTCGCCTCAGCAACAATCACTTCAACTCTCTTCTTTACCTCTGCTCCATCTCTCTTTCTAACCCCACAACTAAAGACCTCGCTCTGCAATATGGGTTTCGAATATTCGATCATATGATTGGCAACGGCATCAAACCCAATGAAGCATGGAGATTACGCTTTTGATTTGGTGAAAAACATGGGGGTTTTACAACGAATTGCCTCGATTGACTTATGATCCGGTGTTGTTTTGTTTCTGTGAGAAATTGGCGGCTGATAAAGCGTATGAAGTGGAGGAGCATATGGGGAGAATGGGAGTAAGTTTGGAGGAGGTAGAAATTGCAGAGTTGCTGAGAGTAAGTGTGGAGACTGCAAAAGAGGAGAGGGTTTATGGGTATTTGCAGAAATTGAGGAAGACTGTGAGGTGTGTAAGAGAGGAAACTGCAAAGGTAATTGAAGATTGGTTTAAGGGATTTGAGGTTAATGGGCCGGAATTGGAAATTGATTTGGTGAAGGGGGCAGTTGTGAGGAATGGAGGTGGGTGGCATGGGATTGGGTGGATTGGGAAGGGGAAATGGATAGTGAAGAGAGGGAATGTGGATTCTGATGGAAAGTGTTGTTGTGGGGAGAATTTGGCCTGTGTTGATATTGAAGGTGTGGAGAATGAGAGGTTTGCTAAATCTTTGACGGTTTTGGCTATGAAAAGAGAAGTTAAAACTAACTTTAGAGAATTTCAGGTAGCGTTGATGTTTGAGTTTTTTTTTCTTAAGTAACTTTATTGAATTTTGGTATTTTTGTGTTTACTTATTGAATACTGATTAGTTTGAATTTGTTCATACTATCTGCTGATTGATTTCTATCAATGATCATTCTTATGTTTCAATTAGAGATGGTAAAAACTATTGTTAGAGACATACCAATCACCTTCACCTATTAGTAGTGAGAACTGGAGACTGGGATCAGAGTTTGATGAGACATCAATACGCATGTTCAGATTCAAGGAAAACATCAATACGCATTTGATCACTGAACATGGGCTCATTATCCATCATCAATCAGCAAAATTGATTTAATAGCAAAAAGACAAACAACGTAATCTTAAATGTTCTCATTTTCCATACTCAAATTGAAGTTAAACAACAAACAAACGTATTTCGTACAACACTTTAAAAATTATTAGTGAAACAAGAGATGCAAAGAAAACACTCATCACCACAACAATTACAGCAAAGGGGCAAAAATCACCCAATGTTCCTCACAATTGCAACCATTTTGCAGAAAAAGACATTCATATGCAGATTTATACCAATGTGATTCTTCAATATATAAAATTAAGCCAATAACCATTGCAGTTATGACCAAAAGAAGAGAAATTAAAAAATCAAGGAACCCCAATATGACCTTCCATCAAACATCTTAAATGAATCTGTAAATGGATTGCGAATCACTAAAATTTTGAAATTACCTGGTATAAAACATGTTGCAATTGGAGGATTTATTACGTCTCACAATTGGAAGCCTCATTGTCATTGAATCTGGATTTGAAAGAAGAGCTGGAAGAGGGACCAACACAAGCTTGAGCTTCGATTTGCAAGGTGGGTTTGTCACATCAATCTATATGGTTAGTCATAGCTATGAAGCATGTCACCGGAAAACATATGATCACTAATGGTTATGGAATAAGAAATAACAGGAATGGATCGCAATGAGAATGCAGAGAGAGAAGAAAATACAATCTAACGCCTTTTTTACCAATTAAATTAATAATAAGGCTTCGAAACTCAGGTGAATTTTGTCAACTTTAGCCATATTCAAGATTATGCCTTCAACTGTTTCATTCCTCTGATGATACAGAGAAAACAATAAAAACCTCTCCTTTCTATATTACAACCTTGAACAGTGAAACAAGCAGGAAAAAGAAACACAACAAAAATGAAACTCAAGTATATCAATTCTATTAGTCTTGATTTTAGTTTGAAAATGTTAAGCACATCAACCTCTGATGATATGAATCATTTATGTTGTAGAACAACCCACTTAACCCCACACCTCTTAACCCTTGCTTTTACAGTACCATCATAAAACGGTTCAAAATCAAAACTAAATGATGCCTCCTTTCCGCTGAAAACATTTTCCAGCGGAGAACTCGAGTACCCAAGAAACACATGATCTGATTTATAAACACTAGCAATATACCCCCAACAATGGAAAAACTTCAATTCTTCAGCAGAATCGTATTTGAATTTGCAATGACAGCGTAAGGTAATACAAGTGTCAACAGGATGATCAAATACAACAACTGTACAAAATGCGAAGGTTAGGTAAGAAGGATAAGAGAAATGTGGGAGCTGAAATACAATTAAATTTCGTTGGCTTTGATTGCTAAACTACTCTGGTATTTCACTTCCAGGTAAACCCACAGTAAATTTTGTCTCCGCCTGTGTTATAGATAAGAAAGCTTTTAACATAACTTATTAAAAACAAAAGGATGTCAAACAGATAAATTAGAAAGAGAGAGCTTACAATGGGTGAAATGGCCATTTCGTCGACTCTCCAGCATGCATCTTCCATAATCTTGCAACGTGTATTGCTGTCCAACTTGATGCAGTTACAAAAGTTAAAATAATAATTACCTTCAATTGCAGGGTAGTTGATTGGATTTGAAAAATATATGAGTGCAATGGATACAATTGATGCAGCTTGCAGCATGGTACAATCATTTGCTTCGAGAGTACGAAGTTGCCGAGGAAGTAGCGGAAAACTTAACAGTCTCTTGCAGTTGCTAACTCTTAATGCTTCTAGTGATGGTAAAGAGACAATGTCAGTTGGGATTCCTACAATTCCACTGCCCTCTAGAAATAGCTGTTTCAAAGAACTCGAACCATTTAAAGGGGGCAATTTTGACAGTTTCGAGCAACCTTCCAGATAAAGTTCTTCAAGGCATTTCAACTCACAAAAGCTGTCAGGAAGGATCTCGAGATCTCTACAATCTTCCAGAACCAAATATTTAAGTGATGAAGAGAAACATCTAATTGATGATGGCAATTCTCTTATTGCTGGCAAACTCAAATATAATCTTCCAAAACTTCCTTTGCATGGAGGATTGTTGAGGAAATCAAGAGATGCAGGCCACTTATCCACCCCAGATCCAGAAAAATCTAAGTATTCTATGCTACTCGGTATCTCTGGAAGAATCTTTACATTCGAC
This sequence comes from Euphorbia tirucalli, assembly GCA_039660915.1. Lineage (NCBI taxonomy): Eukaryota > Viridiplantae > Streptophyta > Magnoliopsida > Malpighiales > Euphorbiaceae > Euphorbia > Euphorbia tirucalli. The sequence goes on along the minus strand of CM077639.1, from coordinate 1,879,701 downwards.
CACCCTGTGAGATAAAAATTGAGAAGAGAATTCACCTGAACAACGCTTGGAATGCTTCTCAAGTTTGTGCAGTGTGCCACAGATAAAGTTATAAGATTCTTGAAAGTTCCAATACATGGTGGCAGCACTTCCATACTTGTGCAGTTGCCAAGATGTATCTCCTCCATTTTTGTTGCTGAAGAGAGATCGGGTAACCTCATTAATTGAGTAGACTGTTGAAGATCAAGGAATTTTAAGTTTGAAAGACACTGCAAAGTGATCGAAAACTCACGATCAAATTAATATCTTTTCAAGCATAATATATATTTAAAAGTACTAAAAAGTAGGCTAAATAGTATTTATATTGATGAGCAACAAAATTAGTTTGTAGATTAAGCTTAATGAATTCTTTTGGCACGTCCAAAAAATTCCATGGAATTTATATAACTTTATTTAAAAAGTAATTAACAGTATAAATTTGCAATTGCCATGATATATAACAAGCTTAAATTTCACACCTGATTTCCATCCCAAAGCTGTACAGCCTTGCTTCTAGGCATGATAAGCTGAACTAGGTTCCTCATGAAAGATTTAGATGGCAAGGACTTGAATGGATAATTGGTCAAATGTAAGAAACATATATTGCTCAAGAGACATGGAGGATTATCTGATTCAAAGTTCATTTGCGGATGACCGTAAATGTTTAGCAACCATAGTTTGGGCATGCATGATAAGGCTTCAAAACAGAAGTGCACCATTTCAACTTTAGCCATATTTAAGAATATGCCTTCAACTGTTTCATTTCTCTAACAAGAGAGAACAATAATATCAAAACTTGATACTTTCCAATTAAAATGACAATACTATTAGAAGCCATTTCTTATGAAAAATGAATCGATTTAATAACTCTCTAATTTTGGATAGCTAGATATCTATTGATTCAATCCCCCTCAACTTATTTATCTTTTAATAATTATTACATAATTCCTAATGAAGCTGCCCTTAGCAAATTGTTTCTGGTTCGATTACTTCAAAGCTAATTTCTAACAACATTATTCATAGTGTCTCCTATAGAAAAAGTATGATATTTTATACATTACCGTATTTGTTGTCGATATATGCTTTAATATCCTTGTTATTATACAACAGACCCTTCCTTCGGGCAATTTCCTGACCATCTCTTCCACTAAATCATGCATCCGTAGTCCATCCCATCTATCATTAATGGTTATCAAACACTTCCCGCTTAGCCGATTTATTCCCCATCTTGTAGGAAAACCACAACTATCTAGAATATTAATAATTGTATTTTTTGTACAACCTTTGAGACAACATAGGTCAAGAAATATGAGCTTCAACACATCATCCGGTCCCTCAAAACTTATTTCCAGGATATTCTGAATACTAGGGTTTGGGAATTGATTTAACTTATCCAATTCCATTTCCCATTCCTGCGTTGTCCTTTTGCATAAATTTGAACCCAACACTTTAAGAGCAAATGGAAGGCCTTGAGCATAATGTAGTGCCCTTCTTGACAACTCCATGTAATCCATTGGAGGATACTTTTGTTTAAAAGCTTTCATACTCAAGAGCTCAAGAGCATTACTTTCTTCTAATCCCTCAACCTTATATATATATATATATATATATATATATATATATATATATATATATATATATATATATATATATCACCAACATTATTGAAGACTTCTTTATCCCTGCTTGTAAAGATGACTCTACTCCCAGGACCGAACCAACTTGACAACTCCATGTAATCCATTGGAGGATACTTTTGTTTGAAAGCTTTCATACTCAAGAGCTCAAGAGCATTACTTTCTTCTAATCCCTCAGCCTTTTATATATATATATACAACATTATTGAAGACTTCTTTATCCCTGCTCGTAAAGATGACTCTACTCCCAGGACCAAACCAACTTGACAACTCCATGTATTTGTTTGAAAGCTTTCATACTGAAGAGCTCAAGAGCATTACTTTCTTCTAATCCCTCAACCTTATATATATATATATATATATATATATATATATATATATTTCACCAACATTATTGAAGACTTCTTTATCCCTGCTTGTAAAGATGACTCTACTCCCAGGACCGAACCAACCCTCACCAACACCTAAAGCTTCAAATGGTTTTGGATCACTAACATCATCAAGAACAACAACCCCCTTAATTCTACTCAATAAATCCTTGATATAAGTGGGTACTGCATTAAGCATTTCTATGTTCGTACTATCAATCCCTAACAGCTGAGAGAGAAACTTTTTTTCTTAAATGAATACACTCATTCTTTTCTGATTCTTCCCTAACGTTATGAAAGAAGTAGCAGCGGTCAAATTGACAAGATAATTGGCTATAAAGAATGTCGGCAATGGTTGTTTTGCCAACGCCTCCCATGCCCCATAATCCTACAAAACGAAACATCACCTGATCCCATGCTTAAGTAGGGGATCAACATTATAGAAAATTAACATCACCTCTCTATTAATAATTAAGAACCCATGTCCATCAACCATGTAAGAAATCATCATTATTAAATCATATTAATCATCTGGAAACTTCAGTGGAAGTTTGGTAGTTTCAATATCAAATGCACATGTTCGAACTTCAGCACGTTGCAGAAGATCTGTCCTCTTTTCAAGCATAACACCACTACTGGACACACTAACATTGTACCACTGCCCGGATCGGATATCTGTATAACATCCAATTATTGGTTGTGACATAACAGTTACGCAATTCATTTAACTTGACAAGCAATAACAAAAAAAATTGACAGCATTGGATAACAGATCACCGTTGTCAATGGCAAAGCAGACATGATATGGAACATCATACTCCCGAAGATCAACTATACAATCGAGAAAATCTTGAGGTCTTTGTTCTCTGCTGGTCAGATGCCCATTACATAAGACACATATCAATAATAACTAAATGTAAAATGCAAGTCAAGATTCAACATGAATATGAAGCACATATCATTAGAAAAAAAAAAAAAGAGAGAAGAAGAAGCTAAAGAACTTAAGGCAAATGATGGTTCTTCCAAGAATATGAAATGTATACCCATAAGACCAAGCAATACCTTCTCCCTGTTAATATAGACTCGTATGCTTCTGCAGTTTCGAACTTTGCTTGGTTTCTCTCAACGACATGTGATAGATCTTTCTTCACGTCCATCAGTTGTTGGACAGTGGAGAAAGATATTTTTAAATATCTTTTTCATAAACCGGACAAATGGTTTTTCTGTCAATAAACATATAAAGCAATCGGGTGAGACAAACTTACATCAATTAGTGCACCAAAACTAAATCAAAGTTGACTATCAGAAGCACCTCAGGAAGAATGCCAATGCATGTTGACATTCAATAAAAATTAGATAAGCATTTGTGGTCGTTAGATAAGGGAAAAAATCTAAGAGCCCAAACCTGAAAAAGGAAAAGTCCTCCAAGGCAGCACAACTAGAGGCCTAAATGTAGTGAAAAAAAGAAGACAAAGTGACTCACTAGATCTAGGTCCTCCTTCTCCACAATCTCTATATCTGCAATATGACTTCCGTAGCATCTCCGCAAATAGGCATCAACATCCATTTCCATATTTTCCTGTGATAGTTACATCACGTAGCGTTAGTAACAAAATATTGGTGCTACCTTTGTGGCTGCATAAAAGTAAGGGCGGAATTTGAACTTCGACTTGAAAGCAGAGCCATCCTGAATTCAAATTGAAACGTGTCTCGTTTGTAGATATCAACACAATACAGCTAAAAATACACATTTGTATAGATGAACTCACCTGAGATACAAAATAGAGATCAACGCAACTGTGCACCCTGCCAGTTTCTTGATCCTCCGAAGATGAATGCAATTTCACCAAAAAAAAAAAAATACGTAAGCTATTTACATCCCTCTATGACTAAGAAACCTAATAAAACGCAAGGAAATTGAAAATCAGTGAAAAATTCGGGGCTGTATCTGCTAGGCGAAAATGGATTCCACTTACAGCAGCAAAAGTACGAAGCCAACCAAGGCGTTTATGGCCCTCACTGAAGAGATCAAAACCGAACTTAGCATCGAGCTCCTCTTCGGCGTTGCGAATCAGCTTCTGCTTCTTCGAACTCCGCCCAAAATCCTAGCGGTCCCATCTCCGGCCGCCGCCGTAGATCATCTAAATTTCTGGTAGATAATCAATTTACGGGGCATGAAATGAGAGAAAATGGCGAGGGACGAGTAGGGTTAGGAAGAAGAAGAAGTGCAGAGACAAGTCTTGTGAATTGTGATCTGATTCAGCTTGTACTTGCCGCGTGACTGAGAATGAGGATGAAGCATTTTACCGCGCAAAAGAGTCGTATCTATTTTTGTAATGACATAAACGCCCCCCCGACAATTCTAGAAATTACATAAAAGACAAAGCCCTGTGATTTGAGCCCATTGAACTATACCCAGCTTATGATGGGCCTAACCACCTGACCTTTAGCGTGGGCATTCGGCCCGTTTCTCTTAAAACTCGATCCATAAAATAAAATAAGGTAAAGAAATACCAAAATATTGTGTAGTGTAAAAAATTATTTTTAATTGAAATAATTGTCATGGTAAGAAATCAAAAGAGAATCTAATGATTTTTTCAAGAATTGAATATTGACTGCGATACAAGGTGACTCATATTACATAAAAAATAATAATTATATGGTTAAGTTAGTAAGATACCATTATATTTAAAACATTTTAAAATATTGATGCTCGAAAAGGATATTGTTGCTTGAGGTTACCACGATAATATAAACTATAAACATTAAAAATCTTATCATCCTGGTAATATTAAAATCATTTTCGTTCACAATACAACATGTTCTCTTCCATGGACACGCCCTTAATCTCAGCCATGGAATAATTCCTTAGCAATTCACAATATTATTACGAGCATGTTATATAATCGTACGGGTTACATCACCCATTCTCCTCATGCATATCTCCATACAATTCACCACGGCGTATTTACAAGTATGTGAAATAAAAACACAAAGCAAAAATCAAAAGTTTCAAACGCACTCACATGCACACAAAAAAAAAAAAAAAAAAGGGTTTAGTAAGCAAATAATAAAATCATCTTTGCTATTTTTGAAATAGAGTATTAGGAGGAGTCTCATTCAATCAAATACATAACTATGACCTGATATAGCGTAATGAAAATGTGGAAAAACCATAAAATTTACATTTTTTTTTTTTTTGTCACTGAAGACGAATGAATATTGATTACCATATTCATATTACTAACAAGTTTACTATAAGTATCATTCAAATATTGTTTATCAATATTTTCTACCAGTACTATAAATTAATACTTAATTTTTTTATTTCTTACTTTTAAAATTTTTATGATTTCAATTTCTTTGTGTTTATTTTGATGTAATTCATCATTGATTTTAGAAAATTACCAATAAGAAATCCCAATCCGAAGAATGAAACAGAGTAAAATAATTTGTATATAAAAAGTTAAGGCATACATATTTTTTCATTATTTTTCAATCCACACTTTCAAAAAAAATTGTAGTTTCAATTTTTTTGGCAACTTGGTATACTGTTGGTGTGGTGGAACATAGCGCAACAGGCTGTTTGATCACAAGGCTAATGTCTTCTGTTTGTAATTGCGTTATGGGAGCTGCTAATTAGGAAGGTATTTGTAATATTATTCTGACTGTTAATGTTAATCTCTTACGTCATTGTTTTGCATCTCTTCTCTCTGTGATATCGAGATTTTTACGTGGAAAAACTCTTCCAACGTGAAAGATAAAAACCACGAGGCATCTCCTGGTGCAAAATAAAATATCCAATATAATATAAGAGTTTTATAGTAGATACAAAACCAAATTAGTGAACAACAACAAGTTTCACGGCTCCAACAAACAATAACAATAACAAATGGACACACCAAAGTTACACGGCAAAAGCAAAAGTTCTAGACTTCCAAACAAGATCTCTACCGCACAAAATGAAGATAAATGAGTCTAGAACAATGTCACCAAATTTCAGCGAAATCCGAAGAGAATAACATGTTTAAAAGATTGAAAAGGATGAAGCAGCTCAAGTTGAAAACCAGTAGAAGAGAAACCACAAACAGCAAAATGGGAACGGACAAACGAGGACCTTCCTGACATCCAGTCACTGATCTCACCGTCTAGAATATAGAAAAATGTGTCTTCAAATTCGTTGCAAAGTTTCACCCAAATCCAACGGCTAGAAACCAAACTACGAGAAAGAACACCAAAGCTGGTAGCATAAAAAGCGCCCAGAAACAGCAGTACCTAAAAATCTAAACTTATGAACCTCCAAAATCTGATCCGACCGTTCAGAATCAAGAAACAAAAATCTTCAATATGCTCTCCAAAATCAGCACGATCGGACTCCGTATGAGCAAGAGATTGCTAAAAGAAGATGAAGAGTATACTTGAAGAACAAAGTTCATAAACTCAAAAGGATTTTCTCTCTACTATCCAAAACGCTCTCAAATGTTGTTATTGCTCTCTCACATGCTACTTCTCCTCACAAGCAACATATATATCCTACTATGTTAGCTCTTGGAACTTAGCCCCTGATCCCTCCAGACCTTGAAGGGGTACACATGGGCTTTAAAGGCTTGAAAAGTCTCCCCCTGAACTACACAATGGTCTCTACCTCCTGAAAGCTTGAAGGGCTTGAAAGCCTCCCCCTGAACAAAACAGTGGTTCCTACTTCTTGAACCATATGGGAGTCTCTTCCTACAAATAGGAAGGGAACAAAGTCCAACACATTGTACAAACCCTATGCTTCGAGTATTTCCAGATCTAAAATTAATCTGAATCACAATACTTCCAACCATGGATGCAATTCTGGCCTTTTATACTTTCAAGAACTCTTCCACTCATTTCTGAACATCTATTTGCACAAGGAATCACAATATTGTTAGCCTAAGTTCTCACTTCACTTTTCATACATCGGAAAATAACGTCATAGACAGTACAAAACATGTTATTCTTACCTTTAGGAGACGTAGTGTCCCCAACATCGGAAGAAGAAATCATAGAAATCTGATTCTCTGACGTATCTATTTTACCCGTTTGTACACCTTGAAATTTAGTGTCTCCAATCGAATCCAATAAAGAACTCTAATAATTTCTAAGGATTGATATATCAGTTCTATTTGCAGGATCTTGACTTCCAAAATCCTGACTAATTATATCTTCTTTATTACTATTAATACAAGGCAATGTAATAGTCATCTGCATAGCAATTGAATAAGTTGATTCATCTTTGTAAGAGGGTGAAATATCAACTCTTTTGCATAATTCTGGATTAGTTGCTTCGCTTGCAGTTTCATTTAAACGTTGGTTCTCTAAAACAAAAATTTGGTTACCCATTTCTACTAGATGCACGAGCAATTTCGTGGAAGAGTAGAAAGCAGTCTATCATTACTACTTCCACTATGGTGGCTAAATTTGTAGCATGTTTTGAGGCTACAATTCATACGCTATGGCTGCGGAATTTTATCTCAAGTCATGATATTATCGATAATATAAAAAGACCAATGAGAATATATTGTGATAACTCTGTAGCTTTTTTCTTCTCTGAGAATGACAAGTATATGAAGGTGTCTATTGAGCATATAGGAGCTGATTTGATGATAGCGGATCCGTTAACAAAGGGTTTACTACCAAAACATTTCTTGGTCATGTTAAAAGAATGGGTATCATAGTAAAGCCCTTGTTAGTATAGTTTTGAAATATATATATTTGAATGTTAGCTCATTTTATTGAGGCCCTTTGTGCTATCAGTTAGAGTTGTGTTTTTGCTAATTTTGCTATCCATCACGTATAGTTATTTGTGATAACATGTTATGTCTTTGAAATTAGATAGTAAAGTTAAAGAGTACGTCACATTTAATGTTGTATGGATTAAGTTAATTATGTGATACATTTAAGAATCAGATTGATAAAATAATCTGTGACCTCGATGATTCGATTAGCTTAATTCATTTAAGGTTGTGATATGATTATAGTGTGCAATTATAAATGTTGAATCATATCAGTACATCGCATGGACTAAGTGGGAGATTCTTAAATTAATTTATTTTGCTAAGTTAATTCTTAAATGGTCCATGTAACTTAAAAGACTAAATGCATGTGACTTCAGTCCAAGTAACTCAAAGTTTAAATGCATGTAAGTTAAAGCATATTAATGTATTGTGTTCATACATGTAAGTGGAGTTTTAATGGATGTGGCTCTAAGTTACTTTAATATACATGTAACTTAAAAAGAAGTTTAGAGCTCATGGGTTTTGATTACCTCCACTCGCCAAAATATCACATATAAGTAACGGATTCTTTTTCATCAAAAAATAAATAAGAGTCTATAGAGAGAGACCGAGAAAAAATATTAGGATTGGAACATATAATTTTTCATGACTATGGATCACAATTAAGGTATATGAATTTCACAATTTCAATTCTGTAATACAATTTGTAAAGAAAAAACTAAATCAATTAGTGTTATTTAAAGGTCCTGCATAACGAATCAAAATCTAACAGACTCCTCCAAAGATAATTATTTTCAAAAGTAAATAATTAATTTCTTTCATTTTATTCTTTTCTATATGAGAAATTTGACAAAAAATAATAATAATAATAATCCAACTGAATTAAAATGAATTGAGTTCTTCTAAAATCCATCAAAATAAACAAAGATCATCAATATTTTTTTTTTTTTTTTAATAATTCTTGCACTTGGACATATTGCATAATATAATCAGAAGAATAAATGGGATCAGGAGTTACCTGTAATTGCTGGAATCTCATCCGGATAAATTGGCTGCTTCTCCCAAAGCAAAACACCATTACTAGACCTTTATTAAACTTAATCAATTTGTTCAGTTGGGATTGATTTTCACTCACCCCTTATTTAACATATGTTTTCTTTGCTCTAAATAATAGATTCTTGGTGTTTGGTTAGGACAATCAAATTATTGTTATTAGCCAATTGGAAGCCAGAAAAAAAAAAATAAAGTTCTTCACGAACACTAAACGCACAATGAGATAAGAGAAAACGTAATTATTAACTACAAAGGCAAAGTAATTCTGGAACTTTCCGTTAATTATAATAAGCCATCATAAAATAAAATGCCTGCATGCCAGAATAAGGGCTTCTCAATATTTCAAATCCATTGGAAATTTTTTTTTTTTTAAAAAAAAAAAGCACGAAAAAGAGACAGTAAAAATGAAACTCAAGTATATAATTGTATTACAATCTTCGTCTTTCAAAAAAAAAAAAAAATGTATTACAATCTTCGTCTTTCAAAAAAAAAAAAAATGTATTACAATCTTTGATTGTTGCTGGACGATGTTAAAGCAAGTCAACACTCTGCTTTTTCCTTTGGTCTATCTCTCCTACTTATCATCAATTATATGAGCTGATGATATGAATCATTTATCTTTCAAAACAACCCACTGAACCCCACACCTCTTAACCCTCCCTCTTAGTGGTCCTAAACTTCCTTCTAACTTAAACTGAAATGATTCCTCCTTTCCGCTGAAAACTTCATCAATCATTCCCGATTGATAATTCAAGTACCACAAAAACACATGACATCTATCAAAGAATCCATTAGGCATACCGAATATGTACGGCCGATATCTAATTAACACCCTGAATTGTTCAGCAAAATCATATATCGGTTTCCAACAAAAACCGAGTTCAAGCCCAGAAGTATCACCGGGATGGAATTCTACAGCAACACAAAATGCCAAGGTGAGGTAAGAAGGATAAGAGAAATGTGGGAACTTAACAACCACTGAATTTCCTTCGCTTTGATATTTGAACCACTCTGGTATTTCAGTTCCAGGTATAACCATTTTAAAACTTGTCTTCACCTGTGTTATAGAAAACTAAACATTACAAATAACTTACCTTAAAGAGGTTAAACAGAAAAATTAGGAAGAGTCGTGGGGCTTACTTACATTGGGTGGTAAAATGGTCATTTCTTCAACTCTCCAGCATGCATCTGCCATAATCTTGTGGCGAGCATTGTTGTCGAACTTGAAGCAGTGTGAAAAACAAAATTCATAATCACCTGTAATTTCAGGGAAGTTGGTTGGATTTGAGAGATATTTGAATGCGATGGATGCAATTGATGCAGCCTGCAGCATCCTACAACCATGTGCTACGAGTCTTTTGAGTTGCCAGGGAAGCAATGCCAAACTTCGCAGTCTCTTGCAGTTTTCAACCCTTAAAACCTTTAGTGATGGTAAAGAGACAATGTCAGTTGGGATTTCTACAATTCCACTGCGGAAAAGAGATAGCTCTTTTAAAGAAGTCAAACCACTTAAAGGAGGCAATTTTGAGAGTTTGAAGCAAAAATCGAGATTCAGTGATTGAAGGCATTTCAACTCAGACATGCTGTCAGGAAGAATCTCGAGATGGTGACAGCCATCCATAGACAAATCAACAAGTGACGAAGATAAACATCTGATTGATGATGGCAATTCTCTTATTGAAGTTTTATCTAAACTTATTGTTAGAAAACTTCCAATACATGGAGGACTGTCAAGGAAATCAAGAGAACAAGGCCACTCTTCCACCCCAGAATAAGAACAATCTAAATTTTGTATGCTACTCGGAAACTCTGGAATAAGCTTTAAATTCGTGCAACCTATGAGAAAAAACTTGCTAAGAGAATTTGCATGAACAAGGCTTGGAATGCTTCTCAACTCAAAGCAACAATTCACAGATAAAGTTATAAGATTCTTGAAAGTTCCAATACATGGAGGCAGCACTTCCAAACTTGAGCAGCCCATAAGATTTATATCTTCCAGTTTAGTTGCTGAAGAGAGATCTGGTAGCCTCTTTAAGCGACGGGAATTTTCAAGATTAAGGATTTTTAAGTTTGGAAGACGACACTGCAAAGTAATCGAAAGCAAATATTTAAACCAACACGTTTTCAAAAATATAATTACTATCTAATCATAATTCAAATAGTTTTGCGAGGAAATTAGTTTGGTGACTAAAAAGTAAAAAGTATATAGCCGCATGTGAAAAGTCTCGCACCTGATTTCCATCCCAAAGATGTGTAAGCTTGCTCCAGGGTAATGCAAGCATAACTAGACTCTGCATCAAACATTTAAATGGCAAAGACTTGAATGGATAGCCATTAATGATTACCAGCCGTAGTTTGAGCATCAATGATAAGGCTTTGAAACGGAAGTGCACCTTTTCAACTTCACCCATATTCAAGACTATGGCTTCAACTGTTTCGTCCCTCTAATAATTAAGAGAATACAATAATATCAAATGTAAATAGATTTCCAATTAGAATGAAATTATTATTAGATGATGTTTCTTATGGAAGAAAATTAATTGATTTAATAATATTATAGCTAGCCAAATTATACTTTTTCATTTTGTATGTGTATATATATATATATATATATATATATATATATATATATATATATATATATATATAAGTGTTCTATATACAAAAATCCACTGAACTTAACCTTGCTTAATGTTTCATCTTTTAATTCTTAGTACAAATATATTTTCTAAGCTAACATTCTTTGCAAACTCCTTGTCATTCAATTACTTTAAACCTAATTTCTAACAGCATTATTCATAGTCACTTCAATTGGAAAAAGTATATAATTTAATACATTACCGTATTTATCGTCGATATATGAATAATATCCTTGTTATTATACAACCGACCCTTCCTCCGAGCAATTTCCTGACCCATCTCCTCCACTAAATCATGCATCTGTAGTCGATCCGGATTACCAATAGTTATCAAACACTTCTCAGTTAGCCGATTTATTCCCTGCCTCGTAAGAGAACAACCGCCTAGAATATTTATAACTGAATTTTTTTTATATCCTTTGAGACAACATATATCAAGAAATATGAGTTTCAAATCATCCTGCAGTTCCTCAAAACTTAATTCTAGGATTTCCATAATACTAGGGTCCGAGAATTGATTTAATTTATCCAATTCCATTTCCCATTCCTGCGGTTTCCTTTTACATAAATGGGAACCCAACACTTTAAGAGCCAATGGAAGGCCTTGAGCATACCATAGTACCCTTCTCGACAACTCCATGTAATCCTTTGGGGGATCCTTTCGTTTGAAAGCGTTCATACTCAAGAGCTCAAGAGCATTACTTCCGTCTAATCCCTCAACCCTATGTATACAGATTTTATGAACATTATTGAAGACTTCTTTATCCCTGCTTGTCAAGATGATTCTACTCCCAGGACCGAACCAACCCTCACCTACACATAAAGCATCTAATTGTGTTGGATTACTAACATCATCAAGAACAACAACCACCTTAGTTCTTCTCAAGGAATCCGTGATATGAGTGGGCATTGCATTAAGCATTTCTATTTCCGTCCTTTTAATCCCTAGGAGTTGAGAGAGAAACTTTTTTCTCAAAGAAAGAAGTCCATTCTTTTCTGATTCCTTCCTAATGCTGTGAAAGAAGTAGTAGCGGTCAAATTGATAAGATATTTGACCATAAAGAATTTCGGCAATGGTTGTTTTGCCAATGCCTCCCATGCCCCATAATCCTACAAAACGAACGTCCCTTGATCCCAAGCTTAAAAGTGGAAGAATCCTCTCAATGTGTGAATCCATCCCAACCAACCCCTTTGAAGGAGTAACGGGGTTGGGATAAAGTCTGTGCTTAATATCCTCCACAATTTTCCCAATGAATTCCACCTCATTTCTACAAAAGAAATGATGAACACATACCATGTAATGAGTTCAATTGAATTCTTTTAAAATTCATATAACAAAAACGAAATGTTTAAAAGATCTGTAGATCAGATTTTTAGTTTTTGGACACGTTAAATGAAAAGGAATTACCTGTCATTTCTGAAATCCCAACCAGATATATCGGCTGCTTCTTTTAAAGCAGAGCACCATTTCTGGATCCTGTCTTTGCAGTTGCTCAATCGCTCCTCTTCCTGGAATGCTTCTCCAAATTTTCCAGTGAGATGACGGACATCTGAGGGATCAACATTATAGAAAATTGGCACCGCCCTTCGGCCTAATTTTTTTGTACACTCCATTATCTTCACCAGCTCATCTAGACACCACGGAGAGGATGCATAGTTTTCCGAGAAAATGATGACAGAAATCTTTGATTCTTCAATTATTCTCAAGAGAGTAGGAGTGATCTCTTCTCCTCTGTGAAGATCAGTTTCATCAATGAATGTGTGGATATGTTTTCGACGCAAAGCAGCATAGAGATGACTGGTAAAATTATGGCGAGTATCAGAGCCTCTGAAACTCAAAAAAACATCATAGCTAATTTTAGTGAGACTAGCTGTAGATGAAGAAGCCATTTTCAGAAGTTAGAGAAAGCTCAGATGGAAAAATGAAGAGGTAAAGCTAAGTACTTATAAACAAAATAGCTTCAACGAAGTTTCCATGAAATTGCAAGGAATTAAAGAGAAACTGCTTTTGGATCTGAATATCAAATTCTACCAAATTTCTGCAAAGTTGAGATTAAATTTCAAACAGTGAATGGTGGGGACACAATTTCTGAAATTGCAGCAAAAGGCCAAAGAAAAACAGCTATGAAAAAAGTAACCGATTTTACCGATTTTACCATACCATATAGCTTCTTCCACGAAATTTCGACGAAATTGATTGTAAAATGTTATTTGGAACTTTGTGTTTAGAATGATGTTTGGATGAAAGCGTCCTTGAAGTTTTGATAAAATTGTCATGTAACTTTACTATTTTTTTGAACTAATAAAATTCAGCTTAGAACTCCGATTAAAAAAAAAAAAAAGTGAGATTTAAATTAGAATGATTACTACGATTATATAAATTTCCCGTTAAAATGCATAAACTCCAATGAGCTAAATTATTTTCAACAGTGCATACCACCATGGTCCAGTAAATAGTATAATCTCTAGAGATTATTTTCTAAAAGTTGAATTTTTTAAAAAATATATCATATTTTCAACTCACTTCAAGTTAGATATGAATTAAGGTTCTTGTATTATGTTATCTTTGATATTTATTAAATTATATACAAACACAACAAAAGTGTAAGGAATTAGATAGTTGTAGTTGTAAATCATATTATTAATTCAGATCTTGACAATTTTACTTCTGGTTTTTGTTTATCTCATGTAGTTTAGCTATTTAAGTAGAATATCAATACTGAGAAAATATTTTCCATTGTGATATAAGTTGTCATCTATTAAATTGGTTAAATTGATTTTTTTTTTTTTTAAATCTTACTCTTTTTAGGTGTAATATCTAGGAAGAGATGTCCTTATTTTCTTTTCGTTGCTAGAAGTGTTAGTCTAATTGAGTTTGTTTAATTTCAATTTTTGTATTATTCTGCTAAGGTGTACTTCAAATCCAATGAGTCTATTAACAATTTCTGATCTTTTCTTCCAGGCTTATTGTTAAAATTTGGATTAATTTGTTTACGCATACTGATCAAGCAAAATAATTAGACTGAAAAACTTTAATAGATTTGGTCAGTTATTTCAATTAGGATCAGTTTTTAGTCACCCCTAATAACATTAGCCACCAATTTAACAAGCTACTATCAAAAGTGAATTTTTTGAAAAAAATTTTGTGGGGGTTAAGTAACTACCCTCCATATGGTCACTTGGAGGATAATTAAATATATATTTAGGACTTTGGTAAAATCTCAATAAAATAATATCCTTGGACCCTTGAAAAATTATCATTTTATCAAGGTTATTAATTTATCGATAAATAATTACTTTAAAAATTTATAATTGGGACTATAAAAAATTATTATTTAATTGAGATTATTAATTTACAGTATAATGAGATACCTGAAAACACAATATATTTACATTGTTAAAGACAAAGTAATAATAGAAATTTCCATTAATTGTAATTAGCTGTGAAGTTAATCATATGGAAGTATCAAAGACTCATAATATACAAATCCTCCATGCCCAATCACAACAATAATTACAATGATTGAATGTGGAAACCAACCACTAATAGCTCTCTAATTTGTAGTAATACTAATACCACAAGTCAGTGCTACTCAAGTCAATGTCAAGTCAATGTCTCCCATTACAGAGTAGTACTACTAAACACGTGATTTGCTTTCTTATATCTCATCAACGACCAAAAATCAACGAAATAATAGATATAGCTTTTATATATTATTGCTGACAACATTTGTAAGTTGATTATTTATTTTAGGCCAATTTTAGTGAGACAAGTTGCAGATGAAGAAGTCATTTTCAGAAGTTAGAGAAAGCTCAGATGGAAAAATGAAGAGGTAAAGCTAAGTACTTGTAAACAAAATAGCTTCAACGAAGTTTCCATGAAATTGCAAGGATTTAAAGAGACACTGCTTTTGGATCTGAATATCAAAATCTACCAAATTTCTGCGAAGTTGAGATTAAATTTCAAACCGTGAATTGGGGGGGGCACACAACTTTTGAAATTGCAGCGAAAGACAAAAGAAAAACACAACTTTACAATTATTTTACTTGTATTTACCATAGCACATAGCTTCTTCCACGAAGTTTGGATAAAATTGATTGTAAAATGTTATTTGGAACTTTGTCTTTAGAATGATGTTTGGATGAAATTGCCATGTAAACACAACTTTACAATCTTTTCCATCTAATAAAATTAAACTTAGAACTTCGAAAAGAAAAAGTAAGATTTGAATTCGAATGATTACTGCAATTATATAGGTTTTCCATTAAAACGCATAAACTCCAATGAGCTGAATTATTTTCAACAGTGCATACCACCGTGGTCCTAATACATAGTATATAACAATAACAAAAAAAAAAAAAGAGAGAGAGAGAGAGAGAGAGAAAAGACAAAAGAAAAGAGAGAAATAATTGATTTTTTAATTATTGTCATCTATTAAATTGGTTAAATTGATTTTTTTTTTTTTTTTTTTTTTAAATCTTACTCTTTTTAGGTGTAATATCTAGGAAGAGATGTCCTTATTTTCTTTTCGTTGCTAGAAGTGTTAGTCTAATTGAGTTTGTTTAATTTCGATTTCGTATTATTCTACTAAGGTGTACTTCAAATCTAATGAGTCTATTAACAATTTCTGATCTTTTCTTTTAGGCTTATTGTTAAAATTTGGATTAATTTGTTTACGCATACTGATCAAGCAAAATAATCAGACTGAAAAACTTTAATAGATTCGGTTAGTTATTTCAATTAGGATCCGATTTTAGTCACCCCTAATAACATTAGCCACCAATTTAACAAGTTACTATCAAAAGTGAATTTTTTTAAAAAAATTTTGTGGGGGTAAGCCAACTACCCTCCCACTACAACAAAAGGGGCCTATAGCGACGCTGAAAATCTTTGTTTAACGACACTTTTTGTGTCCTTAAATGCTTCCTGACGCTTTTAAAAGCATCGCCATTAGCGTTGCTAAAACTCGTGTCGCGATTTATTTAACGACGCATTAACATTATGTTGCTAAGAATAATTGGGCGACGCTTTTAATTTATGCATCTCAAAATTGACGATGCTTCCATTTTTTTCGTCTTAATATTTTTTTTAATATTTATTTATGAATTTATATCTATTCACTACATTTTCTTAAAGCGTCGTAAAATTGGCGATGCATAATTTTAATTATATAGTTATTTAGCTATATTAGTTACTCATTCCGTCCCGAATAGCACAACACTTCATTTAAAAGTGTCACGAATTTATGACATAAAATTTTATAAAGCGTCCTCATTTAGCTATGCTTAGAATTAACTGTCACAAAAGTAGCAATATTTTTTTTCAAAAACGTCTCTAAATTTGTGACGCATAAATATAATTCTACAATTATTGTGGCGACATTATAGTTGAAAAGGGTTAAAAAAAATTACGACGTTTAATTATTGATATGTCATTCAACATCATTATTTATTAAATGTCGTAATTATAACGACAAAAATTTGCATTGAGTTTCTTTTTTATTATTATTATTGTTATTACTATTATTATTATAACCTGTAAAGAATTGAATTTTTTTTCTAAAACTAAATGTGCATTATATTCTTTCGTTATGATGAATAAAACAATAAATATAAAATTCTAGAGCATTAAGCACAAATTGTATCAATAGATTATAAGAAAGCTATTATAACTTGAAAACAGTACAATTGCAGTATGTACATGACCTTTGACAGTGAAATTTTAAAATCATAATGTTTCGACAATTCTTACTACAAAAACATGTTTAAACTTCTCCTCAGTGCCTCCAACCTTGCATCTCAATGCGATTTGCTTCAAGAGTTCATGTGCCTGAATGGGTAGACAATGAATGTTAGCAAATCATTAAACACTCTTCGTTTTACAACAGCAAGAGCATCCCACTAACTTTAACTATTTGGCCATCTATTTCTCAAAACATAGAGAACGATCAATATAGCTACTAAAAGGCCAAAAGTTGGATGGAATATGCAGAATAAGTTGACTATATAATTACCTCAATTAATTCAACCAACGTACTAGTGACAAAATAATTGCAGCAGTAATGCAGAACTTGAAATCAGACCATGAAAGCATCAGGTATAAAATCAGCAAATTAGGCCATCAGCCTAAGTAGAACCAGCTAGCTAAACATAAAAGATGGACAAAATTCCACTGATTATTTAATCCATTCACCTCAAAAATTCCAGCCTCATAAACAGACATTAAATCCATGTGACAAAAAAATATACACAAATACAACTAGTTTCATCATTTCAAAGGAAGCCCAACAACACCTTACACATTTTCTCTAAACATCTTTAAAAAGAAAAGAAAAAACAGAGAATCTAGATGATACAGACTTTGGAAGCTAAGAGGCATGAAACCTAAGAAAGCAGCAGCAAGAAGAGTGTGAATCAAAGGATTCCGAGTTTCTAATATGAATAATTAACACCATCATTATGTTAAGAGATTTTTCTAAGAGATTGCAACACCAAAAAGGAAAATAAACAAGACTAATCTCCGAGAGGGCTGCTTCTTTACATATTTATTATGGTTATACATAAATATCTAAATTAAGAGCATGATAGATATTTAAACATCAATTTCTATTCAATGAGCATGCATATATATATATACACACACACACACACACACTTCCCTTGTTTATTCATACATTATTTGAAGGGAAGAAGATATCTAAACAGAAGCAAGGAAAAAAAAGTGAAATTTTGAAAGGTGTACTCACTTGAAAATACCAATCTACCTCAGAAGCAAAGCAACTTTGAGTTTATCCACTGTCCCTATAAAAACATTTCACACAATTAGAATCAATCCCATACCTAATAGTTTACATGTGACAATTAACAAAATAATCTAAAATATAGTATTACAGAAACATCAACACTTTTATCTACAAAGTTCAAGGTTTAAGAAATTGAGAAAGAACTTTCAAAAGAAATTAATCAAATTACTAGTACAACAAGCAAGTCTAACGAACAAGTCCGGATATATTGTCAATGTATGATCATTGCAAACGTAGCATCAAGTCACTAGATTATTGAGCTTTTCCCTTTTCTCTTTAATTGCCTCAAACTATAGTCATAGTCCCATTCAATAGTTTAGGTCACTTCACATCACATGCAATTAATTAATTAATATAGGAAAAATAATGACCTTACAGAAATAATATGATTAAAGCTTTGTGACATTATGTACGGTGCCAACCACTACAATATGTAAAAAAAGACGAATGAATACCAACATTTCTATCACTTGTTATTCCATTTATCTTTCTTTTTGCAGTGGTGCCCACCACTACCACTCGTGTGGAAACTTTTTGTATCATTCCAAGTATCCCTCTGGATTTCAGTTGACAAATAAAATTTCAATTGATGAACTATCTAGATTTTTAGCTTTATCGTTTTTTAGTTTTAAAAGAAAAAAATTAATTTTGAAGGAAAAGAAGTATAAAATTTGAGTTAGAAAAGATTAATGAAATAATATGTATTTGACATATATTTAACTCATATGTGTGATGCATCAAAACTATATGAAACTACTGATCCAGCACAAGAAAATTCACTTTGTGATTGTTATCTAGAAATTGATCTTAGTCAGGTAGTGCATGAATCAAATTTGTTGCATTTTCAAAACCTTTGAGGTCAATCTCTGTAGTTCCCCGAACTTTTTGGAAAAATCCGTCATCATTAACTTGGCTGGATGATAATTCCTGAAAATTTGTGGAATTTCATGCATGTTGTTCCTTTTGCTTGATCAAAAGGAGAACCCAACGTGACTGATTCATATTCACAGGCCCTTCCCTAATAAGTACCGAAACCATAACCAAACAACATATTAACACCCTCACCCTACTCTACTGGTGAAAAAATAAAAATAACAGTCCAAGTATTCCTCACAATTCAAGCTTGTTAAGGAACACAAAATCGAAATTATCTAGGTTCCTAAATGGGATTAATATAAAGCACCGGACGCAGGAAAGGAAAACTGTAGCAAGAAGTTCGTAGTCATAACCAAGCACGAATTACATCCAAGGAATTTAGGCCATTGCAAGTGTTTAAGTTCATCCTAAATTAGTGTATCACTACTACATTTCTAAAAATCTTGAATTAATTAGTCCAGGGAAGCATCTTGTCTATAAAGGTTCAAACTAAATTCAATAAAATGTAGTATGCTTAAAAGTATTGACAATTGCTTAAAATGATTATAGAAACAGCCATACCTTGAAAAAATAGAAGGAATCAAAGGCATTGCGGGTTCAGACCCATAAAAGAAATATAGATCAGCAGGGGCAGGAAAGGAATGTCACATTAGTTAGTTACAACCTTTCGGTCAGCTGGCAGGGCTAGGAACTACTACTTAAGTAACGTTTGATGGGAGAGGAGGCTAGGCTGATTTTGAGTATTTCTATCTGCCAAAAATGCAAGGTTCCACCTAGTGTGGAGAGGGAAGTTTCTTCCTGTGAGGATTGGGGTTCATACTCAGTCCATTTCTATACTTGGTTCTTAATCTCTGTAATTGTCTTTCACTCCCTAATCTTTCTCTTTACTTTGTCAATATGTTTTAGTATTTCTCTATTTCTTTTATGTTTTCTGTTATTTTGTTCCTATCACTATTCGACTCGCATTGACTGCACCATGAAAAAGAAAAACAAGAATCCTCAATGGAATTACAGAAAGAACTAATTAAAGACATAGCAAACTTAAAATTGTAAGAGCATAACTACCACACTGCTCTATTCAGTCTTCACTGTCAGCTTTAGAATGCCAAACCAAGTTAGTTGGGTCCATTACGATACAGGTAAATGTGCAGGGTAGTTTTTTTATGGGATTGGTTGAAGATTCTATTGAGGTTTTCTTTCATTTGTTATGGAGATTGTTCAGATGCTGTAGCAGTGAATGAGTTTAGGCATTTTGGGTAGTTTACAGTTTTCTTGATGTCAATGTACTTTCAATTTTTGTTCTTTCTTTTTATCAATTTCTTGTTCTTAACTACATCCTAATGTAACCTTAGTACTAAAACCATATGCAAACAAGGGTTCCAAACCTAAAACTTATACAGAAGATAGAGCACTGTATTAAAAATGCCTATTATGCAACAAGATCTGAAGGACAGTTCATTATTTTTATTTTCAATAAATGGGTGATAATAGTTTTTTCTTTTTTTTTTTCTTAATACCTGTGGGAGAAATCCTCAAGCTTTACATATGTTGTTGAGTTCTCACTTTTTCAATCTGTTGGGTAAGTTGTCTTTTTTTCCTGGAATATCTGCTGCAGTCCATTACTGGATTGTTCTAAATAGGCTTTCGTATAAGTTATGCGGAGTATAATGCTGTAAATATGGGGTCTTCATTGTGTATTCATATTAGCACTATGCTAAAAGCTGGCAACAACGGAATTGCAAAATTGGACAGAGGGGTCTAAATTGAAGAAATCAAAAATAGAATCTAAATTGAATGGGTGAAAAGCCAATTTCAAATCATTAATGCTAGAAAGATTGCAAACTTGGACAGAGGCATCGAATAGACACATGAACTTGAAACTGGATTAAGAGCCACTTACATCAGAATTGAAATGGAAATATCGATGGATCGATGCACTTGAAAACCCTAGACAACCAGCAACTACCTAACGACAATTGATGCAGCAGATTAAAGGGAAAATCGGCAAATCTGCAACGAGAATGAGCTAAGGAGATTAGAGGACTGAAAGAGAGACAAGAGTCAAATTAGAACTGAAGGGGAAAAGAGAATCTCACCAGATGCTGCGAGAACGAAGGAGAAGTAGTCGACTGGGGTTGTGGTAGCTTCGCAATGGAGGAGAACGATTGGGAATCGTTCTTAGCTGTCAGATTAGTAGTTATGAAGAGGGCAATTAAAACTGGGAAATACATAAACGACACCGTATAAGTGGGCAATTAATCCGTTTAGCTTTGCTCTCCCCCCTTTTTTTTTTTTGTCGTAGCTTTCCTCTTCTTAATTAATCATCAAGCTATATATAATTTGTTTTTTACTTAATTGTTGGACCATACTTCAAAAAAATTGGCAACTACTTAATTAATCTACTTCTCAGAAGTTATAATTATTAGTTAAGATATATTTAAGTTTTTGATATATTATTAATTAATCTACTTAACACAAAATTTAAACAGTAATTAACCTTAGAAAATACCGATGTTTTTTTAAATAATGTCGTCAAATTATTTTTTTAAATACAACATAAAGTTAAAAGCGTCGTTAAATGATAATAAGAATCGACACAAATAGAAAAGTGTCGCTAAATTTATATATATAACGACAAAAACAAAAAGTGTCTTAATTTGAAAAATATTGGGACATTTTTATTGACGTAAAATTCAAAATGTCTTTAACTTTAAAAAAATGCTGACAGTTTTTCTAAATGCGTAGCTAAATTTTTAAAATTAACAACAAAATAATAAGAATGTCCTTAAGCAATATTGACAATCGATAGAAATAAAAATGCGTTGGTAAATTCTGAAATATAGTGACACATTTTATTTGCCTCTTTTGTTGTAGTGTCCATATGGTCACTTGGAGGATAATTAAATGGATATTTAGGATTTTGGTAAAATATCAGTAAAATAATATCCTAGGAACCTAGAAAAATTATTATTTTATCAAGGTTATTAATTTATTGATAAATAATTACTTTAAAAATTTGTAATTGGGACTAGAAAAAATTATTATTTAATTGAGATTATTAATTTACGGTATAATGAGTAGCCAGAAAAAACAATATATTTACTTTGTTAAAGACAAAGTAATAATAGATATTTCCATTAATTGTAATTAGCCAAGAAGTTAATTATGTGGAAGTATCAAAGACTCATAGTATACAAATCCTCCGTGCCCAATTACAACAATAATTACAATGATTGAATGTGGAAACTAACCACTAATAGCTCTCTAATTTGTAGTAATACTAACACCACAAGTCAGTGCTGCTCAAGTCAATGTCAAGTCAATGTCTCCCATTACAGAGTAGTACTACTAAACAGGTGATTTGCTTTCTTATATAAGAGGAATTGAGCAATTAATGCTAATATCTCATCAACGACCAAAATCAACGAAATAATAGATATAGCTTTTATTTATTATTACTGACATCATTTGTAAGTTGATTATTTATTTTAGGCCAATTTTATAAGATGAAGAAGCCATTTTCAGAAGTTAGAGAAAGCTCAGATGGAAAAATGAAGAGGTAAAAGCTAAGTACTTATAAAAAAAATAGCTTCAACGAAGTTTCCATGAAATTGCAAGGATTTAAAAAGACACTGCTTTTGGATCTGAATATCAATTTCTACCAAATTTCTGCGAAGTTGAGATTAAATTTCAAACCGTGAATGGGGACACAACTTTTGAAATTGCAGCAAAAGACAAAAGAAAAACAGCTACGAAAAAAGTTCCCGATTATTTTACTTGTATTTACCATACCACATAGCTTCTTCCACGAAGTTTGGATAAAATTGATTGTAATATTTTATTTGGAACTTTGTCTTTAGAATGATGTTTGGATGAAATTGCCATGTAAACACAACTTTACAATCTTTTTCAACTAATAAAATTCAGCTTAGAACTCCGAAAAGAAAAAATAAGATTTGAATTCGAATGATTACTACAATCATATAGGTTTCCCATTAAAACGCATAAACTCCAATGAGCTGAATTACTTTCAACAGTACATACCACCGTGGTCCTAGTACATAGTATATAAATAAATAAATAAATAAATAAATAAAGAGAGAGAGAGAGAAAAAAGACAAAGAAAAGAAAGAAATAATTTGAATGATGAATAATATACAATAATACTTTTTTCATATATCTTAAATCAATTGAAAAATAATATATATGAATGTACATTAGAGTATAAATTAGAGTATATCAATTGAAAAATAATATATATGAATGTACATTAGAGTATATATGAATATGAATTCGAAAAATTCCAGATAGTATTTGACAAATAAATTTCAGATTTTATTATCGGACGACCAGGAAAAAAAAAAAAAAGGGTAGCTTTTGTCCTATATGCAGCATCTTACCTTACAATTTTAAGATATTTATTGTAATAGTGAATAATAATATAACGAATGTTTTTAATTAAATAAGATAAAGACGGTGGATTTAATTACACGAACTGATCTTGTTACTGACAAGACAAATATTAACTATTTAGAATTTAGTGCAAAAACTATTTTATAATGAGAGATAAAACTAAATCAGCTAATGTCTATAAGAATTTTCAACGCTTTAAAATGTTAAAAATGATAATTTCACATATGGAAAAAGATATTGTTAGTCTTTAATTAGATTAATTATTAGTCTTTAATTAGTTTAATTATTTCACAGCTTGTGTATGGTTGAGTTTGCTGTCCTTTTTTGAGTGTAATAATTTGAAGATGTAAAAGAAATATATCCTATCTAATTTAAAAAAAAAAAAAGAGAAAAAGACAAAGAAAAGAGTATAATAATTTGAAGATGTCAAATAAATAAATCCTTTCCAATTTCAAAAAAAAAAAAAAAAAACAAAAAGAGAAAAAAGACAAAGAAAAGAAAGAAATAAACAACGACTGAATGTCCAAATCAAAAATGCATTAATCATAATTAATAAGCAATACATCAACCCACCAAATGTAATAGTAAATATCAATAATCTAAATATAAAATAAACATCTAAAAATCCATATATATAGATAATAAATTATCCAATGCAAAAAAAAAATAAAAAATATTGATTCTCCAAATATAATACTAACTCAAGATTGGTATCTAGATTATTTGAATTCATAGAAATATTTCAAGGAGCAAAGCAATATAATTAAAAACATAAATAATTATACATTGCCATGGAAACATGATGGAGACGGGAGTGGGAACCCGGGGGGATGAGGACTTGTGAGGAAGGTCCCCATCCCATTCCCATCTTCGGAGAAACAATTATCTCATCCCCACCCTGTGGAGAAAATAAATGGAATTTCAAGAACAAATCCCCGTGGGGCACCAGAATTTCCCCTCCCCTTTTTCAATCCTAGGGACAAGCCACTCTAACGGCCAACTTTGAAGGATTAACAAATTACAAATGCATGCTGGCTGTCACTATATATTCATTGATATGAATTTACAACAATTGCTTTGCCCATCATTCTTATTAGAAGAAAACCAATGTTCAAAATTGCTCCATTTTACAAAACATAATCACTGATAAACATAGATACAAACATCAAAATTAGCTCATTAAGGAATATACAGATGTGCCTCAAGCATATGAGATGACAAGAACAAAAGTACAAGCATCCATAACTTCATATTCGCCTGTATTCATCTCCACAATCACCTATCACTTTCATCAGGTCTTTCCCTTTCTCGGAAACTTCTTTTATGCTATTTACATCTTCCTCATCAAGAACTAGTGAAAATATAGCATTGGCATCTTTTATATGGTCTGACAAACCGAGCCGAACCCCAATCATGGACCCTGCTACAGCCGGCTGCAGTTGCACAAATCGTACCAGAAAGATGATACAAGAACATTAGTAGAGATCATTTGATGATCATAGAAGCTTAAGCTTAAGAAGTGAATGTAATATACCTGATCTAGTATGTATTTTACAGCAACAGTCGGAATCGAGACACCCTGTTTAGTAGCTATCTTTTTAAGGGTCTGCAGCAAAACTTGGAACTGACCCCAACCGCCCCAAGCATCCACCATCTGAACACATTTGTTAGACAATCTTATTGCTCAGCCTGTGAGCTTTTAATAGTCTAAAGTTTAACAAGCTCAGTAATCAATTTGCATAAGCTGGAGAAATTCTGCCAACGAGAAGAACAGCATCCCGTCATTTATAACCATTCAAGATTGATCCTCTTTATAGCTTAAGAAGACTTTATATAAAATCAAAATGAGAAAAATGAGAAATTTTCTATAGTTTTGTTGCACCCCTTTTTTCCAAAGATTATGCAAGAAGCTGTTCGATCAAGCTTTAAGTTCCACTACCAACTGGTATCTTAATCTTTCAAGCAGAAAAAAGGATCTTCTATAATTAGAACTTAGAAGTACTGTTCACTCCAACTTTCAGAACTATTTCAACTTTTTGAGTCAATTCCATATTATTTCTCAATTCTGCTAACTGTTAGGCTACTGCTGAAAAGTTAAAATCCCAATGTAGCAAAATATTCATATTGCAAAGAGGCAATCCTTGATGCATTCAGGATTGTTATATCATTACCCTTTTGTACTTCTGGAGGGAAGGAGTGTTCAGAGGTGGCCCAGCGAAAGGAATGGTCAAGTTGGTATCAAGGAATTTCTCGGATAGCAAGCCACCCATTACAGTCCCATATCTGCATTAGTAAATTGTCATATGAATAAATGATGCAAATTAGATGAATAAATCGAATTGCTATGTGGTTGAACTAAAGAAAGTTCTTGATTTGGTTAAAAGAGAAGCAAAGAACTGATCTAAAGAGATTTAGTTAAACAATAATATGAAAGAAAAAAATAAATAAATAAAAGCACTCTCAAGATCCTATGAGGTGCAAGGAAAACACACATTAGTATTTTTGAGACAGAGACATACGTGATAAGCTTGACTCCCGTAAGTTGACAGAGCTCTGCCATTTTCTTCTGAGGACGCATGTCCACAATTGAATGTTGCACCTGATGCAAGCACAGCATGGTGTTTAGTTCTTTACCATCAGCTATATATACTGACAAATGAAGTTGAACCAAGTTTGATTGAATTCGAAGTTTTCAAATTTACCTGATTGCTGACAACAGGGATATCATTTTCCAGAATTATTTGTAATCTCTCCGTGTCAAAATTTGTCAAAGCAGTAGTCTTTATTTTATCTGCAAGCCACTCACTGAAGTGAAGGAATCAATCAAGATATATGGGCTAACATTCGCAACTAATAACAATAACAAACATATATAACACTGACCTTCTTCTTTTAGGTCTGTCAGATGTTTAAGGGCATCAAGGTAGCCAGGATTGGAATAGTCCCACCTATATAAGTTCCATAAAACAGAAATTCGTCACCAAAAGAAATGCGACATCTCTTGATTCTCGAAAATCACTTACAGTGTCTTAACCTCATTACAACTTTGAGACATTAAACCGGACACCAAAGAAGGAAAATAGTACCAATGAAACTGTAGCATATCCAAAGAAGATACATCCATTCTCTTTCGTGAAACATTGATATTCTCTCCCACTTAGTAAGACTGCAAAACATAAGATATTAGGTAAGCAAACATGATACACTCTAAGATTTTGTTCCAAAAGTCGAGTTTTTTATGCTTAAAAAACCAAGGCGCATACCAAATCATTATTGCATGTATCAAACCACAGTCTAAAGACTACATGTAGGACAACAGAAGATTAACAATGCAATTATAGCACACCCTCTAATTTGATCCAAGAACTCTGGTGGGCGTTCTCGGCGAACTCGATTAATGAAAATTCCATAAAGATCTTCTGCAGGCCCATCCATAAGGGAGACAAATCCATGAGAAAGATAAACTACTTGATATATTTCAACAATAATGTAACAAAATGTGAGAAAATGGCATCACTGAATATAAGCACTAATTGGTGACTCAGCTCTGATCAAGCAATTCGAATCATCTAGACAACTTGCTTTACCATTCAACTAAATAATTTAGGTACAATCAACCATATCAAAGGTTTGCAAAAGAGAAGCTATGTTTTTGAAATCCAATTACATATATCATCCATATCAAAAGTAGCCAGTCCAGCATCAGCATATTGAAGCATAGCATCAACAGCATCATTACGATTAATTTTGCCCCATCCACCACTTGTCTGCCACATCCCATTCACAACTCTACATATATCTAATGAATCCTTCCCATTCTTCACTGTAATCTTCCGGCTATCTTGAGTTAAAACACATTGCAATGGCTTCAAACTGACGTTTCTAATTTGACAAACTCTTCTGCCTTCCACATTAAGTGGACTGAAAGAGAAACTGCCCAAAGAATGGCATATGCACTCTGCCATTTCAAAAGAAGAGCCCAACTATCCTCAAGTAAAAAAGAAGAAATATTTCGAGTATACTTTTTTCCCCTTTGTTAGCTTCCAAAAATAAAAATAAAACCTTTTCTCCAAAAAATTCCAGTAATTTCCACTAAATTTGATGGTCTATATTAAAGAGAGACATACGGCCCACTCTTAAACGGCAACACCCCTATGCCGTTTTGGTCAAATGTCAGGGACAAATTGATTAAAATAAACAACAAGATGGGGCCTTTAGCAACTTCCGAAATCTTGATTAACTTGCTGAAAGAAAAATGCAAAATCCATGGCTTTGGATAGCCAAAACCCTAAAAATTAAAAGAAAATTTTGAAAAGAGCAAGAGCATGAACATACAATGGTCAGCCATATCGAAAGTGGAGAGGCCGGCGTCGGCATACTGCATCATAGCTTCAACCGCGTCGTCGCGGTCAATACGGCCCCATCCGCCGCTTGTTTGCCACATTCCGTTGAGGACTCGGCATATTTCCAGGGAATCATTTCCGTTCTTCAGCGTCACTCGGCGGGACTCCGTAGTTGTTGCAACGCAGCACCTTACCCGATTAGCACCGAGTCTTCTTGACTGGGAACCAATTGAAGCAGAAGTGGGCTTTGAGGCGAGGGCGAAAGAGCAAAAATGGTAAACTGAAGCTGACATATTTGAAAAACCAAAGACTGAAAGGAGGAGATTTTGGGGAAGGACGAAATAGGATTACGTGTTTGTCGGCCAAAGATTGGCGTTTATGAGGTCCAAAAAAAAAAAAAAAAAGCATTAGTGAATGATTAAACTTCAAATTGGTCCTTTTAACTTAATTGTGATAGTCAATTTAGCCCAAAAGTAAACTAATTGATTGATTTTTTTTTTTTTTTATTTTCTAAATTACAGGTATTTTTCAGATATATTTAGTGAAAATTGAATTAAATTCAAATGTTGTCGTACAAACTTCAACCTTTGCTACTAATCAAATTACAATTTGTACATAATTGATTTAACTAATTAATCAATTATATATTAAGAATTAATATATAATTTAAATATATATTAACGTTGATTTAATTTATGATTTAAATACACATAAGTTTTAGTTAGTTTGCCAATCCAGCTGTAGTCTGGTGGTAATGGCATCCCTTATTGATCCAGGAGATCCTGGTTCGACCCTCGGTATATTCAGATACTACACCATTAATTAAGAATTTGAGTAATGAAAAAAAAAAAAGTTTAGTTAATTTAGATAGTATGTTTTAGTGGTGGGTGTATCACTGTATATGACCGGGAGTTTGCTAATTATATTACAATTTCTGTATAATTGATTTAACTAATTAATCAATTATATATTAAGAATTAATATATAATTTAAATATATATTAACGTTGATTTAATTTATGATTTAAATATATATAAGTTTTAGTTAATTTAGACCGGGAGTTTATCACTGTATATGACCGGGAGTTTTCTTCGTGGAAAGGGAGAATTGGACTCGCTGTGACCTCTCAATGTAGGGCTGGACTCTGATTAGGCCCAATGTGAACTCTAATGGGCCATGCCATGCTGTGTTGGACGTGGTATTGGGCCTCCACGGGCCGTATTGGCTTATCCCTCAATTTTGAAGGCTTGTAATTCATTTTAATGATGCATTTATTTCAATTAAATAATTAAATAATTTTATAATGAATTAAATAAAATCCTCTCATCGGTTTTCTTTATTATATGAATTTTAAGGTTTAGATTGCATTCATTAGACAATTTAAAGACCTGATTTATTCTTAATAGTCCAATAATGCATAAAATTAAAAGTTTAAGGAATAACAAATTCGAAATTCCTATTATTTAATAATGCTCAAAGTTTATTAATCTAATCCCCTTTTAATATTCCACAATTTTTCTTTTAATTTTAATGTTAATACATCTTAAAAAAAGTGAAAATTCTTGATTTGGAGGGATGCAATCCACATCTTTAGGTTTTGAAATTAATGATATCGCCAAAAACATTGATGACTTGTACCAATTGCTATTGCTTAAGAAGATGAGTATGCAAAGATTAGCAAAATCTTTGGTTTTACTTTGTTTAATCAAAACAATCAAGGATTATTGAAAACCAAACCAAACCAAACCAAATCAAATAATCACAACAAAATGAAAAAAATTGTTGAACTGAATTATGCACATCTCTAACCCTATCAAGCAGAGAGCTAATCTAGGAATTGTCATAAGAAGTTCCTCTTTTCAGAAGAATAATTCTATAGAATACTGTTCCATTGCCCACCAATCAATGTATGTTCTAACTAAAGCTTTAGATTGGTGTCACTTGGCATTTTGCAAGCTAGTCAACCCAAGATTTGAACAGAAAATCAAGAAATATAATATCAGTAGCAAGACAACTGCAACTCAAATCCGAAAATTCATCTCCAATGGAAGCTGAATTAGTCTAACCAACAGAAAATGAACCAATCTTTAGATTCAAGTTGTACTCCATGCCAGAAAAGCAACTGAAAACAGCTTCAACAGGTAATGCGAAAGCAAATAAGAGTGCAAGAGGATTTTAGACATAAACTCGAGTGTTTAATGCATTTCAACTAAACAAATAAGATATCAGTAAAGTTTCTTTTGGTTGTAAGCATATGCTTTCTACTAACTGAACAAAATTTGAAAAATAGAACCCCAGCAATTGTTCTCGAAACATTAACTGCATAACAACAATACAGAAATAAAACCATCCTCCATGATATTATATACTCTATCACTCCATAAAGCATATTTCTCATTCCATGAATTAAAAATACAAAGCATATAATTCATAGATCAGTTATGTTCACAGCTATGACATAAAGCTACAGATACGAAAGCATCAGGTCCTTAGGAAATTTTTTGCACGCACCTGATGGCGTATGTGAAGGTCGAAAATGGATATTCACTTCTTTTGTTTCCTTTCGAGTCTGATAATCTTCCTTTCCATCTGCAGATCAACAAGCCCTAGAATCAAATTCGAGCAACAGTTTATGCAAGATAGTTTGACAAAACACAATATGATTGCTTTCTCAGTTCATCAAAACAGTTCATCAAAACCTAATTCAGATTGTAATTTTTCAATGGTATCAATTCAGGTATAGGACATTCTTTCCAATTTCATGTTGTACAGGTAATCTTTCATCTCTCTCAGAAAGAGACACAAACTTCATTAATAACGACCACAAAATAAATCAAAAGGTCATTAATCACACTTTGCTGGTCTCATAGTCATCCCGTGATACTATTTCTACAAGAAATTTGAAGGTGGTCAATGAAAAAAATCCGATTTAACAATACCTGGCCAACAGCCTGCAACTTGCTCTGGATACTTCCAAATTCAATATTCAGCCAACTGAGTGTGCGGTCAAAACTGAAATTATGATTTAACCACGTGTAGGAAGGGAAAAACATTGTCAATAATTTGATAATGGCATGCTAAAAATAAAAAGCATAAATTAAAGTATCTATCGTGTTATACGAGTAATGACAATCACCACAAAAAGTGAAAATTTGGCAAGTAGGAAGAATATATTATAACAGGAATAATCAAATACACCAACAAATCAGAAACTACGAATGCAGGCTTACTTTTGCTTGTTCATCTCACGACAAGCCTGAATGAGATCGGCACATGCACACCTTACATGCTCAGCACCAATGCTGTAAAACAAATTAAGGAAAGTAGATGCCACTTTAGAATGAATATAACACATGTAGGATTACATGATCAGAACTTAATATAATAAAATTTTACCGGTACTTTATCCAAACCATAATAGATAAACACAACATTCCAAAGTTGCAAAAAAAAAAAAAAATTCCATACAAGGATCATAAGAGAGATAATTCGACCAGCGGAAAAACAGGAATGCCACAATATTTGATACTACTGGAAATCATACTTCAGGAAGTTTATAGGATATATTTTAGCAATTTAAGTTGCAAACATGCAGGGTTCTTTTTCCTATTTTTTCTTTATGTCATTTATTTTTGAGCTAACATATGGAGAGAATCCATTAAATTAATTTCCAAAACTAGTCAAATTTTTCTTTCTGTTCCACAGATTATTGTAAGATTGTGTCCTTGAATATATGACTCCAAAACAATTGATCCTCAAAATTAAAATTGGAAGTCCATGCCTAAGGATGAAAGGGGGTGCTTTTGCAGCACCCCCTTTTGTGTGTCAATGGCGGTCCAAGGGGACTGCCGGTGGCAGGGGAGGCGCCGCCACCGTCGGCCCCTCCCTAAAACCGCCACTGTCGCCATGAATGCCGAATTTTAGCTTGAAGAGCTACTGAACTGAGAAGAATGAAAGTATACTCCATTGGAAGTACAGAAGGAATTTCGTTCGAATTTTCCTTTTTTGTTGATTCAATTCATCAATCGAAGGCCTTTTGTTCAACATCTGATGTACACAGAAATTTTCAAATAATTAGCACAGTGTTGCACAGCCCAGTCTACTTTTATGCTTAAAAGCCCAAATATAAACCACTGAGCTTTTTGGCTTTCTTTATTTAAATTTTTATCATTAATTACTTTTTATATTTTTATACAGAAATTCTATTTAAGTTTTTGTTACTTTATTATAATGTCTATTAAGTCCTTAAATTAAATTATGTTCTAACAACTTTAACATCTATAATATTCATAACTCAAAACTTTCAGCATGAAAATTAAAAAATAATTAATTAAAACTATTTCATGAAAATGTTTCTATAAATATATATTTTAAGATATAGAATCT
Organism: Euphorbia tirucalli; assembly: GCA_039660915.1. NCBI lineage: Eukaryota > Viridiplantae > Streptophyta > Magnoliopsida > Malpighiales > Euphorbiaceae > Euphorbia > Euphorbia tirucalli. The sequence continues at coordinate 1,847,403 of CM077639.1, read as the reverse complement.
TTTTTTATTTTTATTGAACAGATTTAATCCAATTTCAACTTTTGACATGTTAATAAAAGGGTTTGGAGTCAAATTTCCCTTTCAACTATCCTATCAAAGTTGAATTAATATCTAAATTTTCTAAATTGTCATAATCTCCCTCACCTTTTAAATTTTCAATAACTGACCCATCACAATCCGTGTTTGGGCTTGAGTTTTTTATAAGTACTGTATGTCACTTCTCCTCCTTTAAGGTATTATTTGCGGTGAGTTACGCCTAATTTATTATGGTATCAAGCTGAAAAAAGCCTAATAGTTGAAAGATCCTGGACTTGTATTTAAAGACCTAGTAGAGAGCCTCATTGATGATCTTAAACCTCAAAATGAGACATGTGAAGGCAAACTTATTACACATCCCATGTCGCATATATGGTAGATAAAAATGTTATTGTTATATATCAATTTATAAATTAATTATAAGCAAGTTAATACAGTTAACAAATTTAATACGTAGAACACCAAACCATCCATGATATTATTTTTCTCAACCAAATTTATTTGCAATATTATTAATCTTGTTTAACTTCAAGAATAAATTTTTATATAAATAATATAGTAATTTAAGTTAACAATCAAGGATAACTAACTCTATACTAGAAAACTAAAGAAAATGACAATATATATTCTTTGTACTTTACTTGTTAAATTTATTTTGTAATTTATTTAGGATATATTCAGTGTTTTTATTTGGTATAATTTGTCATTTAAGGTTTTTCACTTCTTGTTGTAAATATATTTTTTTATAGAAGATTTCAAAATACATGCATTATAATATAATTAGATAATACATTTTGATTACAAATGTTTGCTAGCACGTATGATATATTAATAATAGATTTATAAATTAATTGTCAAAAGATTTTAAAAAACTTAAATACACGAACAACACTGTACCAAAATTAAATTGTATGGGTCAATAATTTAAAAAAAAAAAAAAAAAACTGATTGGACAACATAATAATATATAGTAACATAAATATTATACTGATATATATTTAATTTACTGGATATATTATAGGGGCACAATTTTTTAATTAAAATATATACTAATAAAACAATTAGGGGTCTTTATTAAAAAACTAAAATGTTAGGGTCGTGTATCCACCCTTGAGAGAATATATAATAGTCTCATAATGAAAATAAATAAAACTGAAAAGTAACACGCAAATAATGTAAACTAACTTTTATTAAAAAGTCAATTAATTTTACATTCCATTCCTTCTATTGTAAATGGTTTAAATAAATAAAGCTTATAATAATAATAATAAGGAGAATATAATATGAATAGAGAGAAAATATAAGAATAAAATTTTTTTATTATTGATTATAAGTCGTATGAAATAAGAAAAACTAACATATATTTATAGAATAAATTGAGGAGCTAAAAAGTAATTTTACAACCTCAAAACAATTTGCGGACATCAATCTCACAACACCTTCAACATTATAAATATATACGTAACCACTGATTTAAGTCATAAGAAGTCTTTTCACACTATTTTGAAAGTAAAAGTGATATTAGACAGCCATAACAACCAAAAATTGGCGATGACGTGTTACGCTTTCATTGGCTAAGTGTAATACACTCCCGGCTTAAACTAAATTTTCTCCTATCATACTAATATATGAAGAAATTTTACAGTATTAAAAAAGTATTTCTGTTTTAATTATAAAATGAGATTTATGTTTTTGTAGTATACCGTAAGATAATATATATCAATTATTTTTACTAATATATCTTGAAAGAACAACAATTTGGAATTTTCCAATTAATGTTAGTTTATGTGGAGAGCACGAAAGTGGTTGGGAGTTATTATTATATGGGGGTTTGGTTTGCACGTGAAAATAAAATAATTACATTATATTAGGCTGGTGTTGTAACACATGATTTACTGATTAACAAAAAAGGTGTGTCGGAATCTCCTTGGTTTGGTAGGCTTAATCTTGACAAGTAATTCTAACTGATTTCTAACACAAATTAATTAAAGCCCTAATCTAATTTTTCTCCGAAATATGCTAAAGTAATTAGATGCTAATAACTATTACAACTTTCTGGTCATGTCAATTAAAGAAGAATGAGAGGATATCGCACAATGAATCACATAAAAATACATGGAACTTTAGAGCGGCAAATTAACATCTGTTACAGTATAATAATAAATATAATAATAAAGCAAAACCTTCGTACTTGACTTTTGTTTAAGTAAAAAGGAAAACCTAAGGAAAAGAACAAAATGAACAATATCTCCAACCTCCAAAGTGCTGGATTCTGTAAATATAATGTTTAAGTAAAAAGGAAAACAGGTGCAATCCTTTAGTCAAATAATAAACGAGTGTATACAAGAGCAAGTCGAGACGAGAGGATTATGATTGACTCTTATGAATAAGACTACCGGCAAACTTTCTTATATCTGTAATCAATTAATAAACAAGAAGATAAAGTAAAACATAATTGTGCAATTAATTTATTTCAGAAACAATAGATCACAAAATGCTAGAAATTATCAAATTTTGGATTGTTTAACTATAAAAAACGGATCTATGATTGTCCATTTTCTAGAGTAGGTATGTGTGGGTTCGTGCATGAGTTACACCAACGAACCCCTACCAAGAAAGATTTTGATAAATTACATCAACAAATTGGAGGGTTTACCACTTAATGGAAGACTGCTCAGTTCACCGTCCAATTAACATTTCCTAGGTTTGCCAATATGAGCACAATAAATCAAGATTTCATTCAACGAAACTCTGAGATCCAATCAAGTACACACAATGGATATGCTGCTCCTATTTGTCTATTCAATGAAGCATGTGCATAAACTACTAAAACTAGGGAGGAAAATATGAATTAAGACTAGAATTGCATTTGACTTTAGAAAGAGAAACATGACTGTTTGTTTCTATGTAAAGTTGGTAATGAACCTAAGACATATCTTCATGGCAAGCTTTTTAAACTTCACAATGTGAGCATTCGAATCCATCTAAGTAAAACCATGTATTCCATCATAACAAATGCTGTGGCCTGTGAATATCAATCCACAGTCATTTTAAATTCATAATTGACTAGAAAAAAACATGCTAAAAGAGCACATTTCATGCATTCCATGATACTGTTAATCAATCCATAATCATTCAGTCGCACAATCCTTCATTTTCAGAAGCTGCTGAATTCCACAAAATAAACGAGTTGCAGGCATATGCGACACATCTATGACTCTCATCAATAACCCAATTTTTTTTTCAAATTTCCCTTTTTAGTAAACACAAAATAGGGTTCTATAACAAACGACATGACATTTGAAGATCTGCAAGTGACAACGTATATTGAAAGATAAGGCAAGTGGAAGAAGGACCTCAGCTCAGCAGATAGACGGTAGAATAATACACCGGAGTTGTTCGAAAATGGGCAATACAATTCCTGTCCCTAAGACAGCCATCGATGCCGAATTTTGGCTTGAAAAATAACTACTGAACTGAGAAGAATGAAAGTATACTCCATTCGAAGTGCAGGAGGATCATATATGGTAGGAATTTCGTTCGAATTTTCCTTCTTTGTTGATTCAATTCATCAATCGAACTCCTTTTGTTCAGCATCTGATGTACACAGAAATTTTCAAATAATTAGCAGAGTGTTGCAGAGCCCAATCTGCTTTTATGCTTGAAAGCCCAATTATAAAAGCCCAATCTGCTTTTACGCTCAAAAGCCCAATTATAAACCTAGCTATCATAAACTATTTTATGAAAATGTTTCTATATATATATATATTCTACTAACATAATGAGGGGTGAGCACTATTCGGTAAAACCGAATACCAATACAGAACCAAACCGAAAAAAAAATTTGGTTCGGTTACCAAATTTTTTTTTGTTTGGTTTGGTAACAATTTTATATATATTTTGGTATTCGGTTCGGTTTGGGTTTTCCGTAAAAAAAATTCGGTTTAACCGAAACCGAACCGAATTATTTTATATATATATATATATATATATATATATATATATATATATTAGGTTTGTAATATTCTAATTTACGTAATTGAATTTTATATTTCATTAAAAAATATAAAATGACTAAATAACAATTAATTACAAAAATAATATATAATGGTTCAATTAATTGCCCTAAAAATCATTTCAAATATTTTTTTTATTTATTTTCGGTAAAAATACCAAATTTCGGTAATAACCGAACCGAACCAAAAAATTTCGGTTCGGTTCGGTTCGGTTTTCATCCTTATTTGGTTTGGTTCGGTTCTAATTATTACTGATAATTCGGTTCGGTTAACCAAAAATTCTGTTCGGTTTGGTTACCGAACGGACCGATGCTCACCCCTAAACATAATGTCATATAGTAACATAAATATTATATTGAGAAATACTTAAATTTTCTGGATATATTATAGAGGCACAATTCTTTAATTAAAATATATATTAATGAAACAATTAGGGGTCTATATGAAAAAATTTAAAAATAAAGGTCGTATCCACCCCTGAGAGAATATACCATAGGCTCGTATTGAAAATAAATAAAATAAAAAAAGTTAGAAGCAAATAATGTAAACTAACCCTTATTAAAAAAAAGCAAATAATGCCTTCAACATTATAAATATATATGTGCTCACTACTACTCTAAGTCATATGAAGTGTTTTCACACTATTTTGAAAGCAAACGTGATATTAGATAGCTATAATAACGAAAACTGGGCATTGATATGTTACGCTCCCATTGGTGTGTAATATACTCCCGGTTTAAACTAAACTTTCTCCTATAATAATAATACGAGGAGAAATTCTACAGTACTACAAGAGTATTACTCCCCTAGTTATAAAGTGTTACTTATAGTTTTATTTTTATTATTATATTCTAAAAAAACATAAATAAACCCTTTTTACTAATATATTTTAAAGGGACATTCTAAAATTTTCCCAATATGTGAGCAACCAATTAATATTTGTTCACGTGGAGAGTAGGAAAATGGTTGGAGTTTGATTATATGGGGGTATGGGTGCAAAACACCATCATGTAACTGTAATTTGCACGTTGATGCACTTTTTTCTGACACGAATTATGGGTAAGATTCAATAATTTGGTTCACCAAGTTAATCATAAGATCATACTAATAGAAAAATAGTGCTTCCCAATAAATATTAATTTCGCATTATTAGGTTTTTTTTTTTAATAAATTACAGATTTTGACATTGGGATAATTTTGTTCGAGGTTTGGTTATAGTTAAGAATTTGCATCCTCTTTGTGAATGTATTTAGTGGAATTCGAATCTAAGTCATCTCTCATATACTTAGTATGCGTTGCTAACTGAGTTACAACATGTGGATAATTTAGCGTTATTAATGATTTTCCGGGTTCTAGTGAAAATGACAATATATATTTTGGCGCTTTATTAAATATGTTAAATTTATTTTTGTAATTTATTTGGTATATATTCAGTATTTTTATTAGGTATAATTTGTCATTTAAGGTTTTTCACTTAAAATTTTCATTATTTTTAGTCCTTGTATTTTATTTTTATTTTTATTTTGTAGATATTATTTTTTGATAGAAGGTTTCAAAATGCATACATTATGATATCATACAGGGTTATTTTGCTATCATTAGATACATCAATAATTGATTTATAAATTAATTGTCAAAAATTTTAAAAACATTTTAAAGTACACGAACATCATTGTGCTAAAATTGAATTATATGGGTCAATAATCTTTAAAAAGAACATAATGTTATATTAAGATTATATTCTACTAACATAATGTTATATGGTGTATTGATTATATTCTACTAACATAATGTCATATAGTAACATAAATATTATATTGAGAGATACTTAATTTACTGGATATATTATAGAGGTACAATTTTTTAATTAAAATATATGCTGATAAAACAATTAGGGTTTTATATGAAAAAAATTAAAAAGTCAAGGTCGTGTATCCACCCTTGAGAGAATATACAATAAGCTCATATTGAAAATAAATAAAACAAAAAAAGTTAAAGAGGCAAATAATGTAAACTAACCCTTATTGAAAAGCAAATAATGCCTTCAACATCATAAATATATATGTGCTCTCTATTCTAAGTCATATGAAGTGTTACGCTCCCATTGGCAGGGTGTAATATACTCCCGGTTTAAGCAAACTTTCTCCTATAATAACATATGAGGAGAACTCTCCTAGTTATAAAATGTTATTTTGGTTATTTTTATTATATTCTAAAGAACATAAATAAACCCTTTTTAGTAATATATATTAAAGAAGTATTCTAAAATTTTCCCAATATGTGAGCTACTAATTAATAATAGTTTACGTGGAGAATAGGAAAATGGTTGGGAGGTTGATTATATGGGGGTATGGGTGCAAAACACCATCATGTAACTGTAATTTGCATGTTGATGCACTTTTTTCTTACACGAATTATAGGTAAGAATCAATAATTTGGTTCACCAAATTAATCATAAGAGCAGACCAATAGAAAAATAATGCTTCCCAAGAAATATTAATTTCACGTTATTAGTTTTTTTTTTAATAAATTACAGATTTTGACATTGGAATAATTTTGTTCGAGGCTTGGTTACAGTTACGAATTTTTACCCTATTTATGAATGTATTTAATGGAATTCGAATCTAAATCACCTCTCATATACTTAATATGTGTTGCCAACTGAGTTACAACTTGCGGATAATTTAGCGTTATTAATGATTTTCCTGGGTTAAGCGAAAATGATTTCGTATATGATATAGTATTACTATTAAAGTCTCTCCATAATAGTGGTGGACCTGACCCGTTTTAATAATCACAACCCACAAACTTTATGTATCCTATGGAGTCAGTATATAATTAGATCTCCACCACAACTTTCACTTCATCTTCATCTTGCGCAGAAATGGAGTTAGGAAATATTGTTGAATTTCTTCAAAATAAGTCCATTTTAGTCACTGGTATAACTGGTTGTCTTGCAAAGGGTACGGATTTTTTTTTTTTTAATTATTACAAAACAAAATCAATTAGAAATTGTTAATTTGAATCATTGATTTTTTTATGTAATTTTTGATGCAGTATTTATAGAGAAGATATTGAGAGTTCAGCCAAATGTGAAGAAACTTTACCTTCTCTTAAGAACTTCAGATTCAATTTCTGCATATCAACGTTTCAAAAATGAGGTAATAAAATTTTGTACATATATATATATATATATATATATATATATATTTTAAATTATTTTTTTTATAAATATACGTGATGACAATTGTTGTATTAATATAGGTAATGGAGAAGGAATTGTTTAGAGTAATAAAAGAAAAATTGGGAGAGAATATGAAATCTATCATCACCAAAAAGATTGTAGTTATCCCTGGTGACGTTGGTTTTGAAGATTTAGGAATAAAAGATTCATCGTTGATGGAAGAAATAAAAAATGAATTGGATTTTCTTCTCAATTTTGCTGCCACCACCAACTTTGATGAGAGGTACTAATTTATAACAATTATTATAATTATTTTACTCAATTTTTTTTTTTTAAATTTCTGAATATCATAAATGTTGAAATTTCATATGTTAATGTAATAGTAAAGTTTTTTGATAAATAAAAAATTATAAAACTTATTTTGAGATATAGAAATTATTTTTAGGAAATTTTTATTTGATATAGTATTAGTGGTGATATTAATATATGTTAAAAGTATATAAATTATATTTTAATAATATATTGTTGGTGTTTGATTTTAAAATTTAATTTAAAAATATTTTCACTAGTGATTTTTTTTATTTGATTTAAATTTTTTTAGTAGTGTTAATAAAAAACTAAAATAATGAACACCTAATAATCTATTAATTTTAATTGTTTATTGAAATTATTAAAAAAAAAAGGTTCATAGGTTAAAAGTAATTCATATCGTACGTGCCTAAATTTTGAGGATAAAGTTATCAATAATAGGTATAGTTTCAATTGTTGTGCACAAAAAATCATTGAACTTACAATCATAGATTAAAAAAAAAAAAAAAATTCGACTTAACTTCATATTAATTCACATTCGATTTTCAAGTACAGGTACGATGTTGCATTTGGTAACAATACGATGGGGGCTAAGAACGTTTTGTGCTTTGCCAAAACTTGTGTAAAATTAAAATTGCTTGTCCACATATCTACAGGTTATTATTATTATTATTATTATTATTATTAATATCACACATTCACTAAAACAGGGACAACAATTGTCGCTTAAATTGTAATCTATTATTGCTAAGTTGTAATATATATATATATATATATATATATATATATATATATATATATATATATATATAATATGTATGTTGTAAATAAAGTGAACTTATAAATTGGACTAAATTAGCAAAAATTGAATAAAAGGTGAGAAATTAATTTATTCAGCTGCCAGAATTAATATTTGGAATTATTTTTCTCTATTTTCAAATGGGTATTTTTTTTTTTTCTAAGTACTTTAATCGATTAAATACAGTTCATAATATGTACCTTTCAGCATATGTGTGTGGAGAAAGATCAGGGGTAATTCAAGAAAATCCTCACTACTTAAATGAGACATATAGCGGTATCTCTCAATTGAATATTGATCATGAAAAGGAGTTGATTGATAGAAAACTTAATGAACTTAGAGCCGAAGGAGTTACTGAAGCAACAATTCATAATGCTATGAAGGATTTGGGCATCACAAGGAACAAGACAGAAAATTATTGGACCAAAACTGTAATTCAGCTCCTATACTTTCCTAAATTTCTTTACTTCAATAAATTTACATATTGAGGAGAATATAGGGGATGATCCACTTGGACTCCGTCCAGTGCTGCAATTTGTATGTTTTGGAATTCATTATGTGGAGTACCAAAATTTAAACTGTTGTCTCCGATCGGATTGGTTTGGGGCTGCTGTGAACATACCACGTCAGCACAACTGTTGATATGGCATGATCATAAGATTCTCAGATAGCCTGATTCCGAAGCACAACAGAATTTCTTGATCCATATGTACTTTGATTTGGCCTTACTTAGCTTTTATACATGCAATTTATGGATAATTTGTCATCTGAAAATAAATATGTTTCACAATTTCATGGACTAACTAAGATCAAATTAAACTGCAAAACTTATTAAAAAAATCAAGGGAAAAGTCATATATTTGTACTATGTATATAGACATGGTACAAAAAAGGGCTTTTCCCAAATTAAATTGTAGCAATACGATTTGATTTTCTTTATTTTCATTGAATCAAACTAAAGATTTTTTTTTTCTTTTATTAATAGGGCTAATGAATATGGATGGCCAAACACTTACGTATTTACCAAAGCCATGGGAGAAATGATTATTCAACACTCGAAAGGATATTTGCCTTTAGTTATCATTCGTCCTACCATTGTTACTAGTACTTTCAAAGAACCTTTTCCAGGTTGGACAGAGGGTGTCAGGTTAGTAATAATTAATTAGAGTAATTAGACTTATATAATCTTATATATAATTTTTACGTTCATCACAAAGAAAAAACAATTTAACTCCTAATGGATTAAATGGATCAATTGAAGGTTATACGTTGTCATTTAAGATCAATTAAACTCTTGATTAATAAAATTCTTTATTTCTTTTTCAGTTCTGTTAAAATTAGCAGTTTTGATAACCAAAATAATTAATGATTAACCATGTGTTAGCAAGACCTATATATTCTTCTCTAATTATTATCTATAGCATTAAATCTAGCATTGGAGTGCTGGCCAACTCACCAATTTGAATAACTAATTTTATAAAATTCTTATCTGAACAACATAAATTTAACAAAAGTTTAGTTGGTTTATTAAGTAATGCTAAGGTATTAGTTAACTGTGACAGAATTCTGTTAATCAAGGAGCTCAATTGGTCTTAGGTGACAACGTGAGTCATTTAATTAATTCATTTAGTATTTTAAAAGTAAAATTGTTTTTTTTTTTTTTTTTTTTTAACGTTAGATGAATTTTTGAAAATCTTTCCTATATTTGAAGTGAATACCACTATGAAAGTGGAAATTTGTTTGGAATGCAGAACTGTTGACGCATTCATTCTCGGATATGGCAAGGGAAAATTGAAATTCACTGCTTGTGATCCTGCAGCAACTATTGATGTGGTAATTAAGCATTCTGATTTCCTTTTTAATTTTCTAACTTGATTGCAAAAGAAAAAAAATCAATATTGACACATTGAAATTTAACACATTAAACTCTTTCGATTAACTATACACATTATTATAAATTTCTCCTTGCCGCCTCCCTACTTGAGAATCTGGGGTTTAACTCCAGCCGAAAAGGTAAAAGGGTCCTCGAAAGGAGGAGAGAGAGGATTGCCAATAAGGGCTAAGCGATCACTCTATTCGCTAAAGGTTGGATACTTAACATACACTTTTTAAGTGCATAATAGTAATTTTTTCATGCTTGCAGATACCAGTTGACATGGTGGTAAATGCCATAGTTGTAGCAATGGTAGCTCATGCAAATAAACCTTATGGTAATGGTATTTATCATGTGGGATCATCATCAAGAAATGCTCTTAAATATTCTGATCTTATTGATTACTTCTGTCAATATTTCACCAATAAACCATGCATGGGTGAAGATGGAAAGCCAATCAAGTATACCACACTTACCATATTAACAAGCATTGCTAGCTTCCACAGATATTTGGCAATTCGCTACATGCTATTTCTTACGGTAATTTAACGCTCCTTTATAAAGTCTCTTGTATCTTGCACTTTTGCATGATATATGATTTTGCATGTATGACTGTTGAGTGGACATATATGTCGGGTTAAATCTATGTGATATAACCTATGATATAAATCAAGGGTTAACCTAAATATAAGCTAAAGGTTAATATATTTATAACCTGAGAATAAGCTTAAGGTTAAGCCTAAGAATAAGCTTAAGGTTAAACCTAATATAAGCTAAGGTTTATTATTTATATCTCTCAACATTTATTACGTGTATCAATTAAGAGTTCCTACCACCTGGCAACCCACTTCACAAGCAGTTAGAATGAACGTGGAACGTGTTGTTTCACATCAGGTAACTTCCACCCCTGAAGCTATAAATAGCTTCTCCTTCAATGATATGGGGGTTGGTTCTTTGATAATCAGAGCTTATACTATTTTTACAGCAATATAATCAGTATCACCAGATAACTTTGGCATCGGAGTGTTTGTGGGAAGAACACCCTTCCCACACTGTAACAGGTATCTTGCTGAAGGAGAGTCATAATTTAACCACTACCGGCATTCACTCTCGGAGGCACCCTCGTCCGGTCAACCCTCAATCTTCCAGTAACACCCCTTGACGATCGATCTTCCCTTAACAAATTTACTGCTGTATCGTGGCTACAACACTATGTAACAAAAAATCAATTAGGTTATGTTAAGGCCCAACTGACACTACCAATATATTAATCTTTAATCTCGTTTATTTCCAATGTAGAATTATCATTCATTCTCAAACACTCCCCCTGAAGTATAACTAGGCGTAGACTGGTTGTCAATTATCAAACATTCATTGGCCTATCTATTTTGAGGTACAAGATTTGAAGAGACTCCGTAGGCCTTGAGAGTGCTGGGGTGGACTAGATGAGTGAGTACATAAGTGGGGTTGAAGCCATGTAACACAAAACCAATTGGCTTGTGTAAAGGTCCAATCTACATCACTTATATACTACTCTTTCATCTTATATATTTCCGATGTGGGATTCATTCTTCAACATCTCCAACACTCTCTACCTCAAGTGTAACTGGGCCTGGATTAGTTGTCACTTGTCAAACATTCCTTGGCCTATCTCCTTTGAGGCCCAAGGTCATCAACGGGTCTAGTTTTCACTACTAGCCCAAAATCCACCAGGAGTTTAAACACGGGCCTAAGATCTTTTCGGCTGTCAAACCTTCTTATGCTCTGATACCATGAAGAGACTCCGTGGGTCTTGAGAGTGTTGAGCTTGATTAAATGAGTGAGTACATAAATGGGGTTGAGCTCATGTAACACAAAACTAATTAACTTGTGTTAAGTTCCAATCAACATCTCCAACAAGATTATCAACAAATATAGTCTTATCTATTAGACAAAACTCCTCTACGTCTTTAAGTGTGAGCTTATTAGGAACCTTCGGTTGTTTTATCTTTTTTTGTTATGATATAATGAAGAGACTTCACTGATTTTGAAAGTGTCAGGTCATATTATGTAAGTGAATAGAGTTCCAATTTATTTTCATAGTATAAATCTTAGTTCATTTTTACTTTTTTTAAGAAATTAATCGTTTCTTTTTATCTTTATGTATTTTAAAAAGAGTGAATTTGAACTAAAATTCTATCATGGTGTAAAATTAGTTTCCAAATAAAGATTCAATTCATTTGCAGTTTTTTATTTTTATTTGAAAAAAATAAAATAAAACAAATAATTCAATTAATTTTTTATCAATTGAATTCCTCTTTTTTTTTTTTTTGGTACAAACAGGTCCTTAAATTGGCCAACACAATATCATGTAATTATTTTCAGAGCATTTACGGCACTATGGATAGAAGGATGAAATTCGTGAAACGACTAGTTGAACTGTACCGTCCCTATCTATTTTTCCATGGGATGTATGTTAATTCTTTCATCATTAATATCTTCAAAATTAGTTATTCTAATCTCTCTCAATATATATTTGTAATTTTTAATTTTCTGACATGAAATTAATATTGGATTTGCAGATTTGATGACTCCAACGTAGAAAAATTACTAAAAGCAGCTAAAGAAAATAATGAAGAGATTGATACATTTTTCTTTGATGTGAAATCTATTGATTGGAATGATTATTTCATGAATACACATATTCCTGGTGTTCTAGAATATGCTTGTAAGAGATAATTAATTAATTAATTAATTCCCAAACAAAAATTAATCAAATTCGAATAAATTGTATCAAATAAGTTAGTAATAATTAACCACCACATATATAAGTTGGTGTTGCTTATGTTTTTATGCTTTTTTTATTGTTAAACTTTTTTCTCTTTAAAACCAATAAAATAAAATAAAATGCTATTCAATAATGGCCTTGTATTTTCATTTGGACTCTTATAGCCCTTGTTGTAGTTCTATTATTCACCCAATTTAATTATTCACTTATGTTTTCATTAGTCCCAACTTGACAAGTACATAAACAACAGTGATAATTATTGTATAATTATTGTATAAACATTTCAAAAATGCTTGGAGATTTTATTTTTGGGGTTTAAATAGTACTTTTATGAAGCTACTTTTAATGCAATTATCCTATTCAATAAAACTTATAGACTCTATCTGATCTCAAGCCTTTGCATTCAAATCCGAGTTTTTTTATTGATTAATTGCATTTTTAATCTTGTTTAATTCGTTGAAAATTACATATTGAATGAAGCAATAATTAGCTTCTTGCATCTACGTAAGATCTTACAATATCCTTAATCATAAATAAAAAACGTTAAACCTTTATGTTTCAAGTAAGTTGCCACTACTTTTTGTTGGACTATAACTCAATTTTATTCATTATTCTTGAAAATCTTAGCTTGTAATTGTTTTAAACTAACAATTTTATAATTACAGTAAAACCAATAGTTTTATAGTTGTTATTCACTACTCGTACGTTGTATAATTTTTGTAAGACCAGTTGTTTTATAGCTGTTACACACTAATTGTTTTGCGGTTGTTTTAAACTTATCCTTTTATAATTATTGTAAAACCATTTGTTTTATAGTTGTTACACACTAGTCGTATGCTTTATAATAATTGTAAGGCCAGTTATTTTATAGTTGTTACATACTAGCTGTTTTGTAGTTGTTTTAAACTGGTCATTTTATATCCATTGTAAAACCAGCTATTTTATAGTTTACACGCTATATTCGTACGTTTTATAATAATTGTAAGGCCATTTGTTTTATAGCTGCTACATATTAGTTGTTTTGTAGTTATTTCAACTAGTTGTTTTATAATTATTGTAAAACCAGCTGTTTTATAACTGTCACAAACTAATCGTACGTTTTATAATCACTTGTTTTATAGCTGTTACATATTAGCTGTTTTGTATTTGTTTTTAACTGATCGTTTTATAATTATTGTAAAACCAGCTGTTAACTGGCTGTTTTATAGCTGTCACACACTAATCATACGTTTTATAATTATTGTAAGACCAGCTGTTTTATAGCTGTTCTACGCTACTTTTTTAGTTGTTTTAGATTAGCAGTTACAAAATTTTCACTATAAAATGATTCGTTGAGTTCAATTTTCTATATCAAAAAATATATCTTCTTTTGAATATTTTACTTTTGGGTAATTGTAGTGTTTTGTTCAAAGTTCTAGTTTTTAAAGGCACGATAGTAGAGTTTAATGTGATAACCCTATGAAGCAATCAATATTTTGCTTTCAATCAATGGTTCATCCACATCACAACATTAATTCGATAAGTTTATTTCTTTTTACTTAATGATTATTTCCAACAATTATACATTACTTAGGCGCTAATACACTTGCTAATGCGATAAACACAAACGACATATCACTATAATTTGCATTAATAACAAAAATTCGCCCCAATTATCACTACAATTTGCATTAATATTGCAATGATTTTTTTTCAAAGACAATAATTTGGAATAATAACTTATGCAATAAAATATTTCCTTTAGTGACATGAGCAAAATTTATGCACTCAATAGAATCCTTCTCTTTTAATGTATCAACGTGAAAAAATTATTTTTTTTCTATTACTCTACCTTTTTCTCCTTAATTTTCCCTCTTTCCTATTTTACATATGCTTGTAACTTTTCATTCCTTATTTTCTTTTTTCTTTTTTTCTTTCTTTTCTTTTTATTTTTATGTTGTTTTTTTTTTTTCTTCTTTTCTTTTATGGATTAGCCATGTAGATGAAAATTTAACCAGAGTTTCATAATAGAAAAGAGAGTTAGATTTCTACTTATTCTTCATTAGCTCTAAGGGATTGGTTTCATTGCATCTAGAATTTGCCTTCACTATCTCATTTGTCTGTGATGTTTTTCATTGTTTTGCTGTTCGTGTTTCTAGCAGCGATAATGACAATATGAATTATATCCTCCTTTTCTCGTTTTAGTCATGGGATAGAATTATTTTCCTTTTACATTTCATGTTTTATAATTGTTGTAAGGCCAGTTGTTTTATAATTGTTACACACTAGATATTTTTTTATGGTATTAAATTAGTCATTTTATAATTATTGTAAAACCAGCTGTTTTATCGCTGTTACACACTACTTGTACTTTTTATCATTGTTGTAAAACTAGTTGTTTTAAAGTTGTTACACCCTAGCTATTTTGTGTTGTTTTAAATTATCCATTTTATAATTATGGTAAAACCAGCTGTTTTATAGTTGTTACACATTAATCATACGTTTTATAGTAGTTATAAGACCAATGGTTTTATAATTATTACATACTAACTGTTTTGTAGTTGTTTAAACTGGTCGTGTTATAATTATTGTAAAACCAGCTGTTTTGTAGTTGTTACACACTAATCGTACATTTTATAATTATTATAAGAACAGCTGTTTTATAGCTGTTATACACTAGTTTTTTAGTTGTTATAAAATTTTCACTATAAAATGATTCGCTGAGTTCAATTTTCTATATCAAAAAATATATCTTCTCTCCAATTTTTTGCTTTGATATTTTCTAGGTAATTGTAGTGTTTTCTTAAATTCTAGTTTTAAGTGTATAATACTAGAGTTTAATGCGGTAACCCTAAGTAGTGATCGATATTTTGATTGCACCTCGATTTTGCGGAAATTTTGCTGTCAATCAATGGCTCATCCATATTACGGGCCAGTTTGGATTGCTGTTAGTGAAAGTGCTGTCAGGGAAAGATAGATTTCATTACTTTCTTTAAAAGTAGTTTTAAGTGTTTTTCCAGTGCTTTCCTGAGTACAATCTGACTTTCACCAATTGTGATTTTGAGATTGTTTTCTGCCACCCCAAAAACAGCTTTCAGCCAAAGTAAAGTTTCTCATACTTTGGCTGAAATTTGTTTTCGGCTGTCCCAAACTGGCCCTACAACATTAATTCGAGAAGTTTATTTCTTTTTTTCATGATTATTTACTAGAATTATTTATTACTTGAGAAGAAGTGCCAAAACATTCGGCCCAATTATCGCCATAATTTGCATTGATATTGCAAAGACTGAGCGACAAAAAAAAAAATAGTTGCTCAAGAAGAGATAGTCTTTTTGAGAAAAATAATAATCATATTTTAATTAAATGACAATAATTTGGAATAATAATTTATGCGGTAAAATATTTCCTTTAGTGACATGAGCAAAATTTATGCACTCAATAAAATGCTTCTCTTTCAATGTATTTTTTTTCTAAAAATAAATTACTTAAGCAATTTTTTTTCTAAAAGTAAATTACTTAAAATGACGTTTTTTTTAATTTTTTTATTTCAAAGTATTTTCTTTTTTTTTTTTTTTTGGGTTTTTTTATTTAGTGTTTAATAGCTCTCTATTTATTAGTCCCGTAACAGTTTACTTCCTTAAGTGTTTTTTTTTTTTATGACAAATTTAGTTCTTACTTTTAACATATTATTATTATTTTTTTCTATTACTCTACCTTTTTCTCCTTAATTTTCCCTCTTTCCTATTTTACATATCCTGGTAACTTTTCATTCCTTATTTTCCTTTTTTTTTTCCCTTTCTTTTTTTTTTTTTTTCTGTGTTGTGTTTTCTTTCTTCTATTATATTTTCTTCTTTTCTCTTTCTCGATTAATCATCTTAGATGAAAGTTTAACCAAAGTTTCATAATAGAAGAGAGAATTAAATTTCTACAGTACTTGTTGGTATTTCACTCTGAGGGATTGGTTTCATTGTATCTGGAATTTGTCTTCACTATCTCATTTGTCTGTGATTTTTTTCATTGTTTTGTTGTTGATGTTTCCAGCTGCGGTAATGGTAATATGGATTATTTATCTTCTCTATTTTTGTTCCTGGTGATGGCCTACTATTTATCTTTTCCTTTTCTGGTTATAGTCATGGGATAGAATTATTTTCCTCTTCAATTTCATGTTTGATTGGTGAGGGTGGTGAATTGGTATTATCTTCCATTTTTGGTGTTTGATTGTTTAGGTCTGCAATTTTAGATTTTGGTGAGAGTGGAGAATTTTTCAACCTCTCCATTTTGGCAAATGGTGCATATGATTTCTGATGTTTCAATTGTTACCATTGCATTAGAAATTCTTGTGTAGCTTTTGAATGTAGAATAACATATAGAAAGATAAGTTCCTTTTGAGATGTTAGCAAATGCATCAATGGCTAGGCAACGTAATTGGAAGTGAAAATTGTTCTGTAAGAGTACAAGACAAAAATTAATTAATTTTCTAGATTTTTTAGAGCAGTAAAATATTCTAATAGCTTAAATCACTATAATAAATGCTAGATTTAGCACTAAAAATCTAATAGTTGTTGTCCAAAAACAGATTTAGTAGTAAAAAATTAGTTGTTGCATATTACTGCTACAAAGTTGTAGCCGTAGATATTTGGAACAAAAAAAAAATGATGTAATTTTACCGCTAAATGTGTTTTTTGGCAACAACTATTAGATTTTTACTGCTAAATGTGCTCTTTTACTATGAAATCTAGCATTTGTTGTACTGAGTTAGGTCTGCACTTCGATTATAAATTTATTCATAAAATATTAAGATAGAGAGGCAACATATAAGCTGAATGATTTTTTTTTTTTTAAAGTAAAATTTATTGTATAAGTTTAGTACAAAAAAATCTTAAAAAAAAAAAAATTTATGGACGTCTTTCCTATCTTCGAATTGGAGGATTCTTCCTTTATGATCATGGCAGACAGAAATTGTTCTGTATAGAGTCTATAGACTACTTTCTGTTTTACATTTGTTTCACTTGCAATTTCATTAAATGGGTACTGAAATTTTTATTTCCAACTCATATTTCCCCAAACATCCTTTTACCAAATCCAATTTGCCAAAACATCCTTTTACCAAGTCCAATTTTTCCGTTTGAAATAAAAGTAAATACATAGACTTCATGTGCTCAATTATTAACACAAAACCATACATTTATAAAATGCTGATTTGTAAGACAATATATACAATAATCCCCTACATATTTCAAAAAGATAAACTAAATAATAGATTTTGTTAGGTTTTAATTGAGTGACATGATGTCTGTTAGAATATGAACCAGACTTGCGACGAATAAGGAATAGTTAGCAAAATAATACATAATTATAACACAATATTCTCTTTGACATGATTGGAAATCATCATAATTAAGAAAAGATAAACTTATTGAATTGAAATTAGAATCACTAGAGGTGTAATCCTAATTTAAGATTTATTCCCCCAAGATTCAATAAGCACATCCGAAATTAAAATCCAGGAGCAGGAACAACAAAAGAAAGATACAAACTCAGCAAAATATTTTAGATCACAAAATAATGGCAATAGAAATTGTTAGGAGATTTGGACCCACTCATGTGAATTAATCCAACAATTAAAAAAAAAATTATATAAAATGAGAAACACAAAAATTTACACAAAAATTATAAAATATTTTATCCCTAAAATCATGCCATGTTTCCTGCTATAATCCAAAACATCATGGCCTCATATTAATAGTTAAATCAACAGAAATTTTATGAATATATATAATCGAGACATTATAGAGTATGCATGTGCTTTGTACGGTACATTATCCGTATGTCAAGCCAATAAAATTATAACGATTTACAATTCAACCAGCAGAAAAAAGACAATAGCAATTAATCATTATTTATTTAATAGTTGATTATATAAATAAACTTTAGATCCTAAAATAAAAACTCTATACTATAAAATATTAATCCTAAATCTTAATTTATACACCCTAGACTCTAAAGTATATTAGGTGTCAAATTTTATTAGCATGATGCATGAATAATGTGGTGTGCTAGACATATTTTATAATTTCTCATCTTTGTGACCAAAATATGGCACACGTGTAAATCTATTTTAAAAGAAAAATAACGACAATTAGAGCCCGTTTGGATACCAGTTTTTCATGTATTTTTTACTGTTTAATGCCAAACAACAGTTTTAGAGGTGTTTGGTTAGAATTTGCTAGCAACTGTTGATAACTTTTTATTAAGGAAAAACTGTTATTTCTCATCAACAGATAAAACCTGTTTTCATGAAAAATATTTCATTCTATTTTATCTTTTTTTTTTCTAAATCAGTTATTTTATATTCTAATAACAAACAATTTATCATCTTTTTACCAAATACTAATTATAAATCAGCAAACAACAACCAGCAATCATCAAAATGAAATAACAAACAACAACAATAAACAGTATCAACAAACAGTAAATAGCAACAGCAGAACCAAAGAAATTCTTATATTGGAGAAAATGTTAATATTACAAAGAGAAATTTACAAAGCGTAAACGAGTAAGTGGGCCGGTGAGAGATTTTAGCAGATCTTACTGAAATTTGATTTCCAACGGTACAAAAGAGAGAAAAATCTCTTAAAAAAAAAAAAAAATTTTGTATGGACGTCTATCCAATTTTCGAATTGGAGGATTCTTCCTTTATGATCATGGCAGACAGGAATTCTTTTGTAGAGTCTATAGACTACTTTTTGTTTTACATTTGTTTCACTTGCAATTTCATTAAATGGGTACTGAAGTTTTTATTTCCAACGGTACAAGTAATGTACTCAAACTTAATCTCAAGTTTACCAAAACATCCTTTTTTATCACACGATGTTTACACAAAAATTTACACAAAAATTATAAAATATTTTATCCCTAACATCATGCCATGTTTCCTGCCCAAATTCCTGTTATGATCCAAAATATCATGGCCCCATATTAATAGTTAAATCAACATCATGGCCCCATATTAATAGTTAAATCAACAAAAATTTTATGCATATATATAATGGAGACATTACAAAGTATGCATATGCCATGTACGCTACATTATCCGTATGTCAAGCCAATAAAATTATGACAACCTATAACTCAACCAATAGAAAAAAGACAATAGCAATTAATCATAATTTATTTAATAGTTGTTTATGTAATAAAACTTTAGATCCTAAAATAAAAACTCTAGACTATAAAATATAAATACTAGATCTTAATTTGTACACCCTAGACTCAAAAGTATATTAGGTGTCAAATTTTATTAGTATGACGCACGAATGATGCGGTGTGTTAGACATATTTTATAAGTTCTCATCTTTGTGACCAAAATATGGCAGCCGTATAAATCTATTTTAAAAGAAAAATAATGACAGTTAGAACCTGTTTGGATACCTGTTTTTCAGGTTTTTTTTACTGTTTAATACCAAACAATAGTTTTAAAGGTGTTTGGTTAGATTTTGCTAGCAACTGTTGATAACTTTTTCTGAAGGAAAAACTGTTATTTCTCATCAACAAATAAAACATATTTTTTATGAAAAACACTTCATTCTGTTTTATATTATTTTTTTCCAGATGAGTTATTTTATATTCTAATAGCAAAAATTTATCATCATTTTACCAAACACTAATTATCAATTAGCAAACAACAATCAGCAGTCATCAACAGCAAACAACAATAATAAACAGTATTAACAAACAACAAATAGCAACAGTAGAATCAAACAAATTCTTATATCGGAGAAAATGTTAATATTAGTGGATTAATTTGATAGAGAAATTTTCAAAGTAGAAGGCGAGTAAGTGGGCCGGTGAGAGATTTTAGCAAATCTTACTGAAATTTGATTTCCAACGGTACAAAAGAAAAATGTGATATTTTTATAGTTATTTATTTCATACTTCAGCTATTCCAGTTTTTCCTACTTTAGCTTACAAACACAGCAACCCACTTTTGATTAGAAGAAATTCTTTGAGCTGAATATCCGTAATCCATGCCTTGTATAAACGACAATAGAAAATCTTTGATCGAAAAAAAATCATGTGCATTGAATCATGTGCAAAAGCTAATCGACATGTGCAAAAGCTAAATAATTTTGTTCATTGAATCATGTGCAAAAGCTAATCGACATGCCAACAAGGCTAGCCTAGTAAAGTAGCATTATAATTATATAAACGTGTTCTTTGTAATTTTTATATATATATATATATATATAAAAGAAAAAAAAAAAGAAATTTATTAGAAGAAAGTCTTATTTAATCAACAATTTTATTTTCATTTGTTAATTATCATTTCCGAGTCAAATTATATCTTTGAATTTGATCTGTTGGTGAGCTAAGTGCTGACTAATTTTCATCTGTATGGAATTAATTTATGGATCCATAATTTAATTCCCGAAGAGTAAATTTAATAAAATATAATGTATTTTTTTAAAATTATATTTAGCTTGAACATCTCTTAACTTGAAAATTAAAATGAAACATTTTATATATGTATGATAATATTAAGTTTGTATATATAAATGCAAAGTTAAAATATATATATATATTTATTGGATTTTATGATTATGTCGATGCGAAATTCAATACATATTCAAGCCTAATCAAATTATCTTAATCATTAAATTATATCCAGAATCTATAATGAATATCTTTGGAGATTATTATTGGATTTGAGAGTTTTTGTTATTCTACTAATTGTAATTTATAATTGACACTCCCTCCATCCAAAAAAATAGTCCATTTAATTAACCACGTGATTTAATAGAATAGTTCAATTTAACTATTCACATGTTAATTTTCTTATATATCTGTCATTAAATTTAATATTATTAGTCAATTTATAGTTCCAAATAGAAATTTATATATTTACAACATTATGTGAATACCAATGTCTATTAAATAGAAGCATATTTAGAAATTAAAAATTTATTTTATGTATAATTTGTTAAAATTTATGTTTGATTATAATAATAGGTAGTTAGATTTATAATCACGATAACAAGAGATTTACGTAGTTTGATTAGTTTTGCCTACATCCATATGCGATGAAAAATAAATAATTCATTAATAATTGGCGATATAATAGTAAGGATATTTCACCATTTACACAATTACTTAACTCAAATCTTCTTAGACTCGATTATACACAATTTACACGCATGCAAATTCTTAGATTTTTAAGTTTCACAATTTTCTTGTAAATTGTTCTTGGTATTTCAAGAATAAAACTTATCATTTCTTGTGCACGTAGACACGAATTGGTCAAACTACGTAAATTATTATATTACTTATTTATTTTATTTTTTCAGTTGTTCAATTTACAAAACAACTGTAATTTCTTAAGATAATCTAGAAAATGAAACTAGAATACTATTTTGAACGTTCCAAAATGAAAAAATAAACTATATGTTTTGATGGAAGGAGTATTAATTCGTAGGTTCGAATCCTACTTGGAAAGATTTGATTGATTCCGAATTCTTTAATTCGGAATGAAAGGGTTCGCTTTGACTGTTAAGAATAGGTAACCCGTTCCTAACTGCATTTCTATGAGTATTTTATTTTTATCAGTTGTGATTTTTAACATTATTTTTTTCATATATGATCTTGATTCTTGAATTTGGGATATTCTAACAAAATCTGGTCGATCGATGTTAGATCGTTGAAGATCATGTGGTGGTTATTCCCAACATGCAATGTTGGTTCTTTTTAATTGCATATTATGATTTTGTATTTTTTAATGGAAATAACTAAATAAAGAAAAATAAAAATCTGCAATATATATACTCTTCAATCTTCATCATTGTATGATTTTTTTTTAATCAGAATTGTATGAGTTTTATTATTTTAATATGCCAATAAAGATAAATTCTTAAATATATTTTCTTTGTAATGAAAATCTTTTTTTTTTTTTAATTATGAAATCGTGTTAAATATTTATTTAGTGTTTATGAAGTTCCCACATTGAAACCCGCTCCAACCTCCTCCCGGATTCTCTTTGCTCGAGTAGCTCCGATATCCACAAATTGGTTCGCTCTCCCCCCAAAAATTAAAGCACCAGCCCTTGCGGTATCTTCAACATCCCCAAAAAGATTATGTTTTTGTAGCTCCACTAAAGGCAAAGGTTTTCCCATGGAGGATTTATTTCCTGCAGCCCGTGGCTTAGCCGGAGCTTTTCCTTTTCTCATACTAATATTGTTACCCCTTGCAATAACCCCATTAGGTACCGCTGCAGCCTGCTCAGGAATTGTAAATAGAGGTGCTCGAGATTCCCCCATCTCAGCATTCAAAGCCTCAAAACGATTTTTACCCGTTTCTGCAGAAGGCGAGTTTTGTTTTTCCGGCAACCTTGGTTTCCTTCTTCGTCTTTGCACCAGCATCCAAGGCCCATATTCCTCCATATTTCCCTGTTGACCCAATCCTCCCGCTGCACTACTACTCGCTTGGGGCGATACATCCTGGTTATTCCCGCCCTCCATCATAACAGTCACATTGGTTCCCAGGTTAGCAGTCCTCTGTGTCGCATTCGCAACAGAAGGAAAGGAGCATTGGGAGCGAGAATGTCCATACCTTCCACAATTTGTGCAAGCTATGTGAAGCCCCTCATATTCCACACGGATAAGCTCCCCATTAAGACAAAATTCAACAATTAGCGGTTTATTCAAGTCAATCTCCACACATACCCGAGCAAACCGACCCCTATTGGCTTGGGCAGTGTTTTGGTCTACCTTGATCGGCTTCCTAATTGCTTGGGCAATTTCCAGCAGTACATCCTCAGCATAATAAACCATCGATAACCCCTGAAATCGCGCCCAAACCATAGTGGTTTCAACAGTTGCTTGAGCAGGAAGGAATTCCGGAGTCCAAGTACGCACTGTCAAGTAGTGTCCCTGTACCAACCACGGTCCCTCCGTCATCACCTTTTCTCGATCCACATCTAAATCGACTTGAACCATATGGAACCCATGCCCCAAATCCATTACATCCACTGTCCCAACCGGTTTCCAAATCTCCCTTGCACGTTTAGATAAAGCAACATAACCCAGGTCAGGACCTAGAAGTTTTACGATAAGGGCTTTCCTTAGAAGTTTTATGATGAGGGCTTTCCGCCAAGGTGCTGCGAGCTCCTCAATGAGTTGGGGAGCAACAAAGACGTTGGGTTTCAACCCATTACAGGGTGTAAAATCAATGGAAACTAGCCCCTTAGCTTGTAGAGTTCTAGGGTTTGGCTTCCGGCCTGCTGTGTTCCTCCCCGCCACAACAGCACTGAATGGTCTCTCAATTCCGGTTGCCTCGTGAGGAAGCCCCTCATTCATGACGATGTCGGCAGAGTTGTCCGGCGGTGCAGGTGGATCAGGCGGCGGCGGCTGAACAGCTAGGGCGCCTCTCATGTTTTCTCGTTCAATCTGGGGTAAGTATTTACTAATTAATATTGTTAGTAGCAATTTGATAATCTTGTAAACTAAATTATAAATATATGACCTTCCAAAGTTAGCTTTTAACTTAAGAAATCATATCTGATTGATATGAACTACTGAATATGAAATAAATTGTTACACTAATTTTTTTATCGAAACAAATAACTAATTATTGGAATTTCAAAATTAAATTCCAACCATTAAATAATTCTGTTCATTGAATCAAGCTAAATCATGTAATTTATATATATATAACAACATGCCAACAAGGTTAGGCTAGTAAAGTAGCATTATAATTATATAAACGCGTCCTTTATAATTTATATATATATAGCAACATGCCAACAAGGCTAGGCTAGTAAAGTAGCATTACAAAGGCACATGGCACACCGTCTCGGAGCTCGACATCATATAGGGGGAGGACCAAATCTTCGCATAAAACTAAAAGATATACTCTGAAAACAGCTTCACAAACTAGCAAACAGGTCAAATCCACAAATGTTATAGCAATGAGAAACTTAGAGAAATTTCATTAACAAGCTTATTAGCTTGAGAAAAAACGATACAATAACAGAGAATGGAAAGTAGCTTTTATACTGCTTTACAACTAATTAGTTTCAATTAGTTATAACCAATTGTAACTAATTAGCATATGACAATTACAATAAAGCCCTAATCAAGTATTTATTTCCACAGCCCCCCCTCAAGATGAAGGTAGTGAAACAAAGTTCATCTTGCCCAAAGCAGGAGACATATGTGCAGCACTGAGTGGTTTGGTAAACAAGTCAGCCAATTGCAAAGAAGTAGAGACATAAACTGGAGAAAGAAAACCAGCTGCAACATGCTCACGAATCAAATGACAGTCAATATCAACATGCTTAACTTTTTCATGGGAAACCGGATCCTTGGCAATGGCAATGGCAGACTGACTGTCGCAATGAAGGGAATAGGAAGAGCTGGTTGTATCTGAAAATCTGCTAAGAGGGAATGAAGCCATTTAAGTTCACAACTTGTGGTAGCCATGCTTCGATATTCTGACTCAGCAGAGGAGCGGCTGACAGTAGGTTGTTTCTTGGTCTTCCAAGAGATGAGGGAACCACCCAATAGCACACAGTAACCTGTTAAAGAACGACGGGTGTCTTTGCAACTGGCCCAGTCAGCATCACAAAAAGCAGTAAGCAATGATAAATCAGACTTAGCAGGATAGAATAATCCACAAGTCAGAGTGCCTTTTAAGAATCTGAGTACATGAATAGCAGCTTGAAGATGATGCTTACAAGGTTGCTGCATAAACTGACTAAGTTGATTGGTGGCATGAGCTATATCAGGGCGAGAGAAACCCAAATACAGTAATCGACCAACCAGGCGTCTATACATAGCAGGATCCTGTAGCAACTCGCCTGAGCTAGTAAAATCAGAACCAGCAGCCAAAGGACTAGAAACAGGGGAAGCTTGCAATAAACCAGCATCATCCAACAAATCAGTGATATATTTGGTTTGAGTGAGGAAAATACCTGCATCAGTCCGTGTCAACTCAATACCCAAGAAATAACGAGCATCCCCCATATCTTTGATGGTAAAAAGATTATGTAAATAATCCTTGATGGCCTGAATTTTGCAAGCATGAGAACCCATAATCAAAATATCATCTACATAGATTAATATTGCTGAGAAAGAACCATCATGACTATCAACCAAAGTAAACAGACAATGGTCATTGATGGACCTTTGAAAACCATAAGCCAAGAGTTTGGTGGATAACTCTTTGTGCCATTGACGCCTAGCCTGCTTGAGACCATAAAGGGACTTCACTAGCTTGCAAAAATGACCTGCAGGAACAGTTTTATAACCAAGTGGCGGTTTCAAATAAATGCCTTCATCAAGGATGCCATGGAGGTAGGCATTATTAACATCAATCTGATGTATACTCCAACCTTTAGCAGCACCTATTGCCAAAAACAGTCTAACTGTAACTGTGCGAGCTACAGGGCTAAAACAATCATGGTAATCCACACCAAAAATCTGGTTGTAACCCTTGGCAACCAAACGTACCTTATAACGATCAACCTCACCATTACTCTTATACTTAACCCTGTATACCCATTTGGTATCAAGGGGTTTGATGTGAGAAGGAAGAGGCACAATCTCCCAGGTATGATTGGCTTCTAGTGCCTGCAATTCAGTATTCATAGCTTGAATCCAATGAACATCTGCCTTAGCTTCATGATAATAAGTAGGTTCCTTTATCTGCAAAATCTTTGTAAGAAAAACTCTTTGCTGAAAAGGTATTTGGGAAACAGCATGAGTATTATCTGTAACATAATCTTGTAACCAACAAGATGGTTGTTTAATTCTTACTGACCGCCGCAGAGAAACAGATCCAGCATCAGGAGATGGAGCAACATCAGCATTAGGAGATGGAGCAACATCAAAATGTGAAACAGGATCAGAAGAAGGAAAATTCAGTGAAGAAGTTGGGAGGTGAAAAAGAAATTCATTCTCCATAAATTGCACATCCCTGGAAACAACAAGTTTCTGAGTTGTTAAATCAAAAATCTTATAACCCTTCTTACCTGATGTAAAACCGATAAAAACTCCTGGAAAGGCACGAGAAGAGAACTTATCACGAGTAGGAGACACATTAGTATAAAAACAACTACACCCAAAAACATAAAACTTTGTATAATCTGGCCTGCACTGAAACAATCTGTCAAAAGGAGTTTGCCAATTCAACATTCTAAGAGGAAGAACATTAATAATAGAAGTAGCCATCAAGATGGTTTCCCCCCAAAACTGCAGTAGTAAATGAGACTGAAATAAAATGGCCCTGGCAACTTCCAACAAGTGTCTGTGTTTGCGCTTTACAACCCCATTTTGCTGAGGGGTATAGACACAAGTAGTCTGATATAAAATACCTTGAGTTTGAAATAACCCTGCACAGAACTTATTTACAAATTCTGTACCATTATCACTGCGGATCACCTTCACTGTTGTATTAAATTGACAGGTTACCATTTTAAGGAAAACTGCAATAGCATGCCCAACTTGTGCCTTAGTGTGTAATAAAATAACCTAAGTGTATCTAGTGTAATCATCAACCAAAGTCAGAAAGTATCTAGCACCAGTAAGAGAATTCAGTTTGTAAGGTCCCCATAAATCCATATGCAACAAATCAAAACACTTTTCAGTAGTTATTGTGCTTCTAGTAAAAGGAAAATGGTGTTGTTTAGCATGAGGACAGATAGTACAAGAATGTGAATTACATTGAATATCAATATTACCAACATGACTAAGGACATCAAAAGAGGCATGACCAAGTCTCTTGTGCCATATATCAGACTCTGTGTTATTGGAATCAGTCACAGCCAAACATAATTGCTGCACTTTATGGATAACATCTGCAGAAAAAGAATATGCATCTAACAAGTAGAGGCCATCAACATGCCACCCCACTGCCTTAACCACATGAGTTTCCCTATCCTGCAGATAACAATAGTGAGAATGAAAAACCACCTCAAGATTGCTATCCTGCAACAGCTGTCCAACAGACAAAAGGTTGTATCGAAAACTTGGCACAAAAAGAACCCCATGTAAAGTGAGAGTAGATGACAACTCTACCTTTCCAACATTCTTAATCTGTTTTAAAGTACCATCAGGCAAAGCTACTGTTTGCCTAACTAAACCAGAAGAGGTAGGGATAAAATGACTTGAAACATAAGTCATGTGGGAGGTAGCACCACTATCAATAATCCAGCAAGATGAAGAACAAGAAGAAGAAGTACCTGAGAATCCTGCAAAAGCAGTGAAGTCAGGAGTCTGTAAAGGTGAGTCAGCCATGGAAATCTTCCCCTTCATCATCTTGTAAACTTCCCTCAGCATTTGTTGAAAATCTTCTTTTTGTTCATCATCTTCTTCAGTATCACTGCCTACTGTCATCTTTTTTATCCCTCCCTGTACTGCATTAGCCCGATAAGGCCGAATATTCTTCTTTGGTTTGGAGTTCTGTTTCTTAGACTTGGGATGCCAATCTGGATACCCTATCAACTTGAAACAAGTAGCCCTAACATGCCTTGTCCCATCACAATAATCACACTTCAAGTCATCCTTGTTAATCTCTGGAGGTTTCTTGTTATCATTCTTAACAAAACTGGCTATTTCTGTTGTATGCATCAAGGAAATCTCCTGCTGCTTCTCAACTTTTAACAACATAGCATATGCCTTATTTAAACCAGGTAAAGGATCCATTAACAGAATCTGATTTTTTACATTATCATAAGCCTCATGTAATCCCATCAAAAATTGAATCAATTTATTTTCCTCTATAGAATCTACCATCCTCTGAAAAGCATTACAGACACAGTTTCGAGAGACACCACAGTGACAACTCGGTACAGGGGTAAGGTAACTCAACTCATCCCACAAGCGCTTAATCTTGTTATAATACTGTAAAATTGACAAGTTACCTTGTGTCAGCAGTGTAATTTCCCTTTGAATCTTGTAAAGGAGAGGACCATTGCAATTCCAAAACGAAGTTCCAGTTCCAGCCATAATTCTCGAGCGGATGAGACATATTGAAAACCATCAGCAATGTCCTTTTCAAGGCTATTAATCAGCCAAGCTGTGACCAAGCTATCAGTCTTCAACCATGACTGATATCCAGGATCTGTTTCCTTTGGTGATTCAACATCCTTCAGCACTAAATCGCTTTTTTCTTTAACATTTAGGGCTCGAATCATAGCTCTTCGCCAGGAAATGTAATTATTTCCGTTTAATTGAAAATTGATAATCGAAATCCCTGGATTATCATGTGATTGAGTGAAACCAGAGAACATATGGCGATCGAAGTCCGGGAAAACTCGATCTCGATTTCCAGGTATGCGTTCTTCATCTGGTTCTGGAAATTCTCCTTCGTCATCAAATCTTCCACCGGCCGGAATCTCCGTCACCCTTGCTCTGCGGCCACTTCTCACCATTTTGCGGAATCCAGCTCTGATACCATGAGAAACTTAGAGAAATTTCATTAACAAGCTTATTAGCTTGAGAAAAAACGATACAATAACAGAGAATGGAAAGTAGCTTTTATACTGCTTTACAACTAATTAGTTTCAATTAGTTATAACCAATTGTAACTAATTAGCAGATGACAATTACAATAAAGCCCCTAATCAAGTATTTATTTCCACAAGCAAAATACTAAAAACAACACATATCTCTGGCAACGGCACCAAAAACTTGTTGGGCCTAAAAGTTACGCATGCAAAATATTCCTAGTAAGTGCACTAGGGTCAACAAGTAATATAAATGGTAAGTGTTGATATCGTATTCCACAGGGATCTGGGTTTCTAGTACGTGTAAACAAAAGTGGTTCCTAAACTATAACAGTTTGTTGCAGAAATATGGTCAATTTGTCAAGATGGTATTTTATAACTAAAACTACTCAATATTAACTCAACATAATAAATATCATAAAAAGAAGTAAATTTGAAAACAATAATAAATATTCTATTTTCGAATTGGAGGATTCTTCCTTTATGATCATGGTAGACAGGAATTCTTATGTATAGAGTCTATAGACTACTTTTTGTTTGACATTTGTTTCACTTGCAATTTCATTAAATGGGTAATGAAATTTTTAGTTAACAAATGAACCAAACAAAAAAAAAAAAAAAAAAGGAAAGACTTTTTATGTATTTTTTAGGAATTATATATATATATGTTAAATTCACTTGTGAGATAATTGATATTACAAATCGCGTAGCATAAACTATAATTAACATTATTACAAGTCATTTTTTTCAAAAAAATTCAATAATATGATAATAACATGATATCGATGATGTTAACGTACTAAAACATTTATTAATGTTTGTAAAAAATGGATAAAAAATTTCAATTGGAAGAGGGATAATAAGAAAGGTGTGTGAGGGACCTTGAGCTAGTTAATTGCATCTATAAAAATAGAAACTATGATTTTTTTCCTCTTAGAAATTAGAATGAAGGGAAAATGATGATAAAATTAAAGTAAATATTTAAATGAGAATAAGAAGGCAAAAGGCCAATAGAAGGGGAAAAGCACAAAAAGAATGACAGGAATTCTAGTTGTTGGGCCGGTGAGAGATTTTAGCAAATCTTACTGAAAATCTAGTTGCCAAAACTACCCTTTTACCACCTACTTTAGCTCACAAACACAGCAACCCACTTTTGATAATGGCTTCCATTTCCACTTCATCTTCAACCACTGCTCCTTCTAACACTAGGCATGATGTTTTTCTAAGTTTTAGGGGTTTCGACACCCGCTGTGGTTTCACCAGCCATCTCAACACTGCTCTGCTTCGAAAACACATCCGCACGTTCATAGATGAAAAAGATCTCGAGAAAGGAGAAGAGATCTCTACTCTCTTGAGAATGATCGAAGAATGTAAATCTTCGGTCATTGTTATCTCAGAAAACTATGCATCGTCTCCATGGTGCCTGGATGAATTGGTGAAGATAATGGAGTGTAGGAAAAAATTAGGCCGAAAGGTCGTACCAATTTTCTATAATGTTGAACCTTTTCATGTCAGACATCAAACTGGAAAATTTGGAGAAGGATTTGAGAAAAACAAGGAGCGATTCAGCAACGACGAAGATAGGGTCCGAAAATGGTGCTCTGCTTTGGCAGAAGTAGCTAATTTACATGGATGGAATTCCACAAAGTACGGGTATGTATTCTTCTTCTGCCTAATTTTATTACGCATGATTATGATTAAGACAGTATATGTGTAAAAATTTATAACTGAATTCTACATATAAAGAATACTTCTTTACTGTAAATTGTGTGACTTTATTTATTTGAAACAAAAATATAATATAATTTTACTACTAAAATTGAGCTTTTTTTGCAGGAACAGATATTGCTGCTAAATAAACTTTTTGAGAGTAAAATTATTTTATTGACAAATCTAACATTAACTAAGAAGCACAACCTAATGTGAAATCCACATCAACATCAACATCAACATCAGGTATTGTTCCACTTAAGTAATTTATATGTTTATAAAGAAGAAATCTACCAAATGGTTAAATCTTTGTCATATATATGTTGTGTGTTCATTATATACATGTTCTGCAGGACTGAAGCAGAATTAGTTGAGAAAGTTGCAGAGGATATTGTGCAGAAACTGAATTTCCCGTACATTAAGCAGATGCTATCATGGTTAAGCAAGAGAACAACAAATGATGTTCGTTTTGTAGGATTATTCGGGATGGGAATGTTCGTTTTTTGTTTCAGTCTTAATGTTTTAACTATTATATGCTCCTATATGTTATTTTGACAGATATTTATTTCATTGTGAGTTTTCATTTGATGCAGTGCAGTGTCAAAACTTAAAAATCCTTGATCTTCAAAGTTGTGTTCTTCTGCAAAGATCTTTCTTCTGCAACAAAAGTGGATAATCTTAATTCTTGATTACTGCAAAATTTGGCTGAGACTGCAATTAAAGAATTAGCATCATCAATAATTTGTGCCAGGCTGCAAGCTGCATCAATTGCATCTCCAGCGCTCCAATTAAAGGTAAGGTTATTTATTTATCTAATCTTCAATTCTTCATTTTTACAGTATAGATATTTTTACCTAATTAATTTGAAGCAAAATTGGCCTGGTATTTAGTATTTACACCTTAATTAAGAGTAGTACAAAACAATGACATTGACTATAATTAATCGAGTTAATTCATAATTAGTCTTCGTTACTTAATGTTAGCACAGATGAAGACAAAACTTAATATTAGTGTGTACCTAGAGTTAAAATTAAATATCAATTTGGTTATTGTTAAGATTGTGTGGCTACAAATAAAATCTTGTGTCGGCAAGACATATATAATGATGATGATGATAATAATAATAATAATAATAATAATAATAATAATAATAATAATAATAATAATAATAATAATAATAATAATAATAATAATAATAATAATTTTTATTGAATGTACGAATGAATATATAGACAAATGCATGTGAGGCATCAGATTGTGTTTTGTTGGAAGATAACTTTTATGTGGCTACAAATAATAATAATAATAATAATAATAATAATAATAATAATAATAATAATAATAATAATTGATAATTACAGTTAATTGTATTCGCAATTTTTAAATGACATTGATAATTAGTCTTCGTTAATTAATGTTAGCATAGATGAAGACAAAACTTAGTATTAGTGTGTACATAGAGGAAATCCAATGGTACTGTAACGTACACTACATGAAACAGGGTCCATAGGGGCGTTTTGTTTTGCCTCTAGGGCGGTTTAACTGATAGAGACACTTTCTGCGACAGCCTCAATGTCGTCGGCTTTTGACTCGTCACAAAAATATTGTAGCGGTTATTGTTAACATCCTCGAAAATTAGGCGTATATTATGTCCATAAAATAATTAATTATGGTGTTAAAAAAAATAAAAAAGATAAAAATTTAAGAGTCAAGCAAATATTTTATTTTCATTTAATTCGTTATGATTAGTATCTGAATACTTTCAATTACAATTTTATAATTGTTAAAAGAAAACTAATTTAATTTTTATTGAATGTATGAATGAATATATAGACGAAGAAAATCCACTGCTTTGTTTTTTAATAATAATAATAATACATAAACAAATAAATAAAAATTATTTATATATAGATACAAAGAAAATTCACTGCTTTGTTCTTTCAATCAAGGTTTTATAGGTACAGTTTCTTATTTAATTATAGTTAATTTGGGTTATTAATTGTGTTCGCAATTTTTAAATGGAGTTTTCTTCAATTTCTTAGCTTAAAGTATTGTTTTATTTATTTATTTGTTTTATAGTTTTTGATAATTCTCATTTTTATTAAGAATTCAGTATCTAATCTCAAGATACTGGATCTCTCGTTTAAGGAAAGATATACTTACAACCAGAGGACGAAGCTTATGTGGTTTTTTTTTAAGCAATTAATTATGTGCAAGCTAACTTCGATTCATTTTATTGGAAAATGTAGATAGTGTAACTAATGTAATACACCACACCCGTCCTAAAATTGATCATATTTTTAATTTCAATATATTAAGAAAAATAATATATTACTATCGAGAAATTAAATGAAAATTTTACAAAAAAAGGTTCTAATGCATTCTATATATTATTTGTTTTCTATACTGAAACATTCTATATTATTTGTTAATTTCAGCTACAATCTGCAAGTCTTTTAGGGATTTTGGAATAAAGACCAATAAGTTGAAGCCCAAGCCATAATTTCAAAGAGGACTGGGCCACATAATTTCAAAGAGGAGTTGAGAATTTATCTACAATGATAATTTTTTAATTTTTAATAAAAATAATATATATATATATATTTAAGTTTAAACTTCTAATTTGTCGCACTTTAAATAGTAAAGCAAAGGGTTATACTCGGGTGATTATTATAGAGTTGGATACTCAATTGTTTTACAATGCTCTGTCTTATATAAATCATTGTTTTCAATTTTCTATATTGTCAAAATCAAACCGTAACTTGAAAACCGAACCAAAACAAAGTCAGTTTGGTTTGGTTTTGGTTTTTGATGAAAAAAAAACCTAACCAAACTAATTATAAATATTTAAAAATTATTTATATATATGTATAAAATACATTTTATTTGATATAATATATATTTATATTATTATAAAATTTATATTTATGAGATTTTAATAATATATATGTAATATAGACCATTTTTACAATAATTTATATATAATTTATAATAATTTAATGATAATTTAGTTAAATTTTAAAATTTGGAAATTTTGGTTTGGAACCAAACCGAATCAAAACTAAACTGAACTTGTTTGGTTCGGTTCAGTTAACCCAAACTAAATGTATATTGGTTTGGTTTTAATTTTTATAATTTTCAATATTTGGTTTTCGATTTAGTTAGATTCGGTGTTTGAACCGAACCGCATTTTGCTCACCCCTAATTATAATTTCAGTTGGGTTCGTAAGTCAACGATTTTATCGCTCATGTTCTAGTGACAACGTCTGACTCTGTGTCTGAGCGAGGTTATTAGATGATTATTACTTTAATGTAAACAATATTAGGATTGAGGAGTCCTAAATATGGTTCCCTCAACGTGTAAATCTTAAAATAATGTAGAGTATATACTTTTGTATAATATTTTTTTGTTTAATAAGGAAATATGTAAATGACATAGTTATGCGCTTTAACAGATATTATTATTATTATTATTATTATTATTATTATTATTATTATGATTATTATTATTATTATTATTATTATTATTACTACTGAAATAGATATCAATTAAAATATCTCTACAAAGTTAAGTGTTAGGCCATTTCTTATTACTTAAACATTTTCCATTTTCATGTGTAAAAAAAAAAATTACACCTAAATAGATATCCGAAATTTATTATGTATAATCAATTATATATTAAAATTATTTTCATTTTTAAGGAAACTTATTTTATTTTTATAGGAATATTAGTAATATATAATAGTGATAGAGGCATTTTCTCTGCAAGTCTATAGTGAATCTATTTGAGATTAAATGCTCTACTCTTAAATGAATAGAATTATATATAAAGAAAATAGGATTCAAAAAAATATTTGTCAAAAAATAAAGAAAATATTATCTTTCTTTCTTTCTTTTTTTTTTTTTTTTTTTTTTTGTGGTCAAATTCGTTAATTAATTCGAATAAATTAAATAATCCAGCTATATATTTTCAGGCAGTTCCCAACTTGGAGTTGCAATTTGGTCCCATCATATCTTAGAAAACATATATTCAATTTTCTATTTATGGTCTCCATCTAAATAAATATATAGAAAGAAATTGATAAAAATATATATATATATATATATATATATATATATATATATATAGTGCGTGTAATTATGACGCCTCAAATTCTTTTCAATTTTATTACTATTTAAGTTTATTTGAAAACTTAACGTTTGACCAATTCTAATGAGTCAAATTGAGCCCATATCAAAGTTATATGTTAACATACTTACGAAATAGATTATACACTAATTATAATAATTAAAGTTGGGATTTATTTGTGAGCTTTAACTTATAGATGATTAATTAATTTATTAATATGATGTTAGAGTTTTCTAAACTAAGAAAGCGAGTATTGAAATTTCGATATATATTATTGTATATCAATATATAATAGAGTGAGTATGTATCGCACGTATATCAAGCTAATCGCGTAAAAGAATATATCAAAAATAATTATCAATTAGTTTAAGCTTTTAGGTTACTTGGTTCGATAAAATGTTCCACCGGCTAGAGATATACTGGAGGGAAGGAAAGCGTAAAAGGGTCGTTAAAATAAGTCTATCAAGACAAAACGACACCGTTTTGCCTTTATGGGTTTAAAAAAAAACAAAATAAATTAGAATATTCATTTCCTCTCTCTCTCTCTAGGTGTATTTTTTCAACAAACCTTTTATTTAACCCAAATCAGTCGTTGCCACCATTTAGTAGACCGTTTAGTGGTCTACTTTCCACTGCTATCACTGGTCCACCATTGTGACACCCTACCGATCGCTATCCATTTATGCCCTTCAATGGGGTCTTGCCTTTGCTACTGACTAGAGGGTCGATTAATGTGTGCAATTATACTTTATCGATGGATTAAGGTGTTAAATTGAAAAGTTGGAAATTTAATAAAAAATAATTGGAAAATCTGAGGACTAAGGACTTCTTTTTCCAAGTATATATGAAAATCATTGTGTAGTTTGATAATCAAACCGGACTAGCTTGCTTTTGAATATCATAAAATCATCAATACACATGGTTGGCCAAATGAAAACAAATAATATTATAATATTTATGGGACCATTAATTGCAGTTTAACATTATTTAGTTATTGAAAAGTATAGTTTAGTGGCTACAAATAGACCACTAAAATTATGTGTTTAGCTAATTACAGTAAATTACACCTAAGAAAAACTGCCTGCCTTAATTTAAACGTGATTATAATGTGGGAATTGAATTTTATATATATATATAAAATATCTTTTTCAATTTGTCAATATGTCAACATCAAAAATTGATATAAAGGCACTCAAATGGAACGAAAAGCCGGCATTTTGCTGTCTTCTTTTCTAACTTTCTAGATTCGGATAATTATTTAATCTAACGTCCACAAACTCTTTTCTTATTTTAAATTAATTATTTATTTACCTTTTAATTTATTATATATTAAAAAGTTTAAAACTAACTACACCATTGAAAGTGCAAAGAAGACGAAAAACAAGTGAAAGAAGCAAAGTTAAACATGTTTCACGGTCTGCTTGATTGGAATGATATATGGAAAAAGAAAGAAAAAACAAATATTATAATTCACATTATTTTTGTGAATTTCATATAGTTTTAGTTCATATTTACCATGATATTGCCTACGTATTTAATTTTTTGATAATTTAACTTAAAATAGGATGAGGATTCGAATCGTGACAGTTTCATTTGTTAATTAAATTTCAACACATAGTACAGTGGGCTTGTGTTGGACACGCTTCAAGCTTACGAGGCATTCACGTGCAGAGGAGTGTCAGAGATAATAAGAAAAACTATAATTAGACTGTATCTATGAACTTAAACTTAAAAGTTTCAGTAGTAACCTTTTTATCGATATATTTTTAAAAAGTTTCATTTTTCGTGAGTATTTAAAATTTTCCTTATACAAAATGATTATGCACAATACTTTAATATGTTTATATATTTTTTTTAGTTGTTATCATGTGGTTAAATCTGGATACGAATTGGGATGAATATTTACAATAGTTAAAACTCTTAAAAAATAATGCTCTTTTGAATCTTGAAATATTTAAAATATGCTTTTTTGGATCTTAATCTATCGAGTTGGGACATTTACACTCCGAACATATTACAACTAAGCACATTCAACCCTTAACTAATTGAAATTGAACATATTTGGTCCAATTTGGTTGTTTTGTAGAAAACATTTGATCAAATTTATACAATTTACATAAGTAAGTATAAACGGGGTTTAATTTATAAATTTTTTACATTTATTAATTTATATGTTATTTATGATTTAAGGATCAAATGTTTGAATTCCAATAGGCTAGAGGTGCAATTGTGGGAAATCAATAGATTAGGAGACGAGAGAACACATTATAAATTGGTGATTATACAAAAGATTTTCATTTTTCTTTTTCAAAACTCTCCCAATAAATTTGTTACAATTTAAAAAATGTTTATATATTGATATATTTATATAGACACATTTTAATCTTACATCACCTTTACACCAAATAAAAACTATATGATTGCCTTTATGGTACTGAATAAAAGAGGAAAATGAATTTCAAATTATAATCATTCATTTTAGTTTGTGACAAAACACATTTCGAGCCTTCTGATTTTTTACCAAAACTATAATTGGCATTTTGATCAATTTTTTAAACACATTGAGTACCTGATCTTTTTATTTCAATATTATTAGCTTCAAACTCAACCTATCTTTTGCATATGTGTAATATGTTTCGTTCAGTGACAGAACTGTGAAACAAACATTTCCAAATAATTTAAAAATTACATGGTTTTATAGTTTGAAACTGTAAAATGGACACTTCCAACAAATTTGTTTTCTCATCTAGGTGATTTTCTAAAATTGTGTTACGTACTAAAATATTATTGGTCTTGTCACTTAATAGGGTTTGTTACATATACATAAAATAAAATCGAGTTTGGGACTAATAATATTAAAATGAAAAGATCAGATACTCAATGTATTCAAAAAAATTGATTAGGAGGTCAATTGCAATTTTGATAAAAGATTAGGGGGCCTAGAATATGTTTTACCTTAATTTTTCTCTGAGTTTTTTCTCACAAACATTCGATCCGGATGGGACACGTGTAAAGAGGAATTACATTTTCCTTCTATATATTATTTTAATATTAAATGAAAAGCTGTGACTTTAAAATTTAAATCGATTGTTTCACATTTTAATGCTTTTAAAATATAATAATACGGCCTTACTTCCATAAGGATGCAGGAAAATAAAATAAACATGATAATAATAATAATAATAATAACAATAATAATAATAATATAACAAAAAAAGCATTAATTGAATTTATTGCATTTAATGAGAATTGTAAAATATGACAAATTTGTTAGAGCAGAAATTATTATTAATAATTAGAAAAATAAAAAATATTTATGTGTCAGTTTTTCATTGGGAATGTCCAAATGAACCGGATCTATTATATAATTTCTCTGGTGAGTGTCTATAGCAAAATATTTGGACCATTTACTAAAGTGGGCTAAATTCTAACCTAGTAGAAAACTTAAGTAATAATTATAAAATTAGTCAAGATTTTGGATTCATATTAATTAAATATCAATTTAATATTAACTATTCATCAACATTATGCAATATTTATTTAGTTGTCAATTAGTTTAAAGGACTATGGTAAATTATTTGTAAATCTATTTCCATATTGATTATATCTTTATTAAAAGAAACCAATAAATAGTCTATTATGTTTGCATGTTGTTAGCTATTTTCTATGTGCACAAATTATTGATATCCTAATAATTATTACGTATTATTTAATGGATTGTTTTCTACAAGTTGTAGTTCAGTTAGTAACTCAGATCGAATATTTAGAAAAAATTTCAGGTTCAAATCTTATTAAATATATCAATAAAGGGAAATGAAAAATCTCAACTGTAACAAAGCCGCAATCTGAATTATTCAAATGTATTATTACCGAATCTTGAAATTTAGTTGATTCACCCTCATGTCCTACAGTCACCTCCAAATAATTAATAATTGGTTTATGTTTTCTCACATTGAAAAAACAATAATATCCATGTGTAAGCCTGTAGTTTTCGGGATTCTGTTTTCTGAGCATGCGCCCGCCACGTGACATGCCGACTCTAGCCGACCTATCCCATTACATGCATAATCTTCACCTTTATTTTTTCTTTAATCTTTATATTTATATATATATATATATATATATATATATATATATATATATATATATACTCTTCAATCTTCATCATTGTATGATTTTTTTTTCTTTTATCAGAATCGTATGAGTTTTTTTATTTTAATATGCCAGTAAATATAAATTCTTAAATATATTGTCTTTTTAATGATTTTTTTTTTTTTTTGGTTGCGAGGAGATTATGAAAATCGTGTTAAATATTTATTTAGTATTTATGATAGTCTTGTAAACTAAATTATAAATATATGACCTTCCAAAATTAGCTTTTAACTTAAAAAATCATATGTGATTGATCTGAACCATTGAATATGAAATAAATTGTTACGCTAATTTTTTTTATGGAAACAACTAACTAATTTTTGGAATTTCAAAATTA
This sequence comes from Euphorbia tirucalli, assembly GCA_039660915.1. Taxonomy (NCBI): domain Eukaryota; kingdom Viridiplantae; phylum Streptophyta; class Magnoliopsida; order Malpighiales; family Euphorbiaceae; genus Euphorbia; species Euphorbia tirucalli. Next base: position 1,807,616 of record CM077639.1, on the reverse strand, counting down.
AATTCCAACCATTCATTTGGTATTAAAACGGTTAAAATTATCGACATTACTTTTCAAGTTGTCAACCTTAGCTAATTAATCCAAATTCATTTGTTAAAAATGTATTTTAATTCTATCATATATATAATATAATTAATATAGGAATAAATAGAAAAATATGATAAATATATTTTTATTTTTACTTAATTAAAGACTAAAAAGCACAATGACAGTTGTGGTTAGGACTCAATATCATCTTATCCCCAATATAAAAGTGATGCTGCGATCTTTGAAGTCATAATTCAATCATCGATTATGACTTTAGCAGCAAATCTTTCTTTCTTTTCCTTAAATTTATAAATTAAAAACAAAAAAATTATAGTTGAAAGGATAATGCTTGCTTATTGAAATATTTTCTTCAAAATTGAAAGATCTTTGATCGAATAAAAATCAAGCTAAATAATTTAGTTCATTGAATCATGTGTGTATGTGTATATATATATATATATATATATATAGCAAAAGCTAATCGACATGCCAACAAGGCTAGCCTAGTAAAGTAGCATTATAATTATATAAACGTGTTCTTTGTAATTTATATATATATATATATATATATATATATATATATATATATATATATATATAAGAAAAAAAAAATTTATTAGAAGAAAGTCCTTGAGCTGAATATCCGCAATCCATAATCAACAATTTTAGTTTTATTTGTTAATTATCATTTCCGAGTCAAATTATATCAAGTCTACTTAAATTTTAGAATCATGTCTTTATTGTATTAAAAAAATGAAATGAGAATATAAAATTTTTTTATTATTTGAATAGAAAAAAAAAAAAAAGGATAAGTTGAAAGGCAAATGGCACGCCGTCTCAAAGCTGACATCATGTGGACGAAAGTGAACACAACTTGTCGGACTACAACTGCAACCCAGCACGTGCTGCAATGACGTCGACACTTGTTGGCCGCTTGCACACGTGTTCTTCATGCATTAAATATTTATCTCCTCGTGTCGATATTTGGTTGGATCAAAATAAATTATTTTTTGAGACAATTTCTAATATTAATATACTTTTTTGTTTGTTCATTAATACGGGAGCAAATATTTTCAAAATATTATGTTGAATGTAGAATAGTCACTAAGGAATAGTTCAATGGCTATCACGTTCCAAAAAAAAGTATAGGGTTTTAGATTCAATCGTCATAATTTTTAAAAATGATTAATTATATCTAATTAGAAAAAATCAAATGTAACTAGTTTATTAAAATTTCTGTCCAACATTGGATTATAGAAAAATATTATTATTTCTTTTTCATCCAGACCCTCCCACTTGCCACCACATTCTTTTTTCCTTTATTTTATTTCAGAAATTATTTTATTCAAAAAAAAAATTCTATATTTATTTATTTATTTATTTTGTCTATATATCCGCAGCCTCCATTTGTTTCCGCTCACTTTGCGCCTTCTTCTTCTTCTTCTTCTTCTTCTTCAATGGATTCCTCTGAAGCTTTTTCTTGTTCCTTGATTATGGAGTCAATTCCTAGTATTTTCTCCTTGTTATTCTTCGGATTCACAGTATTATTTTCTCTATTTTCTCTTCTCCTCTTTTTCATAAGATTAAAACCATATTGCAACTGCAAAATCTGCAAAAGCTATGTAACCAAAAATTGGACAAAAGATTTCACAAATCTCTGCGATTGGTACACTCATCTCCTCAAAAAATCCCCAAGTGGCACCATTCATCTCCATGTCCTCAGCAACATAATTACTTCAAATCCTGAAAATGTTGAATACATTCTCAAAACCAATTTCGAAAATTACCCAAAAGGCAAACCTTTCTCTGTTCTTCTCGGCGATCTTTTAGGCCGAGGAATTTTCAATGTCGACGGCGATTCATGGCGATTTCAGAGGAAAATGGCCAGTTTAGAATTGGGTTCTGTATCAATTAGAATGTATGCTTTTGAGCTGATTTCAAATGAAATTAAAACCAGATTAATTCCTCTTTTATCTTCAATTTCTTCATCCGATGAAAAAACATTGGATTTACAAGATGTTTTTCGGAGATTCTCGTTTGACACTATCTGTAGATTCTCTTTCGGGTTGGACCCGGGTTGTCTGCAACTATCCATGCCCATTTCGGAGTTCGCTCTGGCTTTTGATACGGCATCGAATTTGTCAGCGGAGAGAGCAATGGCGGCTTCCCCAATTGTGTGGAAGATGAAGAGATTGTTCAATATTGGGTCGGAGAAGAAGCTGAAAGAAGCTATTAAAATGGTTGATGAACTTGCCGGAGAACTAATTAATCACCGGAGAGATGAAGGATTTTCCGACAATAAAGACTTGTTATCGAGATTCATGGGATCAATCGAAGACGACAAGTATCTTCGTGACATTGTTGTTAGTTTCCTTCTCGCCGGTCGGGATACGGTTGCCTCCGGTCTGACCAGTTTTTTCTGGTCAATTTCACAAAATCCGCGAGTGGAGTCAGAAATTCGGACCGAGTCAGACCGGGTGATCGGTTTAAGTGATAAGGAAACAATCACTAACTTTGAAAAATTGAAAGAATTACACTACTTAAACGCTGCTATTTATGAAAGCCTGAGACTATTTCCACCGGTTCAATCTGACTCTAAATTCTCTCAAGATGATGATATATTGCCAGATGGTACATTTGTGATGAAAGGGACCCGGGTTACGTACCATCAATATGCGATGGGTCGGATGGAGCAGGTTTGGGGCCCGGATTGTAATGAGTTCAAGCCGGAACGGTGGTTAAAGAACAGGGTTTTTATCCCAGAGAATCCATATAAGTATCCAGTTTTTCAAGCGGGGTTTCGGGTTTGTTTGGGAAAGGAAATGGCATTAGTTGAGATGAAAAGTGTAGCTCTTGCAGTAATTAGAGCATTCAACATTCGGGTTGCAGATCCGGATCACCCACCAAAATTTTCTCCAGGTCTTACTGCCACCGTGAGAGGCGGCTTGCCCGTGGTGATTCAAGAAAGGAAAACCTCAACATGTGACAAATCTTAATTAGACTAATAATATTATATATAAACATTAAGAAGCAAAGAAATTAAATGTGTACATATTGTATTATGTCGAAATTTGACCATTTTAATGGGTCAGAAATATGGGCATGTGCCTTTTGGGAATGCTTTATGTACATATAATTGAGATATTCAATTTTGGTAAAAAATTTTGGATCAGTTGAAATTCTACATTTGGGTAAAGTAAGTAAATGGCTCTTAAAATCACTATTTATTTCAGATACTTTTTTTAATCTCTGCCAATCAATGTTATCATAACCGTACCGGACATTAAACCGGTGAAGCTACTGGTACGTGGTACAACCGGTTCAACCGGGTAATACTGGTGGTTATACCGGATTATTATTTTTAAAAAAAAATATTATTTAAAAAATAAATAAGCTTATAAATTCATCAAACACAATTTTCAAATATTTAATACTCAAAATAATTTCATGAAATATCCTAAAACTTCGTCAATTTTAAATTTTAATGATAATTGATTTAAATTTTAAAATTTGAAAAATTTTGGTTTGAAACCAAACCGAACCAGAACCAAACAAAACTAATTCAGTTTGGTTCAAGTCAAACCGAATGTATATTGGTTTGATTTTGGTTTTTATAATTTTATATGTTTATTTTTTGGTTTGGTTTAAAACTTCATCAATTTTAAAATTTAATGATAATTGATTTAAATTTTAAATTTTGAAAAATTTTGGTTTGAAATCAAACCGAACCAGAACCAAACAAAACTAGTTCAGTTTGGTTCAAGTCAAACCAAATGTATATTGGTTTGATTTTGGTTTTTATAATTTTATATGTTTATTTTTTGATTCGGTTCGGTTCGGTTCGAACAGAACCGAAGTGTCGAACCGAACCGAATCAAAAGCAAAGATAGAAAATGGTCAAAACCGGTTTTTGATCGGTTCACCGGTTTACTGGTTTTTAACCGGTCGAACCGGTCATCTCCGGTTTTTAATCAAACAGTCCATTTTAATCAAACCGACCGGACCCATGGCCGGTTCGCGGTAAAACCGGTCGAACCGGCTGGTCCGGTCCGGTTTTCACAACATTGCTGCCAATGCATTTTCTGGTCAATTTTGTATATTATTAATTTAACCTTCTCTCTATCACCTAGGTTGGCCCAAAGAGCTATGACTACAATGGAATACTGTAATTAATACTAAGCAATGGATAAATTATATATAAAAAAAAAGCTTTTTTTTTATTGTCACTAATGATAAATAAATAAAATAGTTTCTACTTCTATATATAAATAAAAAAATAAAAAAAATCTAAATTCGATGCCATATTATATATAATTGAATGTAGAGGTAGCCACGGTTCATGAACCACCGGTTCAGGTTCATGAATTCTTGAACCTGAACCTTAACCTTCAAAAGGGATGAACCACCGGTCCGGTCCGGTTCAGGTTCAGGGTATGACCTGGGTTTGATCAGATTCAGGTTCGGTCCGGTTCAGGTTCAACCTTTTTGAATAAACATTTAGAATTCAATTTGCGTGTGGTTTCGATGTAGATATTTCTTGATAAATAATTAATATACGTGACAAAATAATATAATTTCTCAAACATGAAAAACAACTTATATCTTTTATTTTACAATTAATAATTTACATAATATTAATTTATATTACAACTAACCCTTGATTGAATCTAAGGGTTGAACCTCCGGTTCACATACTAGTTCAAAACCACCGATTAACCACCGGTTTAAAGGTTCAGGGATTGATCGACCCTGAACCTTAACCTTTTTTCTTCTGAACCGTCGGTCCGGGTCCGGGTCCGGTCCGGTTTAGGGTTTGACCGGTTTTGATCCGGTCCGGTTCATCCGGTTCAGGTCCAATTTGACCACCTCTAATTGAATGGAATGAGTGTATTCAAAAGTCTAATGCCCATTGGGAAAAGTTATATTTTAGCCATGTAATTGTTTATATTTGTACAATAGATTCATGTATTTTGGCTATTAATTTTGTAGATATGTTGGGTAGAAGTGTTAAATTATCATAAAAATATATGTACATGGATTAACTAAGCCCAAAACAAAAGTATGCATGCGTTTAGAAATAAAGTTTAAATAAGTACGATGATACTATCGCTAAAATATGATTTTTATTTTTAATATTTAATTCAACAGTAATTTAAATAAAAAGTTTATAGCAACAACATGCAATAAATATTTTATTGTTATATAAAAATATGACAAAAATTTGTTAGTTTTGGCAAAATTTATTGTTGTCAAACTTTATATATATATATATATTTTTTATAGTGAAGCAATATTCAAAAATAATATTCATATTTTGTTTCATGTTCCATATATAAGATGTTTCTTGAACTTATATCCTAAACAAAAGAGACGCTAAACTTAAGTTATTAGCGTAATTGTAGAATTTGTAGAATTGTAGAATTTAATTTAAATTCTGAGCATATCATTTTATTTCATTTAGAAAAAAATATGCTTACACGTAATTGGTTGTGCCCATGCAGTTCCATTTAAGTGTGTTAGAAACCAAAAAAAAAATAAAAAATAAAATTCCTTCATAATATGAAAAAACCACGTACCATCTATACTCTATAGAGCCATTAAAAATAACTATTCATTTTTCAACTCCAATGTGACACTAAGGACCAATTTGATATTACTGTCAGAGAAATTTAGGTTTCATTACTTTCTTTCCTGAATACAATTTCACTTTTACCAATTGTACATTTGAGGCTGCTTTCACAGCCCCAAAAACAGTTTTCAGCCAAAGTAAGGTTTTCCAAGCTTTCGCTGAAAGCTGCTTTCGTAACTGCTAAAAGCTGCCCTAAACTGACCCTAATGCTGCGTTTGGGGCCGAGAAAAGCAGCTTTCAGCCAAAATAAGGGGAATCTTACTTTGGCTAAAAACTGGTTTGGGGGTTACGGAAAGCAGCCTCAAATGTACAATTGATAAAAGTCAGATTATATTCAGAAAAGTACTAGAAAAATACGTAAAACTACTTTTAAAAAAAGCAATGAAACCTAACTGTGAGAAAAAATACTTTCGCTAACATCAATCACAAACTGGTCCTAAATAATTGGTTATATACGAAGTACTATTATTCAACATATGTTACAAGAAAAAGATAATTAAAAACAAAACAAGCTTGAAAATTAATTGAATGGAAGATCTAACTTACTATTTTTTTTTCTCGCAATAAATGATGGTCTTATTCGAATATACTAATTTAATTTAATTAATTAATTAATAATTAACGAACCAAATGATTTACTTGCACATGCTTCCCACGATACCACCATGAGAGGTTGCTCTTTGAAGCAATTGGAATCCATGGATAAGGTGGGCTACCGCCCCATGATTCCCAATTAATATTTTTTCTAAAAAATTTTCAGATGTATATTATTATTATTATTTAAACGAAGCTTAAAAGGAAGACCAAATCTAATGTGCAAAAGCTACGTTTTGTTCACGGGACTATATATATTTATATATGTATCATTAATTAGGGCACGTTTTAGGGGTACTAATTCTTGAATTATTATTGGCTGCTACATGGGACAGATCTATGAATTATATATTATCTAGTTAATTAATTAGTCGGTTAAAGGTATACTTACTATATTTGAAAAAAGACAAGTTTTTAAGAAATTTAATTAATTTATTCGAGATCCCTGATTCTTTCATTTATTTAATAAATTAGTCTAGAATACTCTTTTTTTTTTTCCATTTTACACAATTTTTTAATTTTTAATTTTTTTTTGTGTTGGATTTAATTTATTTAAAATAATACATAAGTTGACCAATTGTTATTTATATATAAGCGTATCTTTTTTTATTCATGATTATTAATAAAAGTAATATTCTATGCGAACAAATAGCATTATGACAAACTACACACTTAGAAAATTAGAATAATAACAATATGTAATTAAGTAATAAATTATTTAATAGTTGATTATTTAAAATAAATTTTAAACCCTAAAATAAAAATCCTAAATTCTAAAATATAAATTTTAAAACCTAATTTGTAAACTTTATATCTTAAAATATATTACATAATATAATTTTATTAGTTTGATACATAAATAATATATCCGTATATTACAACTTATATCCGTATTATATAATATATAATTCATTTAATTGTATTTTGAGAATTTTATTTAAAATAATTATACCTCAAATTAGTCACCACTTATGCTTGTTAGAGATGGCAACAAGGGTACCCACAGGTAATGATACTATTCGTTTCATACATGTTTATGAATATGATTATCCATTCTGTCTAGGGCTAGGAATACAAACTAGATATATTGAACCATTGCTTTTAAAGAACGATATTGTATTGGGCTGGAATTTATCTAGATACGGACCGAGGATCGGAATTGGAGTGCATCAAGGAGTGGGCTAAAAAAAAATGAGAATTTATTAATATGAAATTCTTATTTCAGTATAAAGAGATTATTTAATTTTAGTAGTTTTACAATATATTTGAAAAAATAATTATTACCACATAAAATAATTTATAATAATTTTAACCATTAAGTCAATTTAATTTATAATATTTTGATAGATATTACTCGAATTTGTATTTTTTTAATTAAAATTCTACAAGAAAATATGTGTTTTTTTTTAAGCGTTATTTTATATATCTGGATTGGATTAGACTGAATCTCGTAGCTTCAGAACCAGATAGGAACGAAATCGAATATTTGAATATCTGAACTTAGACTATATCGAAATTTTGGAACAACACAATTCTCCAAATGAAAATATCATAAAATTTAAAAAACTACCAATAAATAAACTTAATAATCCACAAATTAACAATAACATAAATTTACACGTCTAGATTCTTCAAGCAACAAACAAAAGTAAAACATTCAATAATAAAATCTTTTATAAAAAAGTACATAAATTTTATCATTCTTCCATTATTCTCTCCATTAGCGATATAAATTCATTACCATTTAAGAAAATAAAAGATACAAATTAACAAGTAATATCACAATACAACTTAAGAAATAAACAGATACGGATAGTGGGCACCTTAAAAAATAATCATGATTCCGTTATGTACTCATTACGGATAATAAATTAAATCTCATTCTTATCTCATACTCATATCAGGTTCGGATAATCCTATTAGAATCGGGAATTGCTGATTATCCTGAAAATCCATACATATTGCCATATCTAATCCTTATATCTGTAATTTGTATATTATTGGCTGTACTATTTGTTGGAAGTAACTAATTAGACATTTCTATTTCATCAGAAATCTTATTGTCAAAAAAAGTTTACTTAATTGAATTTTTTTTTTTTTCCAAATTTATCAGAATTTTGTTTTTCCAAATTTATCACCGATAGTGTGATAGTTGTACTTGGACAAGTCATATATACACGTTTTAAATGAGAAAAAGTAGGTTTTTTTTTTTTCTTTTCAGAAGATAGAAAAAATAGAAATTAGCTAGGACAAAAACTGCATTAACAAAAACAAGTTAGTTTCATCCACTGGCCCACACAGACAGTTTGCCCCTATGAGTCAATGCGACGTACTTTTCCAATTAATTTCTGTCTACTTCGCTAATGACATCTTAATTTTTTTTTCCCTTACCTTTGAGGTGTCAATTACAAAATTATTTAATAAAAAAACTTATAAAAAATACAGTAATATAGTAATTTGAGGTATATATATATATATATATATATATATATATATATATATATATATATATAAATCAGTACTTGATTCAATCCGATCTATGCATAAACATAAAAAAAATAATTGATAATAATAAGATATATTAATCGAAGAATGATTTATTTATATAATTCTTGTTTCGTCTATCCTAAAATTAAAATTACAGTTCTAAATCTCTAAACTAAAACTCAAACCATAAATTTCCCAGTAAAATACATAATTAAAACCGATCATTTAGTTATGCTAAACTACTTACGTGATTTTTTTAAAAAATATAGTAGATATAGTTTAATGAAAATTTTTTTACACACCAATTTTCTGACACATTTCTCCTTGAACTTTGTTCATTAATTTATAGTTCCAAGTAGAAATTAATGTATTTTTTATACATGCAATATGAAGATATCAATCAGCATTAAATAGAGAAATAATGGAATAAAACTATAAAAGAAAGTCAATTACAATTTGGAAAGCATTAAAATAAAGATATTGATTTTTTTTTTTAATTTGTAATTTTTTTTAGAAAATTAAGAATGAATATGCAAACAGTACAAAGAAAGATGGTACTCAAGTGGGTAAAGTACAATTGCAAGTTGTTTCGATATCCAATTAAGAGTGAAAGATGTTGACACACAAGTTGTTTGTATCTCAAGTGGGTAAAGTACAATGTGCTGGATTTTGTTTTCTTTGAGTTTATCAATAATTTTCACCAATTTGCAAACATCAATCAATAAAAAAAAAAGAAGTAATAAAATAAAGGCTTTCTACCAATTGTAATATTGAAAGAGATTGAGACATTTGTTACCGCAAAACAAACTTCAACTTGTTTAAGGTACATCAAATTTATGACCATGTTGTGCATGTTGGCCTATTCAATCAAAATGATGTCGTATCAAAAATTATTCCTTTTTTTTTTTTTAAGAATTTACGGATTATTATATTATCCTTGTAATTATATGAACTATAGTGAAGTTTGACTAGACATATCACATGAAAGTACTTTGGAACAATATGCCAAATATTAAAAATCTTTGCCACCAAATTCACTAATTAAACAATAATTGGCGTGTTCGATTCCTATAAAAAAAAAAAAAATCTCACTTTATAATGTAGAAGACATATAATGATATAAAATATCAAACTACAACATAGAGTTAAATTCAATACTCAAATTTTTAATATGTTCATTTTTATAAATGAATAGAAATAATTAATAATAATATTTATTGTTAAATCTTACCAATCAGTTTAAATTTGATGTATCAAGACTTATTAGGCCTAAAGGCCAATAATTCAAATTTTGATGATTCTATTCATTAATGGAATTCAACACGTGATAGAATAAAAATGTATTATACATATTTCAAATCCAAGCATGATCTATGAAACAAGCAAAAAAAAAAAGTGACATATAGTACAAGTCAAAGCCATATGTTTCTGGCCATCACTTGGTTCCATATTCGTATGTGTCAATGACTGGCCTCTTATGGTTACAAACCAGTGAATCCCACATCTTTTAAACTTGAATTTTACATCATAAACCCTTTGTATAGAATTTGCATAGAAGTCTAGTTTAAACTATAGTGAAGCCTCCTTGCCACTGAAAGCTTCCTCTATCTAATCATCCACAAAATTCGAGTAACAAAGCAACACATGATCTGATTAATGAATACCATACATGAATGAACTCAAGGCTTTGAAATCTTCACAAGAATCATATGTGAAACTATAAAGGCATTGGTAGCCGATGACATCAACAGAACAGTCAAATTCCACAAGAACACAAAATGCCTAGCTTAGGTAAGAAGGATATGAGAAATGTGGGAGCTAAAATACCAATGAATCTCCTGAGCTTTGATAGCTGAACCACTCTAGGATTTCACTTCCAGGTAAACCAATAGCAAAACTTGTCTCCATCTGTGTTACAGAACAAAAAATTTGAATATAACTAAAACAGTTGAGAGTGGAAACATGGTCATATTAGCAGGATCAAGTTGACTAATGAATTTTAGGTATCAATTTAGTTCACCACTTGACAAATCTAGTCATATTCGTCCAAAAATGACACTTGTCAATAGATGATTAGCGATTTTTTTTAACACTTGTTAAATCTAATATTGACATGTCATTTCAGATTGATTTGACAACGAATGCCACATTGAATGGTTAAATTAATACCTAAACTTCAATTTGGAGCAAATTAACCCTTTATCCGAAAAGGAAAACATGTCAAATTGGTCCATAAAGTCTTGAAAATATAGATAGTTAAATGTTCATGAAAATTAGAAAGATAGAGCTTACTATTGGTAAAGGGCTGTTGCTTCAATTCTCCACCATGCATCTGCCATAATCTTGCGGCGTGCATTGTTGTCCAACTTCACACAACTGCAAAAACTATATACATAACAAGAAGTACTTGCAGGGCAATTGCCTGGATTTGAGAAATATTTGAATGGAATGGATGCAATAGATGCAGCTTGTGGCAAGGCACAATCATTTGCTTGGAGTTCTTCGAGTTGCCATGGAAGCAGTGGCAAACTCTGCAGTCTCTTGCAGTGGTTGATTACTAAAATTCGCAGTGATTCTAAGGAGACAATGTCAGTTGGAATTTCTACAATTCCAGTGCCCCCTAGAGATAGCTCTGTCAAAGAACTCAAACAATTTAAAGTAGGCAATTTTGACAGTTTCGAGCAGCCATCAAGACAAAGTGTTGTAAGGCCTTTCAACTCACAAATGCTCTCAGGAAGAATATCGAGATCTTCGCATTCTCTCATGCTCAAATATTCGAATGATGAAGAGAAACATGTGACTATTGATGATGGCAATTCTTGTATTCCAGTCTCATCCAATATTATACTTTGAAAATCTGCTATGATATTATCTAGTAGCTTTCACAGATTCTGACAGCCTGTAACATCTAAAGCAATATAATCATTGAGAAAATCGAGAGATGCAGGCCATTTTTTTACCCCGGATGCTCAAAACTGTACATGTAGTACGCTACTCGGAATCTGTGGAAGAATCTTTAGATTCGAGCACCCTGTGATATCTAAGATTTCGAGAGAATCCGAGTTAATGAGGCTCGGAATGCTTCTCAAGTTTTTGCAAAACATCAGAGATAACATTGTAAGATTCTTGAGATTATGAGTAATTATGAGTAGAACGATATATAAGAAGCTTAAATTTTTAACCTGATTTCCATCCCAAAGTTGTATCACGTTGCTTCCGAATATGTTAAGCTCGACCAAGTTTTGCATGAAAGAATTGGATGGCAACGACTTGAATGGATAATAGACCCAACACCGAAAACTTAGTCTGCTGGAAAGACGCGAAGGATGATGTGTTTCAAAGTCCAATGGCAAAAACGGATGATAAATATTTAGCAGTCGTAGCTTTGGCATCCATGATAAGGCTTCAAAACTCAACAAAATGTTTTCAACTTCAGACACATGCAAGACTATGCCTTCGGCCTTTTCGTTCCTCTGAAAAATAAAGAGAAAACAGCAATATCAAAAGCCTATATACAGAGTTTACTTTTTAGTTTTTAAGAATTTATCAAAGTCATACCACTAAACTTTGTTCAAGAAAAAAAATTTTCATCGGACAAGAATTTTAAAATTTGTATTTTAATGAAATTAATATTCAACAAATGAAACACAAGAATCTAAATTCTATTGCAATCTCGGTTCTTACTCTAAATATAGAAATCTTTCCTCTGCCATCTCTGTTCTTTCTCTCTTTCTGACCCACCAACTGAAGACATTGCTCTTCAATATGAACATTTTGCAGAGTGATTAAGCTCATGATTATTTACCCAGCACATTTAATCATAGGATGGGTGACTACTGACATGGTCTCCGAGGATGAAGAACCAAGTGAATCCCACACCTAATGACCTTACATTTTGCATCGTTCACTCTAAACTGAAACAAGGCTTCCTTGCTGCTGAAAACATCCTGAATCCTAGCCCATAGAGAATGTAAGTTCCAAAGCAACACGTGATCTGATTCATGAATGCCATTAACATACATCTGAGGACTGTTCACAGTGAATTCTATACCAGAATCATCTTTGAAACAGCAACGGCATTGAGAGAAAAGGGGATCAGTGACAGCAGCAGAACGCTTGAGTTCTACAACGACGCAAAGTACCAAGCTCAGGTAAGGATGTCCAGAGCAACGGGGGAGCTGAACAACCATCGAATTTCCATAGCTTTGATAGCTGAACCACTATGGAATTTCACTTCCTGGTAAACCAATAGTAAAACTTGGTTCCATCTGTGTTCCAGAAAAGTAAATTTATATTAAATAGCAATTTAGACTCAAATGCGTTTCATAGTAGTCTATAAAGTCTCAAAAAGCTCAATTCAACCATCAACTCATTAACTTATGGCTATTTCACCAGCTCAAATAAAATCAAAAGATAAATCCCATTTAATCCCTCATGTGTAAACCATATGGCTGATTTAGCTCTTGAAGTTGGAACATAGGTCAATTTGACACTTCAAAATGGAGGAAACTAAGTTGACTTCTTTAGACTTTGTGGTCTAATAATTTGGCAAGGCCACTCTCCAATTCAAGGCTAAATCAGTATTTAATCTAAAAAGAAAATTCAAAAATAATGTGAAAGGATGGGTCAAACTCAAAGATTACAGAGAGAGAGGGAGATGTTACAATAGGTAAAATGGCAGTTTCTTCAATTCTCCAACGTGCATCTGCCATAATCTTGCGGGGTGTATATTTGTTCAACTTGATGCAATTGCAAAAATTAAATACGTAATTACCATTAATTACAGGGAAGTTGCTTGGATTTGAGAAATATACAAGTGAGATGGATGCAACAGATGCAGCTTGCAGCAATGTACAATTATTTGCTTGGAGAGTTTCAAGCTGCCAAGGAAGCAGCGGCAAACTTCGGAGTCTCTTGCAATTGCCAAGTACTAATGATCGTAATGATGCTAAAGAGACAATGTCACTTGGGATCTCTACAATTCCACTTCACTCTAGAGATAGCTTTTGCAAAGAACTCAAACCGTTTAAAGGAGGCAATTTTGACAGTTTTATGCAACCATCCAGATACAATGTTTCAAGGCATTTCAACTCACAAATGCTGTCAGGAAGAATCTCGAGATCCTCGCATTCTGGCATACTGAAAAATTTAAGTGATGAAGATAAATATTTGATTGATGATGGCAATTCTTGTATTGCAGTCTTATCCAATCTCATTATTTCAAAATTTCCAGAGATATTAACCTTGCTCAGATTCCAACAGCCTCCAACATCTAGAACAATGTGATTTTTGAGAAAATCAAGAGATGTAGGCCAGTCTTCCACCCCAGATTGGGAAAACTGCAAACGTTCTATGCTTTGCGGAATTTTTGTAAAATTCTTCAGATTCACACACCCTATTAGACTCAAATTTTGGAGAGAACTTAAGCACATGAGGCTTGGAATGCTCCTTATGTTTTCAAAATGGATCACTCCTAAAAATTTAAGTTTCTTGAGATTTTCAATACATGGTGGCAACACTTCCAAACTTCTACAGTAACTAAGATTTAACCCCTCTAGTTTTGTTGCTGAAGAGAGATCTGATAACCTCATTAGGTGAACAGACTGTTGAGAACACTGCACCAAATGAAAACTCACAATCAAACACATATATATCAAACAAAATACATACACAAAAATGTAATTTTTGAACACACACATGGATATGCACACACACACACACACACACAAACAACTAATTAGTTATGATACTCCTTGAAAATGCCACACTGGACTTAATCCTCTAGAAAATCAAATGCTAATCATAACAGAAGAGTAATCATTCACAGCGAGAGGGGGAATAGAGATAAATATCATATACACTTCTCAAAAATTTCACTATATTCACAAGAATACCTTTTTTTTTTTTTTTTCCTTTCCAATAATTAATATTTAATATAAAAATGTTTTCTTTCAGATATTATTTTTCTTGAATATTTTAATTGCACTATAATCGATCTTTTATATCTTGATATTATAGATTAGTAGTTTCAAGTAACGACAAAATTAGCACAATATATGGCCATGACAATTTGAGTTGCACTTATTAATGAGATATCGTTATTTAATAATTTTTCAATACTTTATAGGTTGAATGTATATTTTAAAAAAAAAAAAAAAGATTTGTATTAATAGAGCACATTCTAATGTTTATGTTTGCAATTTAGAAGCTTAATGAGCTCCATAACTAAAAAAAAAATTAATTATTCCCAATCTTTCATATAGTAAATATATTAAAAATAGTTAAAAGATAGTTTGTATTTTATATATATATATATATATATATATATATATATATATATATATATATATATATTACAAATTCGAATTAGTATGCCATACTCTGTTTTACTACATATAACAAAATAATAGTTAAATTACGAAAATGAAAAATTAATTAATTAATTTTAATAAAAGAAATTTAAATTTAATATAATATCTGAAAGAAATGTAATGAATTGGAAAGAAAAAGAAGTAAATACTTGTTGAATAGGGATGATGGAATGTTGGAATTCACAAGGAATGGCAGCATTTCCATTGGGGTAAAAGTTCATCGATCCTCCTGCTTGATTTAACAGTTCCTGGAACTGTTGTTCTGTTGACCTGCTCCACCATAATTGATAAAAAAATTATAATTTGTGAACTGCTTAAACTAAAAAATACTATTAGTTATTTTCCATTAACAGTTTAAGTTAATATATATATATTTTTTTTAGAAGAAAATCAAGACATAAGAGTAAGAATTATGTCAATATTAATTAAGATTAACTTAGGTGATAAGGGCTTTAATTGCATGAGCTACAAATCTCGAATGCGGACCCTATGCAAAAAAAAAAAAAAAAAAAAAAAAGAATTAAAGATGGACTACTTAAAAAAAAATGTTTGATTAACCTTCGAACCGAGATAGTAACAAAATATAGTTTCTAAAGCCATGTATAAATTTGTTTAAAAATGAAATATGTTCTCCAGTTTTCATTTGATTTTTTTTTTTTTTTTTTACTATTGAATATTAAATTTTTATTTTCTAATTTAATATTGAAATAAGATTAAGGTTGATTTTCAGAACTAAATACATCTTACTATCTTGCACATTTAATTTTAGAAAAACTAAAATGAAAAAATGTGTATAATGTAAATATTTATCACATAGCAATCGTGTTTTGAATAATTTAAGAATTAAAAATAAAATATGAGAAGTTAAATACCCAAAAGGATTTGAAGGGGCCAGCATGGCGAGGTGGCTTTGAGCATGCCATCTATCCTATGGAGAGGTAGAATTAGGATCCGGGCTCGGGCCTCCTCCTAAATCCACAAGGATATTCCTGTCAATACCAGGCTGGTTCTCTTTCCTCTTTGGGCCCACATCAATTTTTTGGCCCACCACAGGGGGTGGCCCCAATCAAATCCATGTGTCCAGAAGATGGCGTTAACAGGTGGCCCTTAGCAAGGATCCTCAAGGGCCTCACCTTCTTGTTTCCAACAGGCGCAGGTTCTTCTGTCTTGGACTTTTTCTTCTTCTTATTCTTCTCCTTAGTGAGCCCAATTGAGTCGTTTCCTTTTGAAACCTCTTCTCCTCTAGTAGCAATCTAGTTTATACATATTTCATCAACAATATTGTGAATATTTTTATCTCTACTTGTTAAGAGAATTTTACTCCCAGGTCCAAACCAACCTTCACCTACACCAAAAGCTTCTAATTGGTTTGGATCACTAATATCGTCAAGAACTACAACCACCTTCATTCTATTCAATGAATCCTTGATAAAAGTGGGTACTATATGAAGCATTTCTATGTTCATATTTTCTTCGCCTGAGAGTTGTGAGAACATTTTTTTTTCCTCAAATGAATAAGCCCATTCTTTTCTGATTCTTGTCTAACATTCGAAGAAAGCAGCAATGCTCAAACTGATTTGATATATGACTATAAATAATTTCCGCAATGGTTGCTTTTCCAACTCCCCCCGTTCCCCATAATCCTACAAAATGAACATCCTTTGATCCCTTGCTTAAACATGATAGAATTTGCTCAATATGTGAATTGATTCCAACCAGTTCACTTGGGATAGTATAGGAGGTAGGATAAAGTTTCTGCATAATATACTCTACAACTTTCTCAATTAGTTCCACTTGGTTGCTGCAAAAGACGCGATGAACACCCAACATATAATGAGTTCAAACCACACTTTTAATTCTGGTGGAGTTCTTTCAAACAAATATGAAAATTATTAAAAAAAAAAAAACATAAAAATGAGTTAAAGGCAAATCAATTAAACCTTTTACATAATTTGTAACTCCCACAAATTAATTTATTAGCTATAAAAAAAAAAAATAAATAAATAAGGACACGTTATTCATTTCTAAATAATAAATTTGATAAAAAAAATAGTTGATTTGAATTGAATGACCTAAGAAGGCGTTATCATCCAGATAAGGAAGTTCCCGCAACATTAGATCCTGAGCTCCTGCAGGCGGAATCTCAAAGAAATGGATCCCAGAAGGAAAAGAAGAGGCAAAATTCACCATGAAATCAGCACATCCATTTCCTTCTCTATAAGTATGCTCCATGTGGACTACCCAATCCCGGTTCATCAACTCTTGAATCGTGGCTAAAAGACTATCAACAGTCATTTACATTGCAAACCTTCATTTGCATTACATAGTGCAAGAAATTCCCCCGAATGGAAATTAAAATTATAAAAATAATTTAATCCCCTAAAATAAGTTTGTTGCTAAATGCTAATAATAGGATGAGTGGATATTAATGTGTGTGAGTGGGCAGCCCCATAAGTAGCCAAAAGTATATAAGAAGGAAATTGACAAAACATAAATTATTTTATGAACATAATGAAGTCGACCTTAATTAGTGAATAAGTAGAGTAGGTGGTATGCTAGATTCCAATTTTATATAGCAATTGCACAGTTTTTTTTTTTTTTTTTTTTATGAATACAAAATTAGAATAGGGATTATATATAGGGAAATTATCAAAATTACCCTCGTTTCAGGGTTTATTTTAGTGTTTTACCTTTTCTTATTTACGTTATTACTTTTTTTTTCAGATCTATTTCTTTTTTACGTTTGTTTTTTAATTCTTCCTTTTCTACGTTTTTTCAGATCAATTTCTTCTTCAACTAATTCCTCTCTCCTCTTGGCGGAGGAGATTCTTCGCCGGGACATGGCGTGGTGGGATAAGGTTATACACCCTGTGAGAAGAGTTTGGAACGGGGTTGCTGTACGTATTGGAATTCGCAAACGAGGTAAGAAATCGATTCTGAACCTGTGTCCCTGTTCTCGCTTTTCTCACGGCGGGAAACAGAATGTAAATATTGTGCTGTACTTGATTTTGATGGTTTATTCTACGGCTTCATGCCTTCTTTTTCAGTTTTGATTTTCTTTGTAAACATTTGAATTGTTAAGCCGGCGTTTTTGTGATTTTTATTTACATGTTCTGAAGAAATTGGGGAGGGGAGAGGAATTAGTTGATGTTACGGTGATTTGTTAGGTGTCAGTGAAGTGATTAGAGGTCATGAATTGCTCATAATCATTGCTGGTTTTGATTAATAAAGGTGAATTCAAAGATGTATGTTGCTTGAGTCAATTATGGTCGCTGTCATGTGAAAATTAACAGCTCTTCTAACTTCTTTTCCTCCTTTGAATTGAAATCTCTTCTCAGCAAAATTGATCATGTGACGATGCACACCATTTGTTTGTTGAAAATCCTCAACCGGATGTAATTTCATGGAACATTGTTTTTGCAGTGCAGATTGTGGCATCCATATCAAGGTAATCCTTTTGGTTTAATGCTATTAAATGCTGCAATTAGTTTAAAGTGACAAGGACCTAATCCTGTGACAGCATTGATCATGAACAGTTCTAATTTCTTGCCAATAGTCATCTGGTGACTTTGAAAGTATACCAATCTGCTGTTCTTTCTTCCTCCTGTAGGACTCAATTCTAGCTCTACTGCCTGCCTCATCAATGAGATCAATAGCTTTATCTGGAAGATATCGATCAGCAATGTATCTTTCTGACAGATAAACAGCACAGCATTTATGGCTTCCAATGTGAATCTGCACTTGTGATGTGCCTCATATTTCTGACGTAGACCCAATAATATTTTGATTGCATCCTCCTAAACATTTTAGGCATATTTAGTTGACAAAGAAAGAAATTACACTTTACAAATAAAACTAGATGAATCTGCAGTTAACCTGGCTAGGCTCATTAATTGACACAGGCTAGAATCTTCGTGCTAATGCTTTATCGGTATCAAAATGCATCCTGTATTCATCTACTGTGGTGGATGCAATGCACTGTAAGAGATGAGATGCCCCGTTAAACATGGTAAATACAAATAAATTCAGACGAACATTGCAATCACAATTGAGTTTGCTGTCTCATAAAGAAATCTCATCAAGCATTTAGCTATAACTGTAATCCTCGAACACCCATAGTATATTTGTGATGAACAACTAATTATCATATGATGTGTTGCGCCAAGTGAGGTGTCAACACGAGAAAATGGAGAAAAGAAGTTGAAGAGTGTCTGCAATGTGAAAGCCAGCTGCTGAAATAGTTAAGGCATGTGTTGGAGAAACAGAAAAGAGCTGCACTTGGAACTGAAGCAGAGATAAGAAGGGACACAAGTGAAGGTATACTTGAAGATAGAAACGTCACCATGCCGTAGCTTTTTTATTACTATCTAAAACTATGATAACAATTTATATACTTTTTTGGTAGTACAAATTTTTGTTGCCAAATCTCATATTACTTTATAGTGTATGGTTGAATGTTTTTTACCCTATTTGAATTTCACCCATTCTACCGAAGGATTTCTATTGAGACTAAGTTTTATTTGGAATCCTCTAGAAGAAATTTCAAAAATTGAGTTGGAGCAGAAGGATGATAGTAAAATTGCAATATTGAATTGATTTTGACTTGATTAATAAAAAATACTAATGATCAGCGTTAATTAAGTATGTTGATTATAATGATGATTGTTAAATGGTGGCAGGTGCAACGTTGATAAAAGGGCTGAATAGAGGACTAGGGACGTTTCTAGAAGGATTATTAGCTTTTGGAATTGAATACGTGGCACAAGAAACTGGTCATGTTTTTCGCGCAATTTTCATAGGAAGTGCAGTTTTTGTGATAGGTAATAATTGATAATTTTCTGTTGATTTGATTTTTATGAAAAAAGAATTGAAATTGACAATTAAGAAATTGAAAAATGACAGGGGCAGCAGCAACATATGTAAGGTTTTTTCCATATGTGAAGAAGAATTATGACTATGGTGTAGTGATATTCATGTTGACATTTAATTTGATAACTGTGTCAAGTTTCCGAGTAAGCAATGTGCTGAAAGTTGACTTTTAGCTAATCAAGTGTCAAGACTGTATTTTGCTGTGTATGTATCAACTTAAACTAATCAACTTGTTTAACCTATGCAGGGTATCTGGTGGTCGAATTCTAATGAGTCGTCTGAGAGCAAGGCTTGGCTTTTATTGCTTCTTGGCTGTTGTTGCATATATGGGTTTTGGCAACCATCTTGTGACAAATATGACAGATTACCTCTCTGATTCGCTGCTGCAGCATATCTTGTCGTCATTTGATATTTGTAGCATAGAATTTTTTATTTTTTATTTTATACACTGTTTATACACTTCTTATACATTGTTATACACTTCTTATATATTGTTATACATTTTTTATACATTGTTTATACAGTTATTATATATTGTTATACATTATACATTATACACTGTTATTATACATTGTTAAACATTATACACTTTTTATACAATGTTATATGTTTATACACTTATTATATATTGTTATACACTTTTTATACACTGTTTATACATTGTTTATACACTGTTATAAATTCTTTATACATTGTTTATACATTATTTATACACCGTTATACATTGTTATACACTGTTTATACACTTCTTATACATTGTTATACATTATTATACACTTCTTATATAATATTTTATATACTTTATTTATACATTGTTTATATACTTTATACATTGTTTATACACTGTTTATACCATAGTTATACCTTAATTATACCTTAGTTATACCTTAATTATACATTATTTATACATTGTTTATACACTACTTATACATTGTTATACATTATACACTTCTTATACAATGTTATATGTTTATACACTTATTATACATTGTTATACACTCTTTATACACTATTTATACATTGTTTATGCACTGTTATACATTGTTTATACATTATTTATACATTGTTTATACATTATACACTGTTTATACATTGTTTATATATTATTTATACACTGTTATACATTGTTATACACTGTTTATACACTTCTTATACACTGTTATACATTGCTTATACATTGTTTATACACTACTTATACATTGTTATACATTATACACTTTTTATACAATGTTATATGTTCATACATTTATTATACATTGTTATACACTCTTTATACATTGTTATTATACACTTCTTATATAATATTATACATTATTTATACATTGTTTATATACTTTATACATTGTTTATACACTGTTTATACACTCTTTATACCTTAGTTATACCTTAATTATACATTATTTATACATTGTTTATACACTACTTATACATTGTTATACATTATACACTTCTTATACAATGTTATATGTTTATACACTTATTATACATTGTTATACACTCTTTATACACTGTTTATACATTGTTTATGCACTGTTATACATTGTTTATACATTATTTATACATTGTTTATACATTATACACTGTTTATATATTATTTATACACTGTTATATATTGTTATATGCTGTTTATACACTTCTTATACACTGTTATACATTGCTTATACATTGTTTATACACTACTTATACATTGTTATACATTATACACTTTTTATACAATGTTATATGTTTATACATTTATTATACATTGTTATATACTGTTTATACACTATTTATACATTGTTTATACATTATTTATACACTGTTATACATTGTTTGTACACTCTTTATATACTGTTTATACATTGTACACTGTTTATATATTGTTTATACACTGTTTATACAATTCTTATACACTGTTATACATTGCTTATACATTGTTTATACACTGTTTATACAATCTTTATACCTTAGTTATACCTTAAGATACATTATTATAGTGATTATACCTTAGTTATTCCTTATTTATACCCTATTTATACTCTAAGATACATTATTATATTGATTATACCTTAATTATACCTTAGTTATACTTAAGATACACTATTACAGTGATTATACATTAGTTATACCTTAATTATACCTTAATTATACCTTAAGATACACTATTACATTGATTATACATTAGTTATACCTTAATTATACATTAAGATACACTATTACAGTGTTTATACCTTAGTTATACCTTAATTATACCTTAGTTATACATTAAGATATACTATTACAGTGATTATACTTTAGTTATACCTTAATTATACCTTAACATAAAAAGGCATAATTAGTTATACTTTAGTGAAAAAAATATGTCGGAAAAAGTATGTACATATGGACTTTGTTTCGAAGATAAAAAAAAAAAAAAAATTTCTAAAGTCGCATGATAAAAAAATAAACGGATTGAGAGATAAATGCAAAATTAGATTAAAAATTACAAAAAGAGGAGAGAGAAACGTGGGCAAAGTAGAGAAGGTATTTTGGAGATTTTGATTTGTGTTTTGTTGTTTATTTTGTGAATAATCACGTAAAAATGATAATTTTTGTTGTAGGTATTTTTGAAATTTTGAAAAGTTTTTAAGGTATTTATGCAAACTTTTCCTTTTGAGGTAAAAATGTTATATGGTGCCAAAAGTTATGTATTTATGTAAAATGCCCTTATATATATATAGGTAAAGGGGCCCATCATTGAGCAATATGATTTGGTATGAAATTAATTACATTCATAAGGTTTTAGCATCATATAGACAAGGATCTCCTTAATAATGGACCAAGATATTGTGTTAGATTTTATTCCTCTGGCCTACCAATTTTTGCATATCACATTCCATGCCACGTAATTCATTAAGGTTTCTTTTGTTTTTGTGAACAACATCTTTTATTAACGTGCCCACTCCAAACTAACAATAATCAATCACAATTTGTTATCGCCATATTTTACAAAATAAACATAATCCAATTGAATTAGAATGAACTGAGTTCTTCTAAAATCCAATTGAAAACTTAATTATTACTTATAAAGGTAAAATAATTCAGGAACTTTCCGTTAATTATAATAAGCCATCATATGTGAAGTTAATTATGCTCAAACATAAAAAACTCATAAAATAAAATGCCTCCATGCCAGAATAAGGGCTTCTCAATATTTCAAATCCTTTGCTAAAATTTATTTAAAAAAAAAAAATTGCAAGTTAACACTCTGCTTTATCCTTTGGTCTATCTCTCCTACTGATCATCAATTACATGAGCTGATGATATGAATCATTTATGTTTCAAAACAACCCCCTGAACCCCACACCTCTTTACCCTTATTTCTGGTCCATTACTTCCTTCTAACTCAAACTGAAATGATTTCTCCTTTCCGCTGAAAACTTCATCAATCATTCCCGATTGATAATTTGAGTACCACAAACACACATAATCTTTTTCATAGGGACTATCAGTCCTAGTCCATACGTTTGGCTGATATTTAACGGACACCCTGAATTGTTCACCAAAATCATATATTGGTTCCTCGCAATGCAAACCGTAGCAAAGCAAAATTTCATTATCAGAGGGAAGGAATTCTACAGCAACACAAAATGCCAAGGTGAGGTAAGAAGGATAAGAGAAATGTGGGAACTTAACAACCACTGAATTTCCTTCGCTTTGATAGTTGAACCACTCTGGTATTTCAGTTCCAGGTATAACCATTTTAAAACTTGTCTTCACCTGTGTTATAGAAAACAAAACATTATGAATAACTTACCATAAAGAGGTTAAACAGAAAAATTAGGAAAAGTCGTGCGGCTTACTTACATTGCGTGGTAAAATGGTCATTTCTTCAACTCTCCAGCATGCATCTGCCATAATCTTGAGGCGAGCATTGTTGTCCAACTTGAAGCACTTTGAAAAACCAAATAGATAATCACCTGTAATTGCAGGGAAGTTGGTTCGATTTGAGAGATATTTGAATGCGATGGATGCAATTGATGCAGCTTGCAGCATCTGACAACCATGTGCTTCGAGTCTTTTGAGTTGCCAGGGAAGCAATGGCAAACTTCGCAGTCTCAGGCAGCCGTCAACCTTTAAAAAGCTTAGTGATGGTAAAGAGACAATGTCAGTTGGGATTTCTACAATTCCACTGCCAAAAAGAGATAGCTCTTTTAAAGAAGTCAAACCATTTAAAGGAGGCAATTTTGACAGTTTGCAGCAATAATTGAGATTCAGTGATTGAAGGCATTTCAACTCACACATGCTGTCAGGAAGAATCTCGAGATCTTTACAGAGTTCCATACACAAATGAACAAGTGACGAAGATAAACTTCTGATTGATGATGGCAATTCTCTTATTGAAGTTTGATCTAAACGTATTGTTAGAAAACTTCCAATACATGGACTGTCAAGGAAATCAAGAGAACAAGGCTGTAAGGGAATTATAGGCCACTCTTCCACCCCAGAATTAGACCAATCCAAATATTTTATGCTACTCGGAAACTCTGGAAGAAGCTTTAAATTCGGGCAATGTCTGAGATAAAAATTGCGAAGAGAATTTGCATGAACAAGGCTTGGAATGCTTCTCAACTTTGTGCAGCCATTTGCATGTATGTCTTCCAGTTTGGTTGCTGAAGAGAGATCTGGTAGCCTCTTTAAGTGACGGGAATATTCAACATTAAGGATTTTTAAGTTTGGAAGACGACACTGCAAAGTAATCGAAAGCTCATAATATGTATGTCAAAAATATAATTACTGTCTAATAATAATTCAAATAGTTTTCCATGTAAAAGTCTCGCACCTGATTTCCATCCCAAAGATGTGTAAGGTTGCTTTCGGGTAATGCAAGCATAACTAAGTTCTGCATCAAACATTTAAATCGCAAAGACTTGAATGGATAGCCATTAATGATTACTAGCCGTAGGTTGGGCATCAATGATAAGGCTTTGAAATGGAAGTGCATCTTTTCAACTTTAACCATGTTCAAGACTATGGCTTCAATTGTTTCATCCCTCTAATAATTAAGAGAACACAATAATATCAAATGCAAATACATTTTCAATTAGAATGAAAATATTATTAGAAGCTGTTTCTTATGGAAGAAAATTAATTGATTTAATAATATTATAGCTCGCCAAATTAATTGATTTAATAATATTATAGCTTGCCAAAAAAAAAATGTGTTCTATATAGTTTCTAAGCTAACATTCTTCACCAACTCCTTGTCGTTCAATTACTTTAAAGCTAATTTCTAACAGCATTATTCATAGTCACTTCAATTGAAAAAAGTATATAATTTAATACATTACCGTATTCATCTTCGATAAATGAATAATATCCTTGTTATTACACAACCGGCCCTGCCTCCGAGCAATTTCTTGACCCATCTCCTCCACTAAATCATGTATCTGCAGTCGATCCCATTCATCAATAGTTATCAAACACTTCTCAATGAGTCGGTTTATTCCTCGCCTCGTAAGAGAATCACGACCACCTAGAAAATTTATAACTGAATCTTTTCTATATCCTTTGAGATAACAAATGTCAAGAAATATGAGTTTCAAATCATCATCCAGTCCCTCAAAACTTAATTCCAGGATTTTCAGAATACTAGGGTCCGGGAATTGATTTAATTTATCCAATTCCATTTCCCATTCCTGCGGTGTCCTTTTACATAAATGGGAACCCAACACTTTAAGAGCCAATGGGAGGCCTTGAGCATACCATAGTACCCTTATCGACAACCCCATGTAATCCTTTGGGGGATCCTTTTGTTTGAAAGCTTTCATACTCAAGAGCTCAAGAGCATTACTTCTGTCTAATCCCTCAACCTTATATATATAGATTTCAGCAACATTATTGAAGACTTCTTTATCCCTACTTGTCAAGATGATTCTACTCCCCGGACCGAACCAACCCTCACCTACACATAAAGCTTCTAATTGTTCTGGATTACTAACATCATCAAGAACAACAATCACCTTAGTTCTTCTCAAGGAATCCGTGACATGAGTGGGTATTGCATTAAGCATTTCTATGTTCCTCTTTTCAATCCCTAGGAGCTCAGAGAGAAACTTTTTTTTCAAACAAAGAGGTTCATTCTTTTCTGATTCTTGCCTAACGCTGTGAAAGAAGTAGCAGCGGTCAAATTGATAAGATATTTGACCATAAAGAATTTCGGCAATGGTTGTTTTGCCAATGCCTCCCATGCCCCATAATCCTACAAAACGAACGTCCCTTGATCCCAAGCTTAAAACTGGAAGAATCCTCTCAATGTGTGAATCCATCCCAACCAACTCCTTTGAAGGAGTAACGGGGTTGGGATAAAGTCTGTGCTTAATATCCGCCACAATTTTCCCAATGAATTCCACCTCATTTCTACAAAAGAAATGATGAACACATACCATGTAATGAGTTCAATTGAATTCTTTTATTCATATAACAAAATGAAATGTTTAAAAGATCTGAAGGTTAAATGAAAAGGAATTACCTGTAATTGCTGAGATCCCAACCAGATATATCGGCTGCTTCTTTTAAAGCAGAGCACCATTTCTGGATCCTGTCTTTGCATTTGCTCGATTGCTCCTTCTCTTTCTTGAATGCTTCTCCAAATTTTCCAGTGAGATCACTGACATCTGAGGGATCAACTTTATAGAAAATTGGTACCGCCGTTTGGCCTAATCTTTTACACTCCATTATCTTCACCAGCTCATCTAGACACCACGGAGAGGATGCATAGTTTTCTGAGAAAATGATTATAGAAATCTTTGATTCTTCAATTATTCTCAGGAGAGTAGGAGAGATCTCTTCTCCTCTGGCAAGATCATTTTCATCTATGAATGTGTGGATATGTTTTCGAACAAAAGCATCGTAGAGATGGCTGGTAAAATTAGGGCGAGTATCAGAACCTCTGAAACTTAAAAAAACATCAAAGCTAATTTTAGTAAGACTAGGAGAAGATGAAGAAGCCATTTTCAGAAGTTAGAGAAAGCTCAGATGGAAAAATGAAGAGGTAAAGCTAAGTACTTATAACGAAATTTCCATGAAATTGCAAGGAATTAAAGAGACACTGCTTTTGGATCTGAATATCAAATTCCACCAAATTTCTGCAAAGTTGAGATTAAATTTCAAAAAGTGAAATTGCAGCAAAAGACAAAAGAAAAACAGCTATGAAAAAAGTTCCTAAGTATTTTACTTGTAATTTAGCTTCTTCCACGAAGTTTCGATGAAATTGATTGTAAAATGTTTTTTGGAACTTTGTGTTTAGAATGATGTTTGGATGAAAGCGTCCATGAAGTTTTGATAAAATTGCCATGTAAACACAACTTTACAATCTTTCTCAACTCCGACAAGAAAAAGCAAGATTTCTACAATTATATAGGTTTCCCATTAAAATGCATAAACTCCAATCAGCTAAATTATTTTCAATAGTGCATGCCACCGTGGTCCAGTACATAGCATAATCTCTCAAGATTATTTTCTAAATGTTGAATTTTTTTAAAAATATATTATATTTTCAACTCACTTCAAGTTAGATATGAATTAAGGTTCTTGTATTATGTTATCTTTGATATTTATTAAATTATATACAAACACAACAAAAGTGTAAGGAATTAGATAGTTGTAGTTGTAAATCATATTATTAATTCAGATCTTGACAATTTTATTTCTGGTTTTTGTTTATCTCATGTAGTTTAGCTATTTAAGTAGAATATCACTACTGAGAAAATATTTTCCATTGTGATATAGGTTGTCATCTATTAAATTGGTTAAATTGATTTTTTTTTTTTTTTTTTTTTTAAAAAAATCTTACTCTTTTTAGATGTAATATCTAGGAAGAAATGTCCTTATTTTCTTTTGGTTGCTAGAAGTGTTAGTCTAATTGAGTTTTTTTAATTTCAATTTTCGTATTATTATACTAAGGTGTACTTCAAATCTAATGAGTCTATTAGCAATTTCTGATCTTTTCTTCTAGGCTTATTGTTAAAATTTGGATTAATTTGTTTACGCATACTGATCAAGCAAAATAATTAGACTGAAAAACGTTAATAGATTCGGTCAGTTATTTCAATTAGGATCAGTTTTTAGTCACCCCCAATAACATTTGCCACCAATTTAACGAAGCTACTATCAAAAGTGAATATTTTTCAAAAATTTTTGTGGGGGTGAAATAACTACCCTCCATATGGTCACTTGGAGGATAATTAAATGTATATTTAGGACTTTGGTAAAATCTCAGTAAAATAATATCCTCGGAACCTAGAAAAATTATTATTTTATTAAGGTTATTAATTTATCGATAAATAATTACTTTAAAAATTTATAATTGGGACTAGAAAAAATTATTATTTAATTGAGATTATTAATTCACAGTATAATGTGATACCTGAAAACACAATATATTTACTTTGTTAAAGACAAAGTAATGATAGAAATTTCCATTAATTGTAATTAGCCGTGAAGTTAATTTTGTGGAAGTATCAAAGACTCATAATATACAAATCCTCCATGCCCAATTACAAAAATAATTACAATGATTGAATGTGGAAACTAACCACTAATAGCTCTCTAATTTGTAGTAATACTAATACCACAAGTCAGTGCTGCTCAAGTCAATGTCAAGTCAATGTCTCCCATTACAGAGTAGTACTACTAAACACGTGATTTGCTTTGTTATATAAGAGGGAATTGAGCAATTAATGCTAATATCTCATCAACGACCAAAAATCAACGAAATAATAGATATAGCTTTTATATATTATTGCTGATAAGTTGATTATTTATTTTAGGCCAATTTTAGTGAGACAAGTTTCAGATGAAGAAGCCATTTTCAGAAGTTAGAGAAAGCTCAGATGGAAAAATGAAGAGGAACGAAGTTTCCGTGAAATTGCAAGGAATTAAAGAGACACTGCTTTTGGATCTGAATATCAAATTCTACCAAATTTCTGCGAAGTTGAGATTAAATTTCAAACCGTGAATGGTGGGGGACACAACTTTTGAAATTGCAGCAAAAGACAAAAGAAAAACACAACTTTACAATTATTTTACTTGTATTTACCATAGCACATAGCTTCTTCCACGAAGATTGGATAAAATTGATTCTAAAATGTTATTTGGAACTTTGTGCTTAGAATGATGTTTGGATGAAATTGCCATGTAAACACAACTTTACAATCTTTTCCAACTAATAAAATTAAACTTAGAACTCCGAAAAGAAAAAGTAAGACTTGAATTCGAATGATTACTACAATTATATAGGTTTCCCATTAAAACGCATAAACTCCAATGAGCTGAATTATTTTCAACAGTGCATGCTACCGTGGTCTTAGTACATAGTATATTATTAAAAAAAAAAGAGAGAGAGAGAGAGAGAGAGCAAAAAAAAGACAAAGAAAAGAAAGAAATAATTTGAATGATCAATAATATACGCTAATACTTTTTTCATATATCTTAAATCAATTGAAAAATAATATATATGAGTGTATATTAGAGTATATATAGTAATATACCCTAAATATACTTATGTAATATACCTTTAAAATATATTTAAATGTTTTGAAACAAAGTAAAAGGATATTAGTGCACCCCGTGACAAAAAGAAAAAAAAAAATATATGTTAGATAATAGAAATAGGAAGAGGGGGAATATAGAAGGAATTTAATATATAATTCACAATATTAGAATTAGAAAATTAGAAAATGATTAGATTGTTAAAATGGGGTGATATGTTTATAAATATAGTCCAAATGGTGTTTTTGGGATTAATTTTTAGTTTGAAAGAAGACAGCCCATTCTATTATATCACCCCAAAATTCTAAGGCAGGGGCAACACCCGCTGCAAATACTCCTATTAGGGGTGTTCTCCAGCTGCTAGAAAGGTACTGACCCCTAAAGCCCCTCTCCCTCCACCTTTAATTTCAGTGCACCTATCGACGTAACATTGATCTAACGGTCTTGGACCAAAGTAGAATTTTTCTTCATCTATAGCTAATATTTTAATTTTTGATTTTTTTGTAACCTTGATCCAACAGTGTGTTTATTGAGGGAAAGATCGATCGCCAAAATCCGGTTGGATATGAAGACAATTGAAACGGTAGAATTCTTCAGGGTGGTACTTGTTACAGCGAGGGAAAGGTTTCTTCCCTCAAATACTCCGATGCTAAAATTAGTGACTATAATTAATTATCAAAACCGACCCCTTTTCTCTCCTTTGGAATGGCTATTTATAACTATTGTAAAAAGGGTTGCTCAGAGGTAATCATGACCCACATTTCTGGTAACTTCCAAAGAGTAGACTGATAGGTTGACTAAAATAAAATTGTTCCTCTAACAATTTTATCTAACGTTTAAAACTGACTAAAAACCTATATTAGGATTTTTTTTCCACCCTTAGATCAGGGTTATATCAGATTTATTTGTTTACTTAATTATTGGTAAACAAAAAGGTATATGAGAGATTTGATTAATGGGAAAATAAGTTTTACATTTGTGTGGCGATGAACTTTAGAGTTAATTTTGTGTTAATAAAGCTACTGAAGTGTAATTTCAGTCTCAATAAAATCAATATGACTCAATTTATGCAATTAGCGAATTAGAAAAATGAACATAGTAATCCAAAGTCCTGCCTGTGTCAAACCATCGTCACATCACATTTTTCTGCAATTTTTAATCTTAAGACTCCACTTGAAATGAATGAATTTCTCAAGATTTTGAGGAATTCACTTTCGATTCTATGTTTTCACCTGTAATTGCAGGGAAGTTGGTTGGATTTGACAGATATATGAGTGCGGTGGATGCAATTGATGCAGCTTGCAGCATCCTACAACCACGTGCTTCGAGTGTTTTGAGTTGCCAGGGAAGCAGTGGCAAACTTCGCAATCTCTTGCAGTTGTCCACCCTTAAAAAGTTTAGTGATGGTAAAGAGACAATATCAGTTGGGATTTCTACAATTCCACTGTGGGCAAGAGATAGCTTTTCTAAAGAAGTCAAACCATTTAAAGGAGGCGATTTTGACAGTTTTGAGCAACCAATGAGATCCAATGATTGAAAATATAGCAAGAACTAGTGAAAATACAGCATTTGCATCTTTTATATGTTCTGACAAACCGAGCCGAACCCCAATCATGGACCCTGCTACGGCCGGCTGCAGTTGCACAAATCATATTAGAAAGATGATACAAGAACATTAGTAGAGATTATTTGATGATCATAGAAGCTTAAGCTTAAGAAGTGAATGTAATATACCTGATCTAGTATGTATTTTACAGCAACAGTTGGAATCGAGACACCATGTTTAGTAGCTATCTTTTTAAGGGTCTGCAGCAAAACTTGGAACTGACCCCAACCGCCCCAAGCATCCACCATCTGAACACATTTATTAGACAATCTTGTTGCACAGACTGTGAGCTTTTAATAGTCTAAAGCTTAAAAAGCTAAGGAATCAATTTGCATAAGCTGGAGAAATTCTGCCAACGAGAAGAACAGCATCCTGTCATTTATAACCATTCAAGAATGGTCCTCGTTATAGCTTAAGAAGACTTTATATGAAATCAAAACGAGAAAAATGAGAAATTTTCTATAGTTTTGTTGCATCCCTTTTTTCCAAAGAATACGCAAGAAGCTGTTTGATCAATGCTTTAAGTTCCCAGTACCAACTGGTATCTTAAATCTTTCAAGCAGAAAAAGGATCTTCTATAATTAGAACTTAGAAGTACTGTTCACTCCAACTTTCAGAACTATTTCAACTTTTTGAGTCAATTCCAAATTATTTCTCAATTCTGCTAACTCTTAGGCTAGCAAAATATTCATATTGCAAAGAGGCAATCCTTAATGCATTCAGGAATGTTATATCATTACCCTTTTGTACTTACTGGAGGGAAGGAGTGTTCAGAGGTGGCCCAGCGAAAGGAATCGTCAAGTTGGCATCAAGGAATTTCCCGGATAGCAAGCCACCCATTACAGCCCCATATCTGCATTAGTAAATTGTCATATGAATAAATGATGCAAATTAGATGAATAAATCGAATTGTTATGTGGTTGAACTAAAGAAAGTTCTTCATTTGGTAAAAAGACAAGCAAATAACTGATCAAAAGAGATTTAGTTAAACAATAATATGAAAGAAAAATAAATAAATAAATAAAAGCACTCTCAGGATCCTATGAGGTGCAAGGAAAACACGAATTAGTATTTTTGAGACACAGACATACGTGATAAGTTTGACTTCCGTAAGTTGACAGAGCTCTGCTATTTTCTTCTGAGGACGCATGTCCACAATTGAATGTTGCACCTGATGCAAGCACAGCATAGTTTTTAGTTCTTTACCATCAGCTATATATACCGACAAATGAAGTTGAACCAAGTTTGATTGAATTCGAACTTCTGAAATTTACCTGATTGCTGAAAACAGGGATATCATTTTCCAGAATTATTTGTAATCTCTCCGTGTCAAAATTTGTCAAAGCAATAATCTTTATTTTACCTGCAACCCACTCACTGAAGTAAAGCAATCAATCAAGATATATGGACTAACATTCGTAACTAATAACAATAACAAACATAGAAAACACTGAGCTCCTTCGTTTAGGTCTGTCAGATGTTAAAGGGCATCAAGGTAGCCGGGATTGTAATAGTCCCACCTATATAAGTTCCATAAAGCAGAAATTCATCTCCAAAAGAAATGCGACACCTCTTGATTCTCGAAAATCACTTACAATGTCTTAACCTCATTACAACTTTGAGACGTTAAACCCGACACCAAAGAAGGAAAATAATACCAATGAAACTGTAGCATATCCAAAGAAGATACATCCATTCTCTTTCATGAAACATTGATATTCTCCTTCACAAAGCTGCTTGTCATCTTAATGGGTGGAGGGACCCACTTTGTAAGACTGCAAAACATAAGATATTAGGTAAGCATACATGATACACTCTAAGATTTCGTTCCAAAAGTCGAGTTTTTTATGCATAAAAAACCAAGGCGCATACCAAATCATTATTGCATATATCAAGACACAGTCTATAGACTACATGTAGGACAACAGAAGATTAATAATGCAATTATAGCTCACCCTCTAATTTGATCCAAGAACTCTGGTGGGCGTTCTCGGCGAATTCGATTAAAGAAAATTCCATAAAGATCTTCTGCAGGTCCATCTATAAGGGAGACAAATCCATGAGAAAGATAAACTACTTGATATATCTCAACAATAATGTAACAAAATGTGAGAAAATGGCATCACTGAATACAAGCACTAATTGGTGACTCAGCTCTGATTAAGCAATTCGAATCATCTAGACAACTTGCTTTACCATTCAACTAAATAATTTAGGTACAATCAACCATATCAAAATCCAAAGGTTTGCAAAAGAGAAGCTATGTTTTTGAAATCCAATTACATATATCAGCCATATCAAAAGTAGCCAGTCCAGCATCAGCATATTGAAGCATAGCATCAACAGCATCATTACGATCAATTTTGCCCCATCCACCACTTGCCTGCCACATCCCATTCACAACTCTACATATATGTAATGAATCCTTCCCATTCTTCACTATAATCTTCCGGTGATCTTGAGTTAAAACACATTGCAATGGCTTCAAACTGACGTTTCTAATTTGACAAACTCTTCCGCCTTCCACTTTAAGTGGACTAAAGGTGAAGCTGCCCAAAGAATGGCATATGCACTGTGCCATTTCAAGAGAAGAGCCCAACTATCCTCAAGTAAAAACGAAGAAATATTCAGAGTAAACTTTTTTCCGCTTGGTTAGCTTCCAAAAATAAAAATAAAATCTTTTCTCCAAAAAATTCTAGTAATATTCATCTTATCTGCTTCTGTGTCTACTTCTCCACCATTAATTTCCACTAAATTTGATGGTCTATATCAAAGAGAGACATACGGCCCACTCTTAAACGGCAACACCCCTTTGCCGTTTTGGTCAAATGCCAGGGACAAATTGATTAAAATAAACAAAAAGATGAGGCCTTTAGCAACTTCCCAAATCTTGATCAACTTGCTGAAAGAAAAATGCAAAATCCATGGCTTTGGCTAGCCAAAACCCTAAAAATTAAAAGAAAATTTTGAAAAGAGCAAGAGTATGAACATACAATGGTCGGCCATGTCGAAGGTGGAGAGGCCGGCGTCGGCATACTGCATCATAGCTTCAACCTCGTCGCGGTCAATACGATCCCATCCGCCGCTTGTTTGCCACATTCCGTTGAGGACTCGGCATATATCCAGTGAATCATTTCCGTTCTTCGGCGTCACTCGGCGGGACTCCGTAGTTGTTGCAACGCAGCACCTAACCCGATTAGCACCGAGTCTTCTTGACTCGGAACCAATTGAAGCAGAAGTAGGCTTTGAGGCGAGGGCGAAAGAGCAAAAATGGTAAACTGAAGCTGACATATTTGAAAAACCAAAGACTGAAAGGAGGAGATTTTGGGGAAGGACGAAATAGGATTAGGTGTTTGGCGCCCAAAGATTGGCTTTTATGAGGACCAAAAAAAAAAAGGCATTTCAAATGATTAAACTTCAAATTGGTCCTTTTAACTTACTCGTGATTCTCAATTTAGCCCAAAAGTAAACTAATTGATTGATTTTTTTCTCCTTTTTTTATTTTTTTAAATCACAGATATTTTTATTAGCAACTGTTAAGGCTCATAATTTCCATTTACATATGTATTTAGTGAAAATCGAATCAAATGCGAATGTTGTCGTACAAACTTCAACCTTTATTGCTAATTATATTACAATTTCTATATAATTGATTTAACTAATTAATCAATTGTATATTAAGAATTAATATAAAATTTAAAAATATATTAACGTTGATTTAATTTATGATTTAAATATACATAAGTTTTAGTTAATTTAGATAGTATGTTTTAGTGGTGGGTGTATCACTGTATATGACCGGGAGTTTTCTTCGTGGCATGGGAGAATTGGACTCGCTGTGATCTCTCAATGTAGGGCTGGACTCTCATTAGGCCCAATGTGAACTCTAATGGGCTATGCCATGTTGTATTGGACGTGGTATTGGGCCTCCACGGGCTGTATTGGCTTATCCCTCAATTTTTAAGGCTTGGTAATTCATTTTAATGATGCATTTATTTCAATTAAATAATTAAATAATTTTATAATGAATTAAATAAAATCCTCTCATCGGTTTTCTTTATTATATAAATTTTAAGGTTTATCAGTTATCCCCAGAATTAGAATTAAAATTAAAAGTTTAGGGAATACCAAATTCGAAATGCCTATTATTTAATAATGCTCAAAGTTTATTTTATAAACTTTTTGGTACATATAGTAATTGATTATCCAAATTAGTCACCAGTTAATTATGTCTTAACAAACGAAAGTTTTTGACATCAAATCTAATCCGCTTTTAATATTCCACAATTTTTTCTTTTAATTTTAATTTTAATACATCTTAACAAAAGTGAAAATTCTTGATTTGGAGCATGCAATCCACATCTTTAGGTTTTGAAATTAATGATATCATTAGCAAAATCTTTGGTTTAATCAAAACAATCAAGGATTATTGAAAATTAAACCAAACCAAACCAAACCAAATCAAATAATCACGACAAAATGAAAAAAATTGTTGAATTGAATTATGCACATCTCTAATCCTATCAAGCAGAGAGCTAATCTTGGAATTGTCATAAGAAGTTCCTCTTTTCAGAAGAATAATTCTATAGAATACTGTTCCATCGCCCGCCAGTCAATGTATGTTCTAACTAAAGCTTTAGATTGGTTTCACTTAGCATTTTGCAAGCTAGTCAACCCAAGATTTGAACAGAAAATCAACAAAATATAATATCAATAGCAAGACAACTACAACTTAAATCCGAAAATTCATCTCCAATGGAAGCTGAATTAGTCTAACCAACAGAAAATGAACCAATCTTTAGATTCGGGTTGTACTCAATGCCAGAAAAGCAATTGAAAACAGCTTCAACTGGTAATGCGAAAGCAAAGATGAGTGCAAGAGGATTTTAGACATAAACTCAAGTGCTTAATGCATCTCAACAAAACAAATAAGATATCAGTAAAGTTTCTTTTGGTTGTAAGCATATGCTTTCTACTAACTGAACAAAATTTGAAAAATAGAACCCCAGCAATTGTTCTTGAAAACATTAACTGCATAACAACAATACAGAAATAAAACCATCCTCCATGATATTATATACTCTATCACTCCATAAAGCATATTTCTCATTCCATGAATTAAAAATACAAAGCATATAATTCATAGATCAGTTATGTTCAAAGCTATGAGATTTCATGCACAAACATAAAGCTACAGATATGAAAGCATCAGGTCCTTAGGAAATTTTTTGCACACACCTAATGGCGTATGTGAAGGTCAAAAATGGATATTCACTTCTTTTGTTTCCTTTCGAGTCTGATAATCTTCCTTTCCATCTGCAGATCAAGAAGCCCTAGAATCAAACTCGAGCAACAGTTTATGCAAGATAGTTTGACAAAACACAATATGATTGCTTTCTCAGTTCATCAAAACCTAATTCAGATTGTAATTTTTCAATGGTATCAATTCAGGTATAGGACATTCTTTCCAATTTCATGTTGTACAGGTAATCTTTCATCTCTCTCAGAAAGAGACACAAACTTCATAAATAATGACCACAAAATAAATCACAAGGTCATTAATCACACTTTGCCGGTCTCTTAGTCATCCCGTGATAACTATTTCTAGAAGAAATTTAAAGGTGGTCAATGAAAAAAATCCGATTTAACAATACCTGGCCAACGGCCTCCAACTTGCTCTGGGTACTTCCAAATTCAATATTCAGCCAACTGAGTGCGCAGTCAAAACTGAAATTATGATTTAACCACGTGTAGGAAGGGAAAAACATTGTCAATAATTTGATAATGGCATACTAAAAATAAAGAGCGTAAATTAAAGTATCTATCGTGTTATACGAGTAATGACAATCACCACAAAAATTGAAAATTTGGCAAGTAGGAAGAATATATTATAACAGGAATAATCAAATACACCAACAAATCGGAAACTACAAATGTAGGCTTACTTTTTCTTGCTCATCTCACGACAAGCCTGAATGAGTTCAGCATATGCACACCTTACATGCTCAGCACCAATGCTGTAAAACAAATTAAGGAAAGTACATGCCACTTTAGAACAAATATAATATGTACGATTTCATGATCAGAACTTAATATAATAAAATTTTACCAGTACTTTACCCAAACCATAATAGATAACCACAACATTCCAAATTTGCGAAAAAAAAAAAGAAAGAAAAACCATACAAGGAACATAAGAGAGATAATTTGACCAGTGGAAAAACAGGAATGCCAAAATATTTGATACTACTGGAAATCATACTTCAGGAAGTTTATAGAATATATTTTAGCAATTTAAGTTGCAAACCTGATATATGGAGAGAATCCATTAAATTAATTTCCAAAACTAGTCAAATTTTCCTTTTTGTTCCACAAATTATTGTAAGATTGTGTCCTTTAATATATGACTCCAAAACAATTGATCCTCAAAATTAAAATTGGAAGTCCATGCCTAAGCAAAATGATTAAGATTTGACCACAAAAATGCTTGTGCATCCTAGAAATTTCGCAAAGGCCATTGAATTTTCTCTGTTTTTCCTGACCAAATAGAATGAACTAGATTGCAGAGTAAAGTTCTGAGACATAAACATATTTTGATCTGTTAGCTAACCATGAAAGTCTTTAAAATAGTTCGCCTTGTAGGGATTTGCTTCTACTATACAGACTGCATTTTTAATTATGTGAAATCCACATGTGCTATTAGACGTGTACAAAATCCAACTGACAAATGTTGAACATGCACTCTTCTCTAGACATGTTCGATTGTTTTAATTTATCTAACATATTCCCCGATTAGACACAAGAAAAATGTTATCTTACTATGAACTTTTCTCCTCCATTTCCCGGGCTAATGCTTCCAAGTTACGAAAATCAACTTCAGGAAGATATCTGCAAGACACAAGAAAGTTGTAAAAACTCAAAGCATATAGTTACATCTACCATAACTGAAACTTCATCAAGTTTTAAGAAAGATGATACATGGAGCTCTCGATCTCTAACAACGTTTTTTCCACATCAGTGCAGTATGTATCAATCAACTGCATGACACGATCAGGTTCTTCCACAGTTTTCAAGTTTAGGATACGACGAAACTGATCATTG
Source organism: Euphorbia tirucalli (assembly GCA_039660915.1). NCBI lineage: Eukaryota > Viridiplantae > Streptophyta > Magnoliopsida > Malpighiales > Euphorbiaceae > Euphorbia > Euphorbia tirucalli. The sequence goes on along the minus strand of CM077639.1, from coordinate 1,769,422 downwards.
ACAATTCTCTGCACGAATTGACATTAAAATTCAACGCCACGTAATGATAAAGCTGAGTTTATGCAGTGCGAAATCAAAATCAAAGGATAATAAATGAAAATTAAAAGCCATACAGAGTCAAAAGCGCCTGAACTCATTCAACACAAAAATTAGAAGCATCCTTATAAGAAACTAGACTAAAAAGAATGCATAGAAATATAAATAAATATCACCATAAAAATCAAAAGCTAGTGTATACTCTATCACCTCCTTAAACAGTGACTGAATATATTGCTCAAGCAACTCTTTAACAATAGACAAGGCCATTTCTGATAATATAAACAGTAGCAAAAGCCAAAAGCAACAAGAACTGAAAGGAAGCTTTAAGAAACAGTGAAAAGGAAAAAGCTTGCATAAGACATAGATACTTTGGTGGCATACTTATAGACAAAAATGAGTTCACAAGTTTGGCATGACAACCTGCAAAATTTAGCGCCTTGATGTTGCCAAATTAACAACCTAAATTAATCTAATTCTCCTGCAAATTGCTTCTAAAAGCCCTGCAATTACATCAAAGAATTTACTCATAACAACTAGACCATAGGACATTCATGAACATGACATCCTTCAAAGCAATGAAAAAAAAAAATAGGAATAACTTCAAGTTATTCCATTAAACTGAATGACAGAAAGGACAGTTCTTTGGCAGGGAATTTCAATTTGACTTCCTGTGCATAGTATCCAGTGGACCCCATTTTTCTCCTGCATGACATAATGACAGATTATAGTAGGTCCCATCATTCACCTTTGTGGACCTTACCAAACTTTGATAGCATCATATATATTCCGTGTTGAGGGGTAAGTATTTTCCATATATGGTAGCATTACGAACATTTCCTACATTAAATTCTATGTGAAGAATTAAATTCAAACCTAAGGAAAAGAACAACATCAACAATATCTCCAACCTCCAAAGTGCTGGATTCTGTAAATATAATGTTTAAGTAAAAAGGAAAACAGGTGCAATCCTTTAGTCAAATAATAAACGAGTGGATACTGGAGCAAGTCAAGAGGATTATGATCGACTCTTATGAATAAGACTACCAGCAAGCTTTGTTATATCTGTAATCAATTAATAAACAAGAAGACAAAGTAAAACATAACTGTGCAATTAATTTATTTCAGAAACAATAGATCACAAAATGCTAGAAATTATCAAATTTTGGATATTTTAACTATAAAAAACGGATCTATGATTGTCCATTTTCTGGAGTAGGGATGTGTGAGTTCGTGTATGAGTTACACCAACGAACCCCTACCAAGAAAGATTTTGATAAATTACATCAACAAATTGGAGGGTTTACCACTTAATGGAAGACTGCTCTGTTCACCGTCCAATTAGCATTTCCTAGGTTTGCCAATATGAGCACAATAAATCAAGATTCCATTCAATGAAACTCTGCGATCCAATCAAGTACACACAATAGATATGCTGCTCCTATTTGTCTATTCAATGAAGCATGTGCATAAACTACTAAAACTAGGGAGGAAAGTATGAATTAAGCCTAGAATTGCATTTGAATTTAGAAAGAGAAACACGATTGTTTGTTTCTATGTAAAGTTGGTAATGAACCTAAGACATATCTTCATGGCAAGCTTTTTAAACTTCACAATGTGAGCATTTGTATTCCATCATACAAATGCTGTGGCCTGTGAATATCAATCCACAGTCATTTTAAATTCATAATTGACTAGCAAAAGAACACATTTCATGCATTTCATGATGCTGTTGATCAATCCATAATCATTCAGTCACATAATGCTTCATTTTGAGAAGCTGCTGAATTCTACAAAATAAACGAGTTGCAGGCATATGCGATACATCTATCACTCTCATTAATCACCCAATTTTTTTTTTAATTTCCATTTTTAGTGAACACAAAATAGGGTTCTTTCATGAAGATAACAAAATTTAGTATAACAAACGACATGACATTTAAAGATCTGCAAGTGATAACGTATGTTGAAAGATAAGGCAAGTGGAAGAAAGACCTCAGCTCAGATAGTGATGGCGTAGAGGAATTAGCGCTGACCTATTTGGAGAAATTTGAAGCAAAGCGGTGAATAGTGACAAGTTTGAAAAGTATTTGATTTTGTCTCAAAAATAGTGATTTTTCTTGGGAATCAATCTGCTAAACAAGAATCAATCTGCTAAACAAGACCCACTAGGTGTAGTGGGCCCCACCCCAATTTGTCCAAAAAATACCATTTAGTCCTTCAATTTTGCGTTTTTATATTTTTAGGGACCTAATTGCAAATTTGTAAAAGTTTTTCCTTTGCTCTGTTATTTTTGAGATTTTAACCCTAGCTTCTAGTCACTATTTAAAGGCATGTAAGACAAGAATTATGCAGTTTTTGATGAATTCAAAATTTTATGTTATTTTCCTATCTCTTTGAATTTTCGTAAATTCTAGGGTTAGAAGAATCGTTTCCGGTATTGTGCGCGATCAACGGAATTTGATTGTTTATCCGCTGCATCAGATAGACGGTTGAATAATACATCGGAGTTAATCGTTTCCGGTATTGTGTGCGAGAAGTTCGTCAACAGACATTCTTCCTTGTCCATTGAGTCGACAAGGTCGAATAAGATAATATGTTGTCTCCTCTATGAGGTGAAGAGGCAGCACGAGGGTTCGAAAATGGGCAATGCCATTCATGTCCCTAAGACCGCCATTGATGCCGAATTTTAGCTTGAAAAATAGCTACTGAATTGAGAAGAATGATAGTTTGCCCCATTGGAAGTGCAGAAGGCCGTATATGGTAGGAATTTCGTTCGAATTTTCCTTCTTTGTTGATTCAATTCATCAATCGAAGGCCTTTTGTTCAGAAATTAAGAATTAGCAGTGTTGCAGAGCCCAGTCTGCTTTTAACTATTTACTCTTTGACCCCTGAACTTTTTGGCTTTGTTTATTTAAATTTCTACCATTAATTACTTTTTATATGTTTATGCAGAAATTCTATTTAAGTTGTTGTTACTTTATTATAATGTCTATTAAGTCCTTAAATTATAATAATCAAATATTTATGTGTTATATTTATATATTAAAATATGTTCTAACAACTTTAACATCTAAAATATTCGCAAGTTAAAACTTCAACATGAAAATTAAAAAATAATTAATTAAAACTATTTCATGAAAATATTTCTATATAGGAGTATAAGACAAAAATTAATTAATTGTCTAGATTTATTAGGATTGCGACAAGTTAATTACAAGATAATTAAGTTCTTTTATGGAACATTACCAAGTAGATTCCATTAGGTAATTATTAATTAGATGAATTTGTTTAAATCAAGTTCATATACAACTTAGAAGTCAGAAATTCATCTAATATGGAATTGATTTAAACAAATTCATCTAATTAATAATTACCTAATGGAATATATATGGTAATGTTGCATTAACATACTTAATGTTGAAATACAGTTGAGAAACCATTTTTTGTCTGTTAATAACTAATAGTGATAAATCAAAATATGAACTGAAATTAAGGAAAATGAATGAATATTTTTTAGAGCAAATCAAAATTGTAAATCAAAATTATTGCAGTAAATCAGAAATCCACATGAGGCAAGAGAAAAACTATTTTTAAAATTTTATTTGTTTTTCTATTTTAGATGTGATTTATGCAATTTTAATTGGTGAAGATTAATTTTATTTTTTTTAGGAGATATGTTCCCATTTCATTTGTCTCTCATTTTCCTATAAATACAAGATCTTAGGAATCATCTTTTCTCTTCTTAATTTTAATGTTCTTCTTTTACTATTATTTTATTTAAGGTTAGCTTAAGAGTTTGAGAAATTTTATTGTGGACCGGGTTCATGTGAACCATTTCACTGAAAAATTAACACGTAAGCAATATAACTTAAATTAGATTCCAAATTCGATTACAAATTTACTCAAAAAATATTAATCACATAAAAGGTGACTAAATTTAAATGAAATAATAGATTTTACAGGGTTTTAATTGCGTGACATCAATCTGATATGTATTAGACTATGAACCAGACTTGCAACGAATAAGGAATAATTTACAGGTATGACATTAAAATGTCCAAACTTCTTAAAAGATTTCATGTGTCCATAGTCGCAAGCGCAACAAAAACAAAATTGAAATGTAAAAGAACTATAATTGTAAGATCATGTGATCTAGTGCAATTAGGATGACTTATCACATCAATAATCAAATCATTAAAAATTCGCTTCAATGACTACTAAAGCAGAAAATAGAAAATTCGCTTAACTGCCCATTTATAAGCTAAAAAATATTGCAATTATCCTATCGAAGAAAACTTATAAACTCTATCTGATCTCAAACCTTTGCGTTCAAATCTGAGTTTTTATTGATTAATTGCATTTTTAATCTTGTTTAATTCGTTGAAAATTACTGATTGAATAAAGCAATGATTAGCTTCTTGCATCTATGTAAGATCTTACAATATTCTTAATCATAAATAAAATTCTACTTTAAACCTATATGTTTCTTCTTGTTATTTCACTCTGAGGGATTGGTTTCATTGTATCTAGAATTTGTCTTCACTATCTCATTTGTCTGTGATGTTTTTCATTGTTTTTTTGTTGATGTTTCCAGCTGCGGTAATGGTAATATGGATTATTTATCTTCTCTATTTTTGTTCCTGGTGACGGCGTACTATTTATCTTTTCCTTTTCTGGTTATAGTCATGAGATAGAATTATTTTCCTTTTCTATTTCATGTTTGATTGGTGAGGGTGGTGAATTGGTATTGTCTTCCATTTTTGGTGTTTGATTGTTTGGGTCAGCGATTTTAGATTTTGGTGAGAGTGGCGAATTTTTCAGCTTCTCCATTTTGGCAAATGGTACATATGATTTCTGATGTTTCAATTGTTACCATTGTATTAGAAATTCTTGTGTAGCTTTTGAATGTAGAATAAGATATAGAAAGATAAATTCCTTTTGAGATGTTAGCAAATGCATTAATGGCTAGTGATGAACATAATGGGCTTATTGGGGCGTCCTTAAAGACGAAGCCTTATGGGTCTAGTAGTTAACAGATTTTGGTTGTTAGCAGATCCAACGGATGTGTTTCTTCCTTGGGATGGATCGTTGACTTGGAGCAATCAATGGCTGCTACACTCTTCTTCTTAACAGAATTGGCGCCCAAATTTTGTGTTTGTTCTAGCTTCTTTTCTGTTATAATTACTTTCTCTGTTCCTATTGCAATTTGAGATTAATGAATAAGAAAATTCCTTCTTCCATTTTTACTTTCATGGTATCAGAGCTCAAGGTTTTCTTGAGCAATCATAGCAAGAAAGCCATGGAATGCTGCACAAGAGATCCCTCGTGAAGCGTTTTTTCTTGGAGAAACAGAAGATGATGATGAATCAAATGTAGAGACGCAGTTAAATCACTCATATCAGCAAAATCGATCAAGTAATTCTGATAACCCTAGGTTAGTACTTATAAATATAGTGCTTACTGGACAGAAGAATTACCTTTCCTGGAGCAATTCGATGATTAGAGTATTGACCACAAAAGAGAAACTCGATTTTGTTTTGGATGATGAAGATCCACCAGCAGTTCATTCGCCAGAATACAAGCAGTGGCATAAGAATGATTGTCTTGTATTTTCATGGATTCTAAACACAATTTCTAAAGAAGTTGATAAAGGATTCCTTTATGTGGAGTCTACGAGAAGTCTGTGGAAGGATTTGAAGCATCGGTTTGGATACAACAATGGTCCAATGTTGTTTAAAATCAAACGCGAATTGAGTCTATTTCATCAAGGTAATCTGTCATTGATGCTTTATTTTAACAAGATGAAATGTTTCTGGGACGAATTGAGTATGTTACGGCCTTTGCCTTATTGCAAGTGTGGAGCTAGTCGAAATTGTGATTGTAATGCTTTTAGAAGGTTGGCTGATGTAAACGAAGAGGATAAATTGTTACAGTTTTTGATAGGACTCAATGAGCAATATGATCATGTCTGTAATCAGATTTTGTTAATGGAACCATTGCCTGATGTTAATCAAGCCTATTCAATGGTCTTGTGCATTGAAAGTCAACATGATGTCAGTCTTAAACCTCAAGTGGAGATAGCAAGTTACAGCAAAACTACGTCACATAAAAATGAAACAAGAGGCAAGAAGAAAAAGGAAGCATGGTGTGACTTATGTGAAGCAGAAGGACATGTAAAGGCTAATGCTTCAAAATTATTGGCTATCCGGATTGGTGGAAAGGTCCTAAGCCAAAAGTTGTTTCTCAAAGTAAATATGCTTCCTCTTTCAATGTTACCACTTCTTCTTCTTCTTCTTTGGCCAAGGAACTAGTATACTCAGACACATCTCAGGATAAGGAAGCAACTCAGTATGGTAATCTTACATTTCTAATGCAAGAAGCGTATAAGCTGTTGAAGGAGAACAAATCTGCAGGAGATACACCGATTTCTACTGGAACAGATTTTTTAGCTTTTCCTGGATTCTCAGGTAACAATATTACCTTTGTTTCTCATTATTAGATTGTTGACAATGGTGCCTCTGCACATATGTGTGCCAACAAATCATGGTTTACCATTTTGAAATCTGTTTCTGCAAAACAGAAAGTGCGTTTGCCAGACGGTAATTTTCAATTCATCAATTATATTGGTCAAGTTCAATTTGATGATTTCAAGTTGCAAGATGTCTTTTATGTACCTCAATTTTGGTATAATTTGTTATCAGTGGGTCAATTACTGCGACAGCAACGGATCAAAATTCATTTTACATCCTTTTATTGCTGCTTGCAAGATGTGGCAACTAAGAAAATTTTAGCTATAGCTTGGATGGTGGGCGGTTTGTACTTGCTAGATGAAGGTTCTTTTGCTCCTGACATGATTTTGAAAGTTCAGAAGTGTTGTAACACATTAGTCACTGATGTTACAGATAAATCTGCTGTAGATATTTGGCATAAAAGACTAGGACATGCGTCTTTTGATGCCCTTAGTCATATAAATAGCATAACTATGGATTGTAATTCTTCTAGTTGTGAGATTTGTTCAAGTGGAAAATAGCACAGACTTTCATTTAATAAAAGCAAAATTTGTACTTCTTATAGATTGTAAATGATTCATATGGATTTATGGGGCCCTTATCGAATTGAGTCACTTACTGGAGCCAGATATTTTTTAACTATTGTTGATGATTTCACAAGAGTTACATGGATTGTACTCTTAAAATCGAAAAATCAAGTCAGCCATGCTGTCAAGGTTTTCTTGCAACAAATCAAAACTCAATATGAAGCAAAATTGCAGATTATACGAAGTGATAATGATAGGGAGTTTCTAAACCAAACTTGTGGAAAAATTTTTCAAGAAGCAGGAATTGTTCATCAGTGATGCGTCTAAAACACACACTATAGAGCAAGTGTACTCTGTCGCTCAAGTAATATAGAGATAAGAAGGATGTCGATCCCACGGAGACTATGTATGCTAATTCTAAATGCAATCGGTTTCTATTAATTTAGGCGAAGGAAATTATATCTTTGATTGTGGTTTGTAAAAATAAAATCTACTGTAAAACAACAAATTAAATAAAATAAGGGTTAGGGCTGCTAACTTTAATCCTCAACCTAAATACTTAAACTTGTTCGGTTTTAAGCAATTAATTTGGGAAGCATTAAGCATACGAAAACCTAGCACGAACTAGTGAGCCACAAAGCAATGGTCATGCATTTGTCATGTTATGAGATTCCGTTAATTCAGTCCTTTGGTCAATTATGAATTAACTATGAACTTTGAAATAGATGGTCACGCATTCAAAGCTTTAAGCAATCATAACACAATAATGGAACAATAATACGAATGAATTGCATTAAACAAAGGAAATTACATAAAAATCCTACTAAGCTCCACCATAGCCTTAGCTATGGAGGAATTAGTTCATAATTGAGTTATAAACAAATGAATAAATTAAAGAAAACATAGTAATGGGAGTTAAGAAGAAAAACTAGGAAGATGAGGGTCCCAATGGAGGCTTACGGACAGAAATCGGAGATGAGTTGCGGCGTGAACCTTTGAAAACCTAGCTTCCTCCTTCCTTCCCCTAAAAATCACGTTTTCCCCAACAAAGAAAAATAAAATTCCAGACTTGATGAATAATGCCCCAAAAATGTCCCCCTCTCCCCACTAAAACACATTTCCTTCCAAGAGATGGAGAGAGAGAGAGAAAGAGAGACCTCCTTAGGAAATAACTCCTAAAATTAATGCTAAAACTGATTCTTTAATTAGAGTTGTTCCTAAAATAAAAGTCTTAAAATGCTAGTTATTTCTCCCTCTCCTACTTGCCAAAGAAAAGAAATTAAAATAGCCCATAAGCTAAAAAGGAAAACTCCTAAAATTAGTTGGAGTACAAAATTCATAATTCTACAGTCCGGACGTGTCTTATGACTGGTCAGCTTCTATTTCTCAAAAATTCTTCAGTTTTGGCTCTTCATGAGGCACGCGCATGCCTTGGGACTTCCTTGCTCTTCCAAATTACACGTTTGAGCTCCAAAAATAGGCGATTTAGTCTCCAAATGTTCGAATTCCTCTTTTAATGCCCTAAAACATAAAAATAGAACAAATGAGATAAAATCCACCTAAATTAAACCAAGATGGTGCATAAAAGCCACAAAATAGGACAAAAATATATGCACAAAATGTACCTATCAATCAGCGGTCATTCCATATACGCCTCAGCAAAACGGCGTAGCTGAAAGGAAACTTCGAAAGTTGTTAGAAAGGGCTCGAGCTGTTTTATTTCAAGCAAATTTACCGGTCATTTTTGGGGTGGGACTACTCTAATGGCTGTTTCAATTATCAATGTTCTACCAAGCAGAAATTTGGGTTGGTTGTCCCAATATGAAAAGTTCTTTGGCAAATTACCAAATTACAGTGTTTTTCTTGTATTTGGGTCTCAATGCTTTTATAAAGACCTGCATAATACAAACAAATTTTCCCCCAAAGCTTATAAAGGGATATTTCTTGGGTTTCCATCTTATCAAAAGGGCTATAAGGTCTATGATCTTCAAATAGGCAGCATATGTATCACAAGGGAAGCGATTTTCCAAGAACATGTATTTCCTTATGCTCCAGCTACAGTACTGTCATCTCCTGGTATTCCGGTTATTGAAGCTTCTACTCTAGTAGCGTCATCTCCTGATATTCCAGTTGCTGAAACTTCTATAAACAAACCTACTGCTGAAACTTGCAAATCTGTCAGAAAAACTCAAACTCCTTCATGGATGAAAGATTTTATTTTGTCTAATTCTGTAGCAAATTCAAATTGTGTGACTTTTACACCATAACATACTGTTTTTCTTGCTAATCTTTTGCAGGAAACTGAACCTCAAAATTTTTATAAAGCACAACAGGATCCTAGATGGCAGCAGGTGATGCAGGATGAACTTCATGCTTTGGAATCAAACCAAACATGGGAGATTACAGATCTTCCTGCAAATAAGAAACTGTTAGCCTCCAAGTGGGTTTACCTCATCAAATATAGACAAAACGGTAAGGTGGATCGATTTAAGGCCAGATAAGTGGCTGAAGGTTTCAAGCAAAAAGAGGGTATTGACTTCCATGAAACTTTTAATCTAGTAGCTAAAAGTGTTACAGTTCAGATGTTTCTTGCTATTGGTGCAATGAATCAGTGGCCTATACATCAAATCAATGTCAATAATACATATCTACATGGACATCTTGAAGATGAAGTTTATTTGTCCCCACCACCCGGATACCAGAACATTTCGGCTGGAAAAGTCTGCAAATTGCTTAAAACCTTGTATGGCCTAAAACAGGCCGGTAAGCAGTGGCATAAGGAGCTGTCCAACAAACTTATAAGTTTTGGGTTTGTTCATTCTTACCATGATCATTGCCTTTTTATCAAAATGAATGGGAGTATTCTTACTGTTCCAATCATCTATGTTGATGATATCTTGATTTCCAGCCCCTCGAAAGCAGCAATTACAGAAATTAAAAGATTTTTTATGTAGCCTTTTCACCATAATGGATATGGGACCGGCAAAATATTTTCTAGGCATTGAATTGGCTCGTTCTGAGGATGGTATTCTTCTTTCCCAATCAAAATATATTCTTAACATGATAGCTGAAACTGGTTTATCTGAAGCAAAGTGTGTTCCAAGTCCTCAAGCAACGGGTGTAGATTTAAGTATCACTGGACCTTTATATGGCAATCCGGAACAATACAAGAGAGTTGTGGGCAAACTTTTATATCTTGGTTTTACCAGACTAGATATTACACATGTAACACATCAGTTAAGCCAATTTATGCCAAATCCAGGAGAGCATCATTTCCAGGCAGCCTTACACATATTGAACTGTCTCAAAGGTACTTTTCGGTATGGATTATTCTATTGAACTATATTGGCCGGTCATTGATTTCATAGAAATCGAAAAAACAGAGTGTTGTAAGCCGATCATTTGCTGAAGCGGAATATAGAAGTATGGCGGCCACATGCTGTGAATTAAAATGGATTCACTTTCTTCTCCAAGACTTCAAGGTGCAGATTCCCTTACTATTCCTTTGCGCTGTGATAGTCAAGCTGCCATTGCTTTGGCTAAAAATCCTGTGCATCACGAGAAGACAAAACATGTTGCTGTTGATTACCATCTTATCCGGGACTATATATCATATGGTTTTATTGTTCCTGATTATATTTCCACCCATCTTCAGCTTGCTGACTTATTCACAAAACCTTTGAGTAGTTCTCATATGCTGGCTGCCCTATTCAATATGGGATTTCTCAAGTCTTCGAACTTTGCCATCTTGAGGAGGGGATAATGAACATAATGGGCTTATTGGGCCGGCCTTAAAGAAGAAGCCTTATGGGTCTAGTATTCTGTTTGTTAATAGATTTTGGTTGTTAGCAGATCCAACGGTTGTGTTTCTTCCTTGGGATGGATCGTTGACTTGGAGCAATCAACGGCTGCTACACTCTTCTTCTTAACAGAATTGGCGCCCAAATTTTGAGTTTCTTCTAGCTTCTTCTTTTCTGTTATAAATACTTTCTCTGTTCCTGTTGCAATTTGAGATTAATGAATAAGAAAATTCCTTCTTCTATTTTTACTTTCATTTACTTTCAGCTAGGCAACGTACTTGGGAGTGAAAATTGTTCTGTAAGAGCACAAGACAAAAATTAATTAATTGTCTAGATTTTTTCTCTTCTTAATTCTAATATCCTTATACTATTATTATTTCATCAAGAGTAGTAAAATTTTCTAAGAGCTTAAATCACTACAATAAATGCTAGATTTAGCAGTAAAAATTTAATATTTGTTGTCCAAAAACAGATTTAGCAGCAAAAAATTAGTTGTTGCATATTGCTGCTGCAAAGTTGTGGCCATATATATTTGCAATAAAAAAATTGATATAATTTTGCAGTTAAATATGTTTTTTGGCAGTAACTATTAGATTTTTACTGCTAAATGTACTCCTTTACTCTGAAATCTAGCAGTTGTTATAATGAGTTAGGTCTTCACTCCAATTATAAATTTATTCATAAAATATTAAGATAGAGAGTCAACATATAAGCTGACTGAATTTTTTTTTTTTAAAGTAAAATTTATTGTATAAGTTTAGTACAAAAAAATCTTAAAAAAATAAAAAATAAAAATTTATGGACGTCTATCCTATCTTCGAATTGGAGGATTCTTCCTTTATGATCATGGCAGACAGAAATTGTTCTGTACAGAGTCTATAGACTACTTTCTGTTTTACATTTGTTTCACGTGCAATTTCATTAAATGGGTACTGAAATTTTTATTTCCAACTCATATTTCCCCAAACATCCTTTTACCAAATCCAATTTGCCAAAACATCCTTTTACCAAGTCCAATTTTTCCGTTTGAAATAAAAGTAAATACATAGACTTCATTTGCTCAATTATTAACACAAAACCATACATTTATAAAATGCTGATTTGTAAGACAATATATACAATAATCCCCTGCATATTTCAAAAAGATTTAAACTAAATAATAGATTTTGTTAGGTTTTAATTGAGTGACATGGTGTCTGTTAGAATATGAACCAGACTTGCGACGAATAAGGAATAGTTAGCAAAATAATACATAATTATAACACAATATTCTCTTTGACATGATTGGAAATCATCATAATTAAGAAAAGATAAACTTATTGAATTGAAATTAGAATCACTAGAGGTGTAATGAAAATCATTGTCCTAATTTAAGATTTATTCCCCCAAGATTCAATAAGCACATCCGAAATTAAAATCCAGGAGCAGGAACAACAAAAGAAAGATACAAACTCAGCAAAATATTTTAGATCACAAAATAATGGCAATAGAAATTGTTAGGAGATTTGGACCCACTCATGTGAATTAATCCAACAATTAAAAAAAAAATTATATAAAATGAGAAACACAAAAATTTACACAAAAATTATAAAATATTTTATCCCTAAAATCATGCCATGTTTCCTGCTATAATCCAAAACATCATGGCCTCATATTAATAGTTAAATCAACAGAAATTTTATGAATATATATAATCGAGACATTATAGAGTATGCATGTGCTTTGTACGGTACATTATCCGTATGTCAAGCCAATAAAATTATAACGATCTACAATTCAACCAGCAGAAAAAAGACAATAACAATTAATCATTATTTATTTAATAGTTGATTATATAAATAAACTTTAGATCCTAAAATAAAAACTCTATACTATAAAAATATTAATCCTAAATCTTAATTTATACACCCTAGACTCTAAAGTATATTAGGTGTCAAATTTTATTAGCATGATGCATGAATAATGTGGTGTGCTAGACATATTTTATAATTTCTCATCTTTGTGACCAAAATATGGCACACGTGTAAATCTATTTTAAAAGAAAAATAACGACAATTAGAGCCCGTTTGGATACTAGTTTTTCATGTATTTTTTACTGTTTAATGCCAAACAACAGTTTTAGAGGTGTTTGGTTAGAATTTGCTAGCAACTGTTGATAACTCTTTATTAAGGAAAAACTGTTATTTCTCATCAACAGATAAAACCTGTTTTCATGAAAAATATTTCATTCTATTTTATCTTTTTTTTTTCTAAATCAGTTATTTTATATTCTAATAACAAACAATTTATCATCTTTTTACCAAATACTAATTATAAATCAGCAAACAACAACCAGCAATCATCAAAATGAAATAACAAACAACAACAATAAACAGTATCAACAAACAGTAAATAGCAACAGCAGAACCAAAGAAATTCTTATATTGGAGAAAATGTTAATATTACAAAGAGAAATTTACAAAGCGTAAACGAGTAAGTGGGCCGGTGAGAGATTTTAGCAGATCTTACTGAAATTTGATTTCCAACGGTACAAAAGAGAGAAAAATCTCTTAAAAAAAAAAAAAATTTTGTATGGACGTCTATCCAATTTTCGAATTGGAGGATTCTTCCTTTATGATCATGGCAGACAGGAATTCTTTTGTAGAGTCTATAGACTACTTTTTGTTTTACATTTGTTTCACTTGCAATTTCATTAAATGGGTACTGAAGTTTTTATTTCCAACGGTACAAGTAATGTACTCAAACTTAATCTCAAGTTTACCAAAACATCCTTTTTTATCACACGATGTTTACACAAAAATTTACACAAAAATTATAAAATATTTTATCCCTAACATCATGCCATGTTTCCTGCCCAAATTCCTGTTATGATCCAAAATATCATGGCCCCATATTAATAGTTAAATCAACATCATGGCCCCATATTAATAGTTAAATCAACAAAAATTTTATGCATATATATAATGGAGACATTACAAAGTATGCATATGCTATGTACGCTACATTATCCGTATGTCAAGCCAATAAAATTATGACAACCTACAACTCAACCAATAGAAAAAAGACAATAGCAATTAATCATAATTTATTTAATAGTTGTTTATGTAATAAAACTTTAGATCCTAAAATAAAAACTCTAGACTATAAAATATAAATACTAGATCTTAATTTGTACACCCTAGACTCAAAAGTATATTAGGTGTCAAATTTTATTAGTATGACGCACGAATGATGCGGTGTGTTAGACATATTTTATAAGTTCTCATCTTTGTGACCAAAATATGGCAGCCGTATAAATCTATTTTAAAAGAAAAATAATGACAGTTAGAACCTGTTTGGATACCTGTTTTTCAGGTTTTTTTTACTGTTTAATACCAAACAATAGTTTTAAAGGTGTTTGGTTAGATTTTGCTAGCAACTGTTGATAACTTTTTCTGAAGGAAAAACTGTTATTTCTCATCAACAAATAAAACATATTTTTTATGAAAAACACTTCATTCTGTTTTATATTATTTTTTTCCAGATGAGTTATTTTATATTCTAATAGCAAAAATTTATCATCATTTTACCAAACACTAATTATCAATTAGCAAACAACAATCAACAGTCATCAACAGCAAACAACAATAATAAACAGTATCAACAAACAACAAATAGCAACAGTAGAATCAAACAAATTCTTATATTGGAGAAAATGTTAATATTAGTGGATTAATTTGATAGAGAAATTTTCAAAGTAGAAGGCGAGTAAGTGGGCCGGTGAGAGATTTTAGCAAATCTTACTGAAATTTGATTTCCAACGGTACAAAAGAAAAATGTGATATTTTTATAGTTATTTATTTCATACTTCAGCTATTCCAGTTTTTCCTACTTTAGCTTACAAACACAGCAACCCACTTTTGATTAGAAGAAATTCTTTGAGCTGAATATCCGTAATCCATGCCTTATATAAACGACAATAGAAAATCTTTGATCGAAAAAAAATCATGTGCATTGAATCATGTGCAAAAGCTAATCGACATGTGCAAAAGCTAAATAATTTTGTTCATTGAATCATGTGCAAAAGCTAATCGACATGCCTAGTAAAGTAGCATTATAATTATATAAACGTGTTCTTTGTAATTTATATATATATATATATAAAAGAAAAAAAAAAAAGAAATTTATTAGAAGAAAGTCTTATTTAATCAACAATTTTATTTTCATTTGTTAATTATCATTTCCGAGTCAAATTATATCTTTGAATTTGATCTGTTGGTGAGCTAAGTGCTGACTAATTTTCATCTGTATGGAATTAATTTATGGATCCATAATTTAATTCCCGAAGAGTAAATTTAATAAAATATAATGTATTTCTTTAAAATTATATTTAGCTTGAACATCTCTTAACTTGAAAATTAAAATGAAACATTTTATATATGTATGATAATATTAAGTTTGTATATATAAATGCAAAGTTAAAAAATATATATATATTTATTGGATTTTATGATTATGTCGATGCGAAATTCAATACATATTCAAGCCTAATCAAATTATCTTAATCATTAAATTATATCCAGAATCTATAATGAATATCTTTGGAGATTATTATTGGATTTGAGAGTTTTTGTTATTCTACTAATTGTAATTTATAATTGACACTCCCTCCATCCAAAAAAATAGTCCATTTAATTAACAGCGTGATTTAATAGAATAGTTCAATTTAACTATTCACATGTTAATTTTCTTATATATCTGTCATTAAATTTAATATTATTAGTCAATTTATAGTTCCAAATAGAAATTTATATATTTACAACATTATGTGAATACCAATGTATATTAAATAGAAGCATATTTAGAAATTAAAAATTTATTTTATGTATAATTTGTTAAAATTTATGTTTGATTATAATAATAGGTAGTTAGATTTATAATCACGATAACAAGAGATTTACGTAGTTTGATTAGTTTTGCCTACATCCATATGCGATGAAAAATAAATAATTCATTAATAATTGGCGATATAATAGTAAGGATATTTCACCATTTACACAATTACTTAACTCAAATCTTCTTAGACTCGATTATACACTTTACACGCATGCAAATTCTTAGATTTTTAAGTTTCACAATTTTCTTGTAAATTGTTCTTGGTATTTCAAGAATAAAACTTATCATTTCTTGTGCACGTAGACACGAATTGGTCAAACTATGTAAATTATTATATTACTTATTTATTTTATTTTTTCAGTTGTTCAATTTACAAAACAACTGTAATTTCTTAAGATAATCTAGAAAATGAAACTAGAATATTATTTTGAACGTTCCAAAATGAAAAAATAAACTATAAGTTTGGATGGAAGGAGTATTAATTCATAGATTCGAATCCTACTTGGAAAGATTTGATTGATTCCGAATTCTTTAATTCGGAATGAAAGGGTTCGCTTTGACTGTTAAGAATAGGTAACCCGTTCCTAACTGTATTTCTATGAGTATTTTATTTTTATCAGTTGTGATTTTTAACATTATTTTTTTCATATATGATCTTGATTCTTGAATTTGGGATATTCTAACAAAATCTGGTCGATCGATGTTAGATCGTTGAAGATCATGTGGTGGTTATTCCCAACATGCAATGTTGGTTCTTTTTAATTGCATATTATGATTTTGTATTTTTTAATGGAAATAACTAAATAAAGAAAAATAAAAATCTGCAATATATATACTCTTCAATCTTCATCATTGTATGATTTTTTTTTAATCAGAATTGTATGAGTTTTATTATTTTAATATGCCAATAAAGATAAATTCTTAAATATATTTTCTTTGTAATGAAAATCTTTTTTTTTTTTTAATTATGAAATCGTGTTAAATATTTATTTAGTGTTTATGAAGTTCCCACATTGAAACCCGCTCCAACCTCCTCCCGGATTCTCTTTGCTCGAGTAGCTCCGATATCCACAAATTGGTTCGCTCTCCCCCCAAAAATTAAAGCACCAGCCCTTGCGGTATCTTCAACATCCCCAAAAAGATTATGTTTTTGTAGCTCCACTAAAGGCAAAGGTTTTCCCATGGAGGATTTATTTCCTGTAGCCCGTGGCTTAGCCGGAGCTTTTCCTTTTCTCATACTAATATTGTTACCCCTTGCAATAACCCCATTAGGTACCGCTGCAGCCTGCTCAGGAATTGTAAATAGAGGTGCTCGAGATTCCCCCATCTCAGCATTCAAAGCCTCAAAACGATTTTTACCCGTTTCTGCAGAAGGCGAGTTTTGTTTTTCCGGCAACCTTGGTTTCCTTCTTCGTCTTTGCACCAGCATCCAAGGCCCATATTCCTCCATATTTCCCTGTTGACCCAATCCTCCCGCTGCACTACTACTCGCTTGGGGCGATACATCCTGGTTATTCCCGCCCTCCATCATAACAGTCACATTGGTTCCCAGGTTAGCAGTCCTCTGTGTCGCATTCGCAACAGAAGGAAAGGAGCATTGGGAGCGAGAATGTCCATACCTTCCACAATTTGTGCAAGCTATGTGAAGCCCCTCATATTCCACACGGATAAGCTCCCCATTAAGACAAAATTCAACAATTAGCGGTTTATTCAAGTCAATCTCCACACATACCCGAGCAAACCGACCCCTATTGGCTTGGGCAGTGTTTTGGTCTACCTTGATCGGCTTCCCAATTGCTTGGGCAATTTCCAGCAGTACATCCTCAGCATAATAAACCATCGATAACCCCTGAAATCGCGCCCAAACCATAGTGGTTTCAACAGTTGCTTGAGCAGGAAGGAATTCCGGAGTCCAAGTACGCACTGTCAAGTAGTGTCCCTGTACCAACCACGGTCCCTCCGTCATCACCTTTTCTCGATCCACATCTAAATCGAATTGAACCATATGGAACCCATGCCCCAAATCCATTACATCCACTGTCCCAACCGGTTTCCAAATCTCCCTTGCACGTTTAGATAAAGCAACATAACCCAGGTCAGGACCTAGAAGTTTTACGATAAGGGCTTTCCTTAGAAGTTTTATGATGAGGGCTTTCCGCCAAGGTGCTGCGAGCTCCTCAATGAGTTGGGGAGCAACAAAGACGTTGGGTTTCAACCCATTACAGGGTGTAAAATCAATGGAAACTAGCCCCTTAGCTTGTAGAGTTCTAGGGTTTGGCTTCCGGCCTGCTGTGTTCCTCCCCGCCACAACAGCACTGAACGGTCTCTCAATTCCGGTTGCCTCGTGAGGAAGCCCCTCATTCATGACGATGTCGGCAGAGTTGTCCGGCGGTGCAGGTGGATCAGGCGGCGGCGGCTGAACAGCTAGGGCGCCTCTCATGTTTTCTCGTTCAATTTGGGGTAAGTATTTACTAATTAATATTGTTAGTAGCAATTTGATAATCTTGTAAACTAAATTATAAATATATGACCTTCCAAAGTTAGCTTTTAACTTAAGAAATCATATCTGATTGATATGAACTACTGAATATGAAATAAATTGTTACACTAATTTTTTTATCGAAACAAATAACTAATTATTGGAATTTCAAAATTAAATTCCAACCATTAAATAATTCTGTTCATTGAATCAAGCTAAATCATGTAATTTATATATATATAACAACATGCCAACAAGGTTAGGCTAGTAAAGTAGCATTATAATTATATAAACGCGTCCTTTATAATTTATATATATATAGCAACATGCCAACAAGGCTAGGCTAGTAAAGTAGCATTACAAAGGCACATGGCACACCGTCTCGGAGCTCGACATCATATAGGGGGAGGACCAAATCTTCGCATAAAACTGAAAGATATACTCTGAAAACAGCTTCACAAACTAGCAAACAGGTCAAATCCACAAATGTTATAGCAATGAGAAACTTAGAGAAATTTCATTAACAAGCTTATTAGCTTGAGAAAAAACGATACAATAACAGAGAATGGAAAGTAGCTTTTATACTGCTTTACAACTAATTAGTTTCAATTAGTTATAACCAATTGTAACTAATTAGCATATGACAATTACAATAAAGCCCTAATCAAGTATTTATTTCCACAGCCCCCCCTCAAGATGAAGGTAGTGAAACAAAGTTCATCTTGCCCAAAGCAGGAGACATATGTGCAGCACTGAGTGGTTTGGTAAACAAGTCAGCAAATTGCAAAGAAGTAGAGACATAAACTGGAGAAAGAAAACCAGCTGCAACATGCTCACGAATCAAATGACAGTCAATATCAACATGCTTAACTTTTTCATGGGAAACCGGATCCTTGGCAATGGCAATGGCAGACTGACTGTCGCAATGAAGGGAATAGGAAGAGCTGGTTGTATCTGAAAATCTGCTAAGAGGGAATGAAGCCATTTAAGTTCACAACTTGTGGTAGCCATGCTTCGATATTCTGACTCAGCAGAGGAGCGGCTGACAGTAGGTTGTTTCTTGGTCTTCCAAGAGATGAGGGAACCACCCAATAGCACACAGTAACCTGTTAAGGAACGACGGGTGTCTTTGCAACTGGCCCAGTCAGCATCACAAAAAGCAGTAAGCAATGATAAATCAGACTTAGCAGGATAGAATAATCCACAAGTCAGAGTGCCTTTTAAGAATCTGAGTACATGAATAGCAGCTTGAAGATGATGCTTACAAGGTTGCTGCATAAACTGACTAAGTTGATTGGTGGCATGAGCTATATCAGGGCGAGAGAAACCCAAATACAGTAATCGACCAACCAGGCGTCTATACATAGCAGGATCCTGTAGCAACTCGCCTGAGCTAGTAAAATCAGAACCAGCAGCCAAAGGACTAGAAACAGGGGAAGCTTGCAATAAACCAGCATCATCCAACAAATCAGTGATATATTTGGTTTGAGTGAGGAAAATACCTGCATCAGTCCGTGTCAACTCAATACCCAAGAAATACCGAGCATCCCCCATATCTTTGATGGTAAAAAGATTATGTAAATAATCCTTGATGGCCTGAATTTTGCAAGCGTGAGAACCCATAATCAAAATATCATCTACATAGATTAATATTGCTGAGAAAGAACCATCATGATTATCAACCAAAGTAAACAGACAATGGTCATTGATGGACCTTTGAAAACCATAAGCCAAGAGTTTGGTGGATAACTCTTTGTGCCATTGACGCCTAGCCTGCTTGAGACCATAAAGGGACTTCACTAGCTTGCAACAATGACCTGCAGGAACAGTTTTATAACCAAGTGGCGGTTTCAAATAAATGCCTTCATCAAGGATGCCATGGAGGTAGGCATTATTAACATCAATCTGATGTATACTCCAACCTTTAGCAGCACCTATTGCCAAAAACAGTCTAACTGTAACTGTGCGAGCTACAGGGCTAAAACAATCATGGTAATCCACACCAAAAATCTGGTTGTAACCCTTGGCAACCAAACGTGCCTTATAACGATCAACCTCACCATTACTCGTATACTTAACCCTGTATACCCATTTGGTATCAAGGGGTTTGATGTGAGAAGGAAGAGGCACAATCTCCCAGGTATGATTGGCTTCTAGTGCCTGCAATTCAGTATTCATAGCTTGAATCCAATGAACATCTGCCTTAGCTTCATGATAATGAGTAGGTTCCTTTATCTGCAAAATCTTTGTAAGAAAAACTCTTTGCTGAAAAGGTATTTGGGAAACAGCATGAGTATTATCTGTAACATAATCTTGTAACCAACAAGATGGTTGTTTAATTCTTACTGACCGCCGCAGAGAAACAGATCCAGCATCAGGAGATGGAGCAACATCAGCATCAGGAGATGGAGCAACATCAAAATGTGAAACAGGATCAGAAGAAGGAAAATTCAGTGAAGAAGTTGGGAGGTGAAAAAGAAATTCATTCTCCATAAATTGCACATCCCTGGAAACAACAAGTTTCTGAGTTGTTAAATCAAAAATCTTATAACCCTTCTTACCTGATGTAAAACCGACAAAAACTCCTGGAAAGGCACGAGAAGAGAACTTATCACGAGCAGGAGACACATTAGTATAAAAACAACTACACCCAAAAACATGAAACTTTGTATAATCTGGCCTGCACTGAAACAATCTGTCAAAAGGAGTTTGCCAATTCAACATTCTAACAGGAAGAACATTAATAATAGAAGTAGCCATCAAGATGGTTTCCCCCCAAAACTGCAGTGGTAAATGAGACTGAAATAAAATGGCCCTGGCAACTTCCAACAAGTGTCTGTGTTTGCGCTTTACAACCCCATTTTGCTGAGGGGTATAGACACAAGTAGTCTGATATAAAATACCTTGAGTTTGAAATAACCCTGCACAGAACTTATTTACAAATTCTGTACCATTATCACTGCGGATCACCTTCACTGTTGTATTAAATTGACAGGTTACCATTTTAAGGAAAACTGCAATAGCATGCCCAACTTGTGCCTTAGTGTGTAATAAAATAACCCAAGTGTATCTAGTGTAATCATCAACCAAAGTCAGAAAGTATCTAGCACCAGTAAGAGAATTCAGTTTGTAAGGTCCCCATAAATCCATATGCAACAAATCAAAACACTTTTCAGTAGTTATTGTGCTTCTAGTAAAAGGAAAACGGTGTTGTTTAGCATGAGGACAGATAGTACAAGAATGTGAATTACATTGAATATCAATATTACCAACATGACTAAGGACATCAAAAGAGGCATGACCAAGTCTCTTGTGCCATATATCAGACTCTGTGTTATTGGAATCAGTCACAGCCAAACATAATTGCTGCACTTTATGGATAACATCTGCAGAAAAAGAATATGCATCTAACAAGTAGAGGCCATCAACATGCCACCCCACTGCCTTAACCACATGAGTTTCCCTATCCTGCAGATAACAATAGTGAGAATGAAAAACCACCTCAAGATTGCTATCCTGCAACAGCTGTCCAACAGACAAAAGGTTGTATCGAAAACTTGGCACAAAAAGAACCCCATGTAAAGTGAGAGTAGATGACAACTCTACCTTTCCAACATTCTTAATCTGTTTTAAAGTACCATCAGGCAAAGCTACTGTTTGCCTAACTAAACCAGAAGAGGTAGGGATAAAATGACTTGAAACATAAGTCATGTGGGAGGTAGCACCACTATCAATAATCCAGCAAGATGAAGAACAAGAAGAAGAAGTACCTGAGAATCCTGCAAAAGCAGTGAAGTCAGGAGTCTGTAAAGGTGAGTCAGCCATGGAAATCTTCCCCTTCATCATCTTGTAAACTTCCCTCACCATTTGTTGAAAATCTTCTTTTTGTTCATCATCTTCTTCAGTATCACTGCCCACTGTCATCTTTTTTATCCCTCCCTGTACTGCATTAGCCTGATAAGGCCGAATATTCTTCTTTGGTTTGGAGTTCTGTTTCTTAGACTTGGGATGCCAATCTGGATACCCTATCAACTTGAAACAAGTAGCCCTAACATGCCTTGTCCCATCACAATAATCACACTTCAAGTCATCCTTGTTAATCTCTGGAGGTTTCTTGTTATCATTCTTAACAAAACTGGCTATTTCTGTTGTATGCATCAAGGAAATCTCCTGCTGCTTCTCAACTTTTAACAACATAGCATATGCCTTATTTAAACCAGGTAAAGGATCCATTAACAGAATCTGATTTTTTACATTATCATAAGCCTCATGTAATCCCATCAAAAATTGAATCAATTTATTTTCCTCTATAGAATCTACCATCCTCTGAAAAGCATTACAGACACAGTTTCGAGAGACACCACAGTGACAACTCGGTACAGGGGTAAGGTAACTCAACTCATCCCACAAGCGCTTAATCTTGTTATAATACTGTAAAATTGACAAGTTACCTTGTGTCAGCAGTGTAATTTCCCTTTGAATCTTGTAAAGGAGGGGACCATTGCAATTCCAAAACGAAGTTCCAGTTCCAGCCATAATTCTCGAGCGGATGAGACATATTGAAAACCATCAGCAATGTCCTTTTCAAGGCTATTAATCAGCCAAGCTGTGACCAAGCTATCAGTCTTCAACCATGACTGATATCCAGGATCTGTTTCCTTTGGTGATTCAACATCCTTCAGCACTAAATCGCTTTTTTCTTTAACATTTAGGGCTCGAATCATAGCTCTTCGCTAGGAAATGTAATTATTTCCGTTTAATTGAAAATTGATAATCGAAATCCCTAGAT
Source organism: Euphorbia tirucalli (assembly GCA_039660915.1). Classification (NCBI taxonomy): domain Eukaryota; kingdom Viridiplantae; phylum Streptophyta; class Magnoliopsida; order Malpighiales; family Euphorbiaceae; genus Euphorbia; species Euphorbia tirucalli. The sequence continues at coordinate 1,746,404 of CM077639.1, read as the reverse complement.
TATCATGTGATTGAGTGAAACCAGAGAACATATGGCGATCGAAGTCCGGGAAAACTCGATCTCGATTTCCAGGTATGCGTTCTTCATCTGGTTCTGGAAATTCTCCTTCGTCATCAAATCTTCCACCGGCCGGAATCTCCGTCACCCTTGCTCTGCGGCCACTTCTCACCATTTTGCGGAATCCAGCTCTGATACCATGAGAAACTTAGAGAAATTTCATTAACAAGCTTATTAGCTTGAGAAAAAACGATACAATAACAGAGAATGGAAAGTAGCTTTTATACTGCTTTACAACTAATTAGTTTCAATTAGTTATAACCAATTGTAACTAATTAGCAGATGACAATTACAATAAAGCCCCTAATCAAGTATTTATTTCCACAAGCAAAATACTAAAAACAACACATATCTCTGGCAACGGCACCAAAAACTTGTTGGGCCTAAAAGTTACGCATGCAAAATATTCCTAGTAAGTGCACTAGGGTCAACAAGTAATATAAATGGTAAGTGTTGATATCGTATTCCACAGGGATCTGGGTTTCTAGTACGTGTAAACAAAAGTGGTTCCTAAACTATAACAGTTTGTTGCAGAAATATGGTCAATTTGTCAAGATGGTATTTTATAACTAAAACTACTCAATATTAACTCAACATAATAAATATCATAAAAAGAAGTAAATTTGAAAACAATAATAAATATTCTATTTTCGAATTGGAGGATTCTTCCTTTATGATCATGGCAGACAGGAATTCTTATGTATAGAGTCTATAGACTACTTTTTGTTTGACATTTGTTTCACTTGCAATTTCATTAAATGGGTAATGAAATTTTTAGTTAACAAATGAACCAAACAAAAAAAAAAAAAAAAAGGAAAGACTTTTTATGTATTTTTTAGGAATTATATATATATATGTTAAATTCACTTGTGAGATAATTGATATTACAAATCGCGTAGCATAAACTATAATTAACATTATTACAAGTCATTTTTTTCAAAAAAATTCAATAATATGATAATAACATGATATCGATGATGTTAACGTACTAAAACATTTATTAATGTTTGTAAAAAATGGATAAAAAATTTCAATTGGAAGAGGGATAATAAGAAAGGTGTGTGAGGGACCTTGAGCTAGTTAATTGCATCTATAAAAATAGAAACTATGATTTTTTTCCTCTTAGAAATTAGAATGAAGGGAAAATGATGATAAAATTAAAGTAAATTTTTAAATGAGAATAAGAATTAGGAGGCAAAAGGCCAATAGAAGGGAAAAAGCACAAAAAGAATGACAGGAATTCTAGTTGTTGGGCCGGTGAGAGATTTTAGCAAATCTTACTGAAAATCTAGTTGCCAAAACTACCCTTTTACCACCTACTTTAGCTCACAAACACAGCAACCCACTTTTGATAATGGCTTCCATTTCCACTTCATCTTCAACCACTGCTCCTTCTAACACTAGGCATGATGTTTTTCTAAGTTTTAGGGGTTTCGACACCCGCCGTGGTTTCACCAGCCATCTCAACACTGCTCTGCTTCGAAAACACATCCGCACGTTCATAGATGAAAAAGATCTCGAGAAAGGAGAAGAGATCTCTACTCTCTTGAGAATGATCGAAGAATGTAAATCTTCGGTCATTGTTATCTCAGAAAACTATGCATCGTCTCCATGGTGCCTGGATGAATTGGTGAAGATAATGGAGTGTAGGAAAAAATTAGGCCGAAAGGTCGTACCAATTTTCTATAATGTTGAACCTTTTCATGTCAGACATCAAACTGGAAAATTTGGAGAAGGATTTGAGAAAAACAAGGAGCGATTCAGCAACGACGAAGATAGGGTCCGAAAATGGTGCTCTGCTTTGGCAGAAGTAGCTAATTTACATGGATGGAATTCCACAAAGTACGGGTATGTATTCTTCTTCTGCTTAATTTTATTACGCATGATTATGATTAAGACAGTATATGTGTAAAAATTTATAACTGAATTCTACATATAAAGAATACTTCTTTACTGTAAATTGTGTGACTTTATTTATTTGCAACAAAAATATAATATAATTTTACTACTAAAATTGAGTTTTGTTTGCAGGAACAGATATTGCTGCTAAATAAACTTTTTGAGAGTAAAATTATTTTATTGCCAAATCTAACATTAACTAAGAAGAACAACCTAATGTGAAATCCACATCAACATCAACATCAACATCAACATCAACATCAACATCAGGTATTGTTCCACTTAAGTAATTTATATGTTTATAGAAGGAATCTACCAAATGGTTAAATCTTTGTCATATATATGTTGTGTGTTCAATTATATACATCTTCTGCAGGAATGAAGCAGAATTAGTTGAGAAAGTTGCAGAAGATATTGTGCAGAAACTGAATTTCCCGTACATTAAGCAGATGCTATCATGGTTAAGCAAGAGAACAACAAATGATGTTCGTTTTGTAGGATTATTCGGGATGGGAATGTTCGTTTTTTGTTTCAGTCTTAATGTTTTAACTATTATATGCTCCTATGTGTTATTTTGACAGATATTTATTTCATTGTGAGTTTTCATTTGATGCAGTGCAGTGTCAAAACTTAAAAATCCTTGATCTTCAAAGTTGTGTTCTTCTGCAAAGATCTTTCTTCTGCAACAAAAGTGGATAATCTTAATTCTTGATTACTGCAAAATTTGGCTGAGACTGCAATTAAAGAATTAGCATCATCAATAATTTGTGCCAGGCTGCAAGCTGCATCAATTGCATCTCCAGCGCTCCAATTAAAGGTAAGGTTATTTATTTATCTAATCTTCAATTCTTCATTTTTACAGTATAGATATTTTTACCTAATTAATTTGAAGCAAAATTGGCCTGGTATTTAGTATTTACACCTTAATTAAGAGTAGTACAAAACAATAACATTGACTATAATTAATCTGAGTTAATTCATAATTAGTCTTCGTTAATTAATGTTAGCACAGATGAAGACAAAACTTAATATTAGTGTGTACCTAGAGTTAAAATTAAATATCAATTTGGTTATTGTTAAGATTGTGTGGCTACAAATAAAATCTTGTGTCGGCAAGACATATATAATGATAATAATAATAATAATAATAATAATAATAATTATTATTATTATTATTATTATTATTATTATTATTATTATTTTTATTGAATGTACGAATGAATATATAGACAAATGCATGTGAGGCATCAGATTGTGTTTTGTTGGAAGATAACTTTTATGTGGCTACAAATAATAATAATAATAATAATAATAATAATTGATAATTACAGTTAATTGTATTCGCAATTTTTAAATGACATTGATAATTAGTCTTCGTTAATTAATGTTAGCACAGATGAAGACAAAACTTAGTATTAGTGTGTACATAGAGGAAATCCAATGGTACTGTAACGTACACTACATGAAACAGGGTCCGTAGGGGCGTTTTGTTTTGCCTCTAGGGCGGTTTAACTAATAGAGACACTTTCTGCGACAGCCTCACTGTCGTCGGCTTTTGACTCGTCACAAAAATATTGTAGCGGTTATTGTTAACATCCTCGAAAATTAGGCGTATATTATGTCCATAAAATAATTAATTACGGTGTTAAAAAAAAATAAAAAAGATAAAAATTTAAGAGTCAAGCAAATATTTTATTTTCATTTAATTCGTTATGATTAGTATCTGAATACTTTCAATTATAATTTTATAATTGTTAAAAGAAAACTAATTTAATTTTTATTGAATGTATGAATGAATATATAGACAAATGCATGCGATATGTGAGGCATCAGATTGTGTTTGTTGGAAGATAACTTTTATGTGGCTACAAATAAAATCTTGTGTCGGCAAGACATATAAAAGGATAATAATAATAATAATAATAATAATAATAATAATAATAAATAAATAAAACTTATGCATATAAATAAATACACTGCTTTGTTCTTTCAATCAAGGTTTTCTTCAATTTCTTAGCTTAAGTTATTGTTTTATTTATTTATTTATTTCATTGTTTTTGATAATTCTCATTTTTATTAAGAATTCAGTATCTAATCTCAAGATACTGAATCTCTCGTTTAAGGAAAGATACACTTACCACCAGGACAAAGCTTATATGTTTTTTTTTTTTTTTAAACAATTAATTATGTGTAAGCTAACTTCCAATTCATTTTATTGGAAAATGTAGATAGTGTAACTAATGTAATACACCACACCCGTCCTAAAAATGATCATATTTTTAATTTCAATATATTAAGAAAAATAATATATTACTATCGAGAAATTAAATGAAAATTTTACAAAAAAAATTTCCAAGGCATTCCACATTTTATATGTTTTCTAAGGCATTCCACATGTTGTTATTTGTTAATTTCAGCAACAATCTGCAAGTCTTTTAGGGATTTGGAATGAAGCCCAATAAGTTGAAGCCCAACCCATAATTTCAAATAGGACTGGGCCACATAATTTCAAAGAGGGGTTGAGAATTTATTTAGACTGATAAATTTTTAATTTTTAATAAAAATAATATATATATATATATATTTAAGTTTAAACTTCTAATTTGTCGCACTTTAAATACTAAAGCAAAGGGTTATACTCGGGTGATTATTATAGAGTTGGATACTCAATTGTTTTACAATGCTCTGTCTTATATAAATCATTGTTTTCAATTTTCTATATTGTCAAAACCAAACCGTAACCTGAAAACCGAACCAAACCAAAGTCAGTTTGGTTTGGTTTTGGTTTGTGATGAAAAAAAAACCTAACCAAACTAATTATAAATATTTAAAAATTATTTATATATTTATATATATAAAATACATTTTTTTATATAATATATATTTATATTATTATAAAATTTATATTTATGAGATTTTAATAATATATATGTAATATAGACCATTTTTACAATAATTTATATATAATTTATAATAATTTAATGATAATTTAGTTAAATTTTAAAATTTGGAAATTTTGGTTTGGAATCGAACCGAATCAGAACTAAACCGAACTTGTTTGGTTTGGTTCAATTAACCCAAACTGAATGTATATTGGTTTGGTTTTAATTTTTATAATTTTCAATATTTGGTTTTTGATTTAGTTCGATTCGGTGTTTGAACCGAACCGCATTTGCTCACCCCTAATTATAATTTCAGTTGGGTTCGTAAGTCAACGAATTTTATCGCTCGTGTTCTAGTGACAACGTCTGACTCTGTGTCTGAGCGAGGTTATTAGATGATTATTACTTTAATTTAAACAATATTAGAATTGAGGAGTCCTAAATATGGTTCCTCAACGTGTAAATCTTAAAATAATGTAGAGTATATACTTTTGTATAATATTTTTTTGTTTAATAAGGAAATATGTAAATGACATAGTTATGCGCTTTAACAGATATTATTATTATTATTATTATTATTATTATTATTATTATTATTATTATTATTATTATTATTACTGAAATAGATATCAATTAAGTGCAGCATAATTGAAATATCTCTACAAAGTTAAGTGTTAGGCCATTTCTTATTACTTAAACATTTTCCATTTTCATGTGTAAAAAAAAAAAAATTATACCTAAATAGATATCCGAAAATTTATTATGTATAATCAATTATATATTAAAATTATTTTCATTTTTAAGGAAACTTATTTTATTTTTATAGGAATATTAGTAATATATAATGGTGATAGAGGCATTTTCTCCGCAAGTCTATAGTGAATCTATTTGAGATTAAATGCTCTACTCTTAAATGAATAGAATTATATATAAAGAAAATAGGATTCAAAAAAATATTTGTCAAAAAATAAAGAAAATATTATCTTTCTTTTTTTTTTTTTTTTTTGTGGTCAAATTCGTGAATTAATTCGAATAAAATAAATAATCCAGCTATATATTTTCAGGCAGTTCCCAACTTGGAGTTGCAATTTGGTCCCATCTAAATAAAGAAAACATATATTCAATTTTCTATTTATGGTCTCCATCTAAATAAATATATAGAAAGAAATTGATAAATATATATATATATATATATATATATATATATATAGTGCGTGTAATTATGACGCCTCAAATTTTTTTCTATATGATGGAAAAAATATCATGACACCTATTCTTTTCAATTTTATTACTATTTAAGTGATCCATGTTTATTAGAAAACTTAACGTTTGACCAATTCTAATGAGTCAAATTGAGCCCATATCAAAGTTATATGTCAACACACTTACGAAATAGATTATACACTAATTATAATAATTAAAGTTGGGATTTATTTGTGAGCTTTAACTTATTGATGATTAATTAATTTATTGATATGATATTAGAGTTTTCTAAACTAAGAAAGCGAGTATTGAAATTTCCATGTATATTATTGCATATCAATATATAATAAAGTGAGTATGTATCGCACGCACATCAAGCTAATCGCGTAAAAGAATATATCAGAAATAATTCTCAATTAGTTTAAACTTTTAGGTTACTTAGTTCGATAAAATGTTCCACCGGCTAGAGATATACATGGAGGGAAGGAAGGCGTAAGGGGGTCGTTAAAATAAGTCTATCAAGACAAAACGACACCGTTTTGCCTTTTATGGGTTTGAAAAAGACAAAATAAATTAGAATATTCATTTCCTCTCTCTCTCTACAGGTGTATTTTTTCAACAAACCTTTTATTTAACCCAAATCAGTCGTTGCCACCATTTAGTAGACCGTTTAGTGGTCTACTTTCCACCGCTACCACTGGTCCACCATTGTGACACCCTACCGATCGCCATCCATTTATGCCCTTCAATATTGGGGTCTTGCCTCTGCTACTGACTAGAGGGTCGATTAATGTGTGCAATTATACTTTATCGATGGATTAAGGTGTTAAATTGAAAAGTTGGAAACTTAATAAAAAATAATTGGAAAATCTGAGGACTAAGGACTGAGGTATATATGAAATCATTGTGTAGGTTGATAATCAAACCGCACTAGCTTGCTTTTGAATATCATAAAATCATATTTGCCAAATAAAAGCAAATAATATTATAATATTTATGGGACCATTAATTGCAGTTTAACATTATTTAGTTATTGAAAAGTATAGTTTAGTGGCTACAAATAGACCACTAAAATTATGTGTTTAGCTAATTACAGTAAATTACACCTAAGAAAAACTGCCTGCCTTAATTTAAACGTGATTATAATGTGGGAATTGAATTTTTTTTTATATATATAAAATATCTTTTTCAATTTGTCAATATGTCAACATCAAAAATTGATATAATAAAGGCACTAAAATGGAAAGAAAAGCCGGCATTTTGCTGTCTTCTTTTCTAACTTTCTAGATTCGGATAATTATTTAATCTAACGTCCACACACTCTTTTCTTATTTTAAATTAATTATTTATTTACCTTTTAATTTATTATATATTAAAAAGTTTAAAACTAACTACACCATTGAAAGTGCAAAGAAGACGAAAAACAAGTGAAAGAAGCAAAGTTAAACATGTTTCACGGTCTGCTTGATTGGAATGATATATGGAAAAAGAAAGAAAAAACAAATATTATAATTCACATTATTTTTGTGAATTTCATATAGTTTTAGTTCATATTTACCATGATATTGCCTACCTATTTAATTTTTTGATAATTTAACTTAAAATAGGATGAGGATTCGAATCGTGACAGTTTCATTTGTTGATTAAATTTCAACACATAGTACAGTGGGTATGTGTTGGACACGCTTCAAATCTACGAGGTATTCACGTGCAGAGGAGTGTCAGAGATAATAAGAAAAACTATAATTAGACTGTATCTATGAACTTAAACTTAAAAGTTTCAGTAGTAACCTTTTTATCGATATATTTTTAAAAAGTTTCATTTTTCGTGGGTATTTAAAATTTTCCTTATACAAAATGATTATGCACAATACTTTAATATGTTTATATATTTTTTTAGTTGTTATCACGTGGTTAAATCTGGATACGAATTGGGATGAATATTTACAATAGTTGAAACTCTTAAAAAATAATGCTCTTTTGAATCTTGAAATATTTAAAATATGCTTTTTTGGCTCTTAATCTATCGAGTTGGGACATTTACACTCCGAACATATTACAACTAAGCACATTCAACCCTTAACTAATTGAAATTGAACATATTTGGTCTAATTTGGTTGTTTCGTAGAAAACATTTGATCAAATTTATACAATTCACATATGTAAGTATAAACGGGGTTTAATTTATAAATTTTTTACATTTATTAATTTATATGTTATTTATGATTTAAGGATCAAATGTTTGAATTCCAATAGGCTAGAGGTGCAATTGTGGGAAATCAATAGATTAGGAGACGAGAGAACACATTATAAATTGGTGATTATACAAAAGATTTTCATTTTTCTTTTTCAAAACTCTCCCAATAAATTTGTTACAATTAAAAAAATGTTTATATATTGATATATTTATATGGGCACATTTTAATCTTACATCACCTTTACACCAAATAAAAACTATATGATTGCCTTTATGGTACTAAATAAAAGAGGAAAATGAATTTCAAATTATAATCATTCATTTTAGTTTGTGGCAAAACACATTTCAAGCTTTCTGATTTTTTACCAAAACTATAATTGGCATTTTGATCAATTTTTTAAATACATTGAGTACCTGATCTTTTTATTTCAATATTATTAGTTTCAAACTCAACCTATCTTTTGCATATGTGTAATATGTTTCGTTCAGTGACAGAACTGTGAAACAAACATTTACAAATAATTTAAAAATTACATGGTTTTATAGTTTGAAGCTGTAAAATGGACACTTCCAGCAAATTTGTTTTCTTATCCAGGTGATTTTCTAAAATTGTGTTACGTACTAAAATATTATTGGTCTTATCACTTAATAGGGTTTGTTACATAGACATAAAATAAAATCGAGTTTGAGGCTAATAATATTAAAATGAAAAGATCGGGTACTCAATATATTCAAAAAAATTAATTAGGAGATCAATTGCAATTTTGATAAAAGATTAGGAGGGCCTAGGATGTGTTTTACCTTGATTTTTTTCTGAGTTTTTTCTCACAAACATTCGATCTGGATGGGACACGTGTAAAGAGGAATTACATTTTCCTTCTATATATTATTTTAATATTAAATGAAAATCATGTGACTGTAACACAAGTAAAATTTAAATCGATTGTTTCACATTTTAATGCTTTTAAAATATAATAATACGGCCTTACTTCCATAAGGATGCAGGAAAATAAAATAAACATGATAATAGTAATAATAATAATAACAATAATAATAATAATATAACAAAAAAAGCATTAATTGAATTTATTGCATTTAATGAGAATTGTAAAATATGACAAATTTGTTAGAGCAGAAATTAATAATAATAATAATAATATTCCAAAAGAAACATAACATGATTTAAATTATCGAAAAAAGATTTGCCTCCTAAAAGCAATATCCTTTATCCCTGAATTATGGTTACCATCTCAAGAATAACTATAGGAATGATTACATTTTCCATTTTCCTTTTTCCTTTTTTTTTTTTTTTTTTTTCGTTTTTTAGGCAAAGTTTAGGTAAAGGTGGCCAGCATTTCCAAAGTCAATACAAATTATATACCTTTGGTGTGTGGAGAAATTTTATAGCGGATCGTTCCAATAAAAAACTGATACGTAAGTAATACATGTATTATGTGTCAGTTTTTCATTGGGAATGTCCAAATGAACCGGATCTATTATATAATTTCTCTGGTGAGTGTCTATAGCAAAATATTTAGACCATTTACTAAAGTGGGCTAAATTCTAACCTAGTAGAAAACTTAAGTAATAATTATAAAATTAGTCAAGATTTTGGATTCATATTAATTAAATATCAATTTAATATTAACTATTCATCAACATTATGCAATATTTATTTAGTTGTCAATTAGTTTAAAGGACTATGGTAAATTATTTGTAAATCTATTTCCATATTGATTATATCTTTATTAAAAGAAACCAATAAATAGTCGATTATGTTTGCATATCGTTAGCTATTTTCTATGTACACAAATTATTGATATCTTAATAATTATACGTATTATTTGATGGATTGTTTTCTATAAGTTGTAGTTCAGTTGGTAACTCAGGTCGAATATTTAGAAAAAAATTTAGATTCAAATCTTATTAAATATATCAATAAAAAGGGATGAAAAGTCTTAACTGTAACTAAACCGCGATCAGAAATATTCAAATGTATTATTACCGAATCTTGAAATTTAGTTGATTCACCCTCATGTCGTACAATCACCCCCAAATAATTAATAATTGGTTTATGTTTTCTCACATTGAAAAAACAATAATATCCATGTGTAAGCCTGTAGTTTTCGGGATTCTGTTTTCTGAGCATGCGCCCGCCACGTGACATGCCGACTCTAGCCGACCTATCCCATTACATGCATAATCTTCACCGTTATTTTTTCTTTAATCTTTATATATATATATATATATATATATATATATATATATATATATATATATATATATATATATATATATATATACACACTCTTCAATCTTCATCATTGTATGATTTTTTTTTCTTTTATCAGAATCGTATGAGTTTTTTTATTTTAATATGCCAGTAAAGATAAATTCTTAAATATATTGTCTTTTTAATGATTTTTTTTTTTGGTTGCGAAGAGATTATGAAAATCGTGTTAAATATTTATTTAGTATTTATGATAGTCTTGTAAACTAAATTATAAATATATAACCTTCCAAAATTAGCTTTTAACTTAAGAAATCATATGTGATTTATCTGAACCACTGAATATGAAATAAATTGTTACACTAATTTTTTTTTATGGAAACAACTAACTAATTTTTGAATCATGCCAACAAGGCTAGCCTAGTAAAGTAGCATTATAATTATATAAACGTGTTCTTTGTAATTTATATATATATATATAAGAAAAAAAAAAAGAAATTTATTAGAAGAAAGTCTTTGAGCTGAATATCATGCCTTATTTAATCAACAATTTTAGTTTTATTTGTTAATTATCATTTCCGAGTCAAATATATCAAGTCTACTTAAATTTTAGAATCATGTCTTTATTGTATTAAAAAAATGAAATGAGAATATAAAATTTCTTTATTTTTTGAAAAGAAAAAAAAATGGATAAGTTGAAAGGCAAATGGCACGCCGTCTCAAAGCTGACATCATATGGACGAAAGTGAACACAATTTGTCGGACTACAACTGCAACCCAGCACGTGCTGCAATGACGTCGACACTTGTTGGCCGCTTGCACACATGTTCTTCATGCATTAAATATTTATCTCCTTGTGTCGATATTTGGTTGGATCAAAATAAATTATTTTTTGAGACCAAACTAATATTAATATACTTTTTTGTTTGTTACACTGATATTAATATACACAAAACACGTTCATTAATTTCAAAATATTTTCAAAATATTATGTTGAATGTAGAATAGCCACTAAGGAATAGTTCAATGGCTATCACGTTCCAAAAAAAAGTATAGGATTTTAGATTCAATCGTCATAATTTTTAAAAATGATTAATTATATCTAATTAGAAAAAATCAAATGTAACTAGTTTATTAAAATTTCTGTCCAACATTGGATTATAGAAAAATATTATTATTTCTTTTTCATCCAGACCCTCCCACTTGCCACCACATTCTTTTTTCCTTTATTTTATTTCAGAAATTATTTTATTAAAAAAAAATTCTATAATTATTTATTTATTTTGTCTATATATCCGCAGCCTCCATTTATTTCCGCTCACTTCGCACCTTCTTCTTCTTCTTCTTCTTCTTCTTCAATGGATTCCTCTGAAGCTTTTTCTTCTTCGTTGATTATGGAGTCAATTCCTAGTATTTTCTCCTTGTTATTCTTCGGATTCACAGTATTATTTTCTCTATTTTCTCTTTTCCTCTTTTTCATAAGATTAAAACCATATTGCAACTGCAAAATCTGCAAAAGCTATGTAACCAAAAATTGGACAAAAGATTTCACAAATCTCTGCGATTGGTACACTCATCTCCTCAAAAAATCCCCAAGTGGCACCATTCATCTCCATGTCCTCAGCAACATAATTACTTCAAATCCTGAAAATGTTGAATACATTCTCAAAACCAATTTCGAAAATTACCCAAAAGGCAAACCTTTCTCTGTTCTTCTCGGCGATCTTTTAGGCCGAGGAATTTTCAATGTCGACGGCGATTCATGGCGATTTCAGAGGAAAATGGCCAGTTTAGAATTGGGTTCTGTATCAATTAGAATGTATGCTTTTGAGCTGATTTCAAATGAAATTAAAACCAGATTAATTCCTCTTTTATCTTCAATTTCTTCATCCCATGAAAAAACATTGGATTTACAAGATGTTTTTCGGAGATTCTCGTTTGACACTATCTGTAGATTCTCTTTCGGGTTGGACCCAGGTTGTCTGAAACTATCCATGCCCATTTCGGAGTTCGCTCTGGCTTTTGATACGGCATCGAATTTGTCAGCGGAGAGAGCAATGGCGGCTTCCCCAATTGTGTGGAAGATGAAGAGATTGTTCAATATTGGGTCGGAGAAGAAGCTGAAAGAGGCCATAAAAATGGTGGATGAACTCGCCGGAGAACTAATTAATCACCGGAGAGAAGAAGGATTTTCCGACAATAAAGACTTGTTATCGAGATTCATGGGATCAATCGAAGACGACAAGTATCTTCGTGACATTGTTGTTAGTTTCCTTCTCGCCGGTCGGGATACGGTTGCCTCCGGTCTGACCAGTTTTTTCTGGTTAATTTCACAAAATCCGCTAGTGGAGTCAGAAATTCGGGCCGAGTCAGACCGGGTGATCGGTTTAAGTGATAAGGAAACAATCACTAACTTTGAAAAATTGAAAGAATTACACTACTTAAACGCTGCTATTTATGAAAGCTTGAGACTGTTTCCACCGGTTCAATTTGACTCTAAATTCTCTCAAGATGATGATATATTGCCAGATGGTACATTTGTGATGAAAGGGACTCGGGTTACGTACCATCAATATGCGATGGGTCGGATGGATCAGGTTTGGGGCCCGGATTGTAATGACTTCAAGCCGGAACGGTGGTTGAAGAACGGGGTTTTTGTTCCGGAGAATCCATATAAGTACCCAGTTTTTCAAGCCGGATTTCGGGTTTGTTTAGGGAAGGAAATGGCATTAGTTGAGATGAAAAGTGTAGCTCTTGCGATAATTAGAGCATTTAACATTCGGGTAGCAGATCTGGATCACCCACCGAAATTTTCTCCGGGTCTTACTGCCACTGTGAGAGGCGGCTTGCCCGTGGTGGTTCAAGAAAGGAAATCCTCGACATGTGACAAATCTTAAGTGGGCTAATAATATTATATATAAACATTAAGAAGCAAAGAAATTAAATTTATGTGTAAATATTGTATTATGTTGAAATTTGACTATTTTAATGGGTCAGAAATATGGGCATGTGCCCTTGGGCAATGCTTTGTGTACATATAATTAAGATATTCAATTTTGGTAAAAAAAAAAAAAATTGGATCAGTTGTAATTCTACGTTTGGATAAAGTAAATAAATAGCTCTTAAAATCATTATTTATTTCAGGTACTTTTTTTAATCTCTGCCAATGCATGTTCATAGTTGTAGTTCAGGTCAATTTTGTGTATTTTTAATTCAACCTTCTCTCTATCACCTAGGTTGGCCCAAAGAGCTATAACTACAATGGAATACTGTAATTAATATTAAGCAATGGATAAATTATATTAAAAAAATGCTTTTTTTTTTATTGTCATTAATGATAAATAAATAAAATATTTTTTACTTCTAAAAAAAAAAAATCTAAATTCGATGCCCATTGGGAAAAGTTATGATAAGAAATTTTAGTTTTGGTAAACTTTATTGTTGTCAAACTTTATATTCATATTATGTTTCATGTTCCATATATAAGATGTTCCTTTAACTTATATCCTAAACAAGAAAGACGCTGGACTTAACTTATTAGTCTCTTAGGTAGAAAATTCTAGTACGATATTATGAAATCAACTGATAATTATTTAAAAAAAAAACTATAGTATTTAATTTCAGAAGACATAAATTCTGATCATATCATTTAGAAAAAAATATGCTTGCACGTAACAAAAAATAAAAATTAAAAAACAAAATTCCTTCCAATATATCCAAATGATAACCAATTAAAATAATATGAAAAAACCACGTACCATCTATACTCTATAGAGCCATTAAATAACTATTCCTTCTTCAACTCCATTGTGATACTATTATTCAACATATATTATATATATAAAAAAAAAGATAATTAAAAACAAAACTAGCTTGAAAATTAATTAAATTGAAGACCTAACTTATTATTATTTTTTCTCGCAATAAATGATGGTCTTATTCGAATATACTAATTTAATTTAATTAATTAATTAATAATTAATGAACGAAATGGCAATTGGAATCCATAGATAAGGTGGGCTACCGCCCCATGATTCCCAATTAATATTTTTTCCAAAAAATTTTCAGAATTAATTATGTATATTATTATTATTATTTAAATGAAGCTTAAAAGGAAGACCAAATCTAATGTGCAAAAGCTCGTTTTGTTCACGGGACTATATATATTATTAATTAGGGCATGTTTTAAGAGTACTAATTATTTAATTATTATTAGCTGCTAAGTGGGACAGATCTATGAATTATATATTATCTAATTAATTAATTAATTAATCAGTCGGTTAAAACTATACTTACTATATTTTAAGAAATTTAATTAATTTCTTCGAGATCTCTGAGTCTTTCATTTATTTAATAAATTAGTCCAGATTACTTTTATTTTTTTTAATTTTACACAATTTTTTTAATTTTTTTTTGTTAGATTTAATTTATTTAAAATAATACATAGGTTGATCAATTGTTATATATATATCGATATAAACATATCAATTGTTATCATTATTAATAGAACTAATACGGTATGCAAACAAATAATATTAGGACAAACCACACGCTTCATCTAATAGGATAATTACAATAATAACAATACGTAATTAATTAATAAATGATTTAATATTTTATTATTTAAAATAAATTTTAAACCCTAAATTAAAAATCCTAAATTTTAAAATATAAACTTTAAAACCTAATTTGTAAACTTTATATCTGCTTTGCCAATAATTTCATTTTTTTTCTTTCTTTCTTTCTTTGTCAATAATTTTGTTACTGCTTATCATGTGAAGAAGCATATTTAATTAATTAATATAATATATTATATGTTACTGTATTTGTTAGTTAATCAATTGTACCTCGTATTAATTTGTCATGTTTTGGTTGGTTACATAGAAAATTAATGTGTCCATATGAAGCAATTACAAAATTTCAACTGCTACAATTTTTACAGTTTTTAGTAAGTGCTCCTCCTAATTTACACTTATATGTATATATACCATGAGGACAAAATAAAATTTATATATAAACCAAAGATATTTTTATTTTTATTTTTAAAAAATAATGTTTAGTTGTTTGCAATCCAATTTTGTAATAGGGCGACTTAGATATAAATGAAATCGAATATTTGAATATCTGAACTTAGACTATATCGAAATTTTTTGGACGACACAATTCTCCAAATGAAATATCATAAAACTTAAAAAACTATCAATAATAATCCACAAATTAACAACAACATATATTTACACGTCTAGATTCTTAAAGTAACAAACAAAAGTAAAAAGTAAAACATTCAATAATAAAATCCTTTATAAAAAAATACATAAACTTTATCATTCTTCTACTCTTCTCTCCATTTATCGATATGAATTTATTATCATTCAAGAAAATAAAAGATACAAATTAACAAGTAATACCACAATGCAATTAAAGAAATAAACAGGTACATGTGTTGGTTACCTTAGGGAATAATCATGATTCCGTTTTGTACCCATATCAGGTAATAAATTAAATCTCATTCCCATTTCATACTCATACCAGGTTTGGACAATTTTATTAGAATCGGAAATTACTGCTTATCTTGAAAATCGATACACAATGCCATGTCTAATCCTTATATCTGTAATTCGGATTTTATTAGCTGTACAATTAGTTGGAAGCAACTAATTAGACATTTCTATTTTATCAAGAATCTTATCATCGAAAAAAGTTTACTTAATTGACTATTATTATTATTATTATTATTATTATTATTATTATTATTATTATTATTATTTTCAAATTTATCACCGATAGTGTGTGTGATAGTTGTACTTCGACAAGTCATATATACACGTTTTAAATTAGAAAAAGTAGAATTTTTTTTTTTTTCTTTTTAGAAGATAGAAAAAATAGAAATTAGCTAGGACAAAAACTGCATTAACAAAAACAAGTTAGTTTCATCCACTGGCCCACACAGACAGTTTGCCCCTATGAGTCAATGTGATGTACTTTTCCAATTAATTTCTGTCTACTTCGCTAATGGGGAAATTATACAATGGACCCGGTCCATGTGGACCTTTCCAATGAAAAATTGACACATAAGCATTTTTTATTTTCCAAATGGTTATATTGCTTATGTGTCAGTTTTTCAGTGGAACGGTCCACTATAAAATTTCTCATACCGACATCCTAATTTTTTTCCCCTTATCTTTGAGGTGTCAATTACAAAATTATTTAATAAAAAAACTTATAAAAAAAATACAGTAATATAGTAATTTGAGGTGTATATATATATAATCAATTATAAAAACAACTTATGAAAAATAAAGGCCTGAGCATAATCTTGATTTAGAAGTTAAATTTTAAATTTCGAACTATAAAAAAAAAATTAAATGGATTGTGTTGGAACAAAATTAACCATTTTAGAGGTTGACATATATAGATCAGTACATGATTCAGTCCGACCTATGAACAAATATAAAAAAGATACTTCACAATAATCAGATATATTAATCTAAGGATGACTAGTTTCATCCATCCTAAAATTAAAATTACAGTTCTAAATCTCTAAACTTAAACTCAAACCATAAACTACATAGTAAAACACACAATTAAAACTGGTCATTTAGTTATGTCTATTACTCTCTCTATCCCTAAACAATGGTCTAGCTTAACTACTTAAGTGGTTTTTTTTTTTTTTAAATATAGTTAGTATAGTTTAGCGATAAATTTTCACACACTACTTGGTGTTTATTTATCTCTCCTTGAACTTTATTCATTAATTTATAATTCCAAGTAGAAATTAATATATATCTCATATATGCATTATGAAGATATCAATCAGCACTAAATAGGGACATAATCCAATAAAAGAAAGTCAACTATAATTTGGAATGCATAAATAAAAATATTAACATTTTTTTTTAATTTTTAATTTTTTTTAGAAAATTAAGAATATACATATATGCCGGATTATTATTATTTTTTTTGGAAAAAATATTATTTAAATAATAAATAAGCTTATAAATTCATCAAACACAAGTTTCAGATGTTTAATACTCAAAATAACTTCATGATATATCCTAAAACTTCATCAATTTTAGTTTTAATGATAATTGATTTAAATTTTAAAAATTTGGAAAATTTTGGTTTGGAACCGAACCGAACCAAAACCAAACCAAACTAGTTCAGTTCGGTTCAATTCAAACCGAATGTATATTGGTTTGATTTTGGTTTTTATAATTTTCTATATTTGGTTTTTGATTCGGTTTGGTTCGGTTTTAAACCGAACCGAACCGAACCGAATTGGTTTTAAACGAACCAAATCCAAAACCAAACATAGAAAATTATAAAAACCGGTTTTTGACCGGTTCGTCGGTTCACTGATTTTTTACTGGTCGAACCTGTCATCTCTGGTTTTCTATAAAACCGCTTATTTTAATCAAACCGATCAGACCCATGGCCGGTTTGTGGTAAAACCGGTCAAACCGGCAGGTCTGGTCCAGTTTTCATAACATTGGTTCCAAGTAGAAATTAATGTATTTTTTATACATGCAATATGAAGATATCAATCAGCATTAAATAGAGAAATAATCCAATAAAATTATAAAAGAAGGTCAATTATAATTTGGAAAGCATTCAAATAAAGATATTGATTTTTTTTTTAATTTGTAATTTTTTTTAGAAAATTAAGAATGTATATGCAAACAGTACAAAGAAAGATGGTACTCAAGTGGGTAAAGTACAATTCCAAGTTGTTTCGATATCCAATTAAGAGTGAAAGATGTTGACACACAAGTGGGTAAAGTACAATGTGCTGGATTTTGTTTTCTTTGAGTTTATCAATAATTTTCACCAATTTGCAAACATCAATCAATAAAAAAAGTAATAAAATAAAGGCTTTCTACCAATTATAATATAGAAAGAGATTCAGACATTTGTGACCGCAAAACAAACTTGTTTAAGGTACATCAAATTTATGACCATCTTCGGTATCAAAAATTATTCCTTTTTTTTTTTTTAAGAATTTACGGATTATTATATTATTTTTGTAATTATATGAACCATAGTAAAATTTAACAAGACATATCACATGAAAGTACTTTCGAACAATATGCCAAATATTAAAAATCTTTGCCACCAAATTCACTAATTAAACAATAATTGATGTGCTCGATTCCCATAAAAAAAAAAAAATCACACTTTATAATGTAGAAGACATATAATGATATAAAATATCAAACTACAACATAGAGTTAAATTCAAAATTCAAAATTTTTAATATGTTCATTTTTATAAATGATTAGAAATAATTAATAATAATAATTATTGATAAATCTTACCAATCAGTTTAAATTTGATGTATCAAGACTTATTAGGCCTAAAGGCCAATAATTCAAATTTTGATGATTCTATTCATTAATGGAATTCAACACGTGATAGAATAAAAATGTATTATACATATTTCAAATCCAAGCATGATCTATGAAACAAGCAAAAAAAAAAAAAAAAAGTGACATATAGTACAAGTCAAAGCCATATGTTTCTGGCCATCACTTGGTTCCATATTCGTATGTGTCAATGACTGGCCTCTTATGGTTACAAACCAGTGAATCCCACATCTTTTAAACTTGAATTTTACATCATAAACCCTTTGTATAGAATTTGCATAGAAGTCTAGTTTAAACTATAGTGAAGCCTCCTTGCCATTGAAAGCTTCCTCTATCTAATCATCCACAAAATTCGAGTAACAAAGCAACACATGATCTGATTAATGAATACCATACATGAATGAACTCAAGGCTTTGAAATCTTCACAAGAATCATATGTGAAACTATAAAGGCATTGGTAGCCGATGACATCAACAGAACAGTCAAATTCCACAAGAACACAAAATGCCTAGCTTAGGTAAGAAGGATATGAGAAATGTGGGAGCTAAAATACCAATGAATCTCCTGAGCTTTAATAGCTGAACCACTCTGGGATTTCACTTCCAGGTAAACCAATAGTAAAACTTGTCTCCATCTGTGTTACAGAACAAAAAATTTGAATATAACTAAAACAGTTGAGAGTGGAAACATGGTCATATTAGCAGGATCAAGTTGACTAATGAATTTTAGGTATCAATTTAGTTCACCACTTGACAAATCTAGTCATATTCGTCCAAAAATGACACTTGTCAATAGATGATTAGCGATTTTTTTTAACACTTGTTAAATCTAATATTGACATGTCATTTCAGATTGATTTGACAACGAATGCCACATTGAATGGTTAAATTAATACCTAAACTTCAATTTGGAGCAAATTAACCCTTTATCCGAAAAGGAAAACATGTCAAATTGGTCCATAAAGTCTTGAAAATATAGATAGTTAAATGTTCATGAAAATTAGAAAGATAGAGCTTACTATTGGTAAAGGGCTGTTGCTTCAATTCTCCACCATGCATCTGCCATAATCTTGCGGCGTGCATTGTTGTCCAACTTCACACAACTGCAAAAACTATATACATAACAAGAAGTACTTGCAGGGCAATTGCCTGGATTTGAGAAATATTTGAATGGAATGGATGCAATAGATGCAGCTTGTGGCAAGGCACAATCATTTGCTTGGAGTTCTTCGAGTTGCCATGGAAGCAGTGGCAAACTCTGCAGTCTCTTGCAGTGGTTGATTACTAAAATTCGCAGTGATTCTAAGGAGACAATGTCAGTTGGAATTTCTACAATTCCAGTGCCCCCTAGAGATAGCTCTGTCAAAGAACTCAAACAATTTAAAGTAGGCAATTTTGACAGTTTCGAGCAGCCATCAAGACAAAGTGTTGTAAGGCCTTTCAACTCACAAATGCTCTCAGGAAGAATATCGAGATCTTCGCATTCTCTCATGCTCAAATATTCGAATGATGAAGAGAAACATGTGACTATTGATGATGGCAATTCTTGTATTTCAGTCTCATCCAATATTATACTTTGAAAATCTGCTATGATATTATCTAGTAGCTTTCACAGATTCTGACAGCCTGTAACATCTAAAGCAATATAATCATTGAGAAAATCGAGAGATGCAGGCCATTTTTTTACCCCGGATGCTCAAAACTGTACATGTAGTACGCTACTCGGAATCTGTGGAAGAATCTTTAGATTCGAGCACCCTGTGATATCTAAGATTTCGAGAGAATCCGAGTTAATGAGGCTCGGAATGCTTCTCAAGTTTTTGCAAAACATCAGAGATAACATTGTAAGATTCTTGAGATTATGAGTAATTATGAGTAGAACGATATATAAGAAGCTTAAATTTTTAACCTGATTTCCATCCCAAAGTTGTATCACGTTGCTTCCGAATATGTTAAGCTCGACCACGTTTTGCATGAAAGAATTGGATGGCAACGACTTGAATGGATAATAGACCCAACACAGAAAACTTAGTCTGCTGGAAAGACGCGAAGGATGATGTGTTTCAAAGTCCAATGGCAAAAACGGATGATAAATATTTAGCAGTCGTAGCTTTGGCATCCATGATAAGGCTTCAAAACTCAACCGAATGTTTTCAACTTCAGACACATGCAAGACTATGCCTTCGGCCTTTTCGTTCCTCTGAAAAATAAAGAGAAAACAGCAATATCAAAAGCCTATATACAGAGTTTACTTTTTAGTTTTTAAGAATTTATCAAAGTCATACCACTAAACTTTGTTCAAGAAAAAAAATTTTCATCGGACAAGAATTTTAAAATTTGTATTTTAATGAAATTAATATTCAACAAATGAAACACAAGAATCTAAATTCTATTGCAATCCCGGTTCTTACTCTAAATATAGAAATCTTTCCTCTGCCATCTCTGTTCTTTCTCTCTTTCTGACCCACCAACTGAAGACATTGCTCTTCAATATGAACATTTTGCAGAGTGATTAAGCTCATGATTATTTACCCAGCACATTTAATCATAGGATGGGTGACTACTGACATGGTCTCCGAGGATGAAGAACCAAGTGAATCCCACACCTAATGACCTTACATTTTGCATCGTTCACTCTAAACTGAAACAAGGCTTCCTTGCTGCTGAAAACATCCTGAATCCTAGCCCTTAGAGAATGTAAGTTCTAAAGCAACACGTGATCTGATTCATGAATGCCATTAACATACATCTGAGGACTGTTCACAGTGAATTCTATACCAGAATCATCTTTGAAACAGCAACGGCATTGAGAGAAAAGGGGATCAGTGACAGCAGCAGAACGCTTGAGTTCTACAACGACGCAAAGTACCAAGCTCAGGTAAGGATGTCCAGAGCAACGGGGGAGCTGAACAGCCATCGAATTTCCATAGCTTTGATAGCTGAACCACTATGGAATTTCACTTCCTGGTAAACCAATAGTAAAACTTGGTTCCATCTGTGTTCCAGAAAAGTAAATTTATATTAAATAGCAATTTAGACTCAAATGCGTTTCATAGTAGTCTATAAAGTCTCAAAAAGCTCTATTCAACCATCAACTCATTAACTTATGGCTATTTCACCAGCTCAAATAAAATCAAAAGATAAATCCCATTTAATCCCTCATGTGTAAACCATATGGCTGATTTAGCTCTTGAAGTTGGAACATAGGTCAATTTGACACTTCAAAATGGAGGAAACTAAGTTGACTTCTTTAGACTTTGTGGTCTAATAATTTGGCAAGGCCACTCTCCAATTCAAGGTTAAATCAGTATTTAATCTAAAAAGAAAATTCAAAAATAATGTGAAAGGATGGGTCAAACTCAAAGATTACAGAGAGAGAGGGAGATGTTACAATAGGTAAAATGGCAGTTTCTTCAATTCTCCAACGTGTATCTGCCATAATCTTGCGGGGTGTATATTTGTTCAACTTGATGCAATTGCAAAAATTAAATACGTAATTACCATTAATTACAGGGAAGTTGCTTGGATTTGAGAAATATACAAGTGAGATGGATGCAACAGATGCAGCTTGCAGCAATGTACAATTATTTGCTTGGAGAGTTTCAAGCTGCCAAGGAAGCAGCGGCAAACTTCGGAGTCTCTTGCAATTGCCAAGTAGTAATGATCGTAATGATGCTAAAGAGACAATGTCACTTGGGATCTCTACAATTCCACTTCACTCTAGAGATAGCTTTTGCAAAGAACTCAAACCGTTTAAAGGAGGCAATTTTGACAGTTTTATGCAACCATCCAGATACAATGTTTCAAGGTATTTCAACTCACAAATGCTGTCAGGAAGAATCTCGAGATCCTCGCATTCTGGCATACTGAAAAATTCAAGTGATGAAGATAAATATTTGATTGATGATGGCAATTCTTGTATTGCAGTCTTATCCAATCTCATTATTTCAAAATTTCCAGAGATATTAACCTTGCTCAGATTCCAACAGCCTCCAACATCTAGAACAATGTGATTTTTGAGAAAATCAAGAGATGTAGGCCAGTCTTCCACCCCAGATTGGGAAAACTGCAAACGTTCTATGCTTTGCGGAATTTTTGTAAAATTCTTCAGATTCACACACCCTATTAGACTCAAATTTTGGAGAGAACTTAAGCACATGAGGCTTGGAATGCTCCTTATGTTTTCAAAATGGATCACTCCTAAAAATTTAAGTTTCTTGAGATTTTCAATACATGGTGGCAACACTTCCAAACTTCTACAGTAACTAAGATTTAACCCCTCTAGTTTTGTTGCTGAAGAGAGATCTGATAACCTCATTAGGTGAACAGACTGTTGAGAACACTGCACCAAATGAAAACTCACAATCAAACACATATATATCAAACAAAATACATACACAAAAATGTAATTTTTGAACACACACATGGATATGCACACACACACACACACACAAACAACTAATTCGTTATGATACTCCTTGAAAATGCCACACTGGACTTAATCCTCTAGAAAATCAAATGCTAATCATAACAGAAGAGTATATCATTCACAGCGAGAGGGGGAATAGAGATATAAGCGAGAGGGGGAATAGAGATAAATATCATATACACTTCTCAAAAATTGCACTATATTCACAAGAATACCTCTTTTTTTTTTTTTTTCCCTTTCCAATAATTAATATTTAATATAAAAATGTTTTCTTTCAGATATTATTTTTCTTGAATATTTTAATTGCACTATAATCGATCTTTTATATCTTGATATTATAGATTAGTAGTTTCAAGTAACGACAAAATTAGCACAATATATGGCCATGACAATTTGAGTTGCACTTATTAATGAGATATCGTTATTTAATAATTTTTCAATACTTTATAGGTTAAATGTATATTTTTTTTTTAAAAAAAAAGATTCGTATCCAATCCTTGAATAGAAAAGAGCAATTAAACCCTTTACCGCAAGATGAGCATTACAAGAAATGGGTTTACAACAATGACATATTTACAGTAATAATAGAGCACATTCTAATGTTAATGTTTGCAATTTAGAAGCTTAATGAGCTCCATAACTAAAAAAAAAATTAATTATTCCCAATCTTTCATATAGTAAATATATTAAAAATAGTTAAAAGATAGTTTGTATTTTATATATATATATATATATATATATATATATATATATATATATTACAAATTCGAATTAGTATGCCATACTCTGTTTTACTACATATAACAAAATAATAGTTAAATTACGAAAATGAAAAATTAATTAATTAATTTTAATAAAAGAAATTTAAATTTAATATAATATCTGAAAGAAATGTAATGAATTGGAAAGAAAAAGAAGTAAATACTTGTTGAATAGGGATGATGGAATGTTGGAATTCACAAGGAATGGCAGCATTTCCATTGGGGTAAAAGTTCATCGATCCTCCTGCTTGATTTAACAGTTCCTGGAACTGTTGTTCTGTTGACCTGCTCCACCATAATTGATAAAAAAATTATAATCTGTGAACTGCTTAAACTAAAAAATACTATTAGTTATTTTCCATTAACAGTTTAAGTTAATATATATATATATATTTTTTTAGAAGAAAATCAAGACATAAGAATATAAGAATTATGTCAATATTAATTAAGATTAACTTAGGTGATAAGGGCTTTAATTGCATGAGCTACAAATCTCAAATGCGGATCCTATGCAAAAAAAAAAAAAAAAAAAAAAAAAAAAAGAAAAAGAATTAAAGATGGACTACTTAAAAAAAATGTTTGATTAACCTTCGAACAGAGATAGTAACAGAATATAGTTTCTAAAGCCATGTATAAATTTGTTTAAAAATGAAATATGTTCTCCAGTTTTCATTTGATTTTTTTTTTTTTTTTTACTATTGAATATTAAATTTTTATTTTCTAATTTAATATTGAAATAAGATTAAGGTTGATTTTCAGAACTAAATACATCTTACTATCTTGCACATTTAATTTTAGAAAAACTAAAATGAAAAAATGTGTATAATGTAAATATTTATCACATAGCAATCGTGTTTTGAATAATTTAAGAATTAAAAATAAAATATAAGAAGTTAAATACCCAAAAGGCATTGAAGAGGCCAGCATGGCGATGTGGCTTTGAGCATGCCATCTATCCTATGGAGAGGTAGAATTAGGATCCGGGCTCGGGCCTCCTCCTAAATCCACAAGGATATTGGTTCTCTTTCCTCTTTGGGCCCACATCACTTTTTTGGCCCACCACAGGGGGTGGCCCCAATCAAATCCGTGTGTCCAGAAGATGGCGTTAACAGGTGGCCCTTAGCAAGGATCCTCAGGGTCCTCACCTTCTTGTTTCCAACAAGCCCAGGTTCTTCTGTCTTGGACTTTTTCTTCTTCTTATTCTTGGGAGATTTAGCTTATTAACGTGTTTGGTAGAAAAAATCTCTCTAATAACCCATTCATAGCTATAATATCTAGAATATCCAAATATGTGAAAATTATGCTTCCTAATATTGTGGCACAATAATAGCATTTTCAATATTTTCTAAATATAAAATAAATATAATCATTAGATAATTACAGTATAATAAGATAGAATTCTAATAAAGCACAACTGCCAAAAAACAAATACAATAATAATTAAGTACTAATAGCCAAATTATGTTCTCTCGCATACTAAATAAAAAGCAATTAAAATGATGTATTAAAACATCATGTTGTGACATTTTATAAATCTATTTAGCATATTACACAAACATTTTTACGGTATATTCATGATATACTTGTAATATGTTCTGAATCTATAATGATAATAATAGTATTATAAAATCATCGAACACATATGTTTGCAATATATTCATCATATATCGGTAATATATTTACAATATACTCAACATACACTTCTAATATATTTTGAATAGTGATAAATATATGACAAATATATAAAATTACTCATAGTATGCATACAATAAATATACAACTAATATATATACCATAGAGGTTGTAAGTAAAAAAAAAAGGTGAGTTGAGGTTGTGAAAGGAGATGAATTGAGGTTCTGTTTCCATATCTATACCGAAAGCAAGTGATCAATGAAATCATAAAATGATGAATATGAAAAGCGGAATTATTAACCTTCAAATTAAATGATAGTTTGATGAAATCAGAAACCTAATCAAGAGAATAAGCAGATGGTTGAAATAGAATTTGATAGAAAAAGCAACAATTAACCTCTTTTCTTCACTAGTGTAAAACTCTTGAACAAAACTGAATTTCTTGGAATAGAATTAGATAAAAAAAAGTCAAGAATGAACCTGAGACGTCATTGGATTGCTTGAAATGAAAATAAAAGTTTCAATGCCAAAAATGGAGGAAGACAGAATAATTGAACTCAATAGCTTTTTTATATGAATTTAATGGCTATTTTATAATAGAAAATTATACCTACTAAAATAAGATAGGATCAAAATCGTAAGAATTAAGTAAATCCTCTTAAAGATAATGAAGTTTTTAATTACATAAAAAATGAATAAATATAAAAAACAATAATAATATTTAAAAAATTGTGATAGGTCTACTATTGGGCTAAATAAAAAATAAATTTACTTATAATCTAAAAACAAAAATCATGGGATGCTAGAATGAAGAATATCACAAATCTATAGACAAATGGGGTAATTTCCCCCTTATTCTTCTCCTTAGTGAGCCAAATTGAGTCGTTTCCTTTTGAAACCTCTTCTCCTCTAGTAGCAATCTGGTTTATACATATTTCATCAACAATATTGAGAATATTTTTATCTCTACTTGTTAAGAGAATTTTACTCCCAGGTCCAAACCAACCTTCACCTACACCAAAAGCTTCTAATTGCTTTGGATCACTAATATCGTCAAGAACTACAACCACCTTCATTCTATTCAATGAATCCTTGATAAAAGTGGGTACTATATGAAGCATTTCTATGTTCATATTTTCTTCGCCTGAGAGTTGTGAGAACATTTTTTTTTTCTCAAATGAATAAGCCCATTCTTTTCTGATTCTTGTCTAACATTCGAAGAAAGCAGCAATGCTCAAACTGATTTGATATATGACTATAAATAATTTCCGCAATGGTTGCTTTTCCAACTCCCCCCGTTCCCCATAATCCTACAAAATGAACATCCTTTGATCCCTTGCTTAAACATGATAGAATTTGCTCAATATGTGAATTGATTCCAACCAGTTCACTTGGGATAGTATAGGAGGTAGGATAAAGTTTCTGCATAATATACTCTACAACTTTCTCAATTAGCTCCACTTGGTTGCTGCAAAAGACGCGATGAACACACAACATATAATGAGTTCAAACCACACTTTTAACTCTGGTGGAGTTCTTTCAAACAAATATGAAAATTATTTTTTTAAAAAAAAATGATTTAAAGGCAAATCAATTAAACCTTTTACATAATTTGTAACTCCCACAAATTAATTTATTAGCTATAAAAGAAAAAAAAAATAAAGGAAAAGATGATTAGAATTTTTCACGTTATTCATTTCTAAATAATAAATTTGATAAAAAAAATAGTTGATTTGAATTGAATGACTTAAGAAGGCGTTATCATCCAGATAAGGAAGTTCCCGCAACATTAGATCCTGAGCTCCTACAGGCGGAATCTCAAAGAAATGGATCCCTGAAGGAAAAGAGGAGGCAAAATTCACCATGAAATCAGCACATCCATTTCCTTCTCTATAAGTATGCTCCATGTGGACTACCCAATCCCGGTTCATCAACTCTTGAATCGTGGCTAAAAGACTGTCAATAGTCATTCACATTGCAAACCTTCATTGGCATTACATAGTGCAAGAAATTCCCCCGAATGGAAATAAAATTATAAAAATAATAATAACAATGATGAAAAAGAACTTCATTAATTTTCATAGTTTATAATAACCATTAGTTTAGTGAGTTATTTTTGTATTACTCGAATTGAACTAAAAGTCTGTCATGTGAGAGTTTAGGTTAGAGAGGAGACTAGGGTTTGGCGCTCTCAATCAATCGTATTGAGAGTTAGGAATTTAGTATTTATATGAATGTGAATACAATTGGGTAATTACATAATGGGCTTTACAATTAACAAAATATACAATTAAATATAATACAATTGGGCTACTCTATCACTCCCCCTCAAGTTGAGCTGGGGCAGAAACCACAGCCAACTTGTCACGAAGAAGTTGAAACCGAGTCCGGGGCAGGGCTTTAGTGAGAATGTCAGCAGCTTGATCATCCGTGGAAATATACCGAACAATGAGTTGCTTGGAAGAGACCCTTTCACGAACAAAGTGGAAGTCCAATTCAAGATGCTTAGTGCGAGTATGAAAGACAGGATTCGCAGTAAGATAGGTAGCACTAAGATTATCACACCACAAGGTTGGAGCCACGGGCAAAGGAAACCCAATCTCAAGGAGAAGCAGCTGAAGCCAAGATAATTCAGAAGTAGCAGTAGCAAGGGCCCGGTATTCAGCCTCAGTAGAAGAATGAGAAACAGTCCGTTGTTTGCGTGAGGCCCAAGAAATCAAGTTGGTGCCATGGAAGACACCAAAACCAGACGTGGAACGTCGATCATCAACATCGCCCCCCAATCTGAATCAGAAAAGGCATATAAGGCCATATCCTTTTGGGGCTGAAATCTCAAGCCAAAGGCCGCAGTGGCCCTCAAATACCGGAGAATGCGTTTAAGTGCTTGCCAGTGGGAGGAGGTGGGATTGTGCATAAACTGAGCCACTTTGTGAACAGCAAAGGCAATGTCAGGGCGAGTAAAGGTAAGATACTGTAACCCCCCAACAAGACTACGATAGAGAGAGACATCATCAACTGGAGAACCACCACTGACAGATAACTTGTCAGAAGAACTCGCAGGAGTAGCTACAGGTTTGGAGTCAAGCATACGAGCCCGGGCTAAAAGATCAAGAATATACTTCTTCTGCAACAAAAACATACAATCATGGCGACGGACTATCTCAATGCCGAGAAAATACTTTGCAGGACCAAGATTCTTAATAGCAAACTGTGATTGTAAACTGCTGATGAGAGCCGCAGCAGAGGAGGAATCATTGCCCAATATCAATAAATCATCCACATAAATGAGATAAAATAAGAGAGTAGTACCACGCCGCAGAAAATAGAGTGAAACATCAGCCCGGGAACACTGAAAACCGTAGGCAAGGAGGGCCTGAGTGAGGTGCCTATGCCACATCCGAGGGGCCTGCTTAAGGCCATACAACGATTTCCGAAGCCGACAGACATGAGATGGATACATAGGATCAACAAAACCAACAGGCTGAGTCATAAACACCGGCTCATCAAGTGCGCCATGTAGGAATGCATTGGAGACATCCAAATGAGTCACAAACCAGTTGAAAGAGACAGCCAAGGAGAGAAGAAGCCGAATAGTGGTGGGTTTGACCACCGGACTGAAGGTATCCTGAAAATCAAGGCCCAGACGTTGATGAAAACCCTTAGCAACCAGCCGCGCTTTGTAGCGCTCAATAGAACCATCCGCCTTCAACTTGGTCTTGAAGACCCACTTACAACCAATAACATTATGAGCTGTGGAAGGAGGCACAAGCTCCCAAGTGCCATTAGAGATAAGAGCAGAAAATTCAGCAGCCATAGCTTGACGCCAGTGTGCACTCTTGACAGCCTCACTGTAACAAGTAGGATCCGGAGGATGAGCAGAAGTGAGAAACAACCGTGGGGGCAATTTGCCAGACATTTGGCGTGTAACCATACGCCGCTCAAGAGCCGGACAAGGGGCCTTGTAGTGCTGTTGGGGACAGCAGTAGTAGACACATCATAATGTTGGAGATCAACAACCAAAGGAATACCAGGGGAAGGAGAGTTGGTGTGGGGAGGGGAAGAGGTGTCGGTCGTGTGTGGAGAAGAGGGCAAAGTGGTAGACGGCGGGGAGGAGGTGGGCGGATGAGGCGGGTGAGGCGTGATCTGGTAAGGCTGGCTGATTTGGTGGGGCGGGCTGGATGTGGGGCTGGGCGGGCTGGATGTTGGGCTGGGCGGGCTGGTGTGGGTGGCGAGGGATGGGCGGGGAATAGGTGGAGGGGAGGAGGGGGCGGGAGAAATGTGGATGGAGGGTAAGTGGGCAGGGACAACACCTGGATCAGCATTGGCTGAGTGGCACAGCTCCGGATAAGGGAACACCTGTTCATCAAAGACAACATGGCGTGAGACAAAAAATTTCCCAGAAACAGGATCAAAGCAACGATAGCCTTTATGAAGCTTACTATAGCCAAGAAAAACACATTGACGAGACCGATAATTCAGCTTATGCGAAGAGTATGGACGCAACCATGGATAACATAAACAACCAAAAATGCGTAAAGACAAATAATCAGGTTGCTTCCCAAATAATCGAAAGAAGGGAGACATATGATCAATAACAGGAGATGGCATGCGATTAATTAAGTAGACAGCAGTATCAAAAGCAAAAGACCAAAAAGAAAGGGGTAAATGTGCACGTTTTAACAATGTGAGGCCTGTTTCAGTGACGTGACGATGTTTACGCTCCGCTGCCCCGTTTTGTTCCGGGGTGTACGGGCATGACATCCGGTGTTGAATGCCATTTTGGGACAAATAAGTTTTCATTGCAACAAATTCTCCCCCCCATCAGATTGAAAAGTTTTAATGGAGCGCCCAAAATATTTTTCAACAACAGAACGAAATTTGATAAAGCAACTCAGCACTTCAGACTTATAGTGAAGAAAATAAATCCAACAATATTTATTATAAGCATCATAAAGTAAGAGATAGTAAGAAAATCCATCATGTGATTGAACAGGGGCAGGACCCCAAACATCCGAACAAATTAAATCCAATGGTCCAGCAACAACAAAATCAGAAAGATCAAATGGTAACTTATGACTCTTACTGACCGCACAACTTGAACAAATGTGACGGTCAGATTTATTTGAAAAGAAATATTATTGTGACGCAAAACATGACTGACAACTTGTGTAGTTGGATGACCAAGCCTCTCATGCCAAGTGGACAAAGAGGTGAGATGAGACTGGATAGGAGCATTCGGCAAAGCTGGCATTGTGTACAACCCATTCTTATTCGGGCCGCGAAGTATCACCTGTTTGGAATTCAGGTCCTTCACAACAAAAAATTTGTCAAAAAACTCAACAGAAACATCATTAGCTTGAGTTAAAGCACTAACAAAAATTAAATTGGAATTAGGGGCAGGAACATGTAAAACGTTAGATAAATGAAGTGCATTAGCAGAATTAACAGGAATAATTGAAGAACCAACGTGTTTAATAGATAAGGAAGAGCCATTACCAAGATGGACCTCTTCAGGTCCAGAGTATTCAGAGTGGAGATTCAAGTGACCCAAATCCGAAGTAAGATGATGAGTTGCACCACTATCCATGATCCAGGAGGGGGTTGTGGGTTGTATGGTTGTATGGTTGGAGGCGGGGTAGTGGGGTTGCTGATTCCTTTGGGTATTTAACCTTGGGGATGGACATTGGCGAGCATAATGGCCGAGTCCCCGACAATTATGACATGTAACTGAAGCAATGTCCACGGGAGCTGTTGGAGGAAAGTGCCCTTGCTGTGGGCGTGAACCAAGAAGACCAGAGGTGGGGGAGGGCGTGAAACCAGGCTGTGAACGTCTCCCATAACCCGTGTGGGGCTGTTGAGTCTGAGACCGTCCACGCCCTCTCCCTCTAGAGCCAGAAGTGGGATGCCTTGCCGTAAAGTGGACTGTTGGGGCATTAATATCATCAGAACCAGCCTTTTCTCTCTTAATATGACGTTCCTCCGTGAGCAACAGCCCATACAAATCATCAAAAGTAACCAATTTGGAGCCCAAACTACGACAAAAATCCCGGAAGGGACCCCTAAGACCATCAAGGACAGCATCAACCAAATCTTCATCCGAAACCGGATATTGCAAAGAAATTAATCTATCCGCAATCAATTTTGCACGCTGCATATAATCACTTACAGATTCGGTATTCCCTTTAACAAGAGCATGCAATTGCTGTTTCAAATCCCTAATTTGGGCCCTAGACCCCGAGGCATACGCACTTTCAAGTTTAATCCAGGCTTCACGAGCCGTTTTCACACCAATGACTTGAGGAAGAATAGATGGAGAAATTGAATTAAGTAACCAGCTGAGTACCTGCTGGTCCTGACGATGCCAGAGAAGAAACGCGGGATTGGGGCTGCCATCAACCAAAATTTCAGCAGGGATTGAGGCCGTGCCATCCACATGATTAACAAGATCACATCCAGCAAGCATGGGAACAATAAGAGTTTTCCATAGCACATAATTGGTAGAGTCCAATTTCAGAGGCAGCTGATGAGAGAAGGAGGGCGTCACACTCGCCATAGAAGGAGCAGCGATGGCTGGAACAAGAGATGAATCAGTAGACATATCAAAGAAGCAAAGAGAGAAAGCCGTCGGCTGGAACAAGAAGAGGAGAGACGCTGAAGCGGGTGGCTGGTGAACCAAGAAAAGCGGCTGGCGAACCAGAGAGAGGCGAACCAGAGAGCAGAGAAAGACGTCGGCTGGGCAGAAAGCAGCAGCGGTGAAGGACGGCTGGAGGCAAGTCGGCGGCTGTGAGACCCTTAGGGCTCTGATACCATGTGAGAGTTTAGGTTAGAGAGGAGACTAGGGTTTGGGGCTCTCAATCAATCGTATTGAGAGTTAGGAATTTAGTATTTATATGAATGTGAATACAATTGGGTAATTACATAATGGGCTTTACAATTAACAAAATATACAATTAAATATAATACAATTGGGCTACTCTATCATGTCAGGGATTTTATCAAACAGTTGGAGTGCATAAAATTTCACCTAAAAGTTTAGTTTTTCTATGATCCGAAAAATCAAGAGGACTAAGCACCACTTTGTTCAGGTCTAGAAAGTGCCTCAATATAAGCAGAGGTATACATGGAGAAAAAGAAAAGACCTGTAATTGCTGGAATCCCATCCGGATAGATTGGTTGCTTCTTCCAAAGCAGAGCACCATCTCTGGACTCTTTCTTTGTTGTTGCTAAATCGTTTTTTCTCTCTCTCGAACGCTGCTCCGAATTTTCTAGTCAGATCACTAACATCTGAGGGATCGACCTGATAGACAATTGGTACAGCCTTTTGCTCAATTGTTTTGACTTGCTAGAATTTACCTTTTTTTTAATTACTAGAAAATCTCATTAGATTAATTCATCAATTACCAATTAGAATTTGCATCTTAAGCTTAAATAAAAATTTAAGGAAACATTTGAGGTATTATATTTGTGGTTGGGGTGGCGGATCATGAATTCCATAATATTGTTAGAATGATTGAAACATTTCATGGAAATCTTGCCTGAAACATGATGTACAATCCTCCAAAGATAGTTATTTTCATTATATGTACATTACCAATAATTTAATCCCCTAAAATAAGTTTGTTGCTAAATGCTAATAATAGGATGAGTGGATATTAATGTGTGTGAGTGGGCAGCCCCATAAGTAGCCAAAAGTATATAAGAAGGAAATTGACAAAACATAAATTATTTTATGAACATAATGAAGTCGACCTTAATTAGTGAATAAGTAGAGTAGGTGGTATGCTAGATTACAATTTTATATAGCAATTGCACAGTTTTTTTTTTTTTTTTAATTAATTATGAATACAAAATTAGAATAGGGATTTTATATATAGGTAAAGGGGCCCATCATTGAGCAATATGATTTGGTATGAAATTAATTATATTCATAAGGTTTTAGCATCATGTAGACAAGGATCTCCTTAGTAATGGACCAAGATATTGTGTTAGATATTATTCCTCTGGCCTACCAATTTTTGCATGGAGGAACATATCACATTCCATACCACGTAATTCATTAAGGTTTCTTTTGTTTTTGTGAACAACATCTTTTATTAACATGCCCACTCCAAACTAACAATAATCAATCACGATTTGTTATCGCCATATTTTACAAAATAAACATAATCCAATTGAATTAGAAAGAACTGAGTTCTTCTAAAATCCAATTGAAAACTTAATTATTACTTATAAAGGTAAAATAATTCTGCAACTTTCCGTTAATTATAATAAGCCATGATATGTGAAGTTAATTATGCTCAAATATGAAAACCTCATAAAATAAAATGCCTCCATGCCAGAATAAGGGCTTCTCAATATTTCAAATCCATTGGTAATTTTTTTTTTTTTTAAGGAAAAAAAAAAGCAAGAAAAAGAGAGTAAAAATGAAACTCTAAGTATATCAAATTGCATTACAATCTTTGACTCTTGTTGGAAATTATTAAAGCAAGTCAACACTCTGCTTTATCCTTTGGTCTATCTCTCCTACTGATCATCAATTACATGAGCTGATGATATGAATCATTTATGTTTCAAAACAAGCCCCTGAACCCCACACCTCTTTACCCTTATTTCTGGTCCATTACTTCCTTCTAACTCAAACTGAAATGATTTCTCCTTTCCGCTGAAAACTTCATCAATCATTCCCGATTGATAATTTGAGTACCACAAACACACATAATCTTTTTCATAGGGACTATCAGTCCTAGTCCATACGTTTGGCTGATATTTAATGGACACCCTGAATTGTTCACCAAAATCATATATTGGTTCCTCGCAATGCAAACCGTAGCAAAGCAAAATTTCATTATCAGACGGAAGGAATTCTACAGCAACACAAAAAGCCAAGGTGAGGTAAGAAGGATAAGAGAAATGTGGGAAATTAACAACCACTGAATTTCCTTCGCTTTGATAGTTGAACCACTCTGGTATTTCAGTTCCAGGTATAACCATTTTAAAACTTGTCTTCACCTGTGTTATAGAAAACAAAACATTATGAATAACTTACCATAAAGAGGTTAAACAGAAAAATTAGGAAAAGTCGTGCGGCTTACTTACATTGCGTGGTAAAATGGTCATTTCTTCAACTCTCCAGCATGCATCTGCCATAATCTTGAGGCGAGCATTGTTGTCCAACTTGAAGCACTTTGAAAAACCAAATAGATAATCACCTGTAATTGCAGGGAAGTTGGTTCGATTTGAGAGATATTTGAATGCGATGGATGCAATTGATGCAGCTTGCAGCATCTGACAACCATGTGCTTCGAGTCTTTTGAGTTGCCAGGGAAGCAATGGCAAACTTCGCAGTCTCAGGCAGCCGTCAACCTTTAAAAAGCTTAGTGATGGTAAAGAGACAATGTCAGTTGGGATTTCTACAATTCCACTGCCGAAAAGGGATAGCTCTTTTAAAGAAGTCAAACCATTTAAAGGAGGCAATTTTGACAGTTTGCAGCAATAATTGAGATTCAGTGATTGAAGGCATTTCAACTCACACATGCTATCAGGAAGAATCTCGAGATCTTTACAGAGTTCCATACACAAATGAACAAGTGACGAAGATAAACATCTGATTGATGATGGCAATTCTCTTATTGAAGTTTGATCTAAACGTATTGTTAGAAAACTTCCAATACATGGACTGTCAAGGAAATCAAGAGAACAAGGCTGTAAGGGAATTATAGGCCACTCTTCCACCCCAGAATTAGACCAATCCAAATATTTTATGCTACTC
Source organism: Euphorbia tirucalli (assembly GCA_039660915.1). Taxonomy (NCBI): domain Eukaryota; kingdom Viridiplantae; phylum Streptophyta; class Magnoliopsida; order Malpighiales; family Euphorbiaceae; genus Euphorbia; species Euphorbia tirucalli. Next base: position 1,710,982 of record CM077639.1, on the reverse strand, counting down.
GGAAACTCTGGAAGAAGCTTTAAATTCGGGCAATGTCTGAGATAACAATTGCGAAGAGAATTTGCATGAACAAGGCTTGGAATGCTTCTCAACGTTGTGCAGCCATTTGCATGTATGTCTTCCAGTTTGGTTGCTGAAGAGAGATCTGGTAGCCTCTTTAAGTGACGGGAATATTCAACATTAAGGATTTTTAAGTTTGGAAGACGACACTGCAAAGTAATCGAAAGCTCATAATATGTATGTCAAAAATATAATTACTATCTAATAATAATTCAAATAGTTTTCCATGTAAAAGTCTCACACCTGATTTCCATCCCAAAGATGTGTAAGGTTGCTTTCGGGTAATGCAAGCATAACTAAGTTCTGCATCAAACATTTAAATCGCAAAGACTTGAATGGATAGCCATTAATGATTACTAGCCGTAGGTTGGGCATCAATGATAAGGCTTTGAAATGGAAGTGCATCTTTTCAACTTTAACCATGTTCAAGACTATGGCTTCAATTGTTTCATCCCTCTAATAATTAAGAGAACACAATAATATCAAATGCAAATACATTTCCAATTAGAATGAAAATATTATTAGAAGCTGTTTCTTATGGAAGAAAATTAATTGATTTAATAATATTATAGCTTGCCAAAAAAAAAAATGTGTTCTATATAGTTTCTAAGCTAACATTCTTCACCAACTCCTTGTCGTTCAATTACTTTAAAGCTAATTTCTAACAGCATTATTCATAGTCACTTCAATTGAAAAAAGTATATAATTTAATACATTACCGTATTCATCTTCGATAAATGAATAATATCCTTGTTATTACACAACCGGCCCTGCCTCCGCGCAATTTCTTGACCCATCTCCTCCACTAAATCATGTATCTGCAGTCGATCCCATTCATCAATAGTTATCAAACACTTCTCAATGAGTCGGTTTATTCCTCGCCTCGTAAGAGAATCACGACCACCTAGAAAATTTATAACTGAATCTTTTCTATATCCTTTGAGACAACAAATGTCAAGAAATATGAGTTTCAAATCATCATCCAGTCCCTCAAAACTTAATTCCAGGATTTTCAGAATACTAGGGTACGGGAATTGATTTAATTTATCCAATTCCATTTCCCATTCCTGCGGTGTCCTTTTACATAAATGGGAACCCAACACTTTAAGAGCCAATGGAAGGCCTTGAGCATACCATAGTACCCTTATCGACAACCCCATGTAATCCTTTGGGGGATCCTTTTGTTTGAAAGCTTTCATACTCAAGAGCTCAAGAGCATTACTTCTGTCTAATCCCTCAACCTTATATATATAGATTTCAGCAACATTATTGAAGACTTCTTTATCCCTACTTGTCAAGATGATTCTACTCCCCGGACCGAACCAACCCTCACCTACACATAAAGCTTCTAATTGTTCTGGATTACTAACATCATCAAGAACAACAATCACCTTAGTTCTTCTCAAGGAATCCGTGACATGAGTGGGTATTGCATTAAGCATTTCTATGTTCCTCTTTTCAATCCCTAGGAGCTCAGAGAGAAACTTTTTTTTCAAACAAAGAGGTTCATTCTTTTCTGATTCTTGCCTAACGCTGTGAAAGAAGTAGCAGCGGTCAAATTGATAAGATATTTGACCATAAAGAATTTCGGCAATGGTTGTTTTGCCAATGCCTCCCATGCCCCATAATCCTACAAAACGAACGTCCCTGGATCCCAAGCTTAAAACTGGAAGAATCCTCTCAATGTGTGAATCCATCCCAACCAACTCCTTTGAAGGAGTAACGGGGTTGGGATAAAGTCTGTGCTTAATATCCTCCACAATTTTCCCAATGAATTCCACCTCATTTCTACAAAAGAAATGATGAACACATACCATGTAATGAGTTCAATTGAATTCTTTTAAAATTCATATAACAAAAATGAAATGTTTAAAAGGTCTGTAGATCAGATTTTTAGTTTTTGGTCACGTATAAATGAAAAGGAATTACCTGTAATTGCTGAGATCCCAACCAGATATATCGGCTGCTTCTTTTAAAGCAGAGCACCATTTCTGGATCCTGTCTTTGCATTTGCTCGATTGCTCCTTCTCTTTCTTGAATGCTTCTCCAAATTTTCCAGTGAGATCACTGACATCTGAGGGATCAACTTTATAGAAAATTGGTACCGCCGTTTGGCCTAATCTTTTACACTCCATTATCTTCACCAGCTCATCTAGACACCACGGAGAGGATGCATAGTTTTCTGAGAAAATGATTACAGAAATCTTTGATTCTTCAATTATTCTCAGGAGAGTAGGAGAGATCTCTTCTCCTCTGGCAAGATCATTTTCATCTATGAATGTGTGGATATGTTTTCGAACAAAAGCATCGTAGAGATGGCTGGTAAAATTAGGGCGAGTATCAGAACCTCTGAAACTCAAAAAAACATCAAAGCTAATTTTAGTGAGACTAGTAGAAGATGAAGAAGCCATTTTCAGAAGTTAGAGAAAGCTCAGATGGAAAAATGAAGAGGTAAAGCTAAGTACTTATAACGAAATTTCCATGAAATTGCAAGGAATTAAAGAGACACTGCTTTTGGATCTGAATATCAAATTCCACCAAATTTCTGCAAAGTTGAGATTAAATTTCAAAAAGTGAAATTGCAGCAAAAGACAAAAGAAAAACAGATATGAAAAAAGTTCCTAAGTATTTTACTTGTAATTTAGCTTCTTCCACGAAGTTTCTGGAACTTTGTGTTTAGAATGATGTTTGGATGAAAGCGTCCATGAAGTTTTGATAAAATTGCCATGTAAACACAACTTTACAATCTTTTTCAACTCCGACAAGAAAAAGTAAGATTTCTACAATTATATAGGTTTCCCATTAAAATGCATAAACTCCAATGAGCTAAATTATTTTCAATAGTGCATGCCACCGTGGTCCAGTACATAGTATAATCTCTCAAGATTATTTTCTAAATGTTGAATTTTTTTAAAAATATATTATATTTTCAACTCACTTCAAGTTAGATATGAATTAAGGTTCTTGTATTATGTTATCTTTGATATTTATTAAATTATATACAAACACAACAAAAGTGTAAGTAATTAGATAGTTGTAGTTGTAAATCATATTATTAATTCAGATCTTGACAATTTTATTTCTGGTTTTTGTTTGTCTCATGTAGTTTAGCTATTTAAGTAGAATATCAATACTGAGAAAATATTTTCCATTGTGATATAGGTTGTCATCTATTAAATTGGTTAAATTGAATTTTTTTTTTTTTTTAAAAAAAAAAATCTTACTCTTTTTAGATGTAATATCTAGGAAGAAATGTCCTTATTTTCTTTTCGTTGCTAGAAGTGTTAGTCTAATTGAGTTTGTTTAATTTCAATTTTTCGTATTATTATACTAAGGTGTACTTCAAATCTAATGAGTCTATTAACAATTTCTGATCTTTTCTTCTAGGCTGATTGTTAAAATTTGGATTAATTTGTTTACGCATACTGATCAAGCAAAATAATTAGACTGAAAAACGTTAATAGATTCGGTCAGTTATTTCAATTAGGATCAGTTTTTAGTCACCCCCAATAACATTAGCCACCAATTTAACGAAGCTACTATCAAAAGTGAATTTTTTTCAAAAATTTTTGTGGGGGTGAAATAACTACCCTCCATATGGTCACTTGGAGGATAATTAAATGTATATTTAGGACTTCGGTAAAATCTCAGTAAAATAATATCCTCGGAACCTAGAAAAATTATTATTTTATTAAGGTTATTAATTTATCGATAAATAATTACTTTAAAAATTTATAATTGGGACTAGAAAAAATTATTATTTAATTGAGATTATTAATTCACAGTATAATGTGATACCTGAAAACACAATATATTTACTTTGTTAAAGACAAAGTAATGATAGAAATTTCCATTAATTGTAATTAGCCGTGAAGTTAATTTTGTGGAAGTATCAAAGACTCATAATATACAAATCCTCCATGCCCAATTACAAAAATAATTACAATGATTGAATGTGGAAACTAACCACTAATAGCTCTCTAATTTGTAGTAATACTAATACCACAAGTCAGTGCTGCTCAAGTCAATGTCGAGTCAATGTCTCCCATTACAGAGTAGTACTACTAAACACGTGATTTGCTTTGTTATATAAGAGGGAATTGAGCAATTAATGCTAATATCTCATCAACGACCAAAAATCAACGAAATAATAGATATAGCTTTTATATATTATTGCTGATAAGTTGATTATTTATTTTAGGCCAATTTTAGTGAGACTAGTTGCAGATGAAGAAGCCATTTTCAGAAGTTAGAGAAAGCGCAGATGGAAAAATGAAGAGGAACGAAGTTTCCGTGAAATTGCAAGGAATTAAAGAGACACTGCTTTTGGATCTGAATATCAAATTCTACCAAATTTCTGCGAAGTTGAGATTAAATTTCAAACCGTGAATGGTGGGGGACACAACTTTTGAAATTGCAGCAAAAGACAAAAGAAAAACACAACTTTACAATTATTTTACTTGTATTTACCATAGCACATAGCTTCTTCCACGAAGATTGGATAAAATTGATTCTAAAATGTTATTTGGAACTTTGTGCTTAGAATGATGTTTGGATGAAATTGCCATGTAAACACAACTTTACAATCTTTTCCAACTAATAAAATTAAACTTAGAACTCCGAAAAGAAAAAGTAAGACTTGAATTCGAATGATTACTACAATTATATAGGTTTCCCATTAAAACGCATAAACTCCAATGAGCTGAATTATTTTCAACAGTGCATACTACCGTGGTCCTAGTACATAGTATATTATTAAAAAAAAAAAAAAAGAGAGAGAGAGAGAGAGAGCAAAAAAAAGACAAAGAAAAGAAAGAAATAATTTGAATGATCAATAATATACGCTAATACTTTTTTCATATATCTTAAATCAATTGAAAAATAATATATATGAATGTATATTAGAGTATATATAGTAATATACCCTAAATATACTTATGTAATATACCTTTAAAATATATTTAAATGTTTTGAAACAAAGTAAAAGGATATTAGTGCACCCCGTGACAAAAAGAAAAACAAAAATATATGTTAGATAATAGAAATAGGAAGAGGAGGAATATAGAAGGAATTTAATATATAATTCACAATATTAGAATTAGAAAATTAGAAAATGATTAGATTGTTAAAATGGGGTGATATGTTTATAAATATAGTCCAAATGGTGTTTTTGGGATTAATTTTTAGTTTGAAAGAAGACAGCCCATTCTATTATATCACCCCAAAATTCTAAGGCAGGGGCAACACCCGCTGCAAATACTCCTATTAGGGGTGTTCTCCAGCTGCTAGAAAGGTACTGACCCCTAAAGCCCCTCTCCCTCCACCTTTAATGTCAGTGCACCTATCGACGTAACATTGATCTAACGGTCTTGGACCAAAGTAGAATTTTTCTTCATCTATAGCTAATATTTTAATTTTTGATTTTTTTGTAACCTTGATCCAACAGTGTGTTTATTGAGGGAAAGATCGATCGCCAAAATCCGATTGGATATGAAGACAATTGAAACGGTAGAATTTTTCAGGGTGGTACTTGTTACAGCGAGGGAAAGGTTTCTTCCCTCAAATACTCCGATGCTAAAATTAGTGACTATAATTAATTATCAAAACCGACCCCTTTTCTCTCCTTTGGAATGGCTATTTATAACTATTGTAAAGAGGGTTGCTCAGAGATAATCATGACCCACATTTCTGGTAACTTCCAAAGAGTAGACTGATAGGTTGACTAAAATAAAATTGTTCCTCTAACAATTTTATCTAACGTTTAAAACTGACTAAAAACCTATATTAGGATTTTTTTTCCACCCTTGGATCAGGGTTATATCAGATTTATTTGTTTACTTAATTATTGGTAAACAAAAAGGTATATGAGAGATTTGATTAATGGGAAAATAAGTTTTACATTTGTGTGGCGATGAACTTTAGAGTTAATTTTGTGTTAATAAAGCTACTGAAGTGTAATTTCAGTCTCAATAAAATCAATATGACTCAATTTATGCAATTAGCGAATTAGAAAAATGAACATAGTAATCCAAAGTCCTGCCTGTGTCAAACCATCGTCACATCACATTTTTCTGCAATTTTTAATCTTAAGACTCCACTTGAAATGAATGAATTTCTCAAGATTTTGAAGAATTCACTTTCGATTCTATGTTTTCACCTGTAATTGCAGGGAAGTTGGTTGGATTTGACAGATATATGAGTGCGGTGGATGCAATTGATGCAGCTTGCAGCATCCTACAACCACGTGCTTCGAGTGTTTTGAGTTGCCAGGGAAGCAGTGGCAAACTTCGCAATCTCTTGCAGTTGTCCACCCTTAAAAAGTTTAGTGATGGTAAAGAGACAATATCAGTTGGGATTTCTACAATTCCACTGTGGGCAAGAGATAGCTTTTCTAAAGAAGTCAAACCATTTAAAGGAGGCGATTTTGACAGTTTTGAGCAACCAATGAGATCCAATGATTGAAAATATAGCAAGAACTAGTGAAAATACAGCATTTGCATCTTTTATATGTTCTGACAAACCGAGCCGAACCCCAATCATGGACCCTGCTACGGCCGGCTGCAGTTGCACAAATCATATTAGAAAGATGATACAAGAACATTAGTAGAGATTATTTGATGATCATAGAAGCTTAAGCTTAAGAAGTGAATGTAATATACCTGATCTAGTATGTATTTTACAGCAACAGTCGGAATCGAGACACCATGTTTAGTAGCTATCTTTTTAAGGGTCTGCAGCAAAACTTGGAACTGACCCCAACCGCCCCAAGCATCCACCATCTGAACACATTTATTAGACAATCTTATTGCACAGACTGTGAGCTTTTAATAGTCTAAAGCTTAAAAAGCTAAGGAATCAATTTGCATAAGCTGGAGAAATTCTGCCAACGAGAAGAACAGCATCCTGTCATTTATAACCATTCAAGAATGGTCCTCGTTATAGCTTAAGAAGACTTTATATGAAATCAAAACGAGAAAAATGAGAAATTTTCTATAGTTTTGTTGCATCCCTTTTTTCCAAAGAATACGCAAGAAGCTGTTTGATCAAAGCTTTAAGTTCCCAGTACCAACTGGCATCTTAAATCTTTCAAGCAGAAAAAGGATCTTCTATAATTAGAACTTAGAAGTACTGTTCACTCCAACTTTCAGAACTATTTCAACTTTTTGAGTCAATTCCAAATTATTTCTCAATTCTGCTAACTCTTAGGCTACTGCTGAAAAGTAAAAATCCCAATGTAGCAAAATATTCATACTGCAAAGAGGCAATCCTTAATGCATTCAGGAATGTTATATCATTACCCTTTTGTACTTACTGGAGGGAAGGAGTGTTCAGAGGTGGCCCAGCGAAAGGAATCGTCAAGTTGGCATCAAGGAATTTCCCGGATAGCAAGCCACCCATTACAGCCCCATATCTGCATTAGTAAATTGTCATATGAATAAATGATGCAAATTAGATGAATAAATCGAATTGTTATGTGGTTGAACTAAAGAAAGTTCTTCATTTGGTAAAAAGACAAGCAAATAACTGATCAAAAGAGATTTAGTTAAACAATAATATGAAAGAAAAATAAATAAATAAATAAAAGCACTCTCAGGATCCTATGAGGTGCAAGGAAAACACGAATTAGTATTTTTGAGACACAGACATACGTGATAAGTTTGACTTCCGTAAGTTGACAGAGCTCTGCTATTTTCTTCTGAGGACGCATGTCCACGATTGAATGTTGCACCTGATGCAAGCACAGCATAGTTTTTAGTTCTTTACCATCAGCTATATATACCGACAAATGAAGTTGAACCAAGTTTGATTGAATTCGAACTTCTGAAATTTACCTGATTGCTGAAAACAGGGATATCATTTTCCAGAATTATTTGTAATCTCTCCGTGTCAAAATTTGTCAAAGCAATAATCTTTATTTTACCTGCAACCCACTCACTGAAGTAAAGCAATCAATCAAGATATATGGACTAACATTCGTAACTAATAACAATAACAAACATAGAAAACACTGAGCTCCTTCGTTTAGGTCTGTCAGATGTTAAAGGGCATCAAGGTAGCCGGGATTGTAATAGTCCCACCTATATAAGTTCCATAAAGCAGAAATTCATCTCCAAAAGAAATGCGACACCTCTTGATTCTCGAAAATCACTTACAATGTCTTAACCTCATTACAACTTTGAGACGTTAAACCCGACACCAAAGAAGGAAAATAATACCAATGAAACTGTAGCATATCCAAAGAAGATACATCCATTCTCTTTCATGAAACATTGATATTCTCCTTCACAAAGCTGCTTGTCATCTTAATGGGTGTAGGGACCCACTTTGTAAGACTGCAAAACATAAGATATTAGGTAAGCATACATGATACACTCTAAGATTTCGTTCCAAAAGTCGAGTTTTTTATGCATAAAAAACCAAGGCGCATACCAAATCATTATTGCATATATCAAGACACAGTCTATAGACTACATGTAGGACAACAGAAGATTAATAATGCAATTATAGCTCACCCTCTAATTTGATCCAAGAACTCTGGTGGGCGTTCTCGGCGAATTCGATTAAAGAAAATTCCATAAAGATCTTCTGCAGGTCCATCTATAAGGGAGACAAATCCATGAGAAAGATAAACTACTTGATATATCTCAACAATAATGTAACAAAATGTGAGAAAATGGCATCACTGAATACAAGCACTAATTGGTGACTCAGCTCTGATTAAGCAATTCGAATCATCTAGACAACTTGCTTTACCATTCAACTAAATAATTTAGGTACAATCAACCATATCAAAATCCAAAGGTTTGCAAAAGAGAAGCTATGTTTTTGAAATCCAATTACATATATCAGCCATATCAAAAGTAGCCAGTCCAGCATCAGCATATTGAAGCATAGCATCAACAGCATCATTACGATCAATTTTGCCCCATCCACCACTTGCCTGCCACATCCCATTCACAACTCTACATATATCTAATGAATCCTTCCCATTCTTCACTATAATCTTCCGGTGATCTTGAGTTAAAACACATTGCAATGGCTTCAAACTGACGTTTCTAATTTGACAAACTCTTCCGCCTTCCACTTTAAGTGGACTAAAGGTGAAGCTGCCCAAAGAATGGCATATGCACTGTGCCATTTCAAGAGAAGAGCCCAACTATCCTCAAGTAAAAACGAAGAAATATTCAGAGTAAACTTTTTTCCGCTTGGTTAGCTTCCAAAAATAAAAATAAAATCTTTTCTCCAAAAAATTCTAGTAATATTCATCTTATCTGCTTCTGTGTCTACTTCTCCACCATTAATTTCCACTAAATTTGATGGTCTATATCAAAGAGAGACATACGGCCCACTCTTAAACGGCAACACCCCTTTGCCGTTTTGGTCAAATGCCAGGGACAAATTGATTAAAATAAACAAAAAGATGAGGCCTTTAGCAACTTCCCAAATCTTGATCAACTTGCTGAAAGAAAAATGCAAAATCCATGGCTTTGGCTAGCCAAAACCCTAAAAATTAAAAGAAAATTTTGAAAAGAGCAAGAGTATGAACATACAATGGTCGGCCATGTCGAAGGTGGAGAGGCCGGCGTCGGCATACTGCATCATAGCTTCAACCTCGTCGCGGTCAATACGATCCCATCCGCCGCTTGTTTGCCACATTCCGTTGAGGATTCGGCATATATCCAGTGAATCATTTCCGTTCTTCAGCGTCACTCGGCGGGACTCCGTAGTTGTTGCAACGCAGCACCTAACCCGATTAGCACCGAGTCTTCTTGACTCGGAACCAATTGAAGCAGAAGTAGGCTTTGAGGCGAGGGCGAAAGAGCAAAAATGGTAAACTGAAGCTGACATATTTGAAAAACCAAAGACTCAAAGGAGGAGATTTTGGGGAAGGACGAAATAGGATTAGGTGTTTGGCGCCCAAAGATTGGCTTTTATGAGGACCAAAAAAAAAAGGGCATTTCAAATGATTAAACTTCAAATTGGTCCTTTTAACTTACTCGTGATTCTCAATTTAGCCCAAAAGTAAACTAATTGATTGATTTTTTTCTCCTTTTTTTATTTTTTTAAATCACAGATATTTTTATTAGCAACTGTTAAGGCTCATAATTTCCATTTACATATGTATTTAGTGAAAATCGAATCAAATGTGAATGTTGTCGTACAAACTTCAACCTTTATTGCTAATTATATTACAATTTCTATATAATTGATTTAACTAATTAATCAATTGTATATTAAGAATTAATATAAAATTTAAAAATATATTAACGTTGATTTAATTTATGATTTAAATATACATAAGTTTTAGTTAATTTAGATAGTATGTTTTAGTGGTGGGTGTATCACTGTATATGACCGGTAGTTTTCTTTGTGGCATGGGAGAATTGGACTCGCTGTGATCTCTCAATGTAGGGCTGGACTCTCATTAGGCCCAATGTGAACTCTAATGGGCCATGCCATGCTGTGTTGGACGTGGTATTGGGCCTCCACGGGCCGTATTGGCTTATCCCTCAATTTTTAAGGCTTGGTAATTCATTTTAATGATGCATTTATTTCAATTAAATAATTAAATAATTTTATAATGAATTAAATAAAATCCTCTCATCGGTTTTCTTTATTATATAAATTTTAAGGTTTATCAGTTATCCCCAGAATTAGAATTAAAATTAAAAGTTTAGGGAATACCAAATTCGAAATGCCTATTATTTAATAATGCTCAAAGTTTATTTTATAAACTTTTTGGTACATATAGTAATTGATTATCCAAATTAGTCACCAGTTAATTACGTCTTAACAAACGAAAGTTTTTGACATCAAATCTAATCCCCTTTTAATATTCCACAATTTTTCTTTTAATTTTAATTTTAATACATCTTAACAAAAGTGAAAATTCTTGATTTGGAGGATGCAATCCACATCTTTAGGTTTTGAAATTAATGATATCATTAGCAAAATCTTTGGTTTAATCAAAACAATCAAGGATTATTGAAAATTAAACCAAACCAAACCAAACCAAATCAAATAATCACAACAAAATGAAAAAAATTGTTGAATTGAATTATGCACATCTCTAATCCTATAAAGCAGAGAGCTAATCTAGGAATTGTCATAAGAAGTTCCTCTTTTCAGAAGAATAATTCTATAGAATACTGTTCCATCGCCCGCCAGTCAATGTATGTTTTAACTAAAGCTTTAGATTGGTTTCACTTGGCATTTTGCAAGCTAGTCAACTCAAGATTTGAACAGAAAATCAAAAAAATATAATATCAATAGCAAGACAACTGCAACTTAAATCCGAAAATTCATCTCCAATGGAAGCTGAATTAGTCTAACCAACAGAAAATGAACCAATCTTTAGATTCGGGTTGTACTCAATGCCAGAAAAGCAACTGAAAACAGCTTCAACCGGTAATGCGAAAGCAAAGATGAGTGCAAGAGGATTTTAGACATAAACTCGAGTGTTTAATGCATCTCAACAAAACAAATAAGATATCAGTAAAGTTTCTTTTGGTTGTAAGCATATGCTTTCTACTAACTGAACAAAATTTGAAAAATAGAACCCCAGCAATTGTTCTTGAAAACATTAACTGCATAACAACAATACATAAACAAAACCATCCTCCATGATATTATATACTCTATCACTCCATAAAGCATATTTCTCATTCCATGAATTAAAAATACAAAGCATATAATTCATAAATCAGTTATGTTCAAAGCTATGAGATTTCATGCATAAACATAAAGCTACAGATACGAAAGCATCAGGTCCTTAGGAAATTTTTTGCACACACCTAATGGCGTATGTGAAGGTCAAAAATGGATATTCACTTCTTTTGTTTCCTTTCGAGTCTGATAATCTTCCTTTCCATCTACAGATCAAGAAGCCCTAGAATCAAATTCGAGCAACAGTTTATGCAAAATAGTTTGACAAAACACAATATGATTGCTTTCTCAGTTCATCAAAACCTAATTCAGATTGTAATTTTTCAATGGTATCAATTCAGGTATAGGACATTCTTTCCAATTTCATGTTGTACAGGTAATCTTTCATCTCTCTCAGAAAGAGACACAAACTTCATTAATAATGACCACAAAATAAATCACAAGGTCATTAATCACACTTTGCCGGTCTCTTAGTCATCCCGTGATAACTATTTCTAGAAGAAATTTAAAGGTGGTCAATGAAAAAAATCCGATTTAACAATACCTGGCCAACGGCCTCCAACTTGCTCTGGGTACTTCCAAATTCAATATTTAGCCAACTGAGTGCGCGGTCAAAACTGAAATTATGATTTAACCACGTGTAGGAAGGGAAAAACATTATCAATAATTTGATAATGGCATACTAAAAATAAAGAGCGTAAATTAAAGTATCTATCGTGTTATACGAGTAATGACAATCACCACAAAAATTGAAAATTTGGCAAGTAGGAAGAATATATTATAACAGGAATAATCAAATACACCAACAAATCGGAAACTACAAATGTAGGTTTACTTTTTCTTGCTCATCTCACGACAAGCCTGAATGAGTTCAGCACATGCACACCTTACATGCTCAGCACCAATGCTGTAAAACAAATTAAGGAAAGTACATGCCACTTTAGAACAAATATAATATGTACGATTTCATGATCAGAACTTAATATAATAAAATTTTACCAGTACTTTACCCAAACCATAATAGATAACCACAACATTCCAAATTTGTGAAAAAAAAAAGAAAGAAAGAAAAACCATACAAGGAACATAAGAGAGATAATTTGACCAGTGGAAAAACAGGAATGCCAAAATATTTGATACTACTGGAAATCATACTTCAGGAAGTTTATAGAATATATTTTAGCAATTTAAGTTGCAAACCTGATATATGGAGAGAATCCATTAAATTAATTTCCAAAACTAGTCAAATTTTCCTTTCTGTTCCACAAATTATTGTAAGATTGTGTCCTTTAATATATGACTCCAAAACAATTGATCCTCAAAATTAAAATTGGAAGTCCATGCCTAAGCAAAATGATTAAGATTTGACCACAAAAATGCTTGTGCATCCTAGAAATTTCGCAAAGGCCATTGAATTTTCTCTGTTTTTCCTGACCAAATAGAATGAACTAGATTGCAGAGTAAAGTTCTGAGACATAAACATATTTTGATCTGTTAGCTAACTATGAAAGTCTTTAAAATAGTTCGCCTTGTAGGGATTTGCTTCTACTATACAGACTGCATTTTTAATTATGTGAAATCCACCTGTGCTATTAGACGTGTACAAAATCCAACTGACAAATGTTGAACATGCACTCTTCTCTAGACATGTTCGATTGTTTTAATTTATCCAACATATTCCCCGATTAGACACAAGAAAAATGTTATCTTACTATGAACTTTTCTCCTCCATTTCCCGGGCTAATGCTTCCAAGTTACGAAAATCAACTTCAGGAAGATATCTGCAAGACACAAGAAAGTTGTAAAAACTCAAAGCATATAGTAACATCTACCATAACTGAAACTTCATCAAGTTTTGAGAAAGATGATACATGGAGCTCTCGATCTCTAACAGCATTTTTTCCACATCAGTGCAGTACGTATCAATCAACTGCACGACACGATCAGGTTCTTCCACAGTCTTCAAGTTTAGGATACGACGAAACTGATCATTGACAATTCTCTGCACGAATTGACATTAAAATTCAATGCCACATAATGATAAAGCTGAGTTTATGCAGTGCGAAATCAAAATCAAAGGATAATAAATGAAAATTAAAAGCCAAACAGAGTCAAAAGCGCCTGAACTCATTCAACACAAAAATCAGTAGCATCCTTATAAGAAACTAGACTAAAAAGAATGCATAGAAATATAAATAAATATCACCAAAAAAATCAAAAGCTAGTGTATAATCTATCACCTCCTTAAACAGTGACTGAATATATTGCTCAAGCAACTCTTTAACAATAGACAAGGCCATTTCTGATAATATAAACAGTAGCAAAAGCCAAAAGCAACAAGAACTGAAAGGAAGCTTTAAGAAACAGTGAAAAGGAAAAAGCTTGCATGAGACATAGATACTTTGGTGGCATACTTATAGACAAAAATGGATAGTAGTTCACAAGTTTGGCATGACAACCTGCAAAATTTAGCGCCTTGATATTGCCAAATTAACATTTATCTCCTGCAAATTGCTTCTAAAAGCCCTGCAATTACATCAAAGAATTTACTCATAACAACTAGACCATAGGACATTCATGAACATGACATCCTTCAAAGCAATGAAAAAAAAAATAATAGGAATAACTTTAAGTTATTCCATTAAACTGAATGACAGAAAGGACAGTTCTTTGGCAGGGAATTTCAATTTGACTTCCTGTGCATAGTATCCAGTGGACCCCATTTTTCTCCTGCATGACATAATGACAGATTATAGTAGGTCCCATCATTCACCTTTGTGGACCTTACCAAACTTTGATAGCATCATATATATTCCATGTTGAGGGGTAAGTATTTTCCATATATGGTAGCATTACGAACATTTCCTACATTAAATTCTCCAACCTCCAAAGTGCTGGATTCTGTAAATATAATGTTTAAGTAAAAAGGAAAACAGGTGCAATCCTTTAGTCAAATAATAAACGAGTGGATACTGGAGCAAGTCAAGAGGATTATGATCGACTCTAATGAATAAGACTACCGGCAAACTTTGTTATATCTGTAATCAATTAATAAACAAGAAGACAAAGTAAAACATAACTGTGCAATTAATTTATTTCAGAAACAATAGATCACAAAATGCTAGAAATTATCAAATTTTGGATATTTTAACTATAAAAAACGGATCTATGATTGTCCATTTTCTGGAGTAGGGATGTGCGAGTTCGTGTATGAGTTACACCAACGAACCCCTACCAAGAAAGATTTTGATAAATTACATCAACAAATTGGAGGGTTTACCACTTAATGGAAGACTGCTCAGTTCACCGTCCAATTAGCATTTCCTAGGTTTGCCAATATGAGCACAATAAATCAAGATTTCATTCAATGAAACTCTGCGATCCAATCAAGTACACACAATGGATATGCTGCTCCTATTTGTCTATTCAATGAAGCATGTGCATAAACTACTAAAACTAGGGAGGAAAATATGAATTAAGACTAGAATTGCATTTGACTTTAGAAAGAGAAACATGATTGTTTGTTTCTATGTAAAGGTGGTAATGAACCTAAGACATATCTTCATGGCAAGCTTTTTAAACTTCACAATGTGAGCATTTGAATCCATCTAAGTAAAACCATGTGTTCCATCGTAACAAATGCTGTGGCCTGTGAATATCAATCCACAGTCATTTTAAAGTCATAATTGACTAGAAAAAAACATGCTAAAAGAACACATTTCATGCATTCCATGATACTGTTGATCAATCCATAATCATTCAGTCGCATAATCCTTCATTTTCAGAAGCTGCTGAATTCCACAAAATAAACGAGTTGCAGGCATATGCGACACATCTATGACTCTCATAAATCACCCAGTTTTTTTTTCAAATTTTCCTTTTTAGTGAACAAAAAATAGGGTTCTATAACAAACGACATGAAATTTGAAGATCTGCAAGTGACAACGTATATTGAAAGATAATGCAAGTGGAAGAAGGACCTCAGCTCAGATAGACGGTAGAATAATACACCGGAGTTGTTCGAAAATGGGCAATACAATTCCTGTCCCTAAGACAGCCATCGATGCCGAATTTTGGCTTGAAAAATAGCTACTGAACTGAGAAGAATGAAAGTATACTCCATTGGAAGTGCAGGAGGATCATTTATGGTAGGAATTTCGTTCGAAATTTCCTTCTTTGTTGATTCAATTCATCAATCGAACTCCTTTTGTTCAGCTTCTGATGTACACAGAAATTTTCAAATAATTAGCAGTGTTGCAGAGCCCAATCTGCTTTTATGCTTGAAAGCCCAATTATAAACCTAGCTATCATAAACTATTTTATGAAAACGTTTCTATATATATATATATATATATATATATATATATATATATATATATATATAAACTACTCTTTATTTAATGTTATTGAACAAATTTCACCAAACTTCAACTTTTGACATGTTAATAAACGGTTGGGGTCAAATGGACCTCAGAACTATTCTATCAACGTTGATTTAATATCTAAGTTTTCAAAATTGTCAAAGTCTCACTCACCTTTTAAATTTTCAACACCTTGTCCATTGCAATTTGTGTTTGGACTTGAGTCATTTATAAATACTATGTGTCAATTCTCCTCCTTTGAGGTGTTATTTGCGGTGAATTAGACCTAGCAGCTGAAAAATCTTAGATCTATATTTAAAGACATGCTAGATCTAATAGGAAAACTAGTCTTATTGATGATCTTAGACCTCAAAATGAGACAGATGGAGAAATGTCTGACGAATAAGTGACAACTGGTCCGAGCTCAATTACACATAAAAATTAGAGAATACAGGGGCAGATCCAGAATTTGTATTTAGTGAAAGCAAACTTACACATCATGTATCGCATATATGGTATATTTATTAAATTTGTTAAATTTGTTTTTGTAATTTATTTGGGATATATTTGGCATTTTTATTTGGTATAATTTGTCATTTTAGGTTTTTCACTTAAAATTTTCATTATATTTAGTCCTTGTATTTTATTTTTTATTTTTTTTGCAAATATTATTTTTTGATAGAAGGTTTCAAAATACATACATTATGATATAATTAGATAATACATTTTGATTACTGGGGTATTTTGCTAGCATGTATTATATATTAATAATAGATTTATAAATTAATTGTCAAAAATTTTTAAAAAAAAAATTAAAGTACATGAACAACATTGTGCTAAAATTGAATTATATGGATCAATAATCTTTAAAAAGAACATAATATTATTTTGAGACTATATTCCACTAACATAATGTTATATGGTGTATTCATTATATTCTACTAACATAATGTCATATAGTAACATATATACTATACTGAGAAATACTTCATTTACTCGATATATTATAGAGGTACAATTTTTTAATTAAAATATATACTAATAAAACAATTAGGGGTCTATATGAAAAAATTAAAAAGTGAAGGTCGTGTATCCACCCCTGAAAGAATATACAATAGGCTCATATTGAAAATAAATAAACAAAAAAAGTTAGAGGCAAGCAATGTAAACTAACCCTTATTAAAAAGCAAATAATGCCTTCAACATTATAAATATATATGTGCTTACTACTCTAAGAGGGTGTTTGGTTAGCTAGAAAAATAGTAGGGAATGGGAATGAAAATCACCCATTCCCTTTGCTATTGTTTGGTTTAACAAAATTATTTAGGTAATGGGAATCTCATTCCCCCATTTGTAGGAATCACCCATTCCCCCTTCTCCCCCCATTAATCAATATTGATTCCCATTCCTACATTAAATTTGATAAAAACAAAAAAGAAAAACAAAATTCACCATTTCTTATCATTATTTTACCAAATAAGTAACCATTATCTCAATTTCTCAACTTCTCTAATATATTAATATTTTTATATACGGATATGATTATTATTAATATTATTTAGTTACTAACATAAATAAAATGCTAAAATAATAAAATAATGATAACAAATATAAAAGAAATAATTGTTAAACATTAATGATATTTTGTATCTTATATATTTTTCTATCAAATTGTATTTTATAAAAACTATTATTAATTTCTAAACGATAATTAAATTCCGATTCCGGACTAAACCAAACAAAACTATTAATTGGTGCTTCTGATTCCGATTTCCTATCATTCCGTTTCCGTTTCCGTTTCCGATTCCAAAACTTGAACCAAACGCACCCTAAGTCATATGAAGTGTTTTCACACTATTTTGAAATCAAAAGTGATATTAGATAGCTATAATAACGAAAAATGGGCGTTGACGTGTTACACTCCCATTGGAGGGCTATAATATAGTCTGAGCTTAAGCTAAACTTTCTTCTATAATAACAATATGAGAAGAAATTTTACAGTACTCCAAAATTACTATTCCTCTAGTTATAAAATGTTATTTATGTTTTTATATCATTACATTCTAAAAAACATAAATAAATCTTTTTTACTAATACATTTTAAAGGAATACCGTTCTAAAATTTTCCCAATATGTGAGTAACCAATTAATATTAGTTTACGTGGAGAGTAGGAAAATGGTTGGGAGTTTGATTATATGGGAGTATGGGTGCAAAACACCATCATGTAACTGTAATTTGCATGTTGATGCACTTTTTTCTTACACGAATTATGGGTAAGAATCAATAATTTGGTTCACCAAGTTAATCATAAGATCAGACCAATAGAAAAATAGTGCTTCCCAATAAATATTAATTTCGCATTATTAGTTTTTTTTTTTTAATAAATTACAGATTTTGACATTGGGATAATCTTGTTCGAGGCTTGGTTACAGTTAAGAATTTTCACTCTTTTTGTGAATATATTTAATGGAATTTGAATCTAAGTCATTTCCCATATATACAGTCTGCATTGCCAACTGAGTTACAACCTGTGGATAATTTAGCGTTATTAATGATTTTCCTTGCTTGAGTGAAAATGACAATATATATTTTTTGCACTTTATTAAATTTGTTAAATTTATTTTTGTAATTTATTTGGGATATATTCGGTATTTTATTTTGTATAATTTGTCATTTAAGATTTTTCACTTTAAATTTTCATTATATTCAGTCCTTGTATTTTATTTTATTTTATTTTGAAAATATTATTTTTTGATAGAAGGTTTCAAAATACATACATTATGATATAATTAGATAAACGTTTTGGTTACAGGAGTATGTTGCTAGCACATATGATATATTAATAATAGATTTATTAATTAATTGTGAAAAATTTAAAAAAAAAATTTTAAAGTACACAAACAATATTGTGCTAAAATTGAATTTTATGGTTCAATAATCTTTAAAAAGAACATAATGTTATATTGAGATTATATTCTACTAACATAATGTTATATGGTGTATTGATTATATTCTACTAACATAATGTCATATAGTAACATAAATATTATATTGAGAAAAACTTAATTCACTGCATATATTATAGAGGCACAATTTTTTAATTAAAATATATACTAATAAAACAATTGGCAGTCTATATGAAAAAATTAAAAAGTCAAGGTCGTGTATCGACCCGTTAGAGAATATACAATAGTCTCATATTGAAAATAAATAAAACAAAAAAAGTTAGAGGCAAATAACGCCTTCAACATTATAAATATATATGTGTTCACTACTCTAAGTCATGTGAAGTGTTTTCACACTGTTTTGAAAGCGAAAGTGATATTAGATAGCTATAATAACCTAAAATGGGTGTTGAAGTGTTACGCTTCCATTGGCAGGATGTAATATACTCTCGGCTTAAACTAAACTTTCTCCTATAATAACAATAAGAGGAGAAATTTTATAGTACTACAATAGTATTACTCCCCTGGTTATAAAATGTTATTTATGTTTTTTTTTTTTTATTATATTCTAAAGAACATAAAAGGGATGTGCAAAATACGGTTTGGTTCAAAAACCGAACAGAACCAAACCGAACAAAAAAAAGGAGGATTGTGAAAACCAAAACCAAACCAATATCTATTCGGTTTGGTTGAACCAGTTCGGTTTGGTTCGGGGTCGGTTCAGTTTAAAACCAAAATTTCCAAATTAAATTAAATTATCATTATTATTATCATTAAATTATTATTAATTATATATAAATTATTTTCAAAAAAAATCTATATTACATATATATTATTAAAATCTCATAAACATAAATTATATAATAATATAAATATATATTATATCAAATTTTATACATATATATAAATAATTTTTAAATGCATATAATTAGTTCGGTTCGGTTCGATTTTTGTTTGGTTTTTTAATCAAAAACCAAAACCAAACAAAAAACCAAACTATCACATTTCTAAAAACTAAAACCAAACCAAAGTAAATTTTAGTTCAGTTTTTTCTACTCAATTCGGTTCGGTTCGAGTTGTGGTTTGGTTTTGCTTACCCCTAACATAAACAAATCTTTTTTACTAATATATTTCAAATATATTTCAAAGGAGTAGCATTCGAAAATTTTCACAATATGTGAGCAACCAATTGATATTAGTTTACGTGGAGAGTAGGAAAATAGTTGGGAGTTTGATTATATGGGAGTATGGGTGCAAAAACCATCATGTAACTGTAATTTGCATGTTGATGCACTTTTTTCTTACACGAATTATGGGTAAGAATCAATAATTTGGTTCACCAAATTAATCATAAGATCAGACCAATAGAAAAATAATGCTTCCCAATAAATATCAATTTCACGTTATTAGTTTTTTTTTAATAAATTACAGATTTTGATATTGGGATAATTTTGTTCTGAGACTTGGTTACAGCTAGGAATTTTTATCTTCTTTGTGAATGTATTTAATGGAATTCGAATCTAAGACACCTCTCATATACTTAATTTATGTTGCCAACTGAATTACAACTTGCGGATAATTTAGCATTATTAATGATTTTCCTGGTTTGAGTGAAAATGATTTCATATATAATAGTATTACTATTAAAGTCTCCTCATCATAGTGGTGGACCCGACCCGTTCTAACAATCCCAACCCACAAACTTTCTGTATCCTATGGAGTTAGTATATAATTGAATCTCCGCCACAACTTTCACTTCATCTTCATCTTGCGCAGAAATGGAGTTAGGAAATATTGTTGAATTTCTTCAAAATAAGTCCATTTTAGTCACTGGTATAACTGGGTGTCTCGCAAAGGGTACGGATTTTTTTTTTTTAAAATCATTACAAAACAAAATCAATTAGAAATGATATTACTGTATGAAAATTGTTAATTTGAATCATTGATTTTTTTTTAATGTAATTTTTGATGCAGTATTTATAGAGAAGATATTGAGAGTTCAGCCAAATGTGAAGAAACTTTACCTTCTCTTAAGAGCTTCAGATTCAATTTCTGCAAATCAACGTTTCAAAAATGAGGTAATAAAATTTTGTACATATATATATACATTTTAATTTTTTTTTTTAAATATACGTGACGACAATTGTTGTATTAATATAGGTAATGGAGAAGGAATTGTTTAGAGTAAAAGAAAAATTGGGAGAGAATATGAAATCTATCATCACCAAAAAAATTATAGTTATCCCGGGCGACGTTGGTTTTGAAGATTTAGGAATAAAAGATTCATCGTTGATGGAAGAAATGAAAAATGAATTGGATTTTCTCCTCAATTTTGCTGCCACCACCAACTTTGATGAGAGGTACTAATTTATAACAATTATTATAATTATTTTACTCAATTTTTTTTTAATTTCTGAATATCATAAATGTTGAAATTTCATATGTTAATGTAATAGTAAAGTTGTTTGATAAATAAAAAATTATAAAACTTATTTTGAGATATAGAAATTATTTTTAGGAAATCTTTATTTGATATAGTATTAGTGGTGATATTAATGTATGTTAAAAGTATATAAATTATATTTTAATAATCTATTGTCAGTGTTTGATTTTAAATTTTAATTTAAAAATATTTTCGCTAGTGATTTTTTTTATTTGATTTAAATTTTTTTAGTAGTGTTAATAAAAAACTAAAATAATGAACACCTAATAATCTATTAATTTTAAGTGTTTATTTGACTTAACTTCATATTAATTCGCATTCGATTTCTCAAGTACAGGTATGATGTTGCACTTGGTACCAATACGATGGGGGCTAAAAACGTTTTGTGCTTTGCCAAAACTTGTGTAAAACTAAAATTGCTTGTCCACATATCTACAGGTTAGTATTATTAATTATTATTATTATTATTATTATTATTATTATTATCTGACAATAATAGTACAATATCACACATTCACTAAGATAGGAAGAACTATTGTGGCTTAAATTGGAATCAATTATTGCTAAGTTGAAATATATATATATATATATATATATATATATATATATATATATATATATATATATATATATATATATATATATATTGAAAGAAATATATACATATATATTCGGATTATTCGGATTAGTGGAACAAATTACTTCTTGTAGCGCGGAATTCACTAGGATGAATGCAGTGAAAAGATCGAACGAACCACAATTACGTATTACCAGTCAAATGGAAATCCACATCGATGTATCCGGAAAAAATCCATGTCACAAACTAAAGCAACAGAGATAGATTATTCAAAAGAACGAGAAAGGAGCTAAAGGAGTTTCTTAAGAATATGATATCAACCTATAATACTCTTATTAATTTTGAAAATCTTAATTTATATATCTATTTATAGATAAATTTATGTTACTATTTATATATATATATATATATAGCCCACCTCGTTAATTTGAAAGTGAGTTATAATTTATATATCATTGTCTCATAAATATATGGTCCCATCTCTAATTATTAAGATGTAAAATATCTCTTTTAATCCTTCAACTTTTATGTTCATACGGGTATATAATATGTATATATTTCCAGAACTCAAAAAGGTTTGTAGCCAAATATCTATAGACATGTTAATATATGAAATTTAGTGATTAGAATATAAATATTACTAATTACTAATTAATTACTTAATTTACCCCTAGTTAGTGAGTCGACTCACCTAACTCGATCCTTTAAAATATAAATAAAGTGAACTTATAAAAAGGTGAGAAGTTAATTTATTCAGCTGCCAGAATATTTAGAATAATTTTTCTCTATATATTTTTTTCTAACTACTTCAATCAATTAAATACAATTTATAATATGTAACTGCCAGCATATGTGTGTGGAGAAACATCAGGAGTGATTCACGAAAATCTTCATTATTTGAATGAGACATATAGCAGTATCTCTCAATTGAATATTGATCAAGAAAAGGATTTGATTGATAAAAAACTTAAGGAACTTAGAGCTGAAGGAGTTCCGGAAGTAACAATTCATGATGCTATGAAGGATTTGGGCATCAAAAGGTACAAGATAGAAAATTATTGGACCAAAACTGTATTTTGGCTACTGCACTTTTCTAAATTTCTTTACTTTAATAATTTTACATACTGGGGCCGTGGTTTGTATACGAGTGCTGCAATTTGTATCGTTTGGAATGTTGTCTATTGTATGGAGTTCCAAAAATTCTATTGTTGTCCTGGATTATATTGATTTAGGATTGATATGAATGTACCACGTCAGCACAACTGTTGATGTGGCATGATCATAACATCTCCAAATAGTTGATCCGGAAGCACAATATATAGAACTTGTGACGCCTAACTCCAAACTATTTTAACTTTAATACACCTTCCAAACTATTCTAAATTCCTCCACATAATTTTTGATTCCATTCGATTATATCCTTACTGTGTATATTAATTTTCACCCCTAACCTTTTCTTTCTTTTCTACTATTATTATTATTATTATTATTATTATTATTATTATTATTATTATTATTATTTTATTTTTAATATAATTCCCTCAAATAATTAATAGGATAACTAATTTATAATTTTGAGGCTTTCTCCTTTATATATATATATTTAAATTAATCATAGTAATATTAAAAACAATATTATAAATCAAAATTTACATATAAAATTTCGGGATGTTACAAAACTTCCTCTGGAGCACTCTCAAACTTTTCAGTCTTGGGTCCGCCACTTTCTATGTAATTTAATTTGGCCTTAGTTAGCTTCTACACTTGCAATTTATAGATAATTTAGCATCAGAAAAATCAATGTATTTGGCATATTTCTCGCTCTCCATCAGCTTACACGTTATCATCCACGCCATAGGTAATTCTTTAAATTTCCATAAAGTCAATCTAATGGAGAATGAGAAATATGCTTAACAAACTTATTAGTCAAAAGCTAGATTATCAATAAATTACAAGTTCATGGACTAACTAAAATTAAAAAAAAAAAAAAAAATTAAGGGCTTTTACCAAAATTGTAGCAATATGATTTAATTTCCTTTATTTTCATTAAATTAAACTAAAGATTTTTGTTTTCTTTTGATTCCATATTATTAATAGGGCCAATGAATATGGCTGGCCAAACACTTATGTATTCACCAAAGCCATGGGAGAAATGATTGTTCAACACTTGAAAGGAAATTTGCCTGTAGTGATCATTCGTCCTACCATTGTTACTAGTACTTTCAAAGAACCTTTTCCAGGTTGGACTGAGGGTGTCAGGTTAGTAATAATCAATTAGAGTAATTAGACTTATATAATCTTATATATAATTTTTACATTCATCAGACCAAAAAAAAAAAATTTAACTCCTAATGTATTAAATAGATCAATTAAAGGTTAAACATTCTCATCTGAAGTCAATTAAACTCTTGATTGATAAAACTCTTTATATTCTTTGTCAATTCTGTTAATATTAGCAAATTTGATAACCAAACCAAACTAACTAATGATTAGCGAGACCTATATATATATATATATTTTTTTTTTTTCTCTAATTATTCTTCTAATTATTATCTCTAGCATTGAAGTGCCAGCCAATTCACTAACTTGAATAACTAATTTTCTAAAATTCTTATCCGGAACAACATAAATTTAACAAAAGTTTAGTTGGTTTATTAAGTAATGATAAGGTATTAGTTAACTGTGACAGAATTCTGTTAATCAAGAAGCTAAATTGGCCTTAGGGGACAACGTGAGTCATTTAATTAAATCACTTAGTATTTTAAAAGTAAAATTGTTTTTTTTTTTTTAATTATATTAACGTTAGATGAATTTTTGAAACTTTATCCTATATTTGAAGTGAATGCCACTATGAAAGTGGAAATTTGTTTGGAATGCAGAACTGTTGATGCATTCATTCTCGGATTTGGCAAGGGAAAACTGAAATTCACTGCTTGTGATCCTGCAGCAACTATTGATGTGGTAATTAAGCATTCTGATTTCCCTTTTAATTTTCTAACTTATTGCAAAATAATAATAATAATAATAATAATAATAATAATAATAATAATAATAATAATTATTATTATTATTATTATTATTATTGACAAGTTGAACTCTAACACATTAAACTATACACATTATATTCTAATCTGATTTCCCTTTTAATTTTCTAACATACAGCCAAAAAAAAAAAAAAAAAATCATTATTGACAAGTTGAACTCTAACACATTAAACTCTCAATTAACTATACACATTATTGCAAATTTCTCCTTGCTGCCTCCCTACTTGAGAATCTAGGATTTAACTCCAGCCGAAAACGCAAAAGGGGCCTCAAAAGGAGGAGAGAGGATTGCTGATAAAGGCGATGCGATCACTCTACGGGGTGGATACTTAACATACACTTTTAAAGTGCATAATAGTAATTTTTTTCATGCTTGCATATACCAGTTGACATGGTGGTAAATGCCATAGTTGTGGCAATGGTAGCTCATGCAAATAAACCTTATGGTAATGGTATTTACCATTTGGGATCATCATCAAGAAATGCTCTTAAATATTCTAATCTTATTGATTACATCATTCAATATTTCACCAATAAACCATATATGGGCGAAGATGGAAAGCCAATCAAGAATACCAGACCTACCATATTAACGAGCATTGCTAGCTTCCACAGATATTTGGCAATTCACTACATGCCATTTCTTATGGTAATTTTACTCTCCTTTATAAATTCTCTTGTATCTTGCACGTTTTGCATGTATGTCTATATGAGTGGACATATATGTCGCATTGAATCTATATAACGTAAAATCAATTGGTTTATATTAAAGCTCAATTGAAATTACTGATATGTTATTCTTTAGTCTCACTTATTTCAAATATAGAATTATCATTCATTCTCAAACACTTTCCCTTAAATGTAATTAGGCATGAACCGGTTGTCACTTATCAAACGTTTTTTGGTCTATCTCTTTTGAAGCCCAAGATCATCAACGATTAGTCTTGTCTACTAGACCAAACTCCTCTAGGGCTTTAAGTATGAGCTTATTTAGATCCTTCAGTTAGTATATCTTATCCTGTTGTGATACAATGAAGAGACTTCACCAATCTTAAGAGTGTTGGGTCATATTATATAAGTGAACACATAGTTCAAATTTATTTTCACAGTATAAATCTTTGTTCATTTTTACTTTTTTTAACAAATTAATCATTACTTTTTATCATTAACTAAAATTCTATCATGGTGTATATACATAGCCAAGGTTCATGAACTGCCGGTTCAGGTTCATGAACCGTCAGTTCAGGTTCAAGAAATCCTTGAACCTGAACCTTAACCTTCAAAAGGGTTGAATTATCGGTTCGAGCGGGGCCGGTTCAGGGTTTGATCGGGTTCAGGTTCAACCCTTTTGAATAAACATTTAGAATTCAATTTGCATGTGGTTTTAATGTAAACATTTCTCAATAAATTATTAATATACGTAACAAAATACTATAATTTCTCAAATATGAAAAACAACATACATTTTTTATTTTACAATTAATAATTTACATAATAGACAAATTATTACAAAAATATAACTTATACAAATACACCATTTATTTTTAACTAAGTGAGAGAAGTTAAACCTTGGTTGAACCTAAGGGTTGAACCGCCAGTTCAAAGGGTCAGGGGTTGATCGACCCTGACCCTTAACCTTCTTTTCTGTTGAACTGCCGATCCGGTTCTGATTCCGGTCCGATTCAGGATTTGACCAGCTTTGATCCGGTCTGGTTCGGCCGGTTAGGGTTCAATTTGGCCACCTCTAATGGTGTAAAATTAGTTTCAAAATAAAGAATTCAATTCATTTGCAATTTTTTATTTTTATTTGAAAAAATAAAATAAATTAAAATAATTCAATTATTTCTTATCAATTGAATTCTTTTTTATTTTTTATTTTTTATTTTTTTGTAAGAACAGGTCCTTAAATTGGCCAACACAATATCATTCAATTATTTTCAGAGCATTTACAGCACTATGGATAGAAGGATGAAATTCGTGAAACGACTTGTTGAACTCTACCGTCCCTACCTATTTTTCCATGGGATGTATGTTAATTCTTTGATTATTAGTTGTCTCTTCAAAATTATTTATTCTAATCTCTCTCAATATATATTTGTATTTTTTAATTTTCTGATATGAAATTAATATTGGATTTTGCAGATTTGATGACTCCAACGTAGAAAATTTACTAAAAGCAGCTAAAGAAAACAATGAAGAGATTGATACATTTTTCTTTGATGTGAAATCTGTTAATTGGAATGATTATTTCATGAATACACATATTCCTGGTGTTCTAGAATATGCTTGTAAGAGATAATTAATTAATTAATTCCCAAACAAAAATTAATCAAATTCGAATAAATTGTATCAAATAAGTTAGTAATAATTAACCAACACATATATAATAAGTTGGTGTTGGTCATGTTTTTATGCTTTTTTATTGTTAAACTTTTTTTTTTTTTTTAAAAAAAAACCAATAAAAAAATGCAATTCAATGATGGCCTTGTATTTTCATTTGGACTCTTATAGCCCTTGAAGTTCTATTATTCACCCAATTTAATTATTCACTAATGCTTTCATTAGTCCCAACTTGACAGGTATATAACAGTGATAATTGTATAAGAGCAATCTTATACTACTTGTTATTGTATAATTATGAGTTAATTTCAATCATGGTATACCAACTATCTCCCTAATCACAGTTTGGTATACCAATTACTGTTTTGCACACTGTGGTACCCCAACTTCTAGGTGACCTCCTATTGTGGTACATGTAACCTGTTATTGCAGATTAACTGTGCCACGTCAGCACTTTGTTGGGCTTAATTTCACTTATGGTATACCAACTATCTTCCTAATCACAGTTTGACATAACACTTTATACGTATTGTTTCTTTTTTTTTTTAAATAACAAAAATATATAAATCAAATTTTTTTTTCTTTTATTTTCTTTGATTTATATATTTTTGTTATTTTTTTTTATAAAAATAAAATGAAACAATATGTATAAAGTGGTATACCAAACTGTGATTAGGGAGATAGTTGGTATACCATAAGTGAAATTAAGCCCAACAAAGTGCTGACGTGGTACAGTTAACCTGCAATAACAGGTCACATGTACCACAATGGGAGGTCACCTAGAAATTGGGGTACTACAGTGTGCAAAACGGTAGTTGGTATATCAAAATGTGATTAGAGATATAATTAGTATATCATGAGTGAAATTAAGCCTATAATTATTGTATAATCTGCCACATTTCAAATCTGAGTTTTTTTATTGATTAATTGCATTATCTTGTTTAATCTGCAAAGTCAATAGTGTTTGAAAGAAATATGATTTCTCTACCTCCCAATTCTTTCAAACCATAATTATAAATACCATGTATAACTTAGAAATTATATAATAGATCTATTTATACGAATTTTATTAATGAAAAATAAATATATAATTGTTTTTTATTTTTCTAATAAGTTTTTTATTTTCTCAATATGTATATTGTTTATGTATTATTTTTCATTAAAAGGGTATATATGGATCGAAAATTTCTCGTACAAGCTCTAGCAAAAGAAACAATGGACTAATAAACACTTGCTCTAGTCTTACTCATTAAAAGTTATTTACTCTTATCCTACTGGGCTCCACGAGTGTGTCTCACCTCCTGTAGGCCTCCAAAGCATTCTGACTGACGATATCCTTGGCATTGCTCGCCAAAGATTAGTTCGGGTTGAGTTTCTGTCTTTCTTCCTTGTTTTTTGCTCTGGGGTTCTCCCGTCCTTTGTATAAAAAAAAAAGGTTATTTACTCCAAAGTCCATTGGAAAAAGAAAATTCTGTTGTGGAAATTAAAAAGAGTTTTAAATAGAAAATAAGGGTAAATTAGTAGGAGTATTTTACTTTGTCTAATTAATCTCATATGAATCTTATCAATGTACCTTAAACCTTATTTATTGAAAAAAAAAAAAATTGGTGGGAGTAATTATAAGTACCAACAGCAATATTAAATTTTTAAAAGTACTCTCAGAATATTCAGAAAGTTAATTAGAATATAATACATATATATGTGGTGGTGTGGTTACTGGTGAGTCTTGTCACAACCACCTAACAAATGCTACGTGGAGATATACCTACCTATAGTTTTACCTATCTATCACTGTATATTTTGAATTTTATTTTATTTTTAGTTTTTCATTTCATTTTTTTAATGCTACGTGGAGATATACTTACCTATAGTTCAACCTATCTATCACTGTATATTTTGAATTTTATTTTATTTTTAGTTTTTCATTTCTTTTTCTTTTTCCTTTTTCGTTTTGTCTTTTCTTGCACGAGAAACTAACTTCATGTGAGTCGATCGCTTGCTTGTTGGTAAAAAACATCGTATTAAATACATTATATTTTTATTTCAATATTATTAGTTCCAAATTCAACTTATCTTTTACGTACGTATAAAACGCTTCATTTAGTAACAGAAATATGAAATAAACATTCCGAAATAATTTAGTAATTATATAGTTTTATTGCTTGAAATTGTAAAATATATATTTCCAACAAATCTATTTTTTTATTTTGGTAATTTTTTAAAATTGTGTTACGTGATAAAATATTATC
Source organism: Euphorbia tirucalli (assembly GCA_039660915.1). Classification (NCBI taxonomy): domain Eukaryota; kingdom Viridiplantae; phylum Streptophyta; class Magnoliopsida; order Malpighiales; family Euphorbiaceae; genus Euphorbia; species Euphorbia tirucalli. The sequence goes on along the minus strand of CM077639.1, from coordinate 1,681,295 downwards.
GGTCATATTACTTAATAGTGCTTGATATATAGACATAAAATAAAATTGAGTTTGGGGCTTATAATATTAAAATAAAAAAAATCAGATACTTACTATGTTCAAAAAATTAATCAAAAAACTAATTATGATTTCGATAAAAAAAATCAGGAGACTCAGACTTTAAACAATTTAATGTATGTTGGATCTCATAAAGTAGATCATCCAAGCCTTATATTTATTTTGGAATTACATATTCGTTTGAATGACTTTCCTCACGACGTAATTGATGTTTTGCAACTTCTTTTTTCAATGAAACACCTTTTAGCAATGTTATCATAACCGTACCGGACATCAAACCGGTGAAGCTATTGGTACGTGGTTTACCGGTTCAACCGGTGGTTATACCGGATTATTGATTTTTTGAAAAAAATATTATTTAAATAATAAATAAGCTTATAAATTCATCAAACATAAGTTTTAAATGTTAAATATTCAAAATAACTTCACAAAATATTTTAAAACTTAATTAAATACAAGCCTTAAATAATAAAAATAAACTAGTAATAGCAAGGGCAAAAACAGAGACTAGTAATAGTAAGGGTAATACTAAAGAAATCAAAAGTACTACTGCTAGATTAAGCAAGTAGTAAACTGGATTTTGAATGAGAAATTAACTTACAAAATGGTAGGATTCAATAAAACATAATGAACTAATATAGAATATTCAGTTTTATTGTACTATACAAAAATTCATAAATTCAAATTCAATTTATGTACGTTTTTCAAGATTAAGGACGAAAAGTATCTTATGATTTTATTATTTTCTGATATAAGCAAATAATTTCATGAAAATGCTTTCTTTATGATACATTTTTATTTAATTGATATATTAAAAATTTAAGTAAAACCCATCAGTAAAGTCAGGATGGCCCAGTGGTATAAGATGTCAAACTTAAGTGAGGGGACATGGGTTCAAATCCTACTTTCAACATTTTCTTAATTTCAACTTAAAATTGGTCAAGAAACCGGTTTTTGACCGGTCAAATCCAGTTTTTGACTAAATCGTTGAATTTAATTAAACCGACCGGACGAATGGCCGGTTTGCGGTAAAACCGGTCGAACCGGCCGGTCCGGTCCGGTTTTCATAACCTTGCCTTTTAGTCAAAAACAAACTTACTACTTCAATAAAATACTTATTCATTTGGACTCTTATGGTTTTATTATTCACCCAATTTAATTATTCACTAATGTTTTCATTGGTCTCAACTTGACAAGTATATAAACAGTGATAATTGTACAAGAGCAATCTTATATTGTATGATCATTGTATAATCTGCCACATTTCATAAATAAAATGTGAAATGTGATAATTGTACAAGAGCAATATCTATGAAGAGACTTCGTGGGCTTTGAGAGTGCTAGACTTGACTGGATGAGCGAGCATATAAGTGAGGTTGAGCCCACATGACATAAAACCAATTGGCTTATGTTAAAGCCAATCTACACCACTTATATACTACTTCTTGGTTTCATTTATTTATGATGTGGGAGTCATTCCCCAACATCTCTAACACTCTCCCTCAAGTGCAACTGGGCTTGGACCAGTTGTCACTTGTCAAACTTTCCTTGGCCTATCTCATCTGAGGTTCAAGGTCATCAACGGGTCTAGTTTTCACTACTAGCCCAAACTCCACCAGAACTTTTAAACACGGGCCCAGAATCTTTTTGGCTGTAAAGTCTTTGCTGCTCTGATACCATGAAGAGACTTCGTGGGCCTTGAGAGTGCTAGACTTGACTGGATGAGTGAGCATGTAAGTGAGGTTGAGCCCACATAGCGCAAAACCCATTGGCTTATGTTAAGGCCAATCTACACCACTTATATGCTACTCCTCGGTTTCATTTATTTCTAATGTGGGAGTCATTCCCCAACATCTCCCACAAAACCTTTATGTTTTAAGTAAGTTGTGCTTTTGTTTCATCACTACTTTTTGTTGGACTGTAACTCAATTTTATTCGTTGTTGGTGAAAATTTTGGCATATGAGGTGATTTATAGCCATTATTTAAGACCATTAATTTAAATCCGTGTAAAACTACCCGCTTCATATTGTAAAGCCAGACGTTTTAAAGCTATAATATGTTAGGGGTACATTTCATAATTGTTGTAATTAAGGTCAGTTGCTTTATAACTGTTACACACTAGCTGTTTTGTAATTGTTTTAAACTAGCTTTTTTATAATTACAGTAAAACCAATTGTTTTATAGCTGTTACACACTACTCGTACATTGTAAGACCAGTTGTTTTATAGCTGTTACACACTAATCGTTTTGCAATTATTTTAAACTTGTCCTTTTATAATTATTGTAAAACCATTTGTTTTATTGTTGTTAAACACCAATCATATGCTTTATAATAATTGTAAGGCCAGTTATTTTATAGTGGTTACATACTAGCTATTTTTTTCATTGTTTTAAACTGGTCATTTTATATCCATTGTAAAACCAGCTATTTTATAGCTATTACATGCTATATTCGTACGTTTTATATTAATTGTTAGGCCATTTATTTTATAGCTGTTACATATTAGTTGTTTTGTAGTTGTTTTAAACTAGTCCTTTTATAATTATTGTAAAACAAGCTATTTTATAGCCGTCACAAACTAATCGTACGTTTTATAACCACTTGTTTTATAGTTGTTACATATTAGCTGTTTTTAGTTGTTTTTAACTAATCGTTTTACAATTATTGTAAAACCGGTTGTTTTATAGCTGTCACACACCAATCATATGTTTTATAATTATTGTAAGATCAGCTGTTTTATAGTTGTTCTACACTAGTTTTTTAGTTGTTTTAGACCAGCCGTTATAAAATTTTCACTATAAAATAATTCGTTGAGTTGAATTTTCTATATCAAAATATATATCTTTTCTCCAATCTTTTGCTTTGATATTTTATAGGTAACTGTAGTGTTTTGTTCAAAGTTCTAGTTTTAGAGGCACGATACTATAGTTATAAACAATAACAAACGAATATTAGACATTTCGCTTTCAATCAATGGCTCATCCACATCACAACATTAATTCGATAAGTTTATTTCTTTTTTTTTTTTTTTCATGATTTTTTCAAAGACAATAATTTGGAATAATAATTTATGCAATAAAATATTTCCTTCAGTGAGACGAGCAAAATTTATGCACTCAACAAAATACTTCTCTTTCAATGTATCAACGTGAAAATTCTCCTTATATAGTCAGTGTGGATTTCTAATAATGATAGATCGAAAAGGCTTAAGCAATTTTTTTAAAAGTAAATTACTTAAAATGAACATTTTTTTTTTTAAAATTTTTTGCAGTCTTTTATTTAGTATTTAATAGCTCTCTATTTAGTAGTTTCGCAACAGTTTACTTCCTTAAGCTTTTTTTTTTTTTTTTTTTTTTTTTCACAAAATGAAAAATTTAGTTCTTACTTTTAACATATTATTATTTGTTTTTCTATTACTCTACCTTTTTCTCCTTAATTTTCCCTCTTTCCTATTTTACATATCCTTGTAACTTTTCATTCCTTATTTTCTTATTTTCTTATTTTTTTCTTTCTTTTCTTTTTATTTTTATGTTGTGTTTTTTTTTTAAAAAAAACATTATTTCTTCTTCTTTTCTTTTCTTGATTAGCCACCTTGATGCAAGTTTAAATAGAAGAGGAAAGTAAAACCATAAAAGGAAGAAATCAACAGTACACTGTCAACAGGAACCAAAAATAGAGACGATAAAGAATCACCAACAACAAAACAACTAAAAACATCATAGACAAATGAGAGAGTGAAGGCAAATTATAGATGCAATGAAACCAATCCCTCAAAGCGAATTAACAATTAGTAGAAATCTAACTCTCTTTTCTATTATGAAACTCTGGTTAAACTTTCATCTAGATGGCTAATCGAGAAAAGAAAAGAAGAAAAAATAATAATAATAAATGAAAACACAAAAAAAAAGGAATGAAAAACAAATAATAATATGTTAAAGTAAGAATTAATATTGTCATGTTGAAAATAAAAAAATAAACATAACATTGGAAAATGTAAAAAAAATAATAATAAATAAAGTGCTATTAAACAATAAACTAAAAGAAAAACTGCTAAAAAACATAAATAAGAAAACATTTTTACATTAAAAAAAAAAATCCTAAAAATTGTCACTTAAAATAATTTACTCAAAATAAAATAAAAATGCTTAAGCCTTGCCTTACAATCAATGCGTTTAAAATGATTGAAAGAGAACTATTTTTCAGTAGTGTATGCATGTCACTAAATGAATAATTTCATAATTAATTAATGCAAATTATCAATTTAATTAAATAAATTTAATATATATATATATATATATATTTTTCAAAAAGCCCATTTGTTGCTGAGAAACTTTTTTTTGTCGGTTAGTAACTAATAGTGATAAATCTAATTGATTTTTGTAATATTTTTTAATATGTGATATTTACTTTTTGTTTACCTTTTGGATTGCGATCCTGTCCCGTTGATAAAGGTCCAAATTTCATCAACAGATTTCTCTTGTTTGACCTCACACAGGAGATAATTGGATCCTTACATTTTAGGTACAAAATCAAGGATTAGTCAAAATATGAACTAAAATTAGGGAAAATGAATATTTTTTAGACCAAATCTCGTGTTTTTAAAGCTTTATCATGCATAGGCTCAAATCAAAATTGTAAATCAAAATTATTGCAGTAAATCAGAAATTTACACGAGCAAGAGAAAAATTATTTTTAAAATTTTATTTGTTTTTCTATTTTAGATGTGATTTATGCAATTTTAATTGATGAAGATTAATTTTATTTTTTTAGGAGATATGTTCCCATTTCATTTCTCTCTCATTTTCCTATAAATAGAAGATTTTAGGAATAATCTTTTCTCTTCTTTATTTTAATATTCTTCTTTTACTATCATTTTATTTAAGGTTCGCTTAAGAGTATATTACTTAAATCAGATTTCAAATTCGATTACAAATTTACTCAGAAAATATTAATCACATAAGTAATTAGAATAACTTGTTACATCAACGATCAAATCGGAATGATTTTATTGGAGAAACAATATGTTTGATGACTTAATTCGCTAAAGCAGAAAATACAAACTTCAATAATCATATATTCTTTTTACTTTTGGCTGCTGTTTTGTGCTGTAATTTCGGAATTTTGTGCTCTTTCGGCCAACGACTAGTAATTGCTCATTTATAAGCTAAAAGATATTGCATACATTGCAAACCAATGAATTATAGTGCTTCAATTCTGAGTACCTTATTGGTGCATATTAACTGTTTGATAAAATGTCTCATAAAACTTGTTGCATATCAAAAGCAGAAAAGTCCACAGGCAGCATAATCTTCGCCGGACCAGATGCTCGGAGGTAGACAAAAACTGAAAGCAGTGTATCAGGGAGATGAAGCTCGACTCCAGTGCTGTCACTGTCACCGCCGGTAGGCTGAGTTGGATCAATGTCGGGATTAGAATCAACTGCCACATTGGAGATTTTATTTTTGGTGTTTGAATAGTACTTTTATAAACCTACTTTGGATGCAATTATCCTATTCAAGAAAACTTATAAACTCTATCTGACCTCAAACCTTTGCGTCCAAATCTGAGTTTTTATTGATTAATTGCATTTTTAATCTTTTTTAATTCGTTGACAATTACAGATTGAATAAAGCAATAATTAGCTTCTTGCATCTACATAAGATCTTACAATATTCTTAATCATAAATAAAATTCTATGTTAAACCTTTATGTTTCAAGTAAGTTGTGCTTTTGCTTTATCACTACTTTTTGTTGGACTGCAACTCGATTTTATTCATTTTGTTGAAAAGAAAATTGGCTTGTGGGGTGATTTATAGCCATCATTTATTACCATTGATTTTTAGCCATTCAAAACTAACAGTTTTATATTGTAAAGCCAACTATTTTTATAGTTGTGACATACTAGTCGTACATTTTATCAATATTGTAGGGTCAGTTGTTTTACAACTATTATACACTAACTGTTTTGTGTTGTTTTAAACTCGTCATTTTATAATTATGGTAAAACCAGCTGTTTTATAGCTGTTACACACTATTCGTACGTTTTATAATTATTGTAAGGTCGGCTGCTTTATAGCTGTTACACACTATATATTTTTTATTGTATTAAACTAGTCATTTTATAACTATGGTAAAACAAGCTGTTACATACTACTCGTATGTTTTATAAGTGTTGTAAGACCAGATATTTTATAACTGTTACACATTAGTTGTTTTGTATTGTTTTAAACTAGCCATTTTATAATTATGGTAAAACCATATGTTTTATAGCTATTACACACTAATCGTACATTTTATAATTGTTGTAAGGGCAGCTGTTTTATAACTGTTACACACTAGATTTTTTTTTTAATGATATTAAACTAGTTATTTTATAATTATTGTAAAATCAGCTATTTTATAGTTGTTACACACTATTCGTACGTTTTATCATTGTTATAAAACCAACTGTTTTATAGTTGTTACACCCTAGCTGTTTTGTATTGTTTTAAATTAGCCATTTTATAATTATGGTAAAACCAGTTGTTTTATAGTTGTTACACACTAATCGTGCTTTTTATAGTAGTTGTAAGACCAATGGTTTTATAGTTGTTACATACTAGCTGTTTTGTAGTTGTTTAAACTGGTCGTTTTATAATAATTGTAAAACCAACTGTTAACCAGCTATTTTATAGTTGTTATACACTAATCGTACGTTTTATAATTATTATAAGACCAGCTATTTTATAGCTGTTACATACTAGATCTTTAGTTGTTGTTATAGAATTTTCACTATAAAATGATTCGCTTAGTTCAATTTTCTATATCAAAAAATATATCTTCTCTCCAATCTTTTACTTTGATATTTTCTGGGTAATCGTAGTGTTTTGTTTAATTCTAGAGTTTAATGCGGTAACCCTAAGAAGCGATCGATATTTTGATTGCACCTCGATTTTGCTGAAATTTCGCTTTCAATCAATGGCTCATCCACATTGCAACATTAATCCGAGAAGTTTATTTCTTTTTTTCATGATTGTTTACAACAATTATTTATTACTTGAGGCGCTAATACACTTATCACTATAATTTGCATTATATTGTAATGCTTTTTTAAGCAAAGAAGTGCCATAAACCAAAACATTCGGCCCAATTATCGCTATAATTTGCATTAATTTTGCAATGATTTTTTCAAAGACTGACCGACAAAAAATAGTTGCTCAACAAGAGATAGTCTTTTTGAGAAAAATAATAATTATATTTTAATTAAATGACAATAATTAGGAATAATAATTTATGCGGTAAAATATTTCCTTAAGTGACATGAGCAAAATCTATGCACTCAATAAAATACTTCTCTTTCAATGTAAATCAACGTCAAAATTCTCCTATCATCGGTCGAAAGGCTTAAGGAATTTTTTTCAATTTTTTTATTTCAAAGTATTTTCTTATTTATTTTTTTGCGGTTTTTTATTTAGTGTTTAATAGCTCTCTATTTATTAGTCTCGTAACAGTTCAATTCTTAAGTGTTTTTTCTTTTTTTTTTTAAATGAAAAATTGAGTTCTTACTTTTAACATATTATTATTTGTTTTCCTATTGGTCTACTTTTTTCTCCTTAATTTTCCCTCTTTCCTATTTACGTATCCTTGTAACTTTTCATTCCTTATTTTCTTTTTTTCCTTTCTTTTTCTTTTTTTCTGTTGTGTTTTCTTTCTTCTATTATTTTTTCTTCTTTTTTCTTTCTCGATTAGTCATCTTATACCAAAGTTTCATAATAGAAAAGAGAACTAGATTTCTACTTCTTGCTAATTCACTCTGAGAGATTGATTTCGTTGTATCTAGAATTTGCCTTCAGTATCTCATTTGTCTGTGATGTTTTTCATTGTTTTGTTATTGGTGTTTCCAGCTGCGGTAATAGTAATATAGATTATTTATCTTTTCTATTTTTGCTCCTGGTGATGGCGTACTATATATCTCTTCCTTTTCTGGTTTTAGTCATGGGATAGAATTATTTTCCTCTTCTATTTCATGTTTGATTGGTATGGGTGGTGAATTAGTATTGTCTTCCATTTTTGGCGTTTGATTGTTTAGGTCTTCGATTTTAGATTTTGGTGAAAGCATCGAATTTTTCAGCTCCTCTATTTTTGCAAACGGTGTATATGATTTCTGATGTTTCAATTGTTACCGTTGTATTAGAAATTCTTGTGTAGCTTTTGAATGTAGAATAAGATATAGAAAGATGAATTCCTTTTGAGTTGTTAGCAAATGCATCAATGGCTAGGCAACGTAATTGGAAGTGAAAATTGTTCTGTAAGAGTACAAGACAAAAATTAATTAATTGTCTAGATTTATTAGGATTGTGATAAGTTAGGTACCAGATAATTAAGTTTTTTTATGTAACATTACCATATATAATCCATTGCGTAAATATTAAGTGAATTTGTTGAAATCAAGTTATCTAAATTAGATGAATTTGTGACTTCTAAGTTGTATATGTAACTTGATTTAAACAAATTCATCTAATAATTACCTAATGGATTATATATGGTAATGTTGCATTAACATACTTATATGTTGAAATCGAATTGCCACAATCCTAATTAATCTGGACAATCAATTAATTTTTGTTTTTTTTTTTGTTTTTTTTTTTGTTTTTTATAAGTAACGCGGGTTGAAAGAAAGAGGAGGCTAAACATCCCAACTAGGTTGGCACCTTTAAACCCATCATCTAACAGCAACCCGAAAAAATGCATTAAAAGGACCTTGAGGAAAGTCTGAAATTACAAGAGCAAGAATGCTGGATTTACAATAGCATCTGAAGCTGAAAAACTAAGAGATCTAGAAATAAGATTAACAAAAGACCAAGAGTGATAAATACAAGTGTAAAAAATATCTTTTGAATCATGACAGTCATCAAAGATCGTCCTGTTTCATTTCTTCCAAATTTCCCAGCAGATAGGCATCCAAAGAGATTGGCAAAAGAACATGTGACGAGCATTTTTGAAGCAACCAGACCATTGTAGGAAAAAATCTGTGGCACTACGAGGAATGGTAAAGCTGATCCCAATCCATGCCAATAACTCCGACCAAATTTTATAATTTGGCAAGCAATGTACCAAAGCATGATCTTGCGTCTCAAGCTCGCGATAGAAAGGACACGTTACAACATCCGATGGCGGAATATGAAAATTGTGGAGAGTAACCCGACAAGGAAGCCTGCCGTGAACCATCAACCACATGAAGAATTTAACTTTCAGAAAAGTTAGAGCACGTCGGATTACCAAAAATGGGACTACAGCAGACGACTGAACCTAGGCAGCAAACAGATGTTGAATGAAAGAGCTAGACGTGAAAGATTGCTAGCCATTAGATGCAGAAAGCCAAGAGAAATGGTCGTTCTCAGATTAGACAATCGGCGGAAGCATTGCTAGAAGGAATTGCTGTTGTTGCAGTCCAAAAATGCGTAGCCTGCGGGTCCAAAAAGGGCGGCCCAAGTCAGAAAAAATGTGCTCATAAACCTGAGACACCGAAGCATGTTTATTTGCAGCCAGCTCAAACAACAGCGGAAAGACATCCTTCAAGGGGACGGAACTCATCCAAGGATCAAACCAAAAATTAATTTGCCTACCGTTCTTAAGACCAAAACGCACACCCTTGATGAAAGTGGACCAAATCCTATCATTCTTGACACAAACAACAATGATCCCTTCCCATAAAGGAGAAGAAGGGGCAGAGAAACTCAGGTTATTCCAATTAGTCGTGCCTGACCTTTGAACAAAAAATATATACCAAAGCAAAGAAGGGTCCGACGTTCTGCTTTCCACAACCACTTAAGAAGAAGGTTGGCACTTTTCAGGTATAATTTTTGAACATTAAGACCACCAAGATGGTAAGGGAGGCAAATAGTATCCCAACTAACTTTATTGAAGCCTTTAGCCGACGCATTCCCTTTCCATAGGAAGTTCCTCATGTACCACTCCAACCTATTTGAAACAGCTCTGGGCATTTTAAAAAGCGACATGAGATAAACTGGAATACTACTCAACACGGATTTGATCAGAATGAGCCTACCCGCATAAGATAAGCAGGAACCCTTCCACATGGATAACTTCTTTTCAAAACAATGAATCAAAGGCTCCCAATCTCGGCCTCTCAAAGGCTTGTATGTCAGAGGAAGACCCAAGTATTGAAAAGGGAAGGAAGAAACCTTACACCCAAACTTTGCTGCACAATGAGCCGTAAAATCAGCATTGACGCCCAATCCAACAAGAGTACTTTTGCTGAAATTAATACGGAGACCGAAAATTGCTTCAAAGCACCAGAGAAGACGGATGAAAGTAGTAATTTTCTCTTCAATAGCCGGGAGAAAACAGATTCAAAACCTATAAACAATTACTTCTAATACAATGGTATTGATTGAAAACATAAAAAATCATACCATATATATGAGAAAATGGAAGATGCTGTAAAAAAATTCTTCACTCTCAACAAAATCAAAATCCAAGACCTAAACAATTCAACACCAAAAATGGAAGACAGAACCAATTCACCACCTTTAACATTCAAACCTGAAATAGAAGTGAAAAACAATCTATGCTGCTACTATAACTAGAAAATGAAGAGACAAATAATATGAAACCATTAGAAACAAAAATAGATAAGATATATATTCCATCTCTACCACCATTGCTGCTGGAAACACCAACAACAGAATAATGAAAAACATCACTAACAAATGAGAGGGTGAACGCAAATTCTAGACTCAATGAAACTAATCCCTCAAAGCAAATTACCAATAAGTAAAAATATAACCTCTCTTTTCCATTACGAAACTCTGGTTAAACTTTCGTGTAGATGGCTAGTTGAGAAAAGAAACATAAACAAAGAAAACACAAAAAAGAAAAAAAGAAAAAGAAAGAGGGAAAAAAAATGACGAGTTAAAGAAGATATGTGAAATAGGAAAGAGAAAGGTTGAGAAATATATTAAAAAATAATAATAATATGTTAAGTAAGAGCTAATATTGTCATTTTGAAAATTAAAAATATAAAAAATAAACTTAACGTTGGGAAATGTTTAAAAAAAAAAACCTTATAAATAAAGAGCTGTTAAACAATAAACTAAAAAAAACTGCTAAAAAAATAAATAAGAAAACACTTTTACATAAAAAAAAAATCCTAAAAATTGTCATTTATAATAATTTACTCAAAACAAAAAAAAAAAAATGCTTAAGCCTTACAATTAGTCATTATTATGCACCTACATTAAAGTTGTCAACGGAGACGCTGGTATCCATCCTAACGGTGATGAGGATTCTCCAATAAGGATTCCCGTGGGGCGGAGACAGGGATAAATTTATCTCCGAATGTTAAACGGAAATAGAGATGGGATTATCTCTCCTTGCTCAGTCCCCGTTTAGTCCCTGCGGGGATCTCATCTAAATCCCCACTTCTAATTATTTATATTATTTTATATATAGTATTAGTTATATATTTATCTTATATAAGTAATTCAATTTTGTAGTACGGAAATAAAATTAAAACTAGGATTTTCAATTTTCATTTTCAAATCAAAAAGCCATGCCTTCAAAATTAAATTTTACTTTTTTTTTTTTAAAAAAAAAATGTCTTAACGGAAATAGGGATCTCAGCGGGAAACTCAGTCCCGGATTATCCTCATTTACTAAACAGGGATGGAGATCCCCGCCTAACGAGAGAATGGGGATAAGATTGTCAATCCCTACCCCATTTATATCCCCAATCCACATGCACTGTACAATGAGAATCTTCGCATTTAAAATGATTGAAACAGTTCATTAGTGGATGCATGTAACTAAATGAAATACATTATTACATAATCATTAAATTTTAATTAAAATGAAATTTAATATTTTTTTTAGAAAGCCTAATTGTTGTTGAGAAAATATTTTATGTCGGTTAGTAACAGATAGAATTAGGGTTTGTGGAATTCTCTCCTAAAGTGTGGAGAGACATCTCATTGATTTATATAGCTTGTGTACAAGGGAATAATTATAATTGGAGTCCTATACAGATTATAATATTATAATTGGATATAAATATATAATACTCTATCACTCCCTCATAAGTTGAGCTAGGGTGGAAACCACAGCCAACTTGTCTCTACCTGGAGAGAGGCTTGGTAAGAATATCTGCCGCTTGATCATCAGTGGAAATGTAACAAACAACCAATTGTTTAGATGCAACATGCTCCCAAACAAAATGGAAATCCAGCTCCAAATGTTTAGTGTGGTGATGAAAGATGGGATTGATAGTAAGGTAAGTGGCACTAAGATTATCACACCAAAGAGTAGGGGACCGCTCCATAGGAAAACCAATCTCAACAAGAAGCATACCTAGCAATGATAATTCAGAAGTAGTTGTCGCAAGAGCATGGTACTCGGCTTCCGTAGAGGAATGGGAAACAGTACACTGTTTACGAGATGCCCAAGAGATGAGGTTAGTGCCATGAAAAATACCAAAACCAGAGGTGGACCTGCGATCATCCACGTTGCTGACCCAATCAGAATCCGAGAAAGCATGCAGCTGTAACATAGACTGAGGCTAAAACTGTAAGCCATAAGAAACCGTAGCCTTCAAGTAACGCAAAATCCATTTCAAAGCCTGCCAGTGCAAGGTGGTGGGTGCATGCATGTACTGGGTAACTTTATGCACATCAAAGGCAATGTCAGGATAGGTCATACTCAAGTATTGCAAGCCACCCACAAGACTCTTGTAAGCCGTAACATCTGAAGAAAGGGTACCCGAAGCAGATAAACGATCAGAGGAACACGTCGGAGTGTCAACCGGTTTAGATTCCAACATCCGAGCCTTAGACAATAAATCCAAAATATATTTTTTCTGTGCCAAGAATAACGATCCATTCTGCTCTGATAGTTCAATACCCAAGAAGTATTTTGCTGGTCCCAAATTTTTAATTGCAAATTGGGACTGGAGTAAAGAAATCAAGGCAGACACAGAACCTGAATCACTTCCCCAAACTAAGAGGTCATCGACGTAAATTAAGCAGAACAACACCTGGGAACCCTTCCACATGTAATCCAGTGAAACATCCGCCCTAGAACACTTAAAACCATAGGCCATAAGGGATTGAGTGAGTCTCTGATGCCACATTCGAGGAGACTATTTGAGACCATAGAGGGACTTCCGTTGTCTACAGATATGAGATGGCAGGGACCGATCCATAAATCCTGGCGGTTGAACCATGTACATAGGTTCACCTAGATCTCCATGTAAAAATGCATTAGATACATCTAAATGTGAGGTGGACCAAGCAAAAGAGCCAGTAAGAGACATCAGTAACTGAATTGTTGTTGTCTTGACTACTGGACTGAAGGTGTCACTAAAGTCTATACCAGGATGCTGGTGAAATCCCTTGGCAACCAATCGCGCCTTGTAGCTCTCAATTAACCCATCAAGCTTGAGCTTAGTCTTAAAGACCCATTTACTTCCAATTACATTCTGAGAGAAAGATGGTAGAACCAACTCCCAAATACCATTGGACATCAATGCCGAATACTCCTCTACCATCACCTTGTGCCAATGAGTACTCTTGGAAGCTTTGGTAAAACAAGTTGGATCAGGGGGAAGCACCGAGTTATGGAAGAATTTTGGAGGAGGCGGCAGGTTCCGATTTGCTGCCGAGTGACCATCCGACACACCGGTGGGATGGTAGGAGCACCAAGTGAGGATGACGGTTCCGCAGAGGAGGGTGGATCATTATGCATATTTACACCCTACAAATCAACGACCAAGGAGATACCAGGTGAGGGGTTATGGCTTGGAGAGGTGGAAGGAGAAGAGGCAGGCTAGGGAAAGGGTAGTGTAGTTGGGCGTCAAGGGGATGTATGTGGGGTGACGGGTTGAGCAGGAGGGGATGGGTCAGTATGTGGGGGCTGTCTGGGAGGCATTTGGTGAAGTGTCGAGTAATTTGGCAAGTGGGCATAGTTTCGGTGGGAGGAGATGAATCACGGGTTGCTGAACTACACAACTCCAAAAATGGGAACACCTGCTCATAAAAAAAGAATGTGAGATGAAGAATTTCTTGGACACTGGATTGGTCGGGTGTCGAATCCGCCAAAAATAATTAAAGAATTTACTCGTCTATTCCTAACAATAAATAATTGTAGCCGGATAAGTCGAGGTCGAACCCTAGGGATTTATTACTCAATTTAGCAATTGCTTCTTAACCAAAAATAACTTAAAACAGAAAATTAAAAACAGGTGGGGTTTGTTGATGATTTTCGAAACGAAGAAACTAAGATTAAATAACTAAAACAAGAATTAAAGATTGCTGGAATTTTAGTGGAGTAAAAAGAATGGTATAAAAATGTACTTCGCCCTAGGACATTCATTAACCTGAATATTAGTATTGATCATTGATATTAAAGATAATCTTTTAATTTCCCCTAGACTAGTTAAAACCTCTAGCTTAGCGCATTGAGACCAACTCTCCCAAAATCAGATTTACTTAGTACGCCTCAAATAAATCTATTCCCGAAAGATAACCCCTCCTTAGCGGTTTAGAGTTTAATCCAATGGGAGCTTTAAGTTCAAGGAAAGCCTAGCCTAAACCAATTAAATTCTTAGCGAAAATAATTTAAGTTCAAGTTTGATTAATCCCTAAAACGTTCTTAAGTTAATAATTGAGATTGGAAACGAATCTAATTACTAACAACAATTTATTAAATTGCAATATCAAAATCTGGCCAAGAAATCTAGATTACAATATAATAAAAGAGAAAATAATCTCTTGAAGTAAGATTAAAAACATAGAGGAATTAAATGAACAATAAAGTAAACGATCTCACAATACTAAATCAAGCCTTGAATTCCTTAGGCAAAGTAGAGGAATTAGTTACACAAGTTGATCATAAAAACCATCTTTCTTTCTTCAATATTCCGAAATAAAGTAGAGAAAAGAAGGAGAAGAAAAGTTGTGTTGCTAGCTGCCCAAAACTGGCCTAAACTTATGCTATTTATAGATTCTCTAAAAAAAACCTAAAAGAGATCCTTAACAGAAAAGGATTCCTACTAAAAATAAAACTCCTAAATAACTAAATTGTCTCCCACTATCTGTGCAAATTACAAGTTTGACTGTTTCAAAGTCAAAACAGGAAGCTTCTGAATAGGAGGCTGGAAATTAAATCCTGAATAATTCTGCCAGCTCGCCGAAGGTTTAGCCTTGCCCAAGGCTAATCACCAAAAACTGGACAGCACTTCATTATAGCTCGGAATCAGCTTCCATCAATCCAATTCAGCCCAAAGGTTACCTCCTGCACAAATAAAATCAAACCACAGCAGTATCCACCAAATATATCCACAAAATCACAAATAAAGTCTATATAAATCACCCAAAATCAAGAGAATTTATGATTTCATCACATCCCCACACCCATTACATGCTTGTCCCCAAGTATGGACTGAAATAATTCTAAACAGAATCCTTTTTAAAGATAAAATCACCCAAAAACAAATTTCCAGTCAAGAGCAACAAGAGGAAGAAATAATTTTAAGGAATCTATTCAAAGACACAAAGTTGCTAATCATCCTTTTAACCTGCATCCACAAACACATTGCTTTAATTCCTTTCTAATTCTCAAAGTCAAGTTGCAAGTTTTAATTCATGCATATTTATAGTTCTCTATATATTCCATCCCGTAAACAAGGGTCTCCATTAAAGTCAATCTATGAACCTATCAAACAAATGTATTTCTTGGTTAAAAAGAAAGGGGATAAGACTGCCAATTTATCATGACAGAGATTAGATTAGATATATTTTTCTCTTTCCTTTTTTTTTTCTCCCTTTTTTTTTTTTTTTTTTTTTTGTCAAAGCTTACTTCGGGTTGTAGATGTCCTTTTGACGCGAGGGTATCCGGTTCTGACCCGCATACACCCGGTTACTCGGACAACACGGACCCTTGCGGCTACTAGCTCGGTTCTTGGCACTTTGGCCAGCGGAACCTTTATTCAAAATTGACATAGGAGCCAAGAAAGAGCAGAAAAATAGATAATTTTCCTTCCTTTTAACCAAGAAAACAAATGTGATTCAGTTCTTAAGAAAGACTTAACAGAACCTTTATTACACAAGATGGCATAATTTAGTTCCACACAAGATTTACTGTTTCGCAAATTTGATTCAGACTTGACAGAGAGAATTTAGTAAAGTTTCAACTTTGTGTGAGAGAGCAAGCAAAATTTTGATTTTTCTACAAAGTGCTTTTCAAGAATCCCTTAATTTGATAATTTCCTAACTCAAGCAAACTCTATATTTTGGAAAAAATTTCTGGACAATTATCTTTCTCTAGGGTTCTAATTTAAAATTTCATCACAGATGACAAGACTCAAGACAATTCAATTCAGCGGGGAATATTCAATAACAACAAAAAAAAATTTTGCCAAAGGGTATCCAAAAAGGCCACACACTATTACCTACATAAAATCATCCCCACACCCACACACAGCTTGTCCCAAAGCTATAGCAAACACAAGGAGGGAGAATAAAGGAAACTTACGTGGGGTGGAGGAATAGGGAAGGACAAGTCAGGCACGTTTCGAAGGGGGAGTGAACCCCACGTGGTCGAAGTAGGCGTAAAGATCAGTCTGGATGGTGTGGAGTAGAGATAAAATCTGTGATGAATCTGTTTCAGCATCACTGGATTTCTGAGCTGCTTGGGATTTTGTAAGGTGGCGCACAACAGCCAAAGAACCAGGCTCGGCAAACTGCACAACACCTCCAACTTGCCGCACCAATTTCATCTCGGTGAGTGAAGTCAAGTCCAAGGGGGGTAAAACACAAGAAACATGTAAGTGTGAGTTCTCAACATCAAAATTAAGCATGCGGATGGCAAGACAAGTAATCCAAGACCCTAGGTACATCTTTTTTGAATTCCGAATTAGAGAGACGAACTTGGTGGCGATCCAATATCCTAGATTCACACGCTTACCCTCCCTCATACACCATAAAAAAAATAGTTCAGATTTTGTAATGACTGTAGGATCATCATTGCGTCCCGAAAACAAATATGCAAGTATCCTATGAATGTATCTAAGAGCTGGGTCAACAAGTAGCTTAGCCTTTGATTTGCCAGGTTTAAAATCATAGATGTCAGTGTGACACAAGGTTTGAAAAACAATTTGTGCATCAAAATCATCAGGATAGTCACAAAGAAGGCCTTTATAATCGTCAGTAAGCACATAATCAGCACTAACAAAACCCAAGCCAATATTGAATTCAGAAATGGATAATTCATGTATTTGACCCATTAGTTGAAAAGTCATACATTTAACGTCAAGCGTAAAGGGATTAGGCATAGAAAAATTAAAGGAACTATAAAACTCAAGCACAAATGCATCATAGACAGAAAAATCGAAATTTACCAGGAATTCTCTCCAACCAATATTATCCAGCAACTGATAAACCTGGGTTTTCAATTTTAAAGCAACCAAAGCATGTTCACAAATTCTCCTAGCAGGTATAATTGGATATGAGATAATAGAAGCAAACCGTTCTGAGAATTCCATTTTCTGAAAAACAAGAGCAGGGGGCGGGTAGAAGGAGCTGAGCCCGTGCTTCAATTTCTGCCGTTTGGTTCTCTGAGGTGCGCTATCACTGGAAGGGGAAGACCTGTTGGAGTCAGAAAAGTCCGTAGGAACCACTGGGTCTTCAACCTGTGATGTGGAGGCTGGGGTTTGTTTCTTGGAACGAGTGCTGCGTCTTGCGGGAGCTGTAGGAGGAATGGGGGTTGCTGTTGACGGCTGGGCGGAGGACGGCTGGACAGCAGCCGTTGGTCTGGGCTTTAGCCATGAGGAAACAAGGGCAGGATCACGGTTTGGCAAGGAGACGCGAGGTGAAGCTGAGGACGGTGTATGCTGCCGGCGACGCGAAGTGAAGGACGGCAGCGACTGGTGAGGCGGAGGGAAGTGCGTCGGCGACCTGAGGGGCGGAGGTGATGGACGGCGGCGACGGGATAGGCGGAGGCGGTGGAAGGGGCTAGGGCGATTTGGAGAGGGATGGGTGATGAAGGACGGCTGATGTGATAGAAAGGGAGTGGGGTTAGGTGAAAAGTGAAAGGGACATGTAATTAAAAGGGTTGACTTATAAAGGCCCATTACCATACAAATCCCTGGGCCCTTTGTCTCTATTTTTTTTTTCCTTAGTTTCACCAGAATTTTAAAACGTGGCCCCATGCTTTTATTTCTTTTTTTTTTTTCATTATCTCCATTGATGGGCTTAATTGAAGCTTCAGTCACCTGCAAAATATTTCAGAACAGAATCCAAAGGAAGAAGACACAGTTAAGTTAGTTAGGGAAATAAAAACGAAGTAAAAATGAAGACAAAGAGAAACTACTTAGCCCTGGGCAAGGCTAATGCGGGTTGCCTCCCGGAAGCGCCTCTAGTTAGAGTCTATGGCCAGACATGAGGTCTGAGGTTGCTATGGTGTCTTGGGTGGTTCCTCTAGCTGCACCTCGTGCTCAACTTTAGTCTCGAATCCCTCATAAAACGTTTTGAGTCTATGACCATTAACTTTAAAAATTTTTCAGTTTCTAAACTTTGAATCTCCACTGCGCCATGATCAAAAATTTTCATCACCAAGAACGGACCAATCCATCTGGAACGCAATTTACCCGGGAATAACTTCAATCGAGAATGGAAGAGCAAAACTTTCTGGCCTATCTTGAAATGCTTCCGGTTTAACATTTTGTCATGAAATTTCTTTGTTCGATCCTTGTAAACCATAGAACTCTCATAAGCTTCATTCCTTAGTTCTTCTAACTCAAGCAGGTCCAATTTTCTTTCCTCACCAGCTTCATCATAAGAAGAGTTGCATTTCTTAATTGCCCAGAATGCTTTGTGTTCTATCTCCACTGGAAGGTGACATGACTTTCCAAAAACCAATCGGTAAGGGGACATACCGATAGGCGTTTTGTAGGCCGTCCTATAAGCCCAAAGTGCATCCTCCAGCTTAATACTCCAATCCTTCCGGGTCAAATTTACTGTCTTGCTCAGAATTGATTTCAGCTCGCGATTAGATACTTCGGCCTGTCCATTTGTCTGCGGATGGTACGCAGTTGACACTCGGTGTACTACCCCATATTTCTTGAGTAATGAAGTTAAGACCTTGTTGCAAAAATGTGTACCTGTATCACTGATCAGAATGCGAGGCACCCCATAACGGCTGAAAATATTAGCTTTGATGAACTGGACTACTGTTTGAGCATCGTCTCTCCTGGTGGCCTTCGCTTCTACCCACTTTGAGACGTAATCTACTGCCAAAATTATGTACAAATTGCCATTCGAACTGGGGAATGGTCCCATGAAATCTATCCCCCAAATATCAAATATTTCACAGGATAGAATGAAGGTAAGCGGCATTTGGTCTCTATGACTCAGATTCCCCATTCTTTGACAATTCGAACACGCTTTACAAAAGAGATAGGCATCGCGAAATATCGTAGGCCAGAATAATCCACACTCGAGTACTTTTCTCGCTGTTCGCTTAGGCCCAAAGTGACCTCCACAAGCTTCTGTATGACAGAATCTCAATACTGATTGTATTTCATCATCCGGAATACACCTTCTGATTACTTGATCTGAGCAATACCTCCATAAGTATGGTTCATCCCAAGCATAGTATTTTGCATCCCTCTTGAGCTTGTCCCTCTCTGAACGTGATAATTCATCAGGGATACCACCTGTAACCAGAAAATTAACCAAGTCAGCATACCAAGGAATAAGAGTAGTGACTTGAAATAACCTTTCATCTGGAAATTCATCATTTAATGGCTCATCTTCTGTCCCTCGGACTAGCCGACTGAGATGATCAGCTACATGGTTCTCAGAGCCTTTCTTATCACGAATCTCTAAGTCGAACTCCTGGAGGAGCAATATCCATCGGATTAAGCGGGGCTTAGCTTCCTTCTTCGCCAGCAAATATCTCAAGGCAGCATGGTCCGAATAGACCGTTACTTTAGCTCCCAACAAATAGGATCGAAATTTTTCCAATGCAAACACTACTGCCAAAAGTTCCTTCTCGGTGGTGGAATAATTGACTTGAGCACTATCAAGGGTTCTTGAGGCGTAATAAATGACATATGGTTTCTTGTCAATTCTTTGTCCAAGAACAGCCCCAATTGCGTAGTTGCTGGCATCACACATGATCTCGAAGGGGTAATCCCAATTGGGAGAGGTGATTACGGGGGCTGTTGTTAATTTTTCCTTGAGCGTCTCAAAAGCCTCTTGACACTCATGGGTAAACTCGAAAGCAGCATCTTTCTGTAGTAATTTACACAGGGGTTGTGTAATTTTAGAAAAATCTTGTATGAATCGCCTGTAAAACCCTGCATGACCAAGAAAAGAACGGACTTCCCGAATATTCCGGGGGTAAGGTAAAGATTGAATAACATCTATTTTGGCCTTGTCTACCTCTATGCCCCTAGATGACACAATGTGCCCCAAAATTAATCCTCTGTCAACCATGAAATGACACTTTTCATAATTTAAGACTAAATTGGACTCTAGACATTTCTGCAAAATCAGCTTAAGGTTAGATAAACATTAGGGAAAAGAGTTACCATACACCGTAAAGTCGTCCATGAACACCTCAATTATTTTCTCCACATAGTCACTAAAAATACTTACCATACACCGCTGGAAGGTGGCTGGAGCATTGCAAAGCCCAAACGGCATCCTTCTGAAAGCAAATGTACCAAATGGACATGTGAAGGTTGTTTTGTCCTGATCTCCTGGAGCGATGGGAATCTGATAGAAGCCTGAATACCCATCAAGACAGCAATAGAAGCATTTTCCGGCCAATTGTTCCAGCATCTGATCTAGGAAAGGCAGTGGAAAATGATCCTTTCGAGTAGCTGAGTTCAATTTTCGATAGTCAATGCATACCCTCCAGCCATTCTGAACCCTTGTAGGAACCAGCTCGCCTCTCTCATTTTGGATCACAGTTACTCCCGTCTTTTTGGGAACCACTTGCACCGGACTCACCCATCTACTATCCGATATTGGAAAGATGACATCAGCATCCAACATCTTCTGGATTTCTTTCTTTACTACTTCCATGATGGTGGGGTTTAAGCGTCTTTGAGCTTGTCTTTGAGCTTGTCTTTTCGGTTCCACTCCATCCTCTAAGTGAATTTTGTGCATGCAAGTGGCTGGACTCAGTCCTTTGATATCAGCTATAGTCCATCCGATTGCTGATTTGTACTCCTTCAAAACCATTACCAATTGTTGCTCCTCTTCCCGAGTTAATTTATTCGAAATTATCACCGGAAGAGTTCCATTTTCTCCAAGGAAGGCGTACTTTAGGTGTTGAGGTAGTTCCTTTAATTCCAATTTTGGTGCCTGCAAAATAGACGGAAGCAGCTTTGTATTAGAACCCGGAATTCGTATTTGAGCATCATTACTCACCTGAGTTATTGAAGTGGCTATTTCCCTTGAGATTTCGATTAAATCCTCTTGCTGGAATTCTTCCAATGCTTCCTCATTTACGTCTTCACTCAAGAATACCTGCAACTTGTCATCACCGCTAACTCGAAAAAATTGTTGGGTTAATGGGTCAATAATATCAATACCACAAACAGTAGATATATCACTAGGATACTTCATGGCATCATAAACATTAAAGTGTACCATTTTTCCATCAAATTCCATAGACAAGACACCCCTATGGACATCTATTTTTGTTCTAGCAGTGGTAAGGAAAGGTCTTCCTAATAATATTTCAGATGATTCTGGTGAGTTATCGTCCTCCATATCAAGAATATAAAAATCAGCAGGGAAAATTAAATCATTCACTTGCACCAAAACATCCTCCAAAACTCCTTTAGGGTAAACTAGTGTTCGATTAGCCAATTGAATTACTATTCTTGTATCGCCTAGGGGACCAGCATTTAAAGTGTCATAGATTGATTTGGGCATGACATTTATTGAGGCTCCTAAATCACACATAGCTCTTTTTATGCAAGTATTCCCTATTTTACAAGAAATAGCAAACATTCCCCTATCTTTACACTTTTGAGGCAGATTTCTTTGTAGGACAACAGATACATTTGCTCCTACGACTACTTTTTCATCACCTTTTAACTTAGATTTATTAACACACAATTCCTTCAAGAATTTAGCATACCTAGGAATTTGTTTAATAACATCAAGTAAAGGAATGTTTACCTCAACCTTTCGGAAAGTCTCAAGTATGTCTTTATCTTCCTTCTTCTTCTTGGAAGTTGCAAATCTCTCGGGAAAAGGTGGAGGAATCACAATGGGACGAAGCTGATTTTCATCCTTGTGTTGGGATGACGGTTTGTGCTCCTTCCCTTCCAGATTCTCGGCTTCTTTATTGACTTTGACCTCCAACTCTTTCTCGACCCTTTCTTTATCTTTTTCAACAGCTCCCGGAATTTCCTTCCCATTTCTAAGGGTAATTGCACTTGCATTTTCCCTAGGATTTTCAATTGTTTGGGAAGGTAGCTTTCCTCTAGACTCCAAGGCACTCATTGATGTGGCTAGTTGACTCATTTGTTTCTCCAAATTCTGAATACTAGCCTTTGTTTCTTGCTGATGTTGTTGCATATTTGTAGCTAAGGAGTGCACAATATCTTCAAGAGACATTACGGGTTTTTGGGTGGATGAAGATGGCTGATTTCTTACTGGAAACGGATTGTGAGGTTGCTGTTGAGGACGATTTCCATAGCTAAAATTCGGGTGATCACGCCATCCTGGATTATAGGTCTGAGAGTACGGATCATATCTCCTCTGATTGTGTTGCGGAAAACCTGAAGTGGCATTTACGTGCTCGGGATCCATGGTAAGTGTTGGACAAGAATCAGTTGGGTGCCCTGATATTGCACAAATTCCACAAACCATGCCTTGGGCTCCGCCTCCAGTTACTAAAGACCGAACCAAAGTAGTAAGTGAGTTGATTTTATCTTCCAAATTATGAGTGTTCACCTCATGTGCTCTTCTAGTGGTCTCGGCTGGGTTTTCAAATTGTCTGGAATTTTCAGACACATTCCGAATCAGCTCCCACGCAGCAGTTGGTGTTTTGTTGATTAAACACCCACCACTTGATGCATCTATTATTCTTCTTTCAATCGGCAACATTCCCCTATAAAAATGTTGTACAAGAGCTGACTCTGTCATTCCATGTTGGGGGCAGCTGTCTCTTAGATGCTGAAATCGCTCCATATAGTCATAGAGTGACTCAATTTCTTTTTGCTTAATGCTACTGAGTTGACTCTGAAGCATGGCTGCTTTGGATGCCGGAAAGAATCTTTCCAAGAATAATTTTGCCATATCAACCCAAGTTGTAACCGATCCTGGAGGTAAGTAAAATAGCCAAGTCTTAGCTTTATCCGCCAATGAGAACGGAAAAGCTTTCAATTTGATTAGTTCCTCGCTAATCCCATGGGGTTTCATCCCTGAACATACTGCGTGAAATTCCTTTAAATGCATATAAGGATTCTCACTTTCCATCCCATGAAATTTTGGTAACAGATGTATCAGCCCTGATTTGAGTTCAAAGTTTGTTTCAGTGTCCGGATACGTAATGCACAAGGGCTGCTGATCTATGTTGGGGGTCTGTAGTTCTCGGAGAGTTCGAGCAGCCATTGTCTCGGTTTCTATCTCTGATTCACTCGAAGGGTCTGCTGAAGTTTCAGTCTCAGCGTCACGAATTTCAGCCCTTGAACGCCTTTCTTCGGCCCTTTTCAACCTTGTCTCCTTTCTTAATCTTTTTGCTGTTTTTTCAATTTCAGCGTCGTACTCTAATTCCTTGGAGACTTCAGACCTGGTCATAAAGCAAAAGAAAATTAAGTGAGATTAAATCCCCGGCAACGGCGCCAAAATTTGGTCGGGTGTCGAATCCGCCAAAAATAATTAAAGAATTTACTCGTCTATTCCTAACAATAAATAATTGTAGCCGGATAAGTCGAGGTCGAACCCTAGGGATTTATTACTCAATTTAGCAATTGCTTCTTAACCAAAAATAACTTAAAACAGAAAATTAAAAACAGGTGGGGTTTGTTGATGATTTTCGAAACGAAGAAACTAAGATTAAATAACTAAAACAAGAATTAAAGATTGCTGGAATTTTAGTGGAGTAAAAAGAATGGTATAAAAATGTACTTCGCCCTAGGACATTCATTAACCTGAATATTAGTATTGATCATTGATATTAAAGATAATCTTTTAATTTCCCCTAGACTAGTTAAAACCTCTAGCTTAGCGCATTGAGACCAACTCTCCCAAAATCAGATTTACTTAGTACGCCTCAAATAAATCTATTCCCGAAAGATAACCCCTCCTTAGCGGTTTAGAGTTTAATCCAATGGGAGCTTTAAGTTCAAGGAAAGCCTAGCCTAAACCAATTAAATTCTTAGCGAAAATAATTTAAGTTCAAGTTTGATTAATCCCTAAAACGTTCTTAAGTTAATAATTGAGATTGGAAACGAATCTAATTACTAACAACAATTTATTAAATTGCAATATCAAAATCTGGCCAAGAAATCTAGATTACAATATAATAAAAGAGAAAATAATCTCTTGAAGTAAGATTAAAAACATAGAGGAATTAAATGAACAATAAAGTAAACGATCTCACAATACTAAATCAAGCCTTGAATTCCTTAGGCAAAGTAGAGGAATTAGTTACACATGTTGATCATAAAAACCATCTTTCTTTCTTCAATATTCCGAAATAAAGTAGAGAAAAGAAGGAGAAGAAAAGTTGTGTTGCTAGCTGCCCAAAACTGGCCTAAACTTATGCTATTTATAGATTCTCTAAAAAAAACCTAAAAGAGATCCTTAACAGAAAAGGATTCCTACTAAAAATAAAACTCCTAAATAACTAAATTGTCTCCCACTATCTGTGCAAATTACAAGTTTGACTGTTTCAAAGTCAAAACAGGAAGCTTCTGAATAGGAGGCTGGAAATTAAATCCTGAATAATTCTGCCAGCTCGCCGAAGGTTTAGCCTTGCCCAAGGCTAATCACCAAAAACTGGACAGCACTTCATTATAGCTCAGAATCAGCTTCCATCAATCCAATTCAGCCCAAAGGTTACCTCCTGCACAAATAAAACCAAACCACAGCAGTATCCACCAAATATATCCACAAAATCACAAATAAAGTCTATATAAATCACCCAAAATCAAGAGAATTTATGATTTCATCATGGATCAAAACATCTATACCCCTAATGTATTTTACTATAACCCATAAAGATACACTTGCGAGAGTGAAAATTGAGTTTATTGGACGAATAGGGATGCAACCATGGATAACAAAGATAGCCAAACACACATAATAAAGAATAATCTGGATCTTGTTTGAACAAAGTGTATTACGGTGTAGAAAAATTAAGAACAGGTGAAGGCATCCTATTAATTAAGTACACAGCAGTATCAAAGGCATATGTCCAAAAATCCATAGGTAATTTGGCGCAATGCAACAAGGACAAACCCGTCTCTACAACATGACGATGTTTTCTTTCTACTACCCTGTTTTGTTCAGGGTTACATGCATATGAAATTCTGTGTTGAATACCATTTTCAGTCAAATATGATTTCATAGCAATGAATCCGCCCCCCCCAACCATTAGAATGGAATAACTTAATAGAACGGCCAAAGAATTTTTCAACCACGGAACAAAATTTAATAAACATACTCAACACATCAAATTTATATTTTAAGAAATAGATCCAATAATATTTGCTAAATTGATCATAAAAGAGCAAATAATATGAAAAACCATCATAAGATTCAATTAGGGTAGGACCCCACAAGTTGGAACAAATTAAATCTAGAGGTCCATCAACAACAGAATCAGATAAAGAAAATAGCAACTTATGACTCTTTCTGACCGCACAACTAGAACAAATAGTGCGATCCCTACTAGAAAAAAAAACAAACATTATTATGACTCAAAATTCTACTGACTACTGGAAGAGTTAGATGACCAAGCCGTGCATGCCAGGTGGCCAATGATGTGAGATGAGACTGAATAGGAGCTTGAACACTAGCGGGAAGTGCGTACAAACCATTCTTATTCTGGCCTCGAAGAATCACTTGTTTGGAAGTCAGGTCCTTTACAACAAAATAAGAGTCAAAAAATTCAACAAAGACATCATCAGCACGTGTTAGAGCACTAATAGAAATGAAATTGGAATGAGAAGCTGGAACATGCAAGACCTTTGATAGACGTATCAATAAAAGAAGATCCAACATGTGTTATAAGAAGATGGGAACCATTACCTAAGTGAACCTCTTCAGGTTCGGAGTATTCTAAGTGCAAGTGCAGCTGTCCCAAATCTGAAGTAAGGTGGTGTGTAGCTCTGCTATCCATAATCCAAGGTGAATCAGTCGGGTTGGTGGTGGTATGATTAGAAGCTGGGGAATTTTGGTTCCGCTGTTGGTTAAATTTTAGGGAGGGGTATTGGCGTGCATAATGACCCAAACCTCTGTAATTATGGCAAGTAACTGTCGAGACATCAACTGGTGCCGATTGAGTTTGTTGACCCTGCTATTGGCGTGCAAACTGTGATCCGGAAAACTGGTTCTGGCCGAATGACGACTGCTGGAACTGACTAAAGGACAAATGCTGCTATTGTCGTCGATAAGACTGGCCGGACTGGCCTTGATATTGATGCTGGTAGCATCCACGACCTCTCTCATGACCACCCGAACTCGGCGACCTTGCCGTGTAGTGAGATGTCGGCACATTCAGCTCCTCTAACAATGATTTTCCTTCTTTGTGTGATGTTCCTCCGTTAACAATAACCCAAATAAATCATTAAACGAGATGGTACGCGATCCAAAAGTATGACAAACATCTCTAAAAGGACATCGAAGTCCATCTAAAATAGCATCAACCAAGTCTTCTTCTGAAACTACATATTGCAAAGACGCTAACCGGTCTAAAATTAACTTTGCACGCTGCATATAGTCTGAAATTGATTGGAATTGGACTTTACCAAAGAATGAAGTTGTTTCAAGTCTCGTACCTGAGCCCTTGAACCCGAGGCATACGCGTTCTCTAATTTTACCCAGGCTTCTCGAGCCGTTTTGACGCCGATAATTTGAGGAAGGATTGAAGGAGAGATTAAGTTGGGATCCAGCTAAGCACCAGCTGGTCCTTCTCAAACCACACTTGATAAAGAGGATTAACATCGTTGTTGACTAGTCTTTCAGCCAGATTCTGTGCTGTTCCGTCAACATGGCTGACCAGTCCACACCCTGTAAGTATAGGCATAATCTATGTTCTCCAGAGCACATAGTTAGTTGAATCGAGTTTTAATGACGGGAATGTCAGAGATAATAATAAAAACTATAATTCGGCCTTACCTATCAGCTTAAGCTTTTAGGTCAAATGGTTCCATGACATGGTATCAGAGCCATGTTAGACCTAGAGGTTGAGGGTTCGAATCCTGGTAGCTCCATTTGTTGATTAAAATTCAACACATAGTAGGGTGGACCTGTGTTGTACATGCTTCAAGCCCAAGGGGCATTCGCGTGCGGGGTAGTGTCAGAGATAATAATAAAAACTATAATTGGGCCTTACCTATCACCTTAAACTTTTAGGTCAAATTATAGTTTTTATTATTATCTCTGATACTCTCCCGGGTGTTGCCGCCCCTCATACGCCGATTGATTCAGCCATGGAGGAAGTGGCTGATGAGAGAGTGGAAGAACTGATGGTAGCCATGAGCATCAATAAGGGATGTCTGAAGTTAGGGTTTCGACTGTTAAGCCCTTAGGCTGCTCTGGTACCAAGATAGAATTAGGGTCTATGGAATTCTCTCCTAAAGTGTGGAGAGGCATCTCATTGATTTATATAGCTTGTGTGCAAGGGAATAATTACAATTGAAGTCATATACAGATTATAATATTACAATTGGATATAAAATATATATACTCTATCAGTAACTATAAGTGATAAATCTATAATTTTGATTGATTTTTGTAATTTTTTTTAACATGTGATATTTACTTTCTATTTATCTTTTGGGTGCAAAACAAAAGATTAGTTAACTATGAACTTAAATTAAGAAAAATGAATAGTTAGCCATATTGTTTTTTAAGCTTGATTCTGCATTTAAGGGAGGGTACGAAGGCTCAAATCAAAATAATCGAAGTAAATCAATAAAATCCACATGAGAAAGAGAAAAATTATTTTTAAAATTTTATTTGTTTCTTGTATTTTAGATGTGATTTATGAAATTTTAATTAATCAATATTAACTTTATTTCTTTTAGGAGATATGTTTCACATGTAGTTTCTCTAGCTCTCCATTTTCCTATGGATGGAAGATTCTTCTATTAGCTTAGGCATCGTTTTTTCTCTTCTTAATTTTAAAATCCTTATACTATTATTATTTTATTAAGAGTAGTAAAATATTCTAATGGCTTAGGTAACTATAACAAATGCTAGATTTAGCAGCAAAAGTCCAATAGTTGCTATCCAAAAACAGATTTAGCAGCAAAAAATTAGTTGTTGCATGTTGCTGTAACAAAGTTGTGGCTGTAGATATTTGCAACAAAAAAATTCGATATAATTTTGTGAAGAGATTGATGCAATTACTAAAAGCAGCTAAAGAAAATAGTGAAGAGATTGATGCCTTTTTCTTTGATATGAAATCTATTGATTGGAATGATTATTTCATGACTACACATATTCCTGGTGTTCCAGAATGTGCTTGTAAGAGATAATTAATTAATTAATTCCTAAACAAAAATTAATCAAATTCGAATAAATTGTATCAAATAAGTTAGTAATAATTAACCAACACATATAAAAGTTGGTGTTGCTTGTTAGAGTAATGTAATTATATGTAATTGTACTTAATTGTAGTCATATATTATACTTATGCTCTTTATGTAATTGTACATATAAACAAGGACTCAATTGTAAAGCACCATCATATATATGCATACACATCTCCTCTCACGTTTGATAGAGTGAGATTTCCCAAATTACAACCCTAGTTTTCATGGTATCAGAGCATTAAGGCAAAACTGCCGAAAAAGGAGAATAGAGAAAAATCACCGGCCGCCGGCATGTCGACCACCAGCAACACCGTGTCTGATGTGCTGTCCTCAACAGCAGAGTCTTCTACGTTGTCAACTTCATCGTCCCTTACCCATCATCTTCCCCTGAAACTCGACTCAACCAACTACATCTTATGGAAAACCCTCATCACACCGATGCTTGCAAGGTGTGATCTTCTCAACCACATCGATGGAACAAGCGCAATTCCTGTTGAACAGTTAGCCGATAACACCATTAATCCAGCGTACAAAGTCTGGAGTCGCTAGGATCAGCAAGTTCTTGGCTCGATATTGACGTCAATATCCCCTTTGATTCTGCCGCAAGTTGTAGGAGTGAAGACGGCAAGAGTGGTATGTGTGAAATTGGAGAAGACCTATGCTTCTGGGTCCACGGTGCAGGTATGATTCAAAAAATACTAGGCCGAGAAAAATGATGATATATGATGATATATTTCGGTTGGTTTAAATACTAGGCCGAGAAAAATGATGGGTTTTTTTTTTTTTTTTTTTTTCAAAACCAATCCAATATCCTCTATTTAATGGATTTTGCAATAGTTTTTTTCTATCTATTTTTTCGATATATTAGGTGTATAATTTTTTTTATTGACGATAGTCGCTGTATATTTGACACATTTTTCTCTTGTAGTTGTAGTATCTGTTAAATATACATGACACAATTTTTACGGACACGTGAGACTAAACCGGAAGTATGGTTAATATCCGTAGTTACCGTATAACTGTATACCAAGTATGATTCAAATCCTTCAAGTGAATTCTAGAATTTTATATTTTTCTAAAAAATTTTGACATAGCTAATTAATAAATATTGTAGTATACACGAGATGAAATCAATTTTGAAACTAATGCTATCAAAACAAATTAATCATGTATTCAATGTGTTGAAAAATTGACAAAAAGACCAATTGTAAAATTTATAACAGTTCAGGTTACTATTATGTTTTTTTTTTTTTTTTTTTTTGAATACTTTGTTTATTTGGCTTTTAATTTCAGGACAATAATAACAAAAATTTTGTCGGGAAAAAGATAATATGTACCAGAAAAAACGAAAAGAGTTAGACAGATGAGTTAATAGGTTGGTTAGCGGTCGAAAAGGGTTGTTTTGTTCCCTTTACATAATAATGACAAAATTTCAAATTTAAGAAGTTTTAACACGGCACTAAATGAAATTAATTAAGATAACGATGTTCGATTTGCCTTCAAATTAACCTACATATTCACAGAATTCCTTTTATTATTATTATTATTATTATTATTATTATTATTATTATTATTATTGAGAGACTATAAGACCGATAATATTTTTTCTTAAAATACACTCGTTAACATTTTTGAATCGTACTATTCTTATTAATAATAGATTTATAAATTAATTGTCAAAAGAATTAAATTATATGGGTCAATAATCTTAAAAAAAAAAAAAAATAATTGGACAACATAATAATATATAGTAACATAAAAATTGTACGGAGAAATACTTAATTTACTGGATATATTAAAGGGGTAAAATTTTTTAATTAAAATATATACTAACAAAACAATTAGGGGTCTATATGAAAAAAACTAAAATTTTAGGGTCGTGTATCCACCCCTAAGAGAATATATAATAGCCTCATATTGAAAATAAATAAAACTGAAAACTAACATGCAAATAATATAAACTAACTTTTATTGAAAAGCCAATTAATTTTCATTTCATTCTTCCTGTTATAAATGACTTAAATAAATAGAGCTTATAATAATAAGAAGAATAATATAATATAAATAGAAAGAAAATATAAGAATAAAAATTTTTTATTAGTGATTCTGAGTTGTACGGGCTAAGAAAAACTATCTATTTATAGGATAAATAGAGAGGCTAAATAATAATTTTACAGTCTCAAATAATTTGCCGACATCAATCTCACAACACCTTCAACAATATAAATATATACGTACTCACTGGTTTAAGTCATAAGAAGTCTTTACACACTATTTTGAAAGCAAAAGTGATATTAAATAGCTATAATAACCAAAAATTGGCGTGACGTGTTATGTTTTCATTGGCTAGATGTAATATACTCCTGGGTTATACTACACTTTCTCCTATCATAACAATACATGAAGAAATTTTATAGTACTGAGAAAGTATTACTGCTCTAATTATAAAATGAGATTTATGTTTTTGTATTATATTCTAAAATAACATGCATCAACCACTTTTACTATTATATCTTAAAAAAGCAACATTCTAAAATTTTCCAATATCAGCGACCAATTAATATTAGTTTATGTGGAGAGTACGAAAGTGGTTGGGGGTTTGGTTTGTAATGTCATGCGATGCACCTTTTTATTGCACTAATTATGGGTAAGATAAAATCAGACCAATAGAAAAAATAAATTATTAATTATGATTTTACTAGTCATAATGTGGTGGACCCGACCCGTTTTAATAATCTCAACCCACAAAATTTTGGTATCCGATGGAGTCAGTATATAATTAAACCTCCTCCACAACTTTCACTTCATCTTCATCTTGCACAGAGATGGAGTTAGGAAATATTGTTGAATTTCTTCAAAATAAATCCATTTTAGTTACTGGTATAACTGGGTGTCTTGCAAAGGGTACGATTTCCTTTTTATTAAATAACAAAAATTTAGCATATATATATATATATAAATTAAAAATACTATTACTGTATCAAAATTGTTAATTTGAATCATTGATTTTTTTTTTTTTTTTTGTTAATTATTGATGCAGTATTTATAGAGAAGATACTGAGAGTTCAGCCAAATGTGAAGAAACTTTACCTTCTTTTAAGAGCTTCAGATTCAATTTCTGCAAATCAACGTTTCAAAAATGAGGTAATAATAATAATAATAATAATAATAATAATAATAATAATATTATTATTATTATTATTATTATTATTATATATTAATTTTTTAAAAATATTTGTGACGCAAATTTTTGTATTAATATAGGTAATGGAGAAGGAATTGTTTAGCGTAGTAAAGGAAAAGTTGAGAGAAAATATGAACTCTATAATCACAAAAAAGATTACAGTTATTCCTGGTGACGTTGGTTTTGAAGATTTGGGAATACAAGATTTAACGTTGAAGGAAGAAATGAAAAATGAATTGGATTTTGTCCTCAATTTTGCTGCCACCACCAACTTTGATGAGAGGTACTAATCTATAACAATTATTATATTTACTCAATTTTTTTTTTTTTTAATTTCTGAATATCATAAATGTTAGAAATTTCATATGTTAACATAATGATAAAGCTGTTTGATAAATAAAAAAATTATAAAAATTATTTTGAAACATAGAAATTATTTTTAGGAAATCTTTATTTGATATAGTATTAGTGGTGATGTTATTTATATGTTAAAAGTGTATAAATTATTTTTTAATAATTTATTGTTGGAGTTTGGTTTTAAATTTTAAGTTAAATATTTTTTACTTATTAAATGGATTGATTTTTTGATTTTATTTAAATTTTTTTAGCAGTGTTAATAAAGACTAAAATGATTAACACCTAATAATCTATTAAGAGATTATTATTAAAAGCAAATATCGCACGTGCCTAAATTTTGAGGATAAATTTGTCAATAATAGGTACAGTTTGAATTTTTGTGTACAAAAAATCATTGAACTTCCAATTATAGATTTTAAAAAAAAAAAAAACCGACTTAACTTTATATTAATTCATATTCGATTTTCAAGTACAGGTATGATGTTGCACTTGGTACCAATACGATGGGAGCTAAGAACGTTTTGTGCTTTGCCAAAACTTGTGTCAAACTAGAATTGCTTGTCCACATATCTACAGGTTATTATTATTATTATTATTATTATTATTATTGAACAATAATAGTAAAATATCTCTGGTAAAAAATAATAATAATACTATGGGTTTATGTGATAATACCAATCTGCATTTTATCACATATTTACTAAGTGTTTAATTTGACTCATGCTATACCAACTATCACCTCAATCATAATTTGGTATACCAACTACCAGTTTACACACTGTAATATCTCAACTTGTAGGTGATCTCCTATTATAACAAATATGACATACTAATACAGGTAAATTATACCACATCAGCATTTTATTATTTTCAAAATTAAAATAATGGGGTCCATAATATTAAAAAATATTTTAAATTATTTATCAATTTAAGGAAAACTAAAAATGTATAAAATAATATGTTTTTATATTCTACCCTGGATATTCCCCTCCCTCTTTTTCTCTGTGTAAACTTAACCCTCTCCATCCCGACGCTGCCACAACACCCTTTCCCTTTTTCTTCCTTTGCCGATCACTACTGCCTTGTGTGCTTTTTTGCTACTTTCCATTCCTGATCGCGATTTGCACCCGCCGTTCCTCATACAAAACAGATCTTGTTGTTCTCTGTTTGTTCCATTTCGCTTCGATCCAAATCACGATTGCACCGTTCTTTGTGTTAACGGTTTCTCTAATGGCTCGATCTTAGTGCGACGCTTAAGGAGAAAGAGAGGAAAAGCTGAATCGACTCAAAGCCTGAATAAGTTTAGAAGAACAGATTTGTTCTTGAGCTTTTGTTTTCCATTTTGCAGTTTTTTCATCTTTTTCTTTTTTTGAGTGACTTTGGGTTAGAGTCGAATTTGATTAGAGTTGATTTTGCAACTTTGATTAGAGTCCGTTTTGCAATTTTGATTAGAATTTCAGCTAGAAATGGGGTTGATAAATTCTCTAGAATAACTGCAGTAACAATTAATGAACTGGTTTTAAATTGCAAGTGGATGTTGTGATTATTTTTGTGTGAGAATTAAAGATTTAAAAAAAATAGAAAAAGTAGAAAAAGTAGACTGCTGATTGACTTGATTTCGTAACGAAAATTCTTAGGTCCAAATAGAAAAAGAAGGATGCTAATTAATTAACTTTTTGTAATATATATATTTTCAGGTAAAAAATATAAAATGTTGTTTTTAACATTGTGGGTCCCATTATTTAAATTTTGAAAATACTAAACGCTGATGCAACACAATTTTACCTATATTAGCAAGTCATATATACCATAATGGGATATCACTTATAAGTTGAGATACTACAGTGTGAAAAATGATAGTTGGTATACCAAATTGTGGTTAAAGTGATAATTCGTATATCATAGGTGAACTTATGCTTTTACTAAGATTGGGATAACTATTGTTGCTTAAATTGTACTCCTTCCGTTCCAAAAAGATAGACTACTTTATCATTTTATTCCGTCTGAAATTGTAGAAAACTTTCTATTTTTGAAAATTAGTTAAATTTCAACTTTTCTATTATGTCCTTATTTATTATGCATAAGGATCAACAAATTACATCATACTCACTTGACTCAATCCTTTAAAATATAAATAAAGTGAACTTATAAATTGGACTAAATTAGCAAAAATTGAATAAAATGCGTGAAATTAATTTATTCAGCTCCAGAATATTTATAATTATATTTCTGTATTTTCAAATGTGTATTTCCTTTTACTACTTCAATTGATTAAATACAATTCATAATATTTACCTTCCAGCATATGTGTGTGGAGAAAGATCAGGGGTGATTCAAGAAAATCTTCACTACTTGAATGAGACATATAGCAGTATCTCTGAATTGAATATTGATCATGAAAAGGATTTGATTGATAGAAAACTTAAGGAACTTAGAGCTGAAGGAGTTACTGAAGCAACAATTCATGATGCTATGAAGGATTTGGGCATCGAAAGGTACAAGACAGAAAATTATTGGACCAAAACTATATTTTGGCTCCTATACTTTCGTAAATTTCTTTACTTCAATAAATTTACATAGTGAGGAGAATCTAGGGGATCATCCACTTGGACCCCGCCCGGTGCTGCAATTTGTATGTTTTGGAATTTATTGTGTGGAGTACCAAAATTTTTACTGTTGTCTCCCATCGGATTGGTTTGCGACTGTTATGAATATACCACATCAGCACAACTGCTGATGTAGTATGATTGTAACATTCTCAAATAGTCTGATTCTGAAGCACAATAGAAATTCTCGTGGAGTTAGGGTTGTAAATGGGACGGTGCAGGACAGGGATTGCACTTTCTATCCCCGTCCCCAGACTATTGGGGAATCCCCTTCCCCGTCCCATTTATTAATCGGAGACAAATTTCTATCCCTTCTCCGATCCCGGCAGGGAATCGGTTCTCCGTGGGGATCCCCATCCCCGTTAAACTAATTTTCAATTTTATAAAAAACTCCTGTAAAAATTTCAATTTTCACCCTCTAACTTATCTAAATGTGCATTAAACTATAGACATAAAATTCTCAAAACTCAATTATCAAATACACTAACATATAATTAATAATTATTAATGAGAAAGATTAGTTTTCTTTTTTACTTTATTTTTTAAAATTATAAACTATAAATAATAATAATGTAATGTAATAATATTAATAATAAAGAAATATGTTGGAGATTTAGGTATTTAACCGGGTAACTTACTAGGGATCCCCGCAGGTTTAAAACGGAGATGTGGACGAGGGTCCGCGGGGCAGGTAGAGATATTACCATCTCCGTCTCCGGTTAAAAAATGGGGACAAATTCGTTCCCATTTCCATGCCGCAGGGATCTAAATCGGGGATTCGCTGTTCCCGTCTAGGCGGGCTCCACCACCCGATTGACAACCTTACGTGGAGGACTACCAAAATTTTCAGTCTTTGATCCACATGTTCTTTGATTTGGCCTTACTTAGCTTTTTATACATGCAATTTATGAATAATTTATCATCTTTAAAATAAATATGTTTGACATATTTCTCGCTCTCTATCAACTTACACGTCATCATCCACGTAAAATTTCCGTTAAATCGAAATAACGGAGAATGAGAAATATGCTTAACATACTTATTAGTTAGAAGCTAGATTATCAAAATAAATTATAACTTCATGGACTAACTAAGATCAAATTAAACTGAAAAACTTATCAAAAATATCAAGGGAAAAGTCATATATTTGTACTATGTACATATACATGGTACAAAAAAGGGCTTTTACCAAATTAAATTGTAGCAATATGATTTGATTTTCTTTATTTTCATTGAATTAAACTAAAGTTTTTTTTTTCTTTTATTAATAGGGCTAATGAATATGGATGGCCAAACACTTACGTATTTACCAAAGCTATGGGAGAAATGATTATTCAACACTTGAAAGGAAATTTGCCTGTAGTTATCATTCGTCCTACCATTGTTACTAGTACTTTCAAAGAACCTTTTCCAGGTTGGACAGAGGGTATCAGGTTAGTATAATTAATTAGAGTAATTAGACTTATATAATCTTATATATAATTTTTACATTCATCACAAAGAAAAAACAATTTAACTCCTAATGTATTAAATGGATCAATCGAAGGTTAAACGTTTGTCATTTAAGATCAATTAAACTCTTGATTAATAAAATTCTTTATTTCTTTGTTAATTCTGTTAACATTAGCAGTTTTGATAACCAAAATAATAAATGATTAACCATATGTTAGCAAGACCCATATATTCTTCTCTAATTATTATCTCTAGCATTGAATTGCTGGCCAACTCACCAATTTGAATAATTAATTTTATAAAATTCTTATCTGGAACAACATAAATTTAACAAAAGTTTAGTTGGTTTATTAAGTAACGATAAGGTATTAGTTAATCAAGGAGCTAAATTGGTCTTAGGTGACAAAGTGAGTCATTTAATTAAATCATTTAGTATTTTAAAAGTAATTTTTTTTTAATTATATTAACGTTAGATGAAATTTTGAAAATTTATCCTATATTTGAAGTGAATACCACTATGAAAGTTGAAATTTGTTTGGAATGCAGAACTGTTGATGCATTCATTCTCGGATATGGCAAGGGAAAACTGAAATTCACTGCTTGTGATCCTGCAGCAACTATTGATGTGGTAATTAAGCATTCTGATTTCCTTTTTAATTTTCTAACTTGATTGCACAAAAAAAAAAAAAAAAAAAAAAAAAAAAAAAAGGAAGAAGAAAAATTCATTATTTAGAAATTGAACTCTAACACATTAAACTTTCGATTAACTATACACATTATTGTAAATTTCTCCCTGCCGCCTCCCTACTTGAAAATCTGGGGTTTAACTCCAGCTGAAAAGGCAAAAGAGGCCTTGAAAGGAGGAAAGAGGATTGCCAACAAAGGTGAGGCGATCACTCTACGGCGTAAAGCGGTTGAATACTAACATACACTTTTTAAGTGCATAATATTAATTTTTTTAATGGTTGCAGATACCAGTTGACATGGTGGTAAATGCCATAGTTGTAGCAATGGTAGCTCATGCAAATAAACCTTATGGTGATGGAATTTACCATTTGGGATCATCATCGAGAAATGCTCTTAAATATTCTAGTCTTATTGATTACATCATTCAATATTTCACCAATAAACCATATATGGGCGAAGATGGAAAGCCAATCAAGAATACCAGACCTACCATATTAACGAGCATTGCTAGTTTCCACAGATATTTGGCAATTCACTACATGCCATTTCTTATGGTAATTTTACTCTCCTTTATAAATTCTCTTGTATCTTACACTTTTTGCATGTATTTCTGTATGAGTGGACATATATGTCGCATTGAATCTATATAACATAAAATCAATTGGCTTATATTAAAGATCAATTGAAACTACTGATATGTCACCATTTAGTCTCACTTATTTCAAATGTAAGATTATCATTCATTCTCAAACACTCTCCCTTAAATGTAATTAGGCGTGAACCGGTTGTCACCTATCAAACATTTTTTTGTTTATCTCTTTTGAGACCCAAGATTATCAACGGGTAGTCTTGTCTACTAGATCAAACTCCTCTAGGGATTTAAGTATGAGCTTATTCAGATCCTTCGGTTGGTATATCTTATCCTGTTGTGATACAATGAAGAGACTTCACCAATCTTAAGA
Organism: Euphorbia tirucalli; assembly: GCA_039660915.1. Lineage (NCBI taxonomy): Eukaryota > Viridiplantae > Streptophyta > Magnoliopsida > Malpighiales > Euphorbiaceae > Euphorbia > Euphorbia tirucalli. Next base: position 1,643,202 of record CM077639.1, on the reverse strand, counting down.
GTGTTGGGTCATATTATCTGAGTGAACACATAATTCAAATTTATTTTCATGGTATAAATCTTTGTTCATTTTTACTTTTTTTTTAACAAATTAATCGTTACTTTTTATCATTATGTATTTAGAATTGAGTGAATTTGATAAAATTCTATCATGATGTATATACATGGCCAAGGTTCATGAACCGCCGGTTCAGGTTTATGAACTGTCTGTTCAGGTTCATAAACCGCCAGTTCAGGTTCAAGAAATTCTTGAACCTGAACCTTAACCTTCAAAAGGATTGAACTACCGATTCGAGCCGGGCCAATTCAGTATTTGATCAAGTTCAGGTTCAACTCTTTTGAATAAACATTTAGAATTCAATTTGCATGTGGTTTTGATGTAGACATTTCTTGATAAATTATTAATAAATGTAACAAAATAATATAATTTCTCAAATATGAAAAACAACTTACATTTTTTATTTTGCAATTTACAAATTATTACAAAAATATAACTTATATAAATGCACCATTTATTTTTAACTAAGTGAAAGAAGTTAAACCTTGGTTGAACCAAAGGGTTGAACCGCCGGTTAAAATGGTCAGGGGTTGATCGATCCTAACCCTTAACCTTCTTTTCTATTGAACTGCCGATCCGGTTCTGATTCTGGTCCGGTTCTGGATTTGACCATCTTTGATCCGGTGTGGTTCGGCCGGTTAGGGTTCAATTTGGCCACCTCTAATGGTGTAAAATTAGTTTCAAAATAAAGAATTCAATTCATTTGCAATTTTTTATTTTTATTTGAAAAAATAAAATAAATTAAAATAATTCAATTATTTCTTATCAATTGAATTCTTTTTTTTTTTTTTTTTTTTTTTTTTTGTAAGAACAGGTCCTTAAATTGGCCAACACAATATCATTCAATTATTTTCAGAGCATTTACAGCACTATGGATAGAAGGATGAAATTCGTGAAACGACTTGTTGAACTCTACCGTCCCTACCTATTTTTCCATGGGATGTATGTTAATTCTTTGATTATTAGTTGTCTCTTCAAAATTATTTATTCTAATCTCTCTCAATATATATTTGTATTTTTTAATTTTCTGATATGAAATTAATATTGGATTTTGCAGATTTGATGACTCCAACGTAGAAAATTTACTAAAAGCAGCTAAAGAAAACAATGAGGAGATTGATACATTTTTCTTTGATGTGAAATCTGTTGATTGGAATGATTATTTCATGAATACACATATTCCTGGTGTTCTAGAATATGCTTGTAAGAGATAATTAATTAATTAATTCCCAAACAAAAATTAATCAAATTCGAATAAATTGTATCAAATAAGTTAGTAATAATTAACCAACACATTATGTTTTTATGCTTTTTTATTGTTAAACTTTCTTTTTTCTTTAAAACCAATAAAATAAAATAAAATGCTATTCAATAATGGCCTCGTATTTTCATTTGGACTCTTATACCCCTTGAAGTTCTATTATTCACCCAATTTAATTATTCACTTATGTTTTCATTAGTCCCAACTTTACAAGTACATAAACAGTGATAATTGTATAATTATTGTATAATCTGCCACATTTCCAAAATGCTTGGAGATTTGATTTTTGGGGTTTAAATAGTACTTTTTGAAGATATTTCGTGGGCTTTGAGAGTGCTGGGCTTGACTGGATGAGTGAGCATATAAGTGGGGTTGAATCCATGTAACAAAAAACCAATTGGCTTGTGTTAAGGTCCAATCTACACCACTTATATACTACTCTTTGATCTTATATATTTCCGATGTGGGATTCATTCCTTAACATCTCCAACACTCTCCCTCAAGTGCAATTGGGCTTGAACCAGTTGTCACTTGTCAAACATTCCTTGACCTATCTCCTTTGAGGTCCAAGGTCATCAATGGGTCTAGTTTTCACAACTAGCCCAAACTTCCACCAGGACTTCAAACACCGGCCTAGGATCTTTTCAGCTGTTAGGCCTCCTTCTGCTTTGATACCATGAAGAGACTTCATGGGTCTTGAGAGTGCTAGTCTTGACTGGATGAGTAAGCATATAAGTGGGGTTGAGCCCATGTAACACAAATCTTTTGATAATGGTTTTCAACAATTTGATCATAATAAAATCAGACCAATAGAAAAATAAATTATTAATTTAGCGTTATTAATTATTTTATTAGTCATAATAGTGGTGGACCCGACCGTTTGAATAATCCCAACCCACAAACTTTTGGTATCCGATGGAGTCAGTATATAATTAAACCTCCTCCACAACTTTCACTTCATCTTCATCTTGCGCAGAGATGGAGTTGGGAAATATTGTTGAATTTCTTCAAAATAAATCCATTCTAATCACTGGTATAACTGGGTGTCTTGCAAAAGGTACGATTTCCTTTTTATTAAAAACCAAAAATTCAGCATATATATATATATATATATATATATATATATATATATATATATATCAATTAAAAATAATATTACTGTATGAAAATTGCTAATTTGAATCATTGATTTATTTATTTATTTGTAATAATTGATGCAGTATTTATAGAGAAGATATTGAGAGTTCAGCCAAATGTGAAGAAGCTTTACTTTCTTTTAAAAGCATCAGATTCAATTTCTGCAAATCAACGTTTCAAAAATGAGGTAATATATATATATATATATATATATATATATATATATATATATTAACTCATTATATGTGAGCTTGGACAGGCTGACCAAAAAGGTTAATAGCCGAACATGTATAGACATGTCAATATATGAAATTTAGTGATTAGAATATAAATATTAGTAATCCTTTAAAATATAAATAAAGTGAACTTATAAATTGGACTAAATTAGCAAAAATTGAATAAAAGGTGTGAAATTAATTTATTCAGCTGCTAGAATATTTATAATAATATTTCTCCATTTTCAAATGTATATTTCCTTTTACTACTTCAATTCATTAAATACAATTTATAATATGTACCTTCCAGCATATGTGTGTGGAGAAAGATCAGGAGTGATTCAAGAAAATTCTCACTACTTGAATGAGACATATAGCAAAATCTCTTAATTGAATATTGATCATGAAAAGGATTTGATTGATAGAAAACTTAATGAAATTAGAGCCCAAGGAGTTACTGAAGCAACAATTCATGATGCTATGAAGGATTTGGGCATCAAAAGGTACAAGACAGAAAATTATTGGACGAAAACTGTATTTCGGCTCCTATACTTTCCTAAATTTCTTTACTTCAATAAATTTACATATTGAGGAGAATCTAGGGAATGATCCACTCGGACTCCGCCCAGTGCTGCAATTTGTATGTTTTGGAATTTATTATGTGGAGTACCAAAATTTAAACTGTTGTCCCAGATCGGATTGGTTTCGGGCTGCTTTGAACGTACCACATCAGCACAACTGTTGATGTGGCATGATCATAACATTCTCAGATAGCCTAATTCAAAAGCACAACAGAATTTCTTGTAGAGCACTCCCAAAATTTTCAGTCTTTGATAAGTATGTACTTTGATTTGGCCTTACTTAGCTTTTATACATGCAATTTATGGATAATTTGTCATCTGAAAAATAAATATGTTTCACAATTTCATGGACTAACTAAGATCAAATTAAACTGAAAAACTTGTTAAAAAAATCAAGGGAAAAGTCATATAGTTGTACTATGTATATATACATGGTACAAAAAAGGGCTTTTACCAAATTAAATTGTAGCAATATGATTTGATTTTCTTTATTTTCATTGAATTAAACTAAAGATTTTTTTTTCTTTTATTAACAGGGCTAATGAATATGGATGGCCAAACACTAAGTATTCACCAAAGCCATGGAAGAAATGATTATTCAACACTTGAAAGGAAATTTGCCTTTAGTTATCATTCGTCCTACCATTGTTACTAGTACTTTCAAAGAACCTTTTCCAGGTTGGACAGCGGGTGTCAGGTTAGTGTAATTAATTAGAGTAATTAGACTTATATAATCTTATATATAATTTTTACATTCATCACAAAGAAAAAACAATTTAACTCCTAATGTATTAAATGGATCAGTTGAAGGTTATACGTTGTCATTTAAGATCAATTAAACTCTTGATTAATAAAATTCTTTATTTCTTTTTCAATTCTGTTAACATTAGCAGTTTTGATAACCGAATAATTAGTGATTAATGATAGGAGATAGGAGTTGTATTATAATTGTAATTGTATTTGTGATTGTATTTGTATTTGTATAGGAGTCCTAGGAGTTATATGTATATTTTACAGCTGTGTATTGGGGTATAAATACCCACTCAACAATCAATGAAATCAAGGGGTTTCCACACTCACTACATGGTATCAGAGCAGGTCGGCCTCCTCCCTCGATAACCCTAAACGTTTTTTTCTTCTCAAAAAAAAAAAAAAAAAAAAAAAAAAAAAAAATCACAGCTGTATTCTCAGCTGCCGCTCACCATGTCCACCATTCCAGTTGTATCATCCGGCGTTCTCACCGTCGTTGACTCCTTGGCAAATCCAATCTTGCCACCGTTGCCCTCTCTTGCCACCCAAACACAGGCAAAACTCAACAGCTCCAACTTTCTGTTGTGGAAAACGCAGATGCTACCGATGATTCGAGGCAACGACCTTGACGGACACTTGGATGGATCAGATGCAGCCCCGGCAGAATTTCTTGACGATGGAACTCGAAACCCAGCATTCACGAGCTGGTTGAGAAGAGACCAGCAGGTATTATCTTGGTTATTAAACTCAATTTTAGAATCTTTATTACCTCAATTCGTGGGAGTTACCTCTGCTAAAGTTGCTTGGGATAAACTGAATATTTCGTATGCTTCTGGGTTTAGATCACAGATTAGAGAATTACGTAGTAGGTTACATAATCTGAAACAAGGAAACGATGACATAGCTGTGTATTTAATTCGGGTGAAGTCTATTTTTGATTCATAATTGGCTTTGGGTTATTCGGTTAAAGAAGATGATTTAATAGAAGCTGTTATTGATAGTTTGCATGAGAATTTTGATGCGTTTGTTAGAACCTTTGAGGTACGAATGGATGATGTGACATTTGATGACTTGTATGGCATGTTATTAAATGAGGAGAGGAAAATTAATCGACGTGTGAGTCAAGAACAATCAATCCCGTCCACACATGTGATGGTGAGGCAGCAATCCAATGCGCCAGGGTATGGTTCAGGTATGAATTTTGGTTTGTATAGTGCCGGTAGGGGGCGCGGTTATGGCCGTGGGGGCTGAGGCCGAGGAAGGTAGCAATTTTATAAGACAGGAAGAGGTGGTAATTCCTATCAAAGTAATTCTTTTCAGCAAGGTAACTCAACTATGGCAGCAGGTTTTGATGTAACTTCAGTAGTGTGTCACAACTGTAGAGGATCGGGTCACTATGCGCGTCAATGCCCATCCCCGAAACTTAACCCCCAACACCAACGTAACCCTCAATCCAATCATACAACATTATCAACCCAACCTTCCCAACCGTGGATCATGGACACCGGGGCAACGCACCATCTAACTTCTGATTTGGGAAATCTTACACTTCATTCAGACTATACTGGGCCGGAAGAAGTTGTTTTAGGTAACGGTTCCAAACTCTTTATCTCCCATACTGGTCACTCTTTATTTCCTGTTGCTGGTGGGTCTCTAAATTTGTCACATATTCTTCATGTTCCTGGGTCTAATTCCAATTTAATTTCTGTTTCTGCTCTCACTAACCATAATGATGTTTCTGTGGAAGTTTTTAATGATTGTTTTGTGGTGAAGGACCTGAAATCCAGAAACGTTCTCTATCAAGGTCCGAATAAAAGGGGTCTTTATACCATACCAAGCATCTCAACATCTCCAATTCCGGTTCATGTCACGTTTTAGATCAAGGATATATAAGCCATTTTCAAGAAATGCTGTTCCATAAATAATATTGCCACATTGCATAGAAATTCTACCATATCCAATATTAAATACAAAACCAGAAATATCCAACAAAGAAACAGAAATAATATTCCTGCGCATCGCAGGTACAAAGTAACAGTTTCTTAGTTCCAAAACAAGTCCACTAGGCATCTCCAAGAAATAATCTCCGATCTCCATGGCCTGAACCCGAGCACCATTTCTGACTCGAAGATCTACTTCTCCAGATCCTAATAATCTCCTATTTCTTAGACCCTGCACATTTGAACAAATGTGAGATCCACATCCAGTGTCCAAGACCCAAGATGTAGAAATAGCCAGATTAATCTCAACAACATAAATACCTGAAGCAGCAGTTTTGCCCTTCAGTTGCTCCCTTAGCTTTGGACATGAGCTCTTCCAGTGCCCCTTCTCATGACACTCATGGCAGACATCGTCAGGAGTAGCAACCCTTGCTTTAGGTTGGGCCACCACCTTTTTGCCCTTAGCCTTGGCCTTTTGGGCCATAGCCTTGGCCTTAGATTTGGCCTTTCCCTTAGCAATTGATGTATTGCCCTCGTTCACCAGCAATACTTCAGGAGTCTTCTTAAGAGACTGCTCAGCAAGCTTGAGCATGCCATGCTGCTCAACTACCGATTTATACAACCCTTGCATATGGTAATTCATGATAAACTGGTTGTAAGACTCAGGAAGTGACCCGAGAATAATGTCTGCTGCCAAGTCCTGCGGAACTGGCGAGCCGAGACGGGCAAGTGTATCAATATACCCCTTCAACTTTAGCACATGAGTGCTAACAGAAGTCCCAGCTGCCATCACAGTCGTGCAAAGTGCCTTAGTCGTCAGGTAACATTCCTGACGAGCCTGATCTTGGAACATCTTTTTAAGCTGATCCATCATCTCATAAGCATGCTCGTCCATGAACTGCTTTTGAAGATCAGAAGCCATGGTACCCAGCATGAGGCACGAGACATCTCGGTCATCCCTCACGTACCGGTCATACTGCTCCACCATCGTCGTGGTGACGCCTCGACCTGCCGGAGGGCCAGCTGGTAAAGGACCATTCAGTACATACTCCTTAGACTCTTGTCTAAGAACTATTTGTAAGTTCCTAGCCCAGTCCAGGAAGTTAGTCCCCGAAAGTTTCTCCTTCTCCAAGAGTGACCTAAGTGAGAGTGAGTTGTTGTTTGTTGCAGCCATTTAAATTGCTTAAGTGAAATGGGATTATCTACATGGAAGAAATCATTGCTTGAGTTAGAAATAAAGGACTTTTAAGCCAATTCAAATTAATACTCCGATTTTAATTTTTTTGTTGGTGATGTTAATTGGCTGACTTGACCAAGATCCACAACTTATCAATGACTAGCCGAACTAGGGCTCGCTAACCAACCATTGATTCGTTTGGTAGGACAGCCTATCCAATCCTTCCACGAAGGACTCTTGGTTTAATGGGCTTATTGACACTTTACCCATCTGTGCTTCGGGCCCGCTCTGAGCTAATGCTACCCATGTTGAGTCAAACCACCATTCATATGTTAACCATACCAAGTATCTTAACCCTCGATGGCCCACTGAATACTACAATATACCCAGCTAGGGCATGCCGCACATTGCAGCATCAATGGGAGGAAGAGGTGTGAATGTGGGAAGCACTTTTAAGCGACTCAATATTTTAATTTCCGGATTATAATTAAGTGATACTGCTTAGCATGCATAAACGCGGGTAATAATTTGGTGATCCATACATCCATATTATATGACAAATGCAATAGCATACTTAATTTAAAATAAATGAGATCCTATGGGCCTTTAATTACAACCTAATGAAAAACTAGATGTCCTATCTAATTCTTCATGAGCCGGACTGCAATCCTTCTTGGGCTCCCACCATGGGCTTTCTCTATCTGGGCCTTCCTCCATACTTGATGCAATTACAATAATAAATTATTTTATGGACATAATGAAGTCGACCTTAATTAGTGAGTAAGTAGAGTAGGTGGTATGCTAGATTCCAATTTTATATAGCAATTGCACAGTTTTTTTTTTTTTTTTTTTGTTATTAATTATGAATACAAAATTAGAATAGGGATTATATATATAGGTAAAGGGGCCCATCATTGAGCAATATGATTTGGTATGAAATTAATTACATTCATAAGGTTTTAGCATCATATAGACAAGGATCTTGTGTTAGATATTATTCCTCTGGCCTACCAATTTTTGCATGGAGGAACATATCACATTCCATACCACGTACTTCATTAAGGTTTCTTTTGTTTTTGTGAACAACATCTTTTATTAACATGCCCACTCCAAACTAACAATAATCAATCACGATTTGTTATCGCCATATTTTACAAAATAAACATAATCCAATTGAATTAGAAAGAACTGAGTTCTTCTAAAATCCAATTGAAAACTTAATTATTACTTATAAAGGTAAAATAATTCTGCAACTTTCCGTTAATTATAATAAGCCATGATATGTGAAGTTAATTATGCTCAAATATAAAAACCTCATAAAATAAAATGCCGCCATGCCAGAATAAGGGCTTCTCAATATTTCAAATCCATTGGTAATTTTTTTTTTTTTAAGAAAAAAAAAAGCAAGAAAAAGAGAGTAAAAATGAAACTCTAAGTATATCAATTGCATTACAATCTTTGACTCTTGTTGGAAATTGTTAAAGCAAGTCAACACTCTGCTTTATCCTTTGGTCTATCTCTCCTACTGATCATCAATTACATGAGCTGATGATATGAATCATTTATGTTTCAAAACAACCCCCTGAACCCCACACCTCTTTACCCTTATTTCTGGTCCATTACTTCCTTCTAACTCAAACTGAAATGATTTCTCCTTTCCGCTGAAAACTTCATCAATCATTCCCGATTGATAATTTGAGTACCACAAACACACATAATCTTTTTCATAGGGACTATCAGTCCTAGTCCATACGTTTGGCTGATATTTAACGGACACCCTGAATTGTTCACCAAAATCATATAGTGGTTCCTCGCAATGCAAACCGTAGCAAAGCAAAATTTCATTATCAGAGGGAAGGAATTCTACAGCAACACAAAATGCCAAGGTGAGGTAAGAAGGATAAGAGAAATGTGGGAACTTAACAACCACTGAATTTCCTTCGCTTTGATAGTTGAACCACTCTGGTATTTCAGTTCCAGGTATAACCATTTTAAAACTTGTCTTCACCTGTGTTATAGAAAACAAAACATTATGAATAACTTACCATAAAGAGGTTAAACAGAAAAATTAGGAAAAGTCGTGCGGCTTACTTACATTGCGTGGTAAAATGGTCATTTCTGCAACTCTCCAGCATGCATCTGCCATAATCTTGAGGCGAGCATTGTTGTCCAACTTGAAGCACTTTGAAAAACCAAATAGATAATCACCTGTAATTGCAGGGAAGTTGGTTCGATTTGAGAGATATTTGAATGCGATGGATGCAATTGATGCAGCTTGCAGCATCTGACAACCATGTGCTTCGAGTCTTTTGAGTTGCCAGGGAAGCAATGGCAAACTTCGCAGTCTCAGGCAGCCGTCAACCTTTAAAAAGCTTAGTGATGGTAAAGAGACAATGTCAGTTGGGATTTCTACAATTCCACTGCCGAAAAGAGATAGCTCTTTTAAAGAAGTCAAACCATTTAAAGGAGGCAATTTTGACAGTTTGCAGCAATAATTGAGATTCAGTGATTGAAGGCATTTCAACTCACACATGCTGTCAGGAAGAATCTCGAGATCTTTACAGAGTTCCATACACAAATGAACAAGTGACGAAGATAAACATCTGATTGATGATGGCAATTCTCTTATTGAAGTTGGATCTAAACGGATTGTTAGAAAACTTCCAATACATTGACTGTCAAGGAAATCAAGAGAACAAGGCTGTAAGGGAATTATAGGCCACTCTTCGACCCCAGAATTAGACCAATCCAAATATTTTATGCTACTCGGAAACTCTGGAAGAAGCTTTAAATTCGGGCAATGTCTGAGATAACAATTGCGAAGAGAATTTGCATGAACAAGGCTTGGAATGCTTCTCAACTTTGTGCAGCCATTTGCATGTATGTCTTCCAGTTTGGTTGCTGAAGAGAGATCTGGTAGCCTCTTTAAGTGACGGGAATATTCAACATTAAGGATTTTTAAGTTTGGAAGACGACACTGCAAAGTAATCGAAAGCTCATAATATGTATGTCAAAAATATAATTACTATCTAATAATAATTCAAATAGTTTTCCATGTAAAAGTCTCACACCTGATTTCCATCCCAAAGATGTGTAAGGTTGCTTTCGGGTAATGCAAGCATAACTAAGTTCTGCATCAAACATTTAAATCGCAAAGACTTGAATGGATAGCCATTAATGATTACTAGCCGTAGGTTGGGCATCAATGATAAGGCTTTGAAATGGAAGTGCATCTTTTCAACTTTAACCATGTTCAAGACTATGGCTTCAATTGTTTCATCCCTCTAATAAATAAGAGAACACAATAATATCAAATGCAAATAAATTTCCAATTAGAATGAAAATATTATTAGAAGCTGTTTCTTATGGAAGAAAATTAATTGATTTAATAATATTATAGCTCGCCAAATTAATTGATTTAATAATATTATAGCTTGCCAAAAAAAAAATGTGTTCTATATAGTTTCTAAGCTAACATTCTTCGCCAACTCCTTGTCGTTCAATTACTTTAAAGCTAATTTCTAACAGCATTATTCATAGTCACTTCAATTGAAAAAAGTATATAATTTAATACATTACCGTATTCATCTTCGATAAATGAATAATATCCTTGTTATTACACAACCGGCCATGCCTTCGAGCAATTTCTTGACCCATCTCCTCTACTAAATCATGTATCTGCAGTCGATCCCATTCATCAATAGTTATCAAACACTTCTCAATAAGTCGGTTTATTCCTCTCCTCGTAAGAGAATCACGACCACCTAGAAAATTTATAACTGAATCTTTTCTATATCCTTTGAGATAACAAATGTCAAGAAATATGAGTTTCAAATCATCATCCAGTCCCTCAAAACTTAATTCCAGGATTTTCAGAATACTAGGGTCCGGGAATTGATTTAATTTATCCAATTCCATTTCCCATTCCTGCGGTGTCCTTTTACATAAATGGGAACCCAACACTTTAAGAGCCAATGGGAGGCCTTGAGCATACCATAGTACCCTTATCGACAACCCCATGTAATCCTTTGGGGGATCCTTTTGTTTGAAAGCTTTCATACTCAAGAGCTCAAGAGCATTACTTCTGTCTAATCCCTCAACCTTATATATATAGATTTCAGCAACATTATTGAAGACTTCTTTATCCCTACTTGTCAAGATGATTCTACTCCCCAGACCGAACCAACCCTCACCTACACATAAAGCTTCTAATTGTTCTGGATTACTAACATCATCAAGAACAACAATCACCTTAGTTCTTCTCAAGGAATCCGTGACATGAGTGGGTATTGCATTAAGCATTTCTATGTTCCTCTTTTCAATCCCTAGGAGCTCAGAGAGAAACTTTTTTTTCAAACAAAGAGGTTCATTCTTTTCTGATTCTTGCCTAACGCTGTGAAAGAAGTAGCAGCGGTCAAATTGATAAGATATTTGACCATAAAGAATTTCGGCAATGGTTGTTTTGCCAATGCCTCCCATGCCCCATAATCCTACAAAACGAACGTCCCTTGATCCCAAGCTTAAAACTGGAAGAATCCTCTCAATGTGTGAATCCATCCCAACCAACTCCTTTGAAGGAGTAACGGGGTTGGGATAAAGTCTGTGCTTAATATCCGCCACAATTTTCCCAATGAATTCCACCTCATTTCTACAAAAGAAATGATGAACACATACCATGTAATGAGTTCAATTGAATTCTTTTAAAATTCATATAACAAAATGAAATGTTTAAAAGATCTGTAGATCAGATTTTTAGTTTTTGGACACGTATAAATGAAAAGGAATTACCTGTAATTGCTGAGATCCCAACCAGATATATCGGCTGCTTCTTTTAAAGCAGAGCACCATTTCTGGATCCTGTCTTTGCATTTGCTCGATTGTTCCTTCTCTTTCTTGAATGCTTCTCCAAATTTTCCAGTGAGATCACTGACATCTGAGGGATCAACTTTATAGAAAATTGGTACCGCCGTTTGGCCTAATCTTTTACACTCCATTATCTTCACCAGCTCATCTAGACACCACGGAGAGGATGCATAGTTTTCTGAGAAAATGATTACAGAAATCTTTGATTCTTCAATTATTCTCAGGAGAGTAGGAGAGATCTCTTCTCCTCTGGCAAGATCATTTTCATCTATGAATGTGTGGATATGTTTTCGAACAAAAGCATCGTAGAGATGGCTGGTAAAATTAGGGCGAGTATCAGAACCTCTGAAACTTAAAAAAACATCAAAGCTAATTTTAGTGAGACTAGTAGAAGATGAAGAAGCCATTTTCAGAAGTTAGAGAAAGCTCAGATGGAAAAATGAAGAGGTAAAGCTAAGTACTTATAACGAAATTTCCATGAAATTGCAAGGAATTAAAGAGACACTGCTTTTGGATCTGAATATCAAATTCCACCAAATTTCTGCAAAGTTGAGATTAAATTTCAAAAAGTGAAATTGCAGCAAAAGACAAAAGAAAAACAGCTATGAAAAAAGTTCCCAAGTATTTTACTTGTAATTTAGCTTCTTCCACGAAGTTTCGATGAAATTGATTGTAAAATGTTTTTTGGAACTTTGTGTTTAGAATGATGTTTGGATGAAAGCGTCCATGAAGTTTTGATAAAATTGCCATGTAAACACAACTTTACAATCTTTCTCAACTCCGACAAGAAAAAGTAAGATTTCTACAATTATATAGGTTTCCCATTAAAATGCATAAACTCCAATGAGCTAAATTATTTTCAATAGTGCATGCCACCGTGGTCCAGTACATAGCATAATCTCTCAAGATTATTTTCTAAAAGTTGAATTTTTTAAAAAATATATTATATTTTCAACTCACTTCAAGTTAGATATGAATTAAGGTTCTTGTATTATGTTATCTTTGATATTTATTAAATTATATACAAACACAACAAAAGTGTAAGTAATTAGATAGTTGTAGTTGTAAATCATATTATTAATTCTTGACAATTTTATTTCTGGTTTTTGTTTATCTCATGTAGTTTAGCTATTTAAGTAGAATATCACTACTGAGAAAATATTTTCCATTGTGATATGGGTTGTCATCTATTAAATTGGTTAAATTGATTTTTTTTTTTTTTAAAAAAAAAAATCTTACTCTTTTTAGATGTAATATCTAGGAAGAAATGTCCTTATTTTCTTTTCGTTGCTAGAAGTGTTAGTCTAATTGAGTTTGTTTAATTTCAATTTTCGTATTATTATACTAAGGTGTACTTCAAATCTAATGAGTCTATTAACAATTTCTGATCTTTTCTTCTAGGCTTATTGTTAAAATTTGGATTAATTTGTTTACGCATACTGATCAAGCAAAATAATTAGACTGAAAAACGTTAATAGATTCGGTCAGTTATTTCAATTAGGATCAGTTTTTAGTCACCCCCAATAACATTAGCCACCAATTTAACGAAGCTACTATCAAAAGTGAATTTTTTTCAAAAATTTTTGTGGGGGTGAAATAACTACCCTCCATATGGTCACTTGGAGGATAATTAAATGTATATTTAGGACTTTGGTAAAATCTCAGTAAAATAATATCCTCGGAACCTAGAAAAATTATTATTTTATTAAGGTTATTAATTTATCGATAAATAATTACTTTAAAAATTTATAATTGGGACTAGAAAAAATTATTATTTAATTGAGATTATTAATTCACAGTATAATGTGATACCTGAAAACACAATATATTTACTTTGTTAAAGACAAAGTAATGATAGAAATTTCCATTAATTGTAATTAGCCGTGAAGTTAATTTTGTGGAAGTATCAAAGACTCATAATATACAAATCCTCCATGCCCAATTACAAAAATAATTACAATGATTGAATGTGGAAACTAACCACTAATAGCTCTCTAATTTGTAGTAATACTAATACCACAAGTCAGTGCTGCTCAAGTCAATGTCAAGTCAATGTCTCCCATTACAGAGTAGTACTACTAAACACGTGATTTGCTTTGTTATATAAGAGGGAATTGAGCAATTAATCCTAATATCTCATCAACGACCAAAAATCAACGAAATAATAGATATAGCTTTTATATATTATTGCTGATAAGTTGATTATTTATTTTAGGCCAATTTTAGTGAGACTAGTTGCAGATGAAGAAGCCATTTTCAGAAGTTAGAGAAAGCTCAGATGGAAAAATGAAGAGGAACGAAGTTTCCGTGAAATTGCAAGGAATTAAAGAGACACTGCTTTTGGATCTGAATATCAAATTCTACCAAATTTCTGCGAAGTTGAGATTAAATTTCAAACCGTGAATGGTGGGGGACACAACTTTTGAAATTGCAGCAAAAGACAAAAGAAAAACACAACTTTACAATTATTTTACTTGTATTTACCATAGCACATAGCTTCTTCCACGAAGATTGGATAAAATTGATTCTAAAATGTTATTTGGAACTTTGTGCTTAGAATGATGTTTGGATGAAATTGCCATGTAAACACAACTTTACAATCTTTTCCAACTAATAAAATTAAACTTAGAACTCCGAAAAGAAAAAGTAAGACTTGAATTCGAATGATTACTACAATTATATAGGTTTCCCATTAAAACGCATAAACTCCAATGAGCTGAATTATTTTCAACAGTGCATACTACCGTGGTCCTAGTACATAGTATATTATTAAAAAAAAAAAAAGAGAGAGAGAGAGAGCAAAAAAAAAGACAAAGAAAAGAAAGAAATAATTTGAATGATCAATAATATACGCTAATACTTTTTTCATATATCTTAAATCAATTGAAAAATAATATATATGAGTGTATATTAGAGTATATATAGTAATATACCCTAAATATACTTATGTAATATACCTTTAAAATATATTTAAATGTTTTGAAACAAAGTAAAAGGATATTAGTGCACCCCGTGACAAAAAGAAAAACAAAAATATATGTTAGATAATAGAAATAGGAAGAGGAAGAATATAGAAGGAATTTAATATATAATTCACAATATTAGAATTAGAAAATTAGAAAATGATTAGATTGTTAAAATGGGGTGATATGTTTATAAATATAGTCCAAATGGTGTTTTTGGGATTAATTTTTAGTTTGAAAGAAGACAGCCCATTCTATTATATCACCCCAAAATTCTAAGGCAGGGGCAACACCCGCTGCAAATACTCCTATTAGGGGTGTTCTCCAGCTGCTAGAAAGGTACTGACCCCTAAAGCCCCTCTCCCTCCACCTTTAATGTCAGTGCACCTATCGACGTAACATTGATCTAACGGTCTTGGAGCAAAGTAGAATTTTTCTTCATCTATAGCTAATATTTTAATTTTTGATTTTTTTGTAACATTGATCCAACAGTGTATTTATTAAGGGAAAGATCGATCGCCAAAATCCGGTTGGATATGAAGACAATTGAAACGGTAGAATTCTTCAGGATGATACTTGTTACAGCGAGGGAAGAGTTTCTTCCCTCAGATACTCCGATGCTAAAATTAGTGACTATAATTAATTATCAAAACCGACCCCTTTTCTCTCCTTTGCAATGGCTATTTATAACTATTGTAAAGAGGGTTGCTCTGAGGTAATCATGACCCACATTCCTGGTAACTTCCAAAGAGTGGACTGATAGGTTGACTAAAATAAAATTGTTCCTCTAACAATTTTATTTAACGTTTAAAACAGACTAAAAACCTATATTAGGATTTTTTTTCCACCCTTAGATCAGGGTTACATCAGATTTATTTGTTTACTTAATTATTGGTAAACAAAAAGGTATATGAGAGATTTGATTAATGGGAAAATAAGTTTTACATTTGTGTGGCGATGAACTTTAGAGTTAATTTTGTGTTAATAAAGCTACTGAAGTGTAATTTCAGTCTCAATAAAATCAATATGACTCAATTTATGCAATTAGCGAATTAGAAAAATGAACATAGTAATCCAAAGTCCTGCCTGTGTCAAACCATCGTCACATCACATTTTTCTGCAATTTTTAATCTTAAGACTCCACTTGAAATGAATGAATTTCTCAAGATTTTGAGGAATTCACTTTTGATTCTATATTTTCACCTGTAATTGCAGGGAAGTTGGTTGGATTTGACAGATATATGAGTGCGGTGGATGCAATTGATGCAGCTTGCAGCATCCTACAACCACGTGCTTCGAGTGTTTTGAGTTGCCAGGGAAGCAATGGCAAACTTCGCAATCTCTTGCAATTGTCCACCCTTAAAAAGTTTAGTGATGGTAAAGAGACGATATCAGTTGGGATTTCTACAATTCCACTGTGGGCAAGAGATAGCTTTTCTAAAGAAGTCAAACCATTTAAAGGAGGCGATTTTGACAGTTTTGAGCAACCAATGAGATCCAATGATTGAAAATATAGCAAGAACTAGTGAAAATACAGCATTTGCATCTTTTATATGTTCTGACAAACCGAGCCGAACCCCAATCATGGACCCTGCTACGGCCGGCTGCAGTTGCACAAATCATATTAGAAAGATGATACAAGAACATTAGTAGAGATTATTTGATGATCATAGAAGCTTAAGCTTAAGAAGCGAATGTAATATACCTGATCTAGTATGTATTTTACAGCAACAGTCGGAATCGAGACACCATGTTTAGTAGCTATCTTTTTAAGGGTCTGCAGCAAAACTTGGAACTGACCCCAACCGCCCCAAGCATCCACCATCTGAACACATTTATTAGACAATCTTATTGCACAGACTGTGAGCTTTTAATAGTCTAAAGCTTAAAAAGCTAAGGAATCAATTTGCATAAGCTGGAGAAATTCTGCCAACGAGAAGAACAGCATCCTGTCATTTATAACCATTCAAGAATGGTCCTCGTTATAGCTTAAGAAGACTTTATATGAAATCAAAACGAGAAAAATGAGAAATTTTCTATAGTTTTGTTGCATCCCTTTTTTCCAAAGAATACGCAAGAAGCTGTTTGATCAAGCTTTAAGTTCCCAGTACCAACTGGTATCTTAAATCTTTCAAGCAGAAAAAGGATCTTCTATAATTAGAACTTAGAAGTACTGTTCACTCCAACTTTCAGAACTATTTCAACTTTTTGAGTTAATTCCAAATTATTTCTCAATTCTGCTAACTCTTAAGCTACTGCTGAAAAGTTAAAATCCCAATGTAGCAAAATATTCATATTGCAAAGAGGCAATCCTTGATACATTCAGGAATGTTATATCATTACCCTTTTGTACTTCTGGAGGGAAGGAGTGTTCAGAGGTGGCCCAGCGAAAGGAATGGTCAAGTTGGTATCAAGGAATTTCTCGGATAGCAAGCCACCCATTACAGTCCCATATCTGCATTAGTAAATTGTCATATGAATAAATGATGCAAATTAGATGAATAAATCGAATTATTGTGTGGTTGAACTAAAGAAAGTTCTTGATTTGGTAAAAAGATAAACAAAGTACTGATCTAAAAAGATTTAGTTAAACAATAATATGAAAGAAAAAAAATAAATAAATAAAAGCACTCTCAGGATCCTATGAGGTGCAAGGAAAACACGCATTAGTATTTTTGAGACAGAGACATACGTGATAAGTTTGACTCCCTTAAGTTGACAGAGCTCTGCCATTTTCTTCTGAGGACGCATGTCCACAATTGAATGTTGCACCTGATGCAAGCACAGCATACTGTTTAGTTCTTTACCATCAGCTATACAAACTGACAAATGAAGTTGAACCAAGTTTGATTGAATTCGAAGTTTTGAAATTTACCTGATTGCTGACAACAGGGATATCATTTTCCAGAATTATTTGTAATCTCTCCGTGTCAAAATTTGCCAAACCGATAGTCTTTATTTTACCTGCAACCCAATCACTGAAGTAAAGCAATCAATCAAGATATATGGACTAACATTCGTAACTAATAACAATAACAAACATAGATAACACTGACCTTCTTCTTTTAGGTCTGTCAGATGCTTAAGGGCATCAAGGTAACCGGGATTGGAATAGTCCCACCTATATAATTTCCATAAAGCAGAAATTCGTCACCAAAAGAAATGCGACATCTCTTGATTCTCGAAAATCACTTACAGTGTGTTAAACCTCATTACAACTTTGAGACATTAAACCCGACACCAAAGAAGGAAAATAGTACCAATGAAACTGTAGCATATCCAAAGAAGATACATCCATTCTCTTTCGTGAAACATTGATATTCTCCTTTACAAAGCTACTTGTCACCTTAACTGGTGGAGGGACCCACTTAGTAAGACTGCAAAGCATAAGATATTAGGTAAGCATACATGATACACTCTAAGATTTCGTTCCAAAAGTCGAGTTTTTTACGCATAAAAAACCAAGGCGCATACCAAATCATTATTGCATGTATCAAACCACAGTCTAAAGACTACATGTAGGACAACAGAAGATTAACAACGCAATTATAGCTCACCCTCTAATTTGATCCAAGAACTCTGGTGGGCGTTCATGGCGAATTCGATTAATAAAAATTCCATAAAGATCTTCTGCATGTCCATCTATAAGGGAGACAAATCCATGAGAAAGATAAACTACTTGATATATCTCAACAATAATGTAACAAAATGTGAGAAAATGGCATCACTGAATATAAGCACTAGTTGGTGACTCAGCTCTGATTAAGCAATTCGAATCATCAAGACAACTTGCTTTACCATTCAACTAAATAATTTAGGTACAATCAACCATATCAAAATCCAAAGGTTTGCAAAAGAGAAGCTATGTTTTTGAAATCCAATTACATATATCAGCCATATCAAAAGTAGCCAGTCCAGCATCAGCATATTGAAGCATAGCATCAACAGCATCATTACTATCAATTTTGCCCCATCCACCACTTGTCTGCCACATCCCATTCACAACTCTACATATATCTAATGAATCCTTCCCATTCTTCACTATAATCTTCCGGTTATCTTGAGTTAAAACACATTGCAATGGCTTCAAACTGACGTTTCTAATTTGACAAACTCTTCTGCCTTCCACTTTAAGTGGACTAAAGGTGAAGCTGCCCAAAGAATGGCATATGCACAGTGCCATTTCAAAAGAAGAGCCCAACTATCCTCAGGTAAAAAAGAAGTAGTATTTAGAGTAAACTTTTTTCCCCTTTGTTAGCTTCCAAAAATAAAATTAAAATCTTTTCTCCAAAAATGGGAAGATTAAAGAGAGACATACGGCCCACTCTCAAACGGCAACACCCCTTTGCCGTTTTGGTCAAATGTCAGGGACAAATTGATTAAAATAAACAAAAAGATGAGGATTTTAGCAACTTCCCAAATCTTGATTAACTTGCTGAAAGAAAAATGCAAAATCCATGGCTTTGGATAGCCAAAACCCTAAAAATTAAAAGAAAAAATTGAGAGGAGCAAGAGTATGAACGTACTATGGTCAGCCATGTCGAAGGTGGAGAGGCCGGCGTCGGCATACTGCATCATAGCTTCAACCCCGTCGTCGCGGTCAATACTGCCCCATTCGCCGCTTGTTTGCCACATTCCGTTGAGGACTCGGCATATTTCCAGGGAATCATTTCCGTTCTTCAGCGTCACTCGGCGCGACTCGGTAGTTGTTGCAACGCAGCACCTAACCCGATTAGCACCGAGTCTCCCTGACTCGGAAACAATTGAAGCAGAAGTGGGATTTGAGGCGAGGGCGAAAGAGCAAAAATGGTATACTGAAGCTGACATATTTGAAAAACCAAAGACTTAAAGGAGGAGATTTTGGAGAAGAACGAAATAGGATTAGGTGTTTGGCGCTCAAAGAATGGCTTTTATGAGGACCAAAAAAAAAGGCATTTCAAATGATTAAACTTCAAATTGGTCCTTTTAACTTAATTGTGATAGTCAATTTAGCCCAAAAGTAAACTAATTGATTGAATTAAATTCAAGTGTTGTCGTACAAACTTCAACCTTTGCTACTAATTAAATTACAATTTCTATATAATTGATTTAACTAATTAATCAATTATATATTAAGAATTAATATATAATTTAAATATATATTAACGTTGATTTAATTTATGATTTAAATATACATAAGTTTTAGTTAATTTGCCAATCCAGCTGTAGTCTGGTGGTAATGGCATCCCTTATTGATCCAGGAGATCCTAGTTCGACTCTCGGTATATTTAGATACTACATCATTAATTAAGAATTTGAGTAGTGCAAAAAAAAAAGTTTAGTTAATTTAGATAGTATGTTTTAGTGGTGGGTGCATCACTGTATATGACCGGGAGTTTGCTAATTATATTACAATTTCTATATAATTGATTTAACAAATTAATCAATTATATATTAAGAATTAATATATAATTTAAATATATATTAACGTTGATTTAATTTATGATTTAAATATATAAAAGTTTTAGTTAATTTAGACCGGGAATTTATCACTGTATATGACCGGGAGATTTCTTCGTGGAAAGGGAGAATTGGACTCGCTGTGACCTCTCAATGTAGGGCTGGACTCTGATTAGGCCCAATGTGAACTCTAATGGGCCATGCCATGCTGTGTTGGACGTGGTATTGGGCCTCCACGGGCCGTATTGGCTTATCCCTCAATTTTGAAGGGTTGTAATTCATTTTAATGATGCATTTATTTCAATTAAATAATTAAATAATTTTATAATGAATTAAATAAAATCCTCTCATTGGTTTTCTTTATTATATGAATTTTAAGGTTTAGATTACATTCATTAGACAATTTAAAGACCTGATTTATTCTTAATAGTCCAATAATGCATAAAATTAAAAGTTTAGGGAATACCAAATTCGAAATTCCTATTATTTAATAATGCTCAAAGTTTATTAATCTAATCTCCTTTTAATATTCCACAATTTTTATTTCAATTTTAATGTTAATACATCTTAAAAAAAAAGTAAAAATTCTTGATTTGGAGGGATGCAATCCACATCTTTAGGTTTTGAAATTAATGATATCGCCAAAAACATTGATGACTTGTACCAATTGCTATTGCTTAAGAAGATGAGTATGCAAAGATTAGCAAAATCTTTGGTTTTACTTTGTTTAATCAAAACAATCAAGGATTATTGAAAATTAAACCAAACCAAACCAAACCAAATCAAATAATCACAACAAAATGAAAAAAATTGTTGAACTGAATTATGCACATCTCTAATCCTATCAAGCAGAGAGCTAATCTAGGAATTGTCATAAGAAGTTCCTCTTTTCAGAAGAATAATTTTATAGAATACTGTTCCATTGCCCACCAATCAATGTATGTTCTAACTAAAGCTTTAGATTGGTTTCACTTGGCATTTTGCAAGCGAGTCAACCCAAAATTTGAACAGAAAATCAAGAAATATAATTACAGTAGCAAGACAACTGCAACTCAAATTCATCTCCAATGGAAGCTGAATTAGTCTAACCAACAGAAAATGAACTAATCTTTAGATTCAGGTTGTACTCCATGCCAGAAAAGCAACTGAAAACAGCTTCAACCGGTAATGCGAAAGCAAATAAGAGTGCAAGAGGATTTTAGACATAAACTCGAGTGTTTAATGCATTTCAACTAAACAAATAAGATATCAGTAAAGTTTCTTTTGGTTATAAGCATATGCTTTCTACTAACTGAACAAAATTTGAAAAATAGAACCCTAGCAATTGTTCTCGAAAACATTAACTGCATAACAACAATACAGAAATAAAACCATCCTCCATGATAAAGTATATAATTAATTATATACTCTATCACTCCATAAAGCATATTTCTCATTCCATGAATTAAAAATACGAAGCATATAATTCATAGATCAGTTATGTTCACAGCTATGAGATTTCATGCACAAACATAAAGCTACAAATACGAAAGCATCAGGTCCTTAGGAAATTTTTTGCACACACCTGATGGAGTATGTGAAGGTCGAAAATGGATATTCACTTCTTTTGTTTCCTTTCGAGTCTGATAATCTTCCTTTCCATCTGCAGATCAACAAACCCTAGCATCAAATTCGAGCAACAGTTTATGCAAGATAGTTTGACAAAACACAATATGATTGCTTTCTCAGTTCATCAAAACTTAATTCAGATTGTAATTTTTCAATGGTATCAATTCAGGTATAGGACATTCTTTCCAATTTCATGTTGTACAGGTAATCTTTCATCTCTCTCAGAAAGAGACACAAACTTCATTAATAACGACCACAAAATAAATCAAAAGGTCATTAATCACACTTTGCTGGTCTCGTAGTCATCCCGTGATACTATTTCTAGAAGAAATTTGAAGGTGGTCAATGAAAAAAATCCGATTTAACAATACCTGGCCAACAGCCTCCAACTTGCTCTGGATACTTCCAAATTCAATATTCAGCCAACTGAGTGCGCGGTCAAAACTGAAATTATGATTTAACCACGTGTAGGAAGGGAAAAACATTGTCAATAATTTGATAATGGCATGCTAAAAATAAAGAGCATAAATTCAAGTATCTATCGTGTTATACGAGTTCACGAGTAATGACAATCACCACAAAAAGTGAAAATTTGGCTAGTAGGAAGAATATATTATAACAGGAATAATCAAATACACCAACAAATCAGAAACTACGAATGCAGGCTTACTTTTGCTTGTTCATCTCACGACAAGCCTGAATGAGATCGGCACATGCACACCTTACATGCTCAGCACCAATGCTGTAAAACAAATTAAGGAAAGTAGATGCCACTTTAGAATAAATATAACACATGTAGGATTACATGATCAGAACTTAATATAATAAAATTTTACCGGTACTTTATCCAAACCATAATAGATAAACACAACATTCCAAAGTTGCAAAAAATAAAAAAAATTCCATACTTCAGGAAAAACAGGAATGCCACAATATTTGATACTACTGGAAATCATACTTCAGGAAGTTTATAGGACATGTTTTAGCAATTTAAGTTGCAAACATGCAGGTTTCTTTTTCCTATTTTTTCTTTATGTCATTTATTTTTGAGCTAACATATGGAGAGAATCCATTAAATTAATTTCCAAAACTAGTCAAATTTTCCTTTCTGTTCCACAGATTATTGTAAGATTGTGTCCTTGAATATATGACTCCAAAACAATTGATCCTCAAAATTAAAATTGGAAGTCCATGCCTAAGCAAAATGATTAAGATTTGACTACAAAAATGCTTGTGCATCCTAGAAATTTCGTAAAGGCCATTGAATTTTTTCTGTTTTTCCTGACCAAGTAAAGTACTTAGACAGCAACTGACAAATTTCTGGGGTCATTACACTGGGGTCATTACACTGGGGTCATAATTATCCCATGATAAAATTACACTGGGGTAATTTCAGAGAATAGACGAAAATCAAAGACTAAGAATAAGATTTATATATGAAAAAATTTCTATTAAGAATTGATTGTTTATCTGCTAAATACGTGTTAGAAAAAGATGTTAAAATTTTGGTTTCTAAACAAATATTTGCACGATGGCAAGCTCTATTAAGTAATTTTGAGATTGAGATTGAGTATATCAAAGGCAAGGCTAATAGTTTACCTGATTTTTTATCCCGTGAATTTTTACAGGGATCATGAAGAAAGTTTTGGCAAAAGCCTCTTTGGAATAAATTTATGATTTGATATTTAGCTAAACCATCTAGATCCCATTCACAAACAGATTCACCATCATATCTAGCCTGCAGTATATCTTTTCTTTCTTCAAATTGTGTATCAGGAGGTGTTGGTCTTGAATAATAATTTTTTGTTCTAGGCAAAAGAGTGTATGTATTAAATTTAATTTTTTGAATAAATTGTTCGTCTCTATTTTGATCAAATTGATTTACCAAATTTTCAATATCGCTTATTTCAGTGTCTGTATCAGAATCTTTATTTATTGCTAAAATTTGTTTATTTTTCATATCATCTAAAATATTTAATTGTGCTAATCTAGCTTCAATTTTATCCAATACAGAATCTTCTTTTTTGAGATTAATTTTAATTCCAGGTTCACAAGGTTTAAATATTGGTGTTTCTATTTTAGATGTTGAGGCTTGATTAGTTTTTGGTACTGTTTTTTGTGGAGATTGTACTACACATTCAACTCTGTTAAGTTGTTCAGAAATAATATTTAATACTTGATTGGAATAATTGTTTTGACAAATTACTTGCATTATTTCTTTAGTTGGATTATTTTCATTCATATCTATTTTTCTAAATGGTGTTCCAATAAATGTTTCATCATTATTATTTATTATTATACTTTCTAAAGGTGGATGAATAGATACAACAGATTCATTGTTTGTAGCTTTCCAAAGTTTTGCAATTTTATTACTAACATTAATTTCTCTGAAGGGATATTCGATATTATTTTGTCTACAATAAAATTCAAACCACGTAAATAAAGGAATATCTACCTGTAATTTTTCCATCTTCTTATACCAAAGAGTTCTAAATTCATTCAATTGTTCTTTTGTAAAATTATTAAAATACCAATTACGTTTATCATCATTATAATTTGCATATAAATCTTGTTTTAAAAATTCTTTATTAATTTCAAAATTTTCCATAATTAATTTCATTCATTTATTATTGTTTAATACAGAAAATGTTTCCATTTGGGTTCTTGTTGGGCTCAATGTATTATCATCCCTTATTTCTTCATAAATTGGTCTTGTGATTTTTCACTAAAATCAACACTTGATAAATTAAAATTTCTTTCAAAACTAGACCGAGGTAAAGTATTATTACTTGACAATGGCCTATTATTCGAATAAACAGATGTTCGAGCAGGTTGACTTAAACTAGATGAAAAATCTATTCTAACAGTACCATTGCTGTGTTCAATAATTCTAGATGTTTGATTATTTATTTCTAAGGGTCTAGGTTCACAAATTTCTGTTAAATCCCAAATTCCTAATCTACTTATTTCATTCCAATTTAATCTTTTAGGTACTTGAATATTAGAGTGTGCTCTATTTGCTTCAAATAAGAAAGTCTCATTTCTTTTAAAATTTCTTTTCGATCTAGGATTAAGAGTAGTGGTCATAACCTTATAATAAATCCTATATATAATAGCAACAGATCTCACATTTTCTTTAAATTCCAAATTTTTTGTCTTAACAGTCAAGGTTAATGTATCTAAAATATTTGGATCAAATAAACTAATAGAAAGTCCAGGATAACAATTAAAATATACAGGTCCATTTGCCAAATTTGTTTCAGCCATGGCAAGCAAAGAATTACTAAAATTAATATGCCTTCCATCACGCAAACACATCAAAACAGGAATATCAAGTCCTAATCGAAACAAAGGCTTTATAGCAATTTGTATAGAACCAATATGTAAAAATTTATATTTTTTCAATTTATGTTCGTTTATTGTTTTTTCTGAAAATAATTGGATATTCTCATGTTCTTGGTTTATAGCAACAGTTTGCTCAGCTGTTTTAATAGCATAATCAGTTAAAAATTCAAATGTTCCAACAGAATAAATAGTACTAATATCTTGCTTTGGTATTGTCCAATCCATCAAGTCATTCTCTATTTTACTAATATTAATTTCTATTAAACTAATTTCTTCTTCAATATTATTATTATTCCTGGAAGTAGAACCTAGTTCACGATTAGAAAATATTCTTGTTATTCTATTCATTTTAAATCTTATATTTGTTAAATCTATTCTCAGAAATAAGATAATGCAATTAGAACTTGTTGATGAATAACGGGACCACCCAGCGTATCGGGACCACCTGGCTCTACTGGCTCTTACGGCTGACCAACGCTACGCCTCCAGGGCTGACCAACGTTTCATCATCAACCGGACCAACCTTCACTATCAAATTTCTTTGTATAAACTTAACAAACATAAAATCTAAAAGGATTAGTTCAACAAAAATATCTCCTAATACCCCCACCGGGCTCTGATACCAAAAACAGCAAGACCTTTTAAAATTAGAGGAGATCATTTTATAGACTAATTAACAACCTAAAATTGCATCAAATGGTACAGTATAAGATTTAAAAATTCCAATAATACATTTAGTCAAAGTTTTAATGATTCTCAATTTTCGTGTTATTCTTAAAAATTCATTTTCATCAAAATTTCTATTTCTAATTTTTAATTTGGTTTCATAAAACTGAATTAACAAAGTTAATTTTCCCAAAAGTAAACTCAATTCTTGCATGTTGACCAAATCTAGTTGATTAATAGCATTAATAAAATTATCAGATATTTGATTATTTTGTAGTTCAACAGGAAACATGCTTAGCTTAAATAAATATTAATAAATTGTAACAAAACCATGATAAAATGACGTTTTCTTTGAAAATCTAAACAATTGCACCAACCTTCAATATGAAAATCAGTATGTTCTGCATATATTTTTTCTTCAAAATCTAGTAATTCATTTTTGAAATATAATAATTCTTCAGGATTAGATAAATCTAAAAGTTCAAAATTTAAAATAATCTTGTCGATATGGCGACACATAATTGATTAAAAGTTTGAATTACCTTTATTAAACAAAGTTTTACAAGGATTTGAAGTTTGAATACATAAGTCTGATTCCTGAGATTTGGAACAAGAAGTTTGAACAAGAGGTAAGGTAGACTCTGGTTGGTTTGAAATACATATACAAGGGTTGAATAATAACTGTAAGTCTAAGGTTCTTTTACAAAGGACGGTAGAGATGATCAAAGGTTTTTTATTTTCTGAAATTTTGATAATTATTGTGTGTAGCTTCGCGCGTTCTCTGGTTCTCGAATCACTTCTTAAATAACCAAAAGAAGAGAAAGAGAGATAAAATATCTCCTGCTGTAACTACTGTTTCAAGATGTTGAGTTGTCCAAGCTGCTGCTGAGTTATCCAAAATGCTGATGAGTTGTCCAAGCTGCTGCTGAGTTATCCCAAATGCTGATGAGTTGTCCAAGGAAGAAAAGTTGCTTCGTCTGCCAAAATGAATTATTCAAAGGATGAAGCCAAAAGAGTTTGTCTGCCAAGATGCTTTGAAGAATGATTCAGAATAATGCCAAAACGTTTTAATGGCAAGAAACTTTTAACCTGATAAAACACGTGAGTTTATCCAAATTTAATTTTCTTGAAAGATGCTATCTGACGTCATTGCTTACAAATTTTAAATTTTGCCAAAACAGTTTAATTCTGAACAATGTATTTTGAATGATTTGCCTTAAATTTTGCTTGAGATAAAAGATCTCAACAGGCTTTTTACTTCTTTTTTTTTTTTTTTACTTACTACCTTTATTGTTGCCTGGACTATTGCAAAATTAGTCCAGCAGGTAGACTATAGCCCTAAGTTTTGCCTAAGCTGCCACAAAGGGTTTTCAGCTTAGCGGGCTTATTTTATTTTACATTTTGATTACAATTTAATTAATACATTTAGAACAATTTTACATTTTACAAATCAATATCACCAAATGGGTCTTGACTATCTTGAAATAATTTGGAAATTACTTTTTTCTTTGTAGTTGACAAACTTGATTCTGATTCAGAGTCACTTGATGTTGAACTAGCTTTTGCCAAGATATCTGCAACTTCATCTTCAGTCTTTGCTTCTGAAATAAGTTTGATCAAATTTTCCTTGTCACGCTGTAATTTGCTCTTTTCAACAGGAGGTTTTTCTGAGTTGAGTTTCTTTAAACAAAAGTTTTCGACAATTTCTGGGGTCATTACACTGGGGTCATAATTATCCCAAAATTTTATTCTAAATTCTCGATATAAAAGTGGTTATGGGGTTTCCTTTTCATAATGATATGTCCAGGAAATGATTCATGGAACGGAGAAGATACTGGCGAATCTTATCAATTTGTCTGGCTCAGCATTATTATAAAATTCCAGAAATTTATTATAGCTTTTAGTGACCAAGGTAGGGAAGATCTCAGGGATCGGACCATAATACTTAGCCCATCTTACAAACCAATTTGGAAAAACACCATTGAAGTCTTTATGAAAATAGAAAAACCAAGAATGATTAAAAAATCTTAATAAAAAGGCTTTATACCAAGCTTCTTGATATTCATAATAATTATAAGTCTTATAAGGGTTGGTAGTTAAAATTTGGGAAGTAAAAGCTTTTTTATTCCAATCATTTAAAGAAATAACTTTGACAATTTTGACTTTACTGTAATTAACTTTAATATTGTGTTGAATATGTTCGATTTCAACAGAACCAGATAATACAAGGATTGACTCATAATACTCTCTATTCTTAGACGGGTCTGACTCAATGTAATGAAAATTTTGAGGAAATATTTCAGGAATAAGTTTAGAAAAATTAAAGTTTTCAAGCAAAAATACTTCTTCAGGTTCTAAAACTGCTGCTGCTGAGTTATCCAAAATGCTGATGAGTTCTCCAAGCTGCTGATGAGTTGTCCAAGCTGCTGCTGAGTTATCCAAGCTGCTGCTGAGTTATCCCAAATGCTGATGAGTTGTCCAAGGAAGAAAGTTGCTTTGTCTGCCAAAATGAATTATTCAAAGGATGAAGCCAAAAGAGTTTGTCTGCCAAGATGCTTTGAAGAATGATTCAGAATAATGTCAAAACGTTTTAATGGCAAGAAACTTTTAACCTGATGAAACACGTGAATTTATCCAAATTTAATTTTCTTGAAAGATGCTGTTTGACGTCATTGCTTACGAATTTTAAATTTTGCCAAAACAGTTTAATTCCGAATAATGTATTTTGAATGATTTGCCTTAAATTTTGCTTGAGATACGTTGGTCAGCCCTGGAGGCGTAGCGTTGGTCAGCTGTAAGAGCCAGTAGAGCCAGGTGGTCCCAATACGCTGGGTGGTCCCGTTATTCATCAACAGTTTCTAATTGCATTATCTTATTTCTGAGAATAGATTTAAGGGTTTAGGAATAATTTCTGAGAATAAGATTCGATAATCTTATTCTCAGAATAATTGTATTCAAGAAGAATTATTTCAAACTTTTGATACCATAAAATTGTTCTAAATGTATTAATTAAATTGTAATCAAAATGTAAAATAAAATAAGCCTGCTAAGCTGAAAACCCTTTGTGGCAGCTTAGGCAAAACTTAGGGCTATAGTCTACCTGCTGAATTCCATACTTCAGGAAAAACAGGAATGCCACAATATTTGATACTACTGGAAATCATACTTCAGGAAGTTTATAGGATATATTTTAGCAATTTAAGTTGCAAACATGCAGGGTTCTTTTTCCTATTTTTTCTTTATGTCATTTATTTTTGAGCTAACATATGGAGAGAATCCATTAAATTAATTTCCAAAACTAGTCAAATTTTCCTTTCTGTTCCACAGATTATTGTAAGATTGTGTCCTTGAATATATGACTCCAAAACAATTGATCCTCAAAATTAAAATTGGAAGTCCATGCCTAAGCAAAATGATTAAGATTTGACTCCAAAAATGCTTGTGCATCCTGGAAATTTCGTAAAGGCCATTGAATTTTCTCTGTTTTTCCTGACCAAGTAAAGTACTTAGACAGCAACTGACGGGATATTGACTAAATTATGCCACTATTTCAAAGTAATTACACACTTAAGGTGAAAAGCGGGCATTTTACAAATTTGTGGTGGTCTTTGTCTGATCCGCTAGTCAGACCGGCTGACATATACATCCGCAGTTCTAAATAGCGGACATCGTTCATCCGCTATTCATATTAGCGGATGAACTTGAGAAGTGGCAGGAGGTGGCAGGACGCATTCTCCGCTAATTATAATACATCTTGTCCGCTGTTGTAAAATTCGGACAAGATGTCCGCTAGTTATAAAAGCGGGCATATTGTCCGCTGTTGTAAACAGCGGACAAGATGCCCACCCGCGGATATTTACAACCCCGCCCCATACCCATACCGCCTCATAGTTTGTCAATTGTTTAAATTTTTTTATATTACTCATTATATAAATAGAATTATTTTATGTAGGATTATGTAATTTTGTATAGAATTATGTATATAATTATTTTTAATAAAAATATATACAGAATTATATAATTTTATATAATTAGAGTAATAATAGTTAATAGTTACTCATAACTATTATTCATCCATTCTATTAAATTTGTAAAAACCCTAAACTAATTAAATTGAAAATTTTACAAATACCAGATTTTCAATAATATGAAATCGTAAAATTTTAGAGCAATAAATAAAAAAACTAATTGAACTTAATAATTTTGTTTATCATGTTATGCAATATTTTTATTTTCTTAATACCTGAAGGTATATATAAAAGTTAATTGTAATAATATATAACCTAAAATTATGTAGTAATAATATGAACTAGAGCATTGATTCATAAAATAAAAAAAATAGGATTAACCAATGAAAAGTCTGAATCCATAAGTTTTGGAGTTTTGTAATTACAAAAATAAAGAAAACATAAAACCAAATTTGAAGAAAAATCAATTTTGACGTCTTCCTCTCCGTGGAGGCTGTCGTCTGACTCGCTGTGGTGCAAGTGATGGATCGTTTTGATCTGTGGGTGCTGTTCCAAAATGAGAGTGTGTCATACCTTGATATTGGTAAGATGGAAAACTAGACAAGCCTGGACAATGTTCTACCGACGATGGCCGAGTAAATGTAGAAAAAATCATATTAGCAGGTGTTTGGGGTGTACCGAATTGAACTGAATGTTGTGGTTGAAAACCCATACTGTGTGCACCCCAAGGTGATTGAGTAGTCCAAGGTGAAAAAGGATTTTATGAAACACCCAATCCGTACTGAGATGATCCCGATGGATGATTTGCCGATGAAGATGCTCCATGTTCATAAGTATTTGGTACAGACGGGCCAGCAAAGAATGAAGCTTGAGGCTGAGTTGGCTGTGATGTACCTGCTTCAAATGAACCCGGTAAATGATAGGTCACTGGATGCGGAACAATGTCACACGAAGGGGTTTGTGGTCGTGGGACCTCACGCCTACGTGGTGCATCCCGTGGACGTCGTCTACGAGTGGTATTAGTAGGTTCAGCTTCATCCACTTCTACATCAGGATACGTGGCTGTTGTAGCTGGCTGAGGTGGTGCACTAACAACATAACGTCTTTCTTCCCCAAGTGCACCATATATACTCCTCCTGATATTTTGGAGGTTATCCACATCAGACTCTAATGCCATTCTCTTGAGTCCATCTACCTGCACACATCATATATTGTTAGCAGAAAAAAAAAATTGTGAAGTTAATGAATTATACAAAAGATATCAGTTTCTTACACAAGCACCATGAGAACCGCCTCGAATGGAAATCCATCTCCTTGTTATGTTCCTATACCACTCCATGTATTGGGAATGATAATGGAGTGGGGCATCAGAAGGTTCAGCCATGAAAACATAGCGTACCCTATCATTCCAAATTGCAATCCAGTGAGCTTGTTTTGCCATAATTTCATTCTTGACTTCTTTCAAGTCAATGGAATGCAATGCATCCGTCTGACGAGGTTCACGTGGAATATGTTGCTTCAATCCAAATTGGCGAAGAACCCTGGTAGGTTGGTGTCATTCTACAATATGCATGCATATCAGTGGCACAACAGCTCTCCATATTTGTTGACCTTGAAAGCAATATGCTGGCAATGCTGCTCGGATCTCAGGAGTGTATGGATCCCAAATGAACTAAGAAAAATATTTCATACACCATTAATACTAATAATTAAATATATTCGATACTTGTTTATAATAAAATTCAAATAAAATTGCTAGTAGTTTATCTTGAAAATCAAATAAAGTGTAATTAAGGTCAGAATATCAATTATAAATATTTGTCAAAATAATATGCCATATGAATTCCAGGAGCATATGGATCCAAACTGAAATGAGGCAAATATTTCAAATACCATAATAAAATTGCAACTACTTTATATTGAAAATCAAGTAAAGTGCAATTAACATAAGAATATTAATTATAAATATGTGTCAAAATAATATTCCATGTGACTTACAGCAACCTTATCGGCAAGATCAAGCGCATAACGTATATGAGAGATACTATGTGTCACTATTTCAGTGGTTGTTCAATTTGGTTCGGTTTGATTTTTTAATCTAACCGTATTTTGCTCACCCCTAATTAATCATATATTACAAATTTATAATAAATATATTTACTTAACATGTGATAAAAACGGAAATCCCTAAATTTGTAAAAAAAAATAACTAACAAATAAATTATTAACTACCATAATATTATTTAATTTTTTCATATAATGATAAGTCCTAAACAACATGGTTTTCAGACCCGGATCGGTCATCGAACCGGTAAAGGGATGGATTCATGGATTTTGGATTAAACCGGAATAAACCGGAATCGAACCGGATTTAATAAATATATTAAAATATTAAAATATTTTTATTTTTACATTTATAATTTATGAAAATTTGAATATTTTTATTATAATTCTTTAAGTTTAAGCATTTCAATCACAATATACTAATTAAAAAAACTCAATTTATGAAATATAGTTTTTATAGTTACAATTAAATGTCAATTTAATTTAAAATAATTTAAAAATACAAACTATATTTTATTTTAATTAAAAACACCTCAAAATAATAACTTAAATTTTATATTTAAATAATTTTTTTTTAAAAAAAAAAGTCTGGTTGAACCGGAAAACTGGTCCGGTTCACTGTTTTCCGATTCGACAGGCCGGTCCGACCGGCTGTTGACCGGTTATTGACCAAAGTGAAAGCCGGATAAAAACCGACCGGTCTGACCTCTGGTTCCGGTCGAACCCGGTCCGACCGGCCGGTTCGGTCCGGTTTTCACAACTATGCTAAACAACATATCCCTAACTATATATTACAAATTAAAGTGTCCAAATTACTACTTACAACCACCTCTCAACAAACATAATATATTCATCATGTATTACAAATTTATATTAAAATGTGATAAAAATACAAATCCCTTAAATAAAAAAAATAAAGCAACAAATAAATTAGTAACTACCATAAGATTATTTCATTTTTTTTCATACAATCATAACCCCTAATCAATATTTTTCCCTCACTAAATAATACAAATTTAAGTACCCAAATTACTAATTACAACCACATTTCAACAAACATAGTATATTCATCATATATTACAAATTTATAATAAATATATTTACTTAATATGTAATAAAAATGCAAATCTCTAAACTTGAAAAAAAACAATTAAATTAATAGCTCCCATAACAAAATGCAACAAAAATCAACTTAGTTAAAAAATACAAATTAGTACCTATCATAACAAAAAATAACAAATATATTTACTTAGACAATACAATAAATAAATTAATTACTAATAACAATATAATATAACAACTATTTATTTAAAAATCGTAAAAATATAAAAAATTACAAATAAATTTACTATATCTAAAATACTAACCTTTAACAAATGGTTTGAGTAAATATATTCTTGGTGTCCTTAATATCCTTCTTATACCATCAAGTGAAATATTAAAAAAAAAAACAAAGGCAGAAAAATTTGGGCGAAGAAAAGAGGAAGAAGATGATGAATAGAGAAGAAGAAGGAGAAAAAATGGTTGAATAGAAGGATGTAATTTAAATTTGGGTCGGTGAATGCATTTGTTGTGTGGTAAATAAGGCAGAAAAGCTTCCTGCCAAACAGCCGTTGATTACAAGGAAAAAAAAATCAAAAGAGAAATCAAGGGTGGGAAAACGGGCGACATGTCCGCTTTCATGAAAAGCGGACACCACGTCCGCTTTTATGAAAAGCGGACATACTGTCCGCCTTTTATGACAGCGGAGATTCTGTTTCAGAAAAAAATGGACCGTTGATTGTGTTGGATCAACGGTCCATTTTCATCCGCTATTATAATTAGCAGTCTTCAATGCTAAGTCTCATCTTCCTTTACTTCTGCAGAGTTCTTTAATGCTTGGCAGGAAAGTTTGCAGGCTCATATTCGTCCGCCATTGTGACTAGCGGACGAGACAGATCCGCTTTTCTGCTCTGCGGAAATATTTCGTCCGCTACTATGACCAGCGGATTGGTGCCGGAAAACAAAAATGGGCTCATCCGCCGGTCTAACTAGCGGATGAGAAAAAATCACCACAAGTTTGTAAATTGCCCACTTTTCACCCCAAATCGGTAATTAGTTTAAAATTGTACCATTATTTAGTCATTAACCCGCAACTGACAAATTTTGATCTGTAAGCTAACCATGAAAGTCTTTAAAATAGTTCGCCTTGTAGGGATTTGCTTCTACTATACTGCCTGCATTTTTAATTATGTGAAATCCACATGTGATATTAGACATGTGTACAAAATCCAACTGACAAATGTCGAACATGCACTCTTCTCTAGACATGTCCGATTGTTTTAATTTATCCAACATATTCCCCGATTAGACACAAGAAAAATGTTATCTTACTATGAACTTTTCTCCTCCATTTCCCGGGCTAATGCTTCCAAGTTACGAAAATCAACTTCGGGAAGATCTCTGCAAGACACAAGAACTTTGCAAAAACTCAAAGCATATAGTTACATCTACCATAGCTGAGACTTCATCAAGTTTTGAGAAAGATGATACATGGAGCTCTCGATCTCTAACAGCATTTTTTCCACATCAGTGCAGTACGTATCAATCAATTGCACGACAAGATCAGGTTCTTCCAGTCTTCAAGTTTAGGATACGACGAAACTGATCATTAACAATTCTCAGCACGAAATGACATTAAAATTCAACGCCACATAATGATAAAGCTGAGTTTATGCAGTGTAAAATCAAAATTAAAGGATAATAAATGAATATTAAAAGCCAAACAGAGTCAAAAGCGCCTGAACTCATTCAACACAAAAATCAGTAGCATCCTTATAAGAAACTAGACTAAAAAGAATGCATAGAAATATATATAAATATCACCATAAAAAACAAAAGCTAGTGTACTCTATCACCTCCTTAAACAGTGACTGAATATATTGCTCAAGCAAATCTTTAACAATACACAAGGCCATTTCTGATAATATAAACAGTAGCAAAAGCCAAAAGCAATGAGAACTGAAAGGAAGCTTTAAGAAACTGTGAAAAGGAATAAGCTTGCATGAGAAATAAATACTTTGGTGGCATACTTATAGACAAAAATGGATAGTAGTTCACAAGTTTGGCATGACAACTTGCAAAGGTTAGCGCCTTGATATTGCCAAATTAACATTTATCTCACTGCAATGACACATTGCACCAAGAATCATTCTTATGCTCTTTTCTATCCCAAGCTATTAATCTCCAATAAAAATTTAGATAGATTGATTTACCAAAAGAAGACAAAGAACAAGTGTTTGCGATCAGCATCAGAACCGGCTTGAAGTAGTTATTGATTAAACAAGAAAATTTCTTTTTCCGAAATTAGGAAAGAAGAATTAAGATGCATGATGACAATTTAGCTTACGATAAGAATGCCAAGCTATAAGTTATTCTACTCAGGAAAGATTTCCTGATAGAAAGGTAATGGAACAAAATCGTACTTGACTTCTGTTGTAACTGAAGAACACAAAGTTAGGAAGAAAAAGTCCAAGGTCTGGTCTGCAAATTGCTTCTAAAAGCACTGCAATTACATCAAAGAATTTACTCATAACAACTAGACCATAGGACATTCATGAACATGACATCCTTCAAAGCAATGAAAAAAAACAATAATAGGAATAACTGTAAGTTATTCCATTAAACTGAATGACAGAAAGGACAGTTCTTTGGCAGGGAATTTCAATTTGACTTCCTGTGCATAGTATCTAGTGGACCCCATTTTTCTCCTGCATGACAGAATGACAGATTATAGTAGGTCCCATCATTCACCTTTGTGGACCTTACCAAACTTTGATAGCATCATATATATTCTATGTGAAGAATTACCTTGAGATACCATAATTTCCCAAAAAAAAAACTCACAAATATGGTGCAATTTAGATACTAGGTAAGAGATAGTACCGTAAAGCAACTGATTTTTTGGGATTCATATGCTACATTTGGACCATCAACATACTTAATGATTTTTTCCCCATAGAAAGAAAATAAATAAATTCCAGCATTAGCAGGAGACCAACCATCATGTAGCCTATTGACATCTTGTATCAAGAAAGAATGAAAAAGATTCTTCTTAACAGAAGCCCTTACTAACCAGCTCAGGCACAAGGCCAAACTGAAAATAGCAAGAGGCAACAAGTTACCCTATGAACAAGTTCATCATGCCAATCAAATTCAAACCTAAGGAAAAGAACAACATCAACAATATCTCCAACCTCCAAAGTCCCGGATTCTGTAAATATAATGTTTAAGTAAAAAGGAAAACAGGTGCAATCCTTTAGTCAAATAATAAACGATTGGATACACGAGCAAGTCAAGAGGATTATGATTGACTCTTATGAATAAGACTACCGCCAAACTTTCTTATATCTGCAATCAATTAATAAACAAGAAGCCAAAGTAAAACATAACTGTGCAATTAATTTATTTCAGAAACAATAGATCACAAAATGATAGAAATTATCAAATTTTGGATATTTTAACTATAAAAAACAGATCTATGATTGTCCATTTTCCGGAGTAGGGATGTGCAAGTTCGTGTATGATTTACACCAACAAACCCCTACCAAGAAAGATTTTGATAAATTACATCAACAAATTGGAGGGTTTACCACTTAATGGAAGACTGCTCAGTTCACGTCCAATTAGCATGTCCTAGGTTTGTCAATATGAGCACAATAAATCAAGATTTCATTTAATGAAACTCTGTGATCCAATCAAGTTCACACAATAGATATGCTGCTCCTATTTGTCTATTCAATGAAGCATGTGCATAAACTACTAAAACCAGGGAGGAAAATATGAATTAAGCCTAGAATTGCATTTGACTTTAGAAAGAGAAACATGATTGTTTGTTTCTATGTAAAGTTGGTAATGAACCTAAGACATATCTTCATGGCAAGCTTTTGAACTTCACAGTTTGAGCATTCGAATCCATCTAAATAAAAACATGTATTCCATCATACAAATGCTGTGGCCTGTGAATATCAATCCACAGTCATTTTAAATTCATAATTGACTAGTAAAAGAACACATTTCATGCATTTCATGATGCTGTTAATCAATCCATAATCATTCAGTCACATAATGCTTCATTTTCAGAAGCTGCTGAATTCTACAAAATAAACGAGTTGCACGCATATGCGATACATCTATGACTCTCATAAATCACCCAATTTTTTTTTTTTTTAATTTCCATTTTTAGTGAACACAAAATAGGGTTCTCTCATGTGGATATTTCACAAAATTTAGTATAATAAACGACATGACATTTGAAGATCTGCAAGTGATAACGTATATTGAAAGATAAGGCAAGTGGAAGAAGGACCTCAGCTCAGACAGACGGTAGAATAATACACCGGAGTTGTTCGAAAATGGGCAATGCCATTCCTGTCCTAAGACCGCCATGGATGCCGAATTTTAGCTTGAAGAGCTACTGAAATGAGAATAATGAAAGTATACTCCATTGGAAGTACAGAAGGACTTTCGTTCGAATTTTCCTTTTTTGTTGATTCAATTCATCAATCGAAGGCCTTTTGTTCAACATCTGATGTACACAGAAATTTTCAAATAATTAGCACAGTGTTGCACAGCCCAGTCTACTTTTTATACAGAAATTCTATTTAAGTTGTTGTTACTTTATTATAATGTCTATTAAGTCCTTAAATTAAATTATGTTCTAACAACTTTAACATCTATAATATTCATAACTCAAAACTTTCAGCATGAAAATTAAAAAATAATTAATTAAAACTATTTCATGAAAATGTTTCTATAAATATATATTTTAAGATATAGAATCTTTTTTTATTTTTATTGAACATAATCTCCCTCACCTTTTAAATTTTCAATAACTGACCCATCACAATCCGTGTTTGGGCTTGAGTTTTTTATAAGTACTGTATGTCACTTCTCCTCCTTTAAGGTATTATTTGCGGTGAGTTACGCCTAATTTATTATGGTATCAAGCTGAAAAAAGCCTAATAGTTGAAAGATCCTGGACTTGTATTTAAAGACTTGGTAGAGAGCCTCATTGATGATCTTAAACCTCAAAATGAGACATGTGAAGGCAAACTTATTACACATCCCACGTCGCATACATGGTAAATAAAAATGTTATTGTTATATATCAATTTATAAATTAATTATAAGCTAGTTAATACAGTTAACAAATTTAATACGTAGAACACCAAACCATCCATGATATTATTTTTCTCAACCAAATTTATTTGCAATAATATTAATCTTGTTTAACTTCAAGAATAAATTTTTACATCAATAATATAGTAATTTAAGTTAACAATCAAGGATAACTAACTCTATACTAGAAAAATAAAGAAAATGACAATATATATTCTTTGTACTTTACTTGTTAAATTTATTTTTGTAATTTATTTAGGATATATTCAGTGTTTTTATTTGGTATAATTTGTCATTTAAGGTTTTTCACTTCATTTTGTAAATATATTTTTTTTATAGAAGATTTCAAAATACATGCATTATAATATAATTAGATAATACATTTTGATTACAAATGTTTTGCTAGCACGTATGATATATTAATAATAGATTTATAAATTAATTGTCAAAAGATTTTAAAAAACTTAAATGCACGAACAACACTGTACCAAAATTAAATTGTATGGGTCAATAATTTAAAAAAAAAAAAGAAAAAACTGATTGGACAACATAATAATATATAGTAACATAAATATTATACTGATATATACTTAATTTACTGGATATATTATAGGGGCACAATTTTTTAATTAAAATATATACTAATAAAACAATTAGGGGTCTTTATTAAAAAACTAAAATGTTAGGGACGAGTATCCACCCTTGAGAGAATATATAATAGTCTCATATTGAAAATAAATAAAACTGAAAAGTAACACGTAGATAATGTAAACTAACTTTTATTAAAAAGTCCATTAATTATACATTCCATTCCTTCTGTTGTAAATAGTTTAAATAAATAAAGCTTATAATAATAATAATAAGGAGAATATAATATGAATACAGAGAAAATATAAGAATAAAAATTTTTTATTATTGATTATAAGTCGTATGAAATAAGAAAAACTAATATATATTTATAGAATAAATTTAGGAGCTAAAAAGTAATTTTACAGCCTCAAAACAATTTGCGGACATCAATCTCACAACACCTTCAACATTATAAATATATACGTAACCACTGATTTAAGTCATAAGAAGTCTTTTCACACTATTTTGAAAGTAAAAGTGATATTAGACAGCCATAAAAACCAAAAATTGGCGATGACATGTTACGCTTTCATTGGCTAAGTGTAATATACTCCCGGCTTAAACTAAATTTTCTCCTATCATACTAATATATGAAGAAATTTTACAGTATTAAAAAAGTATTTCTGTTTTAATTATAAAATGAGATTTATGTTTTTGTAGTATACCGTAAGATAATATATATCAATTATTTTTACTAATATATCTTGAAAGAACAACAATTTGGAATTTTCCAATTAATGTTAGTTTATGTGGAGAGCACGAAAGTGGTTGGGAGTTATTATTTTATGGGGGTTTGGTTTGCACGTGAAAATAAAATAATTACATTATATTAGGCTGGTGTTGTAACAGATGATTTACTGATTAAAAAAAAAAGGTGTGTCGTAAAACAATTAGGGTTTGTGTAAACTCTCAATCTTAACCTAGATGAGAGGTGGTGCTGATATTTATATTAATAATGTAAAAGTACATAATTACACCAAGCTGTGACATATATATACAATTAAATACAAATAAGTACACTTAATCATATAGGTCCCTAACACTCCCCCGCAAGTTGAGCTGGGGCAGAGAGCACAGCCAACTTGTCACGCAAGAGGTTAAACCGAGTCTTGTGGAGTGGTTTGGTAAGAATGTCAGCCGTTTGGTCATCAGTGGAAATATACCGAACCCGAAGCTGCTTGGAGGCGACCCTTTCACGCACAAAGTGAAAATCCAATTCCAGGTGTTTAGTCCGAGAGTGAAAGACTGGATTAGCTTTGAGATAGGTGGCACTGAGATTATCACACCAAAGGGTAGGAGCCGTAGACACAGGAAAACCAATTTCCAATAAGAGCATCTCCAGCCAGGAAAGTTCAGAGGTGGTGGTGGCGAGAGCTCGATATTCGGCTTCAGTGGATGAACGAGACACAGTTCGTTGTTTCCGGGAGGCCCAAGAGATCAGATTAGTACCATGGAAAACCGCAAAACCAGAAGTAGAGCGCCGGTCATCAACATCACCCCCCCAATCAGAGTCAGAAAAGGCATGTAGGGCTAACGGACCTTGAGGCTGATAACGCAGGCCAAATGTGGACGTAGCTTGTAGGTAGCGAAGGATCCGTTTGAGGGCCTGCCAATGAAGGGTGGAGGGAGCATGCATGAACTGAGCTACCCGATGAACAGCAAAGGCAATGTCAGGACGGGTGATAGTGAGATACTGAAGGCCCCCAACCAAGCTTCGATAAAGAGTAGCATCATCCAATGGAGAACCGCCTTTAAGAGACAACCTTTCTGCGGAACTGGCGGGAGTGGTCACAGGTTTGGAGTCCAACATGCGAGACCGGGAGAGAAGATCATGAATGTATTTGCGCTGCACCAAAAATAAACAATTCTTCTGCCGAACAATTTCAACCCCCAAGAAATATTTAGCAGGGCCAAGATCCTTGATAGCAAACTGAGATTGCAAGTGATGAATCAATGTGGAAGCAAGGGCTGAATCATTCCCCAAGACCAAGAGATCATCCACATAAATCAAACAAAAACAAACAACTGAACCCCGACGAAGAAAGTAGAGCGAAACATCAGCTCTAGAGCACTGAAAACCAAAGCCAAGGAGTACCTGGGTCAGCCGACGGTGCCACATCCTGGGGGACTGCTTCAAACCATACAGGGATTTCCGAAGCCGACACACATATTTGGGAAAATTGG
Source organism: Euphorbia tirucalli (assembly GCA_039660915.1). Lineage (NCBI taxonomy): Eukaryota > Viridiplantae > Streptophyta > Magnoliopsida > Malpighiales > Euphorbiaceae > Euphorbia > Euphorbia tirucalli. The sequence goes on along the minus strand of CM077639.1, from coordinate 1,602,195 downwards.
GATCAATAAAACCAAGCGGTTGCTCCATGAAAACGGGTTCATCCAAATCACCATGGAGAAAAGCATTGGACACATCCAAATGAGTAATAAACCAATTAAAAGAGACAGCAAGAGAGATTAATAATCTGATGGTAGTAGGCTTGACCACCGGACTGAAGGTGTCATGAAAGTCCATACCAGGACGTTGATGAAATCCCTTGGCCACCAAGCGCGCTTTATAGCGCTCAATAGAACCATCCGGCTTCAATTTAGTTTTGAACACCCATTTACAGCCAATGACATTAGTTGCTTGTGTAGATGGAACAAGTTCCCAAGTCCCATTGGAAATCAATGCAGAAAACTCTTCAGCCATGGCCTGACGCCAGTGTGGGCTTTTTACCGCTTCACTATAGCATGACGGATCTTGGGGAGTAAGAGAAGTGAGGCAAGAACGGGGTGGCAGCTTGCCAGACATAAGGCGCGTCACCATACGACGCACCGGGGCTGGATCTGGAACAGCAGTGGAACGCACACCAGCTGAAGGGTCATTATTCGAGGCGTCCGGGAGGGAAGAGGCTGCAGATGAATATTTTTGAAGATCAACCATGAGGGAAAGGCCAGGTGAGGTGGTTTCGGTGGTGGGAGCAGGGGAGGAAGTGGGCTGATGGGGCGAGTGGGGCTGGGCAGACGGTGCTGTGGTAGTGTGGGCGGGTGGGGCGGTAGAGGACGGGAGCGGGTCAGGTGATGGGGAGGTGGTGGTACCGGGTGAGGAGGTGGTGTCGGGTGAGGGTGCATGGATAAGTGGTGGAGTGGGCGGATTTGGTAGCAAATGGACTGTTGGAAACGGTGGCGGAATAGCACTTGGATCAGGAGCAGTAGACAAGGACAACTTCGGGTAAGGGAACACCTGTTCATCAAAAAGCACATAGCGTGAGACAAAGAATTTTCCGGACACGGGATCATAACAACGATAACCTTTATGACTCCTGCTATAGCCTAAAAAGATACATTTACGAGAGCGATAATGAAGTTTATGTGGCGAATAAGGGCGTAACCAAGGATAACAAAGACAACCGAAAATACGCAGAAATAAATAGTCAGGCTTACAACCAAAGAGACGAAAATACGGAGAAACATTAGACAGAACATGAGAAGGCATACGATTAATAAGGTACACAGCAGTGTCAAAAGCATAAGACCAAAAAGACATAGGTAAATTTGCCCGGTTAAGTAAAGCAAGACCAGTTTCGACAACATGACGATGTTTTCGCTCCGCTGCCCCGTTTTGTTCCGGGGTGTACGGGCACGACATGCGATGTTGTATACCATTTTGAGAAAGATAAGTTTTCATGCCAATGAATTCGCCACCCCCATCAGACTGAAAAACCTTAATAGGGCGTCCAAAAAATTTTTCAACTACCGAGCGGAATTTAATAAACATATTCAGCACTTCAGATTTCGAATGTAAAAAATAAATCCAACAATATTTACTATAATGATCATAAAACAAAAGATAATAAGAAAAACCATCATGAGATTTAACCGGGGCTGGACCCCAAACATCCGAACAAATAAGATCCAAAGGACCATCAACAACAGACGAAGACAAATCAAACGGTAAACGATGACTTTTACTGACCGCACAACAAGCACAAATATTGCGATCAGATTTATTAGAAAACTGAATATGATTATTTCGTAAAATATGACTAACTACAGACGACGCTGGGTGTCCAAGTCTCTCATGCCAGGTGGACAAAGAGGTGAGGTGCGACTTGATTGCGGTGGGCAGCACTAACGGCATAGCGTAGAGTCCATTCCTATTCGGCCCTCGAAGAAGTACCTGTTTTGAATTCAGGTCCTTCACCAAAAAATATTTGTCAAAAAATTCAACAGAGACATCGTTAGAACGGGTTAGTGCACTAACAGAAATCAGATTTGAATGTGAGGCAGGAACATGTAATACTTGAGACAATTGAAGAGCATTACGATTAGGAACCGGAATACAAGAAGTACCAACATTTTTAATAGGGAGGGAAGAGCCATTACCTAGATGAACCTCCTCTGGACCGGAGTATTCGGAGTGTAAATTGAGGTGTCCCAAATCCGATGTAAGATGATGAGTTGCCCCGCTGTCCATGATCCAAGTGGAGTCCGTAGGGCTGATGGTGGTGTGGTTGGATTGGGGATAGGATTGAGTACGCTGAGTGTTGAGTCTAGGGGTAGGACATTGCCTCGAATAATGACCAAAGCCGTGACAATTGTGGCAAGTAACCTGTGGTACAGCAGGAGGAGCGACTTGGGCGTGCTGTCCATGGGGAGGACGATAATTTGGCTGTCCCTGACCGGGTGTGAAGCCAGACGTGTGCTGCTGGCGGGGAGTGAAGTGCGAAGAACGCTGCTGCCCCTGATAGCCTTGATGACGCCCACGGCCTCTGCCTCTCCCGCCGGCAGCCGGCTGTTTGGTGGTGTAATGGGCTGAAGGCGCATTAATATCTTCCGAAACAGCTTTCTCTCGTCGAATGTGACGTTCTTCCGTTAAAAGTAACCCATATAAATCATCATACGAGATCAATTTGGATCCCAAACTCCTACAAAAATCACGAAAAGAGCCCCGAAGGCCATCCAAAATTGCATCAACAAGATCCTCATCCGAAACCGGATATTGCAATGAAACCAAGCGGTCGGCAATCAATTTTGCCCGCTGCATAAACTCAGATACAGATTCACCCTCACTTTTGATCAGGGAATGTAGTTGTTGCTTTAATTCCCGAATTTGCGCCCTTGATCCAGACGCATATGCGCTTTCCAACTTAACCCAGGCTTCTCTAGCCGATTTGACTCCAATGACTTGAGGAAGAATAGAAGGAGAAATAGAGTTCAATAACCAACTCAGTACCTGTTGGTCCTGACGATACCATGCTTGATATGCCGGATTGAGAGTATCGTTTGCCAATCTTTCAGCCGGAATCACGGCTGTTCCATCTACATGATGAACAAGATCACAACCAGCTAACATTGGAATGATTAAAGTTTTCCACAACACAAAATTACTTGAATCTAATTTGAGGGGAAGAGAGTGGGAGACGGACGGCAAGGTGGAGGGAACGCCGGCCATGACTGCTGGATTGGCGGCGGTAACAAGGGCAGATTCAGTCGACATGGTGAAGATTGAGGGGGGGAACGGCGGCTAGGGCTGGTCGGCTATTATGCCTTATTAGGCTCTGATACCATAAAACAATTAGGGTTTGTGTAAACTCTCAATCTTAACCTAGATGAGAGGTGGTGCTGATATTTATATTAATAATGTAAAAGTACATAATTACACCAAGCTGTGACATATATATACAATTAAATACAAATAAGTACACTTAATCATATAGGTCCCTAACATGTCGGAATCTCCTTGGTTTGGTAGGCTTAATCTTGACAAGTAATTCTAACTGATTTCTAACACAAATTAATTAAAGCCCTAATCTAATCTTTCTCCGAAATATGCTAAAGTAATTAGATGCTAATAACTATTACAACTTTCTGGTCATGTCAATTAAAGAAGAATGAGAGGATATCGCACAATGAATCACATGAGCAGCAAATTAACATCTGTTACAGTATAATAATAAAGCAAAACCTTTGTGGTGGATGTAAATCAATTTAATTAAATAAATATCCAATTGGATTAGATGAGATGGAAATAAAATGAAAAAAATTAATCAATTAAAAAAAAAAAGAAAATTAAGGAGAGAAGCACCACCTTTAAACAAAATTCAAAAGTTGCATGAAAAGGATGTCTGGCAAAGGAGTATATATACTAAATGAGTATATATAAGAAACCTTAATCTAATTCTCCCTCATCCTAATAGAGAATTTTCGGCGACAATACAAAAAATTACAGCAGCCCCCTTTTGCACTTTCTCTTGGTTTTCGTTCAATCCGTTCGCTAGTACGAGTCTCGTTTGAAAGTCGTTCGTGTACCGGATTGTAAAGGAAACGCGTTTGGGTTTTTGCAGCAGTCTCTAGAGGAGACAGTTAAGGTGCAAAAATTTATTTTTTCTTCGTTCTTGATTTCATTCTATTAATCTACACATATCTTAGGCTTTGGAATCGAGGAAATTTTTAATCGGTATTCCACCTCGCTTTTAATTTTTCCCGTGACGATTCCCTAGTTTTTATTATTATCTCTGATACTCCCTCACATGCAAATGTACCTTGGGTTTGAAGTGTGTACAACACAGGCCCATCCTGCCATGTGTTGAATTTTTAATCAACAAATGGAGCTATCAGGATTCGAACCCTCGACATCTAGATCTAAGCGGCTCTCATACCATGTCATGGAACCATTGAACAAAAAGCTTAAGCTGATAGGTAAGGCCCAATCATAGCTTTTATTATTCTCTCTGGCACTTCCCCGCACGCGAATGCCCTTTGGGTTTGAAGGGTGTACAACACAAGTCCACATTCCCACGTGTTGAATTTTTAATCAACAAATGGAGCTGCCAGGATTCAAACCCTGGACTTTTAGGTCTAAGCGGCTCTGATACCATGTCATGGAACCAATTGACTTAAAAGTTGAAGCTGATAGGTAAGGCCCAATATTATCTTTTATTATTATCTCTCACCATAAACACATCCTTCGTTTAAAAGCAGGAATAATGAAATAGAGAATAGTTGTGAATTAAGAAATCAAAATTCCAAAAGAATATATGTCTTTTTTCGCTTAATGGAAATCTCTTGATCATGTTTTGCAAAAATTTGATCATAATAAAATCAGACTCAGACTAATAGAAAAAAAAATTATTAATTTAGAGTTATTAATGATTTTACTAGTCATAATAGTGGAGTCAGTATATAATTGAATCTCCGCCACAACTTTCACTTCATCTTCATGTTGCGCAGAGATGGAGTTAGGAAATATTGTTGAATTTCTTCAAAATAAATCCATTTTAGTCACTGGTATAACTGGTTGTCTTGCAAAGGGTACGGATTTCCTTTTTATTAAAAAACAAAAATTCAGAATATATATATATATATATATATATATATATATATATATATATATCAATTAAAAATACTATTACTGTATCAAAATTGTTAATTTGAATCATTGACTTTTTTTTTTTTTTTTCTTTTTGTAATTGTTGATGCAGTATTTATAGAGAAGATATTGAAAGTTCAGCCAAATGTGAAGAAGCTATATCTTCTTTTAAGAGCTTTAGATTCAATTTCTGCAAATCAACGTTTCAAAAATGAGGTTATAAAATTTTGTACATATATATATATTTTAAATTTTTTTTTTAAATATATGTGATGACAATTGTTGTATTAATATAGGTAATGGAGAAGGAATTGTTTAGAGTAATGAAAGAAAAATTGGGAGAGAATCTGAAATCTGTCATCACCAAAAAGATTATAGTTATTCCTGGTGACGTTAGTTTTGAAGATTTGGAAATACAAGATTTATCGTTGAGGGAAGAAATGAAAAATGAATTGGATTTTGTCCTTAATTTTGCTGCCACCACCAACTTTAATGAGAGGTACTCATCTATAACAATTATTATATTTACTCAATTTTTTTAAAAAAAATTTCTAAATATCATATATGTTGAAATCTCATATGTTAACGTAATAATTGATAAATAAAAAAATTATAAAAATTATTTTGAAATGTACGAAATTATTTTTGGGAATTTATATATATATAGTATTAGTGGTGATGTTATTTATATGTTAAAAGTATATAAATTATTTTTTAATAATTTATTGTTGGAGTTTGGTTTTAAATTTTAAGTTAAATATTTTTTACTTATTAAATGGATTGATTTTTTTATTTTATTTAAATTTTTTTAGCAGTGTTAATAAAGACTAAAATGATTAACACCTAATAATCTATTAAGTGATTATTATTAAAAGCAAATATCGCACGTGCCTAAATTTTGAGGATAAATTTATCAATAATAGGTACAGTTTGAATTTTTGTGTACAAAAAATCATTGAACTTCCAATTATAGATTCAAATAAAAAAAAATAAAAAAAAAAAACCGACTTAACTTTATATTAATTCATATTCGATTTTCAAGTACAGGTATGATGTTGCACTTGGTACCAATACGATGGGAGCTAAGAACGTTTTGTGCTTTGCCAAAACTTGTGTCAAACTAGAATTGCTTGTCCACATATCTACAGGTTATTATTATTATTATTATTATTATTATTATTATTATTATTATTAGGGGAAATAATTAATTTGTCTTTATATTTTTGCATATTATACTAGTCAATCCACATGATAATTATATAGTCTTTATGTTTTATCATTGTCAACTGTTTAGTCCTTTTAAGTCAAATTAGACTAATAATACCAAAATTACCCTTTATTTTATTTTATAATATTAAAATATATTATCTTTTCTATTTTATACTTTTTCTTCACATAATCATAATATTAATAATATTACTAATATTGATCAATTAATTTATTAAATTTTATATAATTATATAACTAAACTCTTGCCATACAATTTATTTTATCAAAACAAATAAATAAAAAAATATTTTGAAAAATATAAAATTAGGCGTTAACTATGTAAATTATAAATTTGAAAAATAAAAAATTAGGAGTAGAACTATATAAAAATTATAAATTCAAACTTTTCATTATAATATACCTTAAAGAAAACATTAATAAACAAAAAGATATCATTTTAAAATAATTAACAACATTCATAATAACATTTATTATTAGTTTATAAATATTATATTAAACTAATAAAAAATGATAATAAATATTAAAGAGAATAAATAATAAGAAATGATTTTATTTTTATAGCCAATATATAAAAATATAGAAATATAGGTATATACGTATATACTGCATAAAAATTTATTGGAAATATTTTAATTAAATTTAAAAATCAAAAGATAAATTTTTACCAATAATCAAGGGTGATTTTGTCTTTTCATAAGCAAAAGTAAAAGAAATGATAAAGAGTTCATTGAAATAAAACTTAAGGACCTTAAAATTAATTTATGAACTAACTAGTGTAATACATAAAAATATAGGGACTAATAAATTGTTTAGCCTTATTATTATTATCCAACAATAATAGTACAGTATCTCTGATAAAAAAAAAAATAGTATAATATCACACATTTACAGAGATTGAGATAACTATTGTCGCTTAAATTGTACTCCCTCCATCCCAAAAAGATATACTACTTTATCATTTTATTCTGTCCGAAATTGTAGAAAATTTTCTGTTTTTGTAAATTAGTTAAATTTCAACTTTTCTATCATACCCTTATTTATTATCTATAAGAATTAACAAATTACATTATACTAACTTGAAATTATAAATATTTTTTCAATTCTAATACAAACTTTACTGAAAATTGTCACTAATTAATATTCATCTATCCTATTGGTTGATTAAATTAGGAATATCAAATACAAAAATTGTATTTCAATCAACTTAACTATCTTTTCTTAATTAAAGAGAATGCTGAAAGTAGTCTAATCATTTTGGGATGGAAGGAGTAATAGATTATCACTAAGTTGTAATATATATATATATATATATATATATATAAAATTAACTCATTATATGTAAGCTTGGACAGGCTGACCTGGACTCAAAAAGGTTTATAGCCGAACATGTATAGACATGTCAATATATGAAATTTAGTGATTAGAATATAAATATTAGTTTTAGTTACTTAATTTACCCTAAGTTAGTGAGTCCACTCTCCTAACTCAATACTTTAAAATATAAATAAACTGAACTTAAAAATTGGACTAAATTAGCAAAAATTGAATAAAAGGTGTGAAATTAATTTATTCAGCTACCAGAATATTTATAATTATATTTCTCTATTTTCAAATGTGTATTTCCTTTTACTGCTTCAATTAATTAAATACAATTCATAATATGTACCTTTCAGCATATGTGTGTGGAGAAAGATCAGGGGTGATTCAAGAAAATCCTTACTACTTGAATGAGCCAGATAACAATATCTCTCAATTGAATATTGATCATGAAAAGGATTTGATTGATAAAAAACTTAAGGAACTTAGAGCTGAAGGAGTTACAGAAGCCACAATTCATGATGCTATGAAGGATTTGGGCATGAAAAGGTACAAGACAGAAAATTATTGGACCAAAACTGTATTTTGGCTCCTATACTTTCCTTAATTTCTTTACTTCAATAAATTTACATATTGAGGAGAATCTTTCAAACTGCAGTTTGTATGAGCCACTCGGACTCCACCCGGTACTGCAGTTTGTATGTTTTGGAATATATTGTGTGTAGTACCAAAATTTGTACTATTGTCCCCGACTGGATTGGTTTGGGACTGCTATAAACGTACCACGTCAGCACAATTGCTGATGTGGTATGGTCGTAATATTCTCAGATAGTCTAATTCAGAATCACAATAGAACTTCTTGTGGAGCACTCCCAAAATTTTCAGTCTTTGATCCATATGTACTTTGATTTGACCTTACTTAGCTTTTATACATGCAATTTATGGATAATTTATCATTTGAAAAATAAATATGTTTAGCATATTTCTTGCTCTCTGTCAACTTACACGTCATCATCCACGTAAAATTTCCGTTAAATCAAATTACCGGAGAATGAGAAATATGCTTGACATACTTATTAGTCAAAAGCTAGATTATCAAAATAAATTACAATTTCGGTGGACTAACTAAGATCAAATTAAACTGATAAAATTATTAAAAAAATAAAGGGGAAAGTCATATATTTGTACTATGTATATAGACATGGTACAAAAAAGGCCTTTTACCAAATTAAATTGTAGCAATATGATTTGATTTTCTTTATTTTCATTGAATTAAACTAAAGATTTTTTTTTTCTTTTATCAATAGGGCTAATGAATATGGATGGCCAAACACTTACGTATTTACCAAAGCCATGGGAGAAATGATTATTCAACACTCGAAAGGAAATTTGCCTTTAGTTATACTTTCAAAGAACCTTTTCCAGGTTGGACAGAGGGTGTCAGGTTAGTATAATTAATTAGAGTAATTAGACTTATATAATCTTATATATAATTTTTACATTCATCACAAAGAAAAAACAATTTAACTCCTAATGGATTAAATGGATCAATTGAAGGTTATACGTTGTCATTTAAGATCAATTAAACTCTTGATTAATAAAATTCTTTATTTCTTTTTCAGTTCTGTTAAAATTAGCAGTTTTGATAACCAAAATAATTAATGATTAACCATGTGTTAGCAAGACCTATATTCTTCTCTAATTATTATCTATAGCATTAAATCTAGCATTAAATCTATGTGCTGGCCAACTCACCAATTTGAATAACTAATTTTATAAAATTCTTATCTGAACAACATAAATTGAACAAAAGTTTAGTTGGTTTATTAAGTAATGCTAAGGTATTAGTTAACTGTGACAGAATTCTGTTAATCAAGGAGCTCAATTGGTCTTAGGTGACAACGTGAGTCATTTAATTAATTCATTTAGTATTTTAAAAGTAAAATTGTTTTTTTTTTTTTTTTTTTAACGTTAGATGAATTTTTGAAACTTTATCCCATATTTGAAGTGAATACCACTATGAAAGTGGAAATTTGTTTGGAATGCAGAACTGTTGACGCATTCATTCCCGGATATGGCAAGGGAAAATTGAAATTCACTGCTTGTGATCCTGCAGCAACTATTGATGTGGTAATTAAGCATTCTGATTTCCTTTTTAATTTTCTAACTTGATTGCAAAAGAAAAAAAATCAATATTGACACATTGAAATTTAACACATTAAACTCTTTCGATTAACTATACACATTATTATAAATTTCTCCTTGCCGCCTCCCTACTTGAGAATCTGGGGTTTAACTCCAGCCGAAAAGGTAAAAGGGTCCTCGAAAGGAGGAGAGAGAGGATTGCCAATAAGGGCTAAGCGATCACTCTATTCGCTAAAGGTTGGATACCTAACATACACTTTTTAAGTGCATAATAGTAATTTTTTCATGCTTGCAGATACCAGTTGACATGGTGGTAAATGCCATAGTTGTAGCAATGGTAGCTCATGCAAATAAACCTTATGGTAATGGTATTTATCATGTGGGATCATCATCAAGAAATGCTCTTAAATATTCTGATCTTATTGATTACTTCTGTCAATATTTCACCAATAAACCATGCATGGGTGAAGATGGAAAGCCAATCAAGTATACCACACTTACCACATTAACAAGCATTGCTAGCTTCCACAGATATTTGGCAATTCACTACATGCTATTTCTTACGGTAATTTAACGCTCCTTTATAAAGTCTCTTGTATCTTGCACTTTTGCATGATATACGATTTTGCATGTATGACTGTTGAGTGGACATATATGTCGGGTTAAATCTATGTAACAAAAAATCAATTAGGTTATGTTAAGGCCCAACTGACACTACCAATATATTACTCTTTAATCTCGTTTATTTCTAATATAGGATTATCATTCATTCTCAAACACTCCCCCTGAAGTATAACTAGGCGTAGACTGGTTGTCAATTGTCAAACATTCATTGGCCTATATATTTTGAGGTACAAGATTTGAAGAGACTCCGTAGGCCTTGAGAGTGCTTGGGTTGACTAGATGAGTGAGTACATAAGTGGGGTTGAGCCCATGTAACATAAAACCAATTGGCTTGTGTAAAGGTCCAATCTACATCACTTATATACTACTATTTCATCTTATTTATTTCCGATGTGGGATTCATTCCTCAACATCTCCAACACTCTCTACCTCAAGTGTAACTTGGCCTGGACCAGTTGTCACTTATCAAACATTCCTTGGCCTATCTCCTTTGAGGCCCAAGGTCATCAACGGGTCTAGTTTTCACTACTAGCCCAAAATCCACCAGGAGTTTAAACACGGGCCTAAGATCTTTTCGGCTGTCAAACCTTCTTATGCTCTGATACCATGAAGAGACTCCGTGGGTTTTGAGAGTGTTGAGCTTGATTAGATGAGTGAGTACATAAATGGGGTTGAGCTCATGTAACACAAAACTAATTAACTTGTGTTAAGTTCCAATCAACATCTCCAACAATTATCAACAAATATAGTCTTATCTATTAGACAAAACTCCTCTACGTCTTTAAATGTGAGCTTATTAGGAACCTTCGGTTGTTTTATCTTTTTTTGTTATGATATAATGAAGAGACTTCACCGATTTTGAAAGTGTCAGGTCATATTATGTAAGTGAATAGAGTTCCAATTTATTTTCATAGTATAAATCTTAGTTCATTTTTACTTTTTTTAAGAAATTAATCGTTTCTTTTTATCTTTATGTATTTTAAAAAGAGTGAATTTGAACTAAAATTCTATCATGGTGTAAAATTAGTTTCCAAATAAAGATTCAATTCATTTGCAGTTTTTTATTTTTATTTGAAAAAAATAAAATAAAACAAATAATTCAATTAATTTTTTATCAATTGAATTCCTCTTTTTTTTTTTGGTACAAACAGGTCCTTAAATTGGCCAACACAATATCATGTAATTATTTTCAGAGCATTTACGGCACTATGGATAGAAGGATGAAATTCGTGAAACGACTAGTTGAACTGTACCGTCCCTATCTATTTTTCCATGGGATGTATGTTAATTCTTTCATCATTAATATCTTCAAAATTAGTTATTCTAATCTCTCTCAATATATATTTGTAATTTTTAATTTTCTGACATGAAATTAATATTGGATTTGCAGATTTGATGACTCCAACGTAGAAAAATTACTAAAAGCAGCTAAAGAAAATAATGAAGAGATTGATACCTTTTTCTTTGATGTGAAATCTATTGATTGGAATGATTATTTCATGAATACACATATTCCTGGTGTTCTAGAATATGCTTGTAAGAGATAATTAATTAATTAATTAATTAATTCCCAAACAAAAATTAATCAAATTCGAATAAATTGCATCAAATAAGTTAGTAATAATTAACCAACACATATATAAGTTGGTGTTGCTTATGTTTTTATGCTTTTTTTTATTGTTAAACTTTTTTTTCTTTAAAACCAATAAAATAAAATAAAATGCTATTCAATAATGGCCTTGTATTTTCATTTGGACTCTTATAGCCCTTGTTGTAGTTCTATTATTCACCCAATTTAATTATTCACTTATGTTTTCATTAGTCCCAACTTGACAAGTATATAAACAACAGTGATAATTATTGTATAATTATTGTATAATCTGCTGCATTTCAAAAATGCTTGGAGATTTTATTTTTGGGGTTTAAATAGTACTTTTATGAAGCTACTTTTAATGCAATTATCCTATTCAATAAAACTTATAAACTCTATCTGATCTCAAGCCTTTGCGTTCAAATCCGAGTTTTTTTATTGATTAATTGCATTTTTAATCTTGTTTAATTCGTTGAAAATTACATATTGAATGAAGCAATAATTAGCTTCTTGCATCTACGTAAGATCTTACAATATCCTTAATCATAAATAAAATTCAACGTTAAACCTTTATGTTTCAAGTAAGTTGCCACTACTTTTTGTTGGACTATAACTCAATTTTATTCATTATTCTTGAAAATCTTAGCTTGTAATTGTTTTAAACTAACAATTTTATAATTACAGTAAAACCAATAGTTTTATAGTTGTTATTCACTACTCGTACGTTGTATAATTTTTGTAAGACCAGTTGTTTTATAGCTGTTACACACTAATTGTTTTGCGGTTGTTTTAAACTTATCCTTTTATAATTATTGTAAAACCATTTGTTTTATAGTTGTTACACACTAGTCGTATGCTTTATAATAATTGTAAGGCCAGTTATTTTATAGTTGTTACATACTAGCTGTTTTGTAGTTGTTTTAAACTGGTCATTTTATATCCATTGTAAAACCAGCTATTTTATAGCTTACACGCTATATTCGTACGTTTTATAATAATTGTAAGGCCATTTGTTTTATAGCTGCTACATATTAGTTGTTTTGTAGTTATTTCAAACTAGTTGTTTTATAATTATTGTAAAACCAACTATTTTATAACTGTCACAAAATAATCTATGTTTTATAATCACTTGTTTTATAGCTATTACATATTAGCTGTTTTGTATTTGTTTTTAACTGATCGTTTTATAATTATTGTAAAACCAGCTGTTAACAGGCTGTTTTATAGCTGTCACACACTAATCATACGTTTTATAATTATTGTAAGACCAGCTGTTTTATAGCTGTTCTACGCTACTTTTTTAGTTGTTTTAGATTAGCAGTTACAAAATTTTCACTATAAAATGATTCGTTGAGTTCAATTTTCTATATCAAAAAATATATCTTCTTTTGAATATTTTACTTTTGGGTAATTGTAGTGTTTTGTTCAAAGTTCTAGTTTTTAAAGGCACGATAGTAGAGTTTAATGTGATAACCCTATGAAGCAATCAATATTTTGCTTTCAATCAATGGCTCATCCACATCACAACATTAATTCGATAGGTTTATTTCTTTTTACTTAATGATTATTTCCAACAATTATATATTACTTAGGCGCTAATACACTTGCTAATGCGATAAACACGAACGACATATCACTATAATTTGCATTAATACCAAAAATTGGCCCCAATTATCACTACAATTTGCATTAATATTGCAATGATTTTTTTTCAAAGACAATAATTTGGAATAATAACTTATGCAATAAAATATTTCCTTTAGTGTAGTGTTTTGAATAAATAAAATATTTTTTTTCTAGGTAATTGTAGTGTTTTGTTTAAATTCTAGTTTTAAGTGTATAATACTAGAGTTTAATGCGGTAACCCTAAGCAGCGATCGATATTTTGATTGCACTTCGATTTTACGGAAATTTTTCTGTCAATCAATGGCTCATCCATATTACGGGCCAGTTTGGATTGCTGTTAGTGAAAGTGCTGTCAGGGAAAGATAGATTTCATTACTTTCTTTAAAAGTAGTTTTAAATGTTTTTCCAGTGCTTTCCTGAGTACAATCTGACTTTCACCAATTGTGATTTTGAGATTGTTTTCTGCCACCCCAAAAGCAGCTTTCAGCCAAAGTAAAGTTTCTCATACTTTGGCTGAAATTTGTTTTCGGCTGTCCCAAACTGGCCCTACAACATTAATTCGAGAAGTTTATTTCTTTTTTTCATGATTATTTACTAGGATTATTTATTACTTGAGAAGAAGTGCCAAAACATTCGGCCCAATTATCGCCATAATTTGCATTGATATTGCAAAGACTGAGCGACAAAAAAAAAATAGTTGCTCAAGAAGAGATAGTCTTTTTGAGAAAAATAATAATCATATTTTAATTAAATGTCAATAATTTGGAATAATAATTTATGCGGTAAAATATTTCCTTTAGTGACATGAGCAAAATTTATGCACTCAATAAAATGCTTCTCTTTCAATGTATTTTTTTTCTAAAAATAAATTACTTAAGCAATTTTTTTTCTAAAAGTAAATTACTTAAAATGACGTTTTTTTTAATTTTTTTATTTCAAAGTATTTTCTTTTTTTTTTTTTTGGGTTTTTTTATTTAGTGTTTAATAGCTCTCTATTTATTAGTCCCGTAACAGTTTAGTTCCTTAAGTGTTTTTTTTTTTATGACAAATTTAGTTCTTACTTTTAACATATTATTATTATTTTTTTCTATTACTCTACCTTTTTCTCCTTAATTTTCCCTCTTTCCTATTTTACATATCCTGGTAACTTTTCATTCCTTATTTTCCTTTTTTTTTTCCCTTTCTTTTTTTTTTTTTTTCTGTGTTGTGTTTTCTTTCTTCTATTATATTTTCTTCTTTTTTCTTTCTCGATTAATCATCTTAGATGAAAGTTTAACCAAAGTTTCATAATAGAAGAGAGAATTAAATTTCTACAGTACTTGTTGGTATTTCACTCTGAGGGATTGGTTTCATTGTATCTGGAATTTGTCTTCACTATCTCATTTGTCTGTGATTTTTTTCATTGTTTTGTTGTTGATGTTTCCAGCTGCGGTAATGGTAATATGGATTATTTATCTTCTCTATTTTTGTTCCTGGTGATGGCCTACTATTTATCTTTTCCTTTTCTGGTTATAGTCATGGGATAGAATTATTTTCCTCTTCAATTTCATGTTTGATTGGTGAGGGTGGTGAATTGGTATTATCTTCCATTTTTGGTGTTTGATTGTTTAGGTCTGCAATTTTAGATTTTGGTGAGAGTGGAGAATTTTTCAACCTCTCCATTTTGGCAAATGGTGCATATGATTTCTGATGTTTCAATTGTTACCATTGCATTAGAAATTCTTGTGTAGCTTTTGAATGTAGAATAACATATAGAAAGATAAGTTCCTTTTGAGATGTTAGCAAATGCATCAATGGCTAGGCAACGTAATTGGAAGTGAAAATTGTTCTGTAAGAGTACAAGACAAAAATTAATTAATTTGCTAGATTTTTTAGAGTAGTAAAATATTCTAATAGCTTAAATCACTATAATAAATGCTAGATTTAGCAGTAAAAATCTAATAGTTGTTGTCCAAAAACAGATTTAGTAGTAAAAAATTAGTTGTTGCATATTACTGCTACAAAGTTGTAGCCGTAGATATTTGGAACAAAAAAAAAATGATGTAATTTTACCGCTAAATGTGTTTTTTGGCAACAACTATTAGATTTTTACTGCTAAATGTGCTCTTTTACTATTAAATCTAGCATTTGTTGTACTGAGTTAGGTCTGCACTTCGATTATAAATTTATTCATAAAATATTAAGATAGAGAGGCAACATATAAGCTGAATGATTTTTTTTTTTTTTTTAAAGTAAAATTTATTGTATAAGTTTAGTACAAAAAAATCTTTAAAAAAAAAAAAATTTATGGACGTCTTTCCTATCTTCGAATTGGAGGATTCTTCCTTTATGATCATGGCAGACAGAAATTGTTCTGTATAGAGTCTATAGACTACTTTCTGTTTTACATTTGTTTCACTTGCAATTTCATTAAATGGGTACTGAAATTTTTATTTCCAACTCATATTTCCGCAAACATCCTTTTACCAAATCCAATTTGCCAAAACATCCTTTTACCAAGTCCAATTTTTCCGTTTGAAATAAAAGTAAATACATAGACTTCATGTGCTCAATTATTAACACAAAACCATACATTTATAAAATGCTGATTTGTAAGACAATATATACAATAATCCCCTACATATTTCAAAAAGATAAACTAAATAATAGATTTTGTTAGGTTTTAATTGAGTGACATGATGTCTGTTAGAATATGAACCAGACTTGCGACGAATAAGGAATAGTTAGCAAAATAATACATAATTATAACACAATATTCTCTTTGACATGATTGGAAATCATCATAATTAAGAAAAGATAAACTTATTGAATTGAAATTAGAATCACTAGAGGTGTAATCCTAATTTAAGATTTATTCCCCCAAGATTCAATAAGCACATCCGAAATTAAAATCCAGGAGCAGGAACAACAAAAGAAAGATACAAACTCAGCAAAATATTTTAGATCACAAAATAATGGCAATAGAAATTGTTAGGAGATTTGGACCCACTCATGTGAATTAATCCAACAATTAAAAAAAAAATTATATAAAATGAGAAACACAAAAATTTACACAAAAATTATAAAATATTTTATCCCTAAAATCATGCCATGTTTCCTGCTATAATCCAAAACATCATGGCCTCATATTAATAGTTAAATCAACAGAAATTTTATGAATATATATAATCGAGACATTATAGAGTATGCATGTGCTTTGTACGGTACATTATCCGTATGTCAAGCCAATAAAATTATAACGATTTACAATTCAACCAGCAGAAAAAAGACAATAGCAATTAATCATTATTTATTTAATAGTTGATTATATAAATAAACTTTAGATCCTAAAATAAAAACTCTATACGATAAAATATTAATCCTAAATCTTAATTTATACACCCTAGACTCTAAAGTATATTAGGTGTCAAATTTTATTAGCATGATGCATGAATAATGTGGTGTGCTAGACATATTTTATAATTTCTCATCTTTGTGACCAAAATATGGCACACGTGTAAATCTATTTTAAAAGAAAAATAACGACAATTAGAGCCCGTTTGGATACCAGTTTTTCATGTATTTTTTACTGTTTAATGCCAAACAACAGTTTTAGAGGTGTTTGGTTAGAATTTGCTAGCAACTGTTGATAACTTTTTATTAAGGAAAAACTGTTATTTCTCATCAACAGATAAAACCTGTTTTCATGAAAAATATTTCATTCTATTTTATCTTTTTTTTTTCTAAATCAGTTATTTTATATTCTAATAACAAACAATTTATCATCTTTTTACCAAATACTAATTATAAATCAGCAAACAACAACCAGCAATCATCAAAATGAAATAACAAACAACAACAATAAACAGTATCAATAAACAGTAAATAGCAACAGCAGAACCAAAGAAATTCTTATATTGGAGAAAATGTTAATATTACAAAGAGAAATTTACAAAGCGTAAACGAGTAAGTGGGCCGGTGAGAGATTTTAGCAGATCTTACTGAAATTTGATTTCCAACGGTACAAAAGAGAGAAAAATCTCTTAAAAAAAAAAAAAATTTTTGTATGGACGTCTATCCAATTTTCGAATTGGAGGATTCTTCCTTTATGATCATGGCAGACAGGAATTCTTTTGTAGAGTCTATAGACTACTTTTTGTTTTACATTTGTTTCACTTGCAATTTCATTAAATGGGTACTGAAGTTTTTATTTCCAACGGTACAAGTAATGTACTCAAACTTAATCTCAAGTTTACCAAAACATCCTTTTTTATCACACGATGTTTACACAAAAATTTACACAAAAATTATAAAATATTTTATCCCTAACATCATGCCATGTTTCCTGCCCAAATTCCTGTTATGATCCAAAATATCATGGCCCCATATTAATAGTTAAATCAACATCATGGCCCCATATTAATAGTTAAATCAACAAAAATTTTATGCATATATATAATGGAGACATTACAAAGTATGCATATGCTATGTACGCTACATTATCCGTATGTCAAGCCAATAAAATTATGACAACCTACAACTCAACCAATAGAAAAAAGACAATAGCAATTAATCATAATTTATTTAATAGTTGTTTATGTAATAAAACTTTAGATCCTAAAATAAAAACTCTAGACTATAAAATATAAATACTAGATCTTAATTTGTACACCCTAGACTCAAAAGTATATTAGGTGTCAAATTTTATTAGTATGACGCACGAATGATGCGGTGTGTTAGACATATTTTATAAGTTCTCATCTTTGTGACCAAAATATGGCAGCCGTATAAATCTATTTTAAAAGAAAAATAATGACAGTTAGAACCTGTTTGGATACCTGTTTTTCAGGTTTTTTTTACTGTTTAATACCAAACAATAGTTTTAAAGGTGTTTGGTTAGATTTTGCTAGCAACTGTTGATAACTTTTTCTGAAGGAAAAACTGTTATTTCTCATCAACAAATAAAACATATTTTTTATGAAAAACACTTCATTCTGTTTTATATTATTTTTTTCCAGATGAGTTATTTTATATTCTAATAGCAAAAATTTATCATCATTTTACCAAACACTAATTATCAATTAGCAAACAACAATCAGCAGTCATCAACAGCAAACAACAATAATAAACAGTATCAACAAACAACAAATAGCAACAGTAGAATCAAACAAATTCTTATATTGGAGAAAATGTTAATATTAGTGGATTAATTTGATAGAGAAATTTTCAAAGTAGAAGGCGAGTAAGTGGGCCGGTGAGAGATTTTAGCAAATCTTACTGAAATTTGATTTCCAACGGTACAAAAGAAAAATGTGATATTTTTATAGTTATTTATTTCATACTTCAGCTATTCCAGTTTTTCCTACTTTAGCTTACAAACACAGCAACCCACTTTTGATTAGAAGAAATTCTTTGAGCTGAATATCCGTAATCCATGCCTTATATAAACGACAATAGAAAATCTTTGATCGAAAAAAAATCATGTGCATTGAATCATGTGCAAAAGCTAATCGACATGTGCAAAAGCTAAATAATTTTGTTCATTGAATCATGTGCAAAAGCTAATCGACATGCCAACAAGGCTAGCCTAGTAAAGTAGCATTATAATTATATAAACGTGTTCTTTGTAATTTATATATATATATATATAAAAGAAAAAAAAAAAGAAATTTATTAGAAGAAAGTCTTATTTAATCAACAATTTTATTTTCATTTGTTAATTATCATTTCCGAGTCAAATTATATCTTTGAATTTGATCTGTTGGTGAGCTAAGTGCTGACTATTTAATTTATGGATCCATAATTTAATTCCCGAAGAGTAAATTTAATAAAATATAATGTATTTTTTTAAAATTATATTTAGCTAGAACATCTCTTAACTTGAAAATTAAAATGAAACATTTTATATATGTGTGATAATATTAAGTTTGTATATATAAATGCAAAGTTAAAATATATATATATTATACATTGGATTTTATGATTATGTCGATGCGAAATTCAATACATATTCAAGCCTAATCAAATTATCTTAATCATTAAATTATAACCAGAATCTATAATGAATATCTTTGGAGATTATTATTGGATTTGAGAGTTTTTGTTATTCTATTAATTGTAATTTATAATTGACAATTAACCGCGTGATTTAATAGAATAGTTCAATTTAACTATTCACATGTTAATTTTCTTATATATCTGTCATTAAATTTAATATTATTAGTCAATTTATAGTTCCAAATAGAAATTTATATAGTTACAACATTATGTGAATACCAATGTATATTAAATAGAAGCATATTTAGAAATTAAAAATTTATTTTATGTATAATTTGTTAAAATTTATGTTTGATTATAATAATAGGTAGTTAGATTTATAATCACAATAACAAGAGATTTACGTAGTTTGATTAGTTTTGCCTACATCCGTATGCGATGAAAAATAAATAATTCATTAATAATTGGCGATATAATAGTAAGGATATTTCACCATTTACACAATTACTTAACTCAAATCTTATTAGACTCGATTATACACAATTTACACGCATGCAAATTCTTAGATTTATAAGTTTACAATTTTCTTGTAAATTGTTCTTGGTATTTCAAGAATAAAACTTATCATTTCTTGTGCACGTAGACACGAATTGGTCAAACTACGTAAATTATTATATTACTTATTTATTTTATTTTTTCAGTTGTTCAATTTACAAAACAACTGTAATTTCTTAAGATAATCTAGAAAATGAAACTAGAATATTATTTTGAACGTTCCAAAATGAAAAAATAAACTATATGTTTGGATGGAAGGAGTATTAATTCATAGGTTCGAATCCTACTTGGAAAGATTTCATTGATTCCGAATTCTTTAATTCAGAATGAAAGGGTTCGCTTTGACTGTTAAGAATAGGTAACCCGTTCCTAACTGCATTTCTATGAGTATTTTATTTTTATCAGTTGTGATTTTTAACATTATTTTTTTCATATATGATCTTGATTCTTGAATTTGGGATATTCTAACAAAATCTGGTCGATCGATGTTAGATCGTTGAAGATCATGTGGTGGTTATTCCCAACATGCAATGTTGGTTCTTTTTAATTGCATATTATGATTTTGTATTTTTTAATGGAAATAACTAAATAAAGAAAAATAAAAATCTGCAATATATATACTCTTCAATCTTCATCATTGTATGATTTTTTTTTAATCAGAATTGTATGAGTTTTATTATTTTAATATGCCAATAAAGATAAATTCTTAAATATATTTTCTTTGTAATAAAAATCTTTTTTTTTTAATTATGAAATCGTGTTAAATATTTATTTAGTGTTTATGAAGTTCCCACATTGAAACCCGCTCCAACCTCCTCCCGGATTCTCTTTGCTCGAGTAGCTCCGATATCCACAAATTGGTTCGCTCTCCCCCCAAAAATTAAAGCACCAGCCCTTGCGGTATCTTCAACATCCCCAAAAAGATTATGTTTTTGTAGCTCCACTAAAGGCATAGGTTTTCCCATGGAGGATTTATTTCCTGCAGCCCGTGGCTTAGCCGGAGCTTTTCCTTTTCTCATACTAATATTGTTACCCCTTGCAATAACCCCATTAGGTACCGCTGCAGCCTGCTCAGGAATTGTAAATAGAGGTGCTCGAGATTCCCCCATCTCAGCATTCAAAGCCTCAAAACGATTTTTACCCGTTTCTGCAGAAGGCGAGTTTTGTTTTTCCGGCAGCCTTGGTTTCCTTCTTCGTCTTTGCACCATCATCCAAGGCCCATATTCCTCCATATTTCCCTGTTGACCCAATCCTCCCGCTGCACTACTACTCGCTTGGGGCGATACATCCTGGTTATTCCCGCCCTCCATCATAACAGTCACATTGGTTCCCGGGTTAGCAGTCCTCTGTGTCGCATTCGCAACAGAAGGAAAGGAGCATTGGGAGCGAGAATGTCCATACCTTCCACAATTTGTGCAAGCTATGTGAAGCCCCTCATATTCCACACGGATAAGCTCCCCATTAAGACAAAATTCAGCAATTAGCGGTTTATTCAAGTCAATCTCCACACATACCCGAGCAAACCGACCCCTATTGGCTTGGGCAGTGTTTTGGTCTACCTTGATCGGCTTCCCAATTGCTTGGGCAATTTCCAGCAGTACATCCTCAGCATAATAAACCATCGATAACCCCGGAAATCGCGTCCAAACCATAGTGGTTTCAATAGTTGCTTGAGCAGGAAGGAATTCCGGAGTCCAAGTACGCACTGTCAAGTAGTGTCCCTGTACCAACCACGGTCCCTCCGTCATCACCTTTTCTCGATCCACATCTAAATCGAATTGAACCATATGGAACCCATGCCCCAAATCCATTATATCCACTGTCCCAACCGGTTTCCAAATCTCCCTTGCACGTTTAGATAAAGCAACATAACCCAGGTCAGGACCTAGAAGTTTTAAGATGAGGGCTTTCCTTAGAAGTTTTACGATGAGGGCTTTCCGCCAAGGTGCTGCGAGCTCCTCAATGAGTTGGGGAGCAACAAAGATGTTGGGTTTCAACCCATTATAGGGCGTAAAATCAATGGAAACTAGCCCCTTAGCTTGTAGAGTTCTAGGGTTTGGCTTCCGGCCTGCTGTGTTCCTCCCCGCCACAACAGCACTAAACGGTCTCTCAATTCCGGTTGCCTCGTGAGGAAGCCCCTCATTCATGACGATGTCGGCAGAGTCGTCCGGCGGCGCTGGTAGATCAGGCGGCGGCGGCTGAACAGCTAGGGCACCTCTCATGTTTTCTCGTTCAATCTGGGGTAAGTATTTACTAATTAATATTGTTAGTAGCAATTTGATAATCTTGTAAACTAAATTATAAATATATGACCTTCCAAAGTTAGCTTTTAACTTAAGAAATCATATCTGATTGATATGAACTACTGAATATGAAATAAATTGTTACACTAATTTTTTTATCGAAACAAATAACTAATTATTGGAATTTCAAAATTAAATTCCAACCATTAAATAATTCTGTTCATTAAATCAAGCTAAATCATGTAATTTATATATATATAACAACATGCCAACAAGGTTAGGCTAGTAAAGTAGCATTATAATTATATAAACGCGTCCTTTATAATTTATATATATATAGCAACATGCCAACAAGGCTAGGCTAGTAAAGTAGCATTACAAAGGCACATGCACACCGTCTCGGAGCTCGACATCATATAGGGGGAGGACCAAATCTTCGCATAAAACTGAAAGATATACTCTGAAAACAGCTTCACAAACTAGCAAACAGGTCAAATCCACAAATGTTATAGCAAAATACAAAAAACAACACATATCTTTGGCAACGGCACCAAAAACTTGTTGGGCCTAAAAGTTACGCATGCAAAATATTCCTAGTAAGTGCACTAGGGTCAACAAGTAATATAAATGGTAAGTGTTGATATCGTATTCCACAGGGATCTGGGTTTCTAGTACGTGTAAACAAAAGTGGTTCCTAAACTAGAACAGTTTGTTGCAGAAATATGGTCAATTTATCAAGATGGTATTTTATAACTAAAACTACTCAATATTAACTCAACATAATAAATATCATAAAAAGAAGTAAATTTGAAAACAATAATAAATATTCTATTTTCGAATTGGAGGATTCTTCCTTTATGATCATGGCAGACAGGAATTCTTATGTATAGAGTCTATAGACTACTTTTTGTTTGACATTTGTTTCACTTGCAATTTCATTAAATGGGTAATGAAATTTTTAGTTAACAAATGAACCAAACAAAAAAAAAAAAAAAAAAAAGGAAAGACTTTTTATGTATTTTTTAGGAATTATATATATATATATATATATATATGTTAAATTCGCTTGTGAGATAATTGATATTAAAAATCGCGTAGCATAAACTATAATTAACATTATTATAAGTCATTTTTTTAAAAAAAAATTCAATAATATGATAATAACAATGATATCGATGATGTTAACGTACTAAAACATTTATTAATGTTTGTAAAAAATGGATAAAAAATTTCAATTGGAAGAGGGATAATAAAAAAGGTGTGTGAGGGACCTTGAGCTAGTTAATTGCATCTATAAAAATAGAAACTATGATTTTTTCCTCTTAGAATGAAGGGAAAATGATGATAAAATTAAAGTAAATATTTAAATAAGAATAAGAATTAGGAGGCAAAAGGCCAATAGAAGGGAAAAAGCACAAAAAGAAAGACAGGAATTCTAAGTCATCCGAAAGTAAAACACACACAACTAAAACCCATTGTTTCCCAAAACTCTCTCAAACTTATGTTCTCTCTACACAAAACTAATGCAGAACTTTGCATTTTATGGCTGCAAAGTTTTGTCCGAAGATCAATTTTCAATTGCCACAAAGCAAGGCATATTTTATGCCTAAAATCATGCCATGTTTCCTGCCCAAATTCCTGCTATAATCCAAAATATCATGGCCCCATATTAATAGTTAAATCAACATCATGGCTCCATATTAATGTTAAGATTAGTGGATTAATTTGTTAGAGAAATTTTCAAAGTAAAAGCGAGTAAGTGGGCCGGTGAGAGATTTTTAGCAAATCTTAATGAAATTTGATTTCTAACGGTACAAAAGAGAGAAAAATGTGATGTTTTTAAAGTTATTTATTCATAGGTATGAAAAATTTGATTTCATACGTCAGCTATTCATATGAAAAATTAATATACTGAAAATCTAGTTGCCAAAACTACCCTTTTACAAAGTCCAATTTTTCCGATGCAAATACTGATATATACCCCCACCTACTTTAGCTCACAAACACAGCAACCCACTTTTGATAATGGCTTCCATTTCCACTTCATCTTCAACCACTGCTCCTTCTAACACTAGGGATGATGTTTTTCTAAGTTTTAGGGGTTTCGACACCCGCCGTGGTTTCACCAGCCATCTCAACACTGCTCTGCATCGAAAACACATCCGCACGTTCATAGATGAAAACGATCTCAAGAGAGGAGAAGAGATCTCTACTCTCTTGAGAATGATCGAAGAATGTAAATCTTCGGTCATTGTTATCTCGGAAAACTATGCATCGTCTCCATGGTGCCTGGATGAATTGGTGAAGATAATGGAATGTAGGAAAAAATTAGGCCGAAAGGCCATACCAATTTTCTATAATGTTGAACCTTTTCATGTCAGACATCAAACTGGAAAATTTGGAGAAGGATTTGAGAAAAACAAGGAGCGATTCAGCAACGACGAAGATAGGGTCCGAAAATGGTGCTCTGCTTTGGCAGAAGTAGCTAATTTACATGGATGGAATTCCACAAAGTACGGGTATGTATTCTTCTTCTGCTTAATTTTATTACGCATGATTATGATTAAGACAGTATATGTGTAAAAATTTATAACTGAATTCTACATATAAAGAATACTTCTTTACTGTAAATTGTGTGATTTTATTTATTTGCAACAAAAATATAATATAATTTTACTACTAAAATTGAGCTTTTTTTGCAGGAACAGATAATTGCTGCTAAATAAACTTTTTGAGAGTAAAATTATTTTATTGCCAAATCTAACATTAACTAAGAAGCACAACCTAATGTGAAATCCACATCAACATCAACATCAACATCAACATCAGGTATTGTTCCACTTAAGTAATTTATATGTTTATATAGAAGGAATCTACCAAATGGTTAAATCTTTGTCATATATATGTTGTGTGTTCAATTATATACATCTTCTGCAGGAATGAAGCAGAATTAGTTGAGAAAGTTGCAGAAGATATTGTGCAGAAGCTCAATCCTACTGCTTCAAATGAGTTGATTGGGATGGATTTACAGTATAATAACCCGATTCTATCATGGTTAAGCAAGAAAGCAACAAATGATGTTCGTTTTGTAGGATTATTCGGGATGGGAAAGATCAGGTGCAGACTTTAATTCTGTTTCTCTTTAAATCGAGAACTTCTATGGTGGTCTTGGACCACATTGGTCAAGAGATCACTAAGATTACAACATGTCAGTGGCAGTGTTGACGTGTTGCAATGTCAACAGTCCTGCACTAGTGTAGTACAGGACCAAAATTGAATATTTTGCGTTTCAGTCTTATGTTATTTTGACAGATATTTATCTGATTGTGAGTTTTCAGTTGATGCAGTGCAGTGTCTTCATCAAAACTTAAAAATCCTTGATCTTCAAAGTTGTGTTCTTCTGCAAAGATCTTCCTTCTGCAACAAAACTGGATAATCTTAATTCTTGATTACTGCAAAATTTGGCTGAGACTGCAATTAAAGAATTAGCATCATCAATAATTTGTGCCAGGCTGCAAGCTGCATCAATTGCATCTCCAGCGCTCCAATTAAAGGTAAGGTTATTTATTTATCTAATCTTCAATTCTTCATTTTTACAGTAGATATTTTCACTTAATTAATTTGAAGCAAAATTGGCCTGGTATATAGTATTTACACCTTAATTAAGAGTAGTACAAAACAATGACATTGACTATAATTAATCGAGTTAATTGATAATTAGTCTTCGTTAATTAATGTTAGCACAGATGAAGACAAAACTTAGTATTGGTGTGTACCTAGACGAAATCCAATGGTAGTGTAACGTACAGTACAAGAAACAGGGTCCGTAGGGCGATTTATTTTGCCTCTAGAGGCGGTTTAACTGATAGAGAAACTTTCTGCCACAGCCTCAATGTCGTCGGCTTTGGACGCGTCTCAAAAATATTGTAGCAGTTATTGTTAACATCCTCAAAAATTAGGCATAAATTATGTCCATAAAATAATTAATTACGGTGTTAAAAAAAATAAAAATTTAAGAGTCAAGCAAATATTCTATTTTCATATAATTCGTTATGATCAATTAGTATCTGAATACTTTCAATTACAATTTTATAATTGTTAAAAGAAAACTAATTTAATTTTTATTGAATGTACGAATGAATATATAGACAAATGCATGTGTGAGGCATCAGATTGTGTTTTGTTGTATAACTTTTGTGTGGCTACAAATAAAATCTTGTGTCGGCAAGCCATATAAAAGGATAATAATAGCAATAGTAGTAATAATAATAAAAATAATAATAATAATGATAATGATAATAATAATAATAATAATAATAATAATATTGATAATTGATAATAATTACAGTTAATTATATTCGCAATTTTTAAATGTAGTTTGCTTCAATTACATATATTGTTATTGTTATTGTTTTTGAAATAGATATCAATTAAGTGCAGCATAATTGAAATATCTCTAGAAAGTCAAGTGTTAGGCCATTTCTTATTACTTAAACATTTTCTATTTTCATGTGTAAAAAAAAAAAAAAAAAAATTATACCTTAGTAGATATCCAAATTTCTTATGTACAATCAATTATATATTAAAATTATTTTCATTTTTAAGGAAACTTATTTTTATTTTTATAGGAATATTAGTGATATATAATGGTGATAGGTGCATTTTCTCCGCAAGCCTATATTGAATCTATTTGAGATTAAATGCTCTACTCTTAGAGTGTGTTCTCCTTACCCTATCTAAATAAGTTTCAGATCCAATAAGTTCAGGTCCAATAAGTTTCACCTTTTTTATAGGAAAATAACCTTTATGTGGCTACAAATAAAATCTTGTGTCGGCGAGACATATAAAAGGATGATAATAATAATAATAATAATAATAATAATACAGAAATAAATAAAAATAATGTATATATAGATACAAAGAAAATCCAATGTTTTTTTTCTTTCAATCAAGGTTTTACAGGTACAGTTTCTTATTTAATTATAGTTAATTTGTGTTATTGATTGTATTCGCAATGTTTAAATGGAATTTTCTTCAATTCCTTAGCTTAAAGTATTGTTTCATTTATTTATTTATTTTATAGTTTTTGATAATTCTCATTTTTATTAAGAATTCAATATCTAATATCAAGATACTGGATCTCTCGTTTAAAGAAAGATATATTAACCACTAGGACGAAGCTTTTTTTTTTTTTAAGCAATTAATTATGTGTAAGCTAACTTCCATTCATTTTATTGGAAAATGTAGATAGTGTGATGATCATATTTTTAATTTCAATTTGTTAAGAAAAATTTTACTGAAAAATAAAAATTTAAGAGTCAAGCAAATATTCTATTTTCATATAATTCGTTATGATCAATTAGTATCTGAATACTTTCAATTACAATTTTATAATTGTTAAAAGAAAACTAATTTAATTTTTATTGAATGTACGAATGAATATATAGACAAATGCATGCGTGAGGCATCAGATTGTGTTTTGTTGGGTAACTTTTGTGTGGCTACAAATAAAATCTTGTGTCGGCAGACATATAAAAGGATAATAATAATAATAATACATAAATAAATAAATAAAAATTATGTATATATAGATACAAAGATTTAATTATTTAATTATAGTTAATTTGTTGTATTCGCAATTTTTAAATGGAGTTTTGTTTCAATTCCTTAGCTTAAAGTATTGTTTTACTTATTTATTTTATATTTTTTGATAATTCTCATTTTTATTAAGAATTTAATATCTAATCTCAAGATACTGGATCTCACGTTTAAGGAAAGATATACTTACCGTCAGGACGATGTAAGCTAACTTTAATTTATTTTATTAGAAAATGCAGATAGTGTAACTAATGTAATACATCACATCCGTCCCAAAAATGATCATATTTTTAATTTCAATTTGTTAAGAAAAATAATATATTACTATCTAGAAATTAAATGAAAATTTTACAAAAAAAAAAATTTTTCTAATGCATATTCTACATATTATTTGTTAATTTCAGCTACAATCTGCAAGTCTTTTAGGGATTTTGGAACAAAGCCCAATACGTTGAAGCCCAAGCCATAATATCAAAGAGGACTGGGCCACATAATTTCAAAGAGGAGTTGAGAATTGATCTAGAATGATAATTTTTAATTTTTAATAAAAATAATATATATATATATATATATAGAGAGAGAGAGAGAGAGAGAGAGAGAGTTGGATACTCAATTGGTTTACAATGCTCTGTCTTAGATAAATCATTGTTTTCAACTTTCTATATTTTCATTTCAGTTGGGTTAGCGAATTTTCGCTCATGTTCAACACAACAGATACTGATACTGATGATGATGATGATTAAACCACCTTAATTAAAAGGCACTCAATTTTCGCTCATGTTCAACACAACAGATAACACAACAGATACTGATACTGATGATGATGATTAAACCACCTTAATTAAAAGGCACTCAATTGACAATTATACTAGTAAAGAAGAATATTAATTTAATTGTTAATTGGAAAAGATAAAATCATTGGTGGCCAATACGCGGAATATCGTCAACTTAGCACTCTAAATTATTTTATTCGAATATAAATTTTAGTTTAATAATTAAGTAGTTCAAAAAATAATATATGTCCATGTCCCTATACAATTTCTAGTTTATTGTGTACTCCTTCCTTTTTTTATTATATGATGTTTTAGGTTTTTTATTTTGTTTTTTTTTATTTGACACTTTACATTACCAATGTATTTTTTACCATGTTTTCTCATATTTATTATTTAATGAAAAAAATACTACATTAAGCTTTACTAATTAAGAAGAAAAAGAATTTTTGCATGGAAAATAGAGTTTTATGAGAGAAGTATTGAAGATAAAATAGTCATTTTAGTAACCTAATTAATACTTCATTGGTCTTAGTAAATAACTTTAAACATCATATAATAAAAAACGGAGGGAGTACTGATTATGAGATTTGTGTTATATATATATATATATATATGAGATGATATTTTTTTTTTAAATATAAAATAAAATTGCCCGTGTTGATATGATAGCAATTTGGAGTGATTAAATAGAAAATATGATATTTATTAAAAGAAAAAAGAAAGGGGCCAAAATATAATGGATCCTTTTAATCACAAAAAGACGACAAAGAGAGTCATGCTTGTATGGACAGGTGAGGTGATAATGGTGAAACAGAAGCTGCACTGACACACGGGTTTCCTTATTCACTCGCACATCGCATACACCTTCTTCCTTTCTCCCACACTACACTAGTATCTAATTTGATGTTTCACAGTACAAAATACCATTAATAAGACATGCAATTTCTGACTCTGATAATTGCAGCCGAGCCGGGGACCTTTAATGCATTGATTCAGTCGCCATGACCACCAGACAGTAATCCACAGCTTTAGATTACTCCATCCATAATTAATTATGTCACATCCCCTCACCAGCCCTTCCCGCTTCAAAATTTTCGCTCATAATTAATTATGTAACAACGTCTGATTTTATATCTGATTTTAATCCACCCTTTTTGTCCAAGCTTCCATGCTTATGGAATCTAATGAAAGTTCTCTCTTTTTCTTAAAAATAACATTACTTTAATTTAAAAATAACATAGTTATGCGCTTTAACAGATATTATTATTATTATTATTATTATTATTATTGAAATAGATATCAATTAAGTGCAGCATAATTGAAATATCTCTACAAAGTTAAGTGTTAGGCCATTTCTTATTACTTAAACATTTTCCATTTTCATGTGTAAAAAAAAAAAAAAAGAAATTATACCTAAATAGATATCCAAAATTTATTATGTATAATCAATTATATATTAAAATTATTTTCATTTTTAAGGAAACTTATTTTTATTTTTATAGGAATATTAGTAATATATAAAGGTGATGGAGCCATTTTCTCCGCAAGCCTACAGTGAATCTATCTGAGGTAAAATACTCTACTCTTAAATGAATAGAATTATATATAAAGAAAATTGGATATATACCAGAAAATAGGATAAATGAATAGGATATTTTTTTATTTGTATATAAAAAAATATATACAGTGCATGTAAAACTATACCAGAAATTATCAATTTATATTCGAAAAAATTATGACGCCTCTAATTTTTTTCTATATGATAGAAAAAATATCATGACACCTATTCTTTTCAATTTTATTACTATTTTAGTGATCCATGTTTATTAGAAAACTTAACGTTTGACCAATTCTATCAAAGTTATATGTTAACGCACTTACGAAATAGATTATACACTAATTTATAATAATTAACGTTGGGATTTATTTTTGAGCTTTAACTTGTAGATGATTAATTAATTTATTGATATGATATTAGAGTTTTCTAAACTAAGAGAGCAACTGTTGAAATTTCAATATATATCATTGCACATCAATATACAATAGAGTGAGTATGTATTGCACGCACATCAAGCTAATCGCGTGAGAGAATATGTCAGAAATAGTTATCAATTAGATTAAGCTTTTAGGTTAGTTGGCTCGATAAAATGTTTCACCGGCTAGAGACATGAGTGGAGGGAAAGAAGACGTAAGTTGGTGATTAAAATAAGTCTATCAAGGCAAAATGATGCCGTTTTGCCTTGATGGGTTTGAAAAAGACAAAATAAATTAGAAGATTCATTTCCTCTCTCTTTCCAGGTATACTTTTTCAACAAACCTTTTATTTAGCCCAAATCAGCCACTACCTCTACTTTCCACCACTACCACTGGTTCGCCGTCGTGATACCTTGCCGAGCGCCATCCATTTATGCCCCTCAGTATTGGGTTCTCACCTCTGCTACTGATTAAAGGCTGGATTAATGTATGCAGTTATACTTTATCGATAGATTAAGGTGTTAAATTGAAAGGTTGAAAACTTAATAAAAAAAATTGGAAAATATGAGGACTTAGGACTTCTTTTTCCCAGTATATATGAAATCATTGTATAGTTTGATAATCATACCGGACTAGCTTGCTGTGGGAGATAAAGTAGAACATAGGTTAGTCCGGTCAGTTTTCATCTGCTTCGTTCTAGGGAAAAAAAAAACGATTAGTAACGCTTGAACCGGTTGGTTGAATTAAAAAACTGTGAATTTAACTGATTTTTTGGTTCAACTGTATCAAGTTTTTCAAAAAAAAAATATATTATCTGAATTAAAAAATTTAGAATGTAATTTTTAATTTTTCTTAATAAGTCTATGATTATAAAAACAAAAATTTAGATTATTTATTTAATTACCTCAAATTAAATTAATATTAATTGTAACTATAAAAGATATATAAAATATATTTAGTTTTTTAATGAGTGTATTGTGTATAAAAATTTTAGTTTTATTACATTTTTTTTGAAATGTAAAAGTTAAAATTTTACATGAAATAGATTCGATTTTAGTTAGATCTTTAACTCTTTTGACCTTTTATCTTCACCGGTTTGATGCTTTTGAATATCATAAAATCATCAATACACATGGTTGGCCAAATGAAAACAAATAATATTATAATATTATGGGACCATTAAGTGCAGTTTAACATTATTTAGTTATTGAAAAGTATAGTTTAGTGGCTACAAATAGACCACTAAAATTATGTGTTTAGCTAATTACAGTAAATTACACCTAAGAAAAACTGTCTGCCTTAATTTAAACGTGATTATAATGTGGGAATTGAATTTTTTTTTTTAAATGCAAATATATAAAATATCTTTTTCAATTTGTCAATATGTAAAATGGAACGAAAAGCCGGCATTTTGCTGTCTTCTTTTATAACTTTCTTGATTCGGATAATTACACACTCTTTTCTAATTTTAAATTAATTATTTATTTACCTTTTAAAAAGTTTAAAACAAACTCCACCTATGAAAGTGCAAAGAAGACGAAAAACAAGTGAAAGAAGCAAAATTAAACATATCATTCCAATGTTATAATTCACATTATTTTAATGCATTTCATATAATTTTAGTTCATATTTACTAAGATATTGGCTACGTGTTTAATTTTTGATAATTTAACTTAAAATAGAACGAGAGTTCGAATCGTAACAGTTTTATTTATTAATTAAATTTCAATACATAGTAGAGTGGGCTTGTGTTGGACACGCTTCAAGCCTACAAAGCATTCACGTCCAAAAGAGTATCAGAGATAATAATAAAAATTACTATGAGTTTAAATTTTTAGGTGAATTGGTTCTCTGACAAGATTAAATTAAAGTGTTAATTCATCAATGCATATGCACACGAGAAATTTTACATTATTTTCTTAATAAATACTCTCCTATTAAAAGAAAAAGATATATATATATATATATTGTTATATCTTAAAAGTCTCAATAACCTTTTTACCGATACATTTTTTCAAAAGTATCATTTTTCGTTAGTGTTTAAAATTTTCCTTATACAAAATGATTATGTACAATACTTTGATATGTTTTTATATTTTTTAGTTGTTATCTAAATACGAATTGGGATGAATATTTGGAAGAGGTAAAACTCTTCAAAAATAATACTTTTTTGAATCTTGAAATATGCGTTTTGTTGTTTTGTTAATTATGTGTTTTAAGTAGAATTATTCAAATGTATTGTTACCCAATCTTAAAATTTAGTTTCTTCAATTTAGTAGAGTCTTCTCTGTGGAATGAAGTTTGGCAAAATGCAACATACCATGTCCGACAATCTGCTCCAAATAATTGATAATTGGTTATATGTTTTCTCGCATTTAAAACCAACCATGCATATTCTTGTAAGATTTTTTTTTTTTTTTTTTTTAAAGAAAAAAAAGAAAAACATGTGTAAGCTTGCTGAGCATGCGCCGGCCGCCTGACATGCCGACTCTAGCCGACCTATCACATTACATGCATAATCTTCACCTTTAATTTTTTCTTTAATCTATATATATATATATATATATATATATATATATATATAATTAATAAAATTTAACAACTAATTTAGATTTTTTGTAACGTAATTAATTTATATTTTTTTTTCGAGAAAATTATAAAAATCGTGTTAAATATTTATTTAGTGTTTATGATAATCTTGTAAACTAAATTATAAATACATGACCTTCCAAAATTAGCTTTTAACTTAAAAAATCGTATCTGATTGATCTGAACCATTGAATATGAAATAAATTATTACACTAATTTATTTATGGAAACAAATAACTAATTTTTGGAATTTTAAAATTAAATTCCAACCATTCATTCGGTATGAAAATGGTTAAAATTATCAACATTACTTTTCAAGTTGTCAACCTTAGCTCATTAATCCAAATCCATTTGTTAAAATTATTTTAATTCTATCATATATATATATAATATAATTAATATAGGAATAAATAGAAAAATATGATAAATATATTTTTATTATACTTAATTAAAGACTAAAAAGCACAATGACAGTTGTGTTTAGGACTAAATATCATCTTATCCACAATATAAAAGTGATGCTGTGATCTTTGAAGTTTGAAATAGAACTCACAATCATCGATTATGACTTTAGCAGCAAATAAATCTTTCTTTCTTTTCCTTACATTCATAAATTAAAAAAAAAAAAAATTATAGTTGAAAATTGAACCGAGTCAAATTATATCTTTGAATTTTCATCTGTATGGAATTAATTGATGGATCCATAATTTAATTTAAAAAATTATATTTAGCTAGAACATCTCTTAACTTGAAAAATAAAATGAAACATTTTCTATGTGTGATAATATTAAGTTTGTACATATAAATGCAAAGTAAAAAAAAAAAAAAAAAAATTGATATTTATTGCCATTTTATGATTATGTCGATGCGAAATTCAATACATATTCAAGCCTTATCAAATTATCTTAAAGCATTTGAATTAATTTACACGATTATCATACTATACACAATTAAGATTATTTAAAACCCCATTTTCTTAGAGATATAATGAATATCTTTGGAGATTATTATTGGATTTTGACAGTTTTTGTTATTCTATTAATTGTAATTTATAATTGACACTCCCTCCATCTGAAAAAATAGTCCATTTAATTATTCGCGTGATTTAATAGAATAGTTCAATTTAACTATCTACATGTTTTAATAAAATATGGTTAATATAATTTAAGGATAAATTTTTATATGTTAATTTTTGATATTCTTACAAAATATATAGAAACAACAAAGAAAGTGAGAAGTCAATTTAAATTTTAGAATTCTGTCTAATTAAAAAAATGAAATGAGAATATAAAATTTCTTTATTATTTGAAAAGGCAAAAAAAAAAAAAAAAGGATAAGTTGAAAGGCAAATGGCACGCCGTCTCGAAACCGACATCATATGAACGAAAGTGAACACGACTTGTCAGACTACAAGTGCAACCCAGCACGTGCTGCAATGACATCGACACTTGTTTGCCGCTTGCACACGTGTTCTTCATGCATTAAATATTTCTCTCTTCGTGTCGATATTTGGTTGGACCAAAATTTTTTTTTTTTTTTTTTTGAGACCAAACTAATATTAATATACTTTTTTTGTTTGTTATACTGATATTAATATACACAAAACATGTTTATTAATACAGGGAGCAAATATTTTCAAAATATTATGCTCAATGCAGGAGTGAGTAAAACACGAACCGAGTCGAACCAAACCGAATCAAAACCAAAATGGAAGAAAAATAAAAATTAAAGTCAAACTAAAGTTCATGTGGTTCGGATAAAACCGAACCGAACCAGTTTGATTCGGATATGGTTTGGTTCGGTCAAAACCGAATCAATAAAAATTTCAATTTTTAATTTTCATTATCATTATTTTTTATAAATTACATGTAAAGTATTACTTAAAAAAGATTTATATTACATGTATATTACTAAAGTCTTATAAATACAAACTATATAATAATATAAAGATATAATATACCAAATAAAATTTATATATATATATATCAAATGATTAATTATATCTAATTAGAAAAAATCAAATGTAAGTTGATGTCCAACATTGGATTATAGAAAAATATTATTATTTCTTTTTCATACAAACCCTCCCACATTCTTTTTCCTTTATTTTATTTCAAAAATTATTTTATAAAAAAAAAATTCTATAATTATTATTATTATTATTATTTGTCTATATATCCGCAGCCTCCATTTGTTTTCGCTCACTTCGCACCTTCTTCTTCTTCTTCTTCAATGGATTCCTCTGAAGCTTGTTCTTCTTCCTTGATTATGGAGTCAATTCCTAGTATTTTCTCCTTGTTATTCTTCGGATTCACAGTATTATTTTCTCTATTTTCTCTTCTCCTCTTTTTCATAAGATTAAAACCATATTGCAACTGCAAAATCTGCAAAAGCTATGTAACCAAAAATTGGACAAAAGATTTCACAAACCTCTGCGATTGGTACACTCATCTCCTCAAAAAATCCCCAAGTGGCACCATTCATCTCCATGTCCTCAGCAACATAATTACTTCAAATCCTGAAAATGTTGAATACATTCTCAAAACCAATTTCGAAAATTACCCAAAAGGCAAACCTTTCTCTGTTCTTCTCGGCGATCTTTTAGGCCGAGGAATTTTCAATGTCGACGGAGATTCATGGCGATTTCAGAGGAAAATGGCCAGTTTAGAATTGGGTTCTGTATCAATTAGAATGTATGCTTTTGAGCTGATTTCAAATGAAATTAAAACCAGATTAATTCCTCTTTTATCTTCAATTTCTTCATCCCATGAAAAAACATTGGATTTACAAGATGTTTTTCGGAGATTCTCGTTTGACACTATCTGTAGATTCTCTTTCGGGTTGGACCCAGGTTGTCTGAAACTATCCATGCCCATTTCGGAGTTCGCTCTGGCTTTTGATACGGCATCGAATTTGTCAGCGGAGAGAGCAATGGCGGCTTCCCCAATTGTGTGGAAGATGAAGAGATTGTTCAATATTGGGTCGGAGAAGAAGCTGAAAGAGGCTGTAAAAATGGTGGATGAACTCGCCGGAGAACTAATTAATCACCGGAGAGAAGAAGGATTTTCCGACAATAAAGACTTGTTATCGAGATTCATGGGATCAATCGAAGACGACAAGTATCTTCGTGACATTGTTGTTAGTTTCCTTCTCGCCGGTCGGGATACGGTTGCCTCCGGTCTGACTAGTTTTTTCTGGTTAATTTCACAAAATCCGCGAGTCGAGTCAAAAATTCGGGCCGAGTCAGACCGGGTGATCGGTTTAAGTGATAAGGAAACAATCACTAACTTTGAAAAATTGAAAGAATTACACTACTTAAACGCTGCTATTTATGAAAGCTTGAGATTGTTTCCACCGGTTCAATTTGACTCTAAATTCTCTCAAGATGATGATATATTGCCGGATGGTACATTTGTGACAAAAGGGACCCGGGTTACGTACCATCAATATGCGATGGGTCGGATGGATCAGGTTTGGGGCCCGGATTGTAATGACTTCAAGCCGGAACGGTGGTTGAAGAACAGGGTTTTTGTTCCGGAGAATCCGTATAAGTACCCAGTTTTTCAAGCCGGATTTCGGGTTTGTTTAGGGAAGGAAATGGCATTAGTTGAGATGAAAAGTGTAGCTCTTGCGGTAATTAGAGCATTTAACATTCGGGTAGTAGATCTGGATCACCCACCGAAATTTTCTCCGGGTCTTACTACCACCGTGAGAGGCGGCTTGCCTGTGGTGGTTCAAGAAAGGAAATCCTCGACATGTGACAAATCTTAATTGGGCTAATAATATTATATATAAACATTAAGAAGCAAAGAAATTAAATTTATGTGTACATATTGTATTATGTTGAAATTTGACCATTTGAATGGGTCAGAAATATGGGCATGTGCCCTTGGGCAATGCTTTATTTACATATAATTAAGATATTCAATTTTGGTAAAAAAAAAAAATTGGATCAGTTGAAATTCTACGTTTGGATAAAGTAAATAAATAGCTCTTAAAATCATTATTTATTTCAGGTACTTTTTTTAATCTCTGCCAATGCATGTTCATAGTTGTAGTTCAGGTCAATTTTGTGTATTTTTAATTCAACCTTCTCTCTATCACCTAGGTTGGCCCAAAGAGCTATAACTACAATGGAATACTGTAATTAATATTAAGCAATGGATAAATTATATAAAAAAAAAATGCTTTTTTTAATTGTCATTAATGATAAATAAATAAAATATTTTTTACTTCTAAAAAAAAAAAAATCTAAATTCGATGCCCATTGGGAAAAGTTATATTTTAGCCATGTAATTGTTTATATTTGTACAATAGATTCATGTATTTTGGCTATTAATTTTGTAGATATGTTGCGTAGAAGTGTTAGATTATCATAAAAGTATATGTACACGGATTAACTAAGTCCAAAACAAAATTATGCATGCGTTTATATATACAATTTAAATAAGTATGAGGGTAATATCGCTAAAATACGGCTTTTATTTTTAAGATTTAATTCAACAGTAATTTAAATAGAAAATTTATAGCAGCAACATATAATTTAATATTTTGTTATTATGTGAAAATATGATAAGAAATTTTAGTTTTGGTAAACTTTATTGTTGTCAAACTTTATATTTTTTTTTTTTTATAGTGAAGCAATATTCAAGAATCATATTCATATTATGTTTTATGTTCCATATATAAGATGTTCCTTTAACTTATATCCTAAACAAGAAAGACGCTGGACTTAACTTATTAGTCTCTTAAGGTAGAAAATTCTAGTACGATATTATGAAATCATCTGATAACTATTTCAAAAAAAAAAAAAACTATAGTATTTAATTTCAGAAGACATAAATTCTGATCATATCATTTAGAAAAAAATATGCTTGCAGGTAATAAAAATTAAAAAACAAAATTCCTTCCAATATATCCAAATGATAACCAATTAAATAACTATTCCTTCTTAAACTCCATTGTGATACTAAATAATTGGTTATGTCTGAAGTACTATTATTCAACATATATTATATATATATATAAAAAAAAGATAATTAAAAACAAAACTAGCTTGAAAATTAATTAAATTGAAGACCTAACTTATTATTATTTTTTCTCGCAATTAATGATTGTCTTATTCGAATATACTAATTAATTTAATTAATTAATTAATAATTAATGAACGAAATGATTGACTTGCACATGCTTCCCATAATACCACCATGAGAAGCAATTGGAATCCATAGATAAGGTGGGCTACCGCCCCATGATTCCCAATTAATATTTTTTTCTAAAAAATTTTCAGAATTAATTATGTATATTATTATTTATTAAATGAAGCTTAAAAGGACGACCAAATCTAATGTGCAAAAGCTACTTTTTGTTCACGGGACTATATATATTATTAATTAGGGCATGTTTTAGAGGTACTAATTTTTTAATGATTTTTAACTGCTACGTGCGACAGATCCTTAAATCTTAATAATATATTAATAATTAATTAATGAGTAGACTAAAACTATATTTACTATATTTTAAGAAATTTAAAATTAATTTACTCGATATCCTTAAATCTTTCATTTATTTAATAAATTAGTCCACATTATTTTTTATTTTTTTTCAATTTTATAATTTTTTTTCAATTTTACACAATTTTATGCATGTATCATTAATTAAGGCATGTTTTAGGGGTATTAATTCTTTAATTACTATTGGCTGCTACGTGGGACAGATCTATGAATTATATATTATCTAATTAATTAATTAATCAGTCGGCTAAAGATATACTTACTATATTTGAAAAGATACAAAATTTTAAAAAATTTAATTAATTTACTCGAGATCCCTGAATCTTTTATATATTTAATAAATTAGTCCACATTACTTTTTATTTTTTTTAATTTTACACAATTTATTTATTTATTTATTTTTGTGTCTTAGATTTAATTTATTTAAAATAATACATAGGTTGCCAATTGATATATATATATATATATATATATATATATATATAAACATATCTTTTTTTATTCATCATTATTAATAAAAGTAATATGGTATGCAAACAAATAGCATTATGACAAATAACAGACTTCAACTGATAGAATAATTAAAATAATAATAATGTGTAATTAATTAATAAATTATTTAATATCTGACTATTTAAAATAAATTTTGAACCCTAAAATAAAAATCCTAAATTCTAAAATATGAACTTTAAAGCTTAATTTGTAAACTTTATATCTTAAAATATATTACATAGTATAATTTTATTAGTTTGGCATATAAATAATATAGTGTGATAGATATATTCTATAATTTTTTAATTTTATTTATATGATAAAGGCGATAAACTATTATTGGAGAGTTGTCTGCTATGCCAATAATTTCTTTTTTTTCTTTCTTTCTTTGTCAATTACGCACTAGTTATTGCTTATTTAATTAATTAATATATTATATGTTACTGTATTAGTTAGTTACTTAATCAATCGTACCTCGTATTAATTTGTCATGTATTGGTTGGTACATAAATAATGTGTCCATTTGAAGCAATTATACAATTTCAACTACTAAAGTTTTTACAGTTTTTAGTAAGTGCTCCTCCTAATATATATATATATATATATATATATATAAGCCAAAGATATTCTTCTTTCCATTTATTGATATGAATTCATTACCATTCAAAAAAATAAAAGATACAAATTAACAAGTAATACCATAATACAATTTAAGAAATAAACAGGTACGGGTGTTTTGTATCTTGAGAAATAATCATGATTCCGTTCTGTACTCATGACGGATAATAAATTAAATCTCATTCCTATCTCATACTCATATCAGGTTTGGATAGTCCTATTCGAATTGGGAAGTACTGATTACCCTGAAAATCCATAGACATTGCCATATCTAATCCTTATATCTGTAATTCGTATGAGGATTACCAACTCTCTTTTTCCAAATTTTGATAATTTTCGATCCAATTCTGGGATTTATATGTCTTTCTCTTCCAAAATGTTCAACAATTTCATTAAGAATCTGCTTTCTCATATACAAAAATGCTTTCTGCTATTTTCTGAAATACATTCTGTTACTCCTCTATTAGGCACCAGCGGAGCTTCATCTTCATAAGCAATTTTTTTTACTTTACCGTTGATTACAGGTTATATGTACCATAATGTCAGGTCACCACTAAGTTCATGTATTTTGTTGAGCAAAAATGAAGTATGTGTACCATACTGTGAAATTAGATAAAGTTTGTGTACCATAGGTGTAATTTACCTGTAATTTTTTTTTACTTTACCGTTGATTACAGGTTATATGTACTTTAATGTTAGGTCACCACTAAGTTCATGTATTTTGTTAAGCAAAAATGAAGTTTGTGTACCATACTGTAAACTTAGATAAAATCTGTGTACCATAAATGTATTTTTTTTTTTTTTTTTTTTTCAAATTTATCACCGATAGTGTGATAGGTGTACTTGGACAAGTCATATCTACACGTTTTAAATTAGAAAAAGTAGATTTCTTTTTTTCTTTTTATAAGATAGAAAAAGCAGAAATTAACTAGGACCAAAACTGTATTCACTATAGCAAGTTAGTTTCATCCACTGGCCCACACAGACAATTTGCCCCTATGAGTCAATGTGACGTACTTTCCCAATTAATTTCTTTCCACTCTGCTAATGACTCTTAATTTTTTTTTCCCTTATCTTTGAGGTGTCAATTACAAAATTATTTAATAAAAAAACTTATAAAAAATAGAGTAATATAGTAATCTGAGGTGTATATATATTATCAATTACAAAAAAAACTTGAAGAAAAATAAACGTTTGAACCTAAGCTTGATTTAGAAGTTAAATTTTAAACTTTAGGCTATAAAAAAATTAAATAGATTGTGTTGGAACAAAATTAACCATTTTAGAGGTTGACATATATAGATCAATACTTGATTCAGCCCAACCTATGAATAAATATAAAAAAAATACTTGATAATAATCAGATATATTAATTTAAGGATGATTCATTTATATAATTCTATTTTCATGCATCCTAAAATTAAAATTATAATTCTAAATCTCTAAACTTACACTCAAACCATAAACTACACAGTAAAATACACAATTAAAACTGATAATTTAATTATGTTTGATATTCTCTCTATCCCTAAATGATGGTCTAGCTTAACTACTTACGTGGTTTTTTTTTTTTAAATATAGTTTACGCAGGTTGTTTGTATCTCAAGTGGGTAAAGTACAATGTGCTGGATTTTGTTTTCTTTGAGTTTATCAATAATTTTCACCAATTTGCAAACATCAATCAATAAAAAAAAAGTAATAAAATAAAGGCTTTCTACCAATTATAATTTATAATATTGAAAGAGATTGAGACATTTGTGACCGCAAAACAAACTTCAACTTGTTTATGACCATGTTGGTTATGTTGGCCTATTCAATCAAAATGATGTCGTATCAAAAAATGTACAATTTTTTTTTTCTTTTCAAGAATTTACGAATTATTATATTATCCTTGTAATTATATGAACCATAGTGAAATTTGACAAGACATATCACATGAAAGTTATTTTCGAACAATATACCGAATATTAAAAATCTTTACCACCAAAGTCACTAATTAAACAATAATTGACGTGTTCGATTCCCATAAAAAAAAAATTGTAACCAATCAACAGCGGTTCTTGGGGTATCAAGGGCGGATCCAAGGGCATCTGGGGTATTCCCTAGTCTTGGATTTGCCGCTCCTTCAACACTTTAACAATCCTTCAGCCCTCCTTATCTTTAGTATTCCTGAAAATTCTGTTCTGCCTATGCTATTATGTGATGTGAATCATGAATTAAGCTCATCACACAAATCATCCATCACTTGGTTTCATATTCGTATGTGTCATTGATTGGCCTCTTATGGTGAACAAACCAATGAACCCCATACCTTTTAAACTTGAATTTGACATCATAAACCCTTTGCATAGAATTTGCATAGAAGTTCAGCTTAAACTGTAGTGAAGCCTCCTTGCCACTGAAAATTCCTCTATCCGATCATCCACAGAATTCGAGTAACAAAGCAACACATGATCTGATTGATGAATACCATACATGAATGAACTCATGGCTTTGAAATCTTCACAAGAATCATATGTGAAACTATAAAAGTATTGGTAGCTGGTGACATCAACAAAATAGTCAAATTCCACAAGAACACACAATGCCAAGCTTAGGTAAGAAGGATATGAGAAATGTAGGAGCTCAAATACCAAT
Organism: Euphorbia tirucalli; assembly: GCA_039660915.1. Lineage (NCBI taxonomy): Eukaryota > Viridiplantae > Streptophyta > Magnoliopsida > Malpighiales > Euphorbiaceae > Euphorbia > Euphorbia tirucalli. The sequence continues at coordinate 1,559,680 of CM077639.1, read as the reverse complement.
GAATCTCCTGAGCTTTGATCGCTGAACCACTCTAGGATTTTACTTCTAGATAAACCAATAGTAAAACTTGTCTCCATCTGTGTTACAAAACAAAAAATTTCAAAATAAGTAAAACAATTGAGAGTGGAAACATGGTCATATTAGCAGGATCAAGTTGACTAATGAATTTTAGGTATCAATTTAGTTCATCACTTGACAAATTTAGTCATATTCGTCCAAAAATGACACTTGTCAATATATGATTAGTATTTTTTTTTAACACGTGTTAAATCTAATATATAATTCTATGAATTATATATTATCTAATTAATTAATTAATCAATCGGCTAAAGCTATACTTACTATATTTTAAGAAATTTAATTAATTTACTCGAGATTCCTGAGTCTTTCATTTATTTAATAAATTAGTCCAGGTTACTTTTTATTTTTTTTTAATTTTACACAATTTTTTTTGGATTTAATTTATTTAAAATAATACATAGGTTGATCAATTTTTATATATATATAAACATATCTTTTTTTATTCATCATTATTAATAGAACTAATACGGTACGCAAACAAATAATATTATGACAAACCACACGCGTCAACTAATAAAATAATTAGAATAATAATAATATGTAATTAATTAATAAATTGTTTAGTAGTTGATTATTTAAAATAAATTTTAAACCCTAAATTAAAAATCCTAAATTTTAAAATATAAACTTTAAAACCTAATTTGTAAACTTTATATCTGCTGTGCCAATAATTTCATTTTTTTCTTTCTTTCTTTGTCAATAATTTTGTTACTGCTTGTCATGTGAAGAAGCATATTTAATTAATTAATATAATATATTATATTTTACTGTATTGGTCAGTTACTTATTATATCCTCGTATTAATTTGTCATGTTTTGGTTGGTTACATAGAAAATTAATGTGTCCATATGAAGCAATTATAAAATTTCAACTGCTACAGTTTTTACACTTATATATATATATACACCATGAGGACAAAATAAAATTTATATATAAACCAAAGATATTTTTATTTTTAAAAAATAATGTTTAGTTGTTTACAATCCAATTTTGTAATAGGGCGACTTTCTAGAAATGCTCAATAATTTTAGATCACACTTATTATATATTTTAAAAAAATATTATGGCAACAAATATATAAATTAATTATATTTGAATGAATTCTGCGAAAGAACAAATAATTAAACTTCTAACTGATTGAAAAATAAATAATTTTTATTCACAAAATAAAAATTAACTCTCTCGATTAATATCTTTAAACAAATTAAAGATAAATAATTAATTTAAAAATATTTTACACCAAATAAAAATTTAAACATATCAAAGCCGTGCTGTATTTTTATTCTTTGATGAAAAATGAAAATGAATATATATCATATGTCAAAAACTATTATATTTAGTCTTTAGGAGCAATAATTATATTTAATTTTAATCCCTAATATTTCAAAACTAACTTTTGTAATGATTACTAACCTCGACAAATTTAAATATATTTGATCAGTTTATAATTCATGTAAAATACTTATATTATTCGTAATACATTACATACTGGTTTGCGGAATTTGTGTAGATATTTTCTTTTCTTTAATTTATTATTTCTCTTATTGAAATAATATATATTTTATTAAAAAAATAATTCTATTGAATTTCGATGAAATATTTTTTGTTATGAAATGGAGTACCAAACTTTCTAATTAAATTAGAGGTCATAAGTGTAACTTATTTTATATGTATTTTACAACTTATGTCTAAAATAATTATATTTAAAATAATTTAAAAGAATTTTATTTAGAATTTTATTTAAAATAATTATAGCTCATATCGGTCACCACATATGCTTATTAGAGATGGCAACAAAGGTACCTATACGTAATTACACTATTCATCTTATAGCTGTTTATGAATATAATTATCCATTTTGTCTAAAGCTGGGAATGCAAACTAGATATACTGAACCTTTGACTATTGAAGAACGAGATTGTATTGGACTAGAATTTATCTAGATGCGGACTGAGGATTGGAATTGGACTGCATCAAGGAATGGACTAAAAAATCCGAGAATTTATTAATATTAAATCATATTTCAATATAAAGAGATTATTTAATTTTAGTAGTTTTACAATATGTATTAAAAAATAATTATTACCACATAAAATAATTTATAATATTTTTAACCACTAAGTCAATTTAATTTATAATATTTTGATAGATATTATCTGAATTTGTATTTTTTTAGTTAAAATTGTATAAGAAAATATGTATTTTTTTTATGCGTTATTTTATATATTTGGATTGGACCAGACTGAATCTCGGAACTCCAGAATCGGATAGGAACGAAATCACATCTTTGAATATCTGAACTTAGACTAGACTGAAATTTTTGGGACAACACAATTCTCCAAATGAAATATCATAAAATTTAAAAAACTATCAATAAATAAACCTAATAATCCACAAATTAATAACAACATAACTTTACATGTCTAGATTCTTAAAGTAACAAACAAAAGTAAAACATTCAATAATAAAATCCTTTATAAAAACGTACATAAATTTTATCATTCTTCCATCTCTCCATTTATCGATATGAATTCATTATTATTCAAGAAAATAAAAGATACAAATTAACAAGTAATACCACAATACAATTAAAGAAATAAACAGGTACATGTATTGGGTACCTTAAGGAATAATTATGATTCCGTTCTGTACCCATGTCGGGTAATAAATTAAATCTTATTCCCATCTCATACTCATACCAGGTTCAGATAATTCTATTAGAATCGGTAATTGCTGCTTATCTTGAAAATCCATACACAATGCCATATCTAATCTTATATCTGTAATTCGTATTTTATTAGCTGTACTATTAGTTGGAAGCAACTAACTAGACATTTCTATTTTATCATAGAAAAAAGTTTACTTAATTGACTATTATTTATTTATTTTTTTTTTTTCAAATTTACCACCGGTAGTGTGATAGTTGTACTTCGACAAGTCATATATACACGTTTTAAATTAGAAAAAGTAGAATTTTTTTTTTTTTCTTTTTAGAAGATAGAAAAAAAATAGAAATTAGTTTCATCCACTGGCCCACACAGACAGTTTGCCCCTATGAGTCAATGTGATGTACTTTTCCAATTAATTTCTGTCTACTTCGCTAATGACATCTTAATTTTTTTTTACCCCTTATTTTGAGGTGTCAATTACAAAATTATTTAATAAAAAAACTTATAAAAAAAAATACAGTAATATAGTAATTTGAGGTATATATATATATATATATTATCAATTATAAAAAAAACTTTTAAAAAAATAAACGTCCAAGTCTAAGCTTGATTTAGAAATTAAATTTTAACCTTCGAGCCATAAAAAAATTAAATAAATTGTGTTGGAAAAAAATTAATCATTTTAGAGATTGACAAATATAGATCAGTCCCTGATTCAATCTGATAATAATAAGATATATTAATCTAAGAATGATTTATTTATATAATTCTAGTTTCGCCTATCCTAAAATTAAAATTACAGTTTTAAATTTCTAAACTAAAACTCAAACCATAAACTTCACAGCAAAATACACAATTAAAACTGATCATTTAGTTATGCTAAACTACTTATGTGAGTCTTTTAAAAAATATAGTTTATATAGTTTAATGAAAATTTTTTTACACACCAATTTTCTTCCATATTTCTCCTTGAACTTTGTTCATTAATTTATAGTTCCAAGCAATGTTATCATAACCGTACCGGACATCAAACCGGTGAAACTACTGGTACGTTGTATTATCGGTTCAACCGGGTTTAACCAGTGGTTATACCGGATTATTATTTTTTTTTGGAAAAAATATTATTTAAATAATAAATAAGCTTATAAATTCATCAAACACAAGTTTCAGATGTTTAATACTCAAAATAACTTCATGATATATCCTAAAAGTTCATCAATTTTAGTTTTAATGATAATTGATTTAAATTTTAAAAATTTGGAAAATTTTGGTTTGGAACCGAACCGAACCGAACCAAAACCAAACCAAACTAGTTCAGTTCGGTTCAATTCAAACCGAATGTATATTGGTTTGATTTTGGTTTTTATAATTTTCTATATTTGGTTTTTGATTCGGTTTGGTTCGGTTTTAAACCGAACCGAACCGAATTGGTTCTGAACGAACCAAATCCAAACCAAACATAGAAAATTATAAAAACCGGTTTTTGACCGGTTCGTCGGTTCACTGATTTTTTACTGGTCGAACCTGTCATCTCTGGTTTTCTATAAAACCGCTTATTTTAATCAAACCGATCAGACCCATGGCCGGTTTGTGGTAAAACCGGTCAAACCGGCTGGTCTGGTCCAGTTTTCATAACATTGGTTCCAAGTAGAAATTATTGTATTTTTTATACATGCAATATGAAGATATCAATCAGCATTAAATAGAGAAATAATCCAATAAAATTATAAAAGAAGGTCAATTATAATTTGGAAAGCATTCAAATAAAGATATTGATTTTTTTTTTTTAATTTGTAATTTTTTTTAGAAAATTAAGAATGTATATGCAAACAGTACAAAGAAAGATGGTACTCAAGTGGGTAAAGTACAATTCCAAGTTGTTTCGATATCCAATTAAGAGTGAAAGATGTTGACACACAAGTTGGTAAAGTACAATGTGCTGGATTTTGTTTTCTTTGAGTTTATCAATAATTTTCACCAATTTGCAAACATCAATCAATTAAAAAAGTAACAAAATAAAGGCTTTCTACGAATTACAATATTGAAAGAGATTGAGACATTTGTGACCATGTGTATGTTGGCCTATTCAATCAAAATGATGTCGTATCAAAAAATGTACAATTTTTTTTTTTAAGAATTTACGAATTATTATATTATCCTTTTAATTATATGAATCATTGTAAAATTTGACAAGGCATATCACATGAAAGTTACTTTCAAATAATATACCAATATTAAAAATCTTTGCCACCAAATTCACTAATTAAACAATAATTAACGTGTTCGATTCCCAAAAAAAAAAAAAAAAAGAAAATCTAACTGTACAATGTAAAATACATATAATGATATAAAATATCAAACTACAACATAGAGTTAATTTCAATACTCAAAATTTTTAATATGTTCATTTTTATAAATGATTAGAAATAATGAATAATAAAAATTATTGTTAAACCTTATCAATCAGTTTAAGTTTGATCAGTTAATTTCTTAATACGATATCAAGACCTATTAGATTTAAAGGTCAGTAATTCAAAGTTTATATGTTTCAAATCCAAGTATGACCTATGAAACAAGCAAAAAAAAGTGACATAGTACAAATCAAAGCTCAGAATTCTAAATTCCATTAGAATCTTAATTCTTGCTCTAAATTCAAAAACTTCAAATCTTTTCTCTCCATGGTGATGGAACTTTAAAATAACAACTACTACTTTAACTTTTGGCTCTCTCTCTCTCTCTCTCTCTCTCTCTCTAACCAATCAACAGTGGTTCTTGGGGTATCAAGGGCGGATCCAAGGGCATCTAGGGTATTCCCTGGTCTTGGATTTACCGCTCCTTCAGCACTTCTAGCCATAGCTACTTTAACAATCCTTCAGCCATCATCGTCTTTAGTATTCTTAAAAATTTTGTTCTGGCTCTGCTATTGTGTGACTGATAAACAGAAGAAATTGCTCTTCAATATGAACATATGTGATGTGAATCATGAATTAAGCTCATCACACAAATCATCCATCACTTGGTTTCATATTCGTATGTGTCAAAGACTGGTCTCTTATGGTGAACAAACCAATTAGGGTTGTCAAACGGGTAACGGGGGGCCGTCCCCGTTGGGGGCCCACCCGGATGGGGACGGGGAATCCCCGATTAAAATCCCCGCGGGGCGGGGACGGGGACGAATTTGTCCCCGTTTATTAATCGGGGACGGGGATGGTATTACCTCTACCCGCCCCGCGGGCCCCCATCTCCGTCCCCGTTTAAAGCCCACGGGGATCCCCGATAAAATACCCGAATCCCCGTATTAATTTATTTAATTAATATTAGATTATATATTATAAAGTAATTAATAAAATTATGAAATTTCTAATCTGGATAGGAATACTAACAATTCGGCCCACGCCCAAACCCAATTGATAAATTAAAAAATGTTAATTGCCCAAACCCACAACCAATTGATAAATTAAAAAATGTTAATTGCCCAAACCCACTTCTTCCTTCCCCTGCAATGTTAATTGCCCAAACCCACAACCAATCATCTAATTTCTTTTATTTGGTTATCATTTTACATTTTAAGAGCTTTAAATATATGGTATACTAATTATTAATTATATTTTTAGATTCTCGAATGTGTGAAAAAATTCTTGCTCAATATTGTGATCTTCTCGATGATGAAGATGGAGATGACGCGGTAATGTTTCATTGTCATTGGTTAATTGTTCCCATTTAATTTTTTACAAAATTTGAAACTTATGAATTTTATATTGCTAATTTGCTAGGTTTAAATTGGAAATTTGGCGTGAAAACGAAGATTGGAATTGGAGAAAGGGTCGAAGTTGATGATGTTATTTTATGTTTAATTATTAATTATATATTAATGTATTTGACAATTGAGTTTTAAGAATTTTATGTTTGTATTTTAATGCATATTTGGATATATTTGTGGGTAAAAATTGAAATTTTACAGGTTTTTTTTCTAAAATATTAAATTAGCTAAACGGGGACGGGGATCCCCGCGGGGACCCGATTCCCCGCTGGGGACGGGGATGGGATAGGTTTTTATCCCCGATTAATAAACGGGGCGGGGACGGGGATCCCCGATTAATTTGGGGACGGGGATGGGGAATGCAATCCCCGCCCCGCCCTGCCCCATTTACAACCCTAAAACCAATGAACCCCACACCTTTTAAACTTGAATTTTACATCATAAACCCTTTGCATAGAATTTGCATAGAAGTCTAGCTTAAACTGTAGTGAAGCCTCCTTGCCACTGAAAACTTCCTCTATCCAATCATAAAATGTCATAACTAGACAGGTACTGTTTGGAGATGAAGTAGAAGCCATTTTTAGAACTCAATTGCTCTGTTTCTCAGCTACAAAAACCAAAATAAATAAACAGAGAAAAAGCTAGACAAAAAGCACAAGGAAGAAGGAAAAGGTAAAACTAGAAAATTTTTGTTACACTCTTGTTTAAGATTGAGAATCAGATCAAAAGTCAACTCCAGGCTATGCAATAAGAAATCTTCGATCACTGTTCCCACATGTACAGAGTTTACTTTTTAGTTTTTAAGAATTTATCAAAGTCAACAATACCACAAAACTTTGTTCCAGAAAAAAAATCTTCATCGGACAAGAATTTTGAAATTTATATTTTTATGAAATTAATATTCAACAACTGAAACACAAGTATCTAAATTCTATTGCAATCTCAGTTCTTACTCTAAATTTAGAAATCTCTCCTCTGCCATCTCTGTTCTTTCTCTGTTTCTGACCCACCAATTGAAGACATTGCTCTTCAATATGAACATTTTGCAGAGTGATTAAGCTCATGATTATCTACCCGACACATTCAATCTCAGGATGGGTGACTACTGACACGGTCTCCGAGGGTGAAGAACCAAGTGAATCCCACACATAATGACCTTAAATTTTGCATCGTTCACTCTAAACTGAAACAAGGCTTCCTTGCCGCTGAAAACATCCCGAATCCTAGCCCATGGAGAATGTAAGTTCCAAAGCAACACGTGATCTGATTCATGAATGCCATTAACGTACATCTGAGCACTGTTCACAGTGAATTCTATACCAGAATCATATTTGAAACAGCAACGACATTGGAAGAAAAGGGGATCAGTGACAGCAGCAGAACGCTCGAGTTCTACAACGACACAAAGTACCAAGCTCCGGTAAGAATGTCCAGAGCAACGTGGGAGCTGAATAACCATTGATTTTCCATAGCTTTGATAGCTGAACCACTCTGGATTTCACTTCCTGGTAAACCAATAGTAAAACTTGGTTCCATCTATGTTCCAGAAAAGTAAATTTATATTAAATAGCAATTTAGACTCAAATGGGTTTCATAGTAGTCTATAAAGCCTCAAAAAGCTCAATTCAACCATCAACTCATCAACTTATGGCTATTTCACCAGCTCAAATAAAATCAAAAGATAAATCCCATTTAATCCCTCATGTGTAAACCACATGGTTGATTTAGCTCTTGAAGTTGGAACATAGGCCAATTTGACAATTAAAAATGGATGAAACTTTGAATAAAACTAAGTTGACTTCTTTAGACTTTGTGGTCTAATAATTTGGCAAGGCCACCCTCCAATTCAAGGGCTAAATCAGTATTTAATCTGAAAAGAAAATTCAAAAATAATGTGAAAGGATGGGTCAAACTCAAAAGATTACAGAGAGAGAGAGAGAGATCTTACAATAGGTAAAGTAGCAGTTTCTTCAATTCTCCAGCGTGCATCTGCCATAATCTTGCGGCGTGTATAGTCGTTCAACTTGATGCAATTGCAAAAATTAAATACATAATTACCGTTAATTACAGGGAAGTTGCTTGGATTTGAGAAATATACAAGTGAGATGGATGCAACAGATGCAGCTTGCAGCAAGGTACAATTATTTGCTTGGAGAGTTTCAAGCTGCCAAGGAAGCAGCGGCAAACTTCGGAGTCTCTTGCAATTGCCAAGTACTCATGATCGTAATGATGCTAAAGAGACAATGTCACTTGGGATCTCTATAATTCCACTTCACTCTAGAGATAGCTTTTGCAAAGAACTCAAACCGTTTAAAGGAGGCAATTTTGACAGTTTTAAGCAACCATCCAGATAAAATGTTACAAGGCATTTCAACTCACGAGTTCTGTCAGGAAGAATCTCGAGATCTGAGCATTCTCGCATGCTCAAAAATTTAAGTGATGAAGATAAATATTTGATTGATGATGGCAATTCTTGTATTGCAGTCTTATCCAATCTCATCATTTCAAAATTTCCAGAGATATTAACCTTGCTCAGATTCCGACAGCCTCCATCATCTAGAACAATGTCATTCTTGAGAAAATCAAGAGATGTAGGCCAGTCTTCGACCCCAAATTGGGAAAACTGCAAACGGTCTATGCTTCGCAGAATTTTTGGAAAATTCTTCAGATTCACACACCCTATTAGACTCAAATTTTGGAGAGAACTTAAGCATATGAGGCTTGGAATGCTCCTTAAGTTTTCAAAATGGATCACTCCTAAAAATTTAAGATTCTTGAGATTTTCAATACAAGGTGGCAACGCTTCCAAACTTTTGCAGTGACTAAGATTTAACCCTTCTGGTTTTGTTGCTGAAGAGAGATCTGATAACCTCCTTAGGTGAACAGACTGTTGAAGATCAAGGATTTTTAAGTTTTGAGAACACTGCGCCAAATGAAAACTCACAATCAAACACATATATATCAAACAAAATACATACACAAAAATGTAAGTTTTGAACACACACATGGATATGCACACACACACACACACACACAAAACAACTAATTCGTTATGATACTCCTTGAAAATGCCACACTGGACTTAATCCTCTAGAAAATCAAATGCTAATCATAACAGAAGAGTAACTGCAAGTATAACTTTATACACCAAGCTTAAATTTCACAATCAATCCTCGGATGGATGACGGAATCCAAAACAGGAACCTGCTCTTCCATCAGAATATCCTCCGCCACAACAGAATTAAAGGAAGGAAGGAGAGTTCGATGGCACACAGCAGCTTCCTCCATGGGTATATCATTCACAGCGAGAGGGGGGATAGAGATATAAGCGGCCTATGGAGAGGTAGAATTAGGATCAGGGCTCGGGCCTCCTCCTAAGTCCACAAGGATATTCTTATCAATACCAGGCTGGTTCTCTTTCCCCTTCGGGCCCACATCACTTTTTGGCCCACCACAGGGGGTGGCCCCAATCAAATCCATGTGTCCAGAAGATGGCGTTTACAGGTGGCCCTTAGCAAGGATCTTCAGGGGCCTCACCTTCTTGTTTCCAACAGGCCCAGGTTCTTCTGTCTTGGACTTTTTCTTCTTCTTATTCTTCTCCCTAGTGAGCCCAATTGAGTCGTTTCCTTTTCAAACCTCTTCTCTTCTAGGATCAATCTGAGAATTTATTCCTCTCCTCTTCTCTTGTCCTCTTAAGGTTGGTTTATACATATTTCATCAACAATATTGAGAATATATTTATCTCTCTTTGTTAAGAGAATTCTACTCCCAGGTCCAAACCAACCTTCACCTACACCAAAAGCTTCTAATTGGTTTGGATCACTAATATCGTCAAGAACTACAACCACCTTCATTCTAGTCATTGAATCCTTGATAAAAGTGGGTACTACATGAAGCATTTCTATGTTCATATTTTCATTGCCTAAGAGTTGTGAGAACATTTTTTTTCTCAAATGAATAAGTCCATTCTTTTCTGATTCTTCTCTAACATTGCCAAGAAAGTAGCAACGCTCAAACTTATTTGATATACGACTATAAATAATTTCCGCAATGGTTGTTTTTCCAACTCCCCCCATCCCCCATAATCCTACAAAACGAACATCCTTTGATCCCATACTTAAACATGATAGAATTTGCTCAATATGTAAATTGATTCCACTTTCTCAATTAGTTCCACCTTGTTGCTGCAAAAGATGCAATGAACATATAACATATAACAAGTTCAAACCACACTTTTAACTCTGGTGGATTTCTTTCAAACAAATATGAAAAATATTGAAAAAAAAAAAAAAAAACTTAAAAATGATTTAAAGGCAATTCAATTAAACCTTTTACATAATTTGTAACTCCCGCAAATTAATTTATTTGCTATAAAAGAAACAAAAAAAAAAAAAAAAAAAAAAAGAAAGGAAAAGATGATTAAAATTTTTCATGTTATTCATTTCTGAATAATAAATTTGATAAAAAAAATAAAGTCGGTTTGAATTGAGTGACCGAAGAAGGCATTATCATCTAGATAAGGAAGATCCCGCAACATTAGATCTTGAGCTCCTGCAGGCGGAATCTCAAAGAAATGGATCCCTAAAGGAAAAGAAGAGGCAAAATTCGCCATGAAATCAACACATCCATTTCCTTCCCTATAAGTATGCTCCATGTGGACTACCCAATCCCGGATCATCAACTCTTGAATCATGGCTAAAAGCCTATAACAGTCATTCACATTGCAAACCTTCATTTGCATTACATCGTGCAAGAACTTCCCCGAATGGAAATTAAAATTATAATAATAATAACAAAGATGAAAAAGAACTTTCATTGATTTTCATAGTTTATAATAAACCACTAGTTTAGTGAGTTGTTTCTGTATTACTCGAGTTGTTGATGAAAATTATATTATACCAGTAGTAATTGAACTGTAAGTCTGTCAGGGATTTTATCAAACGGTTGGAGTGCATAAAATTCCACCGAAAAATTTAGTTTTTCCAAGATCTAATTAGAGAGATACATTTAACATGACTATAAAAATAATAAGTTTTTTTTGGGTACGTCAATTTCATGCTTAATAAAAAGAAATAAGTATCGATCTTACTTAGATTGATAAGCCCAATTTCAACTTTTCCGTATAAAAAATTATAGCTCAATTTTATTCTGTTTTCATGAAATTGAAAAACCAAGGGATAAAGTTGGCAATTATTCCCCAACAAAAATCTCATTATGCTCTTATACAACAAATTTTATTACTTGTAATCTTTAAAGCAAGAATTTGATTTAATAGAATTTCCCTTTTTTTTTTTATTAATATGAAATCTCATTACATTAATTCATCAATTAACAATTAGAATTTGCATCTTAAGCTTGAATAAAAATTTAAGGAAACATTTGTGGTTGGGGTGGCGGATCATGAATTCCATAATATTTTTAGAATGATTGAAACATTTCATGGAAATCTTGCCTGAAACATGATAGTTATTAATTAAATAATTAATTAATTTCAAAGATAGTTATTTTCAAAAGTAAATAATTAATTTCTTTCATTTTATTCTTTTCCATATAAGAAATTTGACAAAAAAAAACATAATCCTATTGAATCAGAATGAACTGAGTTCTTCTAAAATCCATCAAAACAACAGAGATCATTAATATTTTTTTAAGAATTCTTGCACTTGGACATATTGCACAATATAATCAGAAGAATAAATGGGATAAGGAATTACCTGTAATTCTTCACAGACACCAAACAACGGCTGCAAAATGAGATAATAGAAAACGTAATTATTACTTATAAAGGCAAAGTAATTTTGGAACTTTCCGTTAATTATAATAAGCCATGATATGAATCATTGATTGTTGTTGGAAAATGTTAAAGCAAGTCAACACTCTGCTTTTTCCTTTTTCCTTTGGTCTATCTCTCCTACTGATCATCAATTATACAAGCTGATGATATGAATCATTTATGTTTCAAAACCACCCACTGAACCCCACACCTCTTTACCCTCACTTGTGGTCCAAAACTTCCTTCTAACTTCAACTGAAATTGAAATGATTCCTCCTTTCCACTGAAAACTTCATCAATCATTCCCGACTGATCATTCGAGTACCACAAAAACACATGATCTCCATCATAGAATCTACTAATATCATCGTATGCGTATGGCCAAATGAACACCCTGAATTGTTCAACAAAATCATATATCGGTTCCCAATCAGAATCGAAGTCAAGACAACCGTCCAGGGCAGGGGGGGCATCAGCATGATGGAATTCTACAGCAACACAAAATGCCAAGGTGAGGTAAGAAGGATAAGAGAAATGTGGGAACTTAACAACCACTGAATTTCCTTCGTTTTGATATTTGAACCACTCTGGTATTTCAGTTCCAGGTATAACCATTTTAAAACTTGTCTCCACCTGTGTTATAGAAAACAAAACATTATAAATTAATTACCATAAAGAGGTTAAACAGAAAAATTAGGAAAAGGCGTGGAGCTTACTTACATTGCGTGGTAAAATGGTCATTTCCTCAACTCTCCAGCATGCATCTGCCATAATCTTGTGGCGAGCATTGTTGTCCAAGTTGATGCAGTTTGAAAAATTAAATTCATAATCACCTGTAATTGCAGGGAAGTTGGTTGGATTTGAGAGATATATGAGTGCGATGGATGCAATTGATGCAACTTGCAGCATCCTACAACCACCTGCTTCGAGAGTTTTGAGTTGCCAGGGAAGCAATGGCAAACTTCGCAGTCTCTTGCTGTTGTCAACACTTAAAAAGTTTAGTGATGGTAAAGAGACAATGTCAGTTGGGAATTTCCATAATTCCACTGCGGCTAAGAGCTAGCCATTGCAAAGAACTCAAACCATTTAAAGGAGGCAATTTTGACAGTTTTGAGCAACCAGTGAGACACAATGATTGAAGGCATTTCAACTCACACATGCTGTCAGGAAGAATCTCGAGATCTTTACAGGAATACATAGACAAACGAACAAGTGACGAAGAGAAACATCTGATTGATGATGGCAATTCTCTTATCGGATTATTATTTAAATTTGTTGTTTGAAAACTTCGAATACATGGAGGACTGTTAAGGAAATCAAGAGAAAAAGGCCACTCTTCCACCCCACATGAAGAATATTCTAAATATTTTATGCTGCTCGGAAGCTCTGGAAGAAGCTTTAAATTCGAGCATCCTATGAGTTCAAACGCACAAAGAGAATTTGCATGAACAAGGCTTGGAATGCTCTCAAGTTTTTGCAGTAATTCACAGATAAAGTTATAAGATTCTTGAAAGTTCCAATACATGGAGGCAGCACTTCCAAACTTTTGCAGCCCGTAAGATGTATATCTTCCAGTTTAGTTGCTGAAGAAAGATCTGGTAGCCTCTTTAAGTGATAGGAATGTTCAAGATTAAGGATTTTTAAGTTTGGAAGACGACACTGCAAAGTAATCGAAAGCTCATATTTAAAACAAAAATATTTCTAAAATATAATAATTCAAATAGTTTTGTGAGGAAAAACAGGCGGTGGAACAAAATGTTTATTTTCAGAAAATAGAACCACAACAAAAATAAAAAAAGAATAATAGATAAATGATATACATGATTGACATGGTTCAACTGAATGCATGCCTACTCCAAAAGGCTAAAAGGAACGAAAATTAATCCTTTAACTATTAACTAAAATAGTAGTGTTTATATTAATGAGCTAAGAAATTAGTTTGGAGACTAAAAAGTAAAAAGTATATAGTCTCACACCTGATTTCCATCCCAAAGATGTGTGAGGTTGCTTCCGGGTAATTCAAGCGTAACTAGGCTCTGCATCAAACATTTAAATGGCAAAGACTTGAATGGATAGCCATTAATATTTAGCAGCCGTAGTTTGGGCATCAATGATAAGGCTTTGCAACGGAAGGGCACCTTTTCAACTTCAACCATATTCAAGACTATGGCTTCAATTGTTTCGTCCCTCTAATAATTAAGAGAATACAATAATATCAAATGTAAATATATTATCAATTAGAATGAAAATATTATTAGAAGCTGTTTCTTATTAATTGATTTTATAAGACTAGGCATCCGCAGCTTCAATTCTCTACAAAATAAACAAATTATACTTTTCTTTATACAAAATCCACTGAACTTAAGCTTGCTTAATGCTTCATCTTTTTATTCTTAGTACGTATATTGTTTCTAATCCACTGAACTCCTTGTTGTTCAATTACTTTAAAGCTATATTTCTAACAACATTATTCGTAGTCACTTCAATTGAAAAAGTATATAATTTAATACATTACCGTATTTATCGTCGATATATGAATAATATCCTTGTTATTATACAACCGACCCTTCCTCCGAGCAATTTCCTGACCCATCTCCTTCGCTAAATCATGCATCTCCAGTCGATCCCATTCATCATGAATAGTTATCAAACATTTCTCAATTAGTCGATTTATTCCCCGCCTCATAAGAGAACCACGACCACCTAGAATATTTATAACTGAATCTTTTGTATATCCTTTGAGACAACATATGTCAAGAAATATGAGCTTCAAATCATCATCCAGTCCCTCAAAACTTAATTCCAGGATTTTCAGTATACTACGGTCCGAGAATTGATTTAATTTATCCAATTCCATTTCCCATTCCTGCTGTGTCCTTTTACATAAATGGGAACCCAACACTTTAAGAGCTAATGGAAGGCCTTGAGCATAACGTAGTACCCTTATCGACAACTCCATGTAATCCTCTAGGGGATCCTTTCGTTTGAAAGCTTCCGTACTCAAGAGCTCAAGAGCATTACTTTTGTCTAATCCCTCAACCTTATATATATAGATTTCACCAACATTATTGAAGACTTCTTTATCCCTGCTTGTCAAGATGATTCTACTCCCAGGCCCGAACCAACCCTCACCTACACATAAAGCTTCTAATTGTTCTGGGTCACTAACATCATCAAAAACAACAACCACCTTAATTCTACTCAATGAATCCTTGATATAAGTGGGTGTTGCATTAAGCATTTCTATGGTCGTACTTTCAACCCCTAAGAGCTGAGAGAGAAACTTTTTTTTCAAACAAATAAGTCGGTTTTTTTCTGATTCTTCCCTAACGCTGTGAAAGAAGCACGAGCGGTCAAATTGATAAGATATTCGACCGTAAAGAATTTCGGCAATGGTTGTTTTGCCAATGCCTCCCATGCCCCATAATCCTACAAAACGAACATCCCTTGATCCCATGCTTAAACATGGGAGAATCCTCTCAATGTGTGAATCCATCCCAACCAACCCCTTTGAAGTAGTAAAGGGGTTGGGATAAAGTCTGTGAACAATATCCTCCACAATTTTCCCAATGAATTCCACCTCATTTCTACAAAAGAAATGATGAACACATACCATGTAATGAGTTCAATTGAATTCTTTTAAAATTCATATAACAAAAATGAAATGTTTAAAAGATCTGTAGATCAGATTTTTAGGAAAAGGTTACCTATAATTTCTGGAATCCCAACCAGATATATCGGCTGCTTCTTCCAAAGCAGAGCACCATTTCTGGATCCTGTCTTTGCAGTTGCCCAATCACTCCTTCTCTTTCTCGAATGCTTCTCCAAATTTTCCAGTGAGATCACTGACATCTGAGGGATTAACATTATAGAAAATTGGTACCGCCGTTTGGCCTCTTTTTGCACACTCCATTATCTTCACCAGCTCATCTAGACACCACGGAGAGGATGCATAGTTTTCTGAGAAAACGATGACAGAAATCTTTGATTCTTCAATATCGACAACTCCATGTAATCCTCTAGCGAAAAGTAGTTTTGTTGTCTCCTCCATTGGATCAGTAGTTTTGTTGTCAAAAGAGAGATCGAGAAAATATTATGTGAGAGTAATATCTCTTGCATTTGATCAGTAGAAATAGCTGCCTTTTATAGACAAAGTTTGAGGTAGTTAGTCACAGTTAACAATCACTGGTGTGCATGTTTTTAACTTTTTATGAATCTGGCTTTTTTTTTTTGGAGTGCCAAAAGCTAAAATAATGCTTCAATTTTAGCATGTGTGAAAAGGCTATAGGTAGTAACTCTTTGTGTTGCTTTATATATGCTAAAGATAATTTCATTTTACTAGTTAGTAACTCTTTGTGTTGCTTTGAATCTTTGACAATAAAAATTAGCCAGAGTTCAATTATAAATTTTATTAAATATCAATTCTTAAAAGTCCAACAATAAAAACTATGAAACATATTTGTATCAGATTGTATGAAGTATAATTTATCAATTTGATTTTAATTGAATGAATAAAAGGAGCTTAACATACATGTTTACAAATTTCTATGATATGATGAATTTAACATAATTTTTAATCTAATATTATGTGAATCAACTATATATATACCTAGGAAAATATTTCTGACTGTTTCATATGCTTAAATTTTACTTAATTACTAGGCCAAAATATAAGTAATTATTATTTATATTTTTAAAATATACGCTACACTAGTCAATTTTTGTATTTTTAAAATTGTTTTGTTGTCTTTAAGTTTTATATCTCCCCTGATGAACTTTTTTTATAGTCAATATTTTACAAATAACATATATACTTTTTTTGAAGAAGTTTTTTTTTAAATTTTTTTGGAAGAAGAAGAAATAATATATATACTATTTATAAAAGTATCCGTTATCCAGCTATATGTAAAGTACATCCCAACTCGATTCAGAGTCAACTGAATGGTTGAAAAAAAAATTTATCGGTTAAATACATGTTATTAAAAAAAAATAACAGTATTCATTAAAATTATTAGGCAAATGGAAGATAATTGATATCATCTATTATTTAGAGTTAACGCAATAATGTAACACACATATAAAGTATAATATATTAGCCCATGTAATTTGATATGCTGCAAATATTTGGAAGGAACGGGTACCGTGGTTGATGTGCTGCAATCAATATGGGTGAAACATTTTTTTATTTATTTTTTATTTATTTTATATTTACATTTCAAGGTGGGAAAATTCATTCTGAGGATATACAAATCTCAAAAAAAGATCAGCCATTAATTTTGTGTGGGTCATGTCCTCCATGTGATCATTTACTTCCGCTTAAAATTTCAATCCAACTGTGAGGATTTCAATTGAATCAATAAATCTGAAGTCAGCATAATTTCAATTTTTATTCTCTTTTGGGTTTAGATATTTGATTAATGTTTAGCTGTTAAAGTGTTGCAGCCAACCAAGTTAGAGGACCAGCTATGAGTCTGTTTGTTGATTTTTTTTTTTTTCTTTAATTAATACAATTATTTGTTGATTTGTTATCAACTTTGTTTCTAAATTTTTTTGTTTTTCCATTTTTCGGATAAATGAAAATTTGTAAAAATAACAGCAAAAGAAAAAAGAAACAAAAATCACAATTGTTCATTCTTCTACCCAATTTATTTCTCGTTCAAAAAAAAAAAACTATTTTTTTGAAATAAAGTTTTAATTATAGGGAAAGAGTATAAAAAATAATTCAGTGAGGATTTATGTTTTTATTCATCACAAACTATTACTGTATACTTTATGGAAGACATATATTTACCGTTTTGCCACAGAAGAACCATGAAATTATTCCCATTTGCTATAAAGAAAAACTATTGTATGCATATCGTATTATGATAAAATATTATGATATCGTATTGAATACATATATTTACAGTCAATTTTCGGCTTTTTTTTTTTTTTTTTTTTGGCCTTTAAGTTTCGTCTCTCTCTTAATGAATCTTTTTTTTATAGTCAAAACTCAAAAATTAGTACAAGACACATGTACTTTTGCATTATAAGATTTTCAATTAATAATTCATTAGCCCTTGAGTTTTTGTCTACTTATTAGATCAGTTAATTGGTCCCTTTATTAATTTGAAAAAAAAAATGATAAATATTCCTGACTATTAATATGTTTATAATAACTTTTTAGCAAATAATCAACCATATATTAAACGATGTTTCTAACATATCCTATACATATTAAAAAAAATCAAATAGATCAGAGAGCTGATATTTATTTATATACTGATCTGCTTGATTCATAAGCAGGTTTGTATCAAAATTGCATGTGTTGATGTTGAATGTTGATCCAGCATACAAATTGTCTACTGTCAATAGCCATTGATGCATTTCAACTTTCAAGCATTGGTTGATTTTAGTTTGTCTTTCTTTTTGAGTAATTGTTTTATCTTATTAGGCATCTAACAGAATCTCTTGAAGTGGGTCCCATCAAGCATTGATTGAAATTAAGGATACAATAGTCTATGCTGATTTGGGAAAAGAAAAATTAATATATATTTTTATTACGATAATAATTGTAATTTTTTTTTTTTTATAATGTAATTGTAACTTTCTTGAATTTTGTGAAATACACTAATATATTTTCTTATATTACATATCTAAGTTATATATCATTGGGTATATATCCCACAAATTTAAGATGAAAATTTAAAATTTCATATACCTAACAGCATGTTTGGTATTGGGGATAGAAGATGGGATATGGATTTCTTATTCCTATCCCACCTCTATCCCCCATTTGTTTATAGGAATATGTGAATCCTTGGATTTCATTAAAGAATAGTGGGTATTTATACCCAATGATACATATGTAAAACATTTACAAGACTCCCTATAGATTACACTTAATTACAATTGAAATATAATACAAAATACATATTCCTTTATCACAACCCCTCAAGTTGAGCAGGGGGAGAACAAATGCTCAACTTGTCCCGGAGAGACAGAAACCGCACCTCGGATAGAGCCTTAGTAAGGAGATCCGCAAGTTGACAGTCCGTGGGTAGATATCGAACATATAAGGACTTCGCTGCTACCTTCTCTCTGACAAAATGAAAATTAATTTCGAGATGCTTTATGCGGGAATGAAAGATAGGGTTGGTTGTTAAGTACGTAGCACTCAAATTATCACACCATAGGGTAGAAGCCTGTGACAAACGAAAACCAATATCCCGTAGGAACATAGTAATCCATGATAGCTCGGATGTAGTGGTGGCCAAGGCCCAGTATTCTGCTTCAGTAGAGGATCGAGAAACCGTACGTTGCTTGCGAGAAACCCAAGAAATGAGATTGCCCCCAAGAAAGATCATAAAACCCGTAGTGGACCGGCAGTCTGTAGGGTCGCCACCCCAGTCAGAATCAGAATAGCCATGAAGGGAGAGGGACTCACTGGGCCGAAACACCAATCCAGTGGACGGAGTAGACTGGAGATATCGGAGAATACGTTTCACAGCTTGCCAGTGTGTATCAGTGGGAGCATGCATAAACTAAGCCACTCTGTGTACTGCAAAGGCAATGTCAGGTCGAGTAATCGTCAAATATTGGAGTCCCCCAACAATACTCCTATACCGAGACCCATCAGGTAAGAGCTCACCCCTGAATCCGAAAGCTTGGAGGACAAGCAGGCCAGTGTACCAATCAGCTTGCAACCAGACATATCAGAGCGTGCAAGGAGATCCTGAATATACTTGTACTGATGAACATAAAGAGTTTTACCAGACCACTGTAATTCCAATCCCAAAAAATATTTCACCCGACTGAGATTCTTAATAGCAAACTGACTCTGAAGAAAAGTGAGACGAGATTGAATCCGGGACTGATCATTCCCAAGTACCAGAATGTCATCCACATAAATCAAACAGAAAATAATGACGGCCCCAGAATGAAACATGTAAAGAGAGATATCTGCCTTAGAACAACAAAAACCAAAGCTTACCAAAGCCGATGTCAGGCATTTATGCCACATACGGGGAGATTGCTTGAGGCCATACAAGGATTTTCGAAGGGCACACACATGGGAAGGACGTGTAGGATCAACAAAGCTAGTTGGTTGCTACATAAAAACCCTTTCCTTGAGGTCCCCATGAAGAAAAGCATTAGATACATCTAAATGTAGAATGTACCAAGAAAAAGAAATTGCAAGTGCCAGTAAAACCCGAATGGTGGTGGGTTTGACCACCGGACTAAAGGTATTTGTGAAGTCCATCCCTGGTCTTTGATGATAGCCTTTGGCAACAAGGCAAGCTTTATGTCTGTCAATGGTACCATCAGCTTTTTGCTTCGTTTTAAAGACCCATTTACATCCAATCACATTAGCATCCATTGGTGGCAGAACCAATTCCCAAGTTCCATTCACAATTAAAGCATTAAATCCCTCAGCCATAGCAGTCCTCCATTTTTCAGATTTGGCAGCCTTAGAGTAGGTAACAGGGTCGGGTTCCGTTAGTGTAGTGTGACAAGCAGTGTAGTGTGACAAGCCTTGGGCCTGGAGGAGCCCATTTGGGAACGAATGACCATGCGACGGCCAGGAGGGGCTGGATCATAGGTAGTGGTGGGGGCAGTAGGTTGCAAAATTTGGTGAGGTCAACTTCTAGTGGGAGGCCATTGGTTGAGGGTGCGTCGGGTGGAAGGTAGGACGGGTTGGGTGTGTCATCTGGTTTGGTTAGGCCGGATGATGGTTTGGGTGAGCTGGGTGGTTCGGTTGAGTGGGCGGCGGTGATGGGTGGGCTGGACAGTGGGCGGGTTGGGTTGGCGGCGTCGATAGGTGAGGACGGGTGAGGATATGGCGGAACTGCTGGTGCAGGTCTAGGCGGCTGGTGCGGGTGGATGCTGGGCTGGGTAGGTGACACTGGGTTAGGCGAGGAGTGACTGAGTTGCTGGGTGTCAGGTGGGCGGTAGGGCATGGAGGGGACAGAGGTTGCTGTTGGTACTGAGGGGATAGGGAAAGAAATCAGAGGTGTCGTGGGAGGAGCTGAAGTTAACGGATCATGGAGCCGGGATAGTATTGGATATGGGAAAACCTGTTCGTCAAATAAAACATGGTGTGAGACAAACACTTTTCCAGAAGAGGGATCAAAGCAACGGTAACCTTTATGTAAATGACTATATCCAACAAAAATACATGGACGAGAATGAAAATCCAATTTAGAAGAAGAATAAGGGCGAAGCCAAGGATAACATAAACAACCAAAGGCACGAAGGAAAGTATAATCAGGTGAAGCATGCAAGAGTTTCTCATATGGAGATGACAAATTCAGTAAAGGGGTAGGCATTCTGTTAATCAAATAAACAGCAGTATCAAAGGCATGTGTCCAAAAAGATTTATCAAGTTTCGCATGGGCGAGTAAGGCGAATCCAGTTTCAACTATGTGACGGTGTTTCCATTTCGTACAACCATTCTGTTCAGGGGTGTGCGGGCAGGAAACTCTATGTTGAATGCCATGTTGAGAGAGATAAGATGAAATGGAATGGAACTCACCACCCCAATCAGATTGAAAATACTTAATAGCACAATCGAATTGTTTTTCAACCAAAGTACGAAACTTAATAAAAGCAGGAAGAGCATCAGATTTATACTTCAAGAAATAAACCCAAGAGAATTTGCTATAATGATCATAGAAAAGCACATAATAAGAAAAATTGTCATATGATTTCACAGAAGCAGGACCCCAAAGATCCGAACAAATAAGTTCCAATGGCCTATTAGCTTGAAAATTAGACTCAGGAAAAGAGAGTTTGTGACTCTTGCTAACAGCACAACTCATACAGCAAAATATCTCAGACTTATTCACAAAAGATAAATTATTCTAACTAAGAATCTTGCGAACAATAGGAAAGGCAGCATGGCCTAGCCGTGCATGCTAAGTAGAAAGGGACGCCAAGTGGACACGAGCTGGTGGAGTGGACAACCTTGGCACGGTATACAGACCTCCATTATTCGGACCGCAGTAGATGACCTTCCTGGATTTCAGGTCCTTCACAAGAAAACAGTCATTAAAGAATTCAATAGAAACGTCGTTATGGTTAGTGAGAGCAGATACAGAAATCAAATTTGAATTGGATTGAGGAACCAAAAGAACATTAGATAATTGTAAAGATTTACCAGAAACAGGAAAAATAGAATGACCAGTGTGAGATATGGGAAGTGTAGAACCATTACCTAAGATCACCTCTTCGGGTCCGGTGTAATCAGAATGTAGAGTCAAGTTTCCTATATCCAAAGTAAGATGGTGAGTGGCTCCCGTGTCCATGATCCAAGGTTGGGGGGCAGGTGGTTGTGAAGCGGTGGTGGTGTGGTTGCTTTGGGGTGGACGGGTTTGGTGGTTGTTCCAACGTGGTAAAGGACACTGCCATGCATGATGCCCGTTCCCTTTGCAATTATGACATACAACTGAAGAGACATCATATCCTGCTGATGCCGTGAAATTTTCTTGCTGAAATGTAAATCCTTTACCTCCATTAACATTAACAAAACCAAAATGCTGCTGCCTTCCTCTTCCACGACCGCATCTACCATTCCCACGGCCTCTACTACCAATAAAAAAACCGGAATGCTGACCGAATTGATTACCTGGCGCATTGGACTGCTGCCTCACCATCACATGAGTGGACGGGACTGAATTTTCTCTCCCTACACATCTATTAATCTTTCTTTCTTCCGTTAACAACAAGCCATACAATTCATCAAAGCCAATATTCTCCATTTGCACCTCAAAAGTGAGAACAAAAGCATCAAAATTATCATGTAAACACTCAATAACAGCTTCAATTAAATCATCCTCCCTAACATTATAACCCAATGCCAATAAAGAATCATAAATTGACTTAGCACGCTGTAAATATACAACAATATCATCATTCCCTTGTCTTAAGCTATGTAATCGACTCCTTAATTCTCTTATTTGGGCTCTAGAACCCGAAGCATATGATGCATTTAATTTATCCCAAGAAGCCCTAGCTGATGTAACTTCTACTAATTAGGGCAAAATAGATTCAGAAATTGAGTTCAAGATCCAACATAATACCTGTTGCGAGTTCAAATGGTAAAGGCTGGGTTGCGAGTTCCATCAAGTAAAAATTCATCCGGGGCTGGTTCTGAACCATCAAGATGTCCATCAAGGCCACTCCCTTTGATCATGGGCAAGAGCTGTGTTTTCCACAAAAGAAAATTAGAACTTGTTAATTTAGTGGGCAGCTGCATGGTGAGGGTGGGGAGAGCAGGTGCAGACAGCGGAGCAGCGCTGAGGTCGACGGCGACCAGGGGGCCTGTCACGATGGCAGAAACGTTGGGGGCGGTGGCCATGATGGTTGACGGCTAGGGTTTAACTTGGTTCTTTTAGATTTTTGCTGTTAAGCTAATTTTGCTCGGATACCATATAGGAATATGTGAACCCTTGGATTTCATTAAAGAATAGTAGGTATTTATACCCAAAGATACATGTGTAAAATATTTACAAGACTCCCTATAGATTACACTTAATTACAATTGAAATATAATACAAAATACATATTCCCTTATCATTGTTTTCATGTATATGGGATAAGGATAAGGGATTTTATCCCCCTCCTATCCCAAATACACAATCCCTGCCCCCCCTTTGTATTACTCACCTGGGATAGGAAATTTTTGCCTTTGACCCATTTGTCCTCTGCTCTCCCTCGTTCCCATCAGCCCTCTGCTCTCCCCATTCTCATCAGTTCACAAACCCACCTCCACCTCTCTCATCTTCTTCGATCTGCCACCTCCCACCTCCGGTTAGGTCACCGGCCAACAGTCAACCGCCTCCATGCTCGCTAGTCGCCAATTTGTGAGTAATCTATCTCTGATTTCATCTCCAATTTTTGATTTCATCTTCAACTTGTTGTGCTTTGTTATCTGTTTTAAACTTCTTCAGATTTGTGCTTTTGCTTCTTTTTGAATTTGTGAGTAATCTCTCTCTGATTTATCTCTAATATCTGAATGCTATGGTGTTTCGCTCTTTCGTTTCTTAATTTACTCATCTTCTGTGTTTGAAAACCCCTCTATTGCATTTTGTTTATATGTTATTCGTTAGTTAACATGTTCTTTATCAGCTGCTTATTTCTCATACATTTATCATTGTACAAGTTGAAATGGAGTATGATATATATGCAGACAAATATTGATATGTCTTGGATGAAATCTTGGCATCTGCTTCCATTGAATTAGAATGAAATGCGTGTAAATTTATTTATGTTTGTGACCTACAATAAGACCTTCTCTAAGAATAGATATTGTTATTTACTTATGTACACATTGACAAATATGTTATTTCTCTTCAATTTCTATTTTTTGAATTTATGCTTCTGGAATGGTGTGTTAGTGATTCAACAGTGAGAATTTATCATTTTCTCATATCCTCCTCATTCTTGTTACATTGTAATGCTTATTCTCTTGAATCCTAGGTCGTGGCTAATGTCAGTATTTCGTTCTATTTTCTTTACCTGCTCTCTGCCAAAACATCAAAGACTTCAGTAGCATTGAAATTGAGTTAGGTGATTTTGCACTATTTATATCCTGTTATTTTCATTGAATTGTGGTAAAACGGTGAACATGTCATTCTTGTGTGGATTTGTTCAGAATAATGATATTCAAGCTAGGTATAAATGTGTTCTTACTTGTTGAGAGGATGGAATTAATTACTCAAAACTAAGCATATTTGATGATATAACTTTATCTGGTTCAACATATTGTAGTTGAGATGGAATGTTCAGCAATATTTTGTTATCTGTTAAAAGTTTCTGAATGACTATATAGCTTGACGTTTTTAATTGGAGTTTCATGGTTGAAATTTCTGGTGGAATTTTATTAAGACTGAATGAAAGTTCCTACTTGAATTTGTTGTATTAGCTAGTTCAAATGATAGAACAATTTCGTTAATTTTTTTTGTGATCATTATGTGTCTGTTAGACCTCTTGCAATGTTAACTTTATATTTGAAGTTATGTTTGTTTACTTAGGATGGCGTATTCTTGATTAAGAATGGAGCACTTCTTGAAGAAAGGATACATGCTGTGGAAATTGGAGGCTGCCTGCATGCTGCAATTCGTGAAAATATATCAGTATTAACCTTGGCCCTCTAGAGGAACTTTCTTAGTTATTCAAAACAGACACTACTTTGTGAATCTGGTGGAGGTAAATTGCTTTTGCATGCCTCTAGTTTCCAAATTTATATTTGTTGAAATGCATGTATCATACCGGAAGCTTAGTTTTTGACATTAGACAGTTTGCTTTTAGCATGTTAAACCTTGCTATTTTAACCGAATTTGGTGAAACTAAGTGATGAAAATTTAAATGATGAAGAATTTTTGCTGATGCTTTTCTCAAATACCATGTACTTACAGTTTACAAGAGTAGAAGATCAATCAGTCATTTAGAAATTTTACTTTCGTAATCCAAAGTTTCTACTTGGAAATGATCTTCTAATCGAATTTGTCTAGTGCAGAAAATTTAGCTGCAAACTTTAGCAGAGAACTGACGGACCACATCATATATAAAATAGATGTATCTGGTGGCATCACCCAAGCTTATCTACTTGTATGTGATTCCCGTCCTCTTACTGCTGTTACTTTGGCTGTTCTTGATATGTAGTAACTTTATCAAAGTTCGAGGCTAATCACATTTTCCCGTTTCAGAAATACATGTTGTAGATTCTGAACTATTTCCATGATTCTAGGTTATAAACAAGACTGATCTTGTTCCAGCTGTTGGAGCTGACTTAGCAGTCATAGAGCGCGATGCACTTAGAATGAGAGATGGTGGGCCATTTGTATTTGCTCAGGTTAGTTTAGTACGATATTGCTTTTCATGGTGGTAATCTATAGTTTTATTGGATTTTCTGTCAAAAACAAATATATTAATGCTTACATTTTGTTGGGGGAGAAAACATGCATAAAGGAGGCAATGCTGAAACTAAAAATTTCAGGGAAAAGAAAAATCACTTGTTAACACAATGAAATGATGCATTTAGATGTTGAATCCATTCAAAGTTGCAACTTTAACCAACCCTTTCATTTTGAACAATATCCTCTGATTTGCAACATGGAAAACCATTTATAGCGTCAACATTGTTTCTCTGTGACACTTGAAGTTTTTGTATTTTCTAATTATGTACTTCAATCACACAGGTTAAGCACCATGTTGGCGCTGCTGACATTGTGAATCATATTTTACAAGCCTAGGAAGTAGCAACTAGCAAGAAGCAACATTGATCTGCAGTTGAGGAAGTTGCCTTACCACTTCTTATTTCCCTTCATATTTTCCTCTTAAATTTTGCGGCTATTCAGGAACAAACTTTGATTCACTGTATTTGGTGTGACGAGGCAAAACTTATGAGAGGGACGGATAAAGAACATGAATCAAGTGTTACTACTGATGATTAGTGGTTAGATTGCTTAGTTAAACCTTGTACAATAGTACTTAATTGTCACCTGCTAGCTATATGTTCTGTCTGTATGAGTATTGTTCATCGCAGCTTTGTAATCTTACCCATATCTTTTGGTTATTAATAAATAAGTTTGTGTTTGATGTGCTAATTATTATTTCAGCAGGTGGTAAGCTTTGGGGTTGAAATAGAAGAGCATAATGATGAGTTCCATATGTCAAATGGGAATTTTTTGTATGCTTAATCAGGATTGCATTGCATTTTGATTTTGCTTAGACCTAGGTAGTTGACATAATTAGGATTAGTTCAGGATAAAGATGTGGCAAATTTCTGATCAAATGTAAATTAATAGTGTTTGTTATGATGAATTTCAACGAAGAATAATTTTGACTTTAACAAATTAGTATCTTCTTCTCCAATTGAATTAAAAAAAAAAATACGGTGTCTTTTATTTGTTGCGTTTGTAAAAAGCAATAATCCCTAATTTTTATTTAATTATTTACATAACTGATGGATTAGTCAGATAAAGCAACAGTGGGCGATGGACCATCTTACTTGAGGTATTGGGTCGGATTTTCTACTTGTGAGAACTGATCCATAGCGACGGTCCAATCGAATCAACTAATTACAAGACTTGGGATAATATGGTTTATTTTTGGAAAATCATTTTCTAGGAGGACTGCTTTTAGTGAAGGTATTTTTCAGTTTAGGAGAGTTTGGGGGATAAATAAATCAATTTTTATTATTTTTGACATAAGCAAAATATATTTTATTATTTTAAACATGTTTAGGGGTAATATCGTAAATTATATTGATTTATCCCTATCCCTATCCAACATACCAAACATATCTTATATTATCCATATCCCAATCTTAATTTTTATCCCTATCCCTATCCCAATCTTTTTTCCCATCCCTATCCCAATCCTTATCTCTATCCCTATCCTTATAAAATACCAAATGCCCCGTAAATATGAGACTCTGCATTGAAGTCTCGTTCAGACGGGAATATTGTACCCTTAAAAATATAATAAACTACTAATTATAGAAAAAGATAAATATATATAATACTATAATCTGCTTAAGATTTAGGCTCCATTAATATTAATTACTATTAGGCATGCATCATTAATATAATAATAAGATCTTGTGTACTCTTATGTAGTAGATCATATAATATATATACTTGTGGGTCCACAATATATAATATTAACGGAATATCAATAGTTCAAATAAAATGACTATTATAATATGATTCTATCAGCAAAATTTTAGTAATTTATTATAAGTATTCTTAGAAAGATTTTTTGTTGTATTTACATATATTTTTTATTTAGTTGAATTAGACTGTGCTTAGACATATATATATATATATATATATATATATATATATATATATAACCCATAAGCATTAAATAATAATAATAATAATAATAATAATAATAATAATAATAATAATAATAGCATTCTATATCAATTAACTTACTTTTATTTGTATAGTAAAAAAGAATTTACTTTTAATTGTGATTTAGGAAAAAATGGTTACTGATTGGACTTTTAAACTATAAAAAAACAATAATCTTTTATATAATTAAAACAGTATACATCAAAAGTATTATATCTTTTATATTAATTAAATGTTTAACTTGTCGGCCACTATAGGATGTGTCGGTCATTCTTAATATCACCCAAATTTTTTAGCTTTGTCTTTTCAAATTTTTTTCATATATATTAATTAATTGATCATTTGTATATCACCCTAATGACATCAATTTGCCTATTTGTGATTGCGTCAGTGCTGATATCAATTAACACAACTGTGGTTCTGCTTGAATTTTTTTTTATAAGTAACGCGGGTTAAAGAAAGAAGGAGGCTAAACATCCCAACTAAGTTGGCATATTTAGGCCTACTGCTTCACAACAACCCAAAAAAATTCATTAAAGGACCTTGAGGAAAGGTCAAAAAAATTACAAGAGCAAGAGTTCAGGGTGAATGATTACATCCGAGGCTGAGAAATTAAGACATCTAGATTTAAAATGAACAAAAGACCAAGTGTGATAAATACATGTGTAAAGCAAATCTCTGGAGTCGTGGCAGTCATTCAAAATCGCCCGGTTTCGCTTTTTCCAAATTTTCCAACAGATGGACATCCAGAGCGATTGACAAAATAACCCGTGGTGAGCGTTCCCGAAACAACCTGACCATTGAAAGAAGAAAGCCGTGGCAGTCCGTGGGATAGCAGAACTCAACCCAATCCAATTTAACAAATCCGACCAAATTCTATAGTTGGGCAAACAATGAAGCAAAGCATGATCTTGCGTTTCGACCTCTGAACAAAAAGGACATGAAGCATTCTCAATAGGAATAATATGGAAAGTTTCAAGAGTAGCCTGACAAGGAAGTCTACCATGAACCAGCAGCCACATAAAAAATGAATTTTGGGTAGAGTTGGTGCACGACGAAAAGCCAGGGAAGGAACAATAGCTAGCGTCTGATACCTGGCTGCGTGTAGGTGCTGAAGGAAGGAGCTAGGCGTGAATGTTTGCTGACTGTTGGAGGCTAGCAGCCAGATAAAAAGGTCCTCATCGGGGATAATCGGTGGTAACCTTGAAATGAGTGACTGCAACTGATGCTGACCCGAAATACGCAGCCGACGCTTCCAAAAAGGGTGTCCCATGCTTGAAAAAATGTGAGTATATGCCCAAGACACAGAGACATGTTTAGTAGTGGCCAAATCAAATAGAATTGGGAAAGTATCCTTCAACGGAGTGGAATCCAACCAGGGGTCAAACCAAAAATTTATGCGCTCACCATTATGAAGGTTGAAGCGAACACCCATAAGAAAAGATGAATATATCAAATTATTCTTGACACAAACGGCAAATATTCCTTTCCATAAAGGGGAAGATGATGCAACAATACACATATTATTCCAATCATCCATACCTGTCCGTTGGACACAAAATCGGTACCAAAGAGAGGAAGTATTCGAAGACCTGGTCTTCCACAACCACTTGAGGAGGAGGCTGAAATTTTTGAGATGCATTCGTTGAATATTCAGCCGGCCAAAACGGTAAGGGAGGCAGATTATATCCCAACTAACCTTATTAAAACCTCTAGTATTCGCGTCACCTTTCCAAAGGAAATTCCGCATGTAACTTTCTAATTTGTGAGAAATTACCTCTAGCATTTTGAAAAGAGACAAGAGATACACCGAAATGCTACTTAATACCGATTTTATTAGACTGAGACACCCCGCATAGGAAAGACAAGTGCCTTTCCACATAGCTATTTTTTATTCAAAACGTGAAATCAGAGGCTCCCAGTTACAACATCTTAAAGGTTTAAAAGACAACGGCACACCCAAATATTGAAAAGGGAGAGACGATACCGAACACCCAACTTTATATGCACAATACACTGCAAAATCACCGCTGACACCTAGAACCACAAGCGAGCTTTTGTTAAAATTCATTCGCGATCCTGAAATAGCCTCAAAGCACCGAAGAATGCGGATGAAAGTAGTGAGTTCTTCTTCAACAGCAGGAATAAAATAGATGGTGTCGTCCGTAAATTGGAGAATAGATGGAGGCCGAAAGTCGAAGGATGCAAAACTAGAGAAAAGACCCAAATCCGTGGCTTTCTCCACAAGTTGTTTGAGACCCTCTGCCACAAGGACAAAGAGAAAAGGGGAGAGAGGATCACCTTGCTTGACGCCCTTCTGAAGATAAATGGGCTTAATAGGGGACCCGTTCACCAAAATGGAGGTAGAAGAATCCAAACGGAGCCTAGTCATCCAAGTATTCCATTTATTACAAAAGCCCATCCTGACTGAAATCGCATAAGGTACTCCCAAGATATACAATCAAAAGCCTTCTAAAAGTCCAATTTTAATACAAAGGTGGGACGCCTGCTGATTTTTAAAAAATGAACAACCTCCGAAGCAAAATAGGAGCAATCATGGATATTACGTCCCTTAACAAATGCAAATTGACAAGCTGAAATTAAGGAAGGCAAGACATTCTGAAGTCTCCGATATAACAATTTGGAGATGATCTTATAAATACCATTGATAAGAGCAATTGGCCGAAAATTACTCAGCTGGCATGAACCTGCCACTTTTGGGATAAGAACAGTGAAAGACATCTTCAAAGCAGGTGGAAGAAAGCCCGTTGCATAGAATGAGTCAACAACTTTCAAAATCTCGCCTTTCAAAAAAGGCTAAGCTCTCCTGTAGAAAAAGAAATTAAACCCATCTGGTCCTGGAGCTTTGTTTTCACCACAAGATTTAATCGCATCCCATATTTCCTCAATACTGAAAGGAGCCATTAGAGCATGATTTTCCTCCTCCGATATACAATTGAAATTGAGAGATGTCAAGCTAAAAGGAACAACCATATCTTCTTGAAATAGAGACTTGTGAAAATTGTACACATGATCCTTAATAAGGTCCTGATCTGAAATAAATTGTTGACCCACATCAATACCCAAAATTCTGTTGGATTTGAATCTAGCCAAAGCTGTACGATGGAAGAAAGTCATATTATTATCTCCTAATAAGGACCACGTAATCCTGGATTGCTGGTGACGAATAGATTACTAGTGTTTCCACTTGTCAAAAAGTTGAGCTCTGAGATCGGCTAAAGATAGCCATTGAGCTTCAGATAAAGGAAGCTACTGTGTCCGAAGTCAGAAGAAGGAGCTATTGATCCAGGGAAGAGATATCAGCCTCCACATTACCAAAGACAGACCTGTTCCATTCAGACAATTTACCTCGAAGCAATTTTAATTTCTGGTGAAGAGGGTTGCCAGGAGAAGTAAAACAGATAGATTCCCATTCATGCTGAACAAAAGTATAAAAATCAGAATTCTCCCACCAATAATTGAGTGAACAGCAAGGTTTAGGACCTTCATTAGGCTTGGCATCAGAGTGAAAGACAAGTAGCAGATGATCTGACAGGGAGCAATCAACCGTTGAATTAAAAAGAAATGGCCAGCAGCTCACTAGATCCGAGCTAACCAATATGCTGTCAATGCGTGAGTAGGTTAGGGCGTTATGCCAAGTGTAGTTCCGACCATGCAAGGGAATATCATGAAGTTCACATGAGTTCACAAACTCTTGAAAATTTCTAACAGAAGCAGATAACTGACCATTAAAACGTTCCGATGGGTATAAAACTTCATTAAAGTCACCACAAACCAGAATCTTGGGATAAGAACAAATAAAGTTCTGGACCTCACTCCAAAATCTCATTCGATCTTTCGACAAATTTAGAGCATAAAGAAACAGCACTTATAAATCAACATCTTGATTAACATAATGAATCAAACCCCATCTATTTGACGAAGCACATAAAGAGCAAGCGATAATAGCTGAATTCCAAGAGATAACAATACCACCCGACGAACGATCAGCTGGAATTACAGCAAAATCAAAATCATTATGACCTAAATATTTCCTCATGTCGAAAACATTAACCACATCAGCCTTTGTTTCAATCAAACCAAATAAATGAAGGTTATGACGACTTATGAAAGACTTAATAAAATGCTGCTTTGCGGGATTGAGAAAACCCCCTCGACAATTCCAAACCGAGAACGACAAAGCCATAAAACACAAAATAAAACCCGGAGCTAGAAAACAACAGCTAATGAGCAGTAATAAGTTTACCTAATTTATCCTTTACAACCATGCTGTCATTCTCGTTGAAAATACCAACAGACTTCCCCAATTTCCATGTCTCATCAATCTCTCTATTGTTGACGCCATCGGATTCCATAGCTACTGCTGATTTCCAATTTCTGAAATTCGTATTGGCAATATCAATGCTTCGGTCACAGCTATTGGGTAGTGAATTGGGGGAGCCAACTGCTCCATCTTGAAGAATCTTTCTGCCCGACTTCTTGGAGCCTACGGGCATATCATTAGCAGCCGATCGACATGAAGAAAGTTGTGGAGAAATCACGTCAGTTGTTGGGATGGATGGTGGGACCACAGTATCAACCGAATGGACTGAAGAGGGGCAGATGTTGCCAATATCCGAATCAGTGTCACTGTCAGAGGTAGGTGAAACCGACCTGAAGAAAAAATCCAAATCACAACTAACCGAATGCTAAAAAATGTCCAAAATCAAAGATTTCCCATGTATATCCACTGTAATAAGATCCCATAAATGCTTACAATCCATTGATATTAAACATTGCACAATATCTAGTCTTTTGTTTAGCACAAAATCATTCCCAAGACCAACAACCTGGAAGATAAAGTCTTAAGGAACGAAGAATGACAATATTTCAACGGAATACCTCTGAAGGAAAGACTAATCAAGCGATGAGTAGGGGTCAAATCCGGTTCCATAGGTGCAACTTTGC
The DNA here is from genome assembly GCA_039660915.1 of Euphorbia tirucalli. NCBI lineage: Eukaryota > Viridiplantae > Streptophyta > Magnoliopsida > Malpighiales > Euphorbiaceae > Euphorbia > Euphorbia tirucalli. The sequence continues at coordinate 1,526,587 of CM077639.1, read as the reverse complement.
TGATGATGTCATTCAAAAAAACCCAATCCAATATCATAAAAGCCTTAAGAGCATCCGAGGAATAAAAAGTAACAATCACAGATGAGTCGCCAAGTGCTGTCAGAGATTGAAACCCAAAATTTCGTTCTTTAAGGGTATTGTGAAGACCTAGGAGAAACTTAATGTCTCGAAGATAAATCAAACATGAATAGGAAAGCCAGTGGGGAGAAGGGATGACTTTTTTATAGCAAAGAGACGCCAGGGGCTGAACTTGTTTTAAGCAATGGAGGCATACGAGCGAGAATCTCTGATGGATGGCTTGAACGTCACAGATGGGACGCTGGAGTGGCTGAGAGTCTTTCTTTTAGGAGCAGAAGGAGGTGGACAAGACACTTGATTGGCGGGACAACGAGCTTGAAAAGCACACAAATGCTTAGAACCAATCTGAATTGAGTTGATAGCCATAATCACCGAAGAGATGCTCAAGTCTTGATGAATACGTAAAAAACAAAATCGTAGATCCCTAACATTCCGCTTCCGGGCAAGAGTAATGATTCCGTAGATATTATAGGACAGAAATAGCTTGTTGAGATGTTGAGCAAACCATCCGTTTGGAAACCCCTCAAAGAAGACAATATTAGGTTGGAGATGGGAGGATAATTTAGGGTTAGAGAGGGGGCGAGTAATGGTTGGAGAAGGGGGGCTAGGTCTGATGTGGCTTAGTGGGTAAGTGGGCTGGGTAGAGGGGCGGCTGGATTATCGACTGACGGTGGCTGTAGCAGTCGGCCGGTGGAGGCTAGGGATGGGGTTAGGGGACGAGGCCATCTAGGGTTTTTTTAAGTAATAATAATATGAATCATTTATGTTTCAAAACAACCCACTGAACCCCACACCTCTTTACCCTCATTTATGGTCCATTAGTTCCTTCTAATTAGTTGATTTTATAGTTAAACTGTGGTCAAAAGAATCTTCAAAGTTGTCACAATCCATGCTTCGGTCCGTGACCAGCACTAGGGAACGAGTAATAATACCACCGGAACCCGTAGTAAGCGTTAAAACCATAAGTAATATTAAATGCACATTCATACAATAATTGAATTCATCGTGTTTGTCATATTAAAACCTTTTAACATACTCAAGTTGAAACATAGTTCTTAAAAAAAGAATGAGAATTGTCTAAAAAAACTCTATATAATCGAGAAAGATAACTTTTAATTTCATTTTGGCATGTCCAAAATTATGTACACCAGTTTCATCTTCTTGATTATAGTTAATGCTTTTAGTTTCTTAATATGTGTCCCTTTAATGTATATTAGTGTTCGCAAATTGCACAAAAAATAAAATTATTATTAATTTTGACTCCGAACAATAAATTAGCCAATAATAATTTTAAGAAGGAATATATAAAAATTTTATATGTAAAAATTTGTTATTAAACTATATTAATTGTATTTTTTTTAAACCCACGTGAATAACAAAATCGATATATCATTTTAGGATGGATAAGTATTAACCATTCGATGCAGTAATTGCTAATTAACGTTTGCCCTAAAAAATATCTAATAAGCACTTGGCGATTAATTTAAGACTCTACATGCTCTACTGGTAAATTATATTAATTAAATTGCACCCAAGTGGTTATGCAATCAATAAACTTAATTAATATATTTATAATATTTAATATTGTTTTCAAGTCGCTCGAATTACATTATTTAAGAATTTTCAGTTTGGTTAACCAAATCTTTGGTGAAAGCAATAACACTACTTGTTCCTCTCAAAGGAAACCAAGTCCTAATTTTTCTATAAATAATACCCACACCCACATTATCTAGTATTATATGTTTTCATTGATAGAGTATATGTTTTATATTGTATATAATTGCCGAATTATAATTTGTGTAGCTGCATACTTGTAATTTTACACTTGTACATAATCATATTTATTCAATGAAATTCCTCTCCACACACTAAGAAGAGATTTCACAAAACCCTAAATCTATCTTTGTATCAGTGTCTCTCAAGGCCTAACAGCCGAAACCCTTACCCTAGCTGACCAAAATTTTTCGCCGGAAACAATGGCCTCCACCGGTTCCGCCACCAGCTCCACGACCGTTTCATCGACGGCAGAATCTGTTGGTTCCAGTTTTGGAGCAGCAGCGACGCTGACCTTCTCCCATCAGTTGTTGCTGAAATTGGACCCTAATAACTATGTCTTATGACTAACCCTAATCATGCCGATGCTCGCAGGGTACGGTTTGATAAGCCACATCGATGGTACAGCAGCAATGCCAGCCGAGAGACTTGCCAACAATGAGTTTAATCCCGCATATCAGCTCTGGTTTCAGAAGGATCAACAGGTATTAAGTTGGATTCCCAACTCCCTCTCTCCTTCAATACTTTCGTAAATTCTTGGTGTTAAGACAGCTCGTGAAGCTTGGCTTAAATTAGAAAATACTTATGCGTCGGGGTCAAGGGCGCAAGTTAGAGATTTGCAATAGCAGTTACACTCATTGATTAAGTCGAATACTGAGTCAATTTCAGAATATATGCAACGTGTTAAATTGATAGTAGATCATTTAGCGGCTTTACAATGTGTTGTGTCAGAGGAAGATTTAATGGATGCAATTTTGGATGGACTTACGGATGTTTGTCGAACATTTGGATCACATTCAATCTCATTTGATGATTTGTTTGGACTATTATTGACAGAGGAATGTCATTTGAAGAAGGAGAAATTACTAAAGGAAGAGTTGACTACTCTGACAGCCCACTTCACAGCGAGGTAGCCGAGTGCAGGTAGTTTGGGTGGTCGAGGCAGAGGCCATGGATGCCACCAACAAAGACAGCAAGGCCAGTCTGGCTAAGGTTATCGGCGACAGCAACAACTGCCATTTTCTGGCCAACATCAATAACAATTTTTTAGTCCTAATCAGCTTTATGGTTCCAAATTTTCTCGCCAACAGCAAGGACAGCAAAGTCAGTTTGCACCAGCAGATGTGGCAACCGTAACTTGTCACAATTGTAGAGGTTTAGGCCATTATGCATGCCAATGCCCTTCCCCAAAATTCAACCAACAGAGGTCGACAAACCCACCAGCTTCAAACCATACAAACATAAACCCAACCAACTCGCCGTGGATCATGGATAGCAGAACTACACACCATCTCACTTCGAATTTGGGACAACTTAACCTGCATTCTGAGTACTCCGGGCCCAAAGAGGTCCACTTAGGTAATGGCTCTCGCCTTCTTATTGCCTATGTTGGGTCTACTTTGTTGTCCACATCAGTTAATCCTTTAAATTTTCTCAAGTTTTACATGTTCTTGATTCCAAGTCTAATTTATTTTCTATTAGTGCTCTAACCCGTGCTAATGATGTTTCTGTTGAGTTTTTTGATTCTTTTTTTATTGTGAAGGACCTGAATTCCAAGCAGGTGATTTTTTGAGGCCAATATAAAAATGGTATGTATGCCATTCCATCTAGTGTTCCGCCATCCATCCAGTCCCACCTCACCTCATTGGCCGCCTGGAATGCGAGGCTTGGTCATCCTGCATCTCCTATCGTTAGTCGAGTCCTCCATAATAATAATATTCAATTTTTGTCTAGTCGTGACCGCAACATTTATTCTAGTTATGCGGTCAGTAAGAGTCATAAATTGCCATTTCCTGTTTCTAACACTGTTGTTGATGGACCATTGGATTTAATTTGTTTTAACTTATAGGGCCCTGCGCCTGTTGAATCTGATAATGGTTTTCTTAATTATATTTTGTTCTATGATCATTTCAGTAAATATTGTTGGATATACTTTTTGAGATATAAATCTAAAGTGCTCAGTACTTTTATTAAATTCTGCTTTGTTGTTGAGAAATACTTTGGTTGCCCTATTAAAATTTTTTAGTCTGATGGTGGGGGGAGGGGGGGGGGGAATTTTTTGCTATGAAATCTTACTTGGCTGAACATGGTATTCAACATAGGATGTCCTGCCCATATACACCTGAACAGAATGGGGCAGCGGAAAGGAAAAACTGCCATGTTGTGGAAATGGGTCTATTATGGAAATAGGTCTATCTCTGTTGAATGGTGCTAAATTACCCATGAGTTACTAGACGTATGCCTTTGATACAGCTGTGTATTTAATTAACCGTATGCCATCACATGTGCTGTAATTTTCTACACCATATTACATCTTATTCCATCATCATCCTGATTATTCTATGCTCCGTATTTTTGGTTGTCTTTGCTACCCGTGGCTGTGTACGTATTCTTCCAATAAACTTCAATTTCATTCACATAAATGTATTTTTCTGGGTTATAGATGTCTTGATCCTATGTCCCAGAAATTTTTCTTCTCATGTCATGTTATTTTTTATGAGCAGGTTTTCCCATTTTTGGAGCTGTGCAGTTCCGCTTCCCATGATCCGCCTACTTCTCCTACATGTTTGCCGTCCTGTCATATCATTCCAGCAGCCCCTACCGACCAGCCCCCTACTCGATCTCAGATTTCTCAGCCAACACCGCCACCCTCTCTTTCCGTCCCAACTTCCCCAACCTGAAACTCACCTACCCAATGCTCTCCAACTCGAGAACCTCCTACCCCAGAATCTCCCACCCGAAACACTTCTCCTGGTTTACCTCTGATTGTGGATTTAAGGGGGGTTGTGAATAATGCTCCTCCAACCTCTGTTGTGCTCTCTCCTACTCTTGTGGTTCCAAAATCACCACCAGCTCGCCGAATGGTTACTTGGCAATAGACAGGAAAACTGCCTCCTCCTCCCAAGATGTTTAATACTTTGGTATTACCTGCTGATCCTACATGCTTTATAGAAGCCTCTAAAAGCACACATTGGCGCCAAGCTATGGCTAAAAAGTACTCTTCCTTGGTTTCCAACGGAACTTAGGAACTGGTTCCTGCTTCTGCTGCCCAGAATGTCATTGGATGCAAGTGGGTGTTTAAAACTAAGCTTAAGGCTTATGGGTCCATTGAGCGGTCTAAGGCGCGTCTAGTTGCCAAGGGTTTTCACTAGTGCCCTGGCATGGATTTTCATGACACATTCAGTCTTGTTGTAAAACCAACCATTATTCGGTTACTACTCTCTCTTGTGGTTTCATTCTCTTGGTCCATCTCACATTTGAATGTTTTCAATGCCTTTCTACATGGGGATCTGGATGAACCTGTCTATATGACTCAACCACCTGGCCTTGTGGATAAGTCTCTCCCTACTCATGTTTATCGACTTCGCAAGTCCTTATACGGGCTGAAACAGTCTCCTAGGATGTGGCACAGGCGTCTTACACAAGCACTGGTGGCTTATGGTTTTACTTGCTCTCGGGCTGACGTCTCTCTTTATTTTCTGTGTAAAGGTAGCTGTGTTCTTTTCTGCTTGATTTATGTTGATGATCTGCTAGTTTTGGGTAATGACTTGGGACAAGCAGCTACCTTGATTAATTATCTGCAATCTCAGTTTATTATAAAAAATTTGGGCCTTGCTAAATATTACTTGGGTATTGAGATGTCTTGGCATGCTGGGTCTTTGTTCTTGGTTAAAAAAAATATGTTATGGATGTGTTGTCCAAGGCACGTATGCTGGCTTCCAAACTGGTTGATACTCCGGCCAGCTCTTTTGACCGTCTTTGTGCCTCGAGCTCTTCTTCCCCAGATGTCACGGATTATAGAAGTTTGGTTAGCAGTCTACAATATCTGACAATCACCCATCCTGATATTGCCTTTGTAGTTCATAAGGTAGCTCAGTACATGCATGCCCCTACACAGTCGCACTAGCAAGCCTTGAAGCGGATTCTTTGGTACCTTAAGGCCACAGCCTCCTTTGGGTTACAGTTTCAACGTCAACCCCTGATATAGCTTTATGTCTTTTCTGACTCTGATTGGGCGGGGTACGTTGATGATAGGAGATCCACTTCAGGTTTTGGTATCTTTCATGGCATGAATATTTTCTCTTGGGCGTCGCATAAGCAACGTAAGGTCTCTCGCTCATCTACAGAGGCTGAGTACCATGCCCTTGCCACAACTACTTCTGAACTCTCTTGGCTGGGTATGCTTCTTGTTGAGATTGGGTATCCCATGGTGAATGCACCTACTTTGTGGTGTGACAATCTGAGTGCTACTTACCTCATGGCGAAGCTGATTTTTCGCGATCGCACCAAGCATTTGGTACTTGATTTTCACTTTGTTCGCGAACAGGTCGCCTCCAAGTAGTTGCAGGTTCGGTATATCTTTATGGATGATCAAATCACAGATATCCTCACCAAACCTCTTCCCCGGCATCTGTTTCAAGTGTTGAGAGACAACTTGGTTGTGGTTTCCTCCCCAGCTCAACTTGCGAGGGAGTGATAGAGTATATGTTTTATATTGTATATAATTACCGAATTATAATTTGTATAGGTGCATACTTGTAATTTTACACTTGTACAGAATCACATTTATTCAATGAAATTCCTCTCCACACACTAAGAAGAGATTTCACGAAACCCTAAATCTATCTTTCACACATCTAAATTCTATAGAACAAATAATAAATCAATATATCCATATTCCATACGTTATGGACCCTAAACCTTAATACCCATATGTCATAATCTATATAGCCTCAGGCTCTCTTAAATCCAATGACTGGGGGGCCTAGAATAACTCAAACAAACCCGCACCCAATCGACTGGAGGATCGGGAATAACTCAACCGAACCCATATCCAGCCTCACTTAATTTCAATTCCATAATTAAATCCAATGACTGGAGGATCGAGAATAACTCAACCGAACTCGCACCCAGTCTGCTGGAGAACCGAGAATAACTCAACCGAACCCATACCCAGTCTCACTTAATTCCAATTCCATAATATCATATAAGCCAAGAATAACTCAATAGAGATTAGCCATAATCCACATCATCAATCTCATACTTATATTCCATAAGCCCGATAGTACCTGTGCGCACAAGGTCCTAATCCCGCGCATTAGGAAGCATGTCCATAACACATATTTAAACCACAATTGAAAATGTATGTAAATATATTTATAAAGATAGGAAATACTCTTCTTAAAATAATTATAATAATCACGTAGTAGAATCACACTTGAAAATATGTCGTGAATGCAAATGCTGAGTTAAAAATGCAATACATATAATTAACTCATATATTTCTATCTATTTTAATCTACTTACTTGGTTTGGACTTGATAATTATTTATTATCAAGCTTCCTACGTATCTTAAATTCCAATTTGGGAATCAAAGCCACGTAGTTCTTCTAATCTTAAAATAACTTAATTATCATTCTTATATAACTTATTCCGTATAATACATGATAGCATGGAGCCCTAAAACTTACCGCGTGCACCACACGGCTTGATACCGCGTCAACACATCCATCAGCTCCCTATTAATTCACTCGGCCACCTAGGAAGATAAGACCGGTTCCTCTACAGAATGGATCCCAAGAAACGCCGGCTCAAACAACTTGTGCCTCATTAAGTCTTCTATCTCAAAAGACAGGTGAGTTGATCTCTACTGTACACGTGTAAGGGCACGATGTTGTACCAGAAATAGGTGCCGCGGGGACAAGAGCAGGGTGGATGCCACAGAGGTCAGAGACAGTGTGAGTGCCACGGAGACAAGAGCAGGGTGAGTCCTCCGCGCAACCATGCCAGAAGGGGGACCAAAAAGTGGACCACACCCAGCCAATAAGAATAAACCGCACATAATGGCCTGACAAGGCCACGCGGATCAACCTACTATAAAAAGGGGAAGATGAGAAACTCCCCCGGTATCTTTTACTTTCAACACATTTTATCTTCTATTCTCCAAATTTCTGACTTAAGGAGTGGACCCAGAGGTCACCAGGTCCTCATCTTTTCTCTTTTCCAGGCATCCGGCCTTTTGGCAGGACGAGACGGTTTCTCAGCCCTCTAAGACCAAGTGAAGTTGAACTTTCTCCCGGAGCTATCAATTTGGTGCGGTGAGCGTGGACCTACTGGACGAGACAATGTCATCGGGATCAACAGCTTCGGACACTATTTCTACGGTTCTTCCTTCTCAGGGGGGAGGGATGCCGCCATTATCAGAGATTATGATGCCCTTATCTGCAACAATCGTGACTCCAAGTTCATCCCACACCTTCGCCATAGTTTCAGGTGACAGCAGCAACTCTGCCAGCGCGGTCCTGGATCGAATTGCCAAAAACTACGGAATGACGCCGGCCGACTAGAATGACTTCCGGCGAGCTGTCCTGCAGATGCACGAGCAGAGCATGGTAGGATCATTGCTAAGCAGCAGTACTCCCCTTCCTATAGTGAACACTTTGACAGAGCCAGCCCCTCATTCAAACACTGTGCGAGCCCTTTTCCCCGTTTCTGAGCCTGGGATTTCTGGTGTGAGATGGAGGGGTCAGGGCTAGGTGTGGCTCACTCCACCGAGGGAAGCAGCGGAATGGTTGGACAGCTACAGGGGCGACACAGACCCCAGGGTCCATGCGAGGAATTTTAAGAACCGGATGGACATAGCAGGCACTACAAAAGGGCTGGTGTGCCGCCTATTCCCGACTACATTGATAGGAGCAGCTGCCTATTATTTTGAGTCCTTAGAGCCGGGAACGATCGACAATTGGGATCGATTGAGGCAGGAGTTCTGCAAGAATTTCATGGGTTCAATACCGACTGGAGCGGCCAGTCGCACCCTTCACGAGGTAATCCAAAAGCCAGGAGAATCCTTAAGATCATTCATTGACAGGTTCAACCTCGCTTGCCTGGAGGTCAGGAATCTAGACTTCAGCACGGCCAAGGAAGCAATGATCAAAAACACCACAAACGAGAGGCTTCGGGGGGAGATCATAACAAGAAAGCCCAGAGAGTTAACCCAGATGATAGCCCTCACAAAGAGCATAGTGGAGATTGATGAAATCGACATGCCGGTGAAGAACAGAAGACCCAGTGAAAAAGATAAGAGTATCCGGTTTGATGAGAGGCCACAGAGACGAGATCACAGAGATCGCTCCCGCAGAAACCCCCCCAACGACCGTTCACGGTTTGCACCGCTGAATGCCCCACTCAGCGAAGTGCTGATTGCCATCCAGAGAAGCCCGGATGCGAAGAGCATTTGGTATCCTCATACGAAGCCAGGCCAGACGATGGGCAGTGACAGAGAGGCATATTGCAAATTTCATAGAGCAAAGGGCCACCACACGGACAATTGCCGAGTCCTTGCTGCGGAAGTAGACCTTTTGATCAAGGTGGGAAAATTTAGCAGGTTCGTAGAAGGCATAACAAGGAGCACGAATAAAGACAGAGAACAGAGAGACGGGCAGGATGATGATGGGAGACCTGCCAAGAAGTCAAAAGGGGTGGTCATGGTTATCGCAGGAGGACCAGAGTTTGAGCCGCTCAGTAAAAGGGCTAGATCCTCGGCGCATCAACCAGCAAACACTGGAAGACTCGACAGCTTGAATCGCTCATTCTCCCTCCATAGTGACGTACAGGCATATCACGCTGACGCCTTGGTCATTGAGGCCTTGGTAGAAGGGTATACGGTGAAGCGAATCCTCGTGGACACCGGCAGCTCAGTAAACATCATCACCAAAGAAGCGGCTCGCCAGCTGAATATCCACAAGAGCAGAATCCAGCCGGTACATTCTCCATTGGTCAGCTTGAGTGGCCATTCGGTCACTGTTGTGGGACAGGTAACCCTCGCCTTAGAAGTGGGTGACACAGAGCACACCTGGAGATCCGAGGAGGAATTCGTGATCATCGACACCCCGCTTGCTTATAACATGATTTTGGGAAGACCGTTCCTAGTGGAGTCAGAAGCGGTCCTTTCCATCCGGTATTTAGCCCTTCAAATACCGACTACAAAAGGGGTAGCAGTGGCTAGGGGAAGCCAACAGGCGGCCCAAAAAACCTACTTCGCTTCCCTAAAAACAGAAGAGGTTAGTTGGGAGTCGGAGAAGTCGGAGAGGCAAGAAAGGGCTGAGCCGGTGGATGAACTTGAAGCTTTGGTGGTGGGGCCAGAACGAACGATCCAGGTGGCCAAAGAATTGAAACCTGAACTCAAGCAAGCAATCACAATAGTGCTCCAAGAGGAGCGGGAAACTTTCGCCTGGAACACAAGCGACATTATTAGGGTCTTGCCTGAAGTGGCAAAGCACAGCCTAAACATAGACCCTGCAACAAAACCGGTGGCGCAAAGAAGGAGAAAGCACGCCCCAGAACGACAGAAGGCGATTGAGGCAGAGATAAGCAAGTTGCTGGAAGCAGGGCACATCAGAAAGGTGCTATACTCCGAGTGGTTGGCAAATGTGGTACTAGTGAAGAAGCCGAATGGGACATGGAGGATGTGCGTAGACTTCACTGACCTAAATAAAGCCTGCCCAAAGGACAGCTACCCTTTGCTCAGCATTGACCAGCTGGTCGATTCCACAGCCGGACATGCAATGTACTCATTCTTGGATGCATAGTCAGGGTACCACCAGATTCCAATGGACCCAAAAGATGAAGAAAAGACTACATTCATCAAGCATGAAGGCACCTACTGCTACAGGGTAATGCCCTTTGGCTTGAAAACGCTGGAGCAACATACCAACGACTGGTCAACGACATGTTCAGAGATCAGATCGGACGGACAATCGAGGTGTACGTTGATGATATGATTATCAAAAGTAAGAATGAGAAGAGCCACGCTTGTGACATTCAGGAGGCCTTTAAGATATTGCAGAAGTACCGCCTCAAGCTCAACCTAGAAAAGTGTGTATTCGGAGTACGAGGAGGGAAATTTCTGGGTTTCATGATTTCTCAGAGAGGGGTAGAGGCGAATCCGGAGAAGATTAAGGCAATTTTGGACATAGTGGCCCCAAGAACGGTGAATGAAGTTCAACGCCTCAACGGCCGCATCAACGCACTTGGGAGATTCATTTCCTTCTCAGCCAAAAAATGTCTACCTTTCTACAAGGCAATCAAGAAGGGTTAGAAGTTTGATTGGGACAGCGAATGCCAAGAGGCCTTTGACCGGATAAAGAGCTTCTTAGGAACTCCGCCATTATTGAGTCAGCCAATTCCAGGTGAAACATTGTATTTGTACTTGGCAGCAACGGATGAAGCAGTGGGTTTAGTGATGATCAGAGAAGAAGAAGGCCAACAATACCCCATGTACTACACCAGCAAAGTACTAAGGGGAGCGAAGCTCAGGTATCCGAAGATAGAGAAGCTGGCCTTGGCGATAATTTCAGCTTCCGTCAGGTTAAGGCCTTATTTTCAAGCCCACAAGATGATTGTGAGAACAAACTTCCCCTTGAAGAAAGTGCTCCAAAGACCAGATACTTCGGGCCGCCTGACTGAGTGGGCCATCAGGCTCAGTGAATTTGACATCCGATTTGAACCCAGACCGGCTCTAAAAGCTCAAGTCCTGGTAGATTTTGTTGTAGAATTTGCAGGGCTGGAGCCAAATCAAGTGCTGAAAGCAGAAGAGTGGAAAGTATACGTAGACGGGGCTTCGTCTCAAGAAGGAGCAGGAATTGGAGTGCATGTGGAAGGACCCGAGAAAATAAGAATATCTTACGCCACAAAGTTGGCCTTTCCCGCCACCAACAATGCTGCGGAATACGAAGCCATAATCAAAGGGCTAGAACTCATCCGGGAAATCGCCCCAGACCGGGTGAAGCTGCTGAGCGACTCAAGGTTAGTTTCCAACCAAATTAATAAAAATTTTGAAACTAAAGATCCTAGCATGTCCAGATACCTACAAAAGGTACGACGCCTGCTTGAAGCCATCGAAGGGAAAGGCACCACATGGAGAGTAGAGAACATATCCAGAAAAGAAAATGTTGAGGCAGACAAGCTGGCCAAAGCCGCGGCAAGTACCAGGGATTGGCAATTTTTGAATTGCCCGTATGAAGTCCAAACCAAGCCTGTCATTGAGGCGGAAGAAGTCCTGATAGTGGGAAAGAAAGGAATGGGATGGATGAAACCCATAATGAAATACCTAGTTGAGGGAAATCTACCGGAGGATAAGGAAGAAGCCGTGAAGATCTCTAGAAAATCCCAACGATATGCGATAATTGATGGAGAGCTTTACAAAAAATCCTTCACGGACGCATGGTTGAAATGCATCACTATCGAAGAAGGAGATTATGTCCTCAGGGAACTTCACGAGGGAGTCTGCGGAGCACACCAAGCTGGATAAATGCTAGTGAGGAAGGCGAGATTGCAGGGCTACTTTTGGGAAACCATGGAGGCCGACGCAGTGGATTATGTCAAGAAGTGTCACCAATGCCAAATTCACTCAAAGAAATCCCACTTACCTGCAGCAGAGCAAAAGTCAATATTGACCGGATGGCCTTTCTCTACATGGAGCATTGATATTCTGGGACCCATGCCTGAGGCTAGCCAGCAACGGAAATTCATCATAGCCGCAATAGACCATTTCAACAAGTGGGTCAAAGCAGAGGCAACCCAGACAATCACACCAGAAAGGGTCATCTCCTTCGTATGGGATCACATCATCACCAGATTTGGGATACCTCACAAAATCATATCTGATAATGGCACCCAATTCACTTCAAATAAATTCGGAGATTTCTGTAAAGGGCTTAAGATCACACACAGCTTTTCTTCGGTAGCGCACCCTCAGAGCAACGGACAGACAGAAGTCACCAATCGGACTATAGGAGACGGAATCAAGAAGAGGCTGGAGAGCCACAAAGGCGCTTGGGTTGATGAATTGAACAACGTCTTATGGGCTTACAGAACCACTCCAAGAAGACCGACTGGAGAAACACCGTTTGCCATGGTTTACGGTGTCAAAGCAGTAGTCCCAGTGGAAATTGGAGCTCCCAGCGACCGGGTACTCTGCTACACAGAAGCTTAGAACCATATCAACATGAAGTACCACCTAGACTCCTTAGAGGAAAGAAGAGAAAGAGCTTACATCCTAATGGCGGCCTATAAGAATAAGGTGGCCCGTTATCATGATAAAAAGGTGAAGAAGATAGTACTCAAGGAAGGAGATTTAGTCCTAAAGGACTCTGCAGCGTCACAAGCGAGGGAAGGAAAAGGAAAGCTTGGTGCGAAATGGGAAGGGCCATACAGAATTGCAGCAGCACTCGGACCCACAACATACAAACTTCAAAGCCTAGATGGGAAAGAAATCCCACGGACATGGAATATTGCCAATCTAAGGCAATACTTCTCGACTGAAAGCAACTAAGAAGAACAATGGGCTGCACTCTTTTTTCCCGCTGATGGATTTTTTCCCACTGGGTTTTTCCATAGCTGGGTTTTTAACGAGGCAGCACCTGCATTTATAAGATATATTGCAAAAAGATCAATAAAAATATCTTTCAAGTCATGAGCAGATAAGTTTATTATAAAACTCCCACAAGAGGAGCCGGTCATAACCGGATGAAAGTTTATTATAAAACTCCCACAAGAGGAGCCGGTCATAACCGGATGAAAGTTAGTAAAACAACTCCCTCACGAGGAGCCGGTCGATAACTACAAAACTCCCATATGAGGAGCCGGTCTTAACCGGATAGAAGTTCATCCCACAGGAAGAACCGGTCACAACCGGGTGTAATTCATTAAGAACTTCTACTAAAGAAACCAGTCATAACTGGATAAAGGCAAAAATATAAAGCAAGTTTTCATTCCATGAAAATATTTTCATGAAGTACAATCAGTCGAGCATATACAAAGCAAAAATAGCACCGGCTGAATCAAAAGTAAGTTTCATTTTATAAATCATAAAGAGAAGATTACATAAACAGAGACTTAACTAGGTCTCCAAAAATTTTAAACAAAAGAGCAAAAAATACAAAAAGGGTCTACAGATCAGGGGCATTCATCTGCCCCAGGCCCACTGCCTTCTGCCTGCCCCTCAACATCAGCCGGTTTAGCATCCTCCTCCCCTTGATCATCAGTAGGAAGCTCGTCGTAGCGCGGAAAGTCAATGGAGCCTAGGTCAATGGCCAAATCCAGATGAACGGCTTGACAAGCAGTTAAAACGCGCTGACCAAACAACTGTCCAAGAAGTACCAGCTTTTTGGTCACATCAAACAGGACGGCCTCGCACTTGTCAAGGTCCTGTTTGCGCCCCACCTTCTCATCCTCCAGTTGCTTCTTGAGCGCCTCCTGCGCCTCCAGCTGTTTCCTCAGAGCTTCCTGCGCCGCCCGCTCCTCCTCCAACTGCTTCTGCAGGCGGTTGATCTCCTGACCTTGGGACCAGGACTTGCTCTTCTCTGCGTCCAAGGCCGCCTGAGCCTCCTTGAGCTTCTTGTCTAACTGACTTGTCTTGGACAGGCGATCGACCAAATCCACTGCCTGGGAAATCCCCTGCAGAATGACCAAATGAATAAGTACAAAAAGAAGGGAGAAGATATTCAAAAGATCCGTCAGAATATTTACGGAAGTCAGGTCCAGCAAGCACAAGGAGGCTGCCACCTGGTCGCTTATTTTGGCATACTCCTCTTGGTCACCAGGCAGCACGAATCCGTCCCTAAACTCGTTCTGGGCTGAGGAGTCTATTATCCTGGCATTCCGTCTGCCTCTCCCCCGCAACCAAGGCAGAGGGGGAGAAGACGGCCCAGAAGAGATGGAGGCCACTTCAGGACCCTAACCAGGCAAGTACAACGATTAGCAACAAAAAAAAAGGGCCAAAAAGTGGAAAGCATCGAGACCAAAAACTTACAGGATGAGGAGTCGGTTCATGGCCGGCTGCAACAGTCCTCTTCCTTTTCGATGTTTTGGGAGTGCTGGGTCCTTTAACCTCCCCTCCACTGTCAGACGGGATCTCGGTGGGGTCAGGACGGGGCTCGTTCTTCACATTCTTCTTCTTGGCCGCTACAATGCGGTCAAGGACATCAGCTGCATTCATGCCTGAAAACACGAATAAAATAGCTAAGCAAAGATAAAAAGGTACCTTTTCTTACAGGCACAGCACCCGGATAATATGTAAAGCCGAATCCCTCTCGCTCTACCAGCCTAATCTTCTCCAGATAGGCGTCCACCGCGACTTGCCAAGTCCATTTATTAGGAGCCAGAGTCCTGAACTCCTCAAGAAATATCCTCTAACCCGGCGTTAGGAGCTGCCGGGCTTTTCCCGCCCCATCAAAGGACCACTTCACGGGGAATGAGTCGTGGCCCTCCTTCATCTTGATGAAAAAGAAAAAATGCTTGAAGCGCTTCAAAGAAGAGATCCGCTTCTGGAAGATATAGAAGTCCGCCTTCTTGGACAGCTGATAGTGGTCTTCCCCGGAATTCAGCTTAGGAGTGGCCAAATTTCGAAAGAAGGCGGCGTTCAGTTCGAATCCCAGATTTTCGCACAGCCAGAAGGTAGCACAGATATCTCCCCAAGAGTTAGGATGGATTTGGGCGGGACAGAAACCCCAGGCATGCAGGACGTCACTGATGCCGGATGGAAGAGGATAGGAGAAGCCAGAACTGATCTGGTCCATGTAAATGGCAAAATAGCCTGGTGGAGGCTTATGGACCCGCTGGTTCGAGGACAGAAGCATAACCTGGCACTTACGCAGCCAGGGGTAGAACTCCCTACATAGCCGAATATTCTCCTCAAGGGTCTCAGCGACCATATCCTCAATACGAGGAGTCATCCTCTTGGCCCCAGTCCTACTAGGACCGGGTGGAGAAACTTCAGCTGGAGAGGAGTCCACCTGAATAGGCCCTTCAGCAGGCGGTTCAGCGGGTATAGGAGGCTGAGCAGAGGTGCCCGCCTCCCCACGAAAGGTAGGGGGTGATGAAGGGTGAGAGCTGGAGTCTGAGGAAGTAGTAAGATGATACTTATTCCCTGAAGAAGAAGGCGGGCTAGGCAGATTGGGAGTGCTAATTATCCGGTAGTCAACGGGGTCAGTAGGGTCTAGGAGGCGGCGAACCGGCTTTGAACTAGCTGTTTTAAAATTGAAACCCCGCTTACCCTTATCTACTCTAGAGCGGTTCCTGGAATTCACCAGCTCCCCAGATCTATCACTAGCAGTCGATCCTAAATCGCTAAGGGTTATGGATGAACTCATGGCAATGAGAAAGCAACGAAAACGCAAATAAAACCACAGCCAGGAAGATGAACAGCCAAAGACAAAACCCAGAAGCCAATAAACCCAGAAAAACAAAACCCTATGCTGAAACCAAACAAAATCAAAATACTAACTAGGAAAGGAATGGAGAAGACTTACTGGAAACTAAGAGTTGAGAGTTGAAAGTAAGCTACGGATACAGGAAAAGAAATTCCAGAAATAGCGAGAATCCCAGAAAATTTGCAAACAAGAGAAGTTTCAAAATGGAGAGAGGGGCGCCTCAGCCCCCTTTTTTAAAGAAGTTGGGAAGGGGCAGGTGAAAGGACGTCCCCTAACACCGTTTCAGTAGGGGGACACGTGTCATCACAACACAGGAAGCAACGATCCCAAGAGCCTCCTCGATCCTCGCAAACCAATCGCCAGAAATCATAATGACAAACCCTTAAAAGGGGTTTTTCCTTCTCACCAGGGGGGGACTCCTGATAGCATGGAGCCCTAAAACTTATCGTGTGCACCACACGGCTTGATACCACGTCAACACATCCATCAGCTCCCTATTAATTCACTCGGCCACCTAGGAAGATAAGACCGGTTCCTCTACAGAACGGATCCGAAGAAACACCAGCTCAAACAACTTGTGCCTCATTAAGTCTTCTATCTCAAAAGACAGGTGAGTTGATCTCTGCTGTACACTTGTAAGGGCACGATGTTGTACCAGAAATAGGTGCCGCGGGGACAAGAGCAGGGTGGATGCCACAGAGGTCAGAGACAGTGTGAGTGCCATGGAGACAAGAGTAGGGTGAGTTCGCCGCGCAACCATGCCAGAAGGGGGACCAAAAAGTGGACCACACCCAGCCAATAAGAATAAACCGTACATAACGGCCTGACAAGGCCACGCGGATCAACCTACTATAAAAAGGGGAAGATGAGAAACTCCCCAGGTATCTTTTTCTCTCAACACATTTCTCTCTTCTTTTATCTTCTATTCTCCAAATTTCTGACTTAAGCATCGGAGTGGACCCAGAGGTCACCGGTCCTCATCTTTTCTCTTTTCCAGGCATCCGGCCTTTTGGCAGGACGAGACGGTTTCTCAGCCCTTTAAGACCGAGTGAAGTTGAACTTTCTCCCGGAGCTATCAATACATCATCCCGTTACTATTCACATATATGTCACTATTCATACGAGTTATTATTCAGAAATACGGCATATTACCATTCACCGAATTATCAAAAATCACCCAAAACATCATATATTCCTCCATATATATATATATATATATATATATATATATATATATATATATATATAGATCACTTAAACTAATTTTCCAACCAGTAATATAATTAATTTAACTCAAAATATTTTAAAAATTCATATAAAATAATCTACTCAGAATCATAAAAAACTCCAAGAATTAATATTGCTCCCTTTAATTCATAGATCAACAGAAAAATATTAAACCAACAGAAACTCGTCGGAAAATATTCCGGTCATCAGAATAGTACCTATAATTCGAATGGAAAACACCACTAGGTTCACAACACTGCTAGGAGTCCATAAATACCAATTTTATTCTCATATCACTTCATATTTAGAATTAATCTACAAAAATACTCTAAAATTTCATTTCCAAATACACCATCATATGAACCTCAAAAAAAAAATCTCAACCGTATAAACTAAAGAACACTTAATTATAAACTCATACCTGTAATTTTATCAAAATCTAACGGTCGGAAGTTGGATTTTCCATTTTTCTCTTATTTTTCGTTACATTTTCATAAACCCCTGCAGAGACTTCGTCTCTCCTTTTTTTCCTCCCCCTGCATATCCAAATCTTCTCTCTTTTATATTTAATTTTCTTATCAAAATTACGATTTCAGCATCCATCTTATTTTTAACCTCAAACTTTTAATTCTTTCATAATCATTCTTACTGTGCATATAATTTTCATCCCTGAAAACTTTTTTTTTTTTTTTTTTTTTTGTATTTCCTCAATATAACATCACTTATAAATATTAATACTTATTGAATTTTCGGGGTATTACAAAAATGGTTGATGTACAGGTCATGTTTTTCTCAAATTTGTGATTTTTTTTTCATTGATGGTTTTTATTTTTTCGTTTGAGTTTGTTTTTCTTTTTTTAACTTCTCAAAATGTGTAGATGATTTTCTTATATAAAAAAGGAAGTAGTCAATTGTTTTGTTGTAAGGTATTATGAGTTTTTTCCATGATTCCAAACTAGTTTGATTATTGATCCGTCGAATGTAGATATTAAGAGTTAAAAGTTTAATTAGAATTGAACCAGAGTCAAACTAGATCTAAAAAATTAATTGAAATAATAACATATTTTTTTTGTCATTTGAATTAATAACATGTAAAAATTTAATGTTCAACAACAATTTTAAAAAATTAAGGATTATAAACACAATATATTAATTAAAAAGTTAAATATATTTAATATAGTTTTGTAGTTATAATTAAATGTAAGTATGATTTAAAAAAAATTAAATTAAATTTTATTTTATTTTAAAATAATTTATTTAAGTTAAATAATCAAAAGTCGTATTCTTAGTTTTTAAGTAAAATAATATTTTTTTGTTAAAATCAATTGCATTATAATTCATGGTTATCCAATTTGATCAGCTTATTAACCTGATCAGTGCTTTATTTTTTTTTTATTACAGATTAACTGACAGAAAACTTATCAGACTAACTTCTGATTTCGTTGAAACCTAATCTGACCTATTGCATTACAATTAATTGATCAATAATTTACTTAAATATGACATTGTATTTAAATAATTTACTTCATAATAAGTACTTAAATTTTAACAAGAGTCAATTTCCTAATAAATTTCTATAGTACATTTGGAATCACCAATAATAATAATTAGGGCCATAGAGGGTCAGTGGACACTTCAACCAGGAAGAATATTAAAGAAATAATAATATATGCTACTATAGGTTTTCTGTTGGTAACTTTGAAATTTTATTTGTAAGTCCATTCTAGGACTGATGTTTTAGTCACAATTGTAAAAATTTTGTTGTTACATAAAAATGATTTTTTTTTTTAGTTAATATTGTTGCTTCCATTGGTTTTCGAATATTTTGTTATAGTTCTTTTCATGGAACCATTTAACCCGAAAAGTTTAAGTTGACGGGTATGGTCCAATAATAGCATTTTATTATTGTCTTTGACAGTTCTATCACTGATAATAAATAATTTATTATTTGGGTGCAAAAGTGAAATAAATTAAGAGTTATATTGAAAGAACATATATATGAAAAGTAACAATTTATATAACCAAATTGATCAATAATTGAGAAACAATATTATGCATAAAGAAAAATGGAAATATCATATGAAAAGGGGGAAATGAAAAAGGGGATGAGATGTAGGAAGGTGGTGAGCTTTTAGGGCATAGGATTAGACCATCTTCACATTCACATTAATAATTAATGGATGTTGTGCCTAATTCCCTTATTAGAAGAAAAGTAATGAGATTTTGTGTAAGACAAAAAAACTTTTATAGGTTTAAATGAATGAAGTGATTACTTTCAATCTACTTTTTCCCCTCCAACCATTATCAACCATACCCCACTCCAAAATTGTAAATTGCAGTGCAAAACCCACCCTCTCTTCTCGTCTGTCTTATTGCTGATTGATCCCAAATTTTTTTATTAATTAGAGCCAGTTTGGTTTATCGAGACGATATTTTCATTGTTTTTATTTTTGTTCAAATTTATCTATAGCTATTAAAAGATTAATTAAAAATATTTAATAAATTTACAATGAATTGTTATTGTCAAGATATAAAAAGAATAATGTTAATGTTTTATATTAATAAGTAATTAATAACCATACAAATAAAAAAGTTATATCAATATTAACAAAATAATCTAAATAATTATATAATTTTTAGAAAATAGAATATTCAAAAATCACAAACTTCTAAAATAGTTATATTTTTTTTTATAGCTGATGACATAGCTACATAAATAAAATTGTTTGACTTTTTTTACACTTCAGAAATTATTTCTAGCTCTCCATAAATAAATTGTCAAAATTTTTTAGGTTATGTTGGAGATAATTTAATCAAAATGCTTTTATATAACAGCTACTCTAGGCTTTTATATCAACTTCTAGTTATGACGCTATATTCACGAGTCAAAAGTGCGCTTTACATGTCTGTCTACAATCGGAATGAGATATTGGAAATCATTTTCTTCCTGCAGTAAAAATTCTACCATATTTAATGAGTTTGTCTCAATTTTACCGACATTCCAACATGTAGCAAGACTATGATTTCATTTGTCAAAATTTATTATTGCAAATCATGCACAGTTTGCACCGCCACAAATAGTTAAAACATATAATGAAAATTCAATAAATAAACAACAAGAAAATTGGATTGTGCATAGTTTTCACTGCCACAAACATAAAATGTTAGTTATAGTTTTTTTTTTTTTTTTTTTGCTAATTTTTGCAACCACATGTCCTCTTTTTAACGAAAAAAATATAATCTCCAATTTGTTAGGGAGTAGAACTATATGGATGGTACTTGAAGTTTTCCCTACAATTAAAAGTTAATTTGCTTTAAAATAATTAAAAAAATTTTATTTTATTTTAATAATAATGTATTTAACTTTTACAAGCAAAAGTCATATCTTAAAGTTTAATTAAAATAATATTATTTGCAAAATCAGTATAGTCGAACTGGAAAGTCAGTTTGATTCAAATTTTCTAGTTTGATAATCCTGTTAGACCAATTATTACCAAGTTTTTGACAATAGAAAGAATTAACAGAAAACTAATTTGTTCAACCTTCATTTCTTATTAAACCCAATCCGAAATGTCGATTCAGTTCGATTTTCAAAACAACTATTCTTTTCAATACTTTTGTAATGTCTAGGGTTTCTCCCTTAACTTTCATTGATAGTTTGTAACATATTTATACAAAGTCATAAACCCAATACATACAATAACGGGCTGGGTATATATATAATATAAATATACACGGGCTGGGCTATATACATAATACATATACTCTGTCACCCCCCCCCCCCCCCCCGGTAAATTGAGAGGGGCTAAGCACGGTCAACTTGTCACGGAGAACAAGAAACCGTTGTTTGGAGAGACCTTTAGTGAGGATATCCGCTGGTTGGTGAAGAGTAGGGATGTGCTGAACCCGTAACAATATTTGAGTCACCTTGTCCTGGACAAAATGAAAATCGAGTTCAAGGTGTTTGCTGTTGTTGTGGAAGATCGGGTTAGCAGTGAGGTAGGTAGCTCCCAAGTTGTTGGACCAGATGGTAGGCTGTGCTGTGGATGAATAGCCAAGTTCACGGAGTAACATTGTAAGCCATAGCACTTCCAACGCAACCATGGGAAGTGCTCGGTATTTAGCTTCTGTGGATGAGCGAGAAACAGTTCTTTGTTCCCATGAACTCTAGGATACTAAGTTCGGACCAAGAAAAACAGCAAAGCCAGTGGACTTCCTGTCATCCAAACATCCCCCCAATCAGAGTCACAGAAACCATTGATGGCCATAGATGATGATTTCGGCAACAGGAGCCCATGATTCGTTGTGTTCCATAAGTACCTCAAAATTCTTTTGACGGCTTTTTAGTGTTCAGTTATGGGGGAGTGCATGTACTGCGATACCTTATTCACTGAGAATGCAACATCTGGTTTTGTGATTGTGACATATTGTAAACCACCCATAAAACTCTGGTATAACTGAGGATCATCAAATGGGTCACCACCCTCAAGAGTGAGGCGGGTACTACTGCAGAAGGGCATAGAAATGGCTCTTGATTCATGCATTTTCCCCGAACAAGAAGATCTGAAATGTATTTCTGCTGATTAAGAAGTAACCCGTCAGATTGCCATGAGGCTTCAAGGCCGAGGAAATATTTCAGCTTTCCAATATTTCGAATGGCAAATTTCTGTTGCAGAAAGACAATGACTCGTTCCACCATACCCAAGTCATTACTAGTCACCAAAATGTCATCAACATAGAGTAAGCAAAAAATCTGAATGGAGGTCGACTTGTAGTAGTACAGAGATGCGTCGGCCTTGGAGCAATAGAAGCCAAATTGGATTAACACATCAGTCAAGCATTTGTGCCACATACGGGGAGCTTGTTTCAGACCATAAAGAGACTTCTTTAGGAGAGAAACATGATCCGGTTTGTCCTTGTCAACAAATCCTGGTGGTTATTGCATAAAAACTTGTTCCTCCAAAGTGTCATGTAGAAAGGCATTAGAGACATCAAGATGATTAACCACCCAACCAAAGGAAACAGCCAGAGATAAGATAAGATATATGGTGGTCGGTTTGATGACGGGGCTATATGTTTGAGCGTAGTCTAAGCCAGGACGTTGATGAAACCCTTTTGCCACTAGTCGAGCCTCATGTCTTTCAACCGAGCCATTTGGATGAAGTTTCATTTTGAACACCCATTTGCACCCAACCAAGTTCTGTGCATGCTGAGAAGGAACCAATTCCCAAGTCTGATTTTTCACGAGAGCTTCATATTCCGTCAACATGGCCCGCCGCCATTCCGGAAATTTCATGGCTTGTGTAGAGGAGGTGGGTTTAGGTGGAACATCACTTGTAACATTTAAGTTCATAAGAACTCGGGGTTTGAGTCTTGGGTCTGAGATCGGGTGACCATGGTTTATGTCTTTTGGGGTCGAGGGGGAGGAGAAGCACGCTGTCCAAGATCAATGACAAGAGGGAGACCAGGGGGCTAGGTGGCGGGCTAAAAGTGCTGGGCTTTTCTGTGGAGGGTGAAGGGCTGGATTGCGGACTGGTATTTAGGGGTGACGGGTTAGGATTAGGACGGTATGATGTAGAGGGCTATGACGGTGAGGGAGGAGAGCTAAGTGGGGGCTGAGGTATGGTAGTGAAAGGTAGCTGTGTGTTTGGTGTTTCGGCCTCTAGTGGTGGGAATTCCTCGAGCTTGTAAATATTCCAGAACATTATCTACTTGATAATGAAAACCTGCAACACTAGTATTTGTCAGTCTGCTAATTAAACTCCTAGTGATAAGTAGATTACTATCAGCGGCTTGCCATCCAGTGTAACCATGAGTCTGGACAACAAGTTGAATGTGTTGCTGAAAATCTTGAATAGATAACATCAGATCAGGGATTCTTGGTCATTGCGGGTAGGTGAAACCAGAGTACCATCACTTAATTGCTGATAGGGAAACACTTGTTCATCGAAAAGCACATGACGTGAGATATAAATCCTTTGAAAAG
Source organism: Euphorbia tirucalli (assembly GCA_039660915.1). NCBI lineage: Eukaryota > Viridiplantae > Streptophyta > Magnoliopsida > Malpighiales > Euphorbiaceae > Euphorbia > Euphorbia tirucalli. The sequence continues at coordinate 1,503,312 of CM077639.1, read as the reverse complement.
AAATATCAAGACAGCAATAGCCCTTTACAAGTTTGCTATATCCGAGGAAAACACAACGACATGATCTTGGTGCAAGTTTGTGAGGTGATGAATAACACAACCAAGGATAATAAAGACAGTTAAAGACACGCAAATAATTATAATCAAGTCGAGATTTAAAAAGAAGTTCAAAGGGAGTAAAATTATTCAAAGTGGGAACAGGCATGCGATTAATTAAATACACTATTGTTTCAAAGGCAAAGGTCCAGTATTTGAGAGGAACTAAAGAATGTGTAAGTAATGAGAGTCTTGTTTCAACAATATGACGGTGTTTCCATTCCGCACAACCGTTTTGTTGTGGTGTGTACGGATAGGAAACCCTATGTGTAATACCATGGGTGCACAAATAAGGGACTGACGCCTGAAATTCTCCCTCCAGTCGAACTAAAAACTCTTAATTGATTTCCCAAAGTGATTTTCAACCATAGTACGAAATTGCATAAAGACATTCATCACATCAGATTTGTATTGTAGTGGATAAATCCATGAATACTTGCTATAATGATCAAAGAATAAAACATAGTAGTTGTAATTATCAAAAGATTTAACTGGAGCAGGACCCCATAAATCCAAACAAACAAGTTCCAATGGTTCATAAACAACAAAAGTGGAAACAAGAAAAGGTAAACGATGAATTTTACTAACTGAACAAGTATGACATAAAAGTTCATGACTTTTATTTGAAATAGAAATATCATTCAAAGCCAAAATTTTCTTCACTGCGGGATGTGCAGCATGGCCAAGACGAGCATGCCACTGAGAGAGAGACACCAAGTTTGTGGAAACAGGACCAGGCAGACTCTTTGGGAGGCTAAGAGAGTAGAGACCATTCTTATTTGGCCTTGTATCAAGTACCTGCTTGGTCACCAAATCCTTAATCACAAAAGAGTCAGCAAAAAACTCAATAGATACAGGATTAGATTTGGTTAGAGCTGAAATAGATAATAGATTATTGGAGGCAACAGGTACATGTAAAACATTATCAAATTTGACCGAATTACCATTAAGAGAAAATGAAGAAGAACCAACATGAAAGATGGGTATTTTAGAACCAATACCTATGGTGACTTCTTCTGGCTGGTATATTCATTATGGATGTTCAGGTTCTCCAAATCAGCCATTAAATGATGGGTAGCACCGGAATCAATGATCCAATCCTGTGTTGAGTGTGTATTGGTGGCTGTAAAATAGGATGCAGGGGTTGTTCGGGTTTGGTTAGTGAGATTTCCCCTAGGTTGTCGTGGTGATGGACAATTTCATGCTAAATGATTAATTCCCCTACAATTGTGGTAGTAAAAAGTATCTAATGGTGCTATGGTTGTATTAGGTTGTAAAAAATTTCCAGCAATATTGTTTCTAGCATGAGGCAAAAAATCATTTTGTCTAAGAGCATTATTTGTTTGAGAATGGTTACCGAAATGGGCTGAAAATTATAGATTGAAACCCCTCCCATTAAACGACGCTGCTGGGCGTGGGGCTGTTGGCCATAGGGCTGTCTCAGACCACCACGGAATTGGTTTGCTGGACCATGGATGCCATAAAGGGCTATTGGCGCAGCATGTTTAGCATTTACCTCACGCCTGAGGTTTCGTTCTTTAGACAGCAACAGACCGTGAAGGTCTTCAAAACTAGTCGGCTCCACCTTAATCTCTAGGGAGCGAGTGAAGGGGTGATACGCCGGTAGGAGACCATCAACCACAGCATCGACAAGGTCAGTCTCAGAGAATGCCGATTGAAGGGCAGCCAAATGATCAGAAATTTTCTTTGCCCGATTAACATAGGAGGAAATCGTCTCAGTCTCCTCTTGCTTCAAATTACGTAATTGCAATCTATAATCGTGAATCTGCAATCTAGAACCAGCAACATAGGCTGCAGTCAACCGATTCCATGCCTCTTGTGCAGTCTCAGTGCCAACTATCTTTGTTACAATTCCAGGTGAGAGGGAATTGATCATCCAGCTCATCACTTTAGCATCATTTTCTCCCCATCTTTCAAATTCCGGGTTGATTTCAGTGGTTCTTGGCAAAAATTTCGGTGGTGGGACTATTCTCCCATCAACATGTCCCATGAGTCTCGATCCTTTCAATAGCAGTACAAGCTGTGTTTTCCAAAGGAGATAGTTTGTAGTGTCGAGCTTGATTGGAAAGGTAGAGGTAGAGGGTATGACTACAGCTGGAAGGGAACCAGCGACAGCAGGAGTGGTGGCCGGAGTTGTCATGATTCGATGTTGGAAATTTTCTGGTTGAGATTAATTTCGGTGGTGCTAGCCGTCAAGCTCTGATACCATGTAACGTCTACGGTTTCTCCCTTGACTTTCATTGATAGTTTGTAACATATTTATACAGAGTCATAAGCCCAATACATAGAATAACGGGCTGGGTATATATACAATATAAATATACACGGGCTGGGCTATAGACATAATACATATACTCTATCAACTTTCTCCTTACATATTTCTTTAATTAATGGATTTTTTTTTCTTTCTTTCTTCTCTTTGCTTTGTGAATTGTTCTTTTTTAATACCCAAAAAATTCAATAAGTATTAATATTTATAAGTGATGTTATAATTTTAGGATTTTGTGGAATACAGTTCATTGGTGATATATATATATATTTGAGAATATATTTATGCGGTGAAATATTGAGGAAATATAAAAATAGAAAGTTTTGGGAATGAAACTTATATGCACAGTAGGGATGATTATAAAAGAATTAAAAATTATGTGGAGAAATTTAGAAATTAAAACTATGTTACCATTAGAATAGTGACTTTAAATAGTAAAAAGACTGAATAGTGTTAAATAGTAACTTGCATCGTAACAAATAATAAGGGTAAAATGGTAATTTTAATAGAAAGATATTTTTATGAAAAAAAAAGATAGGAAAGGGTAGGGGGGCGAAAAAAACGACTTGAACATTTCGTATAGAGCAAAAGTATATATATATATATATATATATAGAAGAAAATTGAGAATCGGATGTTAGACTTTGATAAGAATATATTACAAATACTGATATGTTTTTGTAGCAAAATTTAAAATTTTAGAATGTACAATTGTTCAAATATAATCTAGAAAACATTAGCATAGCTATTTAATATAAATGCATTAATCATAATTCATAAGCAATAGATCAGTCCATCAGTCCACCTAGTATAATAATAAATATCAATTGTCTACATATAAAATAAACATCTAATACCAAATATAATACTAATTCAAGATTGGTAGTTGGATTATTTGAACTCAAAGAAATATTGTTAGGAGAAAAGTGATATAATTAAATATATAAATAATTTTAAACAAGTAATTTTTTTAGTATTTAAATAATTTCTGTGGATATTGACTTGGAAACATAATGGATAAGGTAGTAAGAATTTCATAGGATGAGGAGAGAGGTCTCCGTTGTTGGAGATGTCGAGGAAAGAATCCCACATCGGAAATATATAAGATCAAATAGTAGTAGATTGGACCTTAACATAAGCCAATTGGTTTTGTGTTACATGGACTCAACCCCACTTATGTACTTACTCATCTAGTCAAGCCCAGCACTCTCAAGGCCCTCGGCGTCTCTTTATGGTATCAGAGCGGAAGAAGGCCTGACAACCGAAAAGATCTTGGGCCCGTGTTTAAACTCCTAGTGGAGTTTGGGCTAGTAGTGAAAACAACCCGTTGATGACCTTAGGCCTCAAAGGAGACAGGGCAAGGAATGTTTGATAAGTGACAACTGGTCTATGCCCAGTTGCACTTGAGGGAGAGTGTTGGAGATGTTGAAGAAAGAATCCCACATCGGAAATATATAAGATCAAAGAGTAGTATATAAGTGTTGTAGATTGGACCTTAACATAAGCCAATTGGTTTTGTGTTATATGGGCTCAACCCCACTTATGTACTTACTCATCTAGTCAAGTGCAGCACTCTCAAGACCCTCGGAGTCTCTTCATCCATCCCCACCATATTCCCTTCTCTGGAAAAATAATTATTCCATCCCTTACTTATGGAAAAAGTAAATAAAATTTCTCTGTTTTCGTTAGGACGAATCCCCATGGGATGTGGAATTTTCACTCCCCGTTTGCTACCTTAAAGGCCAACTGTTAGGATTAACAAACGAAAAATACATGCTGGCTTTCACTATAAATTCATTAAGAAGGAAAGGCAAAACCCAAATATATGAAAGAATAATTAAGATATTGTCAATGTTTATTTGTTAATATTTATCACTATGATTTATCATTGAAAAAATTGGACACGGAAAGAGCTTTGACGGTACATGAAATTGTCAAATTCTCATTAAATACTAACTGTCAAATTCTCCTTTTGTCATTCTATGATTGGGTGTATGATTCTATGATTGGTCTACCTTAATTCTGTGGCCACTTCCCTCATCATTTTCAACGTATCATGCTCACATGCACTATTACTCATGATTCTAATCTTTTGTTGACGGCGCATCTCAATTTGTTCCGTCGGTCTCTCATTTGTTAATCAATCACTCACCTTCCTCGTGAAAGAAATTATACAATAGATCCAATATATACGAACTTTTGCAATGAAAAAAAAGTTACATGCAAAATGAGTATTGAACAATTAAAAGATATATTGAAAAACTAAAAGTTATTTATGTATTTTTTTTTTTTAAAATAGTCTATATGGATCTGATCCATTATAAAATTTACGTGAAATGAAATAAAAATAATGTTATGAAAAACGGAATTAATATATGCGCATCAATAAAAGCCTAACCTATATATATGAATGCCTTGATTTCATGTATCATACTAATAATCATATATGTTATGTTATGAAAAAGCGAATTCATCATCAGAATTTCTCATTCAAATACTCAATCAATTCTATTTAAATCATGCACTGCCGATATTTATTCCATATATAATTAATACAAATCACTCAAATATTACAATAAATTAAAACTAAAACCTAGACTTCATTAGAGCTCTCAAAACCAAAACCCAACAACTGATCGAATTATTGATACACAAGCTTAATTAATAATAAAAATAAGAAATCAAATTGGATAAAACATATTTTTTGGCCGTATCATGCATGCATGGGAGGTGTCATCAATGGAGAATGAGCAAGAAAACTCAAACAGAAATGAGAGCTCATTGATGAGCCATTTTAAGTGAAGTTTGGCCAAGACGCGACGCGACGCATTTAAGAATTAACCAGGCAAAGGGCTGCCAGAACGACCCATTCAGCAGTGCACATGTCACACTAATAAGTTTAAAGAACAAATTGACTACTTACGCACAATTCCAATGCGGTATGGAATGGCAGTAAATTCATGAAGTTGTTGGTATAAGATGACCATGTCACCGGCCTTAAGACCCCATTGATGAACGAAATGGAGCCAGTTCTCACAAGCTATTTCGGATTCATCGCTTCTGATTCCGCATTGTAAATTCCAAATGATCCCGGCATCATCAAAGGCATTGAAAGTCCCCAAGTGTTGAAACTCCATAGGAACTTTAAGCTTTGTCAAATCTGAATTGCTCAGTGGCTTAAAGAAAAGTACGTTACGCACAACTTTAATCCGGTACGAGATGCTAGATTCATGAAGTTGTTGGTATAGAATGACCAAGTCACCAACGTTAAGATTCTATCGACGAACGAAATAGAGCCAGTTCTTGCAAGCTATTTCGGGCTTGGGATGTCCTTTGCTTCTGATTCTACACCGTAGATTCCAACAATGCTTGCTATCGTCCATGGCATTGAGAAAATATTCATTGCCTGCAAACCACGGCATCAAGTGTGAGTAAGATTTCATTGGTAGGGCTAAATGTTTCAAATCTGAATGGCTCAATGACTTGATGAAAAGTAATATCTCTCGCATTTTGTAAATAGTTTTGTTGTCAAAAGATAGATAGAGAAAATATTATGTTTTAGTAATATCGGCTTTTTGTGGACAGAGTTTCAGATAGTTAGTCACAGTTACATCATTATTAGCCTATATCCTAGATTACAGGTATAGAAACCTATGCATCAGTATCTTACACTGCTGTGCATGTTTTCATGAATCAAATTATACCAAATAGTCATGAATGACGGCGCTTTGTATGTTCTAGAAGTTCATTGCTTCAATTTGATACGGTTATATATGTTGTGAGATAGACAACATTTTTTTTATGTTGGGTTTTAGTGTTAGAGATAATAATAAAAGCTATGATTGAACCTTATCTATCAGCTTAAACTTTTAGGTCAATTGGCTTCATGACATGGTATTAGAGCCGCTTAGACCTAGAGGTCGAGAGTTCGAATCCTGGCAACTCTATTTGTTAATTAAAATTCAACACATGGTAAGGTGTGCCTATGTTGCACACGTTTCAAGCGCAAGAGCATTCGCGTGCTAAAGAGTGTCAGAGATAATAATAAAAGCTATGATTGGGCCTTACCAATCAGCTTAAGTTTTTAAGTCAATTGGTTCCATGATATGGTATCAAAGCCGCTTAGACTTAGAGGTCGAGGGTTTGAATTCTGGCAACTCTATTTGTTGATTAAAATTCAACATATAGAAAGGTGGGCCTGTGTTATACATGCTTCAAGCCTAAAGGGCATTCACGTGCGGGGAGTGTCAGAGATAATAATAAAAGCCATGATTGGGCCATACTTATCAACTTAAACTTTTAGATCAAATGGTTCCATAACATTTAGCATGTGTGAAGCTAACTAACAACAATTTTATTTCTCTCTCTCTCTCTCTCTATACATATATATAACAATTAGCCAAAATTAAATTATAAATTTCATTAAATATGAATTCTTAAAAGTCCAACAATAAAAAGTATGAACGTATATATATTTGTATCAGATTGTTGCTCATTATTATTACATTTATTTATGTTCGAATCATTATGATTTATCAATTTGATATTTTAATTGAATGAATAAAAGAAGCTTAAAATACATGCTTACAAGTTTCTGTGATATGATGAATTTAACATAATTTTTAATCTAATATTATGTGAATCAACTATATATATACCTAGGAAATTAAATTTTACTGAATTACTGGGTCAAAATATAAATAATTATTATTGATATTTTTAATATATATGCTACACTAGTCAATTTTTGTATTTTTAAAATTGTTTTGTTGTCTTTAAGTTTTATTTTTGAATTATGTGAATCTTTTTTATAGTCAAAACTCAAAAATTAGTACATGACACATGTACTTTTGCATTATAAGATTTTCAATTTATAATTTATTAGTACTTGAGTTTTTGTGCACTTATTAGATCAGTTAATTGGTCCGTTTATTAATTTGAAAAAAAAAATGATAAATATTCTTGATTCATAATATGTTTATAATAACTTTTTAGCAAATAATCAACCATATTAAACGCTGTTTCTAACATATCCTATATATAAAAGCAGGTTTATAATCGTTTTACTTCCTTTTATAAGGTTTATAATCGTTTTACTTCCTTTTGTAAGGACTAATTTTATTTTATTTTTTTTCAGTCAAAAGGAAAAATAGTCCATCAAAATTGCATGTGTTGATGTTGAGTGTGTTGAGAATTGTGATGAGAAAATAATACTTTTCCCTTAATGAATAAAGAGGATTACAAGAGTATATACAGAGATACAGAATAGGATAACTATTAAAGAGAAGATAAACCTAAATAGGATAATTACAGAATAACATAACTACTAAAGAGGAGATAAACCTTAATAAGATAATTACAATAATTACAATAAATAAAACATTTATTTCCTTAACACCCCCCGGCAAGCCGATGGGTATCCTCAACGCGAAGCCCTGTGCGAAGGTGTAAAAACCGAGAGGTACCAAGAGGCTTGGTGAAGATGTCCGCAAGTTTATCACTAGAGGCCAAAAACTGAATACAGAGAGTACCATTGTCGACCAACTCTCGAACAAAATGATAATCAATGGCAATGTGCTTGGTGCGGGCATGAAAGACCGAATTTTTGGTGAGGTAAATAGCACCAATGTTGTCACACCACAGATGTATTTTGCCTTTCATATTGAATCCAAGTTCCATAAGGAGGGAGTTGAGCCAAACAGTTTCGGCAGTAGCATTGGCAATGGCTTTATACTCACTCTCAGTGCTTGATCGGGCAATGGTGGGTTGTTTTCGGCCTGACCAAGAGACCAAGCTATCACCCAAGAAAATTCCATATCCACCAGTGGATCGCCGATCGTCCGGCCAGCCTCCCCAGTCCGCATCAAAGAAAGTAGTGAGGTGCAGCGGAGAGGAACGGGAGAGGAGAATGCTGAGATGGAGAGTGCCTTTGAGGTAACAGGGAAGATGTTTGACACTTTGCCAATGAACATCAGTGGGCTGGTGCATAAATTGACACAATTTATTGACAACAAAAGCTAGTTCCGGCCGAGTAAGAGTGAGGTATTGGAGCGCACCAACAATGCGCCGATATTCTTCACCAGAGGCAAGAGGGATACCCATGGATTTGGAAAGATTGGGAAAGGAAGCCATGGGGGTTTGACACGGTTTGGCATCTTGGAGGTTAGCTCGTTGAAGAAGATCCACAATATACTTGGTTTGCCGTAATAATATCCCATGAGGAGCGTGATCATGTTCAATGCCGAGAAAATATGTAGCTTGGCCCAAGTCCCGGATGAGGAATTCCGATTCCAAGAGTTGAATGGTTTGTTGAACCGCAGGTAAGGGTGTCCCAGTGATAAGAATATCATCAATGTAGCAGAGAATGTAAGTGGAAATTCTTGAACCTGAACCGGTAGTTCATGAATCTTGCCCATGTATACCTAAAGCCCCTCTCCCTTCGCCTTTGATGTCAGTGCACCTATTGATGTGACACTGATCTAACGGTCTCGGACCAATCTAGTCTTGCATCAAAGTAGAATTTTTCTTCATCGATAGCTAAAATTTTAATTTTTGATTTATTTTTTTACTTTGTGGTCAAGTACGTAATTATTGGTAAACAAAAAGGTATATGAGAGATTTGATTAACGGGAAAATAAGTTTTACATTTGTGTGGCGATGAACTTTAAAGTTAATTTTTTGCTAATAAAACTACTGAAGTTTAATTTGAGTCTCACTAAAATTAATATGACTCAATTTATGCAATTAGCAAATTAGAAAAATGAACATAGTAATCCAAAGTCCTGCCTGTATCAAACCATCGTCACATCACATTTTTCTGCAATTTTTAATGTTAAGACTCCGCTTGAAATGAATGAATTTCTCAAAATTTTGAGAAATTCACTTTCAATTCTAAATTTTTGTGTTTAGAATGAAAAATTAAGAAATTGATGGAATTCAATATGACTTCAAAAAATTCCATATAGTACTTGCAAATAAATTTCATATTTATGTAGGAAAATATTTTGGGACAATTCTTTCATCGCTATACTTTTATTATTCTTTTATTTTTACATATAATTTTTTATTTATTATTTTTTTAATATATTAATTTTAAAAAATAACTAATTATTATTGTACTTTTTAAATTGATTATATTATATTATATTATATTATATTTTACTTTATTTTAAATATTGGGAAGGATGAGGAAAATAATTAAATAAAATTTCTTTTTGAATTATACAACTTCGAACTAATTATTTAACCAGAAAACAAAAAAATAAAATAAGATAAAAGTATATTTATATCCCAATGTAGTTATAAACTATTTAAAAGAAAACTCTTCTTAATAAAGATAATTCAGGAAATGTGTACAAATGAACTTTTTTGTTCATTTATTCCAAGGATTAATTTATATAGATTTCATTTCAAATTTATCATTTAAATTATATCATTCCTAGCATCAAAATTCACTTACAATTGAATTCCACATAGAATTCATTTACCAATGAATTTTATATTTTTAGTTCATTGATTCCAAGAAGAACCTAAAATTTTCTAATGATACATGACAAAAACATGTGATAAGAATGTGATCTTGTAATAAGCTGACAATTAAGTAAAACTTTGAATAAATTAGCCACATTGGTTTTTCAGTTGGTTTCTTTTCTAATACGGTAATACGATTTTATTAAAATTCAAATTAAATTTTAGTGATCTTGTTAATAAAAAATTAATTTTACTTACAATTTCAGATATTACTACTACCAATTTAATTCTTTTTTCAGCATGCTAATCAACATGAATCTTAACCATGTACGATTTTATTTTTTTTTTTAACCACTCATGTATTTATTGTAATAGTGAATACTAATATAATGAATATTTTTAATTAAATAAGATAGAGACGTGGATTTAATTACTTGAACTGATCTTGTCACTGACAAGACAAATGTTAACTGTTTAGGCCTTTTGACGTTAAAAAGAAGAAAAACTAAGACAGCAACCTGAACCACAATTAATTAGAGATTCATTAATAATAATTGAGTTGCCTAGGTATCAGTATCTATTAATACATGGATAAACACATTTTTGTACACTCCCTTATCCAACCTGAACATTAAGAGCAGCCTCAACTGCTCCTCCACGTACTACTACCTAATAATAAAGATATGATATGACAAGTAATTTTGATCATCCATCTTCTCTAAGTTTTCAAATTATCAAAATAATAGCACTTCTTATATTTAAAACCGGAGAGGGTAATCCTGTTTTCATCCGGCAAAAAAGGGAATACCCAGGAGATCAATTAACGTAGCTGTGGTTCTTTATTTATTATATCAATTCATAATATGTGTATATTTTTTAGTTCAAATCAATTCATAACTTTACTTGAGAGTTTCGTGCAAGCTGAGTTAATAAAAAGAAATAGTGAATTTTTTTTAAAAGAAATTAATTAATTTTAAATTAGAGATTGAGCTTTCTTTTTGTTGATAAAACTAGATTTTTCAGTACTATATAAGGAGAAAAAGTATCATGAATTAATCCAATCAAATGTTTCTGTCTATATATATTTATATATATGTGATCAGTGAGTTTGTGGAAACTGAGGAACTTGTGAAAGGGCAAATTGTGATTTTGGTCAGAGAAGGTACATGGGAAAATGTAAACTATGATGTTTATAGAAATTTCATTATTTAAATGCCAGAAAGAAATGGAAATAATGACCACTCTGTGTATTTTAGAAGAAAAATGGGTTCTGCTTTGCAGAACTATTTCTTTTGCAATATTTTTTTGTGAAGCACATGATTTCAATTTGTTGGGTTCAAAAAACTAAAGTTTCTAGATGTCAACTTTTGTTGTTATTCTTTCAATCATTGTTTATAACTAAATATTTTCTTTGGAAAATTTAAAAAACTATCTCATCTCTTTAATTTATTTTTTACCACAGATTAACCGACAGAAAACTTATCTGACCAACTTCTGATTTCATTGAAACCTAATCCGAACTATTGCTCAGGTTTGATTTTCAAAACTATGGGTTTTTCAATACTTTCTTCTTACATATATATTTCTTTAATTAATGGATTATTTTCCCTTTTTGTTTTCTCTTTGTATTGTTTGTGGATTGACTTTTAAAGGTAATGTAGTTAGATTTTGATAAAAATATATTACAAATTCTAATATTATAATTTTTCTAGTAAAATTCAAAAATTTGCAGTATATTACAAATTTACAATCATTCAAATATAATCTAGAAAACACTAGTATAAGTGCTTAATAAAAATGCATTACTCATAATTAATAAGCAATACATCAACCCACCAAATGTAATAATAAATATCAATTATCTAAATATAAAATAAACTTCTAAAAACCCATATATATAGATAATAAATTATCCAATGCAAAAAAAAATATATATATATATTGATTCTCCAAATATAATACCAACTCAAGATTGGTATCTAGATTATTTGAATTCATAGAAATATTTCAAGGAGCAAAGCAATATAATTAAAAACATAAATAATTGAAATTTTTTTTTTTTAATTTAAAGAGTTTTCGTGGACATTGCCATGGAAACATGATTGAGACCGGAGTGGGAACCCGGCGGGATGAGGACTTGGGAGGGAGATACCCGTCCAATTCCCATCTCTGGAGATAGAGATGGCCACAGTTCATGAACCGTCGGTTCAGGTACAAGAAATCCTTGAACCTGAACCTTAACCTTCAAAAGAGATGAACCACCGGTTCGGTTCAGGTTCAGGATTTGAACAGGTTCAGGTTCAATCTGGTTCAGGTTTAACCCTTTTCAACAAATATTATTCAATTTGCGTGTGGTTTCAATATAGACATTTCTCGATAAATTATTAATATACGTAACAAAATAATATAATTTCTTAAATATGAAAAACAACTTACATTTTTTATTTTATAATTAATAATTTATATAATATACAAATTATTACAAAAATATAACTTGTACAAATACAACATTTATTTCTCTTACACCTTTAAAAAGAAAATCAAGTAAAAGAAGTTAAACATGTTTTAAAAAAAAAAAAAAGGAGAAACTACCGGTTCAAACCGCTGGTTCAAAGGTTTAAAAATTGATTGAACCTAACCTAAACCTTTTTTTCTTCTAAACCGCCGGTCTGGTCCGGTTCAGGGTTTGACCGGTTTTGACTCGGTCCGGTCCAGTTCAGCTAATTCAAGTTCAATTTGGCCACATCTATCTGGAGAAACAATTATCCCATCCCCACCCTGTGTAGAAAATAAATGGAATTTCAAGGATGAATCCCTGTGGGGCAACGGAATTTGCCCTCTCCGTTTGCAATCCTAGGGACAAGCCACTCTAACGGCCAACTTTTAAGGATTAACAAATTACAAATGCATGCTGGCTGTCACTATATATTCATTGATATGAATTTACAACAATTGCTTTGCCCAGCATTCTTATTAGAAGAAAACCAATGTTCAAATTTGCTCCATTTTACAAAACATAATCACTGATAAACACAGATACAATCATCAAAATTAGCTCATTATGGAATATACAGAAGTACCTCAAGCATATGAGATGACAAGAACAAAAGTACAGGCATCCATAACTTCATATTCGCCTGTATTCATCTCCACAATCACCTATCACTTTCATCAGGTCTTTCCCTTTCTCGGAAACTTCTTTTATGCTATTTACATCTTCCTCATCAAGAACTAGTGAAAATATAGCATTGGCATCTTTTATATGTTCTGACAAACCGAGCCGAACCCCAATCATGGACCCTGCTACAGCTGGCTGCAGTTGCACAAATCATACCAGAAAGATGATACAAGAACATTAGTAGAGATTGTTTGATGATCATAGAAGCTTAAGCTTAAGAAGTGAATGTAATATACCTTATCTAGTATGTATTTTACAGAGACAGTCGGAATCGAGACACCGTGTTTCGTAGCTGTCTTTTTAAGGGTCTGCAGCAAAAATTGGAACTGACCCCAACCGCCCCAAGCATCCACCATCTGAACACATTTATTAGACAATCTTATTGCACAGACTGTGAGCTTTTAATAGTCTAAAGCTTAACAAGCTAAGTAATCAATTTGCATAAGCTGGAAAAATTCTGCCGATGAGAAGAACAGCATCCTATCATTTATAACCATTCAAGAATGATCCTCGTTATAGCTGAAGAAGACTTTATATAAAATCAAAATGAGAAATTTTCTATAGTTTTGTTGCATCCCTTTTTTCCAAAGAATATGCAAGAAGCTGTTTGATGAAGCTTTAAGTTCCCACTACCAACTGGTATCTTAATCTTTCAAGGAGGAAAAGGATCTTCTATAATTAGAACTTAGAAGTACTGTTCACTCCAACTTTCAGAACTATTTCAACTTTTTGAGTTAATTCCAAATTATTTCTCAATTCTGCAAACTCTTAGGCTACTGCTGAAAAGTTAAAATATTCATATTGCAAAGAGGCAATCCTTAATGCATTCAGGAATGTTACATCATTACCCTTTTGTACTTCTGGAGGGAAGGAGTGTTCAGAGGTGGCCCAGCGAAAGGAATGGTCAAGTTGGTATCAAGGAATTTCTCGGATAGCAAGCCACCCATTACAGTCCCATATCTGCATTAGTAAATTGTCACATGAATAAATGATGCAAATTAGATGAATAAATCGAATTGTTATGTGGTTGAACTAAAGAAAGTTCTTGATTTGGTAAAAAGACAAACAAAGAACTGATCTAAAGAGATTTAGTTAAACAATAATATGAAAGAAAAAATAAAAAATAAAAGCACTCTCAGGATCCTATGAGGTGCAAGGAAAACACGCATTAGTATTTTTGAGACAGAGACATACGTGATAAGTTTGACTCCCGTAAGTTGACAGAGCTCTGCCATTTTCTCTGAGGACGCATGTCCACAATTGAATGTTGCACCTGATGCAAGCACAGCATACTGTTTAGTTCTCTACCATCAGCTATATATACTGACAAATGAAGTTGAACCAAGTTTGATTGAATTCGAAGTTTTGAAATTTACCTGATTGCTGACAACAGGGATATCATTTTCCAGAATTATTTGTAATCTCTCCGTGTCAAAATTTGTCAAAGCAATAGTCTTTATTTTACCTGCAACCCACTCACTGAAGTAAAGCAATCAATCAAGATATATGGACTAACATTCGTAACTAATAACAATAACAAACATAGATGACACTGACCTTCTTCTTTTAGGTCTGTCAGATGTTTAAGGGCATCAAGGTAACCGGGATTGGAATAGACCCACCTATATAATTTCCATAAAGCAGATATTCGTCACCAAAAGAAATGCGACATCTCTTGATTCTCGAAAATCACTTACAGTGTCTTAACCTCATTACAACTTTGAGACATTAAACCCGACACCAAAGAAAGAAAATAGTACCAATGAAACTGTAGCATATCCAAAGAAGATACATCCATTCTCTTTCGTGAAACATTGATATTCTCCTTCACAAAGCTACTTGTCATCTTAACGGGTGGAGGGACCCACTTAGTAAGACTGCAAAGCATAAGATATTAGGTAAGCATACATGATACACTCTAAGATTTCGTTCCACAAGTCGAGTTTTTTATGCATAAAAAACCAAGGTGCATACCAAATCATTATTGCATGTATCAAACCACAGTCTAAAGACTACATGTAGGACAACAGAAGATTAACAACGCAATTATAGCTCACCCTCTAATTTGATCCAAGAACTCTGGTGGGCGTTCTCGGCGAATTCGATTAATAAAAATTCCATAAAGATCTTCTGCAGGTCCATCTATAAGGGAGACAAATCCATGAGAAAGATAAACTACTTGATATATCTCAACAATAATGTAACAAAATGTGAGAAAATGGCATCACTGAATATAAGCACTAATTGGTGACTCAGCTCTGATTAAGCAATTCGAATCATCTAGACAACTTGCTTTACCATTCAACTAAATAAGTTAGGTACAATCAACCATATCAAAATCCAAAGGTTTGCAAAAGAGAAGCTATGTTGTTGAAATCCAATTACATATATCAGCCATATCAAAAGTAGCCAGTCCAGCATCAGCATATTGAAGCATAGCATCAACTGCATCATTACGATCAATTTTGCCCCATCCACCACTTGTCTGCCACATCCCATTCACAACTCTACATATATCTAATGAATCCTTCCCATTCTTCACTATAATCTTCCGGTTATCTTGAGTTAAAACACATTGCAATGGCTTCAAACTGACGTTTCTAATTTGACAAACTCTTCTGCCTTCCACTTTAAGTGGACTGAAGGTGAAGCTGCCCAAAGAATGGCATACGCACTGTGTCATTTCAAAAGAAGAGCCCAACTATCCTCAAGTCAAAAAGAAGAAGAAAATTTCTGGAGTGCACCGGGAGTAACTACTCCCGGTCCACTCATCGGCTGACGAGTATCTCTCAAAAGAAGAAATATTTAGAGTAAACTTTTTTCCCCTTTTTTAGCTTCCAAAAATAAAAAAAAAAATCTCTTCTCCAAAAAATTCTAGTAACTTTTATCTTATCTGCTTCTGTGTCTAGTTCTCCACCATTAATTTCCACTAAACTTGATGGTCTATATTAAAGAGAGACATGCGGCCCACTCTTAAACGGCAACACCCCTTTGCCGTTTTGGTCAAATGTCAGGGACAAATTGATTAAAATAAACAAAAAGATGAGGACTTTAGCAACTTCCCAAATCTTGATTAACTTGCTGAAAGAAAAATGCAAAATCCATGGCTTTGGATATCCAGAACCCTAAAAATTTAAAAAAAAAAATTTGAAAAGAGCAAGAGTAGTAACATACAATGGTCGGCCATGTCGAAGGTGGAGAGGCCGGCGTCGGCATACTGCATCATAGCTTCAACCGCGTCGTCGCGGTCAATACGGCCCCATCCGCCGCTTGTTTGCCACATTCCGTTGAGGACTCGGCATATTTCCAGGGAATCATTTCCGTTCTTCAGCGTCACTCGGCGGGACTCCGTAGTTGTTGCAACGCAGCACCTAACCCGATTAGCACCGAGTCTTCTTGACTGGGAACCAATTGAAGCAGAAGTGGGCTTTGAGGCGAGGGCGAAAGAGCAAAAATGGTATACTGAAGCTGACATATTTGGAAATGATTAAAAAAAAAAAAGCATTAGTAAATGATTAAACTTCAAATTGGTCCTTTTAACTTACTTGTGATAGTCAATTTAGCCCAAAAGTAAACTCTAATGCCAACTGTGTTGGACGTGGTATTGGGCCTCCACGGGCCGTATTGGCTTATCCCTCAATTTTGAAGGCTTGGTAATTCATTTTAGGGAAATTATCAAAATTACCCTCGTTTCAGGGTTTATTTCAGTGGTTTACCTTTCCTTATTTACACTTTTACGTTTTTTAATAGATCCAATTCTTCTTTACGTTATTTTCTTCTTTTCTTCTCAACCAAAGATCAGCGCTCTACCTTTGGACGCAATCCTTCAACTCAGTAGAACAAATCAAGTAGATCTGCAGTCTTTAAGCCGCCAATTCCTCCAACCATGTTGGGTGAGCGGTACAGCCAAAGGAAAGGCCAAAATCAAAGATGACAAGGCCAAAAAAGGCTCCAAAATCACCACTAAGAAATCCAATTCTTCCACTCAATCCCGTCAAGATTCCGCCATCAACACCTATATGAACTATCCAGGCTTGCTACTGCTGCTCCTCTCTGTCAACTCCAAATCCCTTCCGATTTGTATTCACTACAACCAGGTTCTTTCTTCCTCTCTCCAAGTAAAAAGAGCTGCGATTCCCATTTTGCTTTGTTCTTCATTTCCTTATTTTACGTACTGTTGTGTTCAGTTCACAATCCTTCTAATTAACATGCTCCTTCATATCCACAGTTCTTGTTTTTTAATTTTTTCTAATAAAAAAGTTTGCTGAAGTCTTTCACCGAGAGTAATTGTATCTCTTCTGCGTATGTTTGTGTAGAAATGCTTTTAACTGAAGTCTTTCACCAGATTATTTTGGGATGTTGATAGAGAATGTCATAGAGAGCAACTTTAGAGTAGTTTAGGGAATGAAGGGAATGGGTGTTTTGGGATAGTATATATAGCTGGTCTGTAGAGGAGAAAGTAGTTTTTGAATTATACATTTGGGATTCGGCCTTAGGGCTTAGGAGGAGAGTTTGCCTCCTTAGGCTAGTGCAGAGTATAGTGATTTCTGCATTTGATTGTCATTCCCTTAATTCCCTAAACTACCCTTCATGCCTATTCTGCCCCTAAGTCCTCAAAATTGCTTTCTATCACATTCTCTGTCAGATTTCTATAGGTTAAAGAGCTTCTAGAATGCTTTATGATTAAATTCTACATATTTGTAGCTTGGGATTTGTTTCATTTCGTGTTTCTGGTGCAAAAGTAGAAAACTCTGATTGATAGGTGCAACAAATGTTAGAGATTAAGAAAAGCGATCACTATATGCAGTTTGTCAGAATGCAGGGATGTCAACTTCTGATAATTGGCCATTGACATTGTTAAATAGCTAAGTATTGTTTATTGGTGTCGTATTTTCTATACTTTAAATCCTGTGCAGCAAGATGGTTTTTTGCATCTACTAACTATGGCAATTGCATCTTTGTCAATTATGTGTGTAACAGTAGTTTGAATGTGTGTTGTTCCTTGATTTGTGAGGATTTCTTCCCTCTCTTTTTATGCCTTTAATTCGTCCTTTTTTTTTTTTTTTTTTTTTGCCATCTGAATTTCTTTGATGCAATGTTCTGGCTTCAGGAAGGCAGATCAGGCGAAACCGGCAAAGAAGCTGACATCAGAGATTCAACTCTATCTTCTCATGCTTGTTTTCTAATTAAAAGCATGTCACCGAGGGAGGAACACGTCCGGGATGTTGCTGTAAACCTGTTGACACAGCTTAAAGATAAGTTTCCCCAGGTGAAGTTTTTTTGTTATATTGTTTCATACGTATTGAAATGATAATGATTTATGATCACTTTATTATAATTAAGCAAACGGAACCACATATATGCAGGTTTTATGGAATTCATCTTGCTTAGACGCCCTTCTATTTTCTGTTCACAATGATTCATCTCCAGCTGTTGTTAATGATCCTGCCTGGATAGTTACAGTCCGTTCTTTGTACCAAAGAGTTCTGAGAGATTGGATCAGTATATCACTTTCACATGCCCCGTGCACTAGTCAGGGTCTACTTCAGGTTAGTTGCATGATTATTTGTTATTTGAATCCAAAATAAGATGATTGAGGTTAAATGCCTGCTTTTGCAATAAATTAATCTATACATTTGATGTTTTCTGAACTTTGCTGATGCAAGCTCTTGCGCATGGCATGAGATTTGCTTATTCTTTTGTGTTTGAATGCTTCATTCAGTGAACATGTAGCAGAAAGAGTAATACCAATCAAGGAAAACGAGCCAGAAGTTTGCAGTTCAAATATTTTGCAGAGATCCAATGTGACCGAAACTCAGCTATGTCAACCATCATCTGTTGGTGTCCAAGTTTCTTCATCTGTTGTAGTCATCAAAGTCTGATGATTTTGGCTTGAACTGTAATTTTGCAACATTAGTATTATCTTGTAATTTAGATTAGGTCCTTTTGTTCCTAATGTATTTATACACTTCTTATATACTATTATACATTGTTATACACTTCTTATACAATGTTATATGTTTATACACTTATTATACATTGTTATACACTGCTTATACATTATTATACACTGTTTATACACTTCTTATACACTACTTATACACTTCTTATACATTGTTATACACTGTTATACACTTCTTATACACTGCTTATACATTGTTATACACTGTATACACTTCTTATACACTGCTTATACACCATTTTTACAGTTATTGTACACTGCTTATACATTTTTTATACACTTCTTATACATTGTTTATACACTACTTTTACACTGTTATATGTTTATACACTTATTATACATTGCTATACACTACTTATACATTATTATACACTGTTTATACACTTCTTATACACTACTTGTACACTTCTTATACATTGTTATACACTGTTTATACAGTACTTATACATTGTTTATACACTACTTATATATTGTTATACATTATACACTTCTTATACAATGTTATATGTTTATACACTTATTATACATTATTTATACACTCTTTATATGCTGTTTATACATTGTTTATATATTATTTATACACTGTTATACGTTGTTTATACACTACTTATAATACACTGTTTACACACTTCTTATATATAGTTATACATTGTTATACCTTCTTATATATTATTATACATTGTTTATACATCGTTTATACACTGTTTATACATTCTTTATACACTTCTTATACACTGTTTATACACTTCTTATACACTGTTATACATCGTTTATACACTGTTTATACATCATTTATACACTGTTTATACATTATTTATACTCTTCTTATACACTGTTTTATACTATTATACACTGTTTATACATTATTTATACATTATCTATACATTATACACTATTTATACATTGTTTATACATTATTTATATACTGTTTATACAATTCTTATACACTGTTATACATTGCTTATACATTGTTTATACACTGTTTATACATTATTTATACACTTCTTATACACTATTTTATACTATTATACACTGTTTATACATTGTTTATACATTATTTATACACTGTTTATACAATTCTTATACACTGTTATACATTGCTTATACATTGTTTATACGCTGTTTATACATTATTTATACACTTCTTATACACTTTTATACTATTATACACTGTTTATACACTGTTTATACATTATTTATACATTGTTTATACATTATACACTGTTTATACATTATTTATACATTGTTTATACAATTCTTATACACTGTTATACATTGCTTATGCATTGTTTATACACTGTTTATACTTTGCTTATGCACTGTTTATACATTGTTTGTATACTGTTATTGTGTTATACCTTAGTTATACATTCTGATACACTTTTTTCACGGTTTATACCTTAGTTATACCTGAGTTATACCTTAGTTATACTGAGTTATACCCTAAGATACATTGTTATTGTGATTATACATTTGTTATACATTCAGATACACTTTTTTCACCGATTATACCTGAATTATACCTTAGTTATACTGAGTAATACCTTAGTTATACCCTAAGATACACTGTTATTGTGATTATACCTTAGTTATATATTCTGATACACTTTTTTCACTGTTTATACCTTAGTTATACCTGAATTATACCTTAGTTATGCTGAGTTATACCTTGGTTATACCCTAAGTTACACTGTTATTATGATTATACCTTAGTTATACATTCTGATACACTTTTTTCACTGTTTATACCTTAGTTATACCTGAATTATGCCTTAGTTATACTGAGTTATACCCTAAGATACATTGTTATTGTGATTATACATTTGTTATACATTGTTTATACACTGTTATACATTATTTATACATTATACACTGTTTATACACTGTTTATACACTGTTTATACACTGTTATACATTGTTTATACACTGTTTATACATTATTTATACACTGTTTATACATTATTTATACACTCTTTATACACTGTTTATACATTGTTTATACACTGTTATACATTATTTATACATTATACGCTGTTTATACACTGTTTATACACTGTTATACATTGTTTATACATTATACACTGTTTATACATTGTTTATACATTATTTATACACTGTTATACATTGTTATACACTGTTTATACACTTCTTATACATTGTTATGCATTATTATACACTTCTTATATATTATTATACATTATTTATGCATTGTTTATACACTTTATACTTTGTTTATACACTGTTTATATAATCTTTATACCTTACTTATACCTTAAGATACATTATTATAGTGATTATACCTTAGTTATTCCTTATTTATACCCTAAGATACATTACTATATTGATTATATCTTAATTATACCTTAGTTATATTTAAGATACACTATTACAGTGATTATACATTAGTTATACCTTAGTTATACCTTAGTTATACACTATTACATTGATTATAAATTAGTTATACCTTAATTATACATTAAGATACACTATTACAGTGTTTATACCTTAGTTATACCTTAATTATACATTAGTTATACATTAAGATACACTATTACAGTGATTATACTTTATTTATATCTTAATTATACCTTAGTTATACCTTAATATACAAAGGCATAATTAGTTATACTTTAGTGAAAAAAATATGTTGGAAAAAATATATACATATGGACTTTGTTTCGAAGATAAAAAAAAAATAAAAAAAACTTTCTAAAGTTACGTGACAAAAAAATAAACGGATTGAGAGATAAATGCAAAATTAGATTAAAAATTATAAAAAGAGGAGAGAGAAACGTTGACAAAATAGAGAAGGTATTTTGGAGATTTTGATTTGTGTTTTGTTGTTTAATTTGTTCATGAATCACGTAAATAGGATAATTTTTGTTTTAGGTATTTTTGAAATTTTGAAAAGTTTTTAAGGTATTTAAGCAAACTTTTTCTTTTAAGGTAAAAATGTTATATGGTGCCAAAAGTTATGTATTTATGTAAAATTCCCTTCATTTTAATGATGCATTTATTTCAATTAAATAATTAAATAATTTTATAATGAATTAAATAAAATCCTCTCATCGGTTTTCTTTTTTATATGAATTTTAAGGTTTAGATTGCATTCATTAGATAATTTAAAGACCTGATTTATTCTTAATAGTCCAATAATGCATAAAATTAAAAGTTTAGGGAATACCAAATTCGAAATGCTCAAAGTTTATTTTATTAACTTTTAGGTACATATAGTAATTGATTATCCAAATCAGTCACCAGTTAATTACGTCTTAAGTTAACAAAACGAAAGTTTTTTACATCAAATCTAATCCCCTTTTAATATTCCACAATTTTTCTTTTAATTTTTATTTTAAAACATCTCAACAAAAGTGAAAATTCTTGATTTGGAGGATGCATTCCACATCTTTAGGTTTTGAAATGAATGATATCACCAAAAACATTGATGACTTGTACCAATTGCTATCGCTGAAGAAGATGAGTATGCAAAGATTGGCAAAATCTTTGGTTTTACTCTGTTTAATCAAAACAAAATAATCGCACCAAAATGAAAAAAATTGTTGAACTGAATTATGCTCACCTCTCATCCTATCAAGCAGAGAGCTAATCTAGGAATTGTCATAAGAAATTCCTCTTTTCAGAAGAATAATCATCGCCGGCCAATGTATGTTCTAATTAAGCTTTAGATTGGTTTCACTTAAGCTACTCAACCCAAGATTTGAACAGAAAATCAAGAAATACAATATCAGTAGCAAGACAACTGCAACGTAAAACCAAAAATTCATCTCCAATGGAAGCTGAATTAGTCTGACCAACAGAAAATGAACCAATCTTTAGATTCGGGTTGTACTCAATGCCAGAAAAGCAACTGAAAACAACTTCAACCGGTAATGCGAAAGCAAATAAGAGTGCAAGAGGATTTTAGACATAAACTCGAGTGTTTAATGCATTTCAACTACACAAATAGGATATGGGTAAAGTTTCTTTTGGTTGTAAGCATATGCTTTCTACTAACTGAACCAAATTTGAAAAATAGAACTGCAGCAATTGTTCTCGAAAACATTAACTGCATAGCAACAATACAGAAATAAAACCATCCTCCATAAAGCATATTTCTCATTCCACGAATTAAAAATACGACGCATATAATTCATAGATCAATTATGTTCATAGCTATGAGATTTCATGCACAAACATAAAGCTACAGATACAAAAGCATCAAGTCCGCATCTAGTTCTTAGGAAATTTCTTGCACACACTTGATGGCATATGTGAAGGTCGAAAATGGATATTCACTTCTTTTGTTTCCTTTCGAGTCTGATAATCTTCCTTTCCATCTGCAAATCAACAAGCCCTAGAAATCAAATTCGAGCAACAGTTTATGCAAGATAGTTTGACAAAACGCAATATGATTGCTTTCTCAGTTCATCAAAACCTAATTCAGATTGTAATTTTTCAATGGTATCAATTCAGGTATAGGACTTTCTTTCCAATTTCATGTTGTACAGGTAATCTTTCATCTCTCTCAGAAAGAGACACAAACTTCTTTAATAATGACCACAAAATAAATCAAAAGGTCATTAATCACACTTTGCCGGTCTCTTAGTCATCCCGTGATACTATTTCTAGAAGAAATTTAAAGGTGGTCAATGAAAAAAATCCGATTTAACAATACCTGGCCAACAGCCTCCAACTTGCTCTGGATACTTCCAAATTCAATATTCAGCCAACTGAGTGCGCGGTCAAAACTGAAATTATGATTTAACCATGTGTAGGAAGGGAAAAATGTTGTCAATAATTTGATAATGGCGTGCGAAAAATAAAGTGCGTAAATTAAAGTATCTATAATGTTATACAAGTAACGACAATCACCACAAGAAGTGAAAATTTGGCAAGTAGGAAGAATATATTATAACAGGAATAATCAAATACACCAACAAATCGGAAACTACAAATGCAGGCTTACTTTTTCTTGCTCATCTCACGACAAGCCTGAATGAGATCGGCACATGCACACCTTACATGCTCAGCACCAATGCTGTAAAACAAATTAAGGAAAGTACATGCCACTTTAGAATAAATATAACACATGTAGGATTACATGATCAGAACTTAATATAATAAATTTTACCGGTACTTTATCCAAACCATAATAGATAACCACAACATTCCAAATTTGCAAAAAAAAAAAAATCCATACAAGGAACATAAGAGAGATAATTCAACCAGCGGAAAAACAGGAATGCCAAAATATTTGATACTACTCGAAATCATACTTCAGGAAGTTTATAGGATATATTTTAGCAATTTAAGTTGCAAACCTGCAGGGTTCTTTTTCCTTTTTCCTATTTTTTCTTTATGTTATTTATTTTTTAACTAACATATGGAGAGAATCCATTAAATTAATT
This sequence comes from Euphorbia tirucalli, assembly GCA_039660915.1. Lineage (NCBI taxonomy): Eukaryota > Viridiplantae > Streptophyta > Magnoliopsida > Malpighiales > Euphorbiaceae > Euphorbia > Euphorbia tirucalli. The sequence continues at coordinate 1,478,908 of CM077639.1, read as the reverse complement.
TCCAAAACTAGTCAAATTTTCCTTTCTGTTCCACAAATTATTGTAAGATTGTGTCCTTGAACATATGACTCCAAAACAATTGATCCTCAAAATTTAAATTGGAAGTCCATGCCTATGCAAAATGATTAAGATTTGACCACAAAAATGCTTGTGCATCCTAGAAATTTCGTAAAGGCCATTGAATTTTCTCTGTTTTTCCTGACCGAATAGAATGAACTAGGTCCCAGAGCAAAGTACTTAGACAGCAACTATGGACGACATAAACATATTTTGATCTGTTAGCTAACCATGAAAGTCTTTAAAATAGTTCGCCTTGTATGGATTTGCTTCTACTATACAGCATGCATTTTTAATTATGTGAAATCCACATGTGATATTAGACATGTGTACAAAATCCAACTGACAAATGTCAAACATGCACTCTTCTCTAGACATGTTCGATTGTTTTAATTTATCCAACATATTCCCCGATTAGACACAAGAAAAATGTTCTCTTACTATGAACTTTTCTCCTCCATTTCCCGGGCTAATGCTTCCAAGTTACGAAAATCAACTTCAGGAAGATCTCTGCAAGACACAAGAACGTTGTAAAAACTCAAAGCATATAGTTACATCTACCATAACTGAAACTTCATCAAGTTTTGAGAAAGATGATACATGGAGCTCTCGATCTCTAACAGCATTTTTTCCACATCAGTGCAGTACGTATCAATCAACTGCACGACACGATCAGGTTCTTCCACAGTCTTCAAGTTTAGGATACAACGAAACTGATCATTGACAATTCTCTGAACGAAATGACATTAAAATTCAACGCCACATAATGATAAAGCTGAGTTTATGCAGTGCGAAATCAAAATCAAAGGAAAATAAATGAAAATTAAAAGCCAAACAGAGTCAAAAGCGCCTGAACTCATTCAACACAAAAATCAGTAGCATCCTTATAAGAAACTAGACTAAAAAGAATGCATAGAAATATAAATAAATATCACCATAAAAATCAAAAGCTAGTGTATACTCTATCACCTCCTTAAACAGTGACTGAATATATTGCTCAAGCAACTCTTTAACAATAGACAAGGCCATTTCTGATAATATAAACAGTAGCAAAAGCCAAAAGCAACAAGAACTGAAAGGAAGATTTAAGAAACAGTGAAAAGGAAAAAGCTTGCATGAGACATAGATACTTTGATGGCATACTAACAAACAAAAATGGATAGTAGTTCACAAGTTTGGCATGACAACCTGCAAAATTTAGCTCCTTGATATTGCCAAATTAACATTTATCTCACTGCAATGACACATTGCACATGCTCTTTTCTATCCCAAGTTATTAATCTCAAATAAAAATTTAGATAGATCGATTTACCAAAAGAAGACAAGAACAAGTGCTTTCGATCACGGTGAAAAGGAGAATACTTTATCAGCATCAGAACCAGCTTGAAGTAGCTATTGATTAAACAAGAACATTTCTTTTTCCAAAATTAGGAAAAAAGAATTAGGATGCATGATGACAATTTAGCTTACGATAAGAATGCCAAGCTATAAGTTATTCTATTCAGGAAAGATTTCCTGATAGAAAGGTAATGGAACAAAATCGTACTTGACTTTTGTTGTAACTGAAGAACACAAAGTTAGCAAGAAAAAGTCCAAGGTCTGGTCTGCAAATTGCTTCTGAAAGCACTGCAATTACATCAAAGAATTTACTCATAACAACTAGACCATAGGACATTCATGAACATGACATCCTTCAAAGCAATGAAAAAAAATAATAGGAATAACTTTAAGTAATTCCATTAAACTGAATGATAGAAAGGACAGTTCTTTGGCAGGGAATTTCAATTTGACTTCCTGTGCATAGTATCCAGTGGACCCCATTTTTCTCCTGCATGACATAATGACAGATTATAGTAGGTCCCATCATTCACCTTTGTGGACCTTACCAAACTTTGATAGCATCATATATTTTCCGTGTTGAGGGGTAAGTATTTTCCATATATGGTAGCATTACGAACATTTCCTACATGAAACTCTATGTGAAGAATTACCTTGAGATACCATAATTTCCCAAAAAAAAACTCACAAATATGGTGCAATTTAGATACTAGGTAAGAGATAGTACCATAAAGCAACTGATTTTTTGGGATTCATATGCTACATTTGGACCATCAACATACTTAATGATTTTTTCCCCGTAAAAAGAAAATAAATAAATTCCAGCATTAGTAGGAGACCAACCATCATGTAGCCTATTGACATCTTGTATCAAGAAAGAATGAATAAGTTTCTCCTTAACAGAAGCCCTCACTGACCAGAGCAGGCACAAGGCCAAACTGCAAATAGTCTATACATCTTGTATCAAGAAAGAATGAAAAAGATTCTTCTTAACAGTAGCCCTTACTAACCAGCTCAGGCACAAGGCCAAACTGCAAATAGCAAGAGGCAACAAGTTACCCTATGAACAAGTTCATCATGCCAATCAAATTCAAACCTAAGGAAAAGAACAACATCAACAATATCTCCAACCTCCAAAGTGCTGGATTCTGTAAATATAATGTTTAATTAAAAAGGAAAACAGGTGCAATCCTTTAGTCAAATAATAAACGAGTGGATACACGAGCAAGTCAAGAGGATTATGATTGACTCTTATGAATAAGACTACCAGCAAACTTTCTTATATCTGTAATCAATTAATAAACAAGAAGACAAAGTAAAACATAACTGTGCAATTAATTTATTTCAGAAACAATAGATCACAAAATGCTAGAAATTATCAAATTTTGGATATTTTAACTATAAAAAACGGATCTATGATGTCCATTTTCTGGAGTAGGGATGTGCAAGTTCGTGTATGAGTTACACCAACGAACCCCTACCAAGAAAGATTTTGATAAATTACATCAACAAATTGGAGGGTTTACCACTTAATGGAAGACTGCTCAGTTCACCGTCCAATTAGCATGTCCTAGGTTTGTCAATATGAGCACAATAAATCAAGATTTCATTTAATGAAACTCTGCGATCCAATCAAGTTCACACAATAGATATGCTGCTCCTATTTGTCTATTCAATGAAGCATGTGCATAAACTACTAAAACCAGGGAGGAAAATATGAATTAAGCCTAGAATTGCATTTGACTTTAGAAAGAGAAACATGATTGTTTGTTTCTATGTAAAGTTGGTAATGAACCTAAGACATATCTTCATGGCAAGCTTTTTAAACTTCACAATGTGAGCATTCGAATCCATCTAAATAAAACCATGTATTCCATCATACAAATGCTGTGGCCTGTGAATATCAATCCACAGTCATTTTAAATTCATAATTGACTAGTAAAAGAACACATTTCATGCATTTCATGATGCTGTTGATCAATCCATAATCATTCAGTCACATAATGCTTCATTTTGAGTAGCTGCTGAATTCTACAAAATAAACGAGTTGCAGGCATATGCGATACATCTATGATTCTCATAAATCAACCAATTTTTTTTTTTAATTTCCATTTTTAGTGAACACAAAATAGGGTTCTCTCATGTGGATATTTCACAAAATTTAGTATAACAAACGACATGACATTTGAAGATCTGCAAGTGATAACGTATGTTGAAAGATAAGGCAAGTGGAAGAAAGACCTCAGCTCAGATAGACGGTTGAATAATACACCGGAGTTGTGCGAAAATGGGCAATGCCATTCCTATCCCTAAGACCGCCATGGATGCCGAATTTTAGCTTGAAAAATAGCTACTGAACTGAGAAGAATGAAAGTATACTCCATTGGAGGTGCAGAAGGATCATCTGTGGTAGGAATTTCGTTCGAATTTTCCTTTTCCGTTGATTTAATTCATCAATCGAAGAACTTTTTTTCAACATCTGATGTACACAGAAATTTTCAAATAATTAGCAGAGTGTTGCAGAGCCCAATCTGCTTTTATGCTTAAAAGCCCAATTATAAACTTAGCTATTTACTCTTTGACCCCTGAACTTTTTGGCTTTGTTTATTTAAATTTCTATCATTAATTACTTTTATAAGTTTATACAGAAATTCTATTTAAGTTGTTGTTACTTTATTATAATGTCTATTAAGTCCTTAAATTATAATAATCAAATATTTATCTGTTATATTTATATATTAAAATATGTTCTAACAACTTTAACATCTAAAATATTCGCAATTTAAAACTTCAACATGAAAATTAAAAAATAATTAATTAAAGCTATTTCATGAAAATATTTCTATATAGGAGTATAAGACAAAAATTAATTAATTAATTGCTTAGATTTATTAGGAGTGCGAAAGTTAATTACAAGATAATTAAGTTTAATTAATTAATTGCTTAGATTTATTAGGAGTGCGAAAGTTAATTACAAGATAACTAAGTTCTTTTATGGAACATTACCATGTATATTCCATTAGGTAATTATTAATTAGATGATTCATCTAATTAATAATTACCTAATGGAATATATATGTCGTGGCGAATCCAGGATGTCAGTTTGGAGGGATAAAAATTTCTTTAAAAATTTCTCGGTCGGCGATTAAAAATTTCTGGCCAGCGATTAAAAATTTCTGACCGGCCAACAAATCCATAATTAATTCAATAACAACACAATCCTTCATTATTTATATACATAACATACTAACAATTAATTTTTTCTAATTAAAATCCCTAAATAAAAATTCTTAAAATTATAAAATTTATAATTCCAATCAATCTAATTTATTTATTTATTTTTTTTAATCCTAAGATAAGAATTTTTTTTTTTTTAGACCTAGGTTTTAATTAAAGAATTGAAACCCTTTTTTTAGGCCCAGTCAAAACGACGTCGTTTTGCATGGGGAACTTTTTTTTAATCCCAGGAAAAAATGGGCTTTTAAAAATTTAAAATCCTAGGCAAAATAACGTCGTTTTGCCTAGGATTTAAAAAAAAAAAAAAAAAGGGAAGAAGACATCGTCTTTTGGGGGGGCTGCCCCCCCCCCCCTAAAAACCAAAACCAGACACCGGCGGGCACGGCCGCCGAGATACACCCCCTAGTAGGGGTGATTTTCGGCAACCGGGGGGCAACGGCCTACCCATGCCCCGCTGGCTCCGCTCCTATATATATGGTAATGTTGCATTAACATACTTAATGTTGAAATACAGTTGCAATTAATTAATTTTTTGTCCTATATATGCAGAGCATTTTTCTGCTCCAATTATGTGCCAACGCCATTGATGAATTTGGTGACAACTCAAGAGAAATCTTCCTTTCTCTTTTCAACATTCAAAACCTATAAACAATTATTTCTAATCCAATGGTATTAATTGAAACATCAAGAATCACATATGGCGGAGAAGATGAAAACTTCGCCACTCTGACTAAAATCTAAAATCGAAAACGTAAACAATCAAACAACAAAAATGGATGACAAAATCAATTCACCGTCCTCACCAATCAAACATGAAATAGAAGAGGAAAGTAATTCTATCCCATAACTAAAACCATAAAAGGAAGAGATCAATAGTACACAGTCAACAGGAACAAAAATAGAGACGATAAAGATTCCATATTGCCATTACCGTTGCTAGAAACACCAACAACAAAACATCTAAAAACATCACAGAGAAATGAGAGAGTGAAGGCAAATTCTAGATGCAATGAAACCAATCCCTCAAAGCGAATTAATAATTTGTAGAAATCTAACTCTCTTTTCTATTGTGAAACTCTGGTTAAATTTTCATCCAGATGGCTAATCGAGAAAAGAAAAGAATAAAAAAAAACACAACCCAAAAAAAAAAAAAGAAGAAGAAGAAGAGAATAAGGAATGAAAAGTTACAAGTATACGTAAAATAGGAAAGAGGGAAAATTAAGGAGAAAAAGGTAGACCAATAGAAAAACAAATAATAATATGTTAAAAGTAAGAATTAATATTGTCATGTTGAAAATAGAAAAATAAACAGAACATTGGAAAATGTTTTTTTTTTTTTTAAAAAAAAAAAGTGCTATTAAACAGTAAACTAACAAAAAAACTGCTAAAAAACATAAATAAGAAAACACTTTTACATAAAAAAAATCCTAAAAATTGTCATTTTTGCAAATGGTACATATGATTTCTGATGTTTCAATTGTTACCATTGTATTGGAAATTCTTGTGTAGCTTTTGAATGTAGAATAAGATATAGAAAGATAAATTCCTTTTGAGATGTTAGCAAATGCATCAATGGCTAGTGATGAACATAATGGGCTTATTGGGCCGGCCTTAAAGAAGAAGCCTTATGGGTCTAGTATTCTGTTTGTTAACAGATTTTGGTTGTTGCAGATCCAACGGCAGTGTTTCTTCCTTAGGATGGATCGCTGACTTGGAGCAATCAACAGCTGCTACACTCAAGTTTTGTGTTTCTTCTAGCTTTTTCTTTTCTGTTATAAATACTTTCACTGTTCCTATTGCAATTTGAGATTAATGAATAAGAAAATTCCTTCTTCCATTTTTACTTTCATTTACTTTCATGGTATCAGAGCTCAATGTTTTCTTAAGCAATCATGGCAAGAAAGCCATGGAATGCTGCACAAGAGATCCCTCGTGAAGCTTTGTTTCCTAGAGAAACCGAAGATGATGACGAATCAAATGCAGAGACGCAGTTGAATCACTCAGATCAGCAAAATCGATCAAGTAATTCTGATAACCCTGGGTTAGTACTTATAAATATAGTGCTTACCAGACAGAAGAATTACCTTTCCAGGAGCAATTCGATGATTAGAGTATTGACCGCAAAAGAGAAACTCGATTTTGTTTTGGATGATGAAGATCCGCCAGCAGTTCATTCACCAGAATACAAGCAGTGGCATAAGAATGATTGTCTTGTATCTTCATGGATTCTAAACACAATTTCTAAAGAAGTTGATGAAGGATTCCTCTATGTGGAGTCTGCGAGAAGTCTATGGAAGGATTTGAAGCATCGGTTTGGATACAGTAATGGTCCAATGTTGTTTAAAATCAAATGTGAATTGAGTATATTTCATCAAGGTAATCTGTCATTGATTCTTTATTTAAGAAGATGAAATGTTTCTAGGATGAATTGAGTATGTTACGGCCTTTGCCTCATTGCAAGTGTGGAGCTAGCCGAAATTGTGATTGTAATGCTTTTAGAAGGTTGGCTGATGTAAACGAAGAGGATAAATTTTTACAGTTTTTGATAGGACTCAATGAGCAATACGATCATGTCTATAATCAGATTTTGTTAATGGAACCATTGCCTGATGTTAATCAAGCCTATTCAATGGTCTTGTGCATTGAAAGTCAACATGAGGTCAGTCTTGAACCTCAAGTGGAGATAGCAAGTTATAGCAAAACTATGTCACATAAAAATGAAACAAGAGGCAAGAAGAAAAAGGAAGGATGGTGTGACTTATGTGAAGCAGAAGGACATGTAAAGGCTATATGCTTCAAAATTATTAGCTATCCGGATTGGTGGAAAGGTCCTAAGCCAAAAGTTGTTTCTCAAAGTAAATCTGCTTCCTCTTCAATGTTACTGCTTCTTCTTCTTCTTCTTCTTTGGCCAAGGAACAGGTATACTCAGACACATCTTAGGATAAGGAAGCAACTCAGTCTGGTAATCTTACATTTCTAATGCAAAAAGTGTATAAGCTGTTGAAGGAGAACTAATCTGTAGGAGATACACCGATTTCTACTGGAACAGATTTTTCAGCTTATGCCGGATTCTCAGGTAACAATATTACCTCTATTTCTCATTATTGGATTGTTGACAGTGGTGCCTCTGCACATGTGTGTGCCAACAAATCATGGTTTAACATTTTGAAATCTGTTTCTGCAAAACAGAAAGTGCGTTTGCCAAACGGTAATTTTCAATTCATCAATTATATTGGTGAAGTTCAATTTGATGATTTCAAGTTGCAAGATGTCCATTATGTGCCTAAATTTCGGTATAATTTGTTATCAGTAGGTCAATTGCTGTGACAGCAACGGATCAAAATTGATTTTACATCCTTTTATTGTTGCTTGCAGGATGTGGCAACTAAGAAAATTTTAGCTATAGCTTGGATGGTGGGCGGTTTGTACTTGCTAGATGAAAGTTCTTTTGCTCCTGACATGATTCTGAAAGTTCATAAGTGTTGTAACATATTAGTCACTGATGTTACAGATAAATCTGCTGTAGATATTTGGCATAAAAGACTAGGACATGCGTCTTTTGATGCCCTCAGTCATATAAATAGCATAACTATGGATTGTAATTCTTCTAGTTGTGAGATTTGTTCAAGTGCCAAATAGCACAGACTTTCATTCAATAAAAGCTACTTCTTATAGATTGTAAATCATTCACATGGATGTATGGGGCCCTTATCGAATTGAGTCACTTACTGGAGCCAGATATTTTTTAACTATTGTTGATGATTTCACAAGAGTTACATGGATTGTACTCTTAAAATCAAAAATTCAAGTTAGCCATGCTGTCAAGGTTTTCTTGCAACAAATCAAAACTCAATATGAAGCAAAATTGCAGATTATACGAAGTGAAAATGGTAGGGAGTTTCCAAACCAAGCTTGTGGAAAAATTTTTCAAGAAGCAGGAATTGTTCATCAACGGTCATTCCATATACGCCTCAGTAAAATGGCGTAGCTGAAAGGAAACATCGACATTTGTTAGAAACTGCTCGAGCTGTTTTATTTCAAGCAAATTTACCTATCATTTTTTGGGGTGAGGCTACTCTAATGGCTGTTTCAATTATCAATGTTCTACCAAGCAAAAAATTGGGTTGGATGCCCCTATATGAAAAGTTCTTTGGCAAATTACCAGATTACAGTGTTTTTCATGTATTTGGGTCTCAATGCTTTTATAAAGACCTGCATAATATAGACAAATTTTCCCCCAAAGCTCATAAAGGGATATTTCTTGGGTTTCCATGTCATCAAAAGGGCTATAAGGTCTATGATCTTCAAATAGGCAGCATATGTATCACAGGGAAGCGATTTTCCAGGAACATGTATTTCCTTATGCTCCTGCTACAGGTCTATCATCTCCTGGTATTCCGGTTATTGAAGCTTGTACTCTAGTAGCGCCATGTCCTGATATTTCAGTTGCTGAAACTTCTATGAACAAATCTGCTGCTGAAACTCACAAATCTGTCAGAAAAACCCAAACTCCTTCATGGATGAAAGATTTCATTCTTTCTAATTCTGTAGCAAATTCAAATTGTGTGACTTTTACACCATAACATACTGTTTTTCTTGCTAATATTTTGCAGGAAACTGAACCTCAAAATTTTTATAAAGCACAACAGGATCCTAGATGGCAACAGGCGATGCAGGATGAACTTCATGCTATGGAATCAAACCAAACATGGGATATTACAGATCTTCCTGCAAATAAGAAACCGTTAGCCTCCAAGTGGGTTTACTGCATCAAATATAGACAAAATGGTAAGGTGGATAGATTTAAGGCAAGATAAGTGGCTAAAGGTTTCAAGCAAAAAGAGGGTATTGACTTCCATGAAACTTTTAGTCTAGTAGCTAAAAGTGTTACAGTTCGGATGTTTCTTGCTATTGGTGCAATGAATCAGTGGCCTATACATCAAATTAATGTCAATAATACATATCTACATGGATATCTTGAAGAGGAAGTTTATATGTCCCCACCATCCGGATACCAGAATATTTCGGCTGGAAAGGTCCGCAAATTGCTTAAATCCTTGTATGGCCTAAAACAGGCTGGTAGGCAGTGGCATAAGGAGCTGTCCAGCAAACTTATAAGTTTTGGGTTTGTTCGTTCTTACCATGATCATTGCCTTTTTATCAAAATGACTGGGAGTATTCTTACAGTTCCAATCATCTATGTTGATGATATCTTGATTTCCAGCCCCTCGGAAGCAGCAATTACAGAAATTAAAGATTTTTTACATAGCCTTTTCACCACAAAGGATATGGGACCGGTAAAATATTTTCTAGGCATTGAATTGGCTCTTTCTGAGGATGGTATTCTTCTTTCCCAATCAAAATACATTCTTGACATGATAGTTGAAACTGGTTTATCTGAAGCAAAGTGTGTTCCAAGTCCTCAAGCAATGGGTGTAGATTTGAGTATCACTAGACCTTTATATGGCAATCCGGAACAATACAGGAGAGTTGTGGGCAAACTTTTATATCTTGGTTTTACCATACCAGATATTACACATGTAACACATCAATTAAGCCAATTTATACAAAATCCAGGAGAGCATCATTTCCAGGCAGCCTTACACATATTGAACTATCTCAAGGGTACTTTTCGGTATGGATTATTCTATCCCAGCACTGAAGATCTCAAGCTCAAAGCCTTTTGTGACTCTAATTAGGGTACTTGTAAACTTACAAGACGGTCTTGACTAGTTATTGTATATTGCTTGGCCCATCACTGATTTCATGGAAATCGAAAAAACAGAGTGTTGTAAGCCGGTCATCTGCTGAAGCAGAATATAGAAGTATGGCGCCCACATGCTGTGAATTAAAATGGATTCACTTTCTTCTCCAAGACTTCAAGGTACAGATTCCCTTACCTATTCCTTTGCGCTATGATAGTCAAGCTGCCATTGCTTTGGCTAAAAATCCTGTGCATCACGAGAAGACAAAACATGTTGGTGTTGATTGCCATCTTATCTGGGACTATGTATCATATGGTTTTATTGTTCCTAATTATATTTCCACTCATCTTCAGCTTGCTGACTTATTCACAAAACCTTTGAGTAGTTCTCATATGCTGCCTGCCCTATTCAATATGGGATTTCTCAAGTCTTCAAACTTTGCCATCTTGAGGAGGGGATGATGAACATAATGGGCTTATTGGGCCGGCTTTAAAGAAGAAGCCTTATGGGTCTAGTATTCTGTTTGTTAACAGATTTTGGTTGTTAGCAAATCCAACGGTTGTGTTTCTTCCTTGGGATGGATCGTTGACTTGGAGCAATCAACGGCTGTTACACTCTTCTTCTTAACAGAATTGGACCCAAATTTTGTGTTTCTTCTAGCTTCTTCTTTACTGTTATAAATTCTTTCTCTGTTCCTATTGCAATTTGAGATTAATGAGTAAGAAAATTCCTTCTTCTATTTTTACTTTCATTTACTTTCAGCTAGGCAACGTAATTGGAAGTGAAAATTGTTCTGTAAGAGCACAAGACAAAAATTAATTAATTGTCTAGATTTTTTCTCTTCTTAATTTTAATATCCTTATACTATTATTATTTTATCAAGAGTAGTAAAATATTCTAAGAGCTTAAATCACAACAATAAATGCTAGATTTAGCAGTAAAAATTTAACAGTTGTTGTCCAAAAACATATTTAGCAGCAAAAAATTAGTTGTTGCATATTGCTGCTACAAAGTTGTGGCCATAGATATTTGCAATAAAAAAATTGATATAATTTTGCAACTAAATATGTTTTTTGGCAGCAACTATTAGATTTTTACTGCTAAATGTGCTCTTTTACTGCTAAATATGCTCTTTGTTATGGTAAGTTAGGTCTGCACTTCGATTATAATTTTATTCATAAAATATTAAGATAGAGAGTAAACATATAAGCTGACTGAATTTTTTTTTTTTTAAAGTAAAATCTATTGTATAAATTTAGCACAAAAAAATCTTTAAAAAAAAAAATTTATGGACGTCTATCCTATCTTCGAATTGGAGGATCCTTCCTTTATGATCATGGCAGACAGAAATTGTTCTGTGTAGAGTCCATAGACTACTTTCTGTTTTACATTTGTTTCACTTGCAATTTCATTAAATGGGTACTGAAATTTTTATTTCCAACTCATATTTCCCCAAACATCCTTTTACCAAATCCAATTTGCCAAAACATCCTTTTATTTTCCGTTTGAAATAAAAGTAAATACATAGACTTCATGTGCTCAATTATTAACACAAAACCATATATTTATAAAATGCTGATTTGTAAGACAATATATACAATAATCCCCTACATATTTCAAAAAGATTTAAACTAAATAATAGATTTTGTTAGGTTTTAATTGAGTGACATGATGTCTGTTAGAATATGAACCAGACTTGCGACGAATAAGGAATAGTTAGCAAAATAATACATAATTATCACAAACGTCTCTTTGACATGGTTGGAAATCATCATAATTAAGAAAAGATAAACTTATTGAATTGAAATTAGAATCACCAGAGGTGTAATGAAAATCATTGTCCTAATTTAAGATTTATTCTCCCAAGATTCAATAAGCACATCCGAAATTAAAATCCAGGAGCAGGAACAAAGATACAAACCCAGCAAAATATTTTAGATCACAAAATAATGGCAATAGAAATTGTTAGGAGATTTGGACCCACTCATGTGAATTAATAGAACAATTGAAAAAAAAAATTATATAAAATTAGCAACACAAAAATTATAAAATATTTTATCCCTAAAATCATGCCATGTTTCCTGCCCAAACTCCTGCTATAATCCAAAATATCATGGCCCCATATTAATATTTAAATCAACATCATGGACCCATATTAATAGTTAAATCAACAAAAATTTTATGCATATATATGATGGAGACATTATAGAGTATGCATATGCTTTGTACGCTACATTATCCGTATATCAAGCCAATAAAATTATGATAACCTATAACTCAACCAATAGACTAAAGACAATAGCAATTAATCATTTTTTATTTAATAGTTGATTATATAAACAAAACTCTAGATTATAAAATATAAATTTCAGATCTTAATTTATACACCCTAGACTCTAAAGTATATTAGGTATCAAATTTTGTTAACATGACACACGAATGATGTGGTATGCTAGACATATTTTATAAGTTCTCATCTTTGTGACCAAAATATGGCAGCAGTATAAATCTATTTTAAAAGAAAAATAACGACAGTTAGAGCCCGTTTGGATTAGGGCTGTCAAAATGGATGGTGACACGATAACACGATTCGTTTAACACGGAATTTAACGAATTAGGGTTAAATTTATGAGGGTTAGTGTCGGAAAAGGGTCGACACTTTTATGACACGAGATAAACAGGTTGGGTCATGAGTCAACCCATGAACCCGTATATCCCGTTTAACAAATTAGTAATTTTGACTAATATGAAGGTTAAAACTATCATTTGCACTTGAGAGCTGATAGTATAAATTTATTCTTTCATCAGTACTTCCAAACCCTTTTTCATTGTGATTTAATGGATATTTTTTGGACTATACTAGGCTAGTAGCTATTATGGCTTTCATGTAGAAATTGCAGCTTCGGAGAGACTGCCTGAATGAGATGTAAAAACTTCACCAGATATTGTTTAATTAGTAAAAATATATAAATTTATACTAATTTTTACTTTCTATTGCCCTATTTGCAAAGTTGCATGTTTAATTGAGTTTATAAATTTATGTTGATTTATTTTTAGAAGTGTAATTGTTATTTTTATACATAATATGGTTCAATATTGAATTGATATATAAATAATCTATTTTTTTTGTTACTATAAATAATCTATTTTTAAATAAATGGGTTGAACATGTTAATAGTGTCAACCCGTTATAATATAGTGTCGTGTCCTGTCAACCCATTTAATATATGGGTAGTGTCAGTATTGACCTTATAAGTGTCTCCAAACTGTGTCAACACGACACGAACACGACACCCAAACCCATTTTGACAGCCCTAGTTTGGATACCTATTTTTCATGTATTTTTTACTGTTTAATGCCAAACAACTGTTTTAGAGGTGTTTGGTTAGAATTTGCTAGCAACTGTTTATAAATTTTTATTAAGGAAAAACTATTATTTCTCATCAACAGATAAAACCTGTTTTCACGAAAAACATTCCATTCTATTTTATCTTATTTTTTTCCAAATTAGTTATTTTACATTCTAATAACAAAAACTTTATCACCTTTTTACCAAATACTAATTAGAAATTAGCAAACAAGAACCATCAATCATCAAAAGCAAACAATAAACAATATCAACAAGCAGTAAATAGTAACAGCAGAACCAAAGAAATTTTTATATTAGAGAAAATGTTAATATTAGTGGATTAATTTGATAGAGAAATTTTCAAAGTGAAAGCGAATAAGTGGGCCGGTGAGAGATTTTAGCAAATCTTACTGAAATTTGATTTCCAACCGTACAAAAGAGAGAAAAATCTTTTAAAAAAAAAATTGTATGGACGTCTATCCAATTTTCGAATTGGAGGATTCTTCCTTTATGATCATGGCAGACAGGAATTCTTTTGTATAGAGTCTACAGACTACTTTTTGTTTTACATTTGTTTCACTTGCAATTTCATTAAATGGGTACTGAAATTTTTATTTCCGACGGTACAAATAATTTACTCAAACTTAATCTCAAGTTTACCAAAACATCCTTTTACCAATTCCAATTTTTCCGTTTGAAATAAAAGTAAATACATCAACTTCATGTGCTCAATTATTAACACAAAATCATATATTTATAAAATACTGATTTGTAAGACAATATATACTCCATTTTTTAAATACTAACATATATATATATATATATATAAAACAATCCCCCACATATTTCAAAAAGGTTTAAACTAAATAATAGATTTTGCTGGGTCTGAATTGAGAGACAACAATTCGAAGTCTATTAGACTATGAACCAGACTTACAACGAATAAAGAATAATTAGCAAAGTAACACATAATTATAAAACAGTATTCTCTTTGACATGGTTGGAAATAATCATAATTAAGAAGAGATAAACCTATCGAATTGAAATTAGAATCACCAGAGGTGTAATGAAAATCCAGGAGCAGGAACAACAAAAGAAAGATGCAAACTCAGCAAAATATTTTAGACCACAAAATAATGGCAATAGAAATTTTATGCATATATATAGTGGAGACATTATAGAGTATGCATATACTTGATAGATTACGTTATTTGTATGTCAAGCCAATAAAATTATGACAACCCACAACTTAACCAATAAAAAAAGACAATAGTAATTAATTATTATTTACGTAATAGTTGATTATGTAAATAAAACTTTAGATCCTAAAATAAAAACTCTAGACTACAAAATATAAATCCTAGATCTTAATTTATACACCCTAGACTCTAAAGTATATTAGGTGTCAAATTTTATTAGAATGGCGCATGAATGATGTGGTATGCTAGACATATTTTATAATTTCTCATCTTTGTGACCAAAATAGGGCAGCCGTATAAATTTATTTTAAAAGAAAAATAATGATAATTAGAGCCTGTTTGGATACCTGTTTTTCAGGTATTTTTTACTGTTTAATGCCAAACAACAGATTTAGAGGTGTATGGTTAGATTTTACTAGCAACTGTTGATAATTTTTTATGAAAGAAAAACTGTTATTTCTCATCAGCAGATAAAACCTGTTTTTCACGGAAAACAATTCATTCTATTTTATCTTTTTTTTTTCAAATTAGTTATTTTATATTCTAATAGTAAAAATTTATTATCTTTTTACCAAATATTAATTATTAATTAGCAAACAATAACAAAAATTATCAACAGTAAATATCAAATAACAAAAAAAAAATAAAAAAAGTATCAATAAGTAGCAAATAACAACAATACAACTAAAGAGGTTCTTATATTAGAGAAAATATTAAGATTAATTTGTTTGAGAAATTTTCTACCTAAAAGTGAGTAAGTGGGCCCGTGAGAGATTTTATCAAACTTAATGAAATTTGAAATTTGATTTCATACGTCAGCTATTCTAAAATTAATATACTGAAAATCTAGTTGCCAGAACTACCCTTTTACCAAGTCCAATTTTTCCCATGCAAATACTGATATATACCCCCACCTACTTTAGCTCACACACACAGCAACCCACTTTTGATAATGGCTTCCATTTCCACTTCATCTTCAACCACTGCTCCTTCTAACACTAGGCATGATGTTTTTCTAAGTTTTAGGGGTTTCGACACCCGCCGTGGTTTCACCAGCCATCTCAACACTGCTCTGCTTCAAAAACACATCCGCACGTTCATAGATGAAAAAGATTTCGAGAAAGGAGAAGAGATCTCTACTCTCTTGAGAATGATCGAAGAATGTAAATCTTCGGTCATTGTTATCTCAGAAAACTATGCATCGTCTCCATGGTGCCTGGATGAATTGGTGAAGATAATGGAGTGTAGGAAAAAATTAGGCCGAAAGGTCGTACCAATTTTCTATAATGTTGAACCTTCTCATGTCAGACATCAAACTGGAAAATTTGGAGAAGGATTTGAGAAAAACAAGGAGCGATTCAGCAACGATGAAGACAGGGTCCGAAAATGGTGCTTTGCTTTGGCAGAAGTAGCTAATTTAAATGGATGGAATGCCACAAAGTACATGTATGTAGTCTTCTTTTGCTTAATTTTATTCCGCATGATTATGATTAAGACAGTAAATAATTTTACTACTAAAATTGAGCTGTTTTTGCAGGAACTGTTAGATATTGCTGCTAAATAAGTTTTTTGACAGTAAAATTGTTTTATTGCCAAATCTAACATTAACTAAGAAGCAACAACCTAATGTGAAATCAACATCAACATCAACACCAACATCAACATCAGGTATTGTTCCGCTTAAGTAATTTATATGTTTATATAGAAGAAATCTACCAAATGGTTAAATCTTTGTCATATATATGTTGTGTGTTCATTAAATACATCTTCTGCAGGAATGAAGCAGAATTAGTTGAGAAAGTTGCAGAAGATATTGTGCAGAAGCTGAATCCTACTGCTTCAAATGAGTTGATTGGGATGGATTTACAGTATAATAACCCGATTCTATCATGGTTAAGCAAGAAAGCAACAAATGATGTTCGTTTTGTAGGATTATTCGGGATGGGAAAGATCAGGTGCAGACTTTAATTCTGTTTCTCTTTAAATCGAGAGCTTCTATGGTGGTCTTGGACCACATTGGTCACCAGATCACTAAGATTACAACATGTCAGCGGTAGTGTTGACGTGTTGCAATCTCAACAGTCCTGCACTGGTGTAGTACAGGACCAAAATTGAATATTTTGCGTTTCAGTCTTATGTTACTTTGACAGATATTTATCTGATTGTGAGTTTTCAGTTGATGCAGTGCAGTGTCTTCATCAAAAATTAAAATCCTTGATTTCAAAGTTGTGTTCTTCTGCAAAGATCTTTCTTCTGCAACAACACTGGATAATCTTAATTCTTGATTACTGCAAAATTTGGCTGAGACTGCAATTAAAGAATTAGCATCATCAATAATTTGTGCCAGGCTGCAAGCTGCATCAATTGCATCTCCAGCGCTCCAATTAAAGGTAAGGTTATTTATTTATCTAATCTTCAATTCTTCATTTTTACAGTAGATATTTTCACTTAATTAATTTGAAGCAAAATTGGCCTGGTATATAGTATTTACACCTTAATTAAGAGCAGTACAAAACAATGACATTGACTATAATTAATCGAGTTAATTGATAATTAGTCTTCGTTAATTAATGTTAGCACAGATGAAGACAAAACTTAGTATTGGTGTGTACCTAGACGAAATCCAATGGTAGTGTAACGTACAGTACAAGAAACAGGGTCCGTAGGGCGATTTATTTTGCCTCTAGAGGCGGTTTAACTGATAGAGAAACTTTCTGCCACAGCCTCTATGTCGTCGGCTTTGGACGCGTCACAAAAATATTGTAGCGGTTATTGTTAACATTCATGTCCATAAAATAATTAATTACGGTGTTAAAAAAAATAAAAATTTAAGAGTACTAATTTAATTACAAGTTTATAATTGTTAAAGGAAAACTAATTTAATTTTTATTGAATGTACGAATGAATATATAGACAAATGCATGTGTGAGGCATCAGATTGTGTTTTGTTGTATAACTTTTGTGTGGCTACAAATAAAATCTTGTGTCGGCAAGCCATATAAAAGGATAATAATAATAATAATAATAATAATAATAATAATAATAATAATAATAATAATAATAATAATAATATTGATAATTGATAATAATTACAGTTAATTATATTCGCAATTTTTAAAAGTAGTTTGCTTCAATTACATATATTGTTATTGTTATTGTTTTTGAAATAGATATCAATTAAGTGCAGCATAATTGAAATATCTCTACAAAGTCAAGTGTTAGGCCATTTCTTATTACTTAAACATTTTCTATTTTCATGTGTAAATAAATAAATAAATAAATAAATAAATAAATTATACCTTAGTAGATATCCAAATTTCTTATGTACAATCAATTATATATTAAAATTATTTTCATTTTTAAGGAAACTTATTTTTATTTTTATAGGAATATTAGTGATATATAAAGGTGAAAGGTGCATTTTCTCCGCAAGCCTATATTAAATCTATTTGAGATTAAATGCTCTACTCTTAGAGTGTGTTCTCCTCACCCTATCTAAATAAGTTTCAGATCTAATAAGTTCAGGTCCAATAAGTTTCACCTTTTTTATAGGAAGATAACCTTTATGTGGCTACAAATAAAATCTTGTGTCGGCGAGACATATAAAAGGATGATAATAATAATAATAATAATAATAATAATAATAATACATAAATAAATAAAAATAATGTCTATATAGATACAAAGAAAATCCACTGCTTTTTTTCTTTCAATCAAGGTTTTACAGGTACAGTTTCTTATTTAATTATAGTTCATTTGTGTTATTAATTGTATTCGCAATGTTTAAGTGGAATTTTCTTCAATTCCTTAGCTTAAAGTATTGTTTCATTTATTTATTTATTTTATAGTTTTTGATAATTCTCATTTTTATTAAGAATTCAATATCTAATATCAAGATATTGGATCTCTCGTTTAAAGAAAGATATACTAACCACTAGGACGAAGCTTATGTTTTTTTTTTTAAGCAATTAATTATGTGTAAGCTAACTTCCATTCATTTTATTGGAAAATGTAGATAGTGTAATGATCATATTTTTAATTTCAATTTGTTAAGAAAAATTTTACTGAAACATTCTATAATATTTCTTAATTTCAGCTACAATCTGCAAGTCCTTTAGGGATTTTGGGATAGAGCCCAATAAGTTGAAGCCCAAGCCATAATTGCAAAGAGGACTGGGCCGCACAATTACAAAGAGGAGTTGAGAATTTATCTAGAATGATCATGGGAAAATTCGCTTAGTAGCATGTTATTATGTAATTATCATTCTAAATGGCCCAAATCTAATTATGAAATTCAAAATAACCAAAATATCAAATTAATATCCTTAATGATATAGCTAACAAAATCATAAATAGGATAATGCATTTTATTTTGTAGAAATTTATAACCTAGAAAAATAATAAACAAATTAATAATAAGATAATAAATTGATAAACTTCCTGTTTTATGGAATGATTTTCAGATAATGATAAATAATTATATTAATAAGATAATTACTACATATATAACGTAGAATTCTAACCAAAATGAATAAGTAAAATGTAGAATTCTTTATAGTCAAAACACTAATTAAATTTATAGAATAATAAAAATATTGAAGATTATGGTATATTATAACCACTCCTCCTCCTAGACTAGATTTTCTAATTCTCGAGAAAAAATAAATTCCAATTTGAAGATATTAAAATATATGTTATTTATAAAAATACATTCAATTTACTCATTAGACGTAAAATCAACTTAAAATAATATACAAAAAATATATATTAAACAGTATATTAGTGTACCTTAATATACCTTAAAAATCTATTAGTATACCTTAAATATACTAGGAAAGTATATTGGTATACTTTGAACATACCGTAAAGATATATTGATATACCTTAAATATACTTGTTTTAAAATACCTTAAAAATATAACAGTAAATATTTTGAAATATATTAAAGGTGTTGTAAAGCACCAAATGCAATGACAATGAAAACAAAAATAATGGTGAGATAAGTAAAAATGAATCTAAATTTTTTAGTCCAGCAACTTACTGAATATAAATTGAACTGAAATTAGATTATAGCTAAATTGACATACATAATCCAAACATCTAAACTATACTCAAACATGATTTGAACAAATGAGCAATTATAAAATGAAAAACAACTATTCAATAAACATTGAAAAAAATTACCAGAAAATAAGAAGCCAAATATTCAAAGCTTAACATACGAATAATACTTCCATTAATACCCAATGAAAGATCATGTAGGCTATAGTTGTTACGTGAAAAAGAAATAATAGAATGGATTCTCTATGAAGTATTTATATAGTAAGGAAAAAGAAATTTAGAATATTATATTTTAATGGTTGAATCCATATCCTTATTAATTGTAAGAATTAAAAATATATAAAATTAATATTTTGTTATTGTGATAATGTTATTCTATTAGATAATATAATATTATTAACAATTCTAGAAATGGTTAAAAGGAAGTATAAAATGATTTAAATTCTAAAGAGAAGAAAGATAAAATGCTAAAAGAAACGATAAAACAAATTTAAAGATATACAGGATAATTTCCCCAATGATAATTTTTTAATTTTTAATAAAAATAATATATATATATATACACACATATATTAATTATGTGTGTCATCAACCTTAATAAATCTTTATTCTGTAAATTGTGTCTTAAACATGTTTCCTGCTATTTTGTGTTGAAATATAAAACATTTTAATTCCTTTGTTCCATCACTTATAACTACAAATATTGATTTTCTATTGAGAAAATACTTATCAATTTAAACTTCTAATTTGTCGCACTTTAAATAGTAAAGCAAAGGGTTATAGTTGACTAATTATTATCGAGTTGGATACTCAATTGGTTTACAATGCTCTGTCTTAATAAATCATTGTTTTCAATTTTCTATATTGTAATTTCAGTTGTGTTCGTAGGTCAGCGAATTTTGTCACTCATGTTCTAGTGACAACATCTGATTCTATATCTGAGCAAGGTTGTTAGATTATTAATCCACCCTTTTTGTCCAAGCTTCTATGCTTATGGAATCTAATGAAAGTTCTCTCTTTTTCTTAAAAAATAATATTATTTTAATTTAAACAATATTAGGATTGAGGAGTCCTAAATAATATTATTTTGTACAATATTTTTTTTCTTTAATAAGGTAATATGTAAATGACTTAGTTATGCGCTTTAACAGATATTATTATTATTATTATTATTATTATTATTATTATTATTATTATTATTATTAAAATAGATATCAATTAAGTGCAGCATAATTGAAATATTTCTACAAAGTTAAGTGTTAGGCATTTTCTTATTACTTAAACATTTTCCATTTTCATGTGTAAAATATATATATATATATATATATATATATATATATATATAACTAAATAGATATCCAAAATTTAATATGTATAATCAATTATATATTAAAATTATTTTCATTTTTAAGGAAACTTATTTTTATTTTTATAGGAATATTAGTAATATATAATGGTGATAGAGGCATTTTCTCCGCAAGCCTATAGTTAATCTATTTGAGATTAAATACTCTACTCTTAAATGAATAGAATTATATATAAAGAAATAGGATTAAAAAAAATATTTGTCAAAAAATAAAGAAAATATTATCTTTCGTTTTTTTTTTTTGGGTCAAATTCCTTTATTAATTCGAATAAATTAAATAATCCAGCTATATATTTTCAGGCAGTTCCCAACTTGCAGGGGACTACTTGGAGTTGCAATTTGGTCCCATCATATCTTAGAAAACATATTCAATTGTCTATTTGTGGTCTCCAACTAAATAAATATATAGAGAGAAATTGATAAAAATATATATTTACATTAAATTTGCGTGTAAAACTATTCCAGAAATTATCAATTTCTATTCGAAAAAATTATGACGCCTCTAATTTATTTCTATATGATAGAAAAAATATCATGACACCTATTATTTTCAATTTTATTACTATTTAAGTGATCCATTTATTAGAAAACTTAACGTTTGACCAATTCTATCAAAGTTATATGTTAACACACTTACGAAATAGATTATACACTAATTTATAATAATTAACGTTGGGATTTATTTTTGAGCTTTAACTTGTAGATGATTAATTAATTTATTGATATGATATTACACTTTTCTAAACTAAGAGAGCAACTGTTGAAATTTCGATATATATCATTGCATATCAATATACAATAGAGTGAGAATGTATCGTACACACATCAAGCTAATCGAGTGAGAGAATATGTCAGAAATAATTATCAATTAGTTTAAACTTTTAGGTTAGTTGGTTCGATAAAACGTTCTACCAGCTAGAGATATGGGTGGAGGGAAGGAAGATGTAAGGGGTCGTTAAAATAAGTCTATCAAGGCAAAACGACGCCGTTTTGCCTTGATGGTTTTGAAAAAGACAAAATAAATTAGAAGATTCATTTCCTCTCTCTTTCCATGTGTATTTTTTCAATAAACCTTTTATTTAGCCTAAATCAACCGCTGTCTCTACTTTCCACCGCTACCACTGATCCGCTGTCGTGACACCCTACCGATCGCCATCCATTTATACCCTTCAGTATTGGGGTCTTGCCTCTACTACTAACTAGAGGCTTGATTAATATATACAATTATACTTTATTGATGGATTAAGGTATCAAATTGAAAAGTTAGAAACTTAATAAAAAATAATTGGAAAATCTGAGGACTTAGGACTTCTTTTTCCCAGTATATATGAAATCATTGTGTAGTTTGATAATCAAACCAGACTAGCTTGCTGTGGGAGATCGAGTAGAACATAGGTTAGTCCGGTCGATTTTCATCTGGTTCGTTCTAGAAGAAAAAACGACTAGTGATGCTTGAACCGGTTGGTTGAATTAAAAACCCATAAATTCAACTGATTTTTTGGTTCAACCATATCAAATTTTTCAAAAAATATATTATTTTAATTAAAAAATTTAGAATGTAATTTTTAATTTTCTTAATAAATCTATGATTATAAAAACAAAATTTTAGATTATTTATTTAATTTCCTCAAATTAAATTGATATTAATTGTAGCTATAAAAGATATATAAAATATATTTAGTTTTTTAATATATATAAAATATCTTTTTCAATTTGTCAATCTGTCAACATCAAAAATTGATATAAAGGCACTAAAATGAAACGAAAAGCCGGCATTTTGCTGTCTTCTTTTCTCACTTTCTAGATTCGGATGATTATTTAATCTAACGTCCACACACTCTTTTCTTATTTTAAATTAATTATTTATTTACCTTTTAATTTAGTATATATTAAAAAGTTTAAAACGAACTACACCATTGAAAGTACAAAGAAGACGAAAAACAAGTGAAAGAAGCAAAGTTAAACATATCTGACGATCTGCTTGATTGGAATGATATATGGAAAAAGGAAGAAAAAACAAATGTTATAATTCACATTATTTTAGTGCATTTCATATAGTTTTAGTTCATATTTACCAAGATATTGCCTACGTGTTTAATTGTTGATAATTTAACTTAAAATAGGACAAGGGTTGAATCGTAACAGTTTCATTTATTGATTAAATTTCAACACATAGTAGAGTGTACTTCTGTTAAACACGCTTCAATTTACAAGACATTCAGGTGCGGAAGAGGATCAAAGACAATAATAAAAACTATAATTAGGCTGTATCTATCAGCTTAAACTTTTAGATCAATTGGTTTCTTGACAAGATTAAATTAAAGTGTTAATTCATCAACACATATGCACACGAGAAATTTTACAATATTTTCTTAATAAATACTCTCGTATTAAAAAAAGAAAGATATATATATATATATATATATATATATATATATATATATTGTTATACCTTAAAAGTCTCAGCATTAACCTTTTTTATCGATGTATTTTTAAAAAGTGTCATTTTTCGTGAGTATTTAAAATTTTCCTTGTATAAAATGATCATGTACAATACTTTAATATGTTTATATATTTTTTAGTTGTTATCATGCGGTTAAATCTGAATACAAATTGAGATTAATATTTAGAAGAGATAAAACTCTTCAAAAATAATACTCTTTTGAATCTTGAAAAATTTAAAATATGCTTTTTTGGCTCTTCATCTAACAAGTTGGGACATTTACACTCCAAATATATTACAATTAAGCACATTTGGCCCTTAAGTAATTGAAATTGAATATATTTGGTCCAATTTGGTTGTTCCGTAGAAAAGATTTGACCAAATTTTTACAATTTACATATGTAAATATAAACTCCATTTAATTTATTAATTTCTTACATTTATTCATTTATATGTTATTTAGGATTTAGGGATCAAATCCTAAAATTTGTTACAATTGGTGATGATACAAAAGATTTTCATTTTTATTTTTCAAAACTCTCCCAATAAATTTGTTACAATTTAAAAAATGTTTATTTATTGATATATTTATATGGACACATTTTAATCTTACATCACCTTTACACCAAATAAAAACTATATGATTGCCTTTATGGTACTGAATAAAAGGGGAAAACGAATTTCAAATTATAATCTTTCTTTTTAATTTTTCTCTGAGTTTCTTCTCACAAACATTTGATCCCGGATGGGACACGTGCAAAGAGGAATTACATTTTCCTTATATATATATATATATATATATATATATATATATATATATATATATATATATGAAAAACATTTTATTTTAATATTAAATGAAAAGCATGTGAGTGTGACACAAGTAAAATTTAAATGGATTGTTGCACATTTTAATGCTTTTAAAATATAATAATACGGCCTTACTTGTACAAGATCTGTTCCATAAGGATGCAGGAAAATAAAATAAACATGATAATAATAAAAATAATAATGTCACAAAGAAAGGCATTAATTAAATTTATTGCATTTAATGAGAATTGTAAAATATGACAAATTTGTTAGAGCAGAAATTATTAATAATAATAATATTCCAAAAGAAACATAACATGATTTAAATTATCGAAAAAAGATTTGCCCTCTAAAAAGCAATATCCTTTATCCCTGAATTATGGTTAACATCTCAAGAATGTAACTATAGAAATGATTACATTTTTTTTTTTCTTTTTTTAGGTAAAGTTTAGGTAAAGGTGGCCAAAGTCAATACAAACTTTGCACCTTTGATGTGTAGAGAAATTTTATAGTGGAACGGGTACATATAGATCGTTCTAATGAAAAACTGACACGTAAGCAACATGAGCATTAAAAATATAAAAAACATTTATGTGTCAGTTTTTCATTGGAAAGATCCACATTGTTGGATATGTGTGGGAATCCCACATCGGAAATAAATGAGAATGAAGAGTGATATATAAGTGGTGTAGATTGGACCTTAATACAAGCCAATTGGTTTTGTGTCACATGGGTTCAACCCCACTTTTGTACTCACTCATCTAGTTAAGTTCTGTTGGGGATTTAATCGCACAAAAACAATACGCAGCGGAAATAAAAGGATTAATCCCCACCAAGGACCCATGTACATTGCATTGAATTGGAAGGAGGGTTAAAGAATTACCTTAATTCTTTGTAGGTTTTGAATCAATTAGGAACCAAAGTAGCTTCCCTCTACGGTTGATCCACACGGAGCAATTCATTCACCGCGTGCTAGCGCCGGGATTGAAGAACGATTTCTTCGAATGAAAAGCCAAAGTTTCGAAAACCTTGGGAGATGGAGAAGGGGAGATTTCGGCTGGCCCCTTGGAGGCTGCAGAAAATCTGCAGCTTATGTGTAGGCTGGGGTTAGGGTTTTTAGGTTATAAAACTTCCTTTTATATATCCTTTAAACTTAATTATAATTATAACTTAATACCCTTATTAGTTATAATTATAAATTAACCCACACAATTTAATATTAATTCTCAATTAATATTAAATCAATTCCATTTTCCATCATACACATATGTATATTTGATATTATAATCAATTATATCTCTATATAATTAAATTATAATATGTAGCATACTTTATGCAATATTAATCATATTAATATTTATATATACATATATATATATAAATATATATATCATTATATATATATTTATTCTCTTTCTCATTCATAAATTATTATCCAATAATAATTTATACCCGAAAAGATGAACTTCATTTTGCTCTTTGTGTGTGACCCCATAGGTTCATATTAATTGGCAATAAGGAAATTACCATAATGTCCTTATAGGTCACAAGCGGACTCTAGCAAGCCATTACGACTACCCAATTAACATGATTGGAATGATCCAATACCTATTTATAGAATGTCATATTCCCTTTTGTCTCTTTGATATCATGATTAATCATAAGACATGGTACACTTGTCAATCTTATATAATTAATCATATGCTTTCTCGATCTCAAAGTAAACTGTTTAGACAAATCAATTGATACTCTATCAATTATTTGAGCACGGCCATGCATTTAACAGTCTTACTTATCGAGGGGCCCAGTGATATCGCTCTCTTGATAGAGAGGGACAAAATCCCATATCTGTCACTCACATCCCAAAGCATGAGTCATATTGTACCCAATCACAGCCTTTATAACTACTCTGTTACAAGCAGCGTTTGACTGCGTCAAAGCACAACATGAGTTCATCCCGGAATCAATGGTGACCTCAGGTCAAAGGAATCAGCTAATGACACTACTATAATCAAGATCAGTTGTGACACATGACCATGAACTTGATCTCATAGTGGGTCTCCAGTAACATGTTCTCTAACATATTACCCGTGAGTATAATCTGTATCTGTATACACTATATTCATCTTATGAATATCCATTATCACTCACACTAGTCTTAGTTTGTTATTATTCCCATAATAACAATCGACTAGGGATATTTAGAATAACACGATTTATTCATGGATACTTATCATAAATGCTAACATACAAACATAAATGATAATATTAATCTACACTAGATTAATCTTAGAAGTCAAATTACATAATCCAATATTGGCCTTAGGGCACAATCTCCAACAATCTCCCACTTGCACTATGGCCAATCATACATGTATCTCATACCCATTGACCTACATGACTTTCATGTATTCACTCGTGCAGGAGTCTTTGTCAGTGAATTATTAATTTTACCTTCCGTTGTTACTTTACACATTTTCACTCTCTCTTTAGAGACAGCCTCTCTAAATTAGTGAAAAACGCCTAAGTATATGCTTGTGTCATACAAGGTTCTTACGCATTGAACTATTGTCCCTACAATAGTCTCACAGGATAAGCAATGCTTAGAACAAAACACAACATTTTGTGATGAACTTCTTCATCCAAAATTTCCTTTACATCATATGTAACAATATACTTTGACTACTATTATAGATATTTAGCTATATCATTTTATTTTGAACCTTTCAAAATCATAACATCTCCTTTTAAGAGAATACTAGATCTCGACTGATATATTGCAACTAATTGCAATCAGTTGTATATGTGCAACTATTTACACAGTTAACATAAGCAAGCTTCTATTAAGTCTTTTACATTGAACGCTTTCAATGCTTTGACTTAAGCCAAAACATTCTTTTAGATCTATCTCTATAGATTCCAATTTCAAGAACACAGGCAGTCATGCTTATAACATTAACCGAAATTACTTTCTTAGCCAAGATTTTACTTCTTGCAAGGTAAGAATGTTATTTCCAACAAGCCATATGTCATCCACATATAGCGTTAGGAATACCGATATGCTCCCACTGATCCTTTTGAAACACAAGATTCATCATCCTTTTGATAAAATCAAACCATTTGATTTCTTTATCAAAACTATGATTCCAACTATTTGATGCATGTTTCGATCCTTATAAGAATCTTTGAAACTTGCATACGCTATTTGAATTCTTTGGATGCTCAAAACTTTGGGTTGCGTCACGTACACATCCTCAATCATGTTTTCACGTAGAAAACAGATTTTGATATCCATTTGCCATATTTTATAATCATATTATGCGGATGTGGCAACAAGAACTCAATTTGACTTGATCATGATTAATGACGAAAAAGGATTTTATCATAGTCCTACTATGAATTTGTTCGTATCCTCATAGTCACTACTATGAACTTGTTTATTACCCCTTTTTGTCACTAGTCGTGCTTTATAAGTTTGAAGATCACCATTCATGTCGGTTTTCAATTTGAAAACTCACTTGCAACCATTGCATATACATCTTCTAAAAGATTTATCAAAGTCTATACTTTGATTGTCAGACATGGACTTATCTTCAACCTTTGTAGCATCAAGTCACTTATTAGATTCAAAATCTAACATTGCTTCTTCATAAAAGAAGACTTATTCCAATCTAGTAAAACTACATCATGATTTTGAGAAATCCATATCTCTCCTATTCATGTCGTATTCTACTAGACTTTCATTGGACTTGTGTAATTTCAACAATGATCATGAAACCATTTCCATGTTCCTCTTCAACGTTAATGTCACTTTGTGAATTACGAGTTTTGTAGGTGTACTTTACTCCCACTAACTCTTCTAGAAATTAACTCCCTCTTCAAGGGGAAACCATTTCTAGCTACAACTATTTTGTATCCCAAAGAAACACAGGAGTAACAACTCCTATTTTCTTTTTGAGTAATCCAAAATACGACATTTAAATTTAGGTGCCAACTTATTCGAAATAAGCTTTACAGCCCTAAACTTATTCAATGAAACAATTTGGGTCTCTTACCCAACCATATCTCATATGTTGATTCATGAATTGTTTTAGACGGAACTTGGTTCACAATATACACAGCTGCTTTAATGGCATATTTTCGAGAAAACGATGATCAATCTTGACTTCATCATGGATTGAACTATATCTGTATAGAGTTCGACTACTCCCTTTTCGACACAACATACTTTGTGGCGTACTTGGAGGAGTCAATTGTGAGACAGTCCCACAATCTCTAAGATGATTGTCAAAATCTTGACTCAAATATTCACCACTCGGATCATATCTAAGTGACTTTACTATCTTGTCAATATACTTCATACTCCTTTTACAAGCTTTTGAACACTTCAAAAGTTCCAAACTCGTGTTTCATTAGATACACTTATCTAGTGAAAAGTTCCACAAAATAATGAAGTATTAAAACCTCCTTTAGCAGTTGATTTATAATTCATATACATCCACATGTATAATGCTTAATAAATCGATTATTCTTTAACTACTTTTAGCAAAGAACCACTTTTGTCATCTTTTACAATAAACAACATTTGCATGATTCAAGATGATTCATAATCTCATGAATCCAAAAGTCCATTCTCATGGAGTTTCGTAATGCGACTTTGCTTATGTCTCCAAGACAACATTGCCAAAATAGGTTTAATCAAACTATTTGATTCGATCCTTACAGTATTTATGTTACAGATGGGCTCCACATATAAAGACAATTATGTAAATCTACATTTCATAATCATGTCTTTATAAAGTTTATAATTCACAATTATAAAATAAACAACATTTGTTTACTTAAGCCAACAAGCTCAATAGGCAACAAGAGTTCGTAACTCACATGTAAAAGTTCATAACCTTTGAGTAACAACCTTTGCTTCTCTTGCATATTCGCATTCTACCTTTCACCTTCATAAGGTTTCTATTCAAATTGCGATTCATCATATTCTACTAATATGAGATTCACAACGGTATCTAATACCTTTTGATATAGAAACAAGAGTAGAATAGTTAATAAATACTTAAGGTAGCAGTCTCACTGCCTTTCATCTTCTTATAGTTCTCCAAACAAAGTTTGCTATTTCTATTCTAATGAACGATTCATTCTAGAAATGGCAACACCCTTCTTTTGGAGATCTCTCTATGCCGACAGCTTTGGTCTTTTAAAACATGTTTCACCCGAACCTTTCGGTCTTTATGCTTTTCGACCTTCCTTTTATCCTTTTCCTTTTGAACCATAAGCACACAATTCGAGGCGGGCTTATCCTTTATGGATAACTTAACATTCTTTTGCATCCTATGCAACTAATTCACAATTTTCCCCATGTCATTCAAATGATAGTTCATCACCAATGACTATCAAATAATGAATTCAAGATCACATCTTAATGCCTTTTGGAGGCCAATGAGAAAATGTTGCCTCAAACACTTATCTTTTCTTGCTCACTAACTGATGGAACATTTCCATTTGTGATGTATCATATACCTCAAGTAAAACTTCCACGTGCGGAAGAATTGGTGGCAAGTGTAAGATAATAAATTTTAAACAGAGTCCCTTCGATGCTTCAAGTAAGCATCTTTTATACTCGTATTACAATTGCTAGTGGTTCATTGGGCAAAAGGATTATTGAGAACATATAATTCCTTTTGATTTGAGAACAATTCTCAAAGTTCAATAACAATCGAGATCATGGTAATAGCAATCATAACTATAATAAAGCATGTAAAGATTTTTATTTAAATGCTCCCACTTAAATTATAAAACCCTTTAAAATATTCAAGTGGGTGAAGATCCAAAATCCATACTTAACCATAGCACTGCTTTGGCATGTCCCTATGATTAAATATAATTTCGGTAGGCAAAGACTCAAAATCATGCTTTAAACCATTTAAACATATTTTGGATGTGCACTTCTTTGCCAATTGCATCATTATGCAACTCTTCTAATTTATGAGATGCATGATATCATATATCATATTTAATTGTATGTTACTCATCTCATCTTTGCCTCGGGCTCAAACACCTTTTTGATTAACCCTTTTTTAAACCAATTACAACACAATGAGAATCACCTTTTCTCATATTATCGCTTCGCTAAGGTCACAACATGCGTACCCGCCCTGGCGGTATACCATGATGCGAACATAGTACTTGACTAGTGTTATACGTAATTGGGTGGCAAATATAAACTTATTAAGTTTATTTAGGGTTTATAAAATCCTGTGATTAAATTGTATCTCATACAATTCATGGCATTAATATTAAACATACATTTGTTAATACTAATTAGCATGGCATCCTATGTCATACATATGTTAAGCATGCAATCTAGCATGGCATCACATGGCATCTAAAAGAAACAAGGCATGCATTTACACATATATATAAACATTTGCATCACATGCAAAATAATTTCTAACATGCATCAATATTTATTAACATGGCATCTTATGGCATAAAATAAATATAACATGCATAAGACTCAAAACCGTGTTATGGTATGGTTTTATCTATATTGATTTTCATAGGCCAATATGAAAATCAACAGGTCATTTCCTAGGTGGTTGTAACCATCGCATGGTCACAGCAAAGCCGCACCCCTTGGATCCGTCTTCACGTCTTTGTTCCTTGGCACCATCTCATGGATTTACATATATTACAAAATTGCATCCTATACAATTTTCTAGTAAAATAAATTTACATATAATAAATTGCATCCTATACAATTTATCTAGAAAAATAAGATTACATAAATACAAACGACTCGCAGGCCGTATTTATAAAACCTTACATCCATAAAACCAAAAGAAACAAAACCATCCATGGGGTCCAAAAACCATACCAAAACACCATGCATAAAATCTTCAAGATTTAGGGTTCAAAATGCTAAAACACAATCTCATTGCATTTATAAATAATTGATTGGAAAATCGTAAATATGCAGAAACAATTTCCACACTTAAACGAAGAACACCAAACCCAAACTCCAGCGATCCAACTCGCTGCTGAGTTGGACGGGGGTACGGGGGCGGTAGCCCCTGTTGCGAAGCAAGCGCCGCAGGCAAAAAATTTTTCGCGCACTGCAGCATCCAATGCTACGCGCAGCATCAAGGGAGCACGGCGTGCCACTCATGTTGGCACGGCGTGCCAATCAGTTGGCACGGCGTGCCGATCCAGCACGCCGTCGTGCCCCCAAACTGCTTCTCAGTTGCATTTGTCAAACAAACAGCACGTCGCGCAGAAAAACAAGCCATTCTGAAAATTCCCAGGTGGCACGCCGTGCCAAGGTTGGCACGCCGGCGTGCCACCATTCTGGTTCATTTTCTGGAAACAATTTCCAGTTGGCACGCCGGCGTGCCAACAAGCTGAACCCAGAATTTTCAGCCCCCAAATGATCCAAATCAAGTGTAAAACAAATCATTCATAATGATTAACTTCCAAATCAAATCAAAAATGTTATTCACAATAACATAGAACCCTAAATCAAGATCATACAACCCTAACATGCAATTTTGATCTAATCAAAATAACAAATCCAATTCAACCAATGCACAAGTGGCTCTGATACCACTGTTGGGGATTTAATCGCACAAAAACAATACGCAGCGGAAATAAAAGGATTAATCCCCACCAAGGACCCATGTACATTGCATTGAATTGGAAGGAGGGTTAAAGAATTACCTTAATTCTTTGTAGGTTTTGAATCAATTAGGAACCAAAGTAGCTTCCCTCTACGGTTGATCCACACGGAGCAATTCATTCACCGCGTGCTAGCGCCGGGATTGAAGAACGATTTCTTCGAATGAAAAGCCAAAGTTTCGAAAACCTTGGGAGATGGAGAAGGGGAGATTTCGGCTGGCCCCTTGGAGGCTGCAGAAAATCTGCAGCTTATGTGTAGGCTGGGGTTAGGGTTTTTAGGTTATAAAACTTCCTTTTATATATCCTTTAAACTTAATTATAATTATAACTTAATACCCTTATTAGTTATAATTATAAATTAACCCACACAATTTAATATTAATTCTCAATTAATATTAAATCAATTCCATTTTCCATCATACACATATGTATATTTGATATTATAATCAATTATATCTCTATATAATTAAATTATAATATGTAGCATACTTTATGCAATATTAATCATATTAATATTTATATATACATATATATATATAAATATATATATCATTATATATATATTTATTCTCTTTCTCATTCATAAATTATTATCCAATAATAATTTATACCCGAAAAGATGAACTTCATTTTGCTCTTTGTGTGTGACCCCATAGGTTCATATTAATTGGCAATAAGGAAATTACCATAATGTCCTTATAGGTCACAAGCGGACTCTAGCAAGCCATTACGACTACCCAATTAACATGATTGGAATGATCCAATACCTATTTATAGAATGTCATATTCCCTTTTGTCTCTTTGATATCATGATTAATCATAAGACATGGTACACTTGTCAATCTTATATAATTAATCATATGCTTTCTCGATCTCAAAGTAAACTGTTTAGACAAATCAATTGATACTCTATCAATTATTTGAGCACGGCCATGCATTTAACAGTCTTACTTATCGAGGGGCCCAGTGATATCGCTCTCTTGATAGAGAGGGACAAAATCCCATATCTGTCACTCACATCCCAAAGCATGAGTCATATTGTACCCAATCACAGCCTTTATAACTACTCTGTTACAAGCAGCGTTTGACTGCGTCAAAGCACAACATGAGTTCATCCCGGAATCAATGGTGACCTCAGGTCAAAGGAATCAGCTAATGACACTACTATAATCAAGATCAGTTGTGACACATGACCATGAACTTGATCTCATAGTGGGTCTCCAGTAACATGTTCTCTAACATATTACCCGTGAGTATAATCTGTATCTGTATACACTATATTCATCTTATGAATATCCATTATCACTCACACTAGTCTTAGTTTGTTATTATTCCCATAATAACAATCGACTAGGGATATTTAGAATAACACGATTTATTCATGGATACTTATCATAAATGCTAACATACAAACATAAATGATAATATTAATCTACACTAGATTAATCTTAGAAGTCAAATTACATAATCCAATATTGGCCTTAGGGCACAATCTCCAACAAGTTCAGCACTCTCAAGGCACGGAGTGTCTTTATGGTATCAGAGCAGAAGAAGACTTGATAGCCGAAAAGATCCTGGACCCGTGTTTAAAGTCCTAGTGGAGTTTGAACTAGTAGTGAAAACTAGATCCGTTGATGACATTGGGCCTCAAAGGAAATAGGCCAAGGAATGTTTGACAAGTGACAACTGGTCCAGGCCCAGTTGCACTTGAGAGGGAGTGTTGGAGATGTGTGGGAATCCCACATCGGAAATAAATAAGAATTAAGAGTAATATATAAGTGGTATAAATTGGACCTTAACACAAGCCAATTGGTTTTGTGTTACATGGGTTCAACCCCACTTATATATTCACTCATCTAGTCAAGTCTAGTACTCTCAAGACTCACGGAGTCTTTTCACACATGAACCGGGTCCATTGTATAATTTATCTGGTGAATGTCTATAGCAAAATATTTGGACCATTTACTAAAGTGGGCTAAATTTTAACCTAGTAGAAAACTTAAGTAATAATAATAAAATTAGTCAAAATTTTGGATTCATATTAATTAAATATCAATTTAATATTAACTATTCATCAACATTATGCAATATTTATTCAGTTGTCAATTAGTTTGGAAGATATGGTAAATTATTTGTAAATCTATTTCCATATTGATTAACGTATATCTCATTATTTAATTTTTCCTTATTGATTAACTGTTACATTTTCTTTTAAAATTAATTTTCTTAATTTCTTAATAATTTGAATATTGTTAGATTATTAATGATATATTATTGAATTATTAGTAGTATATTGAACTCTAGTTATTTAAAAAGATGTATAATTATCACCGGTACAAAATTGAACGTGCTTCACATATAAGTTTATTAGATCATTATATAGTTTTATATATTTTTGAATTATTAAGTAGTATACTATTGGATAAATTAAGCAGCTGATTTTTTTTAGCTCATATCATTTTCTTTTTCAATGATTTTAGTTTATAATTGTACTTCTCATTCCCTTTGATTGTTTATAAGTTTATAAATAGAACCAATGTAATTACATTGCTAAAATTTCTTTTCTCTATGAACTGTAATTGTAATAAATGAAATTAAGGTGTTGTGAAATGGTATGCAATCTATTTCCATATTGATTATATCTTTTATTAAAAGAAACCAATGTGACATATGGTATACTTATAAATAGTCGATTATGCTTGCATATTATTGGCTATTTTCTATGAATACAAATTATTGACACCTTAATAATGAATTAAGGTCTACATGTTATAATTCAATTGGTAGCTCAGATTGAATATTTAGGAAGAAATTCAGATTCAAAATCTATTAAATACATCAGTAAATTGGAGTAAAAAGTCTTAACTGTAACTAAGCCGCAGCTAGAATTATTCAAATGTATTATTACCCAATCTTGAAATTTAGTTGATTCACCACCATGTCCGACAATCTTCTCCAAATAATTAATAACTGTTTATATGTTTTCTTGCCTTTAAAACCATGCATGTTCTTGCAAGTGAAAAAAAAAAAAAAAAAAAAAAAAAGGAGGTCCATGTGTAAGCTTGTTTTCGGGATTCTGTTTGCTGACCATGCGCCCGCCGCCTGACATGCCGACTCTAGCCGGCCTATCGCATTACATGCATAATCTTCACCTTTAGTTTTTTCTTTAATCTTTATATATATATACATATATATATATATATATATATATAAAATAAAATTTAACAACTAATTTAGATTTTTTTTAACATAATTAATTCACATTATTTTTTTAAATATTTATAATCATAATTAAGGGTAAAACCCGAAATCTAAATCTCATAATTGAAGAGAGATACTTTTATCACCGGTTTATAGTGTTAGCCTCGTTATTGCAGCTGTGTACAAACAACAGTATAAGCAATATTATAATAAGCAGGAGATTACAATTGAAGTAAAGAACAATTAAATTGAAAATACTATTCAACCTTTTGACAAGAACAAAGATTTATTGCGGAGGCCTGAAACCAGTCTCCTTAAGACGTTTATTCGGCCGAGGCAGAATACGTCTCCCAGGATACAACCGCAATCGAAATCGAACTCTAACCGTGTAGCAAACCACCACCAGAACCTAAAGGTCTAAGAATAGAATTTTGTTTCTGTGTTGAAGAAGAAGAATTTCGTCCAAAAAAAAAAATATATTCAAAACCAGAAACTAAAACCAAAGCTTATAAGCCCGGAACGTTGGATTTGCACCCCCCCCTGCGCGCCCGAGAGAGAGCCTCTATGCTTATAATTCTTACAAGCCCATAAAGTGCCAAAGCTTATAAACACAACTCTCCCTTCCTTCATAACCCATGTGGGATATGGGATTTTTCATCCAATTTCTCCATTCCTTCACCATTCCATTGAGCTCACTTTGAACTTCAATTTCTCATTCACCTCTAATCCGTTTTGAGCGTATAATATATCGTTGGAAAGCTCGTGTTACGTAGAATACATTGACATATTCCATGTTATTCAAAACGTAACATTTCCGTTAAATATTTACACTCAAAGTTGACAAAAAATCAATTGTCCAATGCTATATTTCCAACATATAGTTAAATAGGTAAGTTACATTCTAATTTATGCAGTTATAGTATTTTCGGAAAGTTAAATTTATTTCACATCACATGATTTTAATTAATTTTTTCCTATTAATTGAATTTTGGAACCATAAACAAGTTAATTAAACTTTATCTATCTTTCTTAAAAAAAAAAAAATTCAATTCAGTTATGAGCTTTAACTTTAGGATCAAATTACTTTAGATCGTTGAAGATCATGTGGTGATTATTCCCAACATGAAATTTTGATTATGCAATTTTGATCAAATTTGGTTCTTTTTAATTGAACATTTTGATTTTCCATTTTTTAATGGAAATAATTAAATAAAGAAAAATCAAAATCTGCAATATATATACTCTTCAATCTTCATCATTGTATGATTTTTTTTGTTTCAATCAGAATTGTATGAGTTTTATTATTTTATTATGCCAATAGAGATAAATTCTTAAATATATTGCCTTTTTAATGAAAATCTTTTTTCTTTTCTTTTTTTTTTTTTTTTGCGAGGAAATTATGAAAATCGTGTTAAATATTTATTCAGTGTTTATGATAATCTTGTAAACTAAATTATAAATATATGACCTTCCAAAATTAGCTTTTAACTTAAGAAATCGTATCTGATTGATCTGACCCATTGAATATGAAATAAATTGTTACACTAATTTTTTTTATGGAAACAAATAACTAATTTTTGGAATTTCAAAATTAAATTCCAACCATTCATTTGGTATTAAAACGGATAAAATTATCAACATTACTTTTCAAGTTGTCAACCTTAGCTAAATAATCCAAATCCATTTGTCAAAAATTTATTTTAATTCTATCATATATATGAATAATATAATTAATATAGGAATAAATAGAAAAATATGATAAATATATTTTTATTTTTTACTTAATTAAAGACTAAAAAGCACAATGACAGTTGTGTTTAGGACTAACTACCATCTTATCCACAATACAAAAGTGATGCTGCGATCGTTGAAGTTTGAAACAGAATTCATAATCATCGATTATGACTTTAGCAGCAGATAAATCTTTCTTTCTTTTCCTTACATTTATAAATTAAAAAAAAAAAAATTATAGTTGAAAAGTGAACCGGATAATGCTTACTGAAATATTTTCTTCAAAATTAGAAATTCTTTGATCGAATAAAAATCAAGCTAAATAATTTTGGTCATTGAATCATGTGTATATATATAGCAAAAGGTAATCGACATGCCAACAAGGCTAGCCTAGTAAAGTAGCATTATAATTATATAAACGTGTCCTTTGCAATTTATATATATAAAAAAAGAAATTTATTAAAGAAAGTCTTTGAGCTGAATATCCGCAATCTATGCCTTATTTTAATCAACAATTTTATTTTCATTTGTTAATTATCATTTCCGAGTCAAATTATATCTTTGAATTTGATCTGTTGGTGAGCTAAGTGCTGACTAATTTTCATCTGTATGGAATTAATTTATGGATCCATAATTTAATTCCTCAAGAGTAAATTTAATAACATATAATGTATCTTTTTTAAATTATGTTTATCTAGAACATCTCTTAACTTGAAAAATAAAATGAAACATTTTATATGTGTGATAATATTAAGTTTTTACATATAAATGCAAAGTTTTAAAAAAAAAAAAAAAATTGATATTTATTGCCATTTTATGATTATGTCGATGCGAAATTCAACAAATATTCAAGCCTAATCAAATTATCTTAATCTTAAATAATGTCCAGAATCTTAACAATTAATAGTCATTATATAATTGGATAATTTTTAGCACGAGTATGTTGATAGAAACCATGTACACGCCTTATCAAATTATCTTAAAGCATTTGAATTAATTTACACGATTATCCTACTATACACAATTAAGATTATTTAAAGCCACATTTTCTTAGAGATACCAGGATATAATGAATATCTTTGGAGATTATTATTGGATTTTGAGAGTTTTTGTTATTCTATTAATTGTAATTTATAATTGACACTCCCTTCATATGAAAAAATAGTCCATTTAATTACTCGCGTGATTTAATAGAATAGTTCAATTTAACTATCTACATGTTTTAATAAAATATGGTTAATATAATTTAAGGATAAATTTTTATATGTTAATTTGGGATATTCTTACAAAATATATAGAAACAACAAAGAAAGTGAGAAGTCTAATTAAACTTTAGAATTCTGTCTAATTAAAAAAAATGAAACGTGAATATAAAATTTCTTTATTATTTGAAAAGGCAAAAAAGAAAAAAAAAAAAAAAGGATAAGTTGGAAGGCAAATGGCACTTCATCTCGAAACCAACATCATATGGACGAAAGTGAACACGACTTGTCGGACTACAACTACAACCCATCACGTGCTGCAATGACGTCGACACTTGTTGGCTGCTTGCACACATGTTCTTCATGCGTTAAATATTTCTCTCTTTGTGTCGATATTTGGTTGGACCAAAATAAATTATTTTTTTGAGACCAAACTATTAATATACTTTTTTTTTGTTTGTTACACTGATATTAATATACACAAAACATGTTTATTAATACGGGGAGCAAATATTTTCAAAATATTATGCTCAATGCAGGGGTGAGTAAAACACGAACCGAGTCGAACCAAATCGAATCCAAACCAAAATGGAAGAAAAATAAAAATCAAAGTCAAACTAAAGTTCCGAACTAGTTTGATTCGGTTATGGTTTGGTTCGGTCAAAACCGAATCAATAAAAATTTCAATTTTTAATTTTCATTATCATAATTTTTTATAAATTACATGTAAAGTATTGCTTAAAAAAGATTTATATTACATGTATTTTACTAAAATCTTATAAATACAAACTATATAATAATATAAAGATATAATATAGCAAATAAAATTTATTTATATATATATATATACATATTTTTAAAAAATATTTTTTCCTATTACAGTTCGGTTTGATTTTGGGTTTGTTAAACAAAAACCGAAAACCGAACCAAAACCAAATTATTGTATTTTATAAACCAAAACCAAACCAAATAGAATTTGGTTCGGTTCAGATCGGTTTTTGGTTCGCGGTTTGATTTTGCTCACCCCTAGGCTAGAGTTGCCTTTTCATGCCGCCTTAACTAAATATGAATTATCATCTAAATAGAAGACTTATTTCTACGCGTGTTCTACATATAATATTTTGGCTAAAAGCTGTTTTTGGTACCGCAGAAAGCAGCTTTAAATGTATAATTAGTAAAAGTCAGATTGTTTTCAGGAAAACACTGTAAAAACACTCAAAACTACTTTTAAAGAAAGCAAAGAAACCTAACTGTGAGGAAAAACATTACCACAAACAGCAATTCCAAATTGAGACTTAAACATTTGAACACTGTCAGTTTAGATAATCATCGTCCCCCTTATTTTGCTCTGTTCAAGCATAAAAATATGGTTCATGGTTCTCAGACGAAGGACTTTCGACAACCAGTGCTATTGTTTATAATTTGTAATTAAAAAATAAATTAAGTCTTATAAGCACTGATTTAGTACTACAAAGAATAGCCACTAAGGAATAGTTCCAAAAAAAAAAGTATAGGGTTTTAGATTCAATCGTCATAATAAAAATGATTAATTATATCTGATTAGAAAAAATCAAATGTAAGTTGATGTCCAACATTGGATTATAGAAAAATATTATTATTTCTTTTTCATCCAGACCCTCCCACTTGCCACCACATTCTTTTTCCTTTATTTTATTTCAGAAATTATTTTATTAAAAAAAAATTCTATAATTATTTATTTATTTATTTATTTATATATCCACAGCCTCCATTTGTTTCTGCTGACTTTGCACCTTCTTCTTCTTCTTCTTCTTCTTCAATGGATTCCTCTGAAGCTTTTTCTTCTTCCTTGATTATGGAGTCAATTCCTAGTATTTTCTCCTTGTTATTCTTCGGATTCACAGTATTATTTTCTCTATTTTCTCTTCTCCTCTTTTTCATAAGATTAAAACCATATTGCAACTGCAAAATCTGCAAAAGCTATGTAACCAAAAATTGGACAAAAGATTTCACAAATCTCTGCGATTGGTACACTCATCTCCTCAAAAAATCCCCAAGTGGCACCATTCATCTCCATGTCCTCAGCAACATAATTACTTCAAATCCTGAAAATGTTGAATACATTCTCAAAACCAATTTCGAAAATTACCCAAAAGGCAAACCTTTCTCTGTTCTTCTCGGCGATCTTTTAGGCCGAGGAATTTTCAATGTCGACGGCGATTCATGGCGATTTCAGAGGAAAATGGCCATTTTAGAATTGGGTTCTGTATCAATTAGAATGTATGCTTTTGAGCTGATTTCAAATGAAATTAAAACCAGATTAATTCCTCTTTTATCTTCAATATCTTCATCCGATGAAAAAACATTGGATTTACAAGATGTTTTTCGGAGATTCTCGTTTGACACTATCTGTCGATTCTCTTTCGGGTTGGACCCGGGTTGTCTGAAACTATCCATGCCCATTTCGGAGTTCGCTCTGGCTTTTGATACGGCATCCAATTTGTCAGCGGAGAGAGCAATGGCGGCTTCACCAATTGTGTGGAAGATGAAGAGATTGTTCAATATTGGGTCAGAGAAGAAGCTGAAAGAAGCTATTAAAATGGTTGCTGAACTCGCCGGAGAACTAATTAACCATCGGAGAGAAGAAGGATTTTCCGACAATAAAGACTTGTTATCGAGATTCATGGGATCAATTGAAGACAACAAGTATCTTCGTGACATTGTTGTTAGTTTCCTTCTCGCTGGTCGAGATACGGTTGCATCAGGTTTGACCAGTTTTTTTTGGTTAATTTCACAAAATCCGCAAGTCGAGTCAGAAATTCGGGCTGAGTCAGACCGGCTGATCGGTTTGAGTGATAAAGAAACAATCACCAACTTTGAAAAACTGAGAGAATTACACTACTTAAACGCTGCCGTTTATGAGAGTTTGAGACTATTTCCACCGGTTCAATTTGACTCTAAATTCTCTCAAGATGATGATATATTGCCGGATGGTACATTTGTGACGAAAGGGACCCGAGTTACGTACCATCAATATGCGATGGGTCGGATGGAGCAGGTTTGGGGCCTGGATTGTAATGAGTTCAAGCCGGAACGGTGGTTGAAGAACGGGGTTTTTGTCCCAGAGAATCCATATAAGTACCCAGTTTTTCAAGCGGGGTTTCGGGTTTGTTTAGGAAAGGAAATGGCATTAGTTGAGATGAAAAGTGTAGCTCTTGCAGTAATTAGAGCATTCAACATTCGGGTTGCAGATCCGGGTCACCAGCCAAAATTTTCTCCAGGTCTTACTGCCACCGTGAGAGGCGGCTTGCCCGTGGTGATTCAAGAAAGGAAAAACTCAACATGTGACAAATCTTAAGTGGGCTAATAATATTATATATAAACATTAAGAAGCAAAGAAATTAAATTTATGTGTACATATTGTATTATGTTGAAATTTGACCATTTTAATGGGTCAGAAATATGGGCATGTGCCTTTTGGGAATGCTTTATCTACATATAATGATATAATTGAGATATTCAATTTTGGTAAAAAATTTTGGATCAGTTGAAATTCTACGTTTGGGTAAAGTAAGTAAATAGCTCTTAAAATTACTATTTATTTCAATTTTGCATGTTCTGGTCAATTTTGTGTATCATTAATTTAGCCTTCTCTCTATCACCTAGGTTGGCCCAAAGAGCTATGACTACAATGGATACTGTAATTAATACTAAGCAATGGATAAATTATAAAAAAAAATAAAAAATGCTTTTTTTATTGTCATTAATGATAAGTAGATAAAATAGTTTTTACTTCTATAAAAAAAAAAAAAAAAAAAAAATCTAAATTCGTTGCCATATTATATATAATTGAATGGAATGAGTGTATTCAAAAGTCTAATGCCCATTGGGAAAAGTTATATATTAGCCATGTAATTGTTTATATTTGTACAATAGATTCATGTATTTTGGCTATTGTTTAACTAAGCCCAAAATCAAAGTATGCATGCGTTTATAAGTAAAGTTTAAATAACTATGATGGTACTATCGTTAAAATACATCTTTTATTCTTAATATTTAATTCAACAGTAATTTAAAAAGAAATTTATAGTGGCAATATGTAATAAATATTTTGTTGTTATATGGAAATAAGACAAAAAATTTTAGTTTTGGCAAAATTTATTGCTGTCAAACTTTATATTTTTTTTATACAAGAGAATAATATTCATATTATGTTTAAATGATATTTTTTTCTAAATGAAATTAAATGATATGCTCAGAATTCATTTAATTTCATTTCGAAAAAAATATCATTTAATTCTGAGCATATCAGGTAATTGGTTGTGCCTTTCTAGTTCCATTTAATTGTGTTAGAAACCAAAAAAAAAAAAAAAAAAAAAAAAAGACAAAATTCCTTCCAATATATCCAAATGATAACCAATTAAAATAATATGAAGAAACCAATGTGATAAAAAAAAAAAACTATTCCTTCTTCAACTCCAATGTGATACTAAATAATTGGTTACGTATGAAGTACTATTATTCAACATATATTATAAGAAAAAGACAATTAAAAAAAAAAACTAGCTTGAAAATTAATTAAATTGAAGACCTAATTTATTCTTATTGGAATATACTAATTAATTTAATTAATTAATTAACGAAATGATCGACTTGCACATGCTTCCCATAATACAACCATGAGAGGTTGCTCTATGAAGCAATTGGAATCCATAGATAAGGTGGGCTGCCGCCCCATGATTCCCAATTAATATTTTTTTCTAAAAAATTTTCAGAATTAATTATTTTTGTTATTATTATTTAAATGAAGCTTAAAAGGAAGACCAAATCTAATGTGCAAAAGCTACGTTTTGTCCATGGGACTATATATATATATATATATCATTAATTAGGGGGGGCCAAACACATACGCGACCACTTCAACTTTAATTTTTGAACCGCTTGACCTCCTCAACTATTTTAGCGACCTATCTAACCTGGCATCTAAAAGCCAAATACATATTTGACCCCTTCAACTTTTATTTTTGAGCCGCTTGGCCCCCTCAACTATTTTAACGACTTATCTAACTCCCCATCTATTTTAAAGTGGTATTTTTAGACACTTAAATGCTGATGTGTCGTATGACTGGGAGGTAAGAGAAATCTCAGCGCGTTTGGGATGAAGTTTACGATTTTACAAGGGTTATATTTTATAAATATTATATAAAAAAAATTATCTGCATTTTTTTCTCCCTCTCTTCTCACTTTGGTTAAACTCTCTTCGTTCTTCTTTGTTGTCTCTTCTGCAATCATATTTCTTCTACCTCTTGAGTTTTATTAATTGCTAGGAAATCTTCACTTTATAATAATTTGTAATATTAATTAAATAGAAGATGGTTTTGCAGCGTGTGTCTTACATGTCTTCAGTGTCAGACGCGTATAATACATGGTATTCTGTTGTGTCTAGTTGTATTCACTCAAAGGTTTAAAAATACCACTTTAAAATAGATGAGAGGTTAGATAGGTTGCTAAAATAGTTGAAGGGGCCAAACGGTTCAAAAATAAAAATTGAAGGGGCTATATATGTATTTGACATTTAGATGAGGGGTTAGATAGACCGCTAAAATAGTTGAGGGGGCCAAACAGCTTAAAAATTAAAGTTAAAAGGGCCGCATATGTATTTAGCCTTAATTAGGGCATGTTTTAGGGTACTAATTCTTTAATTATTATTGGCTGCTACGTGGGACAGATCTATGAATTATATATTATCTCATTAATTAATTAATTAATCAATCGGCTAAATATATACTTATTATATTTTAAGAAATTTAATTAATTTATTTGAAATCCCTGTATCTTTCATTTATTTGATAA
The DNA here is from genome assembly GCA_039660915.1 of Euphorbia tirucalli. NCBI lineage: Eukaryota > Viridiplantae > Streptophyta > Magnoliopsida > Malpighiales > Euphorbiaceae > Euphorbia > Euphorbia tirucalli. The sequence continues at coordinate 1,434,694 of CM077639.1, read as the reverse complement.
ATTAGTCGAGATTACTTTTTATTTCTTTTTTTTGTTTTACACAATTGTTTTTATTTTTTTTTAGTGTTGGATTTAATTTATTTAAAATAATACATAGGTGACCAATTGTTATATATATATATAAATATATCTTTTTTTTATTCATCATTATTAATAGAAATAATATGGTATGCAAACGAATAGCATTATGATAAACCACACACTTCAATTAATAGAATAATTAAAATAATAACAATGTGTAATTAGTTAATAGATTATTTAATAGTTGATTGTTTAAAATAAATTTTGAACCCTAAAATAAAAATTCTATATTCTAAAATATAAATTTTAAAGCCTAATTTGTAAATTTTATATCATAAAATATATTATATAGTATAATTTTATTAGTTTAACGTATGATAGGTATATTCTATAATTTCTTAATTTTATTTATATGACGAAGGCTATAAACTATTATTGGAGAGTTGTCTGCTATGCTAATAAATTCTTTTTTTCTTTCTTTCTTTGTCAATTAGGTTAACTCCTTTTTAAAAATGGTTAGCATATTTAATTAATTAATATAATATATTATATGTTACTGTATTAGTTAGTTTAGTTAATCAATTAGTTAGTTTAGCATATTAATTTGTCATGTTTTAGTTGGTTACATAGAAAAATAATGTGTCCATATGAAGCAATTATACAATTTCAACTGCTACAGTTTTTACAGTTTTTTTAGTAAGTGCTCCTCCTAATTTACACTTATATATATATATATATGTATATATATGTATATATATATATATATATATATATATATATATATATATATATATATATATATATATATATATATACATGCATACATACATACCATGAGGACAAAATAAAATTAATATATAAACAAAAGATATTTTTAATTTAAAAAAATAATGTTTAGTTGTTTACAATCCAATTTTGTAATGTTCAATAATTTTAGATCACACTTAGTATATATTTTAAAAAAATATTATGGGAACAAATATATAAATTAATTAAATTTGAATGAATTCTACGAAAGATCAAATAATTAAATTTCTAACTGATTGAAAAATAAATAATTTTTATCCACAAAATAAAAATTAACTCTCTCGATTAATATCTCTAAACAAATTAAAGATAAATAATTAATTTAAAAATATTTTACACCAAATAAAAATTTAAACATATCAAAGCCGTGCTGTATTTTTATTCTTTGATGAAAATGAAAATGAATATATATCATATGTCGAAACTATTATATTTAGTCTTTAGGAGCAATAATTATATTAATTTTAATCCCTAATGTTTCAAAACTAACTTTTGTAATGATTACTAACCTCGACAAATTTAAATATATTTGATCAGTTTATAATTCATGTAAAATACTTATATTATTTGTAATACATTACATACTGGTTTTCGGAATTTGTGTAGATATTTTCTTTTCCTTAATTTATTATTTCTCTTATTGAAATAATATATATTTTATTAAAAAAATAATTCTATTAAATTTCGATGAAATATTTTTTGTTATGAAATTGAGTACCAAACTTTCTAATTAAATTAGAGGTCATAAGTGTAACTTTTTTATTTGTATTTTACAACTTATATCTAATAATTATATTTAAAATAATTTAAAAGAATTATATTTAGATTTATATTTAAAATAATTATAGCTCATATCAGTCACCACATATGCTTATTAAGATGGCAACAAAGGTACCTATAGATAATTACACTATTCATCTTATACCTGTTTATGAATATAATTATCCATTCTGTCTAAAGCTGGGAATGCAAACTAGATATACTGAACCTTTGACTATTAAAGAACGAGATTGTATTGGACTAGAATTTATCTAGATGCGGACCGAGGATTGGAATTGGACTGCATCAAGGAGTGGACTAAAAAATCCTAGAATTTATTAATATTAAATCATATTTCAATATAAAGAGATTATTTAATTTTTGTAGTTTTACAATATGTATGAAAAAATAATTATTACCACATAAAATAATTTATAATATTTTTAACCATGAAGTCAATTTAATTTATAATATTTTGATAGATATTATCTGATTTTGTATTTTTTTTAGTTAAAATTGTATAAGAAAATATGTGTTTTTTTATGCGTTATTTTATATATTTGGATTGGACCAGACTGAATCTTAGAACTCCAGAATCAGATAGGAACGAAATCAAATATTTGAATATCTGAACTTAGACTAGACCGAAATTTTTGAGACAACACAATTCTCCAAATGAAATATCATAAAATTTAAAAAACTATCAATAAATAAACCTAATAATCCACAAATTAACAACAACATAAATTTACATGTCTAGATTCTTAATGTAACAAACAAAAGTAAAACATTCAATAATAAAATCCTTTATAAAAACATACATAAATTTTAACATTCTTCCATCTCTCCATTTATCGATATGAATTCATTATTATTCAAGAAAATAAAAGATACAAATTAACAAATAATACCACAATACAATTAAAGAAATAAACAGGTACATGTGTTGGGTACTTTAGGAAATAATCATGATTCTGTTCTGTACCCATGTCAGGTAATAAATTAAATCTTATTTCCATCTCATACTCATACCAGGTTCGGATAATTCTATTAGAATCGGAAATTGCTGCTTATCTTGAAAATCCATACACAATGCCATATCTAATCCTTATATCTGTAATTCGTATTTTTTTAGCTGTACTATTTGTTGGAAGCAACTAATTAGACATTTCTATTTTATCAGGAATCTTATCATAGAAAAAAGTTTACTTAATTGACTATTATTTATTTATTTTCAAATTTACCACCGATAGTGTGATAGTTGTACTTGGACAAGTCATATATACACGTTTTAAATTAGAAAAAGTAGGATTTTTTTTTTTTCTTTTTAGAAGACAGAAATCCACTGGCCCACACAGACAGTGTGCCCCTTGAGTCAATTTGACGTACTTTTCCAATTAATTTCTGTCCACTTCGCTAATGACATCTTAATTTTTTTCCCCCTTATCTTTGAGGTGTCAATTACAAAATTATTTTTAAAAAAAAAACTTATAAAAAAAAAATACAGTAATATAGTAATTTGAGGTATATATATATAATCAATTATAAAAAAAACTTTAAAAAGATAAACTTCCAAGACTAAGCTGATTTAGAAATTAAAGTTGACATATACAGAACAGTATCTGATTCTGCTCGACCTATGAACAAATGTGAAAAAGATAATAATCAAATATATTAATCTAAGGATGAGTTATTTATATAATTCTAGTTGTCATGGAACAATTTGATCTAAAAACTTAAGTTGATAGATAAGGTCCAATTATAGCTTTTATTATTATCTCTGACACTCCTCCGCACGCGAATACCTCTTGGGCTTGAAGCGTGTACCACAAAGGTCTACCTTGCCATGTGTTGAATTTTTAATCAGCAAATGGAACTATCAAGATTCTAACTCTCGACCTCTAGGTCTAAGCAGCCTTGATACCATGTCATGAAACCAATTGACTTAAAAGCTTAAACTAATAGGTAAGATCCAATTATAGTTTTTATTATTATCTCTCCCCCGCACGCGAATGCCCCTTGGGCTTGAAGCGTGTACAATACAGGCTCACCCTGCCATGTGTTGAATTTTAATCAACAAATGGAGCTGTTAGGATTCAAACCCTCGACCTCTTTAGGTCTAAGCGGCTTTGATACCATGTCAAGGAACTATTTGACCTAAAAGTTTAAACTGATAGATAAGACCCAATTATAGCTTTTATTATTATCTATGACACTCCCCGGCACGCGAATACCCCTTAGGCTTGAAACGTGTGCAACACAGGTTCACCTTCCTATGTGTTGAATTTTTAATCAACAAATGGAGTTGTCAGGATTCGAACCATCGACCTCTAGGTCTAAGCGGTTCTGATACTATGTCATGAAACCAATTGACCTAAAAGTTTAAGCGGATAGATAATGTCCAATTATAGTTTTTATTATTATCTTTGACACTAGTTTCGTCCATCCGCAAAATTAAAATTACAGTTATAAATCTCTAAACTTAAACTTAAAAACTACACAACAAAATACATAATTAAAACTGATAATTTAGTTATGTTTAATATTCTCTCTATCCGTGAATGATGGTCTAGCTTAACTACTTACATTGTTTTTTTTTTTTTTTTTTAATAAAATACTTAATATAGTTTAATGAAAATTTTTACACACTAATTTTCTTACGTATCTCTCGTTGAACTCTATTCATTAATTTATAGTTCCAAGTAGAAATTAATGTATTTCTTATACATGCGCATTATGAAGAGCATTAAATAGAGACATAATCCACTAAAACTATAAAAGAAAGTCAACTATAATTTGGCATGCATAAATAAAAATATTAACAATTTTTTTTTAATTTTTAATTTTTTTTAGAAAATTAAGAATATATATATGCAAACAGTACAAAGAAAGATGGTACTAGAAGACGATTACAAGTTGTTATGATATCCAATTAAGAGTGAAAGATGATGACACACAAATTGTTTGCATCTCAAGTGGGTAAAGTACAATGTGCTGGATTTTGTTCTCTTTGAGTTTATCAATAATTTTCACCAATTTGCAAACGTCAATCGATAAAAAAAAGTAATAAAATAAAGGCTTTCTACCAATTGTAATATTGAAAGAGATTGAGACATTTGTGACCGCAAAACAAACTTCCAACTTGTTTAAGGTACATCAAATTTATGACCATGTTGTGTGTGTGTTTGCCTATTCAATCAGAATGATGTCGTATCAAAAAATATACAATTTTTTTTTTTTTTTAAGAATTTACGGGTTATTACATTATCCTTGTAATTATATGAACCATAGTGAAATTTGACAAGACATATCACATGAAAGTTACTTTCGAACAATATACCAAATATTAAAAACCTTCGCTACCAAATTTACTAATTAAACAATAATTGACGTGTTCGATTCCCATAAACAAAAAATTATAACCAACCAACAGCGGTTCTTGGGGTATCAAGGGTGGATCCAAAGGCATCTGGTCTTGGATTTGCCGCTCCTTCAGCACTTCTAGCCATAGCTACTTTAACGATCCTTCAGCCCTCATTGCCTTTAGTATTCCTGAAAATTTTGTTTTGCCTCTGCTATTGAGTGACTGATAAATTGAAGAAATTGCTCTTCAATATGAACATATGTGATATGAATCATGAATTAAGCTCATCACACAAATCATCCATCACTTGGTTCCATATTCGTATGTGTCAGTGACTGGTCTCTTATGGTGAATAAACCAGTGAATCGCGCACCTTTTAGACTTGAATTTTACATCATAGACCCTTTGCATAGAATTTGCATAGAAGTCTAGCTTAAACTGTACGGAAGCCTCCTTGCCACTGAAAACTTCCTCTATCCAATCATCCACAGAATTCGAGTAACAAAGCAACACATGATCTGATTGATGAATACCATACATGAATGAACTCAAGGCTTTGAAATCTTCACAAGAATCATATGTGAAACTATAAAAGCATTGGTAGCCGGTGACATAAACAGAATAGTCAAATTCCACAAGAACACACAATGCCAAGCTTAGGTAAGAAGGATATGAGAAATGTGGGAGCTCAAATACCAATGAATCTCCTGAGCTTTGATAACTGAACCACTCTGGATTTCACTTCCAGGTAAACCAATAGTAAAACTTGTCTCCATCTATGTTACACAACAAAAAATTTCAAAATAACTAAAACAATTGAGAGTGGAAACATGGTCATATTAGCAGGATCAAGTTGACTAATGAATTTTAGGTATCAATTTAGTTCAGCACTTGACAAATTTAGTCATATTCATCCAAAAATGACACTTGTCAATATATGATTAGTAATTTTTTTAACACGTGTTAAATCTAATACTGACATGTCATTTCATATTGATTTGACAACAAACGCCACATTGAATGGTTAAATTAATACCTACACTTCAATTTGGAGCAAATTAGCACTTTATCTGAAAAGGAAAACATGTCAAATTGGTCCATAAAGTCTTGAAAATATGGATAGTTAAATGTTCATGACAAATTAGAAAGATAGAGCTTACTGATAAGTCATAAAATTACATATAATTTGGATTAAAAATTGCTTTATTTGGATTAATATTTATACTATTTTGGACCATTTGACTTGTTTTGGTGTTGAATTATTTTTCCAGGTGAAATCAGTAATTATGAGAATTTAAAGGCATCAAAGTGGAGAAAGAACGGAGTGGACTGCATGTTTTTATCAATTTCCAGCTCAGAGTAGTTAGCCTTGGGCAAGGCTAAGGTAGCAGTGACGGGATAAAATAGAAAACAGAGTCAGACAGCGATATGACTCCTCTAATTTCGGGATTTCAAGTTGGCCTTCCATATCTGACGAGGGAGAGACTCCTATTGGGGGGGAATTCTATTTCTGAAAGGAGAAAGAGTTATTTTCCTAATTTTTGGGGAAAAAAAGATTAGGGAGGATATTGAAGAACGTGGAGGAGAAAAAAAAAAGGGGGAAGGAGAGGACTGAAAACGGAGCTGTAGATTCTGTTGGACAATTTCGACGGGGATTTGTATCAACTTTCCTAGAGTTTTTCTCTCTTCTTCTTCTCTCATGTTTTGGGATTTTGCTTCACTTATTCATTATTCTTTTCATTACATTATGAGTAGCTAAATTCCTCTCTAGGGGTAGGGATGTAGCTTAGTTGGGGAAATTGATTATGCGTTACCATGTTGAATAATTGCTCTTAATTTGATTCTTTCAATTTCAATTATATTTATCTTCTTGGAATTTATCGATGAATGGTGTAAGTCGCGAATACGTGATTCAATCTCAGGTTATATATGACGAACTGACGGGTGAAATATATAAACTGGAACTAGGAAGATAAACACGGTTAAGCCTAGGCAAGACATAGTTAGGATTAATTGTGATAATAAAAATTGTTGCTTCAAGAGTTTAATTAATGTTGTGAGATATCGACGGATGGTCATTCTTAATTAAGCGCCCTTTTTAGCTTGACGGAGCATTAAGGTAATTTGGGAGTAATGGTCATTAGGAATACTTGTTTAACATGGTCAATGTGTGATTAATTCCCTGATTAAGTGAAATCCTGATCCCTAGTATTTTCTCCATTTGATTTTACTCTTAATTTTATTGCTTATTTTAGTTAATCATTCAATTCAACAACTTGATTACCATTTTATAACTGAAATTTCTGAATTAGTGATCATAACCTCTCTAGGGTTCGACCCTGGAATACTCCAGGAATTTATACTGTGATTGACTGCGTGCGCTTGCGTATTTAGCCGACCAAGTTTTTGGCGCCGTTGCCGGGGAGGCTATCTAATCACTATTCTGTTAATTTTAGTTTTGTATTATATTTCAGTTTTCTTTTATTTCAGTTATTTCTTCTCGTGTCAGTTTTCAGGGTGTTTATGCATTTAAGAAGATCGAGGAGCTTAAATAATTCTGATTTAGTTCCTATTAACCCTGAAATTGAACGCACTTGCAGGGAAAACAGAGCTAGAAGACGTCAGGAAAGAATGGCAGATGATGAGCAGCCTCGTATTGAGTTGCCAATTGGCAACCCATCGCGCCTAAGAGACATCCAACGGCCAGTGATAGCTGCTAATCCATCTTGCATCAGACTTACTGCAGCAGCCCGAAATTATGAGCTTAAAAACATTCATATGCATATGCTCCCAACCTTTAATGGAATGGGAAGTGAAGATGCCTTGGGTTTCATGAAAGAATTCTACAGTACGGTACAAACTCTCCCGTTAAATAATCTGACTGAAGAAGAACTCAGAATGAGATGTCTTCCCTACTGTATGAAAGGTGATGCTAGACAATGGTTAATAAATTTACCAGAGGGTAGTCTAACTACTTGGGATGAGGTATATGACGCTTTCATGTATAAATTTTATTCATCTCAAAGAACCATGGACCTTAGGAACAGGATACATAATTTCGTACAAAGGGATGGGGAGCTGTTCCATGAAGCTTGGGAACGGTTTCAACTCCTTTTGAACCAATGTCCTCACCATCAATTTCCATTGTTATTACTGACCCAATTTTTCTATGATGGTTTAACTCCTAATTGTCAGACTCTGGTGGATACAGCTGCTAATGGATATCCTGGTAGTAAAACAGGTGAAGAGTTACAGGAGATTTATGAAAATGTGGCACTCAACTCTCACCAAAAGGGCGTTCGGAGCAAAAGAGCCGTGGTACATGAAGTGACAGCTCAACCGGACGTGTCACAGCAAGTGGCGCAGCTTTCAAAGCAACTACAGACCCTCTTAAATCGTGATAATGCAGCTCATGAGGTTTGTGCTTATTGCGGAATTCAAGGCCATAACGCTAATTCTTGTTCTTATGCAGATTCGACAAGCCGGCCATTGGAAGAGGCTAATTATATGGGTGCTCAGATGGGTAGGCAGCCATTACAGCAAAGGAACGATCCATACTCCAGCACCTACAATCCGGGTTGGAGACAACATCCGAATTTTTCATGGAGGGACCCTGGACATGCTAGGCCGATGGGACCACCTGGGTTCCATCAAACAAATCAGCCTCAATCTCACCAGCAGTACCACTCCATTGCCCAAGACAAGAAACCTCAATTAGAGGATATGTTTATGAAGTACATGGCAAGTCAGGATGCTATCAATAAGAAGTTAGATGCAAAAATCGATCAAGTTGCTCAAACCAATCAAGCATCCATTCACAATTTGGAGGTACAGGTAGGTCAACTGGCCAAGACAATTTCAGAACGGATTCCAGGTAAGTTCCCTAGCATTACTGAAATAAACCCTAAAGAGGGAGCTATGGCTGTAACATTGAGGAATGGTCGAGTCTTAGAAGAGGTGGTGAAAGAACAAAGTGTGAGGAAAGAAAAAAAGAATGAGAACGAAAAAGAGCTAGAGAAAAGGGAGGGGGATGATATTCCTGTGCCAAAAGAATCTGAAAATAATGAACCGGGTTTTAGTTCTGTTAAACCTTATGTGCCTCCCATTCCATATCCACAAAGGTTACAGAAAAAGAATCAGGATAATAACTTTCAAAGGTTCTTAGAAATTTTTAAGAAATTGCAAATTAACATTCCCTTTGCTGAAGCTCTTGCAAAAATGCCCTCTTATGCCAAATACATTAAGGAAATAGTTTCTAACAAGAAGAAACTTGAAGAATATGCTACAGTACCTTTGAATGAGGAGTGCAGTGCCATTCTTCAAAGGAAGTTGCCTCCTAAGTTAAAGGACCCAGGGAGTTTTTCTATCCCTTGTTCAATTGGTGATATTAGCATTGAAAAATGTTTATGTGATTTGGGCGCTAGTATCAATCTAATGCCTTTAACACTTTTCAGGAAATTAGGGATAGCGGAGCTCAAGCCAACCACAGTATCTCTACAACTTGCCGATCGTTCGGTAAAATATCCACTTGGAGTAGTAGAGGATCTTTTGGTAAAAGTTGGTAGATTTTACTTCCCTGCTGATTTTTTGGTATTAGACATGGAGGATGAACTTGATGTTTCTCTCATTCTTGGTAGGCCGTTCTTATTGACTGGTGGAGTGTTAATTGACATGCCTTTAGGAAAATTAATTTTTAGAGTGGGAAAAGAAAGAGAAGAATTTGCTGTTTCTAAAGCTGTGAAATTTCCTTCATTTGATGATTCATGCTTTAGTATAGATGTAATTGACTCCCTGACTCGAAATGAATTGGATAGGCAGTCATTTAAAGAGCCCTTGGAAGCATGTATTGCTTTAAATTTAAATGAGAATGATGATGATGAACAAATAATCGATTGTGTCAAGAAATTAGAAGGGGGAGGGCGTGTACTTAAGTATAATAAGGAGTATGAGGAATTAGGCCAAAGAAAGCCCCAACCAGCCCCTTCTAATGAAAAGCCACCTCAAGTTGAACTAAAAATGCTACCTTCTCATTTAAAATATGCTTATTTGGGTGATGCTAACACTTATCCTGTTATAGTGTCTTCTAGTCTGAATTCTATGCAGGAAGAGAAGTTACTAAGGGTTTTGAGGGAGTATAAATCGGCTGTTGGATGGTCAATAGCTGATCTCAAAGGAATCAACCCGTCAGTTTGTATGCACCGAATTCTGTTGGAAGAAAATCACACTCCACGGGTTGAAAATCAAAGACGCCTCAATCCCAACATGAAGGAAGTTGTGCGAGCAGAGGTATTAAAGCTGATCGATGCAGGTATTATCTACCCTATTTCTGATAGTTCGTGGGTAAGCCCTGTACAAGTTGTCCCTAAAAAGGGCGGCATGACTGTTTTGCACAATGAAAAAGATGAATTAATCCCAACCAGGACCGTCACTGGTTGGAGAGTATGTATAGATTACAGGAAGTTAAATGAAGCTACCCGTAAAGACCACTTTCCGTTACCTTTTGTTGACCAAATGTTAGAACGGTTAGCTGGTTATGCATACTACTGCTTCTTAGATGGTTACTCTGGGTATTTTCAGATACCGATTGCTCCAGAGGACCAAGAAAAGACCACATTTACTTGTCCTTATGGCACTTTTGCCTATAGGCGAATGCCTTTTGGTCTTTGCAATGCACCTGCTACATTTCAGAGGTGTATGATGGCCATTTTTTCTGATATGGTCGAAAACATAATCGAGATATTTATGGATGATTTTTCAGTGTTTGGCTCTTCTTTTGACTCTTGCTTATCTAACCTTGAAAAAGTTTTGCACAGGTGTATAGAAACAAACTTAGTTCTTAATTGGGAGAAATGCCATTTTATGGTTTCAGAGGGCATTGTCCTAGGCCATAAAATCTCAGCCCACGGGATAGAAGTTGACAAGGCAAAGGTTGACGTAATCGAAAGGTTGCCCCCACCATCCTCAGTAAAGGCAGTAAGGAGTTTCTTGGGTCATGCAGGTTTCTATAGGAGGTTTATAAAGGATTTTGCAAAAATTGCTAAACCATTGTGTAATCTGTTAGTAAAGGATATTCCTTTTTCTTTTGATAGTGCATGTTTAGCTGCATTTAACACCCTTAAGCAAGCCTTGATTTCAGCCCCTATAATTACTTCTCCTGATTGGAGTTTACCTTTTGAGCTTATGTGTGATGCAAGTAATTTTGCATTGGGTGCGGTATTAGGACAAAGAAAAGGTAAAAACCTGCACGTTATTTATTATGCTAGCAAAGTGCTGAATGACGCTCAATTAAATTATGCTACTACTGAAAAGGAGTTATTGGCTGTGGTTTATGCACTTGATAAATTTCGCCCTTATCTTGTAGGTGCGAAAGTAATAGTCTATACGGACCATGCAGCTATCAGGTATTTGTTTCTCAAAAAGGATTCTAAGCCAAGACTAATAAGATGGATTCTTTTGTTGCAGGAATTTGATTTAGAGATTAGAGACAAACAAGGAACCGCGAACCGTGTTGCTGACCACTTATCCCGATTGGAGCACATAAAGGAGAATCATGATGAACCAATCAATGAGGAATTTCCGGATGAGAAGTTGTGGGCAATTCAGTCGGTCCCTGTTCCTTGGTTTGCTGACTTTGTTAATTTTTTGGTTTCTAATATTGTTCCCCAAGACTATAATTTTCACCAAAAGAAGCGGTTTCTGTCAGAAGTCAAGCACTATTTTTGGGACGATCCACTTCTTTTTAGGAGATGTGCTGATGGAGTTGTTCGACGATGTGTACCCGATGAAGAAATGTTAAATATCCTTTTACATTGTCATTCATTGCCGTGTGGAGGTCATCATGGGGCCGAGAAGACAGCTGCCAAAGTGTTACAATCTGGATTTTTCTGGCCAACCTTGTTCAAAGATGCTAGGAGCTTTGTAACCGCATGTGATCGTTGTCAGAGAGTAGGGAACATCAGCAAAAGACATGAAATGCCTCAACAAAGTATACTCGAAGTGGAGCTTTTCGATGTTTGGGGATTGGACTTCATGGGGCCATTCCCTCCATCTAATGGTAACACTTATATTTTGGTGGGGGTTGATTATGTTTCTAAATGGGTTGAAGCTGTAGCACTACCTAACAATACCGCTAATAGTGTCATCAAATTTGTGAAACAATTGTTTTCTAGATTTGGTGTCCCTAGGGTGATTATTTCCGACAATGGAGTGCACTTTCAAAATCATCAATTTCGGAATCTATTAGGTAGATATGGGTGTCATTTCAAAACAGGAACAACATATCACCCTCAGACCAGTGGGCAAGTAGAGGTATCAAACCGTGAACTTAAAAGCATTCTAGAAAAGACTGTTAATACCTCTAGGAAAGACTGGTCCCAAAAATTAGATGATGCATTATGGGCCTATAGAACAGCATATAAAACTCCTTTAGGTATGTCACCTTTTCGGTTAGTCTTTGGACAATCATGTCACCTTCCGGTCGAGTTGGAACACCGTGCTTATTGGGCTGTGAAAAATCTAAATTTCGATTTGAAGTCTGCAGGTGAAAAACGATTAATTCAATTACAGGAATTGGAGGAAATCAGACGTGACTCATATGAGAATGCTCGAATCTACAAGGAAAGATCAAAAGCATGGCATGACAAAAGAATTTTAAGGCGAGAGTTTAAAGTTGGTCAGAAAGTGCTCTTATTTAACTCTCGTTTTAAATTATTTCCAGGCAAGTTGAAGTCAAGATGGTCAGGCCCTTTTGTGATAACTAAAGTTCACCCGTATGGAGCAATTGAAATTGAAGGGGATGAGAAGAGACCATTCGTGGTCAATGGACAAAGGCTGAAGCATTACATGGAGGGGGAAAGTGTTTCCTGTGTGACCACAATCATCTTCAGCCCCGACAATTGAAAATCGGACAATGTCTAGCCAAAGACAATAAAGAAAGGCGCTAGCGGGAGGCGACCCGGTGTTCAGTTGGTCCTGAAGCTGACACTACTGATTTTCAATTTCAAAAAAAAAAAAAAAAAAAAAAAAAAAAAAAAAAACATTATCTACTTCTTTGGAATTTCGTTGCAGGTTCTGAGTCCAATATTTTGATTACTGATCAGTTGAAAGAAGCCATAAGGGTGTCCTAAGCTATTGCATTGGAAGTGTGGTCGCAGGAAATAATTACAGATGGTTTAGAAGGCAGCCCGATTCAGCTGAAACTCCAGGGCTGACTTTTGCTTTGGTTTCTTTCCCAACTAACTTAACGGTCATCCTCTTCCTCGTTGTTTTTATTTTATTGCAGGTGTCCAGGCTTTGGGCTATGGAAAATGGAATTAAGCATCTTTTGGGTTTCTCTTATTTGAAGGTCACGTTGGTGTTGAGAATAAAAATAAAGGCATCTTATTTAATTCTTATTTTCTATCTTTATTTTTGTTTTCTTTCCATTTACCCAAATTACCCTCCTCCCCTAACACTTAATCTCCCATTCCATTACCCATTTCCCTGTACCCATATCCAAAACCCATCTAATGCCTTTCCCTCTCAATCGTAAACCTAAGCTTTCTCTTGCACAATCGAAACCGCTGTCCACCATCAACCTCCGCCACCTACCACCATATTCCATGCTTCACCACCACGCACCTCAACAAAGGCGAGCGGCGACCAGCAACCTCAAGCCAGAACAGCAGCAGAGGAGGCGGAAATTCCAGCATGGCTTCAACACCTGGAAGTCGCCATACCTCACAAAGCGTAGTCGGTCTCCATCTCCATTTCGTAAAGCCGTCAGCTGAAACTCCAGGGCAGTATACCCATCCTTTATTCTTCATTCTATTCTGTTTCTGGATTCGCTGAATGCTTTGGGACAAGCATTAATTTTGTGGGGAGGGTAGAGTATTTCTGTAATTCTATCACAGAAATTAGCTGCTGATTGAGTCAAAAAAAAAAAAACTGGTCAATCATAGCTGAAATTTTAAATTGTGCTAGAATTTTGAGTGGGTTGAATATGCTGAAATGTTGATTTTCACTGGATGAGATTTCTACTACAATTTCTGAATCCTCTGCTGAAATTTTGATTCTTGAAGACCATATTGCTGAATTTCTGAATTTTGTTGGAAAACTTTTCAATTTTTCAGATCCATCCACTTACATCAAAATTTTCCCCATTTACCTCATTGTCTTCTTTGATTCATTGCATCGTCACTGCCCTAGGAGATTGTGTTTGTCCAAGAGGGATTTTGAATTGTTGTTTAAAGATAAATTGGAATGCATTGCTTGTAAGGACACCATCACTGTCACTGATTACGATTTAAGTAAGTAGACTGAACAAAAGATAATCCAAATCACTGTGCAATTGAGTTCAAAGACGGCTGAAACTAAAATTGTTTGTGTGCTTAAACTTTCTTGCATCTTGAATTCTCAATTAAGCTAGCTTAATATGTCATTAATCCATGGTTTTCTTGGTTAAAGAAGTGGAGAATTTTTGGTTTTAATAAGTCTCTAAATAAAAATGTCTCATTGGTCCCGCTTTCCACAAATGTGGTTATGGGCCGTGCTAGTAGCCGCTAGGGACTGCATTATTCACATGGTTAGGGGTACTCGGCTCATAACCGGGAATGCTCTAATACAAACGGGTATTTGCATCTCAAAGTAAGGTGAAAAAAAAAAAAATCAATCAAAAAGTAATAAGAGACAAGAAAAAGAGACAAAGTGCTATCAAAAGCTCAAATTGCCTAAATTCTTTCTATTTACTTTATCTTTGAAGTCATGTGATTTGATAAAGTGTTAAGTTTAGTCTTTGGTTAAGAATTTCTCAGTACAAGAATTAACTCTTTAAAGTGGTAACTTAATATTTATGTGCTTTAAATTACTAATTGAACTCAATACCATGGTTTGTGATGAAAATATGTAAAGTCATATTGCTTGGGTTGTATGAATGTGGTGTGTTTGTGGTTGTCTCAAGGAAGTAGTGTGTTTCGGGTTCTTTATATCAATAACTTTCGAAATTCAATCTTGGGTGAATGACTTTAGAAAGGGTTGTGGTTTTGTCTTGATTCATACTTGAGGACAAGTATGTGCTAAGTGGGGGAGAATTTGATAAGTCATAAAATTACATATAATTTGGATTAAAAATTGCTTTATTTGGATTAATATTTATACTATTTTGGACCATTTGACTTGTTTTGGTGTTGAATTATTTTTCCAGGTGAAATCAGTAATTATGAGAATTTAAAGGCATCAAAGTGGAGAAAGAACGGAGTGGACTGCATGTTTTTATCAATTTCCAGCTCAGAGTAGTTAGCCTTGGGCAAGGCTAAGGTAGCAGTGACGGGATAAAATAGAAAACAGAGTCAGACAGCGATATGACTCCTCTAATTTCGGGATTTCAAGTTGGCCTTCCATATCTGACGAGGGAGAGACTCCTATTGGGGGGGAATTCTATTTCTGAAAGGAGAAAGAGTTATTTTCCTAATTTTTGGGGAAAAAAAGATTAGGGAGGATATTGAAGAACGTGGAGGAGAAAAAAGAAAAGGGGGAAGGAGAGGACTGAAAACGGAGCTGTAGATTCTGTTGGACAATTTCGACGGGGATTTGTATCAACTTTCCTAGAGTTTTTCTCTCTTCTTCTTCTCTCATGTTTTGGGATTTTGCTTCACTTATTCATTATTCTTTTCATTACATTATGAGTAGCTAAATTCCTCTCTAGGGGTAGGGATGTAGCTTAGTTGGGGAAATTGATTATGCGTTACCATGTTGAATAATTGCTCTTAATTTGATTCTTTCAATTTCAATTATATTTATCTTCTTGGAATTTATCGATGAATGGTGTAAGTCGCGAATACGTGATTCAATCTCAGGTTATATATGACGAACTGACGGGTGAAATATATAAACCGGAACTAGGAAGATAAACACGGTTAAGCCTAGGCAAGACATAGTTAGGATTAATTGTGATAATAAAAATTGTTGCTTCAAGAGTTTAATTAATGTTGTGAGATATCGACGGATGGTCATTCTTAATTAAGCGCCCTTTTTAGCTTGACGGAGCATTAAGGTAATTTTGGAGTAATGGTCATTAGGAATACTTGTTTAACATGGTCAATGTGTGATTAATTCCCTGATTAAGTGAAATCCTGATCCCTAGTATTTTCTCCATTTGATTTTACTCTTAATTTTATTGCTTATTTTAGTTAATCATTCAATTCAACAACTTGATTACCATTTTATAACTGAAATTTCTGAATTAGTGATCATAACCTCTCTAGGGTTCGACCCTGGAATACTCCAGGAATTTATACTGTGATTGACTGCGTGCGCTTGCGTATTTAGCCGACCACTTACTATTGGTAAAAGGGCTGTTTCTTCAATTCTCCACCATGCATCTGCCATAATCTTGGGGCGTGCATTGTTGTCCAACTTCACACAATTGCAAAAATTATATACATAACAAGAAGTGCTTGCAGGAAAATTGCCTGGATTTGAGAAATATTTGAATGGAATGGATGCAATAAATGCAGCTTGCAGCAAGGCACAATCATTTGCTTGGAGTTCTTCGAGTTGCCATGGAAGGAGTGGCAAACTCTGCAGTCTCTTGCAGTGGTTGATTACTAAAATTTGCAGTGATTCTAAGGAGACGATGTCAGCAGGAATTTCTACAATTCCAGTGCCCCCTAGAGATAGCTCTGTCAAAGAACTCAAACCATTTAAAGGAGGCAATTTTGACAGTTTCGAGCAGCCATCAAGATAAAGTGTTGTAAGGCCTTTCAACTCACAAATGCTCTCAGGAAGAATCACGAGATATTCGCATTCTTTCATGCTCAAATATTCAAGTGATGAAGAGAAACATGTAACTATTGATGATGGCAATTCTTGTATTCCGGTCTCATCCAATATTATACTTTGAATATCTGCTGTGATATTATCTGGTAGCTTTCGCAGATTCCGACAGCCTGTAACATCTAAATTAATATAATCATTGAGAAAATCAAGAGATGCAAGCCAATCTTCCACCCCCGGATGCCCAAAACTGTACATCTCGTATGCTACTCGGAATCTCTGGAAGAATCTTTAGATTCGAGCGCCCCGTGATATCTAAGATTATGAGAGAATCTGAGTTAATGAGTCTCAGAATGCTTCTCAAGTTTTTGCAAAACATCAGAGATAACAATGTAAGATTCTTGAGATTTCCAATACATGGTGGCAACACTTCCAAACTTCTGCAGAAATCTAGACGTATGCTCTCCATTTTTGCTGCTGAAGAGAGATCTGGTAGACTCATTAGGTGAACAGATTCTTGAAGATTAAGGATTTTTAAGTTTTGAAGACACTGCAGCAGTTGAAAAAACAAATATATAAGAAGCTTATAAATTCTGATTGTAACATGAAGAGTAATTATGAGTAGAACGATATATAAGAAGCTTAAATTTTTAACCTGATTCCCATCCCAAAGTTGTATAACGTTGCTTCCGAATATGTTCAGCTCGACCACGTTTTGCATGAAAGAATTGAATGGCAACGACTTGAATGGATAATAGACCCAACGCAGAAAACTTAGTCTGCTGGAAAGACGCGGAGGATGATGTGTTTCAAAGTCCAATGGCAAAAACGGATGATAAATAGTTAGCAGTCGTAGCTTTGGCATCCATGATAGGGCTTCAAAACTCAACCGAATGTTTTCAACTTCAGACACATGCAAGACTATGCCTTCGGCCGTTTCATTCCTCTGAAAAATAAAGAGAAAACAGAAATATCAAAATTCTATATAAACCCATATAATAAAATGACAATATCATCGTAAGTCATTTCTCAAGGGGGAAAAAAAAAAGAAAACATAGAAATTTTATGTTATACCATATTTGTTGTCAATATATGAATGATGTCCTCGCTATTAAACAGCCTAGTACCGTTCCTCCGAGCAATTTTGTGACCCATCTCTTGTATTAAATCATGCATCTTTAATGTATCCTCTCCATCAATAGATATCAAACACTTCTCGCTTAGCCGATTTATTCCCCAGCTTGTAGGAAAACCATAACCATCTAGAATTCTTATGACTGAATCTATTTCATACCCTTTGAAAAAACATGCAATGTCAAGAAATATGTCCTTCAACACATCATCTAGTTCTTCAAAACTTATTTCTAAGATTTTTTGAACAGTAGAGTTGGGAAATTGATCTAATTTATTCAATACAATTTCCCATTCTTTAGGTGTCCTTTTACGGAAATGGGAACCCAACAATTTAAGAGCCAACGGAAGGCCTTGAGCATAATGTAGTCCCCTTTTCGATAACTCGGTGTAATCCTTTAGGGGATACCTCTGTTTAAAAGTTTTCATACTGAATAGCTCAAGAGCATCGGTTTCATTCAATACCTCAACATGATATATATAGATTTCATCAACAAAATTGAGGATTTCTTTATCTCTACTTACTAAGATAATTCTACTTCCAGGACCAAACCAACCTTCACCTACACCTAAAGCTTCTAATTGGTCCGGATCATTGACATCATCAAGAACAAGCATCAGCTTCATTCTACTTAGTGAATTCTTGATATAAGTGGGTACTACATGAAGCGTTTCTACGTTTATATTTTCATTCCCTAAGAGTTGAGAAAACATTTTTTTTTCTTAAATGAATAAGCCCATTCTTTTCTGATTCTTCTCTGACATTGCGATAGAAGTAACAACGCTCAAATTGACAAGATATTTGACTATAAAAGATTTCCGCAGTGGTTGTTTTGCCATCCCCTCCCATGCCTCATAATCCCATGCTTAAACATGATAGAATTCGCTCAATGTGTGTATTGATCCCACAACTTTCTCAACTTTCTCAATAGGATAAAGTTTATGCATAAAGTGCTCTACAACTTTCTCAATTAGTTCCCCTTTGTTGCTGCAAAGAACATGATGTACAAACAGCACATAATGAGTTTATATCACACATTTAACTCTTGTAGATTTCCTTTTGCAAGTATGGATATATCATTTGAAAGAATGATATAAATGAATTCCTATATGATTGATTCCACCAAAAGTAGCTAAATGATTATATTTATTTATGTTATTCCTTTTCAAACAAAATTTGATTAAAAAGATTCAGTTAGATTGAATCTCTAGATAAGAATTTTGGATATAGAGAATTATGTTTTATCAGCAAATGTATACATGGAGAAAAACGAGTGACCTTTAATTGCAAATACTAGGAGTGAAGCTGAAAGTGAATTGAACAAAAAGTCTATCATGTATTTTACCAAACAATTGTAGTGCAAAAGTTTGCTACTACGAAAAATATCAACTGAGTCTACAATTGCCTAATTTACAAATTGGAGAGGAAAGAATTACCTGTAATTGAAGGAATCCCATCCAGATAAATTTGCCACCATTTCTGAATCCTGGCTTTGTTGCTGTTGAATCCCTGTTTCTGTTTTTCGAATGCTTCTCCAAATTTTCCGGTCAGACCACACACTTGAGAGGGATCAACATTTTAGAAAATTGGCATGGCCTTTTGGCCAATTGTTTTGGTACACTCCATAATCTTCACCAGCTCATCCAGACACCATGCAGAAGATGCATAGTTTTCCGAGAAAACAATGACTGAAAACTTGGATTCTTCGATGGTTTTCAATAGAGTAGGCGAGATCTCTTCTCCTCTATCAAGATCAGTTTCATCAATAAATGTGTTTTCGACTCAAAGCATCATAGAGATGGCTGGAAAAATTCTGACGGGTATCAGAACCTCTGAAACTTAGAAAAACGTTATAACTAGTCTTAAAGGGACTGTTTGGAGATGAAGTAGAAGCCATTTTTAGAACTCAATTGCTCTGTTTCTCAGCTACAAAAACCAAAATCAATAAACAGAGAAAAAGCTAGACGAAAAGCACAAGGAAGAAGGAAAAGGTAAAACTAGAAAATTTTTGTTACACTCTTGTTTAAGATTGAGAATCAGATCAAAAGTCAACTCCATGCTATGCAATAAGAAATCCTCGATCACTGTTCCCACATGTACAGAGTTTACTTTTTAGTTTTTAAGAATTTATCAAAGTCAACAATACCAATAAAATTTATTCAAGAAAAAAAAATTTATATTTTAATGAAATTAATATTCAACAAATGGAACACAAGAATCTAAATTCTATTGCAATCTCGGTTCTTACTCTAAATTTAGAAATCTTTCCTCTGCCATCTCTGTTCTTTTTCTCTTTCTGACCCACCAATTGAAGACATTGCTCTTCAATATGAACATTTTGCAGAGTGATTAAGCTCATGATTAGCTACCCAACACATTTAGTCTTAGGATGGGTGACTACTGACACGGTCTCCGAGGGTGAAGAACCAAGTGAATCCCATACCTAATGACCTTAAATTTTGCATCGTTCACTCTAAACTGAAACAAGGCTTCCTTGCCGCTGAAAACATCCCAAATCCTAGCCCATGGAGAATGTAAGTTCCAAAGCAACACGTGATCTGATTCGTTAATGCCATTAACGTACATCTGAGCACTGTTCACAGTGAATTCTATACCAGAATCATATTTGAAACAGCAACGACATTGGAAGAAAAGGGGATCAGTGACAGCAGCAGAACGCTCGAGTTCTACAACGACACAAAGTACCAAGCTCAGGTAAGAATGTCCAGAGCAACGTGGGAGCTGAACAACCATTGATTTTCCATAGCTTTGATAGCCGAACCACTCTGAAATTTCACTTCCTTGTAAACCAATAGTAAAACTTGGTTCCATCTGTGTGTTCCAGAAAAGTAAATTTATATTAAATAGCAATTTAGACTCAAATGGGTTTCATAGTAGTCTATAAAGTCTCAAAAAGCTCAATTCAACCATCTACTCATCAACTTATGGCTATTTCACCAGCTCAAAAAAAATCAAAAGATAAATCCCACTTAATCCCTCATGTGTAAACCACATGGTTGATTTAGCTCTTGAAGTTGGAACATAGGCCAATTTAAGGTCATTAGGTGTAGGACAGTCTTAGACCCCAGATTGGGAAAACTGCAAACGTTCTATGCTTCGCAGAATTTTTGGAAAATTCTTCAGATTCACACACCCTATTAGACTCAAATTTTGGAGAGAACTTGAGCACATGAGGCTTGGAATGCTCCTTAAGTTTTCAAAATGGATCACTCCTAAAAATTTAAGTTTCTTGAGATTTTCAATACATGGTGGCAATGCTTCCAAACTTTTGCAGTAACTAAGATTTAACCCCTCTAGTTTTGTTGCTGAAGAGAGATCTGATAACCTCCTAAGGTGAACAGACTGTTGAAGATCAAGGATTTTTAAGTTTTGAGAACAATGCACCAAATGAAAACTCACAATCAAACAAAATACATACACAAAAATGTAATTTTTGAGCACATAAATGGATATGCACACACGTGAATGTGCACACACACACACACAAAAACGACTAATTCGTTATGATAACAGGAGAGTATATCATTCACAGCGAGAGGGGGAATAGAGATATAAGCGGCCTATGGTGGCCCCAATCAAATCCATGTGTCCAGAAGATGGCGTTAACAGGTGGCCCTTAGCAAGGATCCTCAGGGGCCTCACCTTCTAGTTTCCAACAGGCCCAGGTTCTTCTGTCTTGGACTTTTTCTTCTTCTTATTCTTCTCCTTAGTGGGCCCAATTGAGTCGTTTCCCTTTGAAACCTCTTCTCCTCTTGGAGCAATCTGGTTTATACATATTTCATCAACAATATTGAGAATTCCACTCCCAGGTCCAAACCAACCTTCACCTACACCAAAAGCTCCTAATTGGTTTGGATCACTAATATCGTCAACAACTACAACCACCTTAATTCTATTCAATGAATTCTTGATAAAAGTGGGTACTATATGAAGCATTTCTTTGTTCAGATTTTCTTTGCCTAAGAGTTGTGCGAACATTTTTTTTTTTTTCTCAAATGAATAAGCCCATTCTTTTTTGATGCTTCTCTAACATTCAAAGAAAGCAGCAACGCTCATACTGATTTGATATATACTATAAATAATTTCCGCAATGGTTGCTTTTCCAACTCCCCCCGTTCCCCATAATCCTACAAAATGAACATCCTTTGATCCCATGCTTAAACAGGATAGAATTTGCTCAATATGTGAATTGATTCCAACCAATTCACTTGAGATAGTATAGGAGGTAGGATAAAGTTTCTGCATAATATACTCTGCAACTTTCTCAATTAGTTCCACTTGGTTGCTGTAAAAGACGCGATGAACACACAACATATAATGAGTTCAAACCACACTTTTA